>CM077672.1:93682536-94932536 GCA_039707655.1 Elymus sibiricus
AGCCCTTGGATGAGAGAAGGTTTTGCATGTTGCGGTGTGAGCTAAACATCTTAGAATCTTCCATTGTCCTTTGAAAAGGACACACATCCTAACGCTTATATATTCTTGATGACTTTGATGCACAACACACGAAGTAACATTTTTCTTCAATCAATGAAGACTAACCCTCTAAGTGTGAAGAAATTAATGAAGAACTTGATTCTCAGAACCCTACGACAATTGTATGTGGTGTCTAAAGTCATCATAGTTCTTATACGGTGGGTAACGCCACCACCTCTTTGTGACTTTCTTCAAATTTGAGTTTTTCGTCATTTGCTATTTTGTCAAACTTTTCAAATTCGTCATTCAAGGTTTTCCTTCACTGCTTATTACTTATATATATATATATGAGTTTTTCATGTCCTCAATAGCATCCACATATAGCTATTTCTTCAAACAGTGTTTCTCATCATCTATGTGGATGTGATCAGACCCGCTCCCCTCTATGCTAAGCTCAACCCACTCTGTTCACAAATTCTTCATGTGCGTTCTACTTGACACTGTTCAAAGTCTTCACTGTGTCCTTGACAGCTAAAGAAATTGTGAACACATTTTGAAAATATTCTAATCAATTTTGGCGGTTGCCACAGTAACTTCATCCCGCGTTTCACACGCGTGGATAAAGATGAAAATGCATGTATGACACGTGTCACTCAGATGCGAAACGCCAGGGGCTTATCCGTCCAAAATCTTCGGACCTCTCAGTTTTTACCGTGCCTATATAAAGGCTTGACCTCATCAACTCTAACTCATTTCACTCTCACGCCCCTGTCGCTCTCAAAACCCTAGTGCCGCCACTGGAACTCATCGTCGCCGGAGAGGAAGAGCTTCACTGCCTCGACTTCTTCGCCGTCGTACTCGCGTCGGCCGCGGATTTCTTAACCTCCGCCGCCGCCGTAGACGTCTTTCGTCGCCAAGTTTGGGCATGGAAGATCTGAGCTGACGATTTCCTTTGACTTGTCGTCCAGTTCATCGAGTTCATCCTCGGGGTAATTAAAATTTATTTTTACCGCCCAAGTTTGATCTTTTCACTGCCACAAAATCTTCAAGTGCTGTTTTTACCACTCTTCCAATTCTTCAGCACTTCCTTCTGGCCAGTCTTGAGTATTTTCATCTAAGTTATAATTAACAACAAGATTCCTCAATTGTGCAATTGCTTCAATCTGTACCACTCTGGAACCTATGTCAAGAACACTTTGTGAATTGCGTCAAGACGATAAGGGTCAATTTCTTCAACTGGTTTATTTTGAAAAATCTCTGAGAATTCATGTGACTCTTCCCTATTTCCTCGCAACTATACTCTATTCACAGGTACAATGTCTGCCGACGAATCACTAGGTTCTCATCAAATTAATTCATTTGCAGCATTGCTTGAGGAAAACCTTCAAACATCTTCGGAGTCCTCACGAGTTCAAAAACCACAGCTGAAGAAAATGGCTGATAGCAGAAAGCCTTAGAAAGGAGGTAAGAGGAAAGAGGAACATACATCTTTCGAGATTCCAAATGATCTGTATGAAGAATATTGCACTCCGGATGAAGAAACTCATGGAAAGGAAACAAAGGAGCAGCGCAAAACGCGCATGCAAAAGATAAAAAGATACTGGACATATCATTGGAGAGATTACAGTTTCGTCACTTCCAAATACATGAAAGACTTCGCAGTCAATCCTCCATGCATAAGACCACAGTTGGCTCCTGGACAAGTTGCTCATCCTACAAGCATCAGAAGGGGTGAAGAATTCCCCAAAGAATGGGCAAAGCAACAAGCTAAATTGCAGAAACAGGCCAAAAAGATGGTTGAAGAATTCAACAGGGCCACAAAGGCCTTAGCTGAAGCAGGTGCCAGTGGCAGTGCAAGTGTTCTGAAGAAGGCCATGCAAAAGAAGCCTGCCAACAAGCCCAAGCCGTCTGTCCCAAAGCCCTCAGTGGCTCAGCCGGCAGCTACAAAGGCTTCAGCACCCAAGATTTCAAAATCTTCAGTGCCTCCTGCTGTTTCAAGTTCATCAATGGCAGCAGCCAGAGCTTCAACACCGGTCGTGCTCGCATCTTGCCAGCGCACCAAGGGCTTTGCAACAGCCTCAATTGCTGCATCGAGTGCCTCAGCTAGTGGGCAACCATCTTCTTCCATGCCCAAGCTGAAGCAAAAGGTCACTGCTGGCCGTGGAACTAGGCCAGGTCCCAAGAGCAAGGCCGTCGTGCCTCAGGTTGACGAACATGGGCTGGCTGACGAAGATGAGCACACGGAGTTCCTCAGAAGGAAGCAAGAGCAAGCTGCTATTGCTAAAAATTATTCAGTTCCAGTGATGCTGGACCCCAAGAAGCTCCTGGACTTTATTAACATCTGGTGCACCAAGCCACACATGCCTCTTGATGAATTGAATCTACCTCCTGGCCCAAGTCATGTATTATCTGCTTTCATTTTGAATGAGAAACACAAGATTGCTCAGGCCAAGTTAGTGAGGAAGCAGCAACTGCACAAAGAAAAGGAGCTGCGGAAGAACATGCTCTCTATTTCTCCTCAGCAGCTTGTGACTTTACAATCTAAAATTCAACAGTTGTCTAAAGAGTTTGAACGCCAGTCAAGTCGCTGTTGTGGGGTGCGTCACAGATTCATCAAAAGCACCACCAAAGTGGTTAATGAGCACAACAAGCGTGAGGCTGCCAAGTTTGGCATAGTGCCTCCTTCCAGTTCTTCAGCTCCACCACCAACTACTCACGCCAGTGAGACTGCGTCCTTATCTCCGTAAATGCAAGACAGGGCAACTGATGATGTTGTGCCTGAAGAAATAGCCAGGGTGACTGCATCAGTTGTTCCTAAAGTAATTGAACCATCAAGTTCCTCAGCAGCACCACCACCAACGACTTCACCTGTGAAGACTATCACCCTTCCTTCTGCATCAGAAGTGAAGAAGACCAAGGCTGCCGAGAAGGAAGCTAAAAAGAGAAAAGCTTTAGCCTCTCCTGCCATCACTGCAACAGTGAAGAAAATGAAGATGACTCCATTGTCTTCAAACGCTCCAATTGATGCTATACCAATTTCATCAGCGCCCCCAACTCGGTCTAATGATGATCGTCAGATTGTTCCATATGGGGTGGATTATGAAATCCCTCAGGCTGATGAAGATGATGATGATAACCACTCTGCTGCTACCACAGAGCAAGTGGATGAAGAGATAGAAGTTGACAAAAATCCTTCGCTTCACCTAGTTTCGTCACGGAAGCCCTCACAAGCTCCGTTGACTGAAGAACATGCTACTACCTTATCTGAAAGTAGTGAAGCAACTCAAGAGGATGTGGATATTGATGGTGCAACTACCCCTCCAATCATTGATCTATTTTGGGAAGCTTTCCATCCAAATTCGCCCCTCACCACTCCTCTAACGCAAGTGCCACAGTCACCCGCTATGACTGAAGAAATTCTCACTGGTTTTGAAGAAAAACAGCCGTCTCTTCAGACCATTGATGAAGAAATTCCATGTGCAATAACTGATGAAGTTTCTCAAGATGAGCCAATGGTTGATGTCATCAATACATCCCCTCCACGTGCGGACTCAATTTTGTGAGCTGACACAGATACTGTTCCAACTGCCACAGCTGAGGAAGTTGCTCGAGCTCTTGGCGTGACTGATCCAAATGATTCCACTGGGTCCCCACGACAAGTGTTTGATTTACGTCAAAGGATGCACAACATTCACCCAGTTCCTGTGATGCCAAAGATTGGCAGAGTCCTCAGGCGGCCTCAGTTTGATAATGCCAAATTCTTCGAAGAGAAGAACTTCTTCATTGGTGAGTCCCCATATGACTCAGCCAAGATTAGGCGCCTGCATTTCTGGACAAGAACACAGATGAATTACTATGCTTCACTATTATTCGACAAGAATAAAGTATTCCCGCATCGCCATATTCCTCACGTGGATATGGAGTCATTACCGTGCTTTCCGCCAGTTCTGGCTGTTCTTCACGATGCTGGATTACTCAGCTTCTGCTCTGACGTCTGCGATTGGAATGAAGAACTCATTCTTCAATTCTATGCCACAGTGCATTTCTCTGGAGACGCTGACGACATTGCAACATGGGCTATGGACTGGATGAGTGAAGACACTCACTACAAAGCACAAATTGAAGAACTTCTTCGTGCTCTCCTAGTTGATCCACCCCATGAAGAAGCAAAGAGAATTTATGAAGAAACTGAGCTGCCCAACCACCTTATGCAAGTGCTTATGAAGCCTATGGCTGAAGGAGAAGCTCCAAGGACAACCTTCCTAGTGAAGGATTTGTTGTATGTGCCCAGAACGGTCTATCGCATTTTGTCCAAAACCCTCAGTCCCATTAAAGGTCACAACTCCAATACTGAAGAAGTTGTGGGAATTATGAAGAATCTGCTGTTCCACATCATTCATGGTACTCCCATCAACATTCACGATTTCTTCCTGAGGACTTTGGTCATAGTGGCACAGTTTCCATTTGAATTGAAGCCGAATGCTCCATGGATTATGAGATTCATCAGATCCCGGTCTGCAATTCACTCCAAGGCTGATGGTCAAAATCACTTAAGCTATATGCCTGAAGTTGAAGTTCTTCAGAGCACTCTATCCACTGTTCCTGGCAAGGGCAAGATGGTTATTGATGAAGGAATTCGTCCCTTGGATGGACAATTTCGTCAACCTATTTCTAGCTCAAATGCTGATGAATCTGCTAGCCAGGACACTGCAGCCAAAGCTTCAAGACCATCCTCTGAAGCACCACGTGTCATGTCGGACCATGAGTTGCTCATAAGCCTTCACCAGAAAGTTGACAAGAATCACCGATGGGTTAAGTGTCAGTTTGCAGCAATTCAAGCCAACATGACTGTGACGCATAACGCCGTCCGCAAGAACCGCTACTATCTCCACGAGATTTTTGACAGATCATGGGCCATCCTCTCACACCTCAATACCGATGAAGAACTTGCAGATATGGATTTCCAAATGAACTTTGACTGGCAGAACCGCCAAGGAAGAAGTTCAAGAAAACCCAAGTTCCTCCTGTCATGCCTAGTTCAGAGTCTTCATCACGCACAACTGACGAAAATGAAGCAGTTGAAGACACCGCGGCTGGTCCTTCTGCATCACGCGACCCCAACAACGCTGGTGCTCCCTCGACTTCTCCGTGATTTTCTTCAGGGGCGTTAGTCCTCAACTTCATCTCCTTTTGGTCACTGATGACAAAGGGGGAGAAGTGTGACTTAGTCTTCAAGCGGGTCGATATATGGGCTGTTTTTGCTTAAGTTGCAACTCTTGAATTTTATTGGATTTGCTCTTTGATGAGTTGTAACTTAATAACTGTTGGCCATCTGACTCTTTTGCTACATTTGATATGCATGCTCTGATCTTAATTATATCTGCTCATGCATGGACAATTTTGTCAGACACCAATTTTCATCATGCATTCATATTCTTCAAATATCTTATGATCATGCATGATTGGATTTCAAGATATAGGGGGAGATCTCCATAATTTCAACCTACCATGTGCATTTGCAATCCAAAGCAAATTCCTCATATGCACATCTTCAGGGGGAGTTCCTCAATATCTTGTAACCAATTTCTTCAAACTCTGTACTTACACTTCAATTATTTTTACTCCCGTTGAAAGCCTAACCAATTTGTCATCAATCACCAAAAAGGGGGAGATTGTAAGTGCATCAAGTGCCCCCTTAGTGGTTTTCGAGTATTGA
Source organism: Elymus sibiricus (assembly GCA_039707655.1). Taxonomy (NCBI): domain Eukaryota; kingdom Viridiplantae; phylum Streptophyta; class Magnoliopsida; order Poales; family Poaceae; genus Elymus; species Elymus sibiricus. The sequence goes on from CM077672.1 coordinate 93,688,292, forward strand.
AGACAAATAGGTTGAGGAACTAATGTGTTTGTGAATATACACAGGAGACAGAGTCCCTGAAGATTTGGTTTAACACATGGAAGACGACCCCTAAAAATAGATTTCTTCAAGTGAAGAATTTGGTGATGAAATTGGTACGGCCTTTGAGGAAATTGATGTGAAGACTTTGAAGCTTGAAGACTTTGGTTTTCGTAGTTTCTTTTCTTCTTCTTTGAGTCATAGGAAAAACCGTACTGTTAAAGGGGGTCTAGGTGAAACATATTTCACATTTCCAAAGTGATGCTCAAACTTACTCAAACCCATACACAAGCCGCTTCGAGTGAAGCCTTTGGAAATCTCCAGTACAGCTGACGCATTCGCTAGCGATAATGACGAAGTTCATCTAGTCGCTGACGAATTTGGTCAGGCTGAGGAGTTAGGAGTTCGCCAGTGCGATCTACCTACCGTGAGGAAATTGAGTGCCCCGACGAAATTGAGAGTTCAATTTTCAGTCCTTTGCTGCTCCGCGTGCCAGCTGTCGAGTGGATCCTTATCCTGACAACGGTCAAATCGGTGAAGGGCATTTATGACATTTCATGTCGGGTTGCCCAGGCTATAAATAGCCGCCCCCCCACAACCACTTGTTGGTTGGCTGCTCCGAGAGAACTTGACACTTGTCATTTGAGAGCAACCCACCCTCTGACAACTTTGAGATAATCCTAAGTGAGGAAAAACCCAGAGCCTAAGTGATTGAGCATCACTGAAGAGATTGATCTGTGTGATTCGATGATTGTTACCTTTGAGGACTGTCATTCCTCCAGACAGTTAGGCATCATGTTCTGAGCACCCAAGAGTGATTGTGGCATGCTAGTGAACAAGTCTGTGAAGGTTTCAGAAGTCTACCTTGAAGACTTACCACGAGTGATTGGGCGAGGTCTAAGTGACCTTAGCTCAACAGGAATACAGTGAGGACTAAGTGTCCTCTGAGTTGCGACTCAGCCGCCTCAGCCAGACGTACAGTTGATACAGCAACTGGAACTGGTCTACCAAATTCCATTGTCTTCACCGAGACAACCTGGTTTCAAATTCCTCACCCTCTCTTACTCTATTCCGCTGCTGAAGAATTTGTGATCTATCCTCTGACGAATTTGAACTGAAGTATTTGATCATGCTGTCTTTTATTTCCTCAGTTCATATTCTTCATGCTTGTATGATTTTATGATTGCATGTTCTTCACTCATGTATCCTGATCGCATGTACACTTATTCTATGATGACTAAGTTTCCCTTGCATTTCTATTTCTTCACTCCGATCTTCGTCAAATTCATTAGAGTTTGACGAATTTCTAATAATCTCCCATTCACCCCCCTCTGGGTGATAACCTGTGCTTTCAGGCCATGATAGAAACTTCGGCCGGACTTCCCTTGCGGTTACAACCTCAAATAGGTGATAAACCTGGACTAGAGTCTTGTGTGGTTAGTCAGGTTGTGGCCAACACCCTCGCCAGGCTTCCGCTTGAAGGTTGCCGAGATACATGACGTGTGTATGGTGGTAAGTGGTGAGAGCGTGTGTGAAGAAGTACACCCCTGTAGGGTTAATGATCTATTCGAATAGTCGCGTCCACAGATATGGACTACTTGGAGACTTATATGGTTCATAGACAACTTGAAGTGGATACTCTAAAATGCGCAAGATAATCGTGAGTGCTATGGATGGCCTTCTCGTAGGGAGACGGGATGGAATCCATAGTGGTGTACTGTAATGGTCACTATGTGGACTCGTGTGCGCTCTCTCACCCCAAAGAAATACTGGAAGTCATAGTATAGGTTAGCCACAGAGTCAAAGCTGGCTTGCTGCAGTTAAACCCCACAACACCCTTCTTGATAATGGTGCATATGTAGATAGTTCTGATGTAAGTCTTGCTGAGTACCTTTGTACTCACGGTTTCTTAATTTATGCTTTGCAGAGGAGACGTTAGTCTCACTAGTGATTTCAACGACGAGTTCGATGTTGACTGACTAGCTTGGGAATCCCAGACAAAGCTCTGGCTCCTATGGAGGGTCTTGTAGATAGACAGGCTTCCTAGCCTTCTTTCTTTTCAGCTGTCTGTACTCAGACAGGTTGACGCTTCCGTTGCTTGTATGACTTTGTATGTTGGGTCATGAGACTCATGTTTGTAATATCATGCTATGCATGGCTCTTCAGAGCGTCCTAAATAAATACTTTGATTCATAGAGTTATGTTGTGATGCCATGTTGTATCTACACATATCATGCATATTGTGTGTATGTTTGAAATGCATTGGTATGTGTGGGGTTTGACACCTAGTTGTGTGCCTTTGGTAGCCTTCCTTATGGGGAAATGTCTCCTAGTGCTTCCACTGAGCCTTGGTAGTTCGCTACTGCTCCGGAACACAAGGATTGACCGACATGTATCCTTGTTTGCTCTTGTGTCTGTCCCTACGGGGAAATGTCACACGGTGTTACCGGAGTCCTAGTAGCTTGCTATAGCCTGGTTACACACACTGATGATCGACACGTGCATTGCTTGGATACCTATGTCTGTCCCTGTACGTTTGTGCCACCTTGGTTTATGACTAGTCATGTTGACCCGGGTTCTCTGTCATATGGATGCTAGCATCACAATCATATACGTGAGCCAAAAGACGGAAACGGTCTCGACCAAGGTAATGGCGGCAGCCGTGGGTTACCGTGCGTGAGGCCGCAAAGTGATATGATGTGTCTTATGCTAGATCGGAGTGACTTAGGATCGGGGTCCCGACAGCTTTGGTATCAGAGCCTAACTGTCTATAGGATTACCAAGCTAACTGGTCAAAGTTGAGTCTAGAAATGCTTTAGTTATATAAGGGAATTCATTGTGGAAAGGAACGTAAGGTTCTTTTTACTCCTTACCCTCTGTCATTCTGTTTCTGAGTCACCCTCTTATTTTCTACGGGGTTAACAAACTAGGCTTCTCATCTATCTATCAGGATGATGAGTCACTATGCTGGAGACTTATAGGAAAGGTGTTGTCATCTCAGATCAGTGTTTCCATAAGAATTCGGTGCTATGTTGCTAGTTGTCTTGCAGGTTGTCTTATATTTCATGCCTGTACAGCCGTTATGCTGTCCAAGTTGTCCCAGGTCTCTAAATAATCTAATGCATTTGCAAATCCTTTCTCCCTGTTCTTGATGTCTTTTGGCTGGACTAGACACACAAATTGTTGTGTTGAGGTATTCCATTACCTTAACATATTGGCCACGAGCAGGGCGTGGGCGACCGAGGTCTGGGCTTGGACGGGCTCCATCGCGGCAAGGTATGCCAGGAACGAATGGACGGCTGCTCGAATGCTCTCGGCGATTGCCAACTCTTCGGCCATGGGTTGCCGACTGTTGTCGGAGAAGATTCATGCGATTTGTGCAGTGACCACTAGAAGCTATGTGTGGGCGGCCTCGACATGGGCGCGGGCAGCCTTCATTAGGGCTAAGGCGGCCGCCGCGGAACGGACAGCTGTTGTCCCGCTCTCGCCATTTGCTATCCCATCGCAGATGTTGCTGCCGCCATCTGATCTGCAGTAGCGGCCGTTTTGGCTGCCACAGTAGCCTGTTCGCAGATTGCGGCCGCGCTCATGCAGGTTGTGAGCACGCTCATGGCGGCTGCGGCACTGCTCTTGCCGGAGTGGGCCGCCGAAGTTGCCCTCACGACGCGGGTCCACGTCCCCATCTTTGACCGGCGACGATTGAACAGTGAAATGATATTTGGGGAGCTACTTTGCTTCATGCGCCGGCTGTGGACTGTAGCCGACGAACCTTCTTGCGTAAGCCATATATGATGGTGCTCGAAGATATTTTGTACTGCATCTCACACGGTTGGTGATAATAAACTGTGTGTGATGTACTTGATTTTTTGTCTTGATTTGAAATATGGAATGGGGTAACAGCGGCAAAGGACGGTGTTTGAATTGCTAGAACATTTATCTGTAGTGAACATACAACTATAGGAGTGTCGTGTTAAAATTTGGAATTATTCGGGGTTCGTTTGGACATGTTTATACATTAACTGAGTTTTCTAGGCATTTTATGTGCACAATTCAAATTTGAACTACAGGCACACGCTCCGGTGCACCAAAATGGGTTGAAAAATCATATATGTGTCCTTGGGTGCATGCTTAGGTCCCATGCAAGAAATGGGAATGAATTTCAAACAACTCGGCATCGTGGCTCCATCGCAAACGTTGAGATACTTGGTTTTGAAATTCTAGTAAATCCAAAACTCATCTAAAATTCATGAAACTTTGCATGCTATCGTGGAATGGCACCAACATGCTGTGGTAAAAAATTTGTCCCATTTGGGGCAGGTTTTGGTATAAGCCTCTCACAAACCAGAGCTTCCCACAAGAAGCCTCATGGTTCCGGTAGGGAACATGTCACCTTTGTGGACGAAACGACATTTGTTGCCTCTTCTTGCCTTCAATTTTTTTTCTAGAGGCAACATGGACCAATAGGAGTGTCGTGTTAAAATTTGGAATTATTAGGGGTTCGTTTGGATATTTTTATACATTAACTGAGTTTTCTAGGCATTATATGTGCATAATTAAAAATTGAACAACAGGCACATGCTCTTGTGCACTAAAATGGGTTAAAAATCATATGTGTATCCTTGGGTGCATGCTTAGGTCCCATGCAAGAAATGGGGATGAATTTCAAACACCTCAGCATCGTGGCTCCACCGCAAACGTTGAGATACTTGGTTTTGAAATTCTAGTAAATCCAAAACTAGTCTGAAATTCATGAAACTTGGCATGCTATCATGGAATGGCACCAACATGGTGTGGTAAATTTTTTGTCCCATTTGGGCCTAGTTTTTGTATAAGCTTCTCACAAACCATAGCTTCTCACAAGAAGCCTCATGATTCTGGTAGGGAACATGTGTCACCTTTGTGGACAAAATGATAATCATTGCCTCTTCCCGCCTTGATTTTTTTTCTAGATGCAACATCGACTAGTAGGAGTGTCGTGTTAAAATTTGGAATTGTTCGGGGTTCGTTTGGACAGTTTTATACATTAACTGAGTTTTCTCGGCATTTTATATGCATAATTCAAGTTTGAACTACAGGCACATGCTCCGGTGCACCAAAATGGGTTGAAAAATCATATGTGTGTCCTTGGGTGCATGCTTAGGTCCCATGCAAGAAATGGGAATGAATTTCAAACACCTCGGCATCGTGGCTCCACTGCAAATGTTGAGATAATTGGTTTTGAAATTCTAGTAAATCCAAAACTTGCCTGAAATTCATGAAACTTGGCATGCTATCATGGAATGGCACCAAGATGGTGTGATAATTTTTTATCCCATTTGGGGCAGGTTTTGGTATAAGCTTCTCACCAACCATAGCTTCTCACAAGAAGCCTCATGGTTCCGGTAGGGAACGTGTGTCACCTTTGTGGACGAAACGACAATCGTTGCCTCTTCCCACCTTGATTTTTTTTCTAGATGCAACGTAGACCAATAGGAGTGTCGTGTTAAAATTTTGAATTATTCAGGGTTCGTTCGGACATTTTTATACATTAACTGAGTTTTCTAGGCATTTTATATGCATAATTCAAATTGAACTACAGGCACATGCTTTGCAGCACCAAAATGGGTTAAAAATCATATGTGTGTCCTTGGGTGCATGCTTAGGTCCCATGCAAGAAATGGGATTGAATTTCAAACACCTCGGCATTGTGGCTCGGCCGAAACATTGAGATACTTGGTTTTGAAATTCTAGTAAATCCAAAACTCGTCTGAAATTCATGAAACTTGGCATGCTATCATGAAGTGGCACCAACATGCCGTGGTAAAATTTTTGTCCCATTTGGGGCAGGTTTTTGTATAAGCTTCTCACAAACTAGAGCGTCTCACAAGAAGCCTCGTGGTTCCGGTAGGGAACGTGTCACCTTTGTGGACGAAACGACATTCGTTGCCTCCTTGCCTTGATTTTTTTGGAGAGGCAACATAGACCAATTGGAGTGTCATGTTAAATTTTGGAATTATTCGTGGTTTGTTTGGACATTTTTATACATTAGCTGAGTTTTCTAGGCATTTTATGTGCATAATTCAAATTTGAACTACATGCACATGCTCCGGTGCACAAAAATGGGTTGAAAAATCATATATGTGTCCTTGGGTGCAAGTTTAGGTCCCATGCAAGAAATGGGAACGAATTTCAAACACCTAGGCTTCGTGGCTCGGTCGCAAACATTGGGAAACTTGGTTTTTAAATTCCTGTAAATCCAAAACTCGTCTAAAATTCATGAGACTTGGCATGGTGTCATGAAATGGCACCAACATGCTGTGCTAAAAAATTGTCCAATATGACAGAGGGCGCACACACTAACAGCCACAACCAACATAGCCATTTTGGAACAAATAGTTGTCACGTTATCATCAAAAATGGTTGTACATTATTATTTAAATCGTGGGCGTTCTACAGACCATTTACGTGCCACCACGCGTCCCACTTTTTATTGGCAAGGAGGTGCCATGCGGGCAGCTGTTTGAGTAGACGAGAGGCGTGCGAGCGAAGTCCGCGGCGCAGGCTGACCGGGAGGCGTGCGACCAGTCCTCCGCCACGCAGGCTCACTGGGAGGCGTGCGACCAGTACGCTACGCATGCTCACCGGGAGGCGTGCGAGTAGTACGCTGCACAGGATCACCGGGAAGCGAGCCCTTTGACCTCCATCGCCGCCCGCCACGCTCTCAACCTCTCCATTAATGGCGCCTGAGCCGCTGTTTAATAGGCAGCCTTATTGGTCTCTCTTCGCCTCCCATTCCCCTCTCGCCCGAATCCTATTTTCGAGAGCTCCACCTATGCCATGGAGCACAAGGTTCATTTGCCACTAGTCTTCCGGTTTGGTGAAGTCGACTCCGAGCTAGAGGAGATAGAAAATAAGGAGGAATGGGACCTCAGGGACATGACCCTGAACGAGCTGACCACGGAGGATGCTGCACCCGCGCCTGTCCCAGCTCCCATCCTCGCGCACGCACTAGCGACCATCCCCGTGGCATTGACGGGCTGGTCGCTGATACATCCCCAACGTATCTATAATTTTTGATTGTTCCATGCTATTATAGTATCAATCTTGGATGTTTTATATGCAATTATATGCCATTATATATCATTTTTTGGGACTAACCTATTAACCCAGTGCCCAGTGCCAGTTGTTATTTTTTTGCTTGTTTTTGTCTTTTCAGAAAATCATTATCAAAAAGAGTCCAAATGAGAAAAAAACTTTGGATTAATTTTTTATGCACTAGAAGAGACCCACGAAGCTTCGGGAGAAAACTAGAGGAGCCACGAGTGTAACACCCTGATTTTTGTCCCTTTCTTTTTCTTTTGGATTTCTTCGAATTTTTATTTGGATTTCCTTTTCCGTGGCTATGTGGTCTTGAAACCTGGAAGATCTTCTCTCCTGCCACTTCCTAGTGGCTTGTCACTCTCAAATCTATCCCAAGGCCATGTCATTTCCATCTTAGCCCAACCCCAATATTTATTTCTTGGGAATATTCCTTTTTCTATTAAAGGAATAACCCTGTTTGCCCTAGGTTGTGAAGCAACCTATATTTCTGTCTTTCCAAAAATTCCCACAAAATTCTCATAAATTCTTCTGATCATATATTCCGCCAATATGTCAAAATCCATCCTTGCCTAGTTCAAAAATAATTCAGGAATATTCTTTTTCCTATTCTGTCTAGCAAGGCACTTTGTGAAGGAAGTGCTATTTAGCTTTTCTTGTTTTCCCTCAAAAATTTTGGGCACTCTTTCACATCCAAATCATTGCCACATGCCAAAATTCAGCATCATTTGCCTAGTAAATCTTCCTCAGCAAATTTCCAAAGTTTCTGTCCAGAGAGAAGCTTTGTGAAGGAACTACTAGCTACACTTATGCAAATGAGTTGAAATTTTGGTAGATCATTTACATGATCAAATCATGACTCTCCACCAAATTTCATCACCATACAACAATCCATGGGAGCACACCTTCAAATCTTGGTTTCTGATCAGAATTTCAGTTTGTGAAGCAACTATATTTTATATTGCTTCAAAAGTTCTGAAATTAATCCAGGACCTAAATATCCCTAAATAATGTGAGAATGCCAAAACTCACATTATTTTGCCAAACCATTTGCTCCACAAAATTACCCCAAGTATCTGTCCAGTGTGGAGCATTGTGAAGGAAGTACCATTTTGGTGTATCCAAATGGGATGAAATTTTTATGGCACCTTCATATGCTCAAATCATCATCCTACACCAATTTTCAGCTCAACCCAAGCCACCATGTGAGTGCTACTTCCTGATCTAGATTTTGGCCAATTTTTGAAGTTGTAAAGCAACTGCACTCAAACCTTGTCCAAATGACCTCAAACTTCACAGGATCATAGTCCTTCCTACCCTAAGTCTCTCTGACATCCTGGTTACTCCTTATCTCCTCCCATTTGATCACTACTTCCTGCTTAAGTTTGCAACAGCAAAGTTCAGTCGACCTTTCCCATCCACCCACAGTGCCTTTCTTCGATCTATCACCTCAGATAGGACCCACTTAGGAAAGACTACACGCTAGACATCCTCTGGATGACCAGAGCGCACCGCGTGCGCCTGTGCACGCGGTGACCACGCGGTCTGGCACGCCAAAAGCGTGCTCTAGACTTCGGGTCCCTCTGCCGCCACCCAAACGCCGTCCTCGCGACACCTCGCCTTGCCGCAGTCCTTCCCCAGCTCGCCCTCGACTCTCTGGTTTGCCCTCCCCCGCTAGGAGCTCGCCGGACCGAGCCAAAGCTCGGGTGCACGCGGGAACAGTGGCCGCGCGTGCCTGACTGCCCCGTCCGCGCGTGCCCTGCCTCCCCTGCTTTCCCATGCCATGGCCCGCTTCTCAGTCTCTTCCCCCTCCGCCGTCCAAGCCCTCTGTTGCATCCACTTGTGCTTGGCTCTTTGCCGGCGCTCGCCCATCTGGTCGCGGCGGCAACCGGCCCGAGTCCCTCCTCCCCCACTTATTTAAGGCCACCCCGAGCCCTCCCCACCGCACCAACCTCCTCTCCTCCACCCCAGCTGCCTCCCCAACCACTCACCGGAGCTCGAGGAGCTCTCCACCTCGCCCACTGCCACCATGGCCGTAGCCCTCTACCTCCTAAATTCGCTCAATGCCGAATCCCTCTCCTACTCCTCTCTCCACCAGAGGCCCTCCTGAGCCCCCTAGAGCCTACCCGCAGCTTCCCTCCCTCGCCGGCGACTCGTGGCGTGGTGGCCGAATTCGGCCGATGTCGCCGTCAGCCGCGGCCGATGCTCTGCTCCACCCAGACCTCCCCGGCGAGCGTGAGTGGTACAGGCGGATGTGGCTTGAGCCCCTGAGCACGTCGGTATTCTGCACGGCTCGAATGGTGGCCGGAGTCGCCGGCTGCCGTCACCGAAGTCCGCCTCTGCTCTGGCCGAGCACGGGCAGAAGGAAGACGAAGACGTTGCCCCTGCCCAGCCGGCCAGGCGAGCCCCGCCTCTCCTTCGGTCTCACCGGTCAGCCGCACCGGAGAGTTGACTCCGGGCCCGCGGGATTATAAGTGTAGACGGATTTTCATGAGTGCGCTTTCATTTAATGGAAGCGTACTCTTTGCTTCTTTGGGTGGTAATACGCTTTCACTGCATTGACAGCGTATTTCTGCAAAGGCTCTTTCTGTTTTAACTCAGCCGGCCGAAACGGTTATATTGCGGAAGTTCGTCTGTTATGCGCAGAAAAGCATAGACTTTTATTCTTTTTCTGCCTAACGAACGAACGGCCGTAACTGGACAACCGTAACTCCGATTCCTGTGATTCCAAAGCCCACGATCTCAGTTCGTCGAGCCCGTTCCGATGGTATCATTTTCATGAGGTTGTCACACTATGAAAAAGACCATTTTTCCCTTGCCCTTAAAACAGTTCCGTCGGGAGGGAAACTTTTCCGGCGATTCTTTCCGCGAGTTCATCGCACCTCTCCCCGGTGAATTCATCAACCCCAGGCAAGCCACAACAGCCACTTGCATGATGGCATTGCAGTAGCCATGGTTTCCACTTGAATATTTAACAATTGTTTGCTCATTTAATTATTTTGTGAATAACATATGCTTGTGAATCCATGATCGTTCTTATGCCATGTTCATTTGCATCTAGTTAGTTAAATGATTATTTGCTAGTATTATTCCTATGATTTATTCTTGTAAGCATTTCATTTGCTAGTGATAATGTTAAGCTCACATGAATAGTTATCGTTTGTATGCTAATGCTTGTGATATTCATGATCATCGCTATGCCATGCTCTTTTGCATCTAGTAGAGGAAATGATTTATTGTTGATGTTATGTTGTTAAATGGTTATGTTGCCCATCCATGTTTATGTTGATATCATGCTCATATGTACTGTGACTCAGCTCGTCACCATTCAAGTTGAACCTGACATTAATCGAACTTGAACAAATCTGTTGGCTGAGTCATGGTGCCACCGAATCGAGCTAACCAGTGCAGCCACACTTGCCTTATGGGGGGCCCTAATGTGATCTATTGTCATGCCTCTCGCCGGTGCCTCCTACTAGGGAAGGTTATGTGCGCGCGCTACCCTGATCAGGTAGGCGGCCATAAGCCTTGAGTACCCAAGTTGTATGGATCTGAGGTCCCCGTTTGGGACGATGTTTATGTTTGGCCACGACGGTCGCAGCCACAGAGGTGGCAGATGTCATGAGTTGGCATCGGGGTAACCCAGGACATAGCCCAAAGGGGAGTTTGTCGGAGTGGCCGGGAGAGTGTCATGCAATAGATTGGTTTTTTCGGAACGTCGTTGGTCCACCCGAATGGGAGCACGAGGCCATGAGTACCGTAGTGTGGGTACAGTGTACTAACCTCTGCAGAGTGTATAATCTATCGATAGCCACGTCCTCGGTCATGGACATAGTTCGTAGTAGGTCACACTATGGGTCAACAGTAATAATAATCTGAATAATAACAACCCCGGTTTGAAGAGAAAAGAAGTTGGTTGATCTTTATGTGATCATGAGAGGATCATGATGGTATCGTGGATACCGATGTTGATTGATTATGAGGTGATCGAGTGATGATCACGATGGTAAGTTTGTGATTACAAAATAACCTCCGAGCAGAGTAAGTTGGTCCATGAGACCTTAAATGTCGACCCCCGTGCATGCTAGTGTTAGTATCATCCTGTTCATATCATGAATTATATGCACATGCCATGCTCATGTTGTTGCCATGCTCATGTTGTTGCCATGCTCATATTGTTGCCATGCTCATGTTGCTACCATGCTCATATTGTTTCCATGCTCAAGTTGTTCTAGTAGTATCATTGATGATTAATCTGTAAACGACATGCTGTTGTTTGTCTTGATTTCTTTGGTTGCTGTGAGCTTGCGACTACATTCAAAGTACTCACCTGGCGTGTCATGCCAGATTGCAGGTGATGCCATGTTTGCTTGTCGAGGATCTTGAGGTTGCACTCTAGGATACGTCCCAGCCAGAGTCCCTGCGGAGTGGAGTTCATCACTTTCGTCATTGTTCCGCTGCTAGAAGTTATTCCGCTTCGAGTTGTTCCGCTGCTAGCATAGAGCTACCTTAGCAGGCAAAGTGTCGCCGTGCCCCTGTAATATCGGACCCTTGTACCCTGTTTATTCGTAATAAAGAGCTGATTTGTTCTATGCCAAGCAGTGCCGTATTCCAGAAGACTTGATCTCTGGGCTGGAATACGGGGTGTTCCGGTTCCTCTGAGCCGGGGTGCCACAACGAGGGAGCCACAAGCTCGGGAGGCACTCCCTGGGCGGTAGGGCGCGCCCCCAGGCTTGTGGGCCCCTCGTAGCCCCTCCTGACCTAATTCCAGCGCTATAAATTCCCAAATATTCCCAATATACCAGAGAGACAGAAAAGAAAACCTTTCCACTGCCGCAAGCCTCCGTTCTTCAGCGATCCCATCTGGAGGCCTTTTCCGGTACTCTACCGGAGGGGGAATCAATCACGGAGGGCTTCAACATCAACCTTGCTACCCTTCCGATGATGTGTGAGTTGTTTACCATAGACCTACGGGTATATTGCTAGTAGCTAGATGGCTTCTTCTCTCTCTTTGATCTTCAATACCAGGTTCTCCTCGATGTTCTTGGAGTTCTATCCGATTTAATCTTCTCTTGCGGTGTGTTTGTTGGGATCCAATGAATTGTGAGTTTATGATCAGATTATTCATAAGAAATATTTGAGTCTTCTCTGAACTCTTTTATGCATGATTGTTATAGCTTTGTATTTCTCTCTGATCTATCAATTTGGTTTGGCCAACTAGATTGGTTTATCTTGCAATGGGAGAGGTGCTTTGTGATGGGTTCAATCTTGTGGTGCTCAATCCCAATGACAGAAAGGGACATGGCACGTATTTGTATTTTTTCCATTAAGGATAAAAAGATGGGGTTTCATCATATTGCTTGAGTTTACTTTGTCTACATCATGTCATCTTGCTTAAGGCGTTACTCTGTTTCATACTTAATACCCTAGATGCATGCTGGATAGCGTTCGATGGGTGGAGTAATAGTAGTAGATGCAGGTAGGAGTCGGTCTCCTTGTCTTGGATGTGATGCCTATATACATGATCATTGCCATGAATCCGTCATAATTATTTTCTTTTCTATCAATTGCCCGACAGTAATTTGTTTACCCACCGTATGCTATGTGTTCGAGAGAGAAGCCTCTAGTGAAAACTATGGCCCCCGGGTCTACTTTTATCATATATTAAAAACCAAAAATACCTTGCTGCAATTTATTTATTTTTATTTTATTTAGTATTTTAGTTTATCTATCTATCACTATCAGAATTAATCCTTGCAAATAACCGCTAAGAGGATTGACAACCCTCTTATTTGCGTTGGGTGCAAGTGTTTGCTTTTGTGTGTGCAGGTGCTGCTAAAGGGATTTTGCGTGGTTCTCCTACTGGATTAATAACCTTGGTTCTTAACTGAGGGAAATACTTATCTCTACTATACTGCATCATCCTCTCCTCTTCGGGGAAATCCCAACGCAGTCTACAAGTAGCATTCGCCGAGCACCATCACAGCGCTGGAAGCCGCGGGCATAAGCAATGTCCCCATGGACCCGCGCGAACTCGTGTACGTGCCAGCGCTAGTGCCCCCGCCCTTGCTCATGCGCGCCCCAGCACCCACCGCGCTGCCGGTCCCCGTGCGCTTGCCTGCACCCGCTGCGCCCGTGCCCATGCGCGCGCCTGCACCCGCCGCCCCCCCATCAGTGTCATGGGACACCGCCGTCGACCGCTACCTCGCAGCGCCACGAGTCGCCATCCCCCCGCCGCCCGCCCATCGATCGCGCGACGATCGGCTCTTGGATTTGCAAGTGTAGAACATTCTGGGATGGCTTGAAGACTTGAACAACGGCGTCCCGGGGGACAAAAACACCGGCGCAGCACGCCGCCGCCGCCGCCGCAATTAGTTTTTTAGTTTAATATTGTAACTCGATCGTATGAATGTAAAATCACAGTGTCACTGAATGAAATCTATGGTTTTGATCAACTTAGCATTTTTTTCTCTGAATGTACAGACTTATCAAAGTAAAAAAAATCAATGTTTTTCTCTGAATAAAACACTCATCGCAAACGTTTCAGACTAATCACCCGTATGCAAAGCGAGAGCTGGGTTCCTTCGTAGCTAAGCCAAGGGAAACATGTGGCACACAGGTTTTGTGTATCTCTTCATCGCAAACATTTCAGAATGAGTACCCGTATGCAAAGCGAGAGCTGGGTCCCTTCGCAGCGAAGCCAAGGGAAAATGTGGCGCGCAGGTTTTGTGCATCTCTTCATCACAAACGAGTTTGCATGTTGACCCATGTGCAACGACGTACAAACAATGTGGTAAGATTTGCATCTGTCATATTGGGTATATTTGCCATTTGTCAAATTGGAAAAATTGGCATTTGTCAATCTAGTAACATTGCCATTTGTCAACCTTGTAACACTGCCATTTGTGATCCTCAGAAAAAACACTGCCATTTGTCAAATTTTGCAGCTAAAAATCACTAGTACTGTAATATTTACAAATGAAATTCAGTAAGCATAGATTTCATTCATAGATTAAGCAGTCGTTCTTTATACAAACAGTTCAACATGACAGCTGAACCGAACAAACTTTTACCAATTGTTGCCAACCACGTACTGAAATAGCTAGTTCAACTATATATACTAGCTAAATTTAAGTACATAGTACAGTTCAACCATATCTATAGTCTGATGAACTGAACAAAATAGCCCCTAAATACTACTACTACGGAGGGGCTTTGTACTACTTCCAGCAGCCTCTCCTCTGCCGAGCGCGCTCAGTAAGAGGCTGAGGAGGAGCCTACCGACAAGCTGGAGAAGTGGAATCCGGCGCCTGCCGCTGTTGCATCTTTAGCAACACCCAGCTCGAACGCCCTCTGCCGCTCCAGATGATCCCTCTCGAAGTGGCGGGACTCCTCGTATATCTCCACATTCTGCACCACTGCGGCGGCTTATGCTGCAGCCACGACGGCGGTAAGACGCTTTGCGTGCTCGACCAGGCGCTCCTCCTCCTCCTGCAGGAACTCGATGTAGCGCGTGGCAAGGTCACTGATGATCATGCGGGCCTCCACATCCTGCCTTCGGGCCACGGTGGCGGAGGGGGTGATGACCCCGGTGGTCGACGGTGGGGTGGCGGCCACGGCGGCCGACGGTGGGGTAGCAACCACCTCCCGCCTTCGGGCCACGGTGGTGGAGCGAGTGAAGGCCACGGCGGCCAACGGTGGGGTGGCGGCCAAAACGGCCACCACCTGCCTTCGGGCCACGGTGGCGGAGCGGGCGATGGCCCTGGTGGCCGACGGTGGGGTGGCGGCAATGGCGGCCGGCAATAGCTGCCGTCGTGCAGCGGCGGCGGAGCGTGTGGTGGGTGTTGTGGGCACACCCAACAAGGACGCCACGAGCAGTACATGCCGCCGGGGACTGCGCCACCACCGCAGTGTAGCCTCCCAGCTGGAGCTGTCCTGAGATGACGGCAGAGTGGCTAAGCGATGACGACAAACCGGTGCCATTGGTGATGGTGGGAGAAGCAGACGAGATAAGCGACGGGGAGGGAGGGGGAAATGTGACTGTTTATATAGTAGGCCGGTAAGCACTGGGGTTTTGGAGGATTTCGCCGAGTCGGGCGGGAAGCTTGCACGGTTGTGAGCGGGAACCTGCGCAGTTTTGCAGGAATGGGCTCACTGACGATTCTTTGGTGCCTCTTCGAGCTAACGTTTGGCCAAAAGAACGTCTGTGCAAGCTTGCGCTCGAAGCCTTCTGCAGCAGCGCGATGACAAGACGTGCGAGAGCAGGACAAAATGACACGTACACATATGGTTAATAAAAAACAAACATTTGCGATTTAATTACCTAGCACATGGCCGCTCTCTATGCAGCGTCGCGAATGATTGTTCGTCAACTATGTGATGTGGAACGCGACGTAGTTTCACATCACGTCGTCGGCTCGCAACTGCCGGCCGGCTTGTAGACAACCATTCCCTGCGTGTTCAACTGCTCAATGCGTGTGGTTGCTCGCGGTTAAGGCGGCTGCGGCGCGCTCTACTCACGTCCCGCCACGCGTGCTCTGCCCGTGTCCCTCCATGCGCGCCGCAAGCGTTTCGGGCCGGCGCACGATCACGTACGTCCGGGGTGCCATATGCATGCGGTTATGCCGGATGCGGCGCCACGACGCAGTTACATGCGGCAAAAATTGCCATGCAGACGTGCCGAGAATCCCGGCCGCCCGGCCCTCATTTATTCCCGTGGCCATTTACCTTCATCTCGCACGCCCCATGACACAATAAGCACACCCACAACGACACATACAGAGAGGATATTTAGTGGCTCCAATGGCGCTACCGGCTCCAATGGTGCTTCCAGCGGCTGACGACGATGACGGGCGGCAATTCACCATGCCTCACGTAGTGGACACCCACGTGAGGGGGAAGGACCTCTCAGTGGTGTACACCAACGAGCCGGTCTCGGTGGAGAGCTCCATCCACACTATGGAGCAGTTGCTTGCTGAGGACCATTACCAAGTGGTTGGCTTCGACCTTGAGTTCTCCGGCGGCTGTGCCGGGTATGATCAAAAGATTGCCGTCGCCCAGTTGTGCGTGCGCCATCACATCCTCGTTTACCACTACTCCCTGGCCACAAGGCCTTGCGAGCGTTTTGCCAGGTTTATCAACAACCCCGACTATAGGTTCGTTATGGTGGACACCTTGAAAGATCTAAAGGTGCTCGAGACTACGAGCTTGGCCTGCCAGAACCTTGTCGACATCCAAGGCCAGTACAGGGTCTGGGGCAGAAAGAAGGCGAATGACTCCCTAGCTAACCTAGCCGTGGCCATCATCGACCCCTACTACAGAGGCATGAAGGATGAGTGCAACAAGAACAAGGATGCCTGGCACGAGGCCTGGGTGCGGAGACTGGATGAAGAACATATCAAGTATGCGGCCAAGGACGCATACACAAGCTACGAGATGTACAGGTGGGTCGTTGACATGAGGAAGTGCCTCCTTCCTGTGGACGACGAGGGATCGAGCCACAAGTACAGCAGTGGCGGCAGCGTCACAAGAAGTAGATGATTAGATGATCATTTCTCCTAGTTTAGAATGCATGTAATTGTTTATTGAGGTGTGTGTGAATGTTTTGTATAGTGACCTATGTAATTGGATGTTTAATTTCGTAATATATGTTGTTCTTCTATAGACAGAGCAAATTACATCGCAGACGGACTAAACTAGGGAACCCGTTGGTGATGATTTCATCAATCGCTGACAATTGTATACCAGCAAGCATTTGCCCACAACACACACGGCTTATTAGCAGGAATCAACTGTGTTGTTATTGGTCTTCCCACACATCTCTGATTACTGACCTTTTTGCCGCGCATCACACACATCTTATTAAATTGAACCATTTCTGTTGTTTTGCCTCATCACAAACAATTCATTCGAGTGAACTGTATGCCGTCTATCACACACACCTTGATCTGCCTGACCGTTTCTATTGTGTTGGGTATTGCAAACAGTTCATCCGAGCGAACTGTGTGCCGTGTATCGCACACACCTCGATATGGCTACCTGTGTTTGTTGTTCTGTCTTATCACAAATAGTTCATATGGATCAACTGTATGCCACGTATCACACACGCGTCTCTAATCTAAATCATGCTTGATGTCTCCGCCATCGCACACAGTTCGTCTTATTGGCGACGGTTTTATTACGACACCGTTTTCGATTCATGCATCGCACACAGTTTGGTTGCGGGGTCTCTGATTCATGTGTCGCATTAGCGGTCGCCTGCAGTAGTGTCAATAAGAGAAGAAGAAGCTGACCTCCGAGCTCGAAACCATGAGCTCAGCCTACAAGGAGGCCACGACCCAGGCTCGGGCAGATCGCGAAGTGCTTCAACAGGAGAAGCAGATCGCTGCTGGTAAGCCATACCTGCTTTGCTGCATATTTGGGGACATCAGATTTGCCAATCTTACACAAATCTGGCGTTCTTCAGAAGCCTTCAGGGACCTGCCGCGGAGTGCTTCGGACGCCGGCTCCTACTTCGCCGCCCATCCCGACGAGTCCGTGGAGAAGACCTTCTGGGCCCAATTCCAGGCACCAGATCATCTGCCTCTTCTAAATAACCAGATGAAGCAGCTGGCCGAGTTTTTCCGTATGGCTCGGCCAGTGATGGAAGACCTCTGCATCAACCTCTGGCCGCAAGAGCCGATGCCGACCAGCTTCTTCGGCCTGGTGCATAGGCTGGGGGATGCAAGCCCCCAAATCGAGAACTGGAAGTGGTCGGCCTGCCTGGAAGGCACGAAACAGGCGTATGCGTCCACCGTGGCGTACTATCCGAAGATCAAGCCATTCGAAATCACGTCAGGGTCTCCAAAAGGGAAGAAGCGGACGCCCGAGCAGTTCTTGACCGAGTTCCATGAAGGCGTTCGGGTGACCGAGGCGTAGTGTGCAAAGTCAGAACGGTTCTAGATGTCCCTTGGTATGCCGAGGAGAAATTTGTATAAAAACAAGTAATATTATGCTTATCTGTCGTTTGTATCCGATGTGTTATTTTTATTCCTTTGCGATCATTTTTAATCTGGAAAGTGGCCAGTCATCCGCTTCTACCCCCTTGTAGATACTACGCGGGGTGTTCCTTAAAACGCGTAGACCCTTAGCCAACGTCTCGGCGCCCTTAGGCGGTTGCGTATTTAGGGAACAAGGCAATGAGACCATAGCGGCTTTATAACTTTCACCTAGTCATAGGAGTTTGAATTGTGGGGTAGTTGACCTAGCCCCCGGTGTAGTGGTGACCGGACTAGCCGACATACACCCCTTTAACACCTCAGTTCTTATGACAAGAACCCTTCGTTTAACATGGCGTAATCACTAACGCTTTCTAGTTTGACACTGTCTATGGATCACCGACCAGTTTACGCTTATCGTGACAGTCTATTTTTGGCTTTCTCCACTGAGGCACTTGACCATCCGAGCTGGAAGCACAATCGCAGTGGTTCTCCCTTTACACTCCTAGCCGAACAAAGTGGAACGTAGGAGGTAAACACATGAGCCGGGCAACCCAATCATTGACCAAAATCACAATTCGAAAGTGATGCATATAATGCAATATCCGAGATGCCGAACAAATATCGGACTTAAACATAGGCTCGATTTCATATCCAAGCCCCCGATTGAAATCCGGACTCATCTGTATATTTCCAACGGTTTCCACACTGCTACAAGGCAAAAACAGAAAAAACAACACGTAATTTTGTGCAGGGACTAGAAAAAGGTCTGTTTTTTCATTTATAAGGTCTAGTCATAGATGCCGAGCTGTTTTAAGAAGGAACCTTACAAGATACAGAGAGTATGTGAAGAAAATAAGAGGTGTTTGATACAGGGCTTTAAAAAGCGGGAGCTATTTCCCGTGTCTTCCCTGCCACACGTCTGCGCCTCCGTGCTGTTAAATAGCTATTCCTTGTCTAATCCAAGGTTGGTGAATATTGTCCGCTACTCCGCCTTGACTATGTTAAACGCATCCGAGAAGTGGGGCCCCTGACGAGGCTGACGCCAGAGTGTGGCAGCATGATGCTACAAAGATGTACTTCCTGGTTGGCCTTTATGTTGTCGAAGAGATAACCAGGTTACGGGTGCTCGGATGTTCAGAGATAGCATACCCCTTTTATCAATTTATGCTCCCCAGTCTCCGATGGAATTTTAAGTGCGAAATTATGTACTCGAGGCACATAGTCTGCTACCAGAACATGGGAACTAGGGAGCGCGCGTCCCTATTTGGGATTGACGCGGGTTTGGGCAGGCGCCAAGGTGACAGTATGTACGCGCTTTGAAGAGCTTGGTAGAGCCTGCCGAGTGATGACCCCCAAGTATAGGGGATCAATCGTAGTCCTTTCGATAAGTAAGAGTGTCGAACCCAACGAGGAGCAGAAGGAAATGACAAGCGGTTTTCAGCAAGGTGTTTTCTGCAAGCACTGAAATTATCGGTAACAGGTAGTTTGATAGCAAGATAATTTGTAACAAGTGACAAGTAATAATAGTAACAAAGAGTGCAGCAATATAGCCCAATCCTTTTTGTAGCAAAGGACAGGCCGGAATGATCTCTTATAATAAGTAAAGCGTTCTCGAGGACACATGGGAATTTCATCTAGTCACTTTCATCATGTTTGTTCGATTCGCGTTTGCTACTTTGATAATTTGATATGTGGGTGGACCGGTGCTTGGGTGCTGCCCTTACTTGGACAAACCTCTCACTTATGATTACCCCCTCTCGCAAGCATCCGCAACTACGAAAGAAGAATTAAGATTACTCTAACCATAGCATTAAACATGTGGATCCAAATCAGCCCCTTACGGAATAGCGCATAAACTAGGGTTTAAGCTTCTGTCACTCTAGCAACCCATCATCTAATTACTACTCCACAATGCATTCCCTTAGGCCCAATGATGGTGAAGTGTCATGTAGTCGACGTTCACATGACACCACTAAAGGAATCACAACATACACATCATCAAAATATCGAACGAATACCAAATTCACATGATTACTTATGACAAGACTTCTCCCATGTCCTCAAGAACAAAAGTAACTACTCACACATCATCAACATGTTCATGACCAGTAGGATATTGAATTGCATAATAGATCTGAACATATAATCTTCCACCAAGTAAACCAACAAGCATCAACTACAAGATGTAATCAACACTACTAGCAACCCACAGGTACCAATATTTGGTTTTGAGACAAAGATTGAATACAAGAGATGAACTAGGGTTTGAAATGAGATGGTGCTGGTGAAGATGTTGATGAAGATTAGCCCTCCCACGATGAGAGGGTCGCTGGTGGTGTCAATGGCGACGATTTTCCCCTCCCGGAGGGAAGTATCCTCGGCAGAATCTCTTTGTTGGAGAGCAAAAGTGCTCCTGCCCAAGTTCCGCCTCGAGACGGCTGCGCACCATCTCGAAAGTCTTCTCTATAATTATTTTAGGTCAAAATCACTTATATACCAGAAAATGGGGGCCAGAAGTGGGCCAGGGGCCCCACGAGCCACCAGGGCGTACCTGGGGGGGGGGGTGGCGCGCCCTGGTGCCTCGTGGGCACCTGGGTGGCCCCCTCTGGTACTTCTCAGCTCCCTTTCTATCAATAATGTGCAGGTCAAATTCTTGTAGCAATAAAACCCACCTAATGAGTCTAGGTTTAGCATCTTTCTTTTCCATGAGATATTTAATAGCAGCATGATCGGTGTGAACAGTTACTTTAGAATCAACTATATAAGATCTGAATTTATCACATGCAAACACAACTGCTAAAAATTCTTTTTCAGTAGTAGCATAATTCCTTTGGGCACTGTCTAGAGTTTTACTAGCATAATGGATGACATTTAATTTCTTATCAACTCTTTGTCCTAGAACAGCACCAACAGCATAATCACTAGCATCACACATAATTTCAAAAGGCAAGTTCCAGTCAGGTGGTTGAATAATGGGTGCAGTGGTTAAGGCTTTCTTAAGTGTTTCAAAGGCTTCTAGATAATCATCATCAAAAACAAACGGAACATCTTTTTGCAAAAGATTGGTAAGAGGCCTAGAAATTTTGGAGAAGTCTTTAATAAATCTCCTATAGAAACCAGCATGACCAAAGAAACTTCTTATACCTTTAATATCTTTAGGACATGGCATTTTCGTAATAGCATCAACCTTAGCTTTATCAACTTCAATACCTCTCTCAGAAATTTTATGGCCCAAGACAATACCTTCATTCACCATAAAGTGGAACTTCTCCCAATTCAAGACAAGATTAGTTTCTTCACATCTCTGCAAAACTCGATCAAGGTTGCTTAAGCAATGATCAAAAGAAGTTCCGTAAACGAAAAAATAATCCATGAAAACCTCAACAATCTTTTCACAAAAGTCAGAGAATATAGCAGTCATGCATCTTTGAAAGGTAGCAGGTGCATTACATAAACCAAAAGGCATACGTCTATAAGCATAAGTTCCGAAAGGACAGGTGAAGGTGGTTTTCTCTTGATCGGGTTGTGATACGGGTATTTGAGAAAAACCAGAATAACCATCTAAAAAGCAAAAGTGTGTATGCTTAGACAATCTTTCTAACATTTGATCAATAAAAGGTAAGGGGTAATGATCTTTTCTAGTTGCTTTGTTTAATTTTCTAAAATCAATTACCATCCTATAACCAGTTACAATTCTTTGTGGAATGATTTCATTTTTATCATTAGGAACAACGGTTATACCTCCTTTCTTAGGGACACAATGAACATGACTTACCCATCTACTATCAGCTATGGGATAGATTATACCTGCTTCCACAAGTTTTAATATCTCAGTTCTTACCACCTCTTTCATCTTAGGATTTAATCGGCGTTGGTGGTCGACAACTGGTTTAGCATCAGGCTCCATATTAATTTTGTGCTGACATAGAGTGGGACTAATGCCCTTAAGATCATCAAGAGTATATCCAATAGCATCTCGGTGCTTCCTTAGAGTTTTCAGCAATCTCTTTGCTTCATGCGCTGAAAGGTTAGCACTAATAATAACAGGATATATCTTCTTTTCATCAAGATAAGCATATTTCAATGTATCAGGCAATTGCTTCAATTCAAACACAGGATCACCTTTAGGTGGAGCAGGACCTCCAAGAGTTTCAACAGGCAAATTATGTTTAAGGATAAGTGGTTGATCAAAGAACATCTTATCAATTTCATTTCTTTCATTCATATGCATATCATTCTCATGGTCTAGCAAATATTGTTCTAACAGATCAGCAGGAGGCATGGGAAAAGAAGCAAGACCAATAATTTCATCTTTACTAGGCAATTCTTTATCATGAGGTTGTCTACGAAATTCGGAGAAATTAAACTCATGAGACATACCACCAAAATCAACACTGACTGTTTCTTTAGTGCAATCAATCTTAGCATTAACCGTGTTCAAGAAAGGTCTACCAAATATAATGGGACAAAAATCATCTTGTGGAGAACCAAGGACTAGAAAATCAATAGGGTATTTTATTTTTCCACACAAGACTTCAACATCTCTAACAATCCCAAGTGGTGTAATGGTATCTCTGTTTGCAAGTTTAATAGTAACATCAATGTCCTCTAATTCAGCAGGTGCAATATCATTCATAATTTCTTGATATAAAGTAAAAGGAATAGCTCTCACACTAGCACCCAAATCACATAAGCCATGATAGCAATGATCTCCTATTTTAACAGAGACAACAGGCATGCCCACAACGGGTCTGCTTTTATCTTTAGAATCAGGTTTAGCAATTCTAGCAGCTTCATCGCAGAAGTAAATAACATGCCCATCTATATTATCAACCAAGAGATCTTTAACCATAGCAACATTAGGTTCAACTTTAATTTGTTCAGCGGGTTTAGGTGCTCTATTATGACTTTTATTAACCACAGTTGAAACTTTAGCATGTTCTTTAATCCTAACAGGAAAGGGTGGTTTCTCAATATAAGCGGTAGGCACAACTGGATCAACATGGTAAACAATTGTTTCTTCTCTAACACTAGCAGGTTCCTCTATCTTTTATTTAATAGGGGGATGATATTTAAACCACTTCTCCTTAGGGAGATCAACATGAGTAGCAAAGGATTCACAAAAGGAAGCTACTATCTCAGAGTCAAGTCCATATTTAGTGCTAAACTTATGGAAAGCATCGGTGTCCATAAAAGATTTAACACAATCGAACTCAAGTATTATACCTGACTCATTACCTTTGTCGATTTCCCAATCTTCAGAGTTACGTTTAATTCTTTCCAAAAGATCCCATCTGAATTCAATAGTTTTCTTCATAAAAGAGCTAGTCGAAGAAGAATCGAGCTTAGTTTGATCATCATGAGAAAGCCAAGCATAAAAAATTTCTAAGATAATTTTTCTTGAGAGTTCATGATTGGGGCATGTATGAAACATATACTTAAGCCTCCCCCAAGCTTGAGTGATGCTTTCTCCTTCACGAGGCCAAAAATTATATATATAATTCCGATCACGATGAACCAAATGCATAGGATAAAATTTCTGATGGAATTCTAGTTTCAATCGGTTCCAGTCCCATGTATCAGTATCATCACATAGCCTATACCATATTAATGATTTTCCCTCCAAAGATAAAGGGAATACTTTCTTCTTAACTCCATCTCCGGTTATACCTGCAAGCTTAAACAATCCACAAATTTCATCCACATAGATCAAGTGTATATCAGGATGTACCGTTCCATCTCCTGCATAAGGATTAGCTAGCAGTTTCTCTAACATGCCCGGAGGAATTTCATATTCAATATATTTTTCAATAGGTGCAGTAGGTTGAGGAGCAACTATTTGTGTTTCCGGTCGTGGTGAAGATACCCCGAACAAACCCCTCAAAGGATTACTTTCCATAGTGACAAGTGACAGTAAATTTCAGCATGTAATATAAAAGTTTCCTTACCAAATTCCACTCACCAAAGGCGCTTCACTCCCCGGCAATGGTGCCAGAAAAGAGTCTTGATGACCCACAAGTATAGGGGATCAATCGTAGTCCTTTCGATAAGTAAGAGTGTAGAACCCAACGAGGAGCAGAAGGAAATGACAAGCGGTTTTCAGCATGGTGTTTTCTACAAGCACTGAAATTATCGGTAACAGGTAGTTTGATAGCAAGATAATTTGTAACAAGTGACAAGTAATAATAGTAACAAAGAGTGCAGCAATATAGCCCAATACTTTTTGTAGCAAAGGATAGGCCGGAACGATCTCTTATAATAAGTAAAGCGTTCTCGAGCACATGGGAATTTCATCTAGTCACTTTCATCATGTTTGTTCGATTCGCGTTCGCTACTTTGATAATTTGATATGTGGGTGGACCGGTGCTTGGGTGCTGCCCTTACTTGGAAAAACCTCCCACTTATGATTATCCCCTCTCGCAAGCATCCGCAACTACGAAAGAAGAATTAAGATTACTCTAACCATGGCATTAAACGTGTGGATCCAAATCAGCCCCTTATGGAATAGCGCATAAACTAGGGTTTAAGCTTCTGTCACTCTAGCAACCCATCATCTAATTACTACTCCATAATGCATTCCCTTAGGCCCAATGATGGTGAAGTGTCATGTAGTCGACGTTCACATGACACCACTAAAGGAATCACAATATGCACATCATCAAAATATCGAACGAATACCAAATTCAGATGATTACTTATGACAAGACTTCTCTCATGTCCTCAAGAACAAATGTAACTACTCACACATCATCAACATGTTCATGACCAGTAGGATATTGAATTCCATAATAGATCTGAACATATAATCTTCCACCAAGTAAACCAACAAGCATCAACTACAAGATGTAATCAACACTACTAGCAACCCACAGGTACCAATCTGAGGTTTTGAGACAAAGATTGAATACAAGAGATGAACTAGGGTTTGAGATGAGATGGTGTTGGTGAAGATGTTGATGAAGATTAGCCCTCCCACGATGAGAGGGTCGCTGGTGGTGTCGATGGCGACGATTTCCCCCTCCCGGAGGGAAGTATCCCCGGCAGAATCTCTCCGCCGGAGAGCAAAAGTGCTCCTGCCCAAGTTCCGCCTCGAGATGGCGGCGCACCATCTCGAAAGTCTTCTCTATAATTATTTTAGGTCAAAATCACTTATATACCAGAAAATGGGGGCCAGAAGTGGGCCAGGGGCCCCACGAGCCACCAGGGCGCGCCTGGGGGGGGGGGGGGGTGGCGCGCCCTGGTGCCTCGTGGGCACCTGGGTGGCCCCCTTTGGTACTTCTTGCTTCCAATATTTTTTATATATTCCAAAATAATTCTCCAAAAAATTTCATCTCCTTTGAAGTTGTGCAGAATAGGTATCTTGACAGAGCTTTTTCAGGTCCAGAATTCCAGCTGCCGGTATTCTCCCTCCTTGTGTGAATCTTGCATATTTAGAGAGAAAAGGCATTAGAATAGCTCCACAAAGTATTATATTGATTAAAAACACTATAAATAACAGTAGTAAAACATGATGCAAAATGGACGTATCACCGAGCTGTACGTTGGGCAGCTTCCTCGGCCGCTTGGAAAGCAGCTACGAAGGACACTGTCTACTCCTCTGTCTGGGGGGAGGTCTCCATGTTACCATTAATGGTAATGACACCGTGGGGCCCCGGCATCTTAAGCTTCAGGTAAGTGTAGTGCGGCACCGCATTGAAGCGGGCAAACACAGTACGATCGAGCAACGCGTGGTAGCCGCTATGGAAGGGGACTATATCGAAAATCAAGTCCTCACTTCGGAAGTTCTCGGGCGAGCCAAAGACTACTTCCAGCATTACGGTGCCGGTACATTGAGCCTCCACACCTGGTATGACACCCTTGAATGTGGTGCTGCTGGGTTTGATTCGTGACGAACCGATACCCATTTTTCTGACCGTGTCGGCATAGATCGGGTTCAGACTGCTTCCGCCGTCCATAAGGACGCAGGTTAAGTGAAACCTGTGGACAATAGGGTCTAGGACCAAGGCTTCCAACCCACCCTGACGGATACTGGTCTGGTGGTCCTTTTTATCAAAGGTGATCGGACAAGCCGACCATGGTGTCGGTGTAAAAACAGGCAGACCTCGGGGTAGAGGTTCCCGAGCTGTGGATCTCGGATCGGTGGTAACAAGGACAAGGGAGACAATGTTTACCCAGGTTCGGGCCCTCTTGATGGAGGTAAAACCCTACGTCCTACTTCTATTTATATTAATGGAGATGTATCAAATACAGAGTTGATCTACCTCGAGATTGTAATGTGTCTAACTTCTAGGGCTAGATGAGCGATATTGCGTTGATGTCCCCTCTATAGGCTAAACCTGATGGCTTATATACACACCAGGGAGGGTATCTAGGGTTATAGAGTCAGTATCCAGGAGCAAGGCGGCAGGAGAAATCTTGGAGAATGCGGCAAGTCTTCGGCAGAGGCAGTCTTGATCAAGCTTCCTGTGTCCAGCCTCCGGAGTCCACCTCGATCACGCATGAGGGTCCACCGGCCCAACCGAGGAGATGGGCCGGCTAGGTTAGCCCCCCCTAATCTAGGACACCGTCAGTAGCCCCCGAACTGGTCTTCTACGCCGAGGACGATGTTCTCAATAGACTCCACCTCAGATCCAGAGTCCTTGGCTTGACAGACGAGTTCCCCCTCATGGCTTACTATTTTTTGGTGGAATGACATTTATCCGAGGTCCAGCCGAGCTCGTCCCCCTCCCGAAGAGGACAGATACCTTAGCCTCGAAGGTCAGTCATTTAGGTATGAACGGTCCATTCCGGCCTGACAACTTTATCGAAGAGGCTTGCCCCGCCACAGGTCAAGCAGTTACTACTTCTCCCCTCAAATGGTGGCTCGAGGCAACTTTTTACTGGCATGTCCCCTCGAGGCAGAGATTGTGCCTGTTTTCTCAGGGATATCATCAAGATTTTGTTTCCCACCATATGCTCAACGACTTTTTTTATGGGAGTAGCGATTTTATCGGTGCAGTAAGGGGGACCCTTGGCCTTTCACAGGCGTATAAGAATGAAAAGGAGGACAGCACAATCGACCACGCTACCATTCTCCCTCTCTACTGCTTCGTCCAGCTCCAGCACCTAGATCCATCCTGCCCGCCTTTCCCTTTCTCGAGCCCAACCTCCATCTCCAGCCATGGCTGACACCCTCAAGGGTCATTGGAGTGGCTCCACCATGACGGAGGGCACCATCCTGGAGTTGCACAGCGCGGGGTATCTTACCCCCGCCATCGCTGCCCGCGCTCCTGCTGCTGGTGAGCAGGTGCCCGCTCCCAATGCCGGGGAGTGGGTAGTCTTCGTCCCCCACCTCATCAGAGGCCTGGGGTTCCCGCTGCACCCCTTCGTGCGCGGGGTGATGTACTACTACGGGCTGGACTTCAACCACATGGCCCCCAACTCCATCCTCCACCTCGCCTCCTTTGTGATGGTATGCGAGGCCTTCCTCTGTTGTGAGCCGCACTTCAGCGTATGGTTGAAGCTGTTCGGTATCAAGCCGAAGTCCAACGGCTCGGACCTCGCGGAGTGCGGTGGGGCGATGATTAGCAAAAACCAGGGGGCCACCTGGTTCATGGGCACCTTCATTGAAACGATGAAGGACTGGCAGAAAGAGTGGTTTTACATCACTAAGCCGCTTGCCCCTGGTTAGACCGAGGTCCTGGCTTTCTCGGCCGGACCTCCTAAGAAGCTCAAGTCTTGGAAGGAGAAGGGCATTGCCTGGGGGAACCCCGAAGAGGTGGAGGCCCTGATCGAGAGGATCCTGTGGTGGTCTACCACGGGGAAGGTTGAGCTGACCGACGTCATCAACATCATGCTTAACCGTCGTATACTCCCCCTCCAACTTCGGGCTACTCCAATGTGGGTGCAAAAGCCCGAGGACATGGACACCATCAATGCCTTCTTCCGCTCCACCTTGGCCACCATGTGGACGAAGCTCATGAAGCTGGCCAAGGACAAGACCCAAGGAAGGGGAGGACCGCGGCCTCGAGCACGGCTACGATGCCCCCCCGGTGAGTGGTCCTACCCATAAATTTTCATTCTTCATCCGTCGTTCCGAGGAGTAGTGTTTTAATGAATCATTACGCTTGATGCTTTGCAGAAGTGGTTGGCCTGGGTGCAAGGAGTGCGATGCCCAGCTCCACTGCCAGAGGAGCTACCGACTCCCCTGCTCTCGGCGCTCCTGACTGAGGAGCCGCATGTAGTGGCCCCCAAAGGGATGAAGTCCCAGAGGGGTAAATCCAGTGCCCGGACTCGGGGGACCTCGGTTACCCAGTCCGAAGAGACCCACACCTCTGCCGCCAACGATGGCGGCGCGGAGGAGGGTGACGTCGAAGAAATCCCTCTCCCAAAAGGAAAGAGGTCGGTGTCTCAGGACGCCGAAATGGGTATGCCGCCCAAGGGCCCAAAGAGGCTGAGGATAACCTTGGCCGAGGCCGCCGGCAAGTCGTTGGGGAGAGTCGAGCTCTCCGGTGACTCAGAAGAAGACCTCCTCGCGATGGGGAGGAAGAAACCGGTGCCTCGAGGGTAAGCCATCATCCTCATACACTGTCTTTCAATTTGACAAGTTGTTTCTAGGCAAAAGGAAACTTACAAAGGCGTCCTTTCTTATGTAGTCCACCGAGGGTAATCCCCAGTGGTTTCTCAAGCGGGTTGCCATCCGCCAGTAGGACTCCAGAACCCGCTGATCCTCCCCCGACACATGACGGGCTAGGGGAGGCAACATCCACCTTGGTCCCCGACGTTAACACGACGGGGGCCAACGAGGTGGCCATCATGGCCGAGGTCGACACCTCGGCCCAACAGGACCCAGGGGAGAGTCAACCTGCGATCATCGAAGAAGGGCTGGGCCAGTCATCGGCCCAGCCAATATCTACCTTGGCTCCACCACCCTAGGTGGAGGCTACCCGGGTGGCTGTATCCGAGGTCATCCCTCCACCCTAGACAACCGCCCAAAGACGGGCTAGCGCGGGGTGGACCGAAGAGATGGAGGATGCCCTGAAGGGCTCCTCCATCAAGGAAGAGCACTGTGCCTTGATAGGCGCGGCGTTACAGGGCTATCAGTCCGCAGTGGCCGGCCTGCATGAGGTTTTCAAGAACCTCGTAGCAGGTTTCAAGGTATGCTTTCTTTCTGCGCGTCCAGTCTAATTTGTTTATTTGGGCTTTTTATTTTGAGTTATGGGTTTGTCCAAGGACATAAGAGTACAGCCTGCTAAACGGCTTAATGAGTGAGCAGCCCCCGAGCCCGAAGTCGGTTTTAAGAAACCGGCATTGGGGTCGTTTGATTAAGTAGGAGCCCGTTGAGTAGCCCCCAGGGTGCTACTCAAGGCAGCCATCCTGTAACCTTTTAGTAATTTTAACTGTTCCCTTCATAATAAGGATTGTTTTTGTGCCAGGTTTTGACCTCGGTGCCGGACTCCGTCTCCGAGGAGATTGCGGAGATGAACCAGAAACTCGAGCAGTCTCAAGGTAAGCAAAGTCACACTTGCCCTGTACTTTGGTCGAAGGAGGGATGATATGTTTTGTTAAAGGAAACCACTAAGGTCAAACTATTTTGACAACAGCAGCGTTGGCGGAGCTGGAGACACTCAAGGCCGAGCTCAAAAGGGCTCGGCAGGAGGTGCGGCAGCAGGAGGCTGCTGCCGCCGCGGCAGAGAAGGTCCGGGCCGCCGAGAAGGCAGCCAGGGAGAAGCACCAAGCGTGGGTGCTGGAGGTTGAAGAGACCCTGAAAGGCATGTTTGAAGCACGCGACAAGCTTCAGGAGTAGGGGCAACAAACAAAGGAGGAGCTCGAGAAGCTACAACTTGCCCACGCCAAGCTCAAGACCTCAGCCCGAGCTGACCGCGAGGTGCTCCAGCAAGTGGAGCAAATCACCTCAGGTAAGCTATTTTTGCTGCAGTGTTCATTTGGCAGCAAAGGGTGTACCGAGCTCACCCAGTTATGGCATTCTGCAGAGGTCTTTGCGGATCTCCCGCAGAGTGCGGCGGATGCGGTGGCGTACTTTGGTCAGCTTGTGGGTCACGAGGCGGAGAAGGCCTTCTGGGGGCAGTTCCCGGGTTCGCCGTCCGCACAGCTGCTGAATAATCGAGTGAAGCAGCTGGTGGAGTTGTTTCATATGACGAGACCGGCGCTCCGAAGCCATGCCGAAGAGCCTCTTCGGTCTTACGGCCCGCCTCCGAGATGTCGTGCCTTGAGTGGACCGCTGGAAGAGGTCCGCGTGCTTTGAAGGAGCGCAGAGGGCGTACGCCTGCATGAAGACGCACTTCCGAAAGGTCGATGCGGTGACATGCGCCGCGAGCCCGCCTGCCGACAAGCCGCGCACCGCCGAATAGTTCTTCACCGAGGTGGAGGTGGGTGCTCGTGCCACCGAAGCCATGTGTCCCAAGGACAATATGTATTTCTAGACGATACTTCGGAATGCCGAAGTGTAGGATGTATAAAACATTATCTTTTGGTTGAATGAAGATGGCTTTAAATGCCATGTGTGTTGTTTTATAATTAATTTTTCCTCCGATAAGACTGTTCTAAAGTGAGAGTGGCTAGTCGTCGGTTTCAGCCCCAGTGTAGGTCATACAAAGGGTGTTCCTTAAGGCACACTTGACCCTTAGCCAACATCTCGGTACCCGTAGGTGGTCGGTGCTTTATAGGAACTAGGCAATCATACTATAGTGGCTTTATGCCTTTCACTTAGTCATAGGAGTTTGACTGTGGGGGCTAATGACCAGCCCCCGGTGTGGGAAGTGTTCGGCCAGGTCGGCCGAGGTCTAGGTTATGACACACTTCGGCTAGAAATGAAAGCCCTTCGTTTAACATGGGTGATCTCTATCGTCACGTCGCTTGACGCGGTCTTCGGATGGCGGACCAGTTCACGCGTACCTAGATAGTCAGTTTTTGGCTTTCTCCACTGAGGCGCTGTGCCAATTAACCGGGCAGTGCAATCACAGTGGTTCTCCTGTTACGCCCTTAGCCGAATTCATCGAAAACGTAAGGGGTACACATAGGAGCCGGGCAACCCAACTATTGACGAAAATCTAGGTTCGAAACTGATGCATATAAGGCCAAAATATAAGACCCCGAATACTTCGGATTTGTTATACAATTGTATCTTTTTTAGCGAACTTCTTTGTCCCACAGGGGCTATGCTGATAAAGAAATATGATAGAGTCCTTGAGGGGCACAGTTTCTTTATTTCATAATTTCAAGCGTGTACATGCCCCGCTGCGGTGAGAGGAATTGAAAGGATACAATGTAAAAGGTAAAAAAGAAAGAGGAAGAAACAGGGAGGATAATTGCTAACGGACTTTGAAGAATCCGGGCCGCTACCTACCACACGTCTGTGTTTCCGAGCTGTTGACCAGATGTTCACCATGGATGGTGGAGAATTTGTGAGGGTTGATGCCCTTCCGGCCCTGTATACACTTCAAGTGTTTAATTGACCGACCTCCTTTAGAGGAGACTTTGCCGAGGTCCACTCTGTGGCTGAAACCACATGGGCGTAGTCCTGTTTGGCTATTACAGGGGCTCAAAGCCACGTCTTTGCTTGGTCGAACCAGGCCGGCACTTGGGTAAATATTCGGCTCCTCGACGGCCCAGGGAATCTTCAGTGCGAAATTATGCACTCTAGGGACGTAGTGCCCACTCCAGGGAGGGCACGCGAGGAGCTCACATCCCTATTTCGGATGCGAGGACGCCTGGCCGAGGTCGATTTGTGCGGCCCGGGCGCACTTCAAAGAGCGGGCACCACGTTTATCGCTGCGGGCTGCCTCCTCGGACGCCTGTATCTCGGCTGTGAAAGCCGTGGTCCGTTCCTCTGTCCGGAGTGAACGTTTGGTGTTACCATTGACAGTGATGACGCCGTTAGGTCCCGGCATTTTGAGCTTGAGGTAGGCGTAATGCAGGACTGCGTTGAAATGCGCAAAGGCTGTGCGCCCTAAGAGCGCGTGGTATCCACTTCGGAAAGGTACGATATCGAAGATTAACTCTTCAGTTCTGAAGTTCTCGGGCGAGCCGAAGACTACCTCTAGGGTGACCGTTCCGGTACAGCGGGCTTCGATGCCTGAGTGCCATGAATTCCACATGGGCGGTCCAGGAGCCTATCAAGCTGGCTAGGTACATCCTTGTTCCCTTTAAAGGGTTTTTTTTCTGCCCGGATTTAGGTCCAGTGAACCCTGCGTTGACTGCAGCGTCTTCAGTGTCGCTTCCGCCATTCTTATACCTGCGCTTATTTTTGTTGCGCTTGATTTTTCCATTAGCGTCGCGAGTTTTTGAGGTGCCTGCCTCGCCATTGTGAGTACTACGGGCAAGACAGCTATCTTCTCCCGCACAAAATCGAGTCATCAGTGAGGTCAGAGCCGCCATAGTCCTCGGCTTATCCCGACCGAGTTGACGAGCCAACCATTCATCTCGGATATTGTTTTTGAATGCGGCGATAGCCTCGGCTTCGCAGCAGTCTATGATCTGGTTCTTCTTGGTGAGGAACCTATTCGAGAATTTTTGGGCTGATTCGCCTGGCTGCTAGGTGACACGGCTGAGGTCATCAGCGTCCGGAGGTCGGCCATATGTGCCCTGGAGTTTGCTCGAAAAGCGTCTTCTAGGGCCTCCCAGCTGCCGATAGAGTGAGGGGGGAGGCTATTAAGCCAATGTCTCGCCAGCCTTTTTAGCTTGAGCAACAGATATTTAATGGCGTGGAGATCATCTCCGTTGGCCATGTGTATGTGTAAGAGGAAGTCCTCGATCCAAACTACTGGGTCCGTGGTGCCATCGTATGACTCTATATTGATGGGCTTAAATCCTTCCGGGAATTGACGTTCCATCACCCTGTCTGTAAAGCAGATTGGGTGAGCCGGACCTCGGGACCGAGGAGCATCTCGTCGGAGGTCGGGAGAAAGCCGTGAGTAGGCTTGATCTCGGGCACGTCCGTTCCTGTCCACCCAGGCATTGTAGCCATTGTGTCCAGTGGGCGCGCATCCCCTTGGTCCATAGATGGACCGCAGGGGAGCCCTATTTTATTCAATGTGACGTCTAGCATCGTGAGGATGTAGGTAGTCCACGGGGTCCTTGCCGTAACAGCGTGGAGGTGGCCGTTCAGTGAGGTCTTCTCGTCTTGGCCTGTCCCGGCCTCTAGGGGGTCGGTCGAGGTCGTCAGCGAGCTCCTCGTCGAACTCCGGCAAGAGACACCTACGTGCGTATGATTTCGGTGCACTATGGTGCCGGTTCTCCATGTCTTGCTCGGCAGAGAGCACTTCGATCCACTTTCCATTTAGTGCATCGGTATTGGCCTGCAGCTACTGCTGCTTGCGTTTCATGCTCCGGGCTGTCGCAACTAGGGGCCGCCGGAAGCGTTCTTGTTCAAAAGGGTCTTTGGGGACGATGTAGTATTCGGTACCGAGGCTCTCGTCCTCCTCGGATTCCGGCATGTAGTTGTCGTCGGCCCTTCGAAGAGGTCGTCGGGATCTGAGTCCCTGAGAAGCCGGTCCGGTGTGCTGTTTCTTACTGGGGAGGCTTGAATGTCCTCTTCCTGGTTGCCGGCATCGCCGTCCTCCGTGCCGCCATTATTGGCTATCGCGTCATTACCACTGGGTTCCCCATTAGGACCCCTTCGGTGCCTTCGCCGACGTCTTGGAGGGGCTTTGGGGGTGTCCACCATGTAAACATCGTAGGTGGATGTGGCGGTCCACCTGCCCATGTTTACCAGGGACAAGGTGTTCTCAATGGGGCCCTCAGTGTCCTCCTCCATGTCTGAGGCCTCAACATACTCTAGCACGTCGGTTAAATCGTCGATCGTGGAGACTAGGTGGGTGGTGGGTGGGATGTAAATTTCCCTGTAATCGGTTTTAAGTCAAATCTGATTGTAAACCGAAGTCTTGCCGTCTGAGATGGGCATGCTCTGGATGCGGTCAAGCATCTCATTGAGGTGAGATAACTCTTCAGGATGCATTGATGCGCTATAGGTAGGGCTGACTCGAAGTACGCCCGGCGTGTAACCGGATGTGTTTTCGGTGCGAAGAGAATTCGAACATAATTCTGAGTTCTGTGCCAAAGTCAGTTCTAGCATTGACGTAGTTTCGGGAGTGGGAGCCGGATCTATCTTCGGACTGGTGATCGGGAGGAGACTGGCCGAAGAGGTGGCCTCAGGGGTCTCAAGAGGTGCCGCGACAGAGTTTGGTTCCGGAGTCAAGCCTCCAGAGCCGGTCGAGCTCTCAATCCGGCCGAGAGTCCATCCCGATAGGATGAGGTCACCACGAAAATCTGAAGTGTATTCGAGGCCACCGAAGCTCACGATCTGACCTGGGGCGTAATTCTCGACTGAGGTCAGGTGACCCGTCGAGTCAGCGCAAAATACCATGCTGCTAAAAACAAAGAGCTGGCCGGGGGCGTAAACGTCCCCGGGGGCGTAAACGTCCCCGTGGCCGTTAGCGCAGTTGATCTGCAGGTGAGCCATCGATCCTTCTGGTGATCGCGCAGCGGAACTCTCAATGAAAGCACCAGTGTTGGTGTAAAAACAGACAGACGTCGGGGTAGGGGGTCCCGAGCTATGGATCTCAGATCGGTGGTAACAAGGACAAGGGAGACAATGTTTACCCAGGTTCGGGCCCTCTTGATGGAGACGTCCTGCTTCTGTTTATATTAATGGAGATGTATCGAATACAGAGTTAATCTACCTCGAGATCGTACTGTGTCTAACTTCTAGGGCTAGATGAGCGATATTGCGTTGATGTCCCCTCTATAGGCTAAACCCTATGGCTTATATACACACCAGGGACGGTATCTAGGGTTACAGAGTCGGTATCCAGGAGCAAGGCGGCAGGTGAAATCTTGGAGTATGCGGCAAGTCTTCGGCAGAGGCAGTCTTGATCACGCTTCCTGTGTTTAGCCTCCGGAGTCCACCTCGATCACGCATGAGGGTCCACCGGCCCAACCGAGGAGATGGGCCGGCTAGGTTAGCACCCCCTAATCCAGGACACCGTCACATGGGTTGTACTTTGGGGCTACCGGCTCTAAGGCGTAGACGTCCCGAAGTGCTCGTTTCCGTACCTTCTTAGGAATTTGCGAGACATAGATCATGTTCACTTTCTTGACATTGGAAGGAAACTGCTTTTGGCTGCCATTGTTTGGCCTACGAGGTTCTTCGTCGTCGTCGCTATGGGATTGGCCCCTGCCTGGTTCCTCGGCAACTACTTTCTCGGCCTATTTAAACACCCAACAGTTGCGATTGGTGTGGTTGGGCTTATCCGAGGTGCCATGAATTTGGCAAGACCTGTCCAGTATTCTGTCCAGGGCGCTTGAGCCACCTTGTTCTTTTTAAAGGGCCTTTTCCTGGGTCTGGTACGTAAACCGCTGAACCCTGCATTGACTGCTGGGTCTTCGGTATCACTGCCACCATTCTTATTTTGACGCTTGTTTCTGTTGCGCCTGGATTTGCCGTTCCCGTCATGCGCCTCCAAGGTGCCGGAGTCGCTCTTGTGAGAACTACGGGCCAGCCAGCTATCCTCGCCCACGCAAAAGCGGGTCATTAAAGAGGTAAGCAACGCCATGGTTCTCGGCTAATCCTGCTCGAGCTGTCGGGCGAGCCATTAATCTCGAATGTTGTGCTTAAACGCAGCAATGGCCTCGGTGTTAGGGCAATCGACAATCTGGTTCTTTTTAGTTAAGAACCAGTTCCTGAATTTTTGAGGTGATTCGCCCTCCTGTTGGACGACGTGGCTGAGGTCGTCGGCATTCGGGGGCCGAACATAGCTGCCCTGGAAGTTTGCCCTACAGGCCTCCTCGAGCTCCTCCCAGCTTCCGATAGAATTTCTAGGGAGGCTATGGAGCCACACTAAAAAAAATACTTCCGTGATGATACGACTTTGTCACAGTAGGTCACGTTTTCTGTCATGCATGTATATCCGTGACGACTTTATGACAGAATCAAGATAGTCATACCTGTGTCATCATAGAAGTGTTCCATGACAATACTCAAATTATCATCAAAGAAGTGTCCACTTCCATGACGATAAAGGACGCGTCATGGAAGTGTTTTCGTCAAGGGTGACCAACACATGGCATCCATTGTAACGGGTCACTGTTAAGATATTGGGTTCCGGTTTAGATCTGATAACCCGTTAACAGCTCTGACCAATATGGATTTTCCACGTGTAAAATTCTCATTGGCCGAAGGAACCACTTGTCAGCTCAGCGTCGCAACAGATGTCATTCCTCCAATGGACGAGATGGGCCTATGGAAATGTTACACGTGGCATGGCCCAACAGTGGCCCATTTAGGTTTAAAAGGCCGGCCCAGTCAAAGGCCCATAAATTTACTCATGTACTAGTGGGCCGGCCCACTAACGGCATGCTTAAACACGGCCGATTTACGGCCCACCGCCAAATCGGGCCCGTTAATTGTTCGCTCAGTCTTTAGGCCCCATTACGGCCTAGTGAGTTTTCGGCCTGTTAAAGGCCCGATGTAGAAATGGGCCCATTTCAGCCCGGTGTGCCTTTCAGCCTGTTAATGGCCCATGCTGCACATGGGCCATATATGGTCCGACGCCACATTCGTCCCCTTAACGGCCCGTGATCTCGGTGGCAACATTCCAGCCCAACCTGACTTTGGGCCTGTTAAAGGCTTGTCATACAATTCGGCCCGTTGGTCCTCTAGTAAGCTTTCGGCCTACTAAACGCCCCTGATAGGATTGGGCCAACCAAGGCCCGAGATATGTTTCGGCCTGGTAACGGCCCGTCATGTAACTGGGCCAATAATGGCCCGAGGTATATTTCAGCCTGCTAAAGGCCCATGGTCGACTCATGAAAATTGAGGCCCAACAAGCTTTTCGGCCTGATAAAGGCCCATGCTGTCTTCTGGGCCATAACTGGCCAGCAGAATATTCAACCTATTAATGGCCCGAAGCTACATGGGCCCAACTAAACTTTGGGCCCACTAAAGGCCCATGTGAGTTATGGGCCTGGGCATACCGTGTCCATGAAGGGCCCATACGACAGGTCCGCGCAGGCCCGAGTAAAGCCTGTTGCGGGCCGACCCATTTATGGCCCACTAAAATGCAGGCCCGTTAGAGGCGCATGTTTCGGCCCGTTCACCTAAATCAGGTTTTCACCCTTTTTTGATAGCGAATGACGACATATAAGGTAACTACGAATTAAGAACAAACCTACCCTATACAACAAAGAAATTATGGCATAGTAAGTTAGAATAAACCTACACTATACAATAAAGGAATTAGGGCATATTACATCCACTGGGCATCAAAGTTCGCCACCAGTGATCATAAAGTGCAACCAAGAAGCAGATTACAAAACCTGGGCATCAAAGGCCTTTCCATTGTAGTGCAACAAAATAATACTGAACCAAGACCACTTGAACACAGTTCAAGAAACGTTAGCCTTGTGCGGGAGCTGCTGCGCAAGCAGCTGAGCAAGGCAGTGAGAACGGCCTAGCATGTCGGTCATATCTTCCAGCTCTAGCTGTTTATCAATGAGGTTCTCATTGGAGTTCTCTGCGATCTTCCTTACAGATTGGAGTTCAAGTCGAAGTTGAGTTGCACTATGCCTTTATGCTTGCAGTTGAGACTGAAGAAGTTGAACTGATTCAGTCAGCGACTTCTGTGAGCTTGTGTGACTGCTAGTCTCGAGTAACTTGAACACTCCATGAAGACATGACTTTGGGGTTTTCTCACTATCTTCAAGATGTTTTGCCTTCTTTGCAGCAATATTTGTTGGGTTTGTCTCAGAGTCTTCAGCAGACTTGTGCCTGCCATCAGGCATATCACCCTAAAACAACAAGACAGATGACAGGTTTTGCACGTATATAAACAAATATGGTAACTGCGTTGTCAATTCCATCCAGTTTCATATTACAAAATAAAGAGGCAATTCAAAATGTCAAGAGCATAATTTGGCATTGTTCATAATGCGAGGAGCTTCACCACACTATTGGATTACAGATCAACAACACAAGCGTAGATGTAGGGCAAAAGAAAATCATTGTATCTCTTTTCGTTAACGTGCATGCCATGTTCATATCATTAGCCAGATTAGTTAAGACAAAGCAGGAAATGACAAGGTGCGAATGTGGGCAGCTTCACCACACACTAGATTACAGATCAATAACACAAGTATACATGCATGGCTAAAGAAAATCAATGGATCTGTATTGAATAATGTGCATGGTATGAATAAGGATTTTGGTTTCACGACTAAAACTTGAAACTTGCAGTTGTTGTGAACATGCATATTGATAGGAATAGCAAACTAAACACTAGTTGACGGTAGGGAGTATGAGCAAATTAAATAGCAGTTGAGGATAAAGGCTTTAGAATGACGGACTTACATTAACAGTTAACACCGGCTCTATAATGCCCTTCTCCATGTCAAGGGAGGGATAACTCAAGAATTTCAGCACAGAAACTTCTTCATAAGCATTGCCTATACTCTGCATTTTGTAGAGAGTAATTATTGATATGATAATACTGGAAGGGATAGAGGATAATG
This sequence comes from Elymus sibiricus, assembly GCA_039707655.1. Classification (NCBI taxonomy): domain Eukaryota; kingdom Viridiplantae; phylum Streptophyta; class Magnoliopsida; order Poales; family Poaceae; genus Elymus; species Elymus sibiricus. Next base: position 93,726,871 of record CM077672.1, read on the forward strand.
AAGATAAGATGCATAGTGATGCTACATAATCAACTACCTATCCATGTAAGTACAACTTTACAGGACAAAATGTACTAACAAGAGCAATGGGTTACATTTCTGCACTAGCATTGTCTGTGTATTCAATTTTTTGGTAAGATTAAGTATAGATCTGATAATTTTTAGGAAATGGTGGGCGAGGGAGATAAGATGCAGAGTAATGCAACACAATGAACTACTCACTCCGTCCCATAATATAAGTGTTTTGTACACTAGTGTAGTGTACAAAACGCTCTTATATTATGGGACGGATGGAGTAGCTGTTAATGTAAGTACAGTGATAAAAGACGTTCGGTCCTTACAAGAGGACTCCAGAGCTAAACTTCTTTAGAAGCATTGGGTTGATTCTAAATTTATGTAAGAGTCAATACGGATCTTATAATGTCCACCAAATGGATGATAAGGAGGCTAACATGTGCACTGATGCTACATAATCAACTAGCTATGAAAGTAAGTATGGTGATACAGGGCAAGAGGTACTCACAAGAGCAATGCACTGTGCAGTATAGTTGCGAGATCCTGTGGTCCCTTGAGAATGGATATTCTTCTGCAAACAGTTTTTGTACAAGTGAGACGGTAAGGCACATGCAGAAATGTAGTTCAAATTATGATGTGATATCATAGACAATACCTTACACTGCAGATGAGACAAGTGTGTAACAAGCTTATTCCAGTCACTCTCTAGTAAATGAAGCACCGGAGACTTTAGAGAAATTTCATTTAGAGGCTTGCCATCAAAGTGTGCTTGCCTCAGGTAGCAACGATACTTCCTCAAAGCGTGCTTGAAAAGCGCAACCAAGCTTTGCTCGTCTTGACTATCCAGTTTGGCCCTTGCCTATTTAAAAGAATGAAATCTTTTGTGTTCTGTCAGCAGAAACATAGTCACTAATTACCATGAATAACATTAGTACATTACTTACACGTAAGTTGTGGAGGAAGATTGGAAATTGTTGTTTGTCTGTAGTATAATCTTTCCATGAAGGAAAGATGTGCACAAAGTTCCTGACAACAATAAAAGCTTCGTCTTCTAAACTGGAAGAAGTGGAATAGGGGTCCTATTTGCTGCTATTGGGGCTATCTCCAGTTAGAAAAGGGATTTGGCAACTGGAGTTGGTGTACTCTTTGCTGGAATTTTGCGTCGTAGAGCTGGTGCTATGTCAAATGGCATCGTCATACTTTTTGCTGCAGTTGGGGTCTGCTGAGTTGGGGCATCTGAGATGGCCAATGGGGTAGGGGTAGAGTCTGTTAGAGTTGGGGCTGTGTTTTGTGGGTCTGGTGATATTGACACTACACCTAATGGGCTATTTGATTTATCAGGTGTCACTACCTTTTCCAAATAGTTTGTTCATGCTCCATCGCGATCAGCAATCGCCCTCTTCTGTTTGAACGTCTGATACACTAGAACAACGTTTGAATGGAGAAATATGGTATGAGGACAGATGGATTATGTACTGAAAATGGATAGGCATGGCATATTCACATATATGATGTGTAAACCAAGCAAATCACGGTGTAACAAAGTAGAAGAAATGCAAAGCATCATTTGCAAGATGTGTGCGACCAATATAAAATTGCCAAGTTAGAGCAAGCACATTGATGGGTGAATAAGATAGGGCATCTACCTCTGACTCCTCCACTAGGGAGCTACATTGACTTAGGTCTCCTTCTAGCTCATAATCATTGTTAGGATCATATTCTGAACACGAATCTGTAGGTGGAGAGTGTGCGCATTCCATTGCATCCAGACTAGATCTCAGTCCCTTAACACCAAGTTTGATAGCCATGGCATTGTTCTGCTTTATTCTTCTCATGTGCCCAAGCTCATAATCATCATGATGATGTTCAGTATCTGAGATTCATGAAAACATAAAAAGTAGTCAGATTATCTTTGGAATGCATTGCGGATTCTACTCCAATAGTGTCTCCCTACAAACCCCTGCGTATACAAAGTTCATCCCCCAACCGTGCTGACCAGACCACACACAGAAATACAAACCTCTTATGTCTCTATAAAGGGCGGACACACATTTCAAAACTGAAGTAGGAACATTAGCATCATATCAAATTCGTATTTGAACAAATAAACTTCGGAATTATGAGTGGCATAATGTTTAACTTCAAGGGTGGAGTGTTGGTAGTGCGACACAAAGCACGTAGGCAGGTTGTATTCCATGTAAAAGATCATAGTCTATGTAAAAGGTAGATACAACACTTTTGTTTCTATACAATGCAGTGTTCGTTGCCCACACATGATGGAAGAGATCACACAGAGAAATACTATTCACTCATGTCTGCGGTTCCAGGAATTTGAAACAGGGTGGTACACCCTAAAAAAATATTGACAACAAATATGACAAGGCAAGCATAAAGCTAGTGAATCAATCATTACTTGTGAGCTTACTAGGACAAGTATGCAGAATCGTAACTATAGTAAGAGACCGTCCAAAATCTGAATCAAGAAGTAGGGCTAGCACTTATTGTTTGCAATTAATTGAAGTGAATAATTGGATATCATATCGAATGAGTACAAAGACTAGTAAAATTGTCAACAAACCTGGCCTGCGGTAGTAATTTGGGTCAATGTCACTGTCGGTGTACTAAGACATGGGTGCCCTCATACCTAGACTTGTGCACAGGCAGTTGTAGCCTCCCTTCCTCCAAGGGCTTGATAGAGGATAACTATGACTCAAGACTAAACACCAAGACCGTGAATGTAACACCCCAAAAATTGGGTTATCAATTTTTGTGCTGTTATTCCTTCCAAGATTTCTTTTTTCAAAATCTTTCTCTGGAGTTTGCTGGATGATTAGGTGAATCCAGGCAATTTTGAACTTTTTAGAGCCTTGTCCATGTCTTTGATGCTGGCCAAGATTCCATCGTCAGCATCCCAAAACCCCATCTGAACCCTAATTCCAGAATTTGGATTTTGAAACCCTGCCTTTGTGATTACAAAGCAGGCATCATTTCCCATGCTCTGTTGATCCTCCTAAAATCCCCAGAGATCTTCCTACACTTATAAACCCTAGATATGCAAAAATATTGCCAAGTCATATGCAATATTTTTCATTTAGGATTAATTCCTTTTCCTGTCTTTCTGAGGAATTAAATCCAGAAGGATAGCTAGACATCTCTGAATTTCATGAAAATTTGTGGAAATGATCTTTGTGACTATCCCAAGCTCTGGAGAGAATATTGACCAAATTTAAATAAGGAAAAATCACTTTTTTACTTGACAAGGCCAATATTGTCTCTCTGCCACTTTCTAAAGGAACTACTATTTTGGTAGCCAGAAAAATTCCCAAATAAATTGTGGAGTTTCTCCTAGATATATCTTCACCATTTCCATCCAAACCCCATGTTCCATAGTTCAAAATTTGAGCACATGATCCGATGCAAGTTTCTGCCTTGTCTGAAACCTTGTGAAGGAAGTGCTTGATTCCTTGGTCCAATTGAGCTGAAATTTTGCAGGTTGGTTCATGTTGATATAGTACTACTGGAAACCAAAAATTAGCTCAATTTATCTATCCAATCATTTTCTATAATTTTCCAAAGTTTCTATCTAGAGGGAAGCATTGTGAAGGAAGTACCATTTTTATTTATCCAAATGGTATAAATTTTTTACAGTGCCTTCATATGCCTAAATAATTGGTCTCCACCAAATTTGGGCCATTTCCATCTAGCCATTTTCCCCCAGTACCCTCCTTTTCAGTTCTGGCCAGTTGGGCACTTTGTAAAGAAAGTACCAGCTAGCCTCATCTTTTTGAGCTGAGATTTTGCCACAATGATCACCTTAGTAGATCACAGCTCTCCTGCAAATTCCAGGTCTAATGGATCTGTGCATTGCTCTCACATTCAAGCAAACACCTTGCTGCTGCTTAGGCTTCGTGCATCTTGTGGTCACATCGTTGGCATGGGTATTGTTTCTTTACGCCTAGCAGCTTCTGGGGGAGTGCCTTACTCGCCAGACATGCCCGGACCATCCAGTGTGCATGGCAACGCCGTGGTCACGCGGTGATCACACATAGAGCGCGTGCATCGCATGCAGAAGTAGTGCTCTGTACATCTGGACCCATTGGGAGGTCCACGCGGTCGCCCAGCTCTCCACGGTGCGCCACGAGCTCCCCCGCGTCGCCTGCTTCCCTGCCCCCCTTGTCCCATAGCCCCTTGCCGCATGTGCGGACGCCGTGTCCGTCGCCAGAGCGCAGCCACGTCGTCACACTGCGTGCCACCTCCTCCCCCTTCCTGAGCCTTCCCCGTGGTCTTTTTAGCGCGTCCCCGAGCTCCCTCGCAGCCAGCAGCCCCTCCCTGAGCCTCGGAGCTACTCTTCCCCTCCAATGGCCGAGATGGCCGCCACCGATCCCCTCGGCTAGCTCCTACCCGTGGCCCTCCCCTCTCTTTTCTTCGGTGCCCTCGGCTCCCCCTCGACGCCCACGAGTCACAACCGCCCCTAGCTCCGACGGAGGAGTCCTGCCGGCGCCCCCCTTTCCTCTGACATATCTGGCCGTGGTGCCTGAGCCACAGCGCTGGCGCTGCAGGCCACCCCAGCCGACCCCGCGGCCACCTTCGAGCGCGGCATGGAGCGGGGCATCCACCCAGACACCCGGCTCGGTCCCTCATCCGGCAGAGCGGCCGAAACCGCGGCGGCCGGCATCTCCCCTGTCTCTCTGTCGCGAGCAAGAAGTAGGCCAGGGAGGAGCACAGAGTGTACGCGGTGGGCCCCGCACATCAGCCTCTCACCGCTGACCTGGCGGGGCCGTTGACCGGTTTAAGTGAAAGCGTACTGCACGAAATACGCTTTTCTCTTCAGGAAGCGTACTTTTCTGCGGCTTCGGGCGTGAATACGCTTTCTCTGGGCGAAGGTGTACTCCTGGAAATACGTTTTAAGTTCAGCCCCTCCGGCCGAAACGGTTACATTGTGAACGTTCGCCCCTTAAGGACAGAAACGGACAGTTTTCTGTTTGTTTTCTGCCTAACGAACGAACGGCCATATTTTCGCGACCATAACTCCGATTGAGGTAATTCCAAAGCCCACGTTTTCAGTTCGTCGAGCCCGTCCTGATGGAGTCATTTTCATAATGTGGTCACATGTTGAAAATGCCATCTGTGCCCTTCCTCGAATCCAGGTCCCTCCCGAGAGCACCGGTTCCGACGACTCATTTCCAGTGGATCGTCGCGCTTTCATCCGGTGTATTCGTCCACCCCAAGGCAAGCCAACCTCTTATCATGAGCACCAAACTTGCATGTTGACTTTGTTTGAATCCTGTGCGTGTATAGCTTTAGTATATTCATATGATGTTTCAGTCTGCAATTGTGGGATATGTATTGTTTGCCATGTCATGCTATAACCAGACTTCATACTATCTTTTGCCAGGGTAGCAATAATGTTTTTATTGATAATATGATGCTAATACTGTGTCTGTATCTTATACAATATTTGTCAATGCTATTGTGATCCTGTTACACAATATCGATATCATGCTATTGCCATGCTTCATATGTCATATATGCTATGTATTTAAGAAGTTTAGTAAATATGTTCATTAATGTATTCATGATAATCATGCTCATAATCTTGATGATGTGATTAAATGATGGAGATGACAAGATCATGTCTTAATAACAACCACCTCCATCGGCTAGATCGTGTCATAGTGCCACCGAATCGAGCTCACCAGTGCAACCTCACTTGCCTGGATGGGGAGGCCCTAATTCGGTCTATTGTCATGCCTCTCGCCGGCACCTCCAACCAGGGAAGGTTATGTGCGCGTGCTACTCTGGCCCGGTAGGCGGCCATAACCTTGTGTACCCGGTTTTGGTATTGAACTCAGGTCCCCATTTGGGACAGTTTTTTGTTGCCACGATAGTGGCGGTGTGTCACGTGGTGACACAGGGTCACCCATGACATAGCCCAAAGGGGAGTTTGTCGGAGTGGCTGGGAGAGTGTCAAGCAATAGATTGGTTTTGTCAGAATGTCGTTGGTCCACCCGAATGGGAGCACGAGGCCATGAGTTCCGTGGTGTGGGTACAGTGTACTAAGCTCTGTAGAGTGTATAATCTATCGATAGCCGTGTCCTCGGTTATGGACACAGTTCGTACTAGGTTACACTATCCGGTCTTTGTTGACATGGAGGATAAACCTAATATAATAAACTTATTACAGAATGTGCTATAAAGTAAATGTGGTGACACGGACTATGAGATAGTTGTGAGAAATCACCATGTTGTTCTGACATGATGACGAGATGAGATCTCGGTGAGTCATGAGTTAGCCCAGAGGGGCGGTGGCAGTAAAACAGATTAATGAAGAGGATATATTATTTTAACTCTTCATGGAAGGTTAGCGTAGTTTACTTTTTAGTCTAGCTTCCTGCATACCTTGAAGATATAACTTTGCCATGCCATGATATTCCATGTATGCCATGATATGACATGATATGCTATGATGTCCTTTGATATGATAAAGATTTACTTGATCCATCTTACTTGCTAGTATCATGCCATGCTTATCTTTTGCCCTGAGATAAATTCATGTATGAGCATAGGGCTTGCTTTGTCATCTGCTTGTTTGGATGCTATGTATTTGGTTGTCTTGCGAGTACATTCAAAGTACTCACCTGGCCTTGCACGTGGCCAGATTGCAGGAGAAGACTTGTCATGCTAGACCGTAACCATGCCAGTCCTGTGAGTTGTGGAGCCTAGCCAGAGATGACGTGCCGCTAAACCAAGACTTCCGCCGCCATTTAGATAGCCTTAGAGCTATGCAAACCATTGTATTCATTAGCGATGTAATACTCTATTTCATGTAAATGAAATATATTTTGCGCTTGGAAAGCTGTACCATGCACCTGTCGTGCGTTAGGTGTTATCCTGGGCTGACGTGCGAAGGCCCCTACTCCAGGCGGATCGGGGTGCCACAGGAGATAAGTAGGCCAGGGAGGAGGAGAGAGAGGATGCGGTGGGCCCCGCGCGTCCGCCTCTCAGCGCTAACCTTGTCGGGCCCATGGAACCTAGGGTATCCAGACCCGTCTGCCTTTGGCCTAGGGCGCAACGCCTGGCGTGGGCCCAGCAGGCCGTCATCATCAAGCACCTCACCAGGACTCTTCATGAGGCCTTGGCCTCCTGAGGCCCCCTCCTCAGGAAGTGGTGAGCATGCCTCAACATCCTCAACAACGGCCTCACGAGGCGGCCTCCCGAGGTGGCCCCCCGAGGCCTCCTCCCGAAGGCGCCCAAGACGAAGGCCGTTCGGCACAGCCGCATGGTCTGGGGCCCATCACATGGGTGACGCGCGCGGCGACGAGCGGCGACAGAGGCCGCACTAGCAGGCGCAGATGAAGATGGTTTCCTCTTTTATGTTAAGGGAGCAGGGCCAGCATTCTACTCCCCAAGGCAACCCCAAAGGTTGCCCGATCGGTGAAGGAAGACCAAGACGGCGGGCGCGCAGGGCGGAGGTCATCTCCAAGCCCACCGGCGCGTCATGGATCATGCTTTGGCAGGCGAAGACCACCTTTAGTCAGGATAGCCTGAGCGCCTGTCCCCTTTCAAAACCGCCAAGTGTGTTAACCCTTCCCGCCTAAGTTTTCAAGGGGGAAGAGGACCAAGGCTGGTATAAAGGGCAGTGCTGCCGTTGTAGAGAGGGACCTCGGTTGAGTTCTGCCTCCTCCACCTTGTACACAAGAACTCTCTTGCCCGTTGCAATCCCAACCACAAGCAGGAGTAGGGTTTTACACCGCAAGGTGGGCCGAACCTGGGTAACCGCTGAGTCCATGGTTCGTTCCTCGCTAGCACGCTCTCGCCGTAGCCTCGTTGTTGCTTAGTCATGGTAGGAGACGAAGTGGTGGAACGAGCTCACCCCAGTGTTCGAACCTTTGGGTCCCTGGAGCCCGACTTCCGACATTTGGCACTCCAGGTAGGGGTGCGCTACTGTTCTTCTGCTCTGCCATCTGCTCCACCAACCTCATGGCCGATGCACGTCGCGAGCGCGCCAAGCGCAGGGCTGGCCACGTGGCTCAGACGGAGCCGGTGGCCCACGGCAATCACTGCCACCCCGACGCCGAGGCTGCTGCCACCACTGACCCTGCTGCCCGCGAGCAGCAGGACTCCTCCCTGCACCCCTCCGTGCATGCGAATGGCCACACCTCCATGGCCTCCTCCCTCGCCCACCGTGGGCCGCCGAACTCGCAGGCCGCGCTGCTCATGGCGTGCGAGCTGCTCCGTTACCGTCCAGCTGACGCCGACTACGACGCCTGGCTTGGTCGCATCACCGAGCTCGTCAACGCCACCGGGGACGCTCCGGTGCCTTCCCACTCGCTTCGCCCTCCGCCGTCTCGTGCTGGGGACCTGGCGCACGGCGCTCCCCCACCGCCTCCTCTGCGCGACGAGCACGGCGGGCCCCAATGCAGCGCACGGGCTCGTGAGCCGTCCCGTGGCGCGTCCTCGCCGGTCCGAGATGAGGCCAGCTGCCAGATCATCCGCCGCGCGCCCCCTGATGCGCCTGTGCTCCTCGAGCGGCAGCGCCAACGCTAAGACCAGACCGTTCAGGATGTTGCGGCGGCTGGGTGTCAAAACCGTGCCGCCCTCGCTGGCGGCGTCCCCTCAAACGGTGTGGGCTACCGTGCCTTCACCCGCGAGCTGTGTCGCGTGGTCTGGCCCGTGAAGTTCAAGCCTGAGCTGCCTCCGCGCTAAGACGGCACCCCCAACCCCACGAAGTTCCTCTAGCTCTACGCGCTGAGCGTCGAGGCGGCGAATGGTGGCGACAAAGTCATAGCGAACTGGTTTCCCATGGCCCTCAAGTACGGCCCGTGCTCCTAGCTCATGAACCTCCCCGAGGCATCCATCTCATCGTGGGCCGAGCTCTGCAGCCAGTTCATCGCCAACTTCAAGGGCACACAGCACTGCTCCCTCACCATCAACGACCTGCGGCATGTGCGGCAGCGCCCAGACGAGACCCTCCGCATGTACATCCAGCGCTTCAGCCAAGTGCGCAACAAGATCCCCCGCGCCTCCGACGCGGCCGTCATCTCTACGTTCTCCACCGGTGTCATGGACGTCAAGATGCGCGAGAAGCTCACCATCAACGGTGAGCTCGACTCCGTGCTTGAGCCGCTCGACGTAGCCGACAAGTGCGCCAAGACTAAAGAAGTCCGCCTCTTCATCCACAATGACCACGACGCGGCGCTGTGAGATAGTTGTGAGAAATCACCATGTTGTTCTGACATGATCATGAGATGAGATCTCGGTGAGTCATGAGTTAGCCCAGAGGGGCGGTGGCAGTAAAACTGATTAACGAATAGGATATATTATTTTAACTCTTCATGGAAGGTCAGGGTAGTTTACTTTTCAGTCTAGCTTCCTGCATACCTTGAAGATATAACTTTGCCATGCCATGATATTCCATGTATGTCATGATATGATATGATGTGCTTTGATATGATAAAGATTAACTTGATCCATGTTACTTGCTAGTATCATGACATGCTTATCTTTTGCCCTGAGATAAATTTACGTATGAGCATAGGGCTTGCTTTGTCATCTGCTTGTTTGGATGCTATGTATTTGGTTGTCTTGCGAGTACATTCAAAGTACTCACCTGGCCTTGCACGTGGCCAGATTGCAGAAGAAGACTTGTCATGCTAGACCATAACCAACCCAGTCATGTGAGTTGTGGAGCCTAGCCAAAGCCGATGTGCCGCTCTTCCGCCGCTGCCGCCGCCACCCCGGAGGAATGACGTCAACCAGCCTGACGAGGGCGCTGGGGGCTACCAGGAGCCTCGCACGGTCGCCTGCATCCTTGGCGGGTCCCAAGCCCCCGCGTCCATCCGCCACTTCAAGAAACTCTCTCGCGAGGTGTATGCCGCCCTCCCGAGGCCTGAGGCCACGCGGCCCCTTAAGTGGTCGCAGTACGCCATCACTTTTGACTCCAAGGACCACCCCAAATCCACGGCCTCCACAGGCGCTCTCCCCATGCTGTGCACTCCCACCATCAGCAACGTGGTGGTCTCCAAGACCCTCATCGACGGCGGTGCCAGCCTCAACGTGATCTCCACCAAGACCTTCGAGACGCTTCAAGTGCCCTACGACCAGTTGATGCCGACCAGGCCCTTCTCCGGAGTGACCGATCTCTCCACCATCCCACTAGGGCAAGTGCGCCTCCCCATCACCTTCGGCACCCGCAAGAACTACCACACCGAACTCATCGACTTCGATGTGGCGCACATCGGCCTGCCTTACAACGCCATCTTGGGCAACCCAGCTCTTACCAAGTTCATGGCGGCGACCCATCACGCCTACAACGTCCTCAAGATGCCCGGCTGCAGCGGCATCATCACTGTCACCTGCGACGAGAAGGACGCGGCCAGCACCCTTGAGTGTGCCTACAAGGCCGCCGCGGTCGCGCACCCAGCCGACGAGGACGCAGCCAAGCCTCCTGAAGCCGCGCCCGCAAAGAAGAAGCAGTTGTTCTCTCAGGACCGCGCCGAGACGAAGAAGGTGTCGGTGGACGGCAACGGCTCCGGCTCTGCCTTCATCATCGGCACAGGCCTCCCTCCTACATAGGAAAGCGTGCTCATCACCTTCCTTTGGGCAAACTCGAATGTTTTCGCCTGGAAAGCATCTGACTTGTCCGGTGTGCCAAGGGACGTGATCGAGCACCACTTAGTGGTGTGCCCGAATGCACGCCCCGTCAAGTAGAAAGCACGGCGCCAGGCGCGACAGAAGCAAGATTTCATCGTCAAGGAAGTTCAGAAGCTCCAGGAAGCTGGGGCCGTTCGCGAGGTGCGCCATTCCAAATGGCTCGACAACCCAGTCGTCGTCCCCAAGATGGGCGGCAAGGAGCGCATGTGCGTCAACTTCACCACTCTCAACAAGTTCTACCATCAGGACCCCTTCCAGCTGCCGCGAATTGGCCAGGGTGTTGGCCCCGCCATCGGCGGCATGCGCATGCCCTTCGGCCTAAGGAACGTCAGCGCCTCTTTCCAGAGGCTGGCGCCACTCGTGCAAGGGCCTCGTGAGCCTCCCACTCCTCGCGAGCCCCCTGGCCCCGGAGGGGCGGGCTCCTTTGGCGCGCCTCGCCAAGGGGTCTAACGTCACCCCAGCGCGGTCCTGCCAGGTGTGTCCGACGCGTCGCCTCGCGTGGCCGACACTCCTTCCCGCCGCACCTCCCACGCTCTCGCTCCCGGAACCCTTCCGCCACGGTGATTTTGTTTAAATGCGGCTGAGGGCGCCCCACTTGCTACACCAACCTCAAGCTGATCCGTGCCGGACACGGCAGCCTAGCCCCTATCCTTTTGGTTGTGTAATGGATTTTGCTGATTTCACCCTGATGAGTTATGTTACCTGCTTACTTGCCTATTAAGTTCGATGCCGACCGGAGAGCGCCACACGCTCGTGACCCCTCCCCTGGCCGATTCCGTGAGCGGGGGCTAGGCACGGTGCCTGTGCTCGGGTCCATCCCTGCAGTGCTGCCAAATCCAAGCGACTGAGCTCTGGCTCGCGGGCCTGCTCCCGTGCACGTCACCTCACCAAGGTCCTTGGTGCCTTATCTCCTCACGCAACGGCCATGGGCGAGTTAGCGAGCGCGTGCCACTCCCCCTATTGTGAAATCTATTGACATGCAGTCCCTCAGGAGGTGAGCTGCGTGAGGACCTCGTGGGCAGCCTCTCGGGAGCCGGCCTCGCGAGGCAAAGACACTTTGAACGCCGAGCCTCGTGAGCACGCCTCGCGAGCTGTGTGAGCTCCTCATGAGCTGTGGCTTGCCCGACACTGCTCTCCACCAAAAGCTAAGTCTGACTACCTCGTGAGACGCCCTTACCACCACTCAAGCTCTCTCCCCTCGTGATCTCACTGGGTGCTAGCGTTTTTTCTTCTGCGTAAGCCGCTTGCACGCCAAAGGGTGGCTCCCTGAGCATCGCGCCTTAGGAGCCCTCACTAACTCCCGGTGCCCCTCACCTCCTGGCCTTGTCCCGGCATCGCGACCGGACATAGCAGTGGTGGCTGAGGCCCGCTCGGGGGCTGGGTCCTGATGGCGTAGAGCGCTGAGGCGAACAAAGAAAAAAAACCAGCCTCATGAGAGGACTTCGGGAGGGAATGCATACACCCTGAATCACAAAAGCATTAAGTTAAACATAGAAGATACTGTTTTCACGCCCCCGCGGGGCTACCTCGGTTTCCATGTAGGAAAATAAAAAGAAAGAAAGGGCCTAGGCGAGGCGCCATCACCCCCAAGACTCCAGCGCACGCGCCGTGTTCCCAAGAAGGCGCTACACGCAAGTGCGGCTCCATCACCGTGCGCATGGTGCCCACCGCCAGGGGTTCCAGAATCCTCGCCGCGCATGCCTAGTCGGAGTCCCCGTCCTCGCTCTTGATGCGGGGGTAGTCATCGTCGCTTCCGCCCCCACCGGAGGGGGCGGCACCACTGGAGCTGTCGTCCTCACTGGAGGAGCCGCTGTAGCTGCCACCCTCGCTCTCCGCGCAGCACTCCAGGCAACTGCCGGAGATATCGAAGATCTTCACGAAGAGCGTGGCGGCCCCGTCGTACTTGAATTGGAGGACATGCCCCCACTTCAGGCCACGGGCGAAATCAAACGACTTCCACCCCTACTTCAAGAACATGAACCTCGAGGGGGTGAACTCCGTCGCCACCCAGGAGGGGCCGTTGCAGCAGCCGTCGGCCTGCACCCACAAGCCCAAGGGCGTGCAGTCCGCTATCGCCGCCGCGAAGGAGTCCGGGAGCCGGAGCCAGGTGCAGGGGCTGCGGTGCATGTTCACGATGAACTCGTGCGCCGCCTCCGCCGAATGGGTCCCCGCCTGGGATGGTAGCGCGGCTGCCCCGCCGCGGCCGCGTCGGCCGCATGTGCCTCGCCCCCCGTGGCCGCATGCGCCTCGCCCCCCACGGCCGCGAGTGGCGCCCCTCCGCGACCGCGAGTGGCGCCCCTCCACGACTGCTGGGCCCGGCACCGGCAGCCGTCGGGGAGCGCCCGCGCCCCCTGGGCAGAACCTGGGATGTGGCAGCAGAAGCACGGCCATGCCCTCTCCCCCTCACCATCTCTGCGGCGGCTCTAACAAGAAGACCGAGGAGGTTGGAGGAAGGAGAAGATGGGTGGGGGACTCCAGCTCTCCTCTCCCCCTCTTTATGCTCGGTGCGGAGCTCCTCTCGTCGCTCCGCCTTCTCTGGCGTTGGGAATTGAGGGAGACGGAGCGTGCGAAGGAAGGCAATGATGGCCTCACGTCGCCTGCGGTAGGTTTTATGGTAGCGTGGGCGGTTACCGAGGCGTCGTGGGAGAAGTGGGGGCGTCCCCCATCACATCGTGCACCACGCGTCGCGCCTGGCCCCCAGTAGGTGGGAACGTGCGCGCCGCGGCCCCGGGGGCTACTGTCGGGCCCATGGAACCCAGGGTATCCAGACCTATCTGCCTTTGGCCCAGGGCGCAACGCCTGGCGTGGGCCCAGCAGGCCGTCATCATCAAGCACCTCACCAGGACTCTTCATGAGGCCTTGGCCTCCTGAGGCCTTGGCCTCCTGAGGCCCCCTCCTCAGGAAGTGGCGAGCAAGGCTCGGCATCCTCACCAACGGCCTCGCGAGGCCTGCTCGCGAGGCGGCCTCCCGAGTTGGCCCCTCGAGGCCTCCTCCCGAAAGCGCCCAAGACGAAGGCCATTCGGCATAACCGCGCGGTCGGGGGCCCATCACGTGGGTGACGCATGCGGCGACGAGTGGCAACAGAGGCCGCGCCAGCAGGCACGGATGAAGATGGTTTCCTCTTTTCTGTTAAGGGAGCAGGGCCAGCTATCTACTCCCCAAAGCGACCCGAAAGGTTGCCCGATCGGCGAAGGAAGACCAATACGGCAGGCGCACAGGGTGGAGGTCATCACCGAGCACACCGGCACGTCATGTATCATGCTTTGGCAGGCGAAGACTGCCTTTAGTCAGGATAGCCTGAGCGCCTGTCCCCTTTCAAAACCGCCAAGTGTCGCAACCCTTCCCGCCTAAGTTTTCGAGGGGGAAGAGGACCAAGGCTGGTACAAAGGGTAGTGCTGCCGTTGTAGAGAGGGACCTCGGTTGAGTTCTGCCTCCCCCACCTTGTACGCAAGAACTCTCTTGCCCCTTGCAATCCCAACCACAAGCAGGAGTAGGGTTTTACACCGCAAGGTGGCCCGAACCTGGGTAACCGCTGAGTCCACGGTCCGTTCCTCGCTAGCACGCTCTCGCCGTAACCTCGCCGTTGCTTAGTCGTGGTAGGAGACGAAGTGGTGGAACAAGCTCACCCCAGTGTTTGAACCTTTGGGTCCCCGGAGCCCGACTTCTGACAGACCAGGCGGGCACGTTGACCGATTTAAGTGAAAGCGTACTGCGTGAAATACGCTTTTCTCTTGAGGAAGCATACTTTTCCGCGGCTTCGGGCTTGAATACGCTTTCTCTGCGCGAAGGCGTACTCATGGAAATTCGTTTTCAGTTCAGCCCCTCCGGCCGAAATGGTTACATTGTGAACATTCGCCCGTTAAGGATAGAAACGGACAGTTTTCTGTTTGTTTTCTGCCTAACGAATGAACGGCCATATTTTCGCGACCGTAACTCCGATTGAGGTAATTCCAAACCCCACGTTCTCAGTTCGTCGAGCCTGTCTCGATGGTGGCACTTTCATAATGTGGTCACATGTTGAAAATGCCATCTGTGCCCTTACTCGAATCCAGGTCCCTCTCGAGAGCACCAGTTCCGACGACTCGTTTCCCGTGGATCACCGCGCTTTGATCTGGTGTATTCGTCCACCCCAAGGCAAGCCAACCTCTTATCATGAGCACCGTACTTGCATGTTGACTTTGCTTGAACCCTGTACATGTGTAGCTGCAGTATATTCATATGATGTTTCTATCTGCAATTGTGGGATATGTATTGTTTGCCATGTCATGCTATAAGCAGACTACATACTATCTTTTGCCATGGTAGCAATAATGTTTTTATTGATAATATCATGCTAATACTGTGTCTGTATCTTATACAATATTTTTCAATGCTATTGTGATCCTGTTACACAATATCGATATCATGCTATTGCCATGCTTCATATGTCATATATGCTATGTACTTAAGAAGTTTAGTAAATATGTTCATTAATGTATTCATGATAATCATGCTCATAATCTTGATGATGTGATTAAATGATGCAGATGACAAGATCATGTCTTAATAACAACCACCTCCATCGGCTGGATCGTGTCATAGTGCCACCGAATCGAGCTCACCAGTGCAACCACACTTGCCTGGATGTGGAGGCACTAATTCCGTCTAGTGTCATGCCTCTCGCCGGTACCTCCAACCAGGGAATGTTATGTGCGCGTGTTTCCCTGGCCTGGTAGGCGGCCATAACCTTGTGTACCGGTTTTGGTATTGAGCTCAGGTCCCCGTTTGGGACAATTTTGCTTGGCCACAACAGTGGCGGTGTGTCACGCGGTGACACAGGGTCACCCATGACATAGCCCAAAGGGGAGTTTGTCGGAGTGGCCGGGAGAGTGTCATGCAATAGATTGGTTTTGTCGGAACATCGTTGGTCCACCCGAATGGGAGCACAAGGCCATGAGTTCCGTGGTGTGGGTACAGTGTACTAACCTCTGCAGAGTGTATAATCTATCGATAGCCGCGTCCTCGGTTATGGACACAGTTCGTACTAGGTCACACTATCTGGTCTTTGTCGACATGGAGGATAAACCTAATATAATAAACTTATTATAGAATGTGCTATAAAGTAAATGTGGTGACACGGACTATGAGATAGTTGTGAGAAATCACCATGTTGTTCTGACATGATGGCGAGATGAGATCTCGGTGAGTCATGAGTTAGCCAAGAGGGGCGGTGGCAGTAAAACTGATTAATGAACAGGATATATTATTTTAACTCTTTACGGAAGGCAGAGTAGTTTACTTTTCAGTCTAGCTTCTTGCATACCTTGGAGATATAACTTTGACATGCCATGATATTTCATGTATGCCATGATATGACATGATATGCTATGATGTGCTTTGATATGATAAAGATTAACTTGATCCATGTTACTTGCTAGTATCATGCCATGCTTATCTTTTGCCCAGAGATAAATTTACGTATGAGCATAGGGCTTGCTTTGTCATCTGCTTGTTTGGATGCTATGTATTTGGTTGTCTTGCGAGTACATTCAAAGTACTCACCTGGCCTTGCAAGTGGCCAGATTGCAGGAGAAGACTTGTCGTGCTAGACCGTAACCATGCCAGTCCCTGTGAGTTGTGGAGCCCAGCCAAAGACGACGTGCCGCTAAACCAAGACATCCTCCGCCATTTAGATAGCCTTAGAGCTATGCAAACCATTGTATTCATTAGCGATGTAATACTCTATTTCATGTAAATGAAATATATTTTGCGCTTGGAATGCTGTACCATGTACCTGTCGTGCGTCAGGTGTTATCCTGGGTTGACGTGCGAAGGCCCCGGCTCCAGGCAGATCGGGGTGCCACAGGAGATTAGTAGGCTAGGGAGGAGGAGAGAGAGGACGTGGTGGGCCCCGCACGTCAACCTGTCAGCGCTGACATCGCTGGCCCGTTGACCGGTTTAAGTGAAAGCGTACTGTGCGAAATACGCTTTTCTCTTGAGGAAGCGTACTTTCCCGCGGCTTCGGGCTTGAATACGCTTTCTCTACGTGAAGGCGTACTCCTGGAAATACGTTTTCAGTTCAGCCCCTCCGGCCAAAACGATTACAATGTGAACGTTCGCCCGTTAAGGACAGAAACAGACAGTTTTCTCTTTGTTTTCTGCATAACGAACGAACGGCCATATTTTCACGACCGTAACTCTGATTGAGCTAATTCCAAAGCCCACGTTCTTAGTTCATCAAGCCCGTCTCGATGGTGCCTTTTTCAAAATTAGGTCACATGTTGAAAATGCCATCTGTGCCCTTCCTCGAATACAGGTCCCTCCTGAGAGCACCGGTTCCGACGACTCGTTTCCAGTGGATCGTCGCACTTTCATCTGGTGTATTTGTCCACCCCAAGGCAAGCCAACCTCTTATCATGAGCACCGGACTTGCTTGTTGACTTTGCTTGAACCCTATACATGTGTAGTTGCAGTATATTCATGTGATGTTTCTGTCTGCAATTGTGGGATATGTATTGTTTGCCATGTCATGCTATAACCAGACTTCATACTATCTTTTGCCACGGTAGCAATAATGTTTTTATTGATAATATCATGCTAATACTGTGTCTGTATCTTATACAATATTTGTCAATGCTATTGTGATCCTGTTACACAATATCGATATCATGCTATTGTCGTGCTTCATATGTCATATATGCTATGTACTTGAGAAGTTTAGTAAATATGTTCATTAATGTATTCATGATAATCATGCTCATAATCTTGATGATGTGATTAAATGATGGAGATGACAAGATCATGTCTTAATAACAACCACCTCCATCGGCTGGATCGTGTCATAGTGCCACCGAATCGAGCTCATCAGTGCAACCACACTTGCCTGGATGGGGAGGCCCTAATCCAGTCTATTGTCATTCCTCTCTTCGGTACCTCCAACCAGGGAAGGTTATGTGCGGTGCTACCCTGGCCCGGTAATCGGCCATAACCTTGTGTACCCGGTTTTGGTATTGAGTTCAGGTCCCCGTTTGGGACGGTTTTGTTTGGCCATGACGGTGGCGGTGTGTCACGCGGTGACACAGGGTCACCCATGACATAGCCCAAAGGGGAGTTTGTGGAAGTGGCCGGGAGAGTGTCATGCAGTAGATTGGTTTTGTTGAAACGTCATTGGTCCACCCGAATGAGAGCACGAGGCCATGAGTTCGGTGGTGTGGGTACACTGTATTAACCTCTACAGAGTGTATAATCCATCGATAGCCGCGTCCTCGGTTATGGACACAGTTCATACTAGGTCACACTATCTGGTCTTTGTCGACATGGAGGATAAACGTAATATAATAAACTTATTACAGAATGTGCTATAAAGTTAATGTGGTGACACGGACTATGAAATAGTTGTGAGAAATCACCATGTTGTTCTGACATGATCACAAGATGAGATCTCGGTGAGTCATGAGTTAGCCCAGAGGGGCGGTGGCAGTAAAACTGATTAATGAACAGGATATATTATTTTAACTCTTCACGGAAGGTGAGTGTAGTTTACTTTTCAGTCTAGCTTCCTGCATACCTTGAAGATATAACTTTTCCATGCCATGATATTCCATGTAGGCCATGATATGACATGATATGCTATGATGTGCTTTGATATGATAAAGATTTACTTGATCCATGTTACTTCCTAGTATCATGCCATGCTTATGTTTTGCCCTGAGATAAATTTACGTATGAGCATAGGGCTTGCTTTGTCATCTGCTTGTTTGGATGGTATATATTTGGTTGCCTTGCGAGTACATTCAAAGTACTCACATGGCCTTGCACGTGGCCAAATTGCAGGAGAAGACTTGTCGTGCTAGACCGTAACCATGCCTGTCCTGTGAGTTGTGGAGCCTAGCCAGAGACAACATGCCACTAAACCAAGACTTCCGCCGCCATTTAGATAGCCTTAGAGCTATGCAAACCATTGTATTCATTAGCGATGTAATACTCTATTTCATGTAAATGAAATATATTTTGTGCTAGGAATGCTGTACCATGTACCTGTCGTGCGTCAGGTGTTATCCTGGGCTGAGGTGCGAAGGCCCCTGCTCCAGGTGGATCGGGATGCCACAGGAGATAAGTAGGCCAGGGAGGAGGAGAGGGAGGACACGGTGGGACCCGCGTGTCATCCCCTCAGCGCTGACCTTGCGGGCCCGTTGACCGGTTTAAGTGAAAGCGTACTGCGTCAAATACGCTTTTCTCTTGAGGAAGCATACTTTTCCACAAAGGCGTACTCCTGGAAATACGTTTTCAGTTCAGCCCCTCCGGCCGAAACGGTTACATTGTGAACGTTCGCCCGGTAAGGACAGAAACAGACAGTTTTCTGTTTGTTTTCTACCTAACGAACGAACGACCATATTTTCGCGACCATAACTCCGATTGAGGTAATTCCAAAGCCCACGTTCTCAGTTCGTCGAGCTCGTCCAGATGGTGACATTTTCATAATGTGGTCACATGTTGAAAATGCCATCTGTGCCCTTCCTCGAATCCGGGTCCCTCCCACCGGTTCCGACGACTCGTTTCAGTGGATCGTCGCGCTTTCATCTTGTGTATTCGTCCACCCCAAGGCAAGCCAACCTCTTATCATGAGCACCGGACTTGCATGTTGACTTTGCTTGAACCCTGTACGTGTGTAGCTGCAGTATATTCATATGATGTTTCTGTCTGCAATTGTGGGATATGTGTTGTTTGCCATGTCATGCTATTACCAGACTTCATATTATCTTTTGCCATGGTAGCAATAATGTTTTTATTGATAATATCATGCTAATACTGTGTCTATATCTTATGCAATACTTCCTCTGTTCAAAAAAGCTTGTCCCTCAAATGGATGTATCTAGCACCAAGTTAGTGCTAGATACATCCATTTGTGGGACAAGCTTGGGACAAGCTTTTCTGGACGGAGGGAGTATTTCTCAATGCTATTGTGAACCTGTTACACAATATTGATATCATGCTATTGCCATGCTTCATATGTCATATATGCTATGTACTTAAGAAGTTTAGTAAGTATGTTCATTAATGTATTCATGATAATCATGCTCATAATCTTGATGATTTGATTAAATGATGGAGATGACAAGATCATGTCTTAATAACAGCCACCTCCACCGGCTGGATCGTGTCATAGTGCCACTGAATCGAGCTCACCAGTGCAACCACACTTGCCTCGATGGGGAGGCCCTAATTCGGTCTATTTTCATGCCTCTCGCCGGTACCTCCAACCAGGGAAGGTTATGTGCGCGTGCTACCATGGCCCAATAGGCAGCCATAACCTTGTGTACCCAGTTTTGGTATTGAGCTCAGGTCCCCGTTTGGGACGGTTTTGTTTGGCCACGATGGTGGCGGTGTGTCACGCGGTGCCACAGGGTCACCCATGACATAGCCCAAAGGGGAGTTTGTCGAAGTGGCCAGGAGAGTGTCATGCAATAGATTGGGTTTGTCGGAACGTCGCTGGTCCACCTGAATGGGAGCACGAGGCCATGAGTTCCGTGGTGTGGGTACAGTGTACTAACCTCTGCGGAGTGTATAATCTATCGATAGCCGTGTCCTCGGTTATGGACACAGTTCGTACTAGGTCACACTATCTGGTCTTTGTCGACATGGACGATACACCTAATATAATAAACTTATTACAGAATGTGCTATAAAGTAAATGTGGTGACACAGACTATGAGATAGTTGTGAGAAATCACCATGTTGTTCTGACATGATGACGAGATGAGATCTCGCTGAGTCATGAGTTAGCCCAGAGGGGCGGTGGCAGTAAAACTGATTAATGAACAGGATATATTATTTTAACTCTTCACGGAAGGTTAGGGTAGTTTACTTTTCAGTCTAGCAACCTGCATACCTTGAAGATATAACTTTACCATGCCGTGATATTCCATGTATGCCATGATATGACATGTTATGCTATGATGTGCTTTGAAATGATAAAGATTTACCTGATCCATGTTACTTGCTAGTATCATGCCATGCTTATCTTTTGCCCTGAGATAAATTTACGTATGAGCATAGGGCTTGCTTTGTCATCTGCTTGTTTGGATGCTATGTATTTGGTTGTCTTGCGAGTACATTCAAAGTACTCACCTGGCCTTGCACGTGGCCAGATTATAGGAGAAGACTTGTAGTGCTAGACCATAACCATGCCTGTCCTGTGAGTTGTGGAGCCCAGCCAGAGACGACGTGCCGCTAAACCAAGACTTCCGCCACCATTTAGATAGCCTTAGAGCTATGCAAACCATTGTATTCATTAGCGATGTAATTCTCTATTTAATGTAAATGAAATATATTTTGCGCTTGGAATGATGTACCATGTACATGTCGTGCGTCAGGTGTTATCCTGGGCTGACGTGCGAAGGCCCCTGCTCCAGGCAGATCAGGGTGCCACAGGAGATGGTATCAGAGCCAGGCTGGCGATAGGTTACCCTAGCGTATAATTAATGTTACCATCAACCCATAATAATCCCAATAGATTTGACCCAACCCTGGTGTCTGGCATGGCCACTGTTGACCAATAGGTGGCACCGTCAGAACTGATGCGTTCCTACCCAGCTGCCTCCCTCACCCAGATTTCTAGGGTTGGACGGCGACCCTATCTTTTTGTCATTAGTATTGACATATCCATTCCTCTGTAGGGAAGGATTCACGCCGTACTGGTATGTCTCAACCCAGTCGCCTATAAAACCCCAGTTACTAGTTGCTGCACCCCCAGCTTAGTAAGCCATATCCCTGCAAGAACCCTAGCTAGTAGCCCGAGATCAGAAGCCATGGCTAGTCTTCCCAGGGAAGCCACTTTTCATAGCCAAACTTTCGCAGCCGGCCATGTTGGCTTTCCGCCCCTCCTTTCAGATATGCTCACCCAAGCCCTTGATTGTACTGCTAGTCCCGAGTACCTGGTGTTCCAATCGGACCCCGTCCCTCATCTTCACCGCTACCAGGCCAAGGTGCAGATCTGTCCAGGTCCAGCAGAGGATGGGAAGCCCGCGATTTTTCTGGGCAGACCCATGCCCACCCCGGTGTTGGCTATCCAGACAGCCGCCGCAGAGGCTATCGCACGCCTCCGATCCCAGTTTCCACGTGTAGCAGAGATGCGGGAATTCCGTTATTTCCCTTCCGCGTCAAATGCAGGATGTGAGTACCCCAACGCTGTCCAAGATGATGACCCAGCGATAGCTCGCCTGGTTCAGTTCATCACTGCCTAGGGAATGATGATCGGTAGCATTCTTGGCGAGTTTAAAGCTATCGACCGCGACGCTACCCGGGTTGTCACGGAAGCATACCGCGAGGCCCGTCAAGCTGCATCCCAGATCGCTAACCCCGTGCTAACCGACCCAGTGCTATCCTCTCAGCCCATGCAATAGCTGCAGCCAAACATAGTCAACCTCCACTCCATCAACCGGGCTGTTTGCCGTCTTCATCGCCAGGGCTTGCTCAGACAAATTCCAGCTGTGCCCCCAGTGGTTGACCTCCGGTCTGTAGAGGTGCCCGACGATGAAGATGGAGATTGGCTCAGTCTACGTCCCCCTGGAGAGCCCCAGCAAGACTAGACTGATGTGGACCCCAATCGCGTAGCCTGGCGGTGTTGCGAGTATGCCAAGTCCGTCTGTTCATTCTCATTAGGAGGATTGAACGATGTATCGTGGAGTGAGTTGTTGTTTTTAGATGCATAGTGAGGTTGTGCTTTGTTGTATGCTTGTACTGCATGTGACCTGTGTGTTGTGGTAATGTTCTACGTATGCCCTCTTGCTTTGTGATTCACCTGTCTCTCTGTTAACAGAAATGTTTGACAGAGCTGGTAATGAATTACTAAAAAGATGTTTGTTTGGTAGAGCACATACACCACACAAGATTGGACTCGCCCAGAGTCCCTAATAAATGCGAGCTGGTGCAGGTATATGCATACCAGGAATGCATATACCCACTAGCATTAAAGCACCTTAGTGCTGTTTCCCTGATGTTCTTTTATGTGCATGTATATCTTTTGGTTTTGAATGTGCTGCAGTTGCATGCATACATGGCTCACCCACGAGTACGATTGAGCAGTACCCGAGGGAATGCAAAGTCACTCACCTACTTCTTCCTGTGCATACCCCGTGTGCCAGATTTCCAGATCCAGCGCCTCCAAGAGGCAGTTCCACCTGGCAATTCCTTGCCTCTAATCCTTTTTCCCTAGCCCCAATTGCATTCTCAGAGGAACACTGCCAGCTTTATTTCACTTGAATCAGTACAACTACCCCAGTACAGATTCTATCCCTGACTCTACTTCGATGCCTACTCTTCGTGGAGCTATCCACGAAGTTTTTCTTCCGTGGAACCAGCAGCGTGATTCTAGTGCTGGTGAAGCCACCTCTTCTGCATCTCGTAATTCGCCGGAACCAACGGTGCCGCCGTCACTGCCTTGTGTGACGCCGGACAAGCCGCCGTCCCGACCCGCCGCAGCACAAAATTACTCCACCGGCGCAAAGCGGTGAAGAACCAAGCGTGGCAGAGGCCTAGCCACCACACCGTCTTCGTTCGCCCCTCCAGCTACCACACCCAGATCCTCGTTGTCGCGAGACTACTCCTGCAGGATGAGCTGCAGCAGGCAGAGCGACGAACCAATCAGTGTGGCCACTAGCGCGGTGAGAAACCACCATAGCCCCACCAAGAACACCACCTTGCCGAAAGACCTTGGCTCGATATCGTCCAAACCAAAGAGATGGAAGAGCGGCATGGTGTGAGTTGGGCAGAGCCGTGTTGCTGTCTTTTATAGCCCAAGATCGGTGTACGGTGTGCGAGGTCCAGGAGGATCGCGTGGCACTCGATCACCGCGCGTTCAGGAGGCGAATCCGCGAGCAGTGCCGACAAGGTGCTAGCCCGTGACGTGAGTGCTCTCTGCCTCGGAACCGTGCACGCCGCCCACTACGGCACTAGGGTACTTAGTGCCCTAGGGGCTAGATGTGCATTGTGCCAAGCCGCACGTGGAGCAGCAATGAGGAAGAAGCCGAGAGCTGGAGGTAGAAGAAGGAGGCTGAAAGTGGGCCCCGGGACCACCTATCAGTATGAGAGACCTGTGTTCATTAGGGTGCCTCCAGCATTTTTGGGATTTGATCGAAAGTGACCATAGCAGTGGATATAGCATCGCTTTACCCGTATCTCTCCCTGGGTGTATCATTTATCGGTACCCCAACACAGTTGTGCCTGACCAAAGGGTTAACAGCTAACCCAGAGGTTTTTCCTGGAGTAGAAACCATCTTGCTTTAACCCTAGGAATCTCGAGGATGATATTCTCTTTAGGGGGGAAGGTTTGTAACACCCCAAAAATAGGGTTATCAATTTTTGTGCTATTATTCCTTCCAAGCTTTCTTTTTTCAAAATCTTTCTCTTGAGTTTGCTGGATGATCAGGTGAATCCAGGCAATTTTCAACTTTTCAGAGCCTTGTCCATGTCTTTGATGCTGGCCAAGAGTCCATCGTCACCATCCCAAAACCCCATCAGAACCCTAATTCCAGAATTTGGAATTTGAAACCCTGCCTTTGTCATTACAAAGGAGCCATCATTTCCCATGCTCTGTTGATCCTCCTAAAATTCCCAGAGATCATCCTACCTTATAAACCCTGGATATGCAAAAATATTGCCAAGTCATATGCAATATTTTTCATTTAGGATTAATACCTTTTCCTGTCTTTCTGAGGAATTAAATCCAGAAGGATAGCTAGACACCTCTGAATTTCATGAAAATTTGTGGAGATGATCTTTGTGGCTATCCCAAGCTCTGGATACAATATTGGCCAAATTTAAATAAGGAAAATTCACTTTTTCCTTGACAAGGCCAATATTGTCTCTCTGCCACTTTCCAAAGGAACTACTATTTTGGTATCCACGAAAATTCCCAAATAAATTGTGGAGTTTCTCCTAGATATATCTTCACCATTTCCATCCAAACCCCATGTTCCACAGTTCAAAATTTGAGCACATGATCCAATGCAAGTTTCTGCCTTGTCTGAAACCTTGTGAAGGAAGTGCTTGATTCCTCGGTCCAATTGAGCTGAAATTTTGCAGGGTGGTTCTTGTTTATATATTAATATTACAAACTAAAAATTAGCTTAATTCATTTATCCAATCTTTTCCTATAATTTTCCAAAGTTTCTGTCTAGAGGGAAGCATTGTGAAGGAAGTACCATTTTTATTCATCTAAATGGTATAAATTTTTTACAATGCCTTCATATGCCTAAATAATTGGCCTCCACCAAATTTGGGCCATTTCCATCTAGCCATTTTTCCCCAGCAACCTCCTTTTCAGTTCTGGCCAGTTGGGCACTTTGTAAAGGAAGTACTAGCTAGCCTCATCTTTTTGAGCTGAGATTTTGCCACAATGATCACCTTAGTAGATCACTACTCTCCTGC
Source organism: Elymus sibiricus (assembly GCA_039707655.1). Classification (NCBI taxonomy): domain Eukaryota; kingdom Viridiplantae; phylum Streptophyta; class Magnoliopsida; order Poales; family Poaceae; genus Elymus; species Elymus sibiricus. The sequence continues at coordinate 93,751,945 of CM077672.1, forward strand.
AAATTCCAGGTCTAATGGATGTGTGCATTGCTCTCACATTCAATCAAACACCTTGCTGCTGTTTAGGCTTTGTGCATCTTGTGGTCACATCGTGGGCCATGGGTATCGTTTCTTTGCACCGAGCAGCTTCTGGGGGAGTGCCTTACTCGCCAGACATGCCCGGACCATCCAGTGTGTGTGGCAATGCCGTGGTCACGCAGTGACCACGCGTAGAGCGCGTGCATCGCATGCGAAAGCAGTGCTCTGTACATCTGGACCCATTGGGAGGTCCACGCAGTCGCCCAGCTCGCCATGACGCGCCATGAGCTCCCCCACATCGGCTGCTTCCCTGCCGTCCTTGTCCCGTAGCCCTTGGCCGCGTGTCCCGACGCCGTGTCCGTCGCCGGAGCGCCGCCACGTCGTCACACCGCGTGCCACCTCCTCCCCCTTCTCGAGCCTTCCCCGTGGTCTTTTTAGCGCGTCCCCGAGCTCCCTCGCTGCCAGCAGCCCCTCCCCGAGCCTCGGAGCTCCTCTTCCCCTCCAATGGCCGAGATGGCCGCCGCCGATCCCCTCGGCTAGCTCCTGCCCGTGGCTCTCCCCTCCCTTTTCTTCGGTGCCCTCGGCTCTCCCTCGATGCCCACGAGTCGCCACCGCCCCTAGCTCCGGTGGAGGAGTCCTGCCGGCGCCCCTGCTTTCCTCGACCATCTTTGGCCGTGGTGCCCGAGCCACGGCGCAGGCACTGCAGGCCACCCCAACCGACCCCGCGGCCACCTCCGGGCGCGGCGTGGAGCGGGGCGTCCGCCCAGACACCCGGCTCGGTCCATCATCCGGTGGAGCGGCCGGAACCGAGGCGGCCGGTGTCTCCCCTGTCTCTCTGTCGCAAGCAAGAAGTAGGCTAGGGAGGAGGAGAGAGAGGACGCGGTGGGTCCCGCGTGTCAGCCTCTCAGCGCTGACCTGACGGGCCCGTTGACCTGTTTAAGTAAAAGTGTACTGCATGAAATACGCTTTTCTCTTGAGGAAGCGTACTTTTCTGCGGCTTCGGGCGTGAATACGCTTTCTCTGCACGAAGGCGTACTCCTAGAAATATGTTTTCAGTTCAGGCCCATCCGGCCGAAATGGTTACATTGTGAACGTTCGCCCGTTAAGGACAGAAATGGACAGTTTTCTGTTTGTTTTCTGCCTAACGAACGAACGGCCATATTTTCGCGACCGTAACTCCGATTGAGGTAATTCCAAAGCCCACGTTCTTAGTTCGTCGAGCCCGTTGCGATGGTGCCATTTTCATAATGTGGTCACATGTTGAAAATGCCATATGTGCCCTTCCTTGAATCCAGGTCCCTCCCGAGAGCACCGGTTCCGACGACTCGTTTCGAGTGGATCGTCGCACTTTCATCCGGTGTATTCCTCCACCCCAAGGCAAGCCAACCTCTTATCATGAGCACCAGACTTGCATGTTGACTTTACTTGAACCCTGTGCGTGTGTAGCTACAGTATATTCATATGATGTTTCTGTCTACATCTGTGGGATATGTATTGTTTGCCATGTCAAGGTATAACCAGACTTTATACTATCTTTTGCCACGGTAGCAATAATTTTTTTATTGATAATATCATGCTAATACTGTGTTTGTATCTTATACATTATTTGTCAATGCTATTGAGATCCTGTTACACAATATCGATATCATGCTATTGCCATGCTTCATATGTCATATATGCTATGTACTGAAGAAGTTTAGTAAATATGTTCATTAATGTATTCATGATAACCATGCTCATAATCATGATGATGTGATTAAATGATGGAGATGACAAGATCATGTCTTAATAAAAACGACCTCCAACGGCTGGATCGTGTCATAGTGCCACCGAATCGAGCTCACCAGTGCAACCACACTTGCCTGGATGGGGAGGCCCTAATTCTGTGTATTGTCATGCCTCTCGTCGGTACCTCCAACCATGGAAAGTTATGTGCACGTGCTACCCTGGCCCGGTAGGCAGCCATTACCTTGTATACCCAATTTTGGTATTGAGCTCAGGTCCCCGTTTGGGACGGTTTTGTTTGGCCACGACGGTGGCGGTGTGTCACGCGGTGACACAGGGTCACCCATGACATAGACCAAAGGGGAATTTGTCGGAGTGGCCGGGAGAGTGTCATGCAATAGATTGGTTTTGTCGGAACGTCGTTGGTCCACCCGAATGGGAGCACGAGGCCACGAGTTCCGTGGTGTGGGTACAGTGTATTAACCTCTGCAGAGTGTATAATCTATCGATAGCCGCATCCTCGGTTATGGACACAGTTCGTACTAGGTCACACTATCTGGTCTTTGTCGACATGGAGGATAAACCTAATATAATAAACTTTTTACAGAATGTGCTATAAAGTAAATGTGGTGACACGGACTATGAGATAGTTGTGAGAAATCACCATGTTGTTCTGACATGATCATGAGATGAGATCTCGGTGAGTCATGAGTTAGCCCAGAGGGGCGGTGGCAGTAAAACTGATTAATGAATAGGATATATTATTTTAACTCTTCATGGAAGGTCGGTGTAGTTTAATTTTCAGTCTAGCTTCCTGCATACCTTGAAGATATAACTTTGCCATGCCATGATATTCCATGTATGTCATGATATGACATGATATGATATGATGTGCGTTGATATGATAAAGATTTACTTGATCCATGTTACTTGCTAGTATCATGACATGCTTATATTTGGCCTGAGATAAATTTACGTATGAGCATAGGGCTTGCTTTGTCATCTGCTTGTTTGGATGCTATGTATTTGATTGTCTTGCGAGTACATTCAAAGTAATCACCTAGCCTTGCACGTGGCCAGATTGCAGGAGAAGACTTGTCGTGCTAGACCGTAACCATGCCAGTCCTGTGAGTTGTGAGGCCTAGCCAAAGACGACATGCCGCTCTTCCGCCGCTGCCGCCGCCACCCCGGAGGAATGACGTCAACCAGCCTGACGAGGGCGCTGGGGGCTACCAGGAGCCTCGCACAGTCGCCTGCATCCTTTGCGGGTCCCAAGCCCCCGCGTCCATCCGCCACTTCAAGAAAATCTCTCGCGAGGTGTATGCCGCCCTCCCGAGGCCTGAAGCCGCGCGGCCCCTTAAGTGGTCGCAGTACGCCATCACTTTCGACTCCAAGGACCACCCCAAATCCACGGCCTCCGCAGGCGCGCTCCCCATGCTGTGCACTCCCACCATCAGCAACGTCGTGGTCACCAAGACCCTCATCGACGGCGGTGCCAGCCTCAACGTGATCTCCATCAAGACCTTCGAGACGCTACAAGTGCCCTACAACCAGCTGATGCCGACCAGGCCCTTCTCCGGAGTGACCGATGGCTCGACCATCCCACTGGGGCAAGTGCGCCTCCCCGTCACCTTCGGCACCCGCAAAACCTACCACACCGAACTCATCGACTTCGACGTGGCGCACATCGGCCTGCCTTACAACGCCATCTTGGGATACCCAGCTCTTACCAAGTTCATGGCGGCGACCCATCACGCCTACAACGTCCTCAAGATACCCGGCTGCAACGGCTTCATCACTGTCACCTGCGACGAGAAGGACGCGGCCAGCACCCTTGATCGTGCCTACAAGGCCGCCGCGGTCGCGCACCCAGCCGACGAGGACGCAGCCGAGCCTCCTGAAGCCGCGCCCGCAAAGAAGAAGCAGCTGTTCTCTCAGGAACGCGCCGAGACGAAGAAGGTGTCGGTGGACGGCAGTGGCTCCGGCCCTGCCTTCACCATCGGCACAGGCCTCCCTCCTACATAGGAAAGCACGCTCATCACCTTCCTTTGGGCAAACTCGAATGTTTTCGCCTGGAAAGCATCTGACTTGTCCGGTGTGCCGAGGGAGGTGATCGAGCACCACTTAGCGGTGTGCCCGAATGCACGCCCCGTCAAGTAGAAAGGACGACGCCAGGCGCGAGAGAAGCAAGATTTCATCGTCAAGGAAGTTCAGAAGCTCCAGGAAGCTGGGGCCGTTCGCGAGGTGCGCCATCCCGAATGGCTCGACAACCCAGTCGTCGTCCCCAAGAAGGGCGTCAAGGAGCGCATGTGCATCGACTTTACCAGCCTCAACAAATTCTACCATCAGGACCCCTTCCAGCTGCCGCCAATCGGCTAGGGTGTTGGCCCCGCCATCGGCGGCATGCGCATGCCCTTCAGCCTAAGGAACGTCGGCGCCTCTTTCTAGAGGCTGGCGCCCCTCGTGCAAGGGCCTCGTGAGCCCCCCGCTCATCGCGAGCCACCAGGGCCTCGCGAGCCCCCTCGCCTCGGAGGGGCGGGCTCCCTTGGCGCGCCTAGCCAAGCGGTCTAACGTGACCCCAGTGCGGTCCTGCCAGGTGTGTCCGACGCGTCGCCTCGCATGGCCCACAGTCCTTCCCGCCGCACCTCCCGCGCTCTCGCTCCCGGAACCCTTCCGCCATGGTGATTTTGTTTAAATGCGGCTGAGGGCGCCCCACGGGCTGCACCAACCTCCAGCTGATCCGTGCCTAGCCCCTATCCTTTTGTTTGTGTAATGGATTTTGCTGATTTTACCCTGATGAGTTATGTTACCTGCTTACTTGCCTATTAAGTTCGATGCCGACCGGAGAGCGCCACACGCTCGTGACCCCTCCCCTGGCCGATTCCGTCAGCGGGGGCTAGGCACGGTGCCTGTGCTCGGGTCTGTCCCTGTAGTGCTGCCAAATCCAAGCGACTGAGCTCTGGCTCGCGGGCCTGCTCCCGTGCACGTCACCTCACCAAGGTCCTTGGTGCCTTATCTCCTCACGCAACGGCCACGGGTGAGCTAGCGAGCGCGTGCCGCTCCCCCCATTGTGAAATCTATCAACATGCAGTCCCTCAGGAGGCGAGCTGCGTGAGGACCTCGTGGGCGGCCTCTCAGGAGCCGGCCTCGCGAGGCAAAGACACTTCGAACGCCGAGCCTTGTGAGCACGCCTCGTGAGCACGCCTCGCGAGCTGTGTGAGCTCCTCATGAGCTGTGGCTCGCCCGACACTGCTCTCCACCAAAAGCTAAGTCTGACTACCTCGTGAGATGCCCTTACCACCACTCAAGCTCTCTCCCCTCGTGATCCCGCTGGGTGCTAGCGTTTTTTCTTCTGCATAAGCCGCTTGCACACCAAAGGGGGGCTCCCTGAGCATCTCGCCTCAGGAGCCCTCACTAGCTCCCGGTGCCCCTCACCTCCTGGCCTTGTCCCGGCATCGCGACTGGACATAGCAGTGGTGGCTGAGGCCAGCTCGGGGGCTGGGTCCTGATGGTGTAGAGCGCTGAGGCGAACAAAGAAAAAAAACCAGCCTCACGAGAGGACTTCGGGAGGGAATGCATACACCCTGAATCACAAAAGCATTAAGTTAAACATAGAAGATACTGTTTTCACACCCCCGCGGGGCTACATCGGTTTCCATGCAGGAAAATAAAAAGAAAGAAAGGGCCTAGGCGAGTCGCCATCGCCCCCAAGACTCCAGCGCACGCGCCGCGCGTGTTCCCAAGAAGGCGCTGCAGGCAAGTGCGGCTTCATCACCGTGCGCACGGTGCCCGCCGCCAGGGGTTCCGGAATCGTCGCCGCGCGTGCCTAGTCGGAGTCCTCGTCCTCGCTCTTGACGCGGGGGGAGTCATCGTCGCTTCCTACCCCACCGGAGGGGGCGGCACCGCTGGAGCTGTCGTCCTCGCTGGAGGAGCCGCTGTAGCTGCCACCCTCGCTCTCCCCGCAGCACTCCAGGCAACTGCCGAAGATCTCAAAGATCTTCACGAAGAGCATGGCAGCCCCGTCGTACTTGAATTGGAGGACATGCCCCCGCTTCAGGCCGCGGGCGAAAGCAAACGACTTCCACCCCTGCTTCAAGAACATGAACCTCGAGGGGGTGAACTCCGTCACCACCCAGGAGGGGCCGTTGCAGCAGCCGTCGGCCTGCACCCACAAGCCCAAGGGCGCGCAGTCCGCCATCGCCGCCGTGAAGGAGTCCGGGAGCCGGAGCCAGGTGCAGGGGCTCCGGTGCATGTTCACGATGAACTCGTGTGCCGCCTCCACCGAATGGGTCCCTGCCTGGGGTGGTAGCACGGCTGCCCCGCCTCGGCCGCATGCGCCTCTCCCCCCACGCCCGCGAGTGGCACCCCTCCGCGACCGCGAGTGGCACCCCTCCACGACCGCTGGGCCCGGCACCGACAGCCGTCGGGGAGTGCCCGCGCCCCCTGGGCGGAACCTGGGATGCGGCAGCAGAAGCACGGCCACGCCCTCTCCCCCTCACCATCTCTGCGGCGGCTCTAACAAGAAGACGGAGGAGGTTGGAGGAAGGAAAAGATGGGTGGAGGACTCTGGCTCTCCTCTCCCCCTCTTTATGCTCGGTGCGGAGCTCCTCTCGTCGCTCTGCCTTATCTGGCGTTGGGAATTGAGGGTGACGGAGCGTGCGAAGGAAGGCAATGATGGCCTCGCGTCGCCCGCGGCAGGTTTTATGTTAGCGTGCGCGGTTACCGAGGCATCATGGGAGAAGTGGGGGCGTCCCCCATCACATCGTGCGCCACGCATCGCGCCTGGCCGCAGGCGGTTAGGGCCCGCGCCGTTTCGCCCCCAGTAGGTGGGAACGTCCGCGCCGCGGGGCCGGGGGCTACTGTCGGGCCCATGGAACCCAGGGTATCCAGACCCATCTGCCTTTGGCCCAGGGCGCAATGCCTGGCATGGGCCCAGCAGGCCGTCGTCATCAACCACCTCACCAGGACTCTTCATGAGGCCTTGGCCTCCTGAGGCCCCCTCCTCAGGAAGTGGCGAGCAAGGCTCGGCATCCTCACCAACGGCCTCGCGAGGCCCGCTCGCGAGGCGGCCTCCCGAGGTGGCCCCCCGAGGCCTCCTCCCGAAGGAGCCCAAGACGAAGGCCGTTCGGCATAGCCGCGCGGTCTGGGGCCCATCACGTGGGTGACGCATGCGGCGACGAGTGGCGACAGAGGCCGCGCCAACAAGCACGGATGAAGATGGTTTCCTCTTTTCTGTTAAGGGAGCAGGGCCAGCTATCTACTCCCCAAAGCGACCCGGAAGGTTGCCCGATCGGCGAAGGAAGACAAAGACGGCGGGCGCACAAGGTGGAGGTCATCACCGAGCCCACCGGTGCGTGATGTATCATGCTTTGGCAGGCGAAGACTGCCTTTAGTCAGGATAGCCTGAGCGCATGTCCCCTTTCAAAACTGCCAAGTATCGCAACCCTTCCCGCCTAAGTTTTCGAGGGGGAAGAGGACCAAGGCTGGTATAAAGGGCAGTGCTGCCATTGTAGAGAGGGACCTCGGTTGAGTTCTGCCTCCTCCACCTTGTACGCAAGAACTCTCTTGCCCCTTGCATTCCCAACCACAAGCAGGAGTAGGGTTTTACACCGCAAGGTGGCCGGAACCTGGGTATCCGCTGAGTCCACGGTTCGTTCCTTGCTAGCACGCTCTCACCGTAGCCTCGCCGTTGCTTAGTCGTGGTAGGAGACGAAGTGGTGGAACAAGCTCACCCAGTGTTTGAACCTTTGGGTCCCCGGAGCCCGACTTCCGACAGACCTGCGGGCCCGTTGACCGGTTTAAGTGAAAGTGTACTGCGTGAAATACGCTTTTCTCTTGAGGAAGCATACTTTTCCGCGGCTTCGGGCTTGAATACGCTTTCTCTGCGTGAAGGCGTACTCCTGGAAATACGGTTTCAGTTCAGCCCCTCCGGCCGAAATGGTTACATTGTGAACATTCGCCCGTTAAGGATAGAAACGGACAGTTTTCTGTTTGTTTTCTGCCTAACGAACGAACGGCCATATTTTCGCGATCGTAACTCCGATTGAGGTAATTCCAAACCCCACGTTCTCAGTTCGTCGAGCCTGTCTCGATGGTGCCACTTTCATAATGTGGTCACATGTTGAAAATGCCATATGTGCTCTTACTCGAATCCAGGTCCCTCTCGAGAGCACCGGTTCCGACGACTCGTTTCCAGTGGATCGTCGCGCTTTGATCTGGTGTATTCGTCCTCCCCAAGGCAAGCCAACCTCTTATCATGAGCATCGGACTTGCATGTTGACTTTGCTTGAACCCTGTATGTGTGTAGCTGCAATATATTCATATGATGTTTCTGTCTGCAATTGTGGGATATGTATTGTTTGCCATGTCATGCTATAAGCAGACTACATACTATCTTTTGCCATGGTAGCAATAATGTTTTTATTGATAATATCATGCTAATATTGTGTCTGTATCTTATACAATATTTTTCAATGCTATTGTGATCCTGTTACACAATATAGATATCATGCTATTGCCATGCTTCATATGTCATATATGCTATGTACTTAAGAAGTTTAGTAAATATGTTCATTAATGTATTCATGATAATCATGCTCATAATCTTGATGATGTGATTAAATGATGGAGATGACAAGATCATGTCTTAATAACAACCACCTCCATCGGCTGGATCGTGTCATAGTGCCACCGAATCGAGCTCACAAGTGCAACCACACTTGCCTGGATGGAGAGGCACTAATTCGGTCTATTGTCATGCCTCTCGCCGGTACCTCCAACGAGGGAATGTTATGTGCGCGTGCTTCCCTGGCCCAGTAGGCAGCCATAACCTTGTGTACCCGGTTTTGGTATTGAGCTCAGGTCCCCATTTGGGACGGTTTTGTTTGGCCACGACGGTGGCGGTGTGTCACGCGGTGACACAGGGTCATCCATGACATAGCCCAAAGGGGAGTTTGTCGGAGTGGCCGGGAGAGTGTCATGCAATAGATTGGTCTTGTCGGAACATCATTGGTCCACCCGAATGGGAGCACAAGGCCATGAGTTCCATGGTGTGGGTACAGTGTACTAACCTCTGCAGAGTGTATAATCTATCGATAGCCGCGTCCTCGGTTATGGACACAGTTCGTACTAGGTCACACTATATGGTCTTTGTCGACAAGGAGGATAAACCTAATATAATAAACTTATTACAGAATGTGATATAAAGTAAATGTGGTGACACGGACTATGAGATAGTTGTGAGAAATCACCATGTTGTTCTGACATGATGGCGAGATGAGATCTTGGTGAGTCATGAGTTAGCCCAGAGGGGCGGTGGCAGTAAAACTGATTAATGAACAGGATATATTATTTTAACTCTTCACGGAATGTTAGGGTAGTTTACTTTTCAGTCCAGCTTCCTGCATACCTTGAAGATATAACTTTACCATGCCGTGATATTCCATGTATGCCATGATATGCTATGATGTGCTTTGATATGATAAAGATTTACTTGATCCATGTTACTTGCTAGTATCATGCCATGCTTATGTTTTGCCCTGAGATAAATTTACGTATGAGCATAGGGCTTGCTTTGTCATCTGCTCGTTTGGATGCTATGTATTTGGTTGTCTTGCGAGTACATTCAAAGCACCTGGCCTTGCACGTGGCCAGATTACAGGAGAAGACTTGTCATGCTAGACCATAACCATGCCAGTCCTGTGAGTTGTGGAGCCCAGCCAGAGACAACGTGCCGCTAAACCAAGACTTCCGCCGCCATTTAGATAGCCTTAGAGCTATGCAAACCATTGTATTCATTAGCGATGTAATACTCTATTTCATGTAAATGAAATACATTTTGCGCTTGGAATACTGTACCATGTACCTGTCGTGCGTCAGGTGTTATCCTGGGCCGACGTGCGAAGGCCCCTGCTCCAGGCAGATCAGGGTGCCACAGGAGATGGTATCAGAGCCAGGCTGGCGATAGGTTACCCTAGCGTATAATTAATGTTACCATCAACCCATAATAATCCCAATAGATTTGACCCAACCCTGGTGTCCGGCATGGCCACTGTTGACCAACAGGTGGCACCGTCAGAACTGACGCGTTCCTACCTAGCTGCCTCCCTCACCCAGTTTTCTTGGGTTGGACGGCGACCCTATCTTTTTGTCGTCAGTATTGGCGTATCCATTCCTCTGTAGGGAAGGATTCACGCCGTACTGGTATGTCTCAACCCAGTCGCCTATAAAACCCCAGTTACTAGTTGCTGCACCCCTAGCTCAGTAAGCCATATCCCTGCAAGAACCCTAGCTAGTAGCCCCAGATCAGAAGCCATGGCTAGTCTTCCCAGGGAAGCCACTTTTCAAAGCCGCACTTTCGCAGCCGGCCATGTTGGCTTTCCGCCCCTCCTTTCAGATATGCTCACCCAAGCCCTTGATTGTAGTGCTAGTCCCGAGTACCTGGTGTTCCAATCGGACCCCGTCCCTCATCTTCACCGCTACCAGGCCAACGTGCAGATCTGTCCAGGTCCAGCAGAGGATGGGAAGCCCGCGATTTTTCTGGGCAGACCCATGCCCACCCCGGTGTTGGCTATCTAGACAGCCACCGCAGAGGCTATCGCCCGCCTCCGATCCCAGTTTCGCGTGTAGCAGCGATGCGGGAATTCCGTTATTTCCCTTCCGCGTCAAATGCAGGATGTGAGTACCCCAACGCTGTCCAAGATGATGACCCAGCGATAGCTCGCCTGGTTCAGTTCCTCACTGCCCAGGGAATGATGATCGGTAGCATTCTTGGCGAGTTTAAAGCTATCGACCGCGACGCTACCCCGGTTGTCACGGAAGCATACCGCAAGGCCCGTCAAGCTGCATCCCACATTGCTGACCCCGTGCTAACCGACCCAGTGCTATCCTCTCAGCCCATAGAGTGGCTGAAACCAAACATAGTCAACCTCCACTCCATCAACCGGGCTGTTTGCCGTCTTCGTCGCCAGGGCTTGCTCACACAAGTTCCAGCTGTGGCCCCAGTGGTTGATCTCCGGTCTGTAGAGGTGCCCGACGACGAAGATGGAGATTGGCTCAGTCTACGTCCCCCTGGAGAGCCCCAGCAAGACTAAACCGATGTGGACCCCAATCGTGCAACCTGGCGATACTGCGAGTATGCCAAGTCCGTCTGTTCATTCTCATTAGGAGGTTTGAACCATGTATCCTGGAGTGAGTTGTTGTTTCTAGATGCGTAGTGTGGTTGTGCTTTGTTGTATGCTTGTACTGCTTGTGACCTGTGTGTTGTGGTAATGTTCTATGTATGCCCTCTTGCTTTGTGATTCACCTGTCTCTCTGTTAAGCAGAAATGTTTGACAGAGCAGGTAATGAATTACTAAAAAGATGTTTGTTTGGTAGAGCACATACACCACACAAGATTGGACTCGCCCAGAGTCCCTAATAAATGCGAGCTGGTGTAGGTATATGCATACCAGGAATGCATATACCCACTAGCATTAAAGCACCATAGTGATGTTTCCCTGATGTGCTTTTTTGTGCATGTATATGTTTTGGTTTTGAATGTGCTGCAGTTGCATGCATACATGGCTCACCCACAAGTACGATTGAGCAGTACCCGAGGGAATGCAAAGTCACTCACCTACTTCTTCCTGTGCATACCCCGTGTGCCAGATTTCCAGATCCAGAGCCTCCAAGAGGCAGTTCCACCTGGCAATTCCTTGCCTCTAATCCTTTTTCCCTAGCCCCAATTGCATTCTCAGAGGAACACTGCCAGCTTTATTTCACTTGAATCAGTACAACTACCCCAGTACAGATTCTATCCCTGACTCTACTTCGATGCCTACTCTTCGTGGAGCTATCCACGAAGTTTTTCTTCCGTGGAACCAGCAGCGTGATTCTAGTGCTGGTGAAGCCACCTCTTCTGCATCTCGTAATTCGCCGGAACCAACGGTGCCGCCGTCACTGCCTTGTGTGACATCGGACAAGCCGCCGTCTCGACCCGCCGCAGCACGCAATTACTCCACCGGCACAAAGCAGCGAAGAAGCAAGCATGGCGGAGGCCCAGCCACCACACCGTCTTCGTTTGCCCCTCCAGCTGCCACACCCCGATCCTCATTGTCGTGAGACCACTCCTGCAGGATGAGCTGCAGCAGGCAGAGCGACGAACCAATCAGTGTGGCCAGTAGCGCGGTGAGGAACCACCATAGCCCCACCAAGAACACCGCCTCGCCGAAAGACCTCGGCTCGATATCGTCCAAACCAAAGAGATGGAAGAGCAGCATGGTGTGAGTTGGGCAGAGCCGTGTTGCTGTCTTTTATAGCCGAAGATTGGTGTACGGTGTGCGAGGTCTAGGAGGATCGCGTGGCACTCGATCACCGCGCGTTCAGGAGGCAAATCCGCGAGCAGTGCTGACAAGGTGCTAGCCCGTGACGTGAGTGCTCTCTGCCTCGGCACCGTGCACGCCGCCCACTACGGCACTAGGGTACTTAGTGCCCTAGGGGCTAGATGTGCATTGTGCCAAGCCGCACGTGGAGCAGCAGTGAGGAAGAAGCCGAGAGCTGGAGGTAGAAGAAGGAGGCTGAAAGTGGGCCCCGGGCCCACCTATCAGCAGGAGAGACCAGTGTTCATTAGGGTGCCTCCAACATTTTTGGGATTTGATCCAAAGTGACCCTAGCAGTGGATATAGCCTCGCTTTACCCGTATCTCTCCCTGGATGTATCAATTATCGGTACCCCAACTCAGTTGTGCCTGACCAAAGGGTTAACAGCTAACCCAGAGGTTTTTCCTGGAGTAGAAACCATCTTGCTTTAACCCTAGGAATCTCGAGGATGAGATTCTCTTTAGTGGGGAAGGTTTGTAACACCCCAAAAATTGGGTTATCAATTTTTGTGCAGTTATTCCTTCCAAGCTTTCTTTTTTCAAAATCTTTCTCTGGAGTTTGCTGGATGATCAGGTGAATCCAGGAAATTTTCAACTTTTCAGAGCCTTGTCCATGTCTTTGATGCTGGCCAAGATTCCATCGTCAACATCCCAAAACCCCATCCGAACCCTAATTCCAGAATTTGGAATTTGAAACCCTGCCTTTGTCATTACAAAGGAGCCAACATTTCCCATGCTCTGTTGATCCTCCTAAAATTCCCAGAGATCTTCCTACACTTATAAACCCTGGATATGCAAAAATAATGCCAAGTCATATGCAATATTTTTCATTTAGGATTAATTCATTTTCCTGTCTTTCCGAGGAATTAAATCCAGAAGGATAGCTAGACATCTCTGAATTTCATGAAAATTTGTGGAGATGATTTTTGTGGCTATCCCAAGCTCTGGAGAGAATAATGGCCAAATTTAAATAAGAAAAAATCACTTTTTCCTTGACAAGGCCAATATTATCTCTCTGCCACTTTCCAAAGGAACTACTATTTTGGTAGCCACAAAAATTCCCAAATAAATTGTGGAGTTTCTCCTAGATATATCTTCACCATTTCCATCCAAACCCCATGTTCCACAGTTCAAAATTTGAGCACATGATCCAATGCAAGTTTTTGTCTTGTCTGAAACCTTGTGAAGGAAGTGCTTGATTCCTTGGTCCAATTGAGCTGAAATTTTGCAGGGTGCTTCATGTTGATATATTAATACTACAAACCAAAAATTAGCTCAATTCATCTATCCAATCTTTTCCTATAATTTTCCAAAGTTTCTATCTAGAGGGAAGCATTGTGAAGGAAGTAACATTTTTATTCATCTAAATGGTATAAATTTTTTACAATGCCTTCATATGCCTAAATAATTGGCCTCCACCAAATTTGGGCCATTTCCATCTAGCCATTTTTCCATAGCAACCTCCTTTTCAGTTCTGGCCAGTTGGGCACTTTGTAAAGGAACTACCAGCTAGCCTCATCTTTTTGAGCTGAGATTTTGCCACAATGATCACCTTAGTAGATCACTGCTCTCCTGCAAATTCCAAGTCTAATGGATGTGTGCATTGCTCTCACATTCAATCAAACACCTTGCTGCTGTTTAGGCTTTGTGCATCTTGTGGTCACATCGTGGGCCATGGGTATCGTTTCTTTGCACCGAGCAGCTTCTGGGGGAGTGCCTTACTTGCCAGACATGCCCGGACCATCCAATGTGTGTGGCAATGCCGTGGTCACGCGGTGACCACGCGTAGAGCGCGTGCATTGCATGCGGAAGCAGTGCTCTGTACATCTGGACCCATTGGGAGGTCCACGCGGTCGCCCAGCTCGCCACGGCGCGCCATGAGCTCCCCCACATCGCCTACTTCCCTGCCCTCCTTGTCCCGTAGCACTTGGCTGCGTGTGCCGACGCCGCGTCCATCGCCGGAGCGCCGCCACGTCGTCACACCGCGTGCCACCTCCTCCCCCTTCCCGAGCCTTCCCCGTGGTCTTTTTAGTGCGTCCCCGAGCTCCCTCGCATCCAGTTGCCCCTCCCCGAGCCTCGGAGCTCCTCTTCCCCTCCAATGGCCGAGATGGCCGCCGCCGACCCCCTCGGCTAGCTCCTGCCCGTGGCCCTCCCCTCCCTTTTCTTCGGTGCCCTCGGCTCTCCCTCGACGCCCACGAGTCGCCACCGCCCCTAGCTCCGGCGGAGGAGTCCTGCCACCGCCCCCGCTTTCCTCGACCATCTTTGGCCGTGGCGCCCGAGCCACGGTGCTGGCGCTGCAGGCCACCCCAGCCGACCCCGCGGCCACCTCCGGGCGCGGCGTGGAGCGGGGCATCCGCCCAGACACCCGGCTCGGTCCCTAATCTGGTGGAGCGGCCGGAACCGAGGCGGCCGGCGTCTCCCCTGTCTCTCTGTCGCAAGCAAGAAGTAGGCTAGGGAGGAGGAGAGAGAGGACGCGGTGGGCCCCGCTTGTCAGCCTCTCAACGCTGACCTGGCGGGCCCGTTGACCAGTTTAAGTGAAAGTGTACTGCATGAAATACGCTTTTCTCTTGAGGAAGCGTACTTTTCTGCGGCTTCGGGCGTGAATACGCTTTGTCTGCACGAAGGTGTACTCCTGGAAATACGTTTTCAGTTCAGGCCCCTCCGGCCGAAATGGTTACATTGTGAACGTTCGCCTGTTAAGGACAGAAATGGACAGTTTTCTGTTTGTTTTCTGCCTAACGAACGAACAGCCATATTTTCGCGACCGTAACTCCGATTGAGGTAATTCCAAAGCCCACGTTCTTAGTTCGTCGAGCCTGTTGCGATGGTGCCATTTTCATAATGTGGTCACATGTTGAAAATGCCATCTGTGCCCTTCCTTGAATCCAGGTCCCCCCCGAGAGCATCGGTTCCGACGACTCGTTTCCAGTGGATCGTCGCGCTTTCATCCGGTGTTTTACTCCACCCCAAGGCAAGCCAACCTCTTATCATGAGCACCGGACTTGCATGTTGGCTTTACTTGAACCCTGTGCGTGTGTAGCTGCAGTATATTCATATGATGTTTCTGTCTGCAATTGTGGGATATGTATTGTTTGCCATGTCATGCTATAACCAGACTTCATACTATCTTTTGCCACGGTAGCAATAATTTTTTTATTGATAATATCATGCTAATACTGTGTCTGTATCTTATACATTATTTGTCAATGCTATTGAGATCCTGTTACACAATATCGATATCATGCTATTGCCATGCTTCATATGTCATATATGCTATGTACTGAAGAAGTTTAGTAAATATGTTCATTAATGTATTCATGATAATCATGCTCATAATCTTGATGATGTGATTAAATGATGGAGATGACAAGATCATGTCTTAATAAAAACCACCTCCATCGGCTGGATCGTGTCATAGTGCCACTGAATCGAGCTCACCAGTGCAACCACACTTGCCTGGATTGGGAGGCCCTAATTCTGTCTATTATCATGCCTCTCACATGTACCTCCAACCATGGAAGGTTATGTGCACGTGCTACCCTGGCCCGGTAGGGGGCCATAACCTTGTGTACCCAATTTTGGTATTGAGCTCAGGTCCCCGTTTGGGACGGTTTTGGTTGACCACGACGGTGGCGGTGTGTCACGCGGTGACACAGGGTCACCCATGACATAGCCCAAAGGGGAATTTGTTGGAGTGGCCGGGAGAGTGTCATGCAATAGATTGGTTTTGTCGGAACGTCGTTGGTCCACCCGAATGGGAGCAGGAGGCCATGAGTTCCGTGGTGTGGGTACAGTGTAGTAACCTCTGCAGAGTGTATAATCTATCGATAGCCGCATCCTCGGTTATGGACACAGTTCGTACTAGGTCACACTATCTGGTCTTTGTCGACATGGAGGATAAACCAAATATAATAAACTTATTACAGAATGTGCTATAAAGTAAATGTGGTGACACGGACTATGAGATAGTTGTGAGAAATCACCATGTTGTTCTGACATGATCATGAGATGAGATCTCGGTGAGTCATGAGTTAGCCCAGAGGAGCGGTGGCAGCAAAACTGATTAATGAATAGGATATATTATTTTAACTCTTCATGGAAGGTCAGTGTAGTTTACTTTTCAGTCTAGCTTCCTGCATACCTTGAAGATATAACTTTGCCATGCCATGATATTCCATGTATGTCATGATATGACATGATATGATATGATGTACTTTGATATGATAAAGATTTACTTGATCCATGTTACTTGCTAGTATCATGACATGCTTATCTTTTGCCCTGAGATAAATTTACGTATGAGCATAGGGCTTGCTTTGTCATCTGCTTGTTTGGATGCTATGTATTTGGTTGTCTTGTGAGTACATTCAAAGTACTCACCTGGCCTTGCACGTGGCCAGATTGCAGGAGAAGACTTGTCGTGCTAGACCATAACCATGCCAGACATGTGAGTTGTGGAGCCCAGCCAGAGATGACGTGCCGCTAAACCAAGACTCCCTCCGCCATTTAGATAGCCTTAGAGCTATGCAAACCATTGTATTCATTAGCGATGTAATACTCTATTTCATGTAAATGAAATATATTTTGTGCTTGGAATGCAGTACCATGTACCTGTCGTGCGTCAGGTGTTATCCTGGGCTGACGTGCGAAGGCCCCTGCTCCAGGCGGATCGGGGTGCCACAGTGAAGAAGACCTCAAGGCAGGTCATCAAGAAGTACTATTGCCGTACTGAAGATCGACATTGCCCTTGCCGGCAGGCTCTGCCCCGGCGAGGTAAAGACCAACACTATGGTTGCCGGCAAGCCCCCTTGCTGGCAAGCTCTGTGCCAGCAGGCTTGTTCTGTCCCATTACCGCCCCACCTCACCATCGACCAGATAGGCTCGTATGCAAGGTGTTGAGTAGGCAGGCAGTCAACATAGCCGGCCAAGGCACGTGTCAGCATGCCACGCCAAGATTAACTTCAATGACACTCGTCCTTGGGTGAAAGCACATTTGCTCCCTTGGTGGTTTTGGTAATTCATAACAACATATATCTCATTGAACTAATGTCCATTCAAGATTAAGATTACAGGATGTTCAATGATTGGCATGGCATGGACTACAGATGTGGACTCCTCAAGATGCGAAGGACAAGGATTGGGAAAGGATCAAGACTCTACATTTTTGGTTTAGTGATCCAAGATCACATTGAGTCCATAGGAAAGCCAATACTATTAAAAGGGGATGAGGTGTTGCTTAATGGTCCTGTTGCTCAAAGTGCTTAGTGACAGTATTCCTAAACCCTTAACCACTATCTCTACAAAAATATGTCCTAAATCTAAAGTCCAACTCGGCCCCACCGAAATTTCCAATCCGGCCCCACCGAGTTCATCCAAGACTTAGCCACTACCAAACCCTAACAAATCGGATCCACCGAAATGGATCTCGGCCCCACCGAGATGGCCATGCCAACTCTCTGTAATTGGTTGCATTCACTTCGGTCTCACCGAGTTATGCATATCGGTCTCACCGAGATGGCTTGCCAACTCTCTGTTGCCTTATTGCTTCACTTCGGTCCTATCGAGTTGATGCAATCGGTGCCACCGAGATCACGATTGCCCTAGCCATTGCACTTCGGTCCATCCGAGTTGTTCGTATCGGTCCCACCGAGATTCCTAACGTTCATATCTTTTACACAGTTCGGTGCTACCGAGATGATTGTTTCGGTGCCACCGAGTTGGGTCAAAAGTGTGTAACGGTTGGATTTTGTGTGGAGGCTATATATACCCCTCCACCCCCTCCTTCTCAGTAAGGAGAGCCATCAGAACGTGCCTACACTTCCACCATTCATTTTCTGAGAGAGAACCACCTACTCATGTGTTGAGATCAAGATATTCCATTCCTACCATTTGAACCTTGATCTCTAGCCTTTCCCAAGTTGCTTTCCACTCAAATCCTTCTTCCACCATAGCCAAATCTGTGAGGAGTGTTTGAGTGCTGGGAAGACTATCATTTGAAGCACAAGAGCAAGGAGTTCATCAACAACACACCATCTATTACCTTTTGGAGAGTGGTGTCTCCTAGATTGGTTAGGTGTCACTTCGGAGCCTCCAACCGGATGTGGAGTTGAACCAAGAAGTTTGTAAGGGTAAGGAGATCGCCTACTTCGTGAAGATCTACCCCGAGTGAGGCTAGTCCTTCGTGGACGTAAGCCATGGTGGAATAGACAAGGTTTCTTCTTCGTGGACCCTTCGTGGGTGGAGCCCTCCGTGGACTCGCGCAGCCGTTACCCTTCGTGGGTTGAAGTCTCCATCAACGTGGACGTACGATAGCACCACCTATCGGAACCACGCCAAAAACCACCGTGTCTTCATTGCGTTTGAAATCTCCAATCCCTACATTACATACATATGCAATTGCTTACATTCCGCTGCTATACTCTTAGAATTGCATGTGTAGGGTGATGCTTGACATGTACTATTGCTAAAATCTGCCTACAACTAAAATCTAGGAAAAGGTTAGGTTTTATTTGGTCAAGTAGTCTAATCACCCCCCTCTAGACATACTTTCGATCCTACAAGTGGTATCAGAGCTTTGATCTCTGTAAGCCTTGATTTCCATAGCTTTGGTGATCATAGCCTTGGTTTCACAACCTAGGAGAGTATGGCGTCTAGTGAGGGTAACTATCACCGTAGAGGTCAATATTTTGATGGTACAAACTTTGGTAGTTGGAAACATAAGATGAAAATGCATATTCTTGGTCATAACCCTGCCATTTGGGCTGTTGTTCGTATTGGCTTGCAAGGTGACTTCTTTGAGGATGGCATGGAACCGGATCGTGAAGCAACCCCGGAAGAATTGAAGATGTTGCAATACAATGCTCAAGCTTGGGACATTCTATTCAACGGTCTATGTCCTGAAGAATTCAACAAAATCAGCCGCCTTGAGAATGCAAAGGAAATTTGGGATACTTTGGTTGATATGCATGAGGGTACCGAATCCGTCAAGGAATCTAAGTTGGATGTGCTCCAAAGTCAACTTGATAAGTTCAAGATGAAGGATGGTGAAGGAGTCACAGAGATGTACTCTAGACTTGCTCTCATCACAAATGAGATTGCCGGCTTAGGAAGTGAAGAGATGACCGAAAAATTGATCATCAAAAAGATACTTAGAGCTTTGGATGGAAAATATGATACCGTCTGCACATTGATCCAAATGATGCCAAATTACAAAGATCTCAAGCCCACGGAAGTCATTGGAAGGATTGTCGCTCATGAAATGTCACTCAAGGACAAAGAGGAGCTGCACAACAAGTCAAGTGGTGCTTACAAAGCCTCAACCGATGCTCCAACAACTTCAAGTGACCAGCTAGTATCCAATGAAGAGATTAGCCTAATGGTGAAAAGGTTCAACAAGTTCTACAAGAACAAAGGAAAAGAAAGAAGCTCTAGCTCAAGACACTATGAGAGAAGATCATCAAGTCGTGACCGTAATTGCTACAATTGTGGAAAGCCCGGACACTACTCAAATGAGTGTACGGCTCCCTACAAGAAAAGAGACGAATCACCAAGAGGAAGACATAGAAGAGATGAATCACCTCGTAAGGAGAGAAGGAGTAGAGATGATTATTATGAACGAAGACACTCTTGAAGAAGTAAGGATTCGGAGAGGAAGGACAAGTCATCAAGGAGCTACACAAGAAGAAGACATCAAGCTCATGTTGGTGAATGGGTTTACGGCTCCGACTCCGACAACCAATCCGAGAGAAGTTATCACTCCAACTCTGACTATAGTCAAGATGAAGGTGTTGCCGGACTTGCACTTGTGTCATCCAACTCCTACGATCTATTTGACTCACCAAATGAAGGAATTGGAAGATGCTTCATGGCAAAAGGCCCCAAGGTAACACACCCCAAGTATCTTGATTTTAATAGTGATGAAGATGATTTTCTTGGTGATGATGATTTACTTGTTGATAGGGCTAGTAATGTGAGCTATGATGAAAATGCTAGTAATCATGATAGTCAAGAGGAAACGAGTGACAATGCTATGAAGGAGATTGAGCGCCTAACTAAAGAACTAAATGCTCTTAAGTTAGCTCATGAAACAACTCAAGAGGATCATAGAGAACTTCTAAGAACTCATGAGAAGCTACGCTTCGAGAAGCTAAATTTAGAGCAAGAGCATGAGTTTCTTAAAGCTATCAATGACGATCTTCGAAAGAAGAGTTCTTCATATCTTGCCAAACGTTTACTCTTGTCTACCTTTATGCCACAAGTTAAACCTAAGCAAACTAGCAAAAAGGGTAAAAATGGTTCTACCTCTAGTAGTAACAATAACAATGCTAAATCCAATGTTGTTGCTTCTAGTAGTTCTATTGATTCCACTAATGATTCTCTTAGCCAAGTTACACTTGAGCAAGAAAATATGCTATTGAAAGGAATTATAGAAAAAGGTGTCTACAAGAGTCTTGCCGGGAGTAAACAATTTGAGGAAATTGTACGCAAGCAAGGAAGGCACCGGAAGAACCAAGGTGTTGGTTTTGAACGAAAGTTCAATGCCGATGGAGTTGAGTGGGAAGAAGGTCAATACCCCAAGACGAAGTTTGTTCCGCAACAAGAGAAGTATGATCCTACTTCCTTCAAGGGAACACAAGCTCAAGAAGACCTTCCACCACAAGATCACAAGCTAAAAGGCAAGGACAAGCTTCAAGAAGAGATTGATTCATTTGAAGAAGCTCCTCAAGCCATGGTCAAGTGGGTTCCCAAGACTTCATCAAGTTCTACTTCATCAAGTGCTACTACAACTCCAAGGATTCCCATAAAGCTGATGTGGGTCCAAAAGAAGAAGAACTAGAGAGTTCTTGAGGGTGACTCCGCCAACAAACTTCACTCATATTCTTTATGGCAAGGACTTGTGCAACCAACTTCCACATTTTGCACTAGTTCATGGAGTCACAAACCCTCTTGTTGGTAAGGCAAGGGACAAGGTAATCAATGCATTCATGGACATCATCATATGTGTATTTCACTCTATGTCTATGGATATCCTTGTATGTTCCTTGTGTGGGACTAACCCATGTAGGTCTTGAAAGCACAAAACTCCAAAGGATTGCTCCCAACTTTTGATGATCTACATCAACATTGAGCATCCACATCTTCAACATCTACATGAAGTCATCATCGACAAAACCCAAGGTTAGTTCAACCCTCTTAGGGGGGATATCGCATATAGGGGGAGCTTTGCTCTAAAAATTGAGCTAAAGCAACTCTAATGGTGTGAACACATTAATGCTTTATGTAAAAGTGGTAACCCCACTTGTGCTTAAACGATGAGTATGCCCTATGATCAAATGTTCTCATTTGGCTCCTAAGTCAATATACTCATATATAGATGACCTAGTCATCGCCATTGCTTGATAGATGCTAGAATTGGTTATGCATGTTTGACACATATTTGTTTTGCTATCTTATTGTGTGAGCATGTTGATTTGCATGTTTTCATCATTCGAGGACATCCATTTGTTGTTTTGATTGTCTTGGTTTTTCTGTCCAACTGGATGAACAAGAATGCCTAAGAACCTTCTCTAGCTATCTATGCTTTCTTGTCTCAAATTCTATTCTTGCTGCATCACAAAAATTGAACAAGTCATTTTCGGACCCTCCGGGTGAGGAGCACTCGGAGCCACCGATCTGAAAGGGCTGAACCTCCAAAACCTTCTAATTGATTTCGGTCAGACCAACCTACTCAAACTCGGTCGAACCGAAAGCATTTAGAGTGATCTAGGCTTTCATCTCGGTGCTACCGATTAGACCAACTCGGTTGGACCGAGTTGCTGTAACTGCAAGCAGTTGCACGTCTCGGTGCTACCGATTTGTTCCACTCGGTGCCACCAACAGCACATGGGTATATATTCCCAGCGAACCGTGCGGTTGAAAATTTCTTCAAACGTCATGCGCCCGCGCCCCATTGCTGCCGCCCCTTTGGTGTTCGGATCGTCGCCGTCGTCTCCAGCACGCCCTCGCCGCAGGATTCCGTCGCCGTCAACGGAAATCTCCACCGCCGTTGCCGCCATAGAGAAACTCCACCGAGTTAGGGTGAGTTTCGATCCCTTTCGTGCTTCCCTTTTCCAATTCAATGCACGATTGGATTGCCTATAATCTTGCCACGAATGCAATCCTCTTTCCACCAGATTAGTTCGTTTGAACGAAATTCGAGCAAAAATTTTAGGGTTAGGTTTCTGCCAAATGCATCTCGGACCGACCGATTCAACATTTTCGGTCCTACCGATTTGGCCTCTGGCCATAGCACTAGTACATCTCGGTGCCACCGAGTTGTACGAATCGGTGAGACCGAAAGTGAATCTCAGTGAAACCCTAGCATCTCGGAGCCACCGAAACCCATCTCGGTCTGACCGAAATGGCGTGCCATGTCTCTGTAGTGTGCTTCGGCGTCACCGAGATTACCAACTCGGTCCATCCGAACTGCATTCTGTGAAAACCTAGAACTAAAGTTTGAACTCAACTTTTTGAAAAACTATCTGCCTTTTGTGATGACTCATCGACTCTACCTATACCCATCTATTCACAGGGTCAGCTCAGCAAGATGTCTGATGTCAGTGACAATCAAAACAGGTCAGAGCAGCATGAAGAACAAAGTGAAGGATCAAGCCATAATGAAAGTTTCTATGAGGGAGAGAGAAGCTCTCCAGATCTTCCTAAAGCTGCAACCAGAACACGGAAGAAGAAAACCTCAGACAGTGAGGATGAGGACTTTGCTGCATGTGAAGCTGCAACCAAGAAAAAGCGAGTAGTGCTAGCTAAAGAGTACAGCTCCAAGCCTACATCTGTCAAAGAGAGAACAGTTGTAAGAAAAGTGCCAAAACAGTCCATACAATTCACTCTTGAAGAGCCTAGTGAGGCAGCTGCAGGTGCTAAGAAGAAGAGAGTAAGGAAATCTTTTGCCCGTGTGATTGGCAGACCTACTATGATGATTGAAGAGGAAGAAGAGGAGGAGGATGAGCCAGCTGCTGCACCCCCTGCAAAAGCACACAAGCTCATGTCTGATGCAATCAAGACTGTTGCACCTCCCAAGTCAAAGCCTAAGGCACCAGCACCCAAGGGATCAACCAGGAACATATCAGCTGCAGAAAAAAACAAGGCCCCAGTGCCTGAGTCCAATGTTGATGAAGAGCCTCTAGTGCTCAGAAAGTTGAAGCCAAAGATTCCAGACCACGACAACGCACACCCAGTAGCTGAGAACATGATGTTGAGAAAGGACAAAGGACTGCGTCAATGGAGATTGTCAGATCCTTATGCTATCAGAAGAAGGACTACTTGTGATTATCGTTTTCACACCCGTGAACAACAGGACTTTTATGAGACAGTATTGCTTGACAAGAAGCCCATAGTCAGTGACATGAAGTGGGTGGACTGGGAATACATCGATGAGAATGAGGATTACTTTCCCCACGTCCATGAAAGCTTCAGAATTGCAGGAGTTGACGAATTTGTTATAAAGAAGTTGACCAAGTGGAATGATGAGATTATCATGCAATTCTACTCTACTGCTCATTTCTATCCAGATGGCAGAATAGTGTGGATGACTGAGGGTATAAGATACCAGTCTACCATCTCTGAGTGGGCAAATCTTCTTGGTGCACCCAAGGAAGAGGAGGATGACATTGACATATATCCCAAGCTCAAGATGGATCACAACTCTATGGCCAACATGTACACAGCAATTCCTCAGAAGGATGTTGAAACACATAAGCTTGGATCAATGAAGCATTTGCTACCAGGTCTGGCCACCTCAAACACAATCTTGCGGTACACCTTGTTACCCAAGTCAGGCGATGATAAGATGATTCGTGGCCACTCCATCAACTTGCTGCACTTATTTGATACTCCTCAGAAATTCAAGGTGATGAGCCTAATAGTCGAGACTATCAAGAGGACAGCAGCAGATCAGAAGAGATCGTGTGGTTATGCTCCACATATTCAGTTGTTGATAAATTCCAAGGTTGGAACCAGCACGTATCTTCTTGATCGAGAGCATCTGCCACTCCGTCCAGAGTTTGAGGACTACGTCATAGTGATGGATTCTTCGCATCCCACTTCTGCACAAGCTCAAGAGGAAATCCGCAAAGCCCAAGAAGCTAAAGCAGCTCAGGAAGCAGCAGCTCCCAATGCTCCAATTGCGAATCTCAAGACACCAAAGGATCAAATGCAATATCTGCTTGAAGCCACTCTGAGGATTGAGCGAAGTCTGGCCAACCTCACCCAGACCCAGGCTAGTTTTGAGCGGATCATTGAGACCAAATTTCATGATTTGGATGTCAAAGTGACTGAGATTCAGACTTCAGTGGAACAGCTGCAAGGAGATGTAGATGCTGTCAAGAAAGCCAGATCAGATGACAGTGAAGATGAGAGACCAACCACAGAACAGTTTCAGCAAGTGCCTAGGGCTGCCAGGTCAGCTGCGATACCAGTTGTGGATCCACGGACCACAGTATCTGCACCAGCCGCCACAGCCACAGTGCCACAGCAGGTCTCAACTCCTCTAGTCCAGCAGTCATCAGCAGAAGCATTCGTGGACGCTCTCATCTCAACGCTGTCTACGCACACCGGAGCAGCCAGCAGAAGGTTGCCTTCCAGAGCTTCGGAGGACCATGCCTAGAGAGCCGCCTACTGCTATACGATTCGAACTTTTTGGTACTTGTTGCCAAAGGGGGAGAATTTGTATAGATCATAGGCTTCGAGAGAGAGAGTTTCTTGCTTTTGATTTGCTTCGAGAGTTTCATTTGCTACTTGTTTGCTTGTTCGTTGATACTCTGTCTTATGTGCGCTGGCTACAGTATTCTGTCGTTTATGCTTGTGAGATACTATGTTGATTGATCATATTATGCTCATTGTGATGATTCATGTTTATCTTTTTCATTATCTTGTATGATCAATTACTTATGTTGGTGATGCGTGCCTATTATTCCAATCTTATCATCTTGCGCTCTCCACCAAGATGTATGTGACATGGGAGAGTAACCCATGAGCCTAATCAATTGTGCATTTGCATTCAAACGATTTTTTTTAATAATGCACAAATTTAGGGTGAGCTCTCGCTTATCACATACTTCTCAAAGCGACTATGCTTTTCATTTACTTAATCATCTATCGAAGCTTTGATCTATATGTGGTCATCAATTACCAAAAAGGGGGAGATTGAAAGCACATTTGCTCCCTTGGTGGTTTTGGTAATTCATAACAACATATATCTCATTGAACTAATGTCCATTCAAGAATAAGATTTCAGGATGTTCAATGATTGGCATGGCATGGACTAGAGATGTGGACCCCTCAAGATGCTAAGGACAAGGATTGGCAAAGGATCAAGACTCTACATTTTTGGTTTAGTGATCCAAGATCACATTGAGTCCATAGGAAAGCCAATACTATTAAAAGGGGATGAGGTGTTGCTTAATGGTCCTTTTGCTCAACGTGCTTAGTGACAGTATTCCTAAACCCTCAACCACTATATCTACCCAAATATGTCCTAAACCTAAAGTCCAACTCGGCCCCACCGAAATTTCCAATCCGGCCCCACCGAGTTCATCCAAGACTTAGCCACTGCCAAACCCTAACAAATCGGATCCACCGAAATGGATCTCGGTCCCACCGAGATGGCCTTGCCAACTCTCTGTAATTGGTTGCATTCACTTCGGTCTCACCGAGTTATGCATATCGGTCTCACCGAGATGGCTTGCCAACTCTCTGTTGCCTTACTGCTTCACTTCGGTCCTAGCGAGTTGATGCAATCGGTGCCACCGAGATGAGGATTGCCCTAGCCATTGCACTTCGGTCCATCCAAGTTGTTCGTATCGGTCCCACCGAGATTCCTAACGTTCATATCTTTTACACAGTTCGGTGCTACCGAGATGATTGTTTCGGTGCCACCGAGTTGGGTCAAAAGTGTATAACGGTTGGATTTTGTGTGGAGGCTATATATACCCCTCCACCCCCTCCTTCTCAGTAAGGAGAGCCATCAGAACGTGCCTACACTTCCACCATTCATTTTCTGAGAGAGAACCACCTACTCATGTGTTGAGATCAAGATATTCCATTCCTACCATTTGAACCTTGATCTCTAGCCTTTCCCAAGTTGCTTTCCGCTCAAATCCTTCTTCCACCATAGCCAAATCTATGAGGAGTGTTTGAGTGCTGGGAAGACTATCATTTGAAGCACAAGAGCAAGGAGTTCATCAACAACACACCATCTATTACCTTTTGGAGAGTGGTGTCTCCTAGATTGGTTAGGTGTCACTTGGGAGCCTCCAACCAGATGTGGAGTTGAACCAAGAAGTTTGTAAGGGCAAGGAGATCGCCTACTTCGTGAAGATCTACCCCGAGTGAGGCTAGTCCTTCGTGGACGTAAGCCATGGTGGAATAGACAAGGTTGCTTCTTCGTGGACCCTTCGTGGGTGGAGCCCTCCGTGGACTCGCGCAGCCGTTACCCTTCGTGGGTTGAAGTCTCCATCAACGTGGACGTACGATAGCACCACCTATCGGAACCATGCCAAAAAGCACCGTGTCTTCATTGCGTTTGACATCTCCAATCCCTCCTTTACATACATATGCAATTGCTTACATTCCGCTGCTATACTCTTGGAATTGCATGTGTAGGGTGATGCTTGACATGTACTATTGCTAAAATCTGCCTACAACTAAAATCTAGGAAAAGGTTAGGTTTTATTTGGTCAAGTAGTGTAATCACCTCCCCTCTAGACATACTTTCGATCCTACACTGGGACGTGTCAAGATTACAGGAGGGCGCCAGGACCAGTGGTACAGATCTTTTGCCCAAGGCCTCGCCTCCCCAGCATGGCACCTAACGATGCATTAAATGCGTTTGTCTTACCCCGTTGGAAGATAGCGTTTTGACGGTGCAAGTCACTATTCATATCCTGTAAATGACCATATTAGCCATTATGGTAACCCCTTGGCCTATAAAAGGTGGCCCACGGCTACAGGTAGAACGGTCGACACCCAGCTCAATTACACGTTGTAGCTGCATTTCCCGCGCACCTTGCTAGAAAACTGCGCTCCTTGTAACTTTAGTTCATACATGATCAAACACAAAATAGGAGTAGGGTTTTACGCTCATAGCGGCCCAAACCTGGATAAACCCCCGTGTGTTCTTGCACCTACTAAAAACCTACTCTTTGTCCCATGCATGTCCCCTGAGCCGAATCGCAAAGGGGCCCGTTCGGTCCCATAGATCGTGCATTGTAGGGGGCATTGTGTGTCACAAATCAGTTTTTTGGTAGTGTGAGTACCAACTTCATCATCTTCGTCGATGGCACCGAAGAAGAAGAGTGGAGCCACGATGGCTCCTACCGCTTCCAAGCCACCTTCCCAGGCGACCGTAGGTGGCGCAGCCGACGCAGGCGCTACGGTTGGGACGGGTGGAGTAGGAGGTGCAAGTGGTGCGGGTGCCCAGCACCCCCGCCACATTGCTGAACCGAGCCACAGGACCGGCGACGTCGCAGCCGGTCAACTTTCTAGACATTCTGGTGAGCACAGTCATCATAAGAATATAGTTCATACTGCTGTGACCCAGGACCCAGCCGCCGCAAAATCCAAGGATGTAGCGGCGACGTCCAACAAAGGCGCGGGGAGGTGTACGCCGTGACCATCGCAAGATGGGCATGACACGCTCCCCCACGTTGCTAGCGGTTCTAGACGACCGCAAGGCGAGATCCCTGTGGAGCAACTTCTGATTGCTCATGGAGCGCCGCCGCCACCACGACGTCCGCCTGCTAGCGAGCATGAGCCGTGGCGACATGGATGTAACGAAGCTCCTTCCGGCTCGGCCATGAGTCGAGCGACGCCTCGTTCTATCCTCCCAGCCATGCCAACCACGGCGGCAGAGGCCATGGCGCGGGTTCAAATACTTTTGAACTTCCCGCCAAGCCCGGACAAGATGGACGAATGGAGAGCCACCATTCAGAGTCTCATCAGTTTTGCCGATCCCGGCAAAACATAAGACGTGGGGCCCTCGCGGCGACCACCCATCATGCGGGCAGGACCGTCCAGCTACCTTGCCGGAGATGCCGCTCCAACGGTGCAGTCGCCTCATCGCCCCCCACCGTCACAGCGGCCAGCCCGCCGATCGGACGACCATGATGTGCTATCTATGGCCTTGTCAGATCCGCGGTGCCGCCAAGATCAGTGCCAAGTGCTCCGCGAGCGGCACGACGAAGACGCCCGCACGAAGATTGAGCGGTGCTGGGAAGCACGCCGTCAATCTGATGACCGTGCTGGGCCGGCAGTGAACGTGCTCGCGCCAGTAGCCACTGGGTACTTGCCCTATGATGTGGGGTGCCCAGCGTTTACTCGTGAGCTGCGGCAGGTTTGCTGGCCGTCCGCTCGTGCCTTCAAGCCAGAGCTGCCCGACAAATATGATGGCACGCTCAACCCAGCCAAGTTCCTTGGCATCTACACCATCGCGGTGGAGGCTGCCAGGGGATGGGATGAGACAGTACTTGCCAACTACTTCCCGTTGGCGCTTCGGCCCAACGTCAAGTCGTGGTTGACGAACTTGCCTGAGAGCTCCATTTCTTCTTGGGCGGATCTATGTCATCATTTCGTTGGCACTTAGCAGGGTGGCCACAAGCTCCCAGGTTAGCCCAGTGATTTGAAGGTGATCCCCCAAAGGGATGGAGAGAACCTCCGCAAGTACATACAAAGGTTCAGCCGTGTGCACCACAACATTCCTGACATCCATCCCGCAGCTGTTGTTGCCGCGTTCCACACGAATGTTCACAACTGCAGGATGCGGTCTGAGATGAATGTCGAGCAGGTCAAGACCATCAATGGTTTGTACGCCTTGGCAGATAGGTGTGCACATGCTGAGGAAGGGAGGTGACTCCCCGGAGAAGATGCTGGTGTAGACGTTGATTCCGAGGACGACGACGCATCAACCCCGTAGAAGAAGAACAGAAAGTGAAACAGAAAGTGCAAGAA
Source organism: Elymus sibiricus (assembly GCA_039707655.1). Classification (NCBI taxonomy): domain Eukaryota; kingdom Viridiplantae; phylum Streptophyta; class Magnoliopsida; order Poales; family Poaceae; genus Elymus; species Elymus sibiricus. The sequence goes on from CM077672.1 coordinate 93,781,043, forward strand.
CAAGACTGTACTGGCCGTCGAGAGTTCCGGTGACACCAATGCCACCAAGAAGCCAAAGGCAGACATCCCCGGCAAGGAGGTTGCCGGGTGCGATGGCTGCCGGGAAGCTGCGGCAGGCGAGAAGGCCGGCAAGACCAGCGGGCCATACTGCAAGATCCACCGCACCAAGGGCCACGACCTCCAGCAATAACGGCAAGTAGAGCAACTTGCTGAGAAGCAGAAGCAAGAGTACGAGAAGCGTGACAAGGAGAAGGGCCAACATGGTGCTAGTGGGTCCAGCAAGCAGGACCATGGTGGCCGTGGAGGCCGCCGCGGCAAGGCCAAGCAGCCAAAAGAGAAGGCTGCTCAGGGCCAGCAAGAAGAGAATGATAGTGATGAGGACGGAGGTGGTCCGACAAGGAGTTCCAAAATGCAGTTGATGCCATGTGTGTTGATGGAGGCGCATTTTTGCACTCCTCACACCGGCAATTAAAGCAGTGGATCCGTGAAGTCAATGCAGCGGAGCCAGTGATGGAGGCACAGAAGCCACTCAAGTGGTCCCTTCCCATCGTCTTTGACACCGAGGACCACCCTGATCGCACCACGACAGTCGGGTGTTTGCCGTTGTTGGTCTCACCAACAATTCGCAACCTTAAGGTGACAAAGATGCTGGTTGACGGTGGGGCTGGCTTGAACTCGATCTCTCCAGATGTGATCAAGAGGCTGCTGATCCCCGACAAGGATCTCGAGGAAACATGTAGTTTCCAAGGGATCAGTCCGAGGAGGAACAAGCTGAAGGGCCAAGTCACATTGCCGGTCACATTCGGCAACGAGCTCAACCATCGGACGGATAAGATTACCTGCGATGTCGTCAAGATGCCACTGCCGTATGATGACCCACAAGTATAGGGGATCAATCGTAGTCCTTTCGATAAGTAAGAGTGTCGAACCCAACGAGGAGCAGAAGGAAATGACAAGCGGTTTTCAGCAAGGTATTTTCTGCAAGCACTGAAATTATTGGTAACGAGTAGTTTGATAGCAAGATAATTTGTAACAAGTGACAAGTAGCAATAGTAACAAAGAGTGCAGCAAGATGGCCCAATCCTTTTTATAGCAAAGGACAAGCCGGAACGATCTCTAATAGTAAGCAAAGCGTTCTCGAGAACATATGGGAATTTCATCTAGTCACTTTCATCATGTTTGTTTGATTCGCATTCGCTACTTTGATAATTTGATATGTGGGTGGACCGGTGCTTGGGTACTGTTCTTACTTGAACAAACCTCCCACTTATGATTAACCCCTCTCAAAAGCATCCGCAACTACGAAAGAAGAATTAAGATAAATCTAACCATAGCATTAAACATATGGATCCAAATCAGCCCCTTACGGAATAGCGCATAAACTAGGGTTTAAGCTTCGGTCACTCTAGCAACCCATCATCTAATTACTACTCCACAATGCATTCCCTTAGGCCCAAAGATGGTGAAGTGTCATGTAGTCAACGTTCACATAACACCACTAAGAGAATCAACAACATACATATCATAAAAATATCGAACGAATACCAAATTCACATGATTACTCATGACATGACTTCTCCCATGTCCTCAAGAACAAAAGTAACTACTCGCACATCATCTTCATGTTCAAGATCAGAGGGATAATAGATAGCATAATGGATCTGAACATATAATCTTCCACCAGATAAACCAACAAGCATCAACTACAAGATGTAATCAACACTACTAGCAACCCACAGGTACCAATCTGAGGCTTTGAGACAAAGATTGAATACAAGAGATGAACTAGGCTTTGAGATGAGATGGTGCTGTTGAAGATGTTGATGAAGATTGGTCCTCCCACGATGAGAGGATCGTTGGTGATGTCGATGGCGACGATTTCCCCCTCCCGGAGGGAAGTATCCCCGGCAGAATCTCTCCGCCGGAGAGCAAAAGTGCTCCTGCCGAAGTTCCGCCTCTAGACGGCGGCGCACCATCCCGAAAGTCTTCTCTCTAATTTTTCTAGGGCAAATGGGCTTATATACCATAAAATGGGGCCAGAGGCTGGCCAGGGGCCCCACGAGCGACCAGGGCGCACCTGGGGGGGTGGCGCGCCCTGGTGCCTCGTGGGTACCTAGGTGGCCCCCTCTGGTACTTCTTTGCTCCAGTATTTTTTATTTATTCCAAAATAATCCTCTGTGAAATTTCAACTCATTTGGAGATGTGCAGAATAGGTATCTCTGACATGGCTTTTTCACATCCAGAATTCCAGCTGCCGGCATTCTCCCTCTTTGTGTAAGCCTTGCATATTAAGAGAGAAAAGGCATTAGAATTGCTCCACAAAGTGTTATATCGATTAAAAACACTATAAATAACAGTAGCAAAACATGATGCAAAATGGACGTATCAACTCCCCCAAGCTTAGACCTCGCTTGTCCTCAAGCGAAAGACGATATCGATAATCATGTCCACATGTTTAGAGAGAGAGGTGTCGATAAAAACAAAATACGGACATAGTAGCATCATGATCATTATTCTAACAACAATATTTATTATCATAGAACTTCTCATGAGCAAGTAACAATTCATCACAACAATGAAGTATAAGGCATAAACTTTCTTGAAAACTAACAAACTATGTTCTCAGTCAACAATGCAACTGCAATTCATCATATTTTCAGGAAGGGTCTCATGTAGGAGATTTTTAGCAAGTCCACATACTCAACCATCATTTAGTCTTTTATGATTGCTAACACTCACAACATGTATATGGAGCAAAAAGTTTCAGCCAGACACATAGAAAGATAGGGGCTTATAATTTCGCCTCCCAACTTATTCACCTCAAGGGTGATGTCAACAATAATAACTCATGATCACTCATATCCAACTGGATATATATGCCTAGATCTCTCCACCACATGATGCTTGCAAAAAAGAGAAAAATAAAAAGGAATAGAGGAGAACACTATTGACTCTTGCATAAAAAGTAAATACATAAAAGTAAAAGATAGGCCCTTCGTAGAGGGAAGCAGAGGTTGCCATGCGCTTTTTATTGTTGGATGCACAAGCTCTTAATGCAAAGAAAAGTCACTTTATATTGCCCCTTGTGATAGCAACCTTTATTATGCAGTCTGTCGCTTTTATTTCTTTACCATGACAAGTTCGTACAAAGCTTATTTTCCCTTACAATAAAAGTTCAGACATATTTAGAGGCAATTTTTATTTTTTTGCACCGATGACAACTTACTTGAAGGATCTTATTCAATCCATAGGTAGGTATAATGGACTCTCATGACATGAAACTGAGTTTAAGGGTTTTGGATGCACAAGTAATATCTCTACTTGGTGCGAATTTTTGGCTAGCAAAGATATTGGGCAAGCAACACATGTTAGAGTATCTATAAAAATATAACTTCTATGTGAATATAAGCAAACATAATTCATTACATTGTCTTCCTTGTCCAACGTCAACAATTTGACATAAAATATTCTATGGGAGCTCACAATCATAAAAGATGTCCAAGATAGTATATTTGCATGTGAATCTTATCTTCCCTTATTAATTCTTTCATGAATTGCATCATTGACTAATGCTATGCTTGTTAACTTTCAATAAATTTTACCACTTATACTTTTCTTTATGTAATATCATTAACTTCCATAAGATTAGCATATGATCTTTTTCATTATTTTCATTGCTAGGATTGAAACATAAAAGTAAAGAAGCAAAAACTCAAACTAATCTTTATTATATAACTCTCAACTCGATTACATAGATAGATCGATCATGAAACTAGCACTCGAAAATAGATCATACTAAACTTTTATTCAACTAGATCACGAAATAACTAAGGATCGAACTAAAATAGGTAAAGATAATAAAAGTGATGGTGATACGATACCGGGGCACCTTCCCCAAGCTTGGCACAAGCCAAGGGGAGTGCCCATACCATGTGCTCAAGTTTCTTTCTTCGGAGATGATGGTGGTGATGAAGTGATGGGCTTGTCCTTCAGCTGTAACAGATACATCAATCTACAGTTGATGATCCGAAGAGCGATGTTTTGCTCTTCCAACAAAATAACTTCACGAGTGAGAGATGTATTCTGAGCAGAAACTATTTCAATTACGGATGGGGAGAGATGATCATATAAGGGTTGAAGTATATCTCCCTTCTCTGCGGTCTCCTCCATAGGGATGGCTTGCCCTCCTTCTGGAGCCTGGGTTCCCGCAACTTCCTCGACCTAGTCCTCCTTGCCATTGTCCTCCTCCCCCGATGACCACTCGTAGTAAACCTCACTGTAGGGGCATTTGCCCGGTGATGGTTGCACAATACGGTGCTTGGTACGAAGCTTTTGGGGAGCCATGGCGATCTAGATCTGTTACAAAAATAGCACGAAACAAGAACAGAGGAGATTTCTGCGATACGGTGGTCAAAACATCCGGGAGTATATATAAAGAATGTTTATCTTGCAAAACAAGTAATTCAGGAGAAAACAGAGTCGGGAAGGCTCACGAGGGGCCCACGAGCCCTGGTGCCTCGTGGGCACCAGATGGGTCCCCTAGGCTGTTTCTTATTTTTGTATTTTTTTTAATATTCCAAAACTGACGAAAATATTTTATGGAATTTTTGGAGTCAGTTTACTTACCGTATCACGTGCCTCTTCCTTTTCAGGGTTCTGGAGTGTTCCAGAAGGTCTCTCTTATGTATTCCTCCGGTGTAATTGTTTCAATAATATTAGTTTCAACATTAATAGGAGTACCTGAAATATAGTGCTTAATTGTTTGTCCATTCACCACTCTCGGACTATTGCCTTCGGAGTTGTTCATTTTGATAGCTCTGGAACGATAAACTTCTTCGATCATATATGGTCCTTCCCATTTAGAGAGAAGTTTTCCTGTAAAGAATCTCAAACGAGAATTGTATAATAGAACATGATCACCTAGTTTGAATTCCTGTTTTTGAATTCTTTTGTCATGCCATCTTTTAACTTTTTCTTTAAACAATTTAGCATTATCATAGGCTTGGGTTCTCCATTCATCTAGCGAGCTAATATCAAATAACCTCTTTTCACCGGCAAGTTTATCATAGTTGAGTTCTTTAATTGCCCAATATGCTTTATGTTCTAACTCAAGAGGTAAATGACATGCTTTTCCATAAACCATTTTATAAGGAGACATACCCATAGGATTTTTATAAGTAGTTCTGTAAGCCCATAATGCATCATCAAGTTCATTAGACCAATTCTTTCTAGATCTATTGACTGTCTTTTGCAAAATTAACTTTATTTCTCTATTGCTCAATTCAACTTGACCACTAGATTGAGGATGATAGGGAGATGCAATTCTATGGTTGACATCATATTTAGCAAGCAATTTTCGGAATGCACCATGAATAAAATGTGAACCACCATCAGTCATTAAATATCTAGGGACTCCGAACCTTGGAAAAATAACTTCTTTAAGCATTTTAATAGAAGTGTTATGATCAGCACTACTAGTTGGAATAGCTTCTATCCACTTAGTAACATAATCAACAGCAACTAAATTATGTGTATACCCATTGGATTTAGGAAAAGGTCCCATGTAATCAAATCCCCAAACATCAAATGGTTCAATAACAAGTGAATAATTCATAGGCATTTCCTGACGTCTACCAACATTACCAATTCTTTGACATTCATCACAAGATAAGACAAACTTACGAGCATCCTTGAAAAGAGTAGGCCAATAAAAACCAGATTGTAATACCTTGTGTGCAGTTCTGCCTCCCACATGGTGTCCTCCGTATGCCACGGAATGACACTTCCGTCGGATTTGTTCCTGTTCATGCTCAGGTAAACAACGTCTAATAATACCATCTACTCCTTCTTTATAATGATGTGGGTCTTCCCAGAAGTAATGTCTTAAATCAAAGAAGAACTTTTTCTTTTGTTGGTATGTGAAACTAGGTGGCATGTATTTAGCAAAAATGTAATTAGCATAGTCTGCATACCAAGGGGTATTACGAGAAGCATTATTGACAACTAATTGTTCATCAGGAAAATCATCATTAATAGGAAGTGGGTCATCAAGAACATTTTCCATTCTAGACAAATTATCAACTACGGGGTTCTCAGCTCCTTTTCTATCAGTAATATGCAAAATAAATTCTTTTAGCAAAAGGACCCACCTAATGAGTCTAGGTTTAGCTTCTTTCTTTTCCATAAAGTATTTAATGGCAGCATGATCAGTGTGAATAGTTACTTTAGAATCAACTATATAAGATCTGAATTTATCACACGCAAACACAACTTCTAGAAATTCTTTCTCAGTAGTAGCATAATTTCTTTGAGCACTGTCTAGAGATTTACTGGCATAATGGATAACATTTAATTTCTTATCAACTCTTTGTCCTAGAACAGCACCAACAGCATAATCACACATAATTTCAAAAGGCAAGTTCCAATCAGGTGGTTGAACAATAGGTGCAGTGGTTAAGGCTTTCTTGAGTGTTTCAAAGGCTTCTACACAATCATCATCAAAAACAAATGGAACATCTTTTTGCAAGAGATTAGTAAGAGGCCTAGAAATTTTAGAGAAGTCTTTAATAAACCTTCTATAGAAACCAGCATGACCAAGGAAACTTCTTATACCTTTAATATCTTTAGGACATGGCATTTTCTCAATTGCATCAACTTTAGCTTTATCTACTTCAATACCTCTTTCAGAAATTTTATGCCCCAAGACAATACCTTCATTCACCATAAAGTGGCACTTCTCCCAATTCAAGACAAGATTAGTTTGTTCACATCTCTGCAAAACTCGATCAAGGTTGCTTAAGCAATCATCAAAAGAAGTTCCGTAAATGGAAAAATCATCCATGAAAACCTCAACAATCATTTCACAAAAGTTAGAGAATATAGCAGTCATACATCTTTGAAAGGCATACGTCTATAAGCATAAGTTCCAAAGGGACAAGTAAAGTTGGTTTTCTCTTGATCGGCTTGTGATACAGGTATTTGAGAGAAACCAGAATATCCATCAAGAAAGCAAAAGTGTGTATGCTTAGACAATCTTTCTAACATTTGATCAATAAAAGGTAAGGGGTAATGATCTTTTCTAGTGGCTTTGTTTAATTTTCTAAAATCAATTACCATCCTATAACCAGTTATAATTCTTTGTGGAATGAGTTCATTTTTATCATTAGGAACAATGGTAATACCTCCCTTCTAAGGGACACAATGAACGGGACTTACCCATCTACTATCAGCTATGGGATAGATTATACCTGCTTCCAGAAGTTTTAATATTTCAGTTCTTACCACCTCTTTCATCTTAGGATTTAATCGTCGTTGGTGGTCGACAACTGGTTTAGCATCAGGCTCCATATTAATTTTGTGCTGACATAGAGTGGGACTAATGCCCTTAAGATCATCAAGAGTATATCCAATAGCAGCACGGTGCTTCCTCAGAGTTTTTAGTAATCTTTGTTCTTCATGCTCTGAATGGTTAGCACTAATAATAACAGGATATATCTTCTTTTCATCTAGATAAGCATATTTCAATGTATCAGGCAATTGTTTCAATTCAAATATAGGGTCACCCTTAGGTTGAGGAGGACCTCCAAGAGTTTCAACAGGCAAATTATGCTTAAGGATAGGTGGTTGATCAAAGAACATCTTATCTATTTCATTTCTTTCATTCATATGCATATCATTTTCATGGTTTAGCAAATATTGTTCTAACGGATCAGTAGGAGGTATAGCAATAGAAACAAGACCAATAATTGCATCTTTACTAGGCAATTCTTTATCATGAGGTTGTCTACGGAATTTAGAGAAATTAAACTCATGAGAAGTACCACCAAAATTAACACTGACAGTTTCTTTAGCGCAATCAATCTTGGCATTAACAGTGTTCAAGAAAGGTCTACCAAATATAATGGGACAAAAATTATCTTGTGGGGAACCGAGGACTAGAAAATCAGTAGGGTGTTTTATTTTTCTACACAAGACTTCAACATCTCTAACGATCCCAAGTAGTGTAATGGTATCTCTGTTTGCCAGCTTAATGGTAACATCAATGTCCTCTATTTCAATAGGTGCAATATCATTCATAATTTCTTGATATAAGGTAAACGGAATAGCACTCACACTAGCACACAAATCACATAAGCCATGATAACAATGATCTCCAATTTTAACAGAGACAATAGGCATGCCTACAACAGGTTTGTTTTTTTATCTTTATGATCTAGTTTAGCAATTCTTGCTGCCTCATCACAGAAGTATATAACATGCCCATCTAAATTATCAACCAAGAGATCTTTAACCATGGCGACATTAGGTTCAACTTTAATTTGTTCAGTGGGTCTAGGTGCTCTAATATTACTTTTGTTAACCACAGTTGAAACTTTAGCATGTTCCTTAATCCTAACAGGAAAAGGTGGTTTCTCAATATAAGCAGTAGGCACAACTGGATCAACATGGTAAACAATTGTTTCTTCCTTAACATTAACGGGTTCCTCTATCTATTCTTTAATAGGGGGATGATATTTAAACCACTTCTGCTTAGGGAGATCAACATGAGTAGCAAAGGATTCACAAAAGGAGGCTACTATCTCAGAGTCAAGTCCATATTTAGTGCTAAACTTGTGAAAAGCATCGGTACTCATAAAAGATTTAACACAATCGAACTCAAGTATTATACCTGACTCATTACCTTTGTTGAGTTCCCAATCTTTAGAGTTGTGTTTAATTGTTTCCAGAAGATCCCATTTGAATTCAATAGTTTTCTTCATAAAGGAGCCAGTCGAAGAAGAATCGAGCATGGTTTGATCATCATGAGAAAGCCGAGCATAAAAATTCTGTAAGATAATTTCTCTTGAGAGCTCATGATTGGGGCATGTATGAAACATATACTTAAGCCTCCCCCAAGCTTGAGCGATACTTTCTCCTTCACGAGGCCAAAAATTATATATATAATTCCAATCACGATGAACCAAATGCATAGGATAAAATTTCTGGTGGAATTCCAGCTTCAACCGGTTCCAATCCCATGTGTCAGTATCATCACATAGCCTATACCATGTCAATGCCTTTCACTCTAAAGATAAAGGGAATACTTTCTTCTTAACTCCATCTTCGGATAAACCTGCAAGATTAAATAATCCACAAATTTCATCCACATAGATCAAATGCATATCAGGATGTATTGTTCCATCTCCTGCATAAGAATTAGCTAGCAGTTTCTCTATCATACCCGAAGGAATCACATATGAAATATTTTCAGTAGGTGCAGTAGGTTGAGGAGCAACTATTTGTGCTTCCGGTCGAGGTGAAGATACCCCGAACAAACCCTTCAAAGGATTACTTTCCATAGTAACAAGTGACAGTAAATTTCAGCACGTAATATAAATGTTTCCTTACCAAATTCCACTCACCAAAGGCGCTTCACTCCCCGGAAATGGCGCCAGAAAAGAGTCTTGATGACCCAAAAGTATACGGGATCAATCGTAGTCCTTTCGATAAGTAAGAGTGTCGAACCCAACGAGGAGCAGAAGGAAATAACAAGTGGTTTTCAGCAAGGTATTTTCTGCAAGCACTGAAATTATCGGTAACGACTAGTTTGATAGCAAGATAATTTGTAACAAGTGACAAGTAGCAATAGTAACAAAGAGTGCAGCAACATGGCCCAATCCTTTTTATAGCAAAGGACAAGCCGGAATGATCTCTTATAGTAAGCAAAGCATTCTCGAGGACACATGGGAATTTCATCTAGTAACTTTCATCATGTTGGTTTGATTCGCGTTCGCTACTTTGATAATTTGATATGTGGGTGGACCAGTGCTTGGGTGCTGTTCTTACTTGAACAAACCTCCCACTTATGATTAACCCCTCTCGCAAGCATCCGCGACTACGAAAGAAGAATTAAGATAAATCTAACCATATCATTAAACATATGGATCCAAATCAGCCCCGTACGAAATAGCGCATAAACTAGGGTTTAAGCTTCTATCAATCTAGCAACCCATCATCTAATTACTACTCCACAATGCATTCCCTTAGGCCCAAAGATGGTGAAGTGTCATGTAGTCAACGTTCACATAACACCACTAAGAGAATCAACAACATACATATCATCAAAATATCGAACGAATACCAAATTCACATGATTACTTATGACAAGACTTCTCCCATGTCCTCAAGAACAAAAGTAGATACTCGCACATTATCTTCATGTTTAAGATCAGAGGGATAATAGATAGCATAATGGATCTGAACATATAATCTTCCACCAGATAAACCAACTAGCATCAACTACAAGATGTAATCAACACTACTAGCAACCCATAGGTACCAATCTAAGGTTTTGAGACAACGATTGAATACAAGAGATGAACTAGGGTTTGAGATGAGATGGTGTTGTTGAAAATGTTGATGAAGATTGGTCCTCCCACAATGAGAGGATCATTGGTGATGTCGATGGCGACGATTTCCCCCTCCCGGAGGGAAGTATCCCCGGCAGAATCTCTCCGCCGAAGAGCAAGAGTGCTCCTGCCCAAGTTCCACCTCGAGACGGTGGTGCACCATCCTGAAAGTCTTCTCTATAATTTTTCGAGGGAAAATTGGCTTATATACTAGAAAATGGGGCCAAGAGGCTAGCCAGGGGCCCCACGAGCCACCAGGGCGCGCCTCGAGGGGGGGTGGCGCGCCCTGGTGCCTCGTGGGCACCTGGGTGGCCCACTTTGGTACTTCTTTGCTCCAGTATTTTTTATTTATTCCAAAATAATTCTCCATGAAATTTCAACTCATTTGGAGATGTGCGGAATAGGTATCTCTGAAATGGCTTTTTCAGGTCCAGAATTCCAGCTGCCGGCATTCTCCCTCTTTGTGTAAACCTTGCATGTTAAGAGAGAAAAGGCATTAGAATTGCTCCACAAAGTGTTATATCGATTAAAAACACTATAAATAACAGTAGCAAAACATGATGCAAAATGGATGTATCACCGTACAATGGGATTCTTGGCCGCCCAGCCCTGGCAAAGTTTATGGCCGCGTCGCACTATGCGTACAATGTCATCAAGATGCCGGGGCCGATGGGGGTCCTCACCATCAAGTCAAACTACAAGGACGCAATCATCTGTGCTGACAAGATCTATTGGGAGGCAGTGATACATCTCCGTCGTATCTACTTTTCCAAACACTTTTGCTCTTGTTTTGGCCCCTAATTTGCATGATTTGAATGGAACTAACCCAGACTGACGCTATTTTCAGCAGAATTGCCATGGTGTTGTTTTTGTGCAGAAAATCAAACTTCTTGGAATTGGATGAAAATTTTTGGAGATTTTTTAATGGAATATATAAAAAATATTGGCATCAAGAACTACAGGAGGGCGGCCACCCAGTGCCCACGAGGCACCAGGGAGCGCCACCCCCCAGGCGCGCGCTGGTACCTTGTGGGGCCCACGTGGCTCCGTCTGTCCTAATTCCAACGCTATAAATTCAGTTTTCCAGAGAAAATAATAAGAGAGGAAGTTTTATTGCGTTTCACAATACGGAGCCGCCGCCACCTCCTGTTCTTCATCGGGAGGCCAGATCTGGAGTCCGTTCAGGGCTCCGGAGAGGGGGATCTTCCGGCATCGTCATCATCAACCATCCTTCATCACCAATTTCATGATGCTCACCGCCGGGAGTGAGTAATTCCTTCGTAGGCTTGTTGGACGGTGATGAGTTGGATGAGATTGATCATGTAATCGAGTTAGTTTTGTTACGGCTTGATCCCTAGTATCCACTATGTTCTGAGATTGATGTTGCTATGACTTTGCTATGCTTAATGCTTGTGACTAGGGCCCTAGTGCCATGATTCCAGATCTGAACCCTTTATGTTTTCATCAATATATTTGTGTTCTTGTTCCGATCTTGCAAGTTATATGCACCTGCTATGTCTTATGATCCGCATACCCCAAGGTGACAATAATTGGTATTCTTTCCGGTGATTGCCATAGTTTGAGGAGTTCATGTATTCACTAAGTGTTAATGCTTTGTTCCGGTTCTCTATTAAAAGGAGGCCTTAATATTCCTTAGTTTCCTTATGGACCCCATTGCCATGGGAGGGTAGGAGAAAAGATGTCATGCAAGTTCTTATCGCAAGCACGTATGACTATATACAGAATACATGCCTACATTACATTGGTGAATTGGAGCTAGTTCTGTGTCGCCCTAGGTTATAACTGTTACATGATGAATGTTATCCAACATAAGTCACCGATCCAATGCCTAAGAGCTTTTCACATATTGTTCATGCTGAGCTACTATTGTTACTACTATTGTTACAATTGCTACTACTACTGCTGTTACCGTTACTGTTACTGTTACTATCATTGCTACTGCTATCAAACTATCATACTACTGTGCTACTGATCACTCTGCTGCAGATATTTAGTCTCCAGGTGTGGTCGAATTGACAACTCAACTGCTGATACTTGTGAATATTCTTTGGCTCCCCTTGTGTCGAATCAATAAATCTGGGTTGAATACTCTACCCTCGAAAACTATTGCGATCCCCTATACTTGTGGGTTATAAAGATCTTTTTCTGGCGCCGTTGCTGGGGAGCATAGCTATATTTGCTAAGTCACTTGGGATTTATATCTGTTGATCACTATGAAGAATCTGAAAGACGCTAAGACCAAGATTGTTCCCTCTACGACGAGGGGAGGTAAGGAACTGCCATCTAGCTCTGCACTTGATTCACCTTCTGTTTTGAGTAGACTTGCAACACCACCACATGCTATTACCTCTGATATGTCACAAGTTATTAATGATACCACTTCTGCTATGAATGATACTCATGATGATGCTAGTACTATGCTTGAGAATGTTGTGCCACTTGGTGAATTTCTTACTGAACAAATCGCTAAAGCTAAAGAAATTGAAAATGTTGAAACCCCTGAGAATGATGATTCACCTATTATGCCTAGCTCTCCTACTGGAGTTGAAACACCTGATGAACAATGTTTTGATAGGGAGACAGCTAGAGCCATTCTTGCTTGTAATGATAGATATGAAGTTATAAACTTGATTGTTGATATTAAAGAGAAATCTATGAGGGAGAAAATGAAATATGATCCTAAGGTTGCAACCTCTCCCATATTTGTTACTGATAATGATTATGAATTCTCTGTTTATCTTGAGTTAATTAAGTTGGTTGAATCTGATCCTTTCCATGGTTATGAAACTGAAACCGTTGTGGCACATCTTAGTAAATTAAATGATATAGCCACCCTATTTGCTCATGAGGAAAAAATTCGCCATTACTATATTCTTAAGTTGTTCCCTTTCTCATTAAAGGGTGATGCTAAAGATTGGTATAATACTCTTGCTTCTGGATGTGTGCGTAGTCCCCAGGATATGATTCATTACGTCTCTGAAAAATATTTTCCTGCCCATAAGAAACAAGCTGCTTTATAGGAAATATTTAACTTTGTGCAAATTAAAGAAGAGAGTCTCCCTCAAGCTTGGGGGAGGCTTCTCCAATTACTTAACGCTTTGCCTTATCATCCTCTTAAGAAAAATGAAATACTTGATATCTTCTATAATGGACTAACTGATGCTTCTAGGGACAACCTAGATAGTTGTGCGAGTTGTGTTTTCAGGGAAAGGACTATTGAACAAGCTAAGGAATTATTAAATAATATACTAAAGAATGATAATGATTGGACACTTCCTAAACCACCGCCTAAACCCACTCCAAAGAAGAGGGGTATCTTATATCTCAGTCCTGAAGATATGCAAGAAGCAAAGAAATGCCAGAAAGAAAAAGGTATTAAAGCTGAGGATGTTAAGAATTTACCACCTATTGAAGAAATACATGGTCTCGACAAACCGTCACAGGTAGTAGAGGTAAATTCTCTTATAAAATTTGATGAAGGTGATATTCCTTATAACAAACCTCCTAGTCAATGCTTGTATGAATTAGACAATTATATTATTAAGCAAGATCACTTCAATGCAAATGTTATGAAACAATTGAAATGAAATTCCTATATGATTGATCGCTTGAGTGACTTGTTATTTAGAATTGCTAATGATGTTAAAGGTGTGAGCAAACATGCATCTATGGTTCAAACCCAATTAGAACAAGTTGCTAAATCTCAGAGTGAATTGATCAATTAAATGAATAACAATATGAATGATCATGCTGTTAGGGTAATGACTAGAGGAGGTAGAATGACTCAGGAGCCACTTTATCCTGAAGGTCACCCAAAAAGAATCGAACAAGACTCTCAAAGAATTAATGTTGATGCACCTAGTCCCTCTAAAAAGAAAAAGAAGAAGAAAAATGATAGGACTTTGCATACTTCTAGTGAACCCGAGGTAGAAAAACCCTTGGAGGATAGTAATGATGTTTCTATTTCTCATGCTGAAACACAATCTGGTAATGAACAACCACTCGATGATAATAATAATGATGATGCTCATGTGGTTACCCAACCAGATAATGATAAAGAACCTGATAATGATGTTGAAATAGAACCTGCTGTTGATCTTGATAACCCACCTACTAAAAATAAACGTTATGATAAAAAGGACTTCATTTCTAGAAAACATGGTAAAGAAAGGGAACCATGGGTTCAAAAACCCATGCCCTTTCCTCCTAAACCATCTAAGAAAAAGGATGAGAAAGAATTTGAACGCTTTGCTAAAATGCTTAGGCCAGTCTTTTTGCGTACTCGTTTGACTAATATTATAAAGATGCCTCCTTATGCTAAATATATGAAAGACATTGTCACAAATAAAAGAAAGATACCTGAAGCTGAAATTTCTACCATGCTTGAAAATTACTCTTTTAAGGATGGAGTACCTAAGAAACTAGGAGATCCAGGAATACCAACTATACCATGCTCCATTAAAAGAAATTATGTCAAAACTGCTTTGTGTGATTTAGGAGCCGGTGTTAGTGTTATGCCTTTCTCTTTATACAAAAGACTTGATTTGAATAAACTCTCTCCCACTAAAATATCATTGCAAATGGCTGACAAATCAACTGCCATTCCTATTGGTGTTTGTGAGGATGTGCCCGTTGTAGTTGCAAATGTCACTATTCTAACAAACTTTGTTATACTTGATATGCCCGAGGATGACAACATGTCAATTAGCCTTGGTAGACCCTTTTTCAATACTGCAGGGGCTGTTATTGATTGCAACAAAAGTAAGGTCACTTTTCATATCAACGGTAATGAACATACGGTGCACTTTCCGAAGAAACAATTTCAAGTAAATGGTATTCATATTATTGAAAAGACTCCGACAATCACTATTGGAAGCTTTCAAATTCCTCTCCCTACTGTTAAAAAGAGATATGAAACTCTTATTGTTGGGGAGATGCATATCCCCGTTGAGGTAACTTAGTGTTATACGAAAGTTCTTCGGTTACATGTCACTCGGAAATGGTTTGTTAATAAGACCAGATCAACCTTATTAATGGATTCTTTTTGAGGGGCATGTGGTCGATGAATTTAGTAGGCACAACCTTCTGTACCCACCTTTTTGTTTTCTGTTATTTTTAGTTAAATAAAATAAAATGCCATGATTACCCTGTTTTCTGAATTATCCGTGCAATAAAAAAAGTGCCCAGAAATGAAAGTGCTCAGAATGCAATAAAATTTTGATATGAATTTTTATTTAATATTTATGAATTTTTCGCACAAAAATTATACCAGGGGCGTGTCCCAGGTGCCCATGAGGCACCAAGGCGCGCCACCCCCTGGCGCGCCCAAGTACCTCGTGGGCCCCACAGGGACCCCCTCACTTATCCCTTTAGCTCACTTCATCTCTTAGCTCTAGCAAAAATTCCTAGTAGCTCTCTCTGTCGTGTTCTTGCTCATAAACCTGAAATTTTCGATCTCTTTGCTCGGAGCTCCATTTCCGAAACTGTTTTGGGAGATTGCTCCTTGGTATGTGACTCCTCCATTGCTCCAATTAGTTTTTGTTAGTGGATTATATTTTGCATAATTAGCTACTGTTGGTGCTATTGAAAATGAGCTTGCATGTTGAATTCTTTTAGTTCCAAGTAGTTCGAATGCTTAATATAGCCTCTAGGCATCCCTATTAGTAGTTGCTATCAATCTTGTGAAGTTTTATTGATATCATTTTGTGGCCCAAATTTTTTAGAAATTTGTTCATAGGAAAAATGAATATCTTCCGGAGAAGTTCTTCGAGGAGGAGGTCCTCAGAAGCGTCATCCATTGAAAGCTCGGCACGCCAATCATATGAGCAACCAAGGGCAAGTTTAGTGCGAGGTGCTGAAGCAAAATCATGTCGATGGCCGTGCAACGAGTTCATGCTAGGTGCTGGCATCAAGGAGGAATTTGACCAATATATTCACAATGCCGAGCTCTCTGCCTTCATCGCAGATAAGCCACCACAGCACTACAACCTCACTCATTCCTTCATTCAGTACTTTGACTTTCATCAACACACTTCTAGAGTTTTATTTCACCTCTATGACAAATCTTATAATATGACTCTAGAAGAATTCTGTGATGCATACAAAATTCCATATTGGGGTTCGTTAGATGAACCACCAAGATCTGATTACAAGTTGTTTCTTAATAGCCTTTGTAATGGTGAGGATAGGGGAATCACGCAGGCTAGAATTAATAGCATTCATTTTCCCGCTATTCGGTACTTCGCGCTTTTTAATGGTAAATGCGTTGCTGGTAAGCAAGACTGTAGTGCACTTTACGCCCCTGATCTGAGTCTTATTCATATAGCTTTGACCGGTAGCAAGCTTTATAATCTTAGGGCTATTGTTGCACGTAGGCTGCAGCGTAATGCGGGTAGTGGTGATTTGTATGGAGGAGTTTATGTCTCCCGCTTAGCTGCAAGGTTAGGGGTCTCGCCCAAATTCAATGATCCCCTTTTGCCTTACAAATATTTAAATTTTGAAGCAATGCGAGAACATAGGTTTTTAAAACGCAACGCACAGGGTTACGAATATAACTTAGTTTTTAATAAATATCACTTTGTGTATGTTGTTTTGCCTGCGCCTGCCCTCATTGATTTTCAGAACAAACATAGATACTTTCTTTATGAGAGTGAGGTGCACGAGTACAAGGCGGCTGTCGAGGCTGCTCGTCAGGCTGAGGCGGCAGCTCAGAACGTCTCTACGAGCTACCATTTAGATTATTATCCAGGATAGCCATGGCAGTAGACCAAGCTAGGCAAAAGCCTAAGCTTGGGGGAGTACGTATTTCTCACCGACATTACATTCATGCTCACACATTTCATTTCAGTTGTCGGTGTTCATACTTTTTCATTGTATAATCCATGCTAGTTTTATTTTCTCGCTTTCTTATTGTGTGTTTGAAAAACTTTGAGAAAATCCAAAAACATTTCTTGGTTCTTTTCGGTTTTTCTTTTTAGTTTAATTAGTTATAGTTTCGTAGTAGAAAAAGAAAACCCAAAAAGATTTCCCGTTTTTCCTTTTACTTGTTGGGAGCTTTCCCGTGTAAATAGTTTTCTTTTCTCATTTTTGTTTTTCTTTAGAAAAACTAAAAACTCCAAAAATATTTTCAGTGTGTTTCTCTGAAATTCTTTTCTTTTGTTGAGTCATTGTAAGGAGAAGACCACGATGAAAATGTTGAGTGGCTCTCATATGCATTGTTGTTGATCTAACAAAGAGCCCATTTTACCTTGTCTTCTCCTTTGAATAAAATGCTTGCAGATTCCAGCTTAGTCCATGGCACACTTGCACTATTTTTATTTTCATATCATTCGGTCGTGCAAGTGAAAGGCAATAATGACGATGATTTGATGAAGTGACTATGGCAAGGGAAAGCGGGTATGAACTCAACTTGTTCTTTGTTTTTGTAAATATGTTTAACTCAGTATCCATGCTTCAGCATGTTATGATTGAACATATTTGTGATGACAATTAGAGATTATAGTTGCTCATGCCATGCTTAAGTAGCTAGGAGTGGATAATGATTTATCTTGAGTGTCAACATGCATTAAAATGATTGTGATGTAGTATGATGATATGGTATCCTCCTCTGAATGTTTCAAGTGGCTTGACTTGGCACATGTTCACGCATGTAGTTGATTCAAAACCAACATAGCCTTCACGATATTTATGTTCATGGTGTTTATATCCTACTCATGCTAGTATTCAATGTTGATTATTCATAATGCATGGTTATGACCGTTTTCACTCTCTAGTTGGTCGCTTCTCAACCTATTTGCTAGCCTTCGCCTTTACTAAGCAGGAATACTGCTTGTGCATCAAAACCCTTAAACCAAAGTTATTCCAGATGAGTCCACTATATCTACCTATATGCGGTATTACTCTGCCATTCTAGGTAAATTTGCATGTGCCGCCTCTAATTATTCAAATGAACATCTGTTTTGTGTGCCCGTACCACTCAAGGAGCGATAGGGGGCAGTTAGTATCTTCCATGCTAAGCGGGTTATTCTCATGATGAGTGTTTACTCACTTGTCCTTGCACGAGAGGGGCTGGTAATCGGGATGCGCAGTCCCATTATTAAAAATGCAAAATAATAAAACAAACTCCCCCGGAAAGTTGTTTGTATGGAGGGCACCCGAGGATTCGACTAGCCATGGCTTGTGATTGTTGGTGGAGGGGGAGTAAACTTTACTTTACCGCTTGGGAACCGCCGCTAATGTGTTTAGCATGGAAGATATTGAAAACTCTCGGTCGTGATGTTGACAGGAAGGGCATACCTCCCAAAATTTTATTTATCTCTGATTTAAGCTTCAAGATCTGGCACCTCTGCAAATCCATGCTTCCCTCTATGAAGGGCCTATCTATTTACTTTTATGTTATTTTACTTTTATTATTGAGTCATCACCTTCTCAAATAAGCACCAGTCCTGAGAGCACTCTTGTCATTCTCATGCATTGTGAATAGTTAATGTTGTGTGCATCATGACTGGATCTCTTCTACCATGAATTACAATGTTTAGTCGCTGCTTGAACTTTGGAGGTGCTCTGCATTTATGTTTTGCGGTCTCAGAAAGGGCTAGCGAGATACCATGTTGTCATATTATATCATGATTCTTTTGACAAAGTGTTGGCATTTGAGATATCTTATTATTGCTCACTAGTTGATTATGCCATTGATATGAGTGAATATAATTTCTAAGAGTTATCACTTTCATGGTTAGTTATAATCTTTGCTAAAAACTTGGACACTACTTAAGCATATATATAGATACAAGAACAAAAGAGTATGTAAAAGTTTTTCTTTATCACTTTTAGTTTGTCAACTGAATTGCTTGAGGACAAGCAATGAGTTAAGCTTGGGGGAGTTGATACGTCTCCGTCGTATCTACTTTTCCAAACACTTTTGCTCTTGTTTTGGCCCCTAATTTGCATGATTTGAATGGAACTAACCCGGACTGACGTTGTTTTCAGCAGAATTGCCATGGTGTTGTTTTTGTGCAGAAAATCAAAGTTCTTGGAATTGGATGAAACTTTTTGGAGATTTTTTATGGAATATATGAAACATATTGGCATCAAGAACTACTGGAGGGGGGCCACCCAGTGCCCACGAGGCACCAGGGCGCGCCACCCCCCCCAGGCACGCCCTGGTACCTCGTGGGGCCCACGTGGCTCCGTCAGACCTAATTCCAACGCTATAAAGTTAGTTTTCCAGAGAAAAAAATAGGAGAGGAAGTTTTATTGCGTTTCACTATACGGAGCTGCCGCTACCTCCTGTTCTTCATTGGGAGGCTAGATCTAGAGTCCGTTCAGGGCTCCGGAGAGGGGGATCTTCCGGCATCGTCATCATCAACCATCCTTCATCACCAATTTCATGATGCTCACCGCCGGGAGTGAGTAATTCCTTCGTAGGCTTGCTGGACGGTGATGAGTTGGATGAGATTTATCATGTAATCGAGTTAGTTTTGTTAGGGCTTGATCCCTAGTATCCACTATGTTCTGAGATTGATGTTGCTATGACTTTGCTATGCTTAATGCTTGTGACTAGGGCCCGAGTGCCATGATTTCAGATCTGAACCCTTTAGGTTTTCATCAATATATTTATGTTCTTGATCCGATCTTTCAAGTTATATGCACCTGCTATGTGTTATGATCCGCATACCCCAAGGTGACAATAATTGGGTTTCTTTCCGGTGATTGCCATAGTTTGAGGAGTTCATGTATTCACTAAGTGTTAATGCTTTGTTCCGGTTCTCTATTAAAATGAGGCCTTAATATCCCTTAGTTTCCTTATGGACCCCGCTGCCACGGGAGGGTAGGACAAAAGATGTCATGCAAGTTCTTATCGCAAGCACGTATGACTATATACGGAATACATGCCTACATTACATTGATGAATTGGAGCTAGTTCTGTGTCGCCCTAGGGTATAACTATTACATGATGAATGTTATCCAACATAAGTCACCGATCCAATGCCTACGAGCTTTTCACATATTGTTCTTGCTGAGCTACTATTGTTACTACTTCTGTTACAATTGCTACTACTACTGCTGTTACCGTTACTGTTACCGTTACTGTTACTGTTACTATCATTGCTACTGCTATCAAACTATCATACAACTGTGCTACTGATCACTCTGCTGCAGATATTTAGTCTCCAAGTGTGGTTGAATTGACAACTCAACTACTAATACTTGCGAATATTCTTTGGCTCCCCGTGTGTCGAATCGATAAATCAGGGTTGAATACTCTACCCTCGAAAACTGTTGGGATCCCCTATACTTGTGGGTTATCAGGCAGCAGCAGCAGCATATTCCATCGTGGCACTTGCCGCTGCCGTCAAAGCTCCCGGGGGAGGAAAGAATAAGAAGACCGGCAAGACCTCTGGGAAGGACTCCGGGAAGCGCACTTCAGAGTGTAGCATGCCTGTCGAGGACACACCAGAGAGCTCTACCGGGAAGAGCAAGAGAGCCAAGTCTTCCGCGCCCATGACCAAACAAGTTTCTGCAAAAGAATATGGGACGAGTGGAACTTTCTCTATAAGTGCCACTCTTAGTGACAAACAAGAAAGCGAGCTCATTGCCTTCCTATGGGCGAATGTCGATGTGTTTGCTTGGCAAGCATCTGACATCCCCGATGTTCCTAGGGAGGTAATTGAGCACCACCTTGCTGTTTGCCCTCACTTGAGAGCCGTCAAGCAGAAGATTAGAAAGCAAGCTTTGGAGCGGCAAGAGTTCATTGCCGAAGAGATTAAGAAGTTAGAAGCAGCAGGCCTGGTTAGAGGAGTGCTACACCCTATGTGGTTAGCCAATCCAGTGGTGGTGCGCAAGGCGAACGGGAAGTGGAGGCTTTGTATCGACTTCACTGATATAAATAAAGCCTGTCCCAAGGACCCTTTCCCTTTGTCGTGCATTGACCAGATTGTAGACTCCACAGCTGGTTGTGACCTACTCTCTTTCGTTGATGCTTATTCTGGTTATCATCAGATTTTTATGGCCAAGGAAGATGAGGAGAAGACCGCATTCATCACCCTGTGTGGCACGTATTGCTTCTTACGTATGCCGTTCGGATTGAAGAGTGCCGGGGCAACTTTTGCCAGAGCATTTCAGATTGGTTTTGAGACCCAGATACACAGAAATGTGGAAGCCTATATGGACGATATTGTGGTCAAAACCAAAGAGAAGTCAACACTGATCCAGGATCTAGAGGAAACTTTTGCCAACTTGCGCAAGCTCAACTTGAAGCTCAACCCTGAGAAGTGTGTGTTCGGCGTTCTGTCCGGCAAGCTTCTTGGGTTCTTTGTGTCCCAGAGAGGGATTGAAGCCAATCCCGACAAGATCAAAGCAATTGAGCAGATTGAAGCACCGAAGCATGTCAAGGATGTCAGGCATCTTGCCGGCTGCGTTGTCGCCCTTAGCTGGTTCATCTCTAAATAAGCAGAGCGCACCTTGCGATTTTTTAAAATCTTGAAAAAGGCAGGCCCAGTAGAGTGGGCACCGGAAGCGGAGGCCGCGCTCCAAGATTTGAAGGTGTACCTATGCCAGTCCTTGTTGCGCCTAGGCCGCAAGAGACATTGCTGCTATACTTAGCAGCAACGAATCAAGTGGTTAGTGCTGCACTTGTAGCTGAAAGAGAGGCAGATGAAGAGGAGGTAGCAGTGGCAGAGCCACAGCCCGATGAACCGGGGTCGTCTCCGGCAAGACCAGGTGCTGACAAGTCAGAGATTGTGCAAGCAAGTGGATCAGTTCAGCAAGTAGTGCAGAAGAAAAAGATGGTGCAGCGCCCAGTTTACTTTGTCAGCTCGCTTCTGCAAGGGGCTAGATCGAGGTATTCTGGTGTGCAAAAGTTGCTCTTTGGCCTGCTCATGGCCTCAAGGAAGCTGCGCCACTACTTTCAAGCACACCAAGTCATCATCATCACTCGCTTTCCATTGCAGCGCAATCTGAGGAACCCGGAAGCCACCGGTAGGATTGTGGAGTGGGCATTGGAGTTATCAAGTTTTGATCTGAAGTTTGAGAGCACCTCGATGATTCAGAGCAGAGCCTTGGCAGAATTCATTGCAGAATGGACCCCAATGCCAGATGAAGAAAAACCAGAGACCTCTCTCCCCGGCAAGGAAACAGTTGACGATTGGGTCATGTACTTTGACGGTGCTTTCACGCTGAAAGGCGCCGGTGCCGACATGCTGCTTTTAGCACCCACCGGAGAGCACCTCAAGTACATGGTCCAGATGCACTTTCCCAGGGAGCAGGCCACCAACAACACTACTAAGTACGAGGGGTTGCTTGCCAGTCTGCGCACTGCAATCGACCTCGGTATCCAGAAACTAATTATCAGAGGTGACTCGCAGCTTGTGGTGAGGTAGGTCAACATGGATTACCAGAGCCCTTTGATGGAGGCATATGTCGATGAAGTGAGAAAGTTGGAAGAGCACTTTGACGGTCTACAAGCAGAGCACGTTCCTCGTGCCCAGAATGAGATTGCCGATGACCTGTCAAAGCTTGCCGCCCAAAGGACGCATGTGGAGCCGGGAACTTTTGTGCTCCAACTGACTCAGCCATCTATTACACCATCAAAGCTGGCGAGGAAAAGTAAACAAGATGTTGATGATTACTTTCCAGCAAAGCTACCTGTAGCCACCAAGAAAGCAGAACCACCGACAAGCCGCCCTTTGCCGGTGAGCCACAGCATCCGGCAAGCTAGGTCCTTGCCGTCGAAGCAAGCACTCCCACAGAGGAAGAAATGCCTTTAGTCCTTGTCGTCGAGCCACAGGCTCCGGCATGGGCGCAGCCGATTGTCCAATAGGAGTCACCTCGATTCTTGGCCTTTGATGAGGAGGACCAAGATGAGCTGCGGCATGATGATGCCATGCTCCTTGAGGAAGATCATTTCTGGATTGATGTCCGTGCTGCACTGTACCAACAAGCTTTGCGCTGCTACCATAGCCGCAAAGTGAATGCCAGGAACCTTGAGGAAGGCGACCTTGTTCTTTGTCGGATTCAATCTGCGAAGGGTAAAAACAAGTTGACGCCGAAGTGGGAGTGCCCTAGCCAGGTAGTACGAGTCACTAGGCCCGGCGCAGTCCGCCTAGAGACCGAAGATGGCACTCCGGTGCTCAACTCATGGAATATTGAGCATCTTCGTAAGTTTTACTCGTAAGGCACGGTTGCCGGGCTACCCGACAACCTCTTTTGTACAAGTTTGCCGACAAGGCATGTAAACCTTTGTACAAAGCCGGGCGCAGATCCCATGCATAATAAATAAAACTAAGTGTTTCACAACTCTTTGTCAAAGTACATATATATTTATGTGTTGAAGGCAGTCTTGTGTTACATTTTGCCTTGCATAAGGTGATTAATGAACCGTCAAGGTTCCAGCCTCCTCTTTTCTCTTCTTTCTTTTTCTTAAAGGAAGGAAGGACTCCTCGCATACAAGTTTCCCGGGGGAGTGACGGTATGGATACCAAAGGACGCGTTCAAGATGTCACCCTACGGCAAGGAGTACAGCATGGAATAAGCTAAGTGGCAAAACTTTGAAATAAATTCTTTGTTGTAGTTACGGCTCTCCTTGAACAATTTTGGCCTTTGTATGAGAAACCTGCACGCTAAGGAACCTTGCCGTGATCAACTGCGCTCTTGCTTTGCTTCGAGTCCGCTCAGCAACCTAAGTAGCTGCGTTGTGTTTGTCAAGTGTGATCTTGCCGGCACTGGCACTCCCGGCAAGTTGTTGAGGACCTATTCCTCAAGCGCTCGCAGCAAGGGTGTGCACACCGGCAAGTTTCCGGCAAGTGTAGGGTACAAAAGTCATGCAAAGATAGAATGGAACAAAGAGAACAGCATGCATACGTCCATCCAAAACATGAACTATAACAACTATTAAGCGCTTAGGTGCAAAAGTTATCTTCCACGCCCCCACAGGGCTACATTGGTTTGATACAGGAGCTAAGGAGAGGAGCCTAGGCGGAGCGCAGCTCATTTTCAAGATTCGACTCGGGCACTACTATGCGCCTAGTCAGAATCATCGCCTTCGCTCTTGATACGCGAGGAGCTTTCGTCGCTCTCGCTCTCGCTGGTGGAGTCGGCACTGCTGCTGCTCTCGCTCTCCACACGGCATTCCATGTGGCCACCGGAGACCCTGAAGAACTTCATGAAGAGTGTGGCAGCTTCGTCATACCTAAACTGGAGGAGCTGCCCCCGCCTTAGACCACGAGAGCAGGCGAACGACTTCCACCCCCGCGTTAGGAACAGGGAGCCAGTAGTGGAGAACTCACCCACCACCCAGGAGGGGCCGTTGCAGCAGCCATCCGCCTGTAGCCACAGGCACAAAGGCCTGCTATTCTCCATTACCCTCACAAAGGGGTCCGGGAGCCGAAGCCAACTGGGAAGCCGGCGGTGCAGCCCCACGACAAACTCGTGCACCACCACCGCCATGTGGGACTCATGCGCCGTCACCGCCGTGCGGGCTTCCGCCTAAGGGGGAAGGGCGGCCTCCCCGCCACGTCTGCATTGCCCGCCTCGACCACGGGTGCCGCGCCCTCCGCGGCCATGGGGGGCAGCCCTGCCGTGGGCGCTAGGGCTGGCATTCACGATAACCACCGAGGAACACGTTCGACCCTGAGGGGGGACCCTCGAGGCGGAAGCAGATGCGTGAGCCTGACCTCCACCCCTCGCCATCGCGGCGGTGGACCTCAAGGAAAGCAAGGATGGGTGAAAGGTTGGAGGAGGAGAGTGACAAGGGTAGAAGATGGGTGGGGAAGATCGCCACTCCCCCGCCCTCTTTTATAGCGCCCTAAGGAGATTACTCTCCCTGTCGCCTCGCCTCCCTTAATGGTAGGAATCGAGGAAGGAGATGCAAGAAGTCAGGCAAAATGAGCAGTGCCCTCCACGTTTTTTCCTTTTTAAGGGGAAGGCGCGAGGGCTGGCTCTTTTTCGTCCTACGTGGCTACGAATTTCAGGCGCACCACGTCCCGCCGCCGCTTTGCTCCACCTCTCCCACGCCCGCATTTAATGCGCATTGTGGGCGGGTGCGGTGAAAGAGAAGATTATGACAGTTATCCTCTACCACGTGCCACCTGTGCACTGTTTGGGCCTAGCCCAACGACGACTCGCATGCGCGTGTGGCCCAGGCCCAGGGGCTCCCGTCGGTGTACTAAGACATGGGTGCCCTCGTACCCAGACTTGTGCACAGGCAGTTGTAGCCTCCCTTCTGCCAAGGGCTTGACGGAGGATAACTATGACTCAAGACTCAACACCAAGACCGTGAAGAAGACCTCAAGGCAGGCCATCGAGAAGTACTATTCTCGTACTGAAGATCGATGTTGCCCTTGCCGGCAAGCTCTGCCCTGGCAAGGTAAAGACCAACACTATGGTTGCCGGCAAGCCCCCTTGCCGGCAAGCAAGGCCCGGCAAGCTCCATGCTAGTAGGCTTGTTCTGTCCCGTTACCGTCCCACCTCACCATCGACTAGATAGGCTCGTATGCAAGGTGTCGAGCGGGCAGACAGTCAACATAGCCAGCCAAGGCACGTGTCAGCACGCCACGCCAAGATTAACTTTAATGACACCCATCCCTAGGACGTGTCAAGATTACAGGAGGGTGCCAGGACCGGTAGTACAGATCTTTTGCCCAAGGCCTCGCCTCCCCAGCGTAGCACCTAACGGTGCATTAAATGCGTTTGTCTTACCCCGTTGGAAGGTAGACGTTGTGACGGTGCAAGTCACTATTCATATCCTGTAAATGACCATATTAGCCATTGTGGTAACCCCTTGGCCTATAAAAGGAGGCCCATGGCTACAGGTAGAACGGTCGACACCCACCTCAATTACACGCTATAGCTGCATTTCCCGCGCACCTTGCCGAAAAACTACGCTCCTTGTAACTTAAGTTCATACACGATCAAACACAGAACAGGAGTAGGGTTTTATGCTCATAGCGGCCCAAACCAGGATAACCACCCGTGTGTTCTTGCACCTACTGAAAACTTGCTCTTTGTCCCATGCATGTCCCCTGAGCCGAATCGCAAAGGGGCCCGTTCGGTCCCATAGATCGTCGTTTCCCACGACAGTCACTATGACCAACAATCCAACATGACTAGTGTTTGTTCCTAGGCGAGGAATTTTGAAACCATGTCAACTCTACAAGTACTAAAGATTACTGAAACATCTGAACTATTAAATGTAGGTAGCACTCAGTACACAACAAACCCTAATGAGAGTCCTGCCTAATGAGTAATGAATCAATTAGAAATTGGGTGATGGGAAGTGGCTGCTGAGTGTTGAGGATGGCGTATCTCAGGATAAATTGGGTTGGCTGAGTGGGTGCTGCATGCTTGAGCCCTGAGCGGACTGGGAAGCTGGGCACACCGGCACAGCCGGGCAGCAGTGACGCTGTTGGGCGAGCGGCTCCTAACCTCCTGTTAGTCCGGCGTCTCCTCCTAAATTCATGGTGTCCGGTGACGGCAATTCACCAGGGAGGCAGGCGGCTGGTGGCGAGTAGAGATCGGAAGGGGAGCAAAATAGAGGAGAATCGGGGTCTGGAGGCATTGGCTTTTTTTAGCATAGGCATTGGCTGGCTGACCATGTTCTAATCTGTTATGGTATACAGGCCGACCAAAATCCCAGGGTGGGCCGCGGCCCACGCTGGCCAGCCTGTAGATCCTCCCCAGCGGTGCACATGCATTTCGAAACTAAATTAGAAACACTTAGCTGACTAATAAATGACTCTGTTTTACTAATATCAGCATCATATCAAATTCGTATTTGAACAACTAAGCTTGTTTAGCTTGATGGGTGGAGCAGTGCTATTATGACACGAAGCATGTAGGCTGATCATATAGTGATCATAAAAGGGGGGAAACCCTAAGCACGATCAATTAAACCCTATTATGACTGTGCCATGGCAGATCTGAAGCTGCAAATGCACAAAGGCTACTTAGCAACCAATGTTTGCGTTGAACTAACAACTAAGATTCTAAGAGCTGAAAAGAAAGTACAGTAAACAAGTGATGATCTATTTTCTGGTTGAGATCAAAAAGTTGAGCAGATATGAAAGAGTACCACCTCTCTTGCGGCGCCGTGTAGGCATTGGGGGTGGGATGGCTGTCGGTGGCGGGGAAGCAGATATGTTATGGTAGACGGAGGCATCGGGGGATAAGTCCTGTTGCAGTGGATGAGAAGGTCCGCGGAGCGGCCCCGGCAAGGTGGACGATGGCGCAGATGAAGCGAGAGGATGCGATGCAAGGCTCCTGGTCTAGCGCCGTGGATGTTGAACGTCGATCTCTTATAGTGGACGACGTGGTCTGGGTAGGCGCTCCAGCATGGTGGAGGAGGGCGGCGATGGATGGGGTGGTGGACGGATGAGGCTGGTGTGGAGATGGTGTTCTGCGCCGACTGTGTATGAATGGGAAAATGGAGGGAGAGAGGTAGGGGGAACCATGTCTTTGGGACGCGCTTGTCTAAAATGTGGGAAAGTTACGAACTTAGCCCCCATTTAAAATTTTGGATGTCTCGTCGGTTGGGTATAGGACAGTAATCTCGCATCTCCCCAATATTTGCCGAGAGCGATTTCGGGCGAGGAGAGGGTGTTTTGGCGCCCATGGTGTATGAACGGGGCTGACAGGTAGGGCGGTTTTGTCACGTATGAGTGAAGTTATAAACCTGCCCCTACTTAAAATATTTGCCTAGATCGATTTCGGCCGAGGAGAGTTTGTTTTGCCGCCCACCGTGTATGAGTGGGGAAATGGAGGGGGAGAGAGAGGTCTTTGGGACGAGCTTGAATCAAATGTGTTTTGCCGCTCAAGTTTGGCACCCACCGTGTCTGAATGGGGTGAGAGGCGGTCGTGTCATGTCTGAGTGAAGTTCCAAACCTACCCCTGTTTAGAGCAGTGGAAATCAGGCCGATAGGTTGTGTGTATCAGGGGTAGATAGTAATTTCCATCTCCCAAACACTGGTTTCGGGCAGCCGATGTGGAAGTGGGTGTTTTGCCGCTTCTTTCGAATTTTGGGAGAATAAACATTCACGTTTACCCTGGCAACTAAATTCGAATCCGTTTTGTATTCGATTACGAATCTTTATAAATCATTCTATGTTTTTTTATATATCTTCAAATGCACAACAAATATGTATTCCACCTTTATATATGAATATGATTTACAAATGCCATGATACTTGAATTCAGAAGGTTGAATTCAGTTTAAGGTGAATACGAATATTTGAAACCACTTTATGTTCAAGTCAAGTGTAACATGTATGACACAAGAAACATATAGTGTACTCCCATTTAGATATGAATTTCAGAAGCCAAGCGATGTCTCAAAATTCAAAATACTGAGCCAACCAACCAATAATATAGTAAACTAATAGACATATGACCACATATAGAGTATATGGATCAATAATATGAACTAACATACATAAGCCAGGCCACTGTATTGTTTTTGGCTAGAATAGCATTTTTTTTGTACCAAAGCTAGTACAACATCTTGGCCCTTTCAGATGCGTGCCACTTAAGGCCCATCTATACTAGTATTTTTGCTGAATGCACAATCAACCCGATTGGCATATTTTGTAGGACTGGCATAGCAAACAAAATGAAATGTCTTTGCCTCAATAAAAAAATGAAATGTCCCATGTTCTTATCAATTATTATAGACTCGTGCTCAAAAAAAATACAGACCAAAAAACAATTATTACATGATCTCTAAAACAAATGGTTCCAATCTATTACATGAACAAACAACACAAAGGTCATGCAACGATGGAAAAAACATTTCACCTATGATTAACCAAGTGGGATTTTTATTTCCTTTTTTCCTCCAGGACCTTAACAATGCGGTCAGTCTCAGCTTGCTTCGTTATGAAATCCACCAAATATTTAATAGTTTTTGTGAGTAAGTACTGCTTCTGATTGTGCTGTTTGCTTCCTCAACATGTCAACTTCATCTCTAAGTGCAGAAGCAGACTCTCTTTCTACCAATAGTTTAGCCTCCAGAGCATCAGAAGTTGGAAATTCATGATGCATGATTGGCCCGGTGCCACTACTCTGGGATGATCCAACGTCCATGGGGACCTCGCTCTTTGATCTTGGGCTAACCTGTTGTGGCACCCCGATCCGCCTAGAATAGGGGGCCTTCGTACGTCAGCCCAGGATAACACCTGACGCATGACAGGTACATGGTATAGCATTCCAAGCACAAAAATATATTTAATTTACATGAAATAGCTTATTACATCGTTGATGAATACAAAGGTTTGCATATCTCTAAGACTATCTAAATGGTGGTGGAAGTCTTGGTTTAGCGGCACGTCATCTCTGGCTGGGCTCCACAACTCACAGGACAGGCATGGTTACGGTCTAGCACGACAAGTCTTCTCCTGCATCTGGCCACATGCAAGGCCAGGTGAGTACTTTGAATGTACTCGCAAGACAACCAAATACATAGCATCCAAACCAGCAGATGACAAAGAAAGCCCTATGGTCATACATAAATTTATTCCATGGCAAATGATAAGCATGGCATGATGCTAGCAAGTAACATGGATTGAACAAATCAAAGCATATCATGGCATATCATAGCATATCATGGCATAGCATGGCATAACATGGAATATCATGGCATGGCATAGTTGTATCTACAAGATAAACTAAGCTGGAAAGTAACCTATTCTTACCTCCTGTGAAGAGTTAAAATAATATATTGTTCATCAATCAGTTTTACTGCCACTGCCCCTCGGGGCTAACTCATGATTCACCGAGATCTCATCTCATAATCATGTCCGAACCACATGGTGATTTCTCACAATTATCTCATAGTACAAGTCACCACATTTCCTTTATAGCACATTCTTTAACAAGTTTATTATAACAGGTTTATCCTCCATGTCGACAAAGACCAGATAGTGTGACCTAGTATGAACTATGTCCATAACCGAGGACGCGGCTATCGATAGATTATACACTCTGTAGAGGTTAGTACACTGTACCCACACCACGGAACTCATGGCCTCGTGCTCCCATTCTGGTGGACCAACGACATTCCGACAAAACCAATCTATTGCATGACACTCTCCCGGTCCCTCCGACAAACTCACCTTTGGGCTATGTCATGGGTGACCCCGATGTCAACTCATGACATCCTGCCACCTCGTGGCCGAACAAAACTGTCCCAAATGGGAACCTGAGCTCAATACCAAAACTGGGTACACAAGGTTATGGCCGCCCACCAGGCCAGGGTAGCACGCGCACATAACCTTCCTTGGTTGGAGGTACCGGCAAGAGCCATGACAATAGACTGAATTAGGGCCTCCCCATCCAGGCAAGTGTGGTTGAACTGGTGAGCTCGATTCGGTGGCACTATGACTTGATCCCATCGATGACAGAGGTGGTTTGTTATATAAATTTCATTTAACATCTCCATCATCTTACCATATCATAAATACTTATGATCATGGATAATTACAAGTGCATCAATGAGCAAATATTACCAAACTATTAAATGAGCAGCTATGACCTATGAAGCATGACAATAGCATGATACACACATGTCAACCATATGACAGAATCATGATAATATTGATAACCATGGCATGAGATCAAATCAAAGTATCACATGATATTATCAATAAAAATATTATTGCTAACATGGCAAAGGATAACATGCCATGACGTAGTAAGCAATACGAACAGCTAGAACAAATTGTTTAAATGCAGACTAAAACATAATATGAATATACTGCAACTACGCACATAGGGTTCAAGCAAAGTCAACATGCAAGTCTGGAGCTCATGATAAGAGGTTGGCTTGCCTTGGGATGGACAAATACACCAGATGGAAATGTGATGATCCAATGGATAGGAGGCATCGGAACCGGTGCCCTCTTGAGGGACCTGGATTCGAGGAAGGGCAAAGATGGCCTTTTCAACATGTGGCAACATGATGAAAATGACAACATTGGGACGGGCTCGATGAGCTGAGAACGTGGGCTTTGGAATTACCTCAATCGGAGTTACGGTCGTGAAAATATGGCCGTTCGTTCGTTAGACAGAAAACTGCCCGTTTCTTCCCTTAATGAGTGAATGCCCGCAATATAACCATTTCAGCGGTGGGCTGGGCTGAAAGCCCATTTCCTAGAATACGCCTTCGGAACAGAGAAAGCACATTTCCGCGCGAGGCCACGGCAGAGTAAACCTTCTCAAGTGGAAAGCGTATTTAGCGAAATGCGCCTTCACTTAAACTGGTCAACGGGCCTGCTAGGTTAGCGCTGTGAGAATGACATGCGGGGCCCACCGCATCCTCTCTCTTCCTTCCTAGTCTCCTTCGAGCTCCTCACCGGAGACAGAGGGGGGCTCGGCCGTCGGCGTAGCCGTCGCCTCGCCGCTCCATAGGGCCGACGGGCGGGCGCGGAAGCTCGGCCGCTCCTCGCCGTGCCCGTGGGTGGCCACGGGGTCGCCCGTTGTGGCCCACAGCGCTGCCACTATGGCTCGGGCACCGCGGCCAGAGTGCTGCAGGGGAAGGGTGGCGCCGGCGGGGCTCCCCGGAGGAAATGGAGGGCGGCGGCGGCTCCGCAGGATCCAGAGGGGTCGGGGACACCGAAGGAACAAGGAGAGGAGGGCTGCAAGATGGCCAGGCCGAGGGGGATCGGCGGTGGCCATCTTCGGCCAAAGAGGAGATGGGGAGCTCCTGGAGCTTGGGGGAGAGCTGCGGGTGACAAGGGGGACTCGGGGCACGTGCTAAAAGGCCACAGGGAAGGCTCGAGAAGGGGAAGAGCTGGCAACGCGGCTCGGCAACATGGCGGCGCTCTGGCAAAGCATCTGACACCGGCGCCCACGGACAGAGGCTAGGGGACAGGGGAGGCAGGGGATAAGGTGACGTGGGGGAGCTCGTGGCGCGCTATGGCGCCCTGGGCGGCCGGGGAGGGGCCTCCCGCGGGTCCAGTGCATAGTGCACGCGTTTTGCAGGCAACGCGCGCGCTCTACGCGTGGTCACCGCGTGACTACATCGTTGCCATGCGTTCTAGGTGGCCCGGGCATGTCTGGCGGGTTAGGCACTCCCCCAGTAACTGCTTGGCACAAAGAAACGATACCCATGGCCCATGATGCGACTGCACGGTGCACAAATCTTAATCAGCAGCCAAGTGTTTGATAGATGGTGTGAGCAATGCACAGCACCATAGGGCCTGGAATTTGCAGGAGGGTAGTGATCTACTAAGGTGATCCTTGTGCCAAAATATCAGCTCAACAAGATGAGGCTAGCTGGTACTTCCTTTGCGAAGTGCCCAACTGGCCAGAAATGAGAATGAGGGTGCTGGGGAAAATGGCTAGGTGGAAATGGCCCAAATTTGGTGAAGACCAATGATTTAGTCTAGAGAATGATCTTGTAAAATTGCAGCTCACTTGGATGCTCTATGAAGGTACCTCTTTCACAAAGATAAAATCTGAACAGAAACTTGGGAAAATTATAGGGAAAGATTGGATAGGTGAATTGAGCTGATTTTTGGTTTGCAGTAGTAATATATCAATATGAACTACCCTGCAAAATTTCAGCTCAATTGGATCAAGGAATCAAGCACTTCCGTCACAAAGTTTCAGACAAGGCAGAAACTTGCATTGGATCCTGTGCTCAAATTTTGAACTGGGGAACATGGGGTTTGGATGAAAATGGTGAGGATATATCTAGGAGAAACTCCACAAATTATTTGGGAATTTTCCTGGCTACCAAAATGGTAGTTCCTTTGGAAAGTGGCAAAGAGGCAATATTGGCCTTGTCAAGGAAAAGTAAATTTTCCTTATTTAAATTTGGCCAATATTTTTACCAAAGCTTGAGATAGTTGCAAAGATCATCTCCACAAATTTTCATGAAATTCAGAGATGTCTAGCTATCCTTCTGGATTTAATTCCTTAGAAAGGCAGGAAAAGGAATTAATCCTAGAAGAAAAATATTGCATATGACTTGGCAGTATTTTTGCATATCTAGGGTTTATAAGTGTAGGAGGATGTCTGGGAATTTTTGGAGGATCAACAGAGCAAAAGAAATGAGTGTTCCTTTGTAATAAAAAAGGCATGGTTTCAAATTCCAAATATTGGAATTAGGATTCTGATGGGGTTTTGGGATGCTGACGATGGACTCTTGGCTAGCATCAAAGGCATGGACAAGGCTCTGAAAGGTTGAAGATTGCCTGGATTCACCTGATCATCCAGCAAACTCCGGAGAAAGATTTTGAAAAGGAAAGCTTGGAAAGGAATAACAGCACAAAAATTGATAACCCAATTTTTGGGGTGTTACAAACCTTCCCCGCTTAAGAGAATCTCGTCCTCGAGATTCCTAGGGTTAAAGCAAGATGGTTTCCACTCCTGGGAAAAACCTCTGGGTTAGTTATTAACCCTTCGGTCAGACACAACTGAGTTGGGGTAACGATAATTGGTGCACCCAGGGAGAGACACAAGTACAGTGAGGCTATATCCACTGCTAGGGTCACTTTGGATCAAATTCCAAAAATGCTGGAGGCACCCTAATGAACAGTGGTCTCTTCTGCTGACAGGTGGGCCTGGGGCCCACTGGCAGCCTCCTTCTTCTACCTCCAGCTCTCGGCTTCCACCTCCCTATGGCTCCGCGTACGGCTTGGCATAGCACACCTCTAGCCCCTAGGGCACTAAGTACCCTAGTGGTCATAGTGCGCGGAGCGCACGGTGCCGATGCAGAGAGCACTCACATCGCGGGCCAAAAATTTGTCAGCACTGCTTGCGTATTCGCCTCCTGGACGCCGGTGATCGGGCGACGTGCAGTTCTCCTGGACCTCGCTCACCGTACACTGATCTTGGGCTATAAAAGACGGCAACACGGCTCTACCCAACTCACACCATGCCGCTCTTCCATCTCTTTGGTTTGGATGATATTGAGCCGAGGTCCTTTGGCTAGGCTGTGTTCTTGGTGGGGCTACGGTGGTTTCTCACTTCGATGCTGGCCACGCTGATTGGTTCATCGCTTTGCCTGCTGTAGCTCATCTTGCTAGAACAGGCTTGTGACAACGAGGATCGTGGTGTGGCAGCTGGAGGGGCGGACGGTGATGGTGTGGTGGCTGGTCCTCCGCCACGCTTGCTCCTCTGCCGCTTTGCGCCGGTGGAGTAATCGCGTGCTGCGGTGGGTCGGGATGGTGACTTGTCCGGCGTCACGCTAGACAGTGACGGCGGCGCCCTTGGTTTCGGGGAATCGCGAGATGCAGAAGACGTGGCTTCACCAGCACGAGAATCACGCTACTGATTCCACGGAGGAAAAATCTTCGTGGATAGCTCCACGAGGAATAGGCATCGAGGTAGAATCAGGGATATAATCTGTACTGGGTAGTTGTACTGATTCGAGTGAAATAAAGCTGGCGATGTTCCTCTAAGAATACAATTGAGGCTAGGGAAAAGGATTAGAAGCGAGGAATTGCCAGGTGGAACTGCCTCTTGGAGGCTCTGGATCTGAAAATCTGGCACATGGTGTATGCACAGAATGGGGTAGGTAAGTGGCTTTGCATTCCCTCGAGTACTACTCAATCATACTCATGGGCATGAACCTTGTATGCGTGTACTATGCAGCACATTCTAAAACAATACCTATGCAAAATGCAAAAATACATGCGAAGGAAAGCACATCAAGCAAAATACACTAAGGTGTTTTAATGCCAGTGGGTATATGTACTCCTGGTATACATATACCTACACCAGCTCGCATTTTATTAGAGACTCAATGCGAGTCCAATGTTGTAGGTGTATGTGCTCTACCAATTAAAATCTTTTTAGAAGTTCACTGCCAACTCTGTCAAATATTTCTACTTAACAGAGAGACAGATGAACCACAAAGCAAAGGAGCATACATAGAACATTACCACAACACACAGGTTACAAGCAGTGCAAGCATACAACAAAGCACAACCTTACTACGCATCTAAAAGCAACAACTCACTCTAGGATACATGGTTCTATCCTCCTAATGAGGATGAACAGACGGACTTGGCATACTCGCGGCATCGCCTGAATGCGCGATTGGGGTCCACATCGGCCTAGTCTTGCTGGGGCTCTCCTGGCGGATGCAGACTGAGCCAATCTCCATCTTCATCGTCGGGCACCTCTATAGGTTGGGGCTCAACTGCTGGGGTTGCGGCTGAAGCGGGCATGAGCTTGCCCTGACGACGAAGACGACAAACCACCCTATCGATGGAGCGGAGGTTGACGATGCCTGGCTTCAACCAAGGCACGGGCTGAGAAGAGAGCACTGGGCCGGATGGCACGAGGTCGGCGATCTAGGATGCAGCTTGACGGGCCTCACGTTATGCTTCTGTGACAACCCGGGTAGCATCGCAGTCGATAGCTTTAAACACTCCAAGGATGCTACCGATCATCATTCCCTGGGCAGTGATGACTGAACCAGGCGAGCTATTGCTGGATCATCATCTTGGACAGCGTTGGGGTACTCACACCCTGAGTTTGACGCGGAGGGGAAATAACGGAATTCCTGCATCTCCGCTACATGCAGAAACTGGGATCGGAGGCGTGCGATAGCCTCTGCAGCGGCTGTTTGGATAGCCAACACCGGAGTGGGCATGGGTCTGCCCAGAAAAATCATGGCCTTCCCATCCTCTACTGGACCTGGGCAGATCTTCACCTTTGCCTGGTATCGGTGAAGATGAGGAACGGGTTCCGATTGGAACACCAGATACTCGGGACTAGCACTACAATCCAGGGCTTGGGTGAGCAAATCTGAAAGGAGGGGCAGCAAGCCAACATGGCCGACTGCCAAAGTGCGGCTATGAAAAGTGGCTTCGCTGGGAAGACTAGCCACGGCTTCCGATCTGGGGCTACTAGCTAGGGTTCTCCACGGGAATATGGCTTACTGAGCTGGGGTTGCAACTAGCAGGTGGGAGGGGTTTTCTAGACAACTAGGCTGGGACACACCAGTACGGCATGAATCCTTTCCTTACAGGGAAAAAGATACGCCGATACTGACGACAAAAAGATAGGGTCGCCGTCCAACCCAAGAAAACTGGGTAGGGGGCAACTGGGTAGGGACACGTCAGTTCCGACTGTGCCACCTGTTGGTCAACAGTGACCATGCCAGACGCCAGGGTTGGGTCGAATCTATTGGGATTATTACGGGTTGATGATAGCGGTGATTAAATGCTAGGGTAACCTATCGCCAGCCTGGCTCTGATACCATCTCCTGTGGCACCCCGATCCGCCTGGAACAGGGGGCCTTCGTACGTTAGCCCAGGATAACACCTGATGCACTACAGGTACATGGTACAGCATTCCAAGCACAAAAATTTATTTAATTTACATGAAATAGTGTATTACATCATTGATGAGTACAAAGGTTTGCATAGCTCTAAGACTATCTAAATGGCGGCGGAAGTCTTGGAGCGGCACGTCGTCTCTGGCTGGGTGTCAGTGTACTAAGACATGGGTACCCTGGTACCCAGACTTGTGCACAGGCAGTTGTAGCCTCTCTTCTGGCAAGGGCTTGACAGAGGGTAACTACAACCCAAGGGTCAACACCAAGACCGTGAAGAAGACCACAAGGCAGGTCATCGAGAAGTACTATTCTAAGTACTAAAGATCGACGTTGTTCTTGCCGGCAAGCCTCGCTCCGGCAAGGTGAAGACCAAGGCTATGTTTGCCGGCAAGCTCCCTTCGCGGCATGCAAGGCTCAGCCAGCTCCGTGCAGGCAGGTTTGTTCTGTCTCGTTACCGCTCCACCTCACCATCGACCAGATAGGCTCGTGGGCTAGGTGTCGAGCGGGTAGGCAGTCAACATGACCGGCCAAAGCACGTGTTAGCATGCCACGCCGAGATTAACTTTAATGACACACGTCCCTGGGACGTGTCAAGATTACAAGAGGGCGCAAGGACTGCTGGTACAGTTCTTTTGCCCAAGGCCTCGCCTCGCCGACGTAGCACCTTACGGTGCATTAAATGCGTTTGTCTTACCACGTTGGAAGATAAACGTGATGACGGTGCAAGTCACTATTCACACTCTGTAATGACCATATTAGCCATTATGGTAACCCCTTCGCCTATAAAAGGAGGCCCACGGCTACAGGTAGAACGGTTGACACCCAGTTCAATTACACGCTGCAGCTACATTTTCTCGAGCACCTTGCTGGAAAACTGCGCTCCCTGTAACCAAAGTTCATAGTCGATCAACCACAAACCAGGAGTAGGGTTTTACGCTCATAGCGGCCCGAACCTGGATAAATCCCCCGTGTGTTCTTGCACTTACTAGGAACCTACTCTTTGTCCCGTGCATGTCCCCTGAGCCGAATCACAAAGGGACCTATTCGGTCCTATAGATAGTCATTTCGCACGACATCTTTGGCGCGCCAGGCATGGGCTGTGTGTCTCACAAATCAGTTTTTTGGTAGTGTGAGTACCAACTTCACCATCTTTGTCGATGGCGCCGAAGAAGAAGAGTGGTGCCACGAAGGCTCCTAGCGCGTCCAAGCCACCTTCCCGGGCGGCCGCAGGCAGTGCAGCCGGCGCGGGCGCAACAGTTGGGACGGGCGGCGCAGGAGGCGCAAGTGGTGCAGGTGCCCAGCACCCCCGCCACGATGCTGAGCCTAGCCACAGGACCGTCGACGTCGTAGTCGGTCAACTTGCAAGACATTCTGGTGAGTGCACTGATCATAGTAATATAGTTCATACTGCTACCACCCAGAACCCAGCCGCTGCAACATCTCAGAAGGTGGCGGCGACGTCCAACAACGGTGTGGGAAGGCGTACGCCGTGACCATCGCAAGATGGGCACGACACGCTCCCCCACGTTGCTGGCGGTTCTAGACGACCGCAAAGCTGGATCCCCGTGCAGCAACTTCCGATTGCTCACGGAGCGCCGCCGCCACCACCACGTCCGCCTGTTGGCAAGCATGAGCCGCGGTGGCACGGACGTAATGAAGCTCCTTCTGGCTCCGCCAGGAGTCGAGCGATGCCTCGTACTGTGCTCCCAGCCATGCCGACCATGGCGGCCGAGGCCATGGCGGGGGTTCAAATACTTTTGGACGTCCCGCCAAGCCCAGACAAGATGGACAAATGGAGAGCCACCATTCAGAGTCTCATCAGTTTTGCCGATCCCGGCAAAACACAAGATGTGGGGCCCTCGCGGTGACCACCCACCATGTAGGCGGGACCATCCGGCTACCTTGCCGGAGACGCCGCGCAAACGGTGCAGTCGCCTCGGCACCCCCACCGACACAGCGGCCAGTCCGCCGGTCAGATGACCATGACGTGCTGTCCATGGCTTCATCAGATCCGTGGTGTCGCCAAGATCAGCGCCAAGTGCTGTCCAGAAGATAAATGGAGTTTTCTGGAAAAACTTTATACTAGACCATGAAATGTTTTTGAAGATTGTGGGAGTAGATGATGACAAGAAGGTATGGTATTAATTTGGGATTTTTCTGATCACCAGAACTATAGGCTGCTTCATAACCCATAGTGATGACAGATTTTCCCAAAGGAAGAAAAAATGAATTATTGGGAAATATTGAAAATTGGAATTTGATCCAGTAGGTGTGTGGCAAGGTTTTGGAAAGATGTTGAGGGCTTTGGATCACTTAGAAAAGATTCAAAGGTTTCACGAGTCCAAAGTCAACTGAAAAGTTTCAAAACCATCCAAATTGCAAATAAAGCCAGAAAGATTTTGAATAGAAAAAGTTGCCAAAAACCAGGGTGTCACAAACCTACCCCCCTTAGAATGAATCTCGTCCTTGAGATTCGGTTGCTCAGGGAACAAGTGTGGATATGCTGATCTCAGAAAATCTTCTCTTTCCCAGGTAGCTTCTTCCTCGGTATGATGCTCCCACAATACTTTGTAAAATCTGATTACTTTGCTCCTGGTAATTCTTTCCATCTCATCCAATATCCTGACAGGTTTTTCCTCGTAGGTCAAATCTTTGGTTAACTGTAGCTCACTCATATATGCCTGCTTGATCGGAGGTGCAATGCACTTTCTCAGTTGTGATATGTGGAAGACGTCGTGAACGTCAGACAACTCCGGTGGTAACTCTAGCTGATATGCCACTCTACCTCTTCTAGCAATTACTGGAAAGGGACCGATATATCTCGGTGCAAGCTTTCCTCGGGTATGAAACCTTTTTATTCCTTTCATGGGTGTGACTCGGAGATAAGCATATTCTCTAGGCTCAAAAGTTACTTCTCGGTGCTTTGGGTCATAGTAACTTTTTTGACGGGACTTGGCTACTCGAAGACGTTCCTGAATATCCTTGACTTGTTTCTCAGCCTCGAGCATCAAATCCGTGCCGAAGATATGGTTGTCTCCTGTCTGAGACCAATTTAAGGGAGTGCGACACTTCCGTCCATACAGAGCTTCAAATGGTGACATCTTGAGACTTGAATGATAACTGTTATTATAAGAAAATTCTGCATAGGGCAGACTATCCTCCTATTTGGGTCCATAGGTGAGAGCACAGGACCGAAGCATATCTTCCAATATCTGGTTCACACGTTCGGTCTGTCCATCTGTTTGTGGATGATATGCCATACTATGCTTTAGCACGGTTCCCAGGGCTTGGTGCAATCGCAACCAGAATGCTGAAGTGAACAAGGAGCATCTATCCGATGTGATAGACTTGGGTACTCTGTGAAGGCTGACTATCCGGGACATGTAGAGTTGTGCAAGCTGATTAGCTTTGAAAGTGGTCTTTACCAGAATAAAGTGAGCCACTTTTGTAAGTATATCCACGATGACCCAGATAGCATTATGACCTCTTGTTGACTTGGGTAGTCCAACAATGAAGTCCATGCATATGTCATCCCATTTCCACTGGGGAATCGGTAAAGGTTGCAGTAGTCCAGCGGGTTTCTGCTGTTCAGCCTTAACTCTGTTGCAGATGTCACAACAGGCGACATAGTATGCAATGTCCCTTCGCATTCCTAGCCACCAAAAGGTTTCCCGCAAGTCCTGGTACAGTTTTGTTCCTCCCGGATGGATAGAGTATGCAGACTCATGTGCCTCTTTGAGTATTTGCTGTCTCAAATTTTCTTGATCAAGCACACATATTCGGTCCTCAAACCATAAGGTGCCTTGGTCATCAATATGGAAGGACTTGGCCTTTCCTCGCGGAATATTCTCCTTGATCTCTTGTATGCTTTTATCTGATTTCTGAGCTGCCTTAATTTCTTCCATAAGTGTTGGAATAATCTCCATTGTATCCGGCTTCATTGGGCCACACAACACCATATTGAGTTTGGCAAACTCTCCTTGTAGTCTTGGATGGATACCCTCAGTTAGTGCATTCATGATGCCTTGTTTTCTACTGAGAGCATCAGCAACCACATTGGCTTTTCCCGGATGATAATTAATTCCAATGTCATAGTCCTTGACCAATTCAAGGCATCTTCTTTGCCTGAGATTCAGGTCGGATTGGGTGAAAATATACTTAAGACTCTTATGGTTTGTGTATATTTCACATCGCTGCCCAATGAGATAATGCCTCCAAATCCTTAATGCATGAACCACGGCTACCAATTCCAAATCATGAGTGGGATAGTTCTCTTCATGGGGTCATAGTTGTCTGGACACGGACGCTACAACCTTTCCCTCTTGCATTAGAACACAGCCGATTCCACGCCTGGAAGCATCGCAATATATGGCAAAGCTCTTGTGGATGTCTGGAAGAACTAAGACAGGGGCCGTAGTTAGCCTCGTCTTTAATTCCATGAAACTGCTATTGCATTCTTCCGTCCAGGCAAATTTGTGGTTCTTTTTCAGCAGCTCTGTCAGTGGCTTGGCTATTTTTCAGAAGCCTTCAATGAAGCGACGGTAGTAGCCTGCCAATCCTAGAAAACTACGGACTTCAGTTACTGTGGCTGGTGTCCTCCAGTTTAATACCGCAGTCACATTGCTGTGGTCGACAGCCACACCCTGTTCTGACAGAACATGTCCCAGAAAGCCCAACTCTCTTAGCCAGAATTTACATTTACTAAACTTGGCGTACAAGCGATGAGTCCTTAGTCTTTCCAGGATAGTACGGAGGTGTTGCGTGTGTTCTTCTTCATCTTTGGAGTTGATAAGAATATCATCGAAGAATACTACCACAAATTTGTCCAAGAAGTCCATGAAGACCTTGTTCATCATGCTCATAAAGTAGGCTGGAGCATTTGTCAGCCCAAATGACATGACTGTCAATTCATACAGACCATATCTAGTAGTGAAAGCTGTCTTGGGGATATCCTCTTTCCTGATTTTTAACTGATGATACCCCGTTTGGAGATCAATCTTGGAAAATACCTGGGCCCCGTTTAACTGGTCGAACAAATCATCAATGCAGGGGAGCGGATATTTATTTTTAATGGTGACTTCATTCAACTGGCGATAGTCCACGCACATTCGTAAGCTTCCATCCTTCTTCTTAACAAACAGCACAGGTGATCCCCAAGGCGAAGTGCTTGGACGAATGTACCCTTTCTGCAATAATTCATCCAACTTTTTCCTTAATTCCACCAGCTCTGGGGAAGGCATGCGGTAGTACTTCTTATAAATTGGAGCGGTTCTGGGAACAACGTCAATAGCGAACTCTAGTTCCCGATCAGGTGGCATTCCCGGTAATTCTTCCGGGAATTCACTCACTACTGGAATCAGATTTAGGTCTGTAGCCATGGCTTTGAATGCCATTCCCTTCTTTGACATCATTCGGCTAGCAGCGAATTGCACTGTTTGACCTGCCGGGTTAACCAGTGTCACCGTCCTGGTGGCACAGTTGATACACACCTGATGTGGTGGTGTCAACCAATCCATTCCTAGTATTATATCCAGTCCAGGGGATTCAATGGCAACAAGAGTAGCTGGAAACTTAACGCCATGTATCAAGATTTCCAGATCCTTGTATATCACATTTGTTCTGAGCATGGAGCCAGGGGATTGCACCACCATGATTTTGTCCAAAAGAGAAGGAGAAAGTTTGTGCAAGGTGGCAAAACTCGGCAAAATAAATGAATGAGAAGCCCCAGAATCAAATAAAATTATTGCAGGTATGTCGTTAACAGAAACATACCAAGGACCACATCTGGTGCTTCGCGGGCTTCCTCAGCAGAGATATGATGAACTTGGCCACGATAGAAGTTCGGATTGGGGCGGCGTCCAACATTGTTGACTTGTGGCTTATAGTCGGATGGCGGCTTCCCATTTCTTGCAGGGCACTGCCTGGAGTAATGCCCACTCTGGCCGCAAGTAAAGCATGTGTTGTTGCGGCGGCAGTCCTCCAGCACTGGTTGTTTGCCGAAGGTCTTGTTCTGACTGACGGGCTTATTGTTGTTGTTGCCATTGTTCCAGGTAGGCTTGTATTCAGATGGACCTGATTGCCATATGTGTGGCTTCTGCGCAAACTGCTCACGATTGTCCTTCTTGGGTTCAAACTTCCGCTTGCGATCATCAAATCCTGACTTATGCTCTCGTTCGGCTATGAAAGCCTTGTTCACCAAGGTCTGGAAGTCAGGAAAATCCAGCATACAAAGCTGACAACGGAGGGTATGATTCAGTCCTCCTAGGAATCGGTCCATCTTTCTTTCTTCTGTGGACACGTCATGGGTAGAGTACTGTGCCAGATTATTAAACTTGTTCAGATTCTCGCCCACTGACATATTCCCTTGAGTAAGAGCGAGAAATTCCCTCTGCTTCACCTTCATTATGCCGGTAGGAATATGATACTTGCGGAATACCTCCTTGAATTTCTCCCAGGAGATATCTTCCCCATGAGGCCACAAGACTTTTGTATTGTCCCACCATATAGCTGCTGGTCCCTCCAGGTAGTGAGTAACAAAAGGAACCTTGTCTGACTCATCACAACGAGCTATGTCCAACTTCTTTTCCATGGTCCTTAACCAGTCGTCAGTTTCCATAGGATCCACAGCTTGACCAAAACTGGGTGGCTTGGTCCGCTGAAAATCAGACAATTTAGAGTGTGTCCCATTGTGGTTATTCTGACCCACCATAGTCTGCATACTTTTCAAAAATTCCATGAGATCTTGATTTCTTTTCTCTTCAAACATTCTCATGATTTGATCAGTGCTTGGTGATTGTGGTGGTGGAGGTGGCAAATCTTCTGGTGACTATCCTGCTTGTCTGGCGGATCGACGAACGAGAGTTCCATCGCCGCCTTGATTACTACACCTCTTCATCCTAAATTTGTTCCCATTGCAAAATACCGAATCGATGAGCAACATCCATAAGGGCAAGCACGATAGTATGACACCAGAAAAATAGAAGCCAAATAAAAAGAGAGAAGATAAAGAGAACAACATAATTATACAAGGCAACCCAACATCATACATGAGAAGCTAGTAGGGGGATTATCATGACTGGACTGCTCATACCGCAGTTGACATATGCAGAGATGCTATGATGCATACATTGAAACTCAAGCCTCCACTCTAGTAGCGCGGGTGGCACGGACACTGGCAAACTGAAGACCCCTCATCGTCTGATCCTGTCTCGGAATCTGAGCTGATGATGTGAATCTCGGTCTCCGGATCAAAGGTAACACGACGACGCTGATGAGAAGATTCTCCCTTTGAAGGAGAAGAAGCACGACACCGCAGCAGCTAGAGTAGCTAGAAGTGAGGCCCACTCTGCCGGGGTCTCACATCGGCTACCAGACGAAAAGCCTGGCGGTCCGAACGAGCTAGAAGGAGTCTCAGGTGCTAGGGAAGGTGGATCGGGTGAAGTATACACAGGTGAAAATGCAGGAGGAAGAGGAGACTGTGCTGCCGCAACAACGGCAAGTGCCTCTCGAGAATGAGTCAGCTCCTCAGCTAGTGAAGTGATCATACGATAACTTGCGTTCAGATAACGAGATAAAACACCAGTAGCACGATCACTCGCCAGGTCAACAGGTGCGAAAAGGACTCGCCCTGTCATAGGCGACAGGGTGGGGTAATGAAAGAAACCTGGATGAGTCTGCATCTTGACCTTGTGGAAG
Source organism: Elymus sibiricus (assembly GCA_039707655.1). Lineage (NCBI taxonomy): Eukaryota > Viridiplantae > Streptophyta > Magnoliopsida > Poales > Poaceae > Elymus > Elymus sibiricus. The sequence goes on from CM077672.1 coordinate 93,825,428, forward strand.
TGCAAGTCAGTGAGAGCCTCCATCACAGCAAACTGGATCGCCAGCTCCGCAGTAGAAGCAGTTCTGCCCTTGGAAGAACGGGAGTAACTTCCAATATCTGAACTTGCAGTAAGAAAGGCCTCCGCATGACAGTCATATACTGAACTAGCAAGCTTCTCTCGGAACACCTGGTACACTGGGTCTTCACCGTTGGGATACAGCCGAAGCCAGACACTACGGAGCAGTACTGGAAAAGTGAACGGTGCCGGGTCATGATTGTAGTGGTACGGAACTGGTGCCATCTACACTCACAAGGCCAATGGTTAGCACAACAATAAACTATATGCATGCCATGCAGCAATCGGATGCAACAAGCAAGACACATCCCAAGACTGTAAACTACTCGCGGTTCTAGTGCGGGGTTGACTAGGGTGTCCTACAGTCAGCGCGGCTCTGATACCAAGCGTTGTGGCACCCCGGCTCAGAGGACCGGTTTACCCAGTGTTTCCAACCCAGAGATCATGTCTTCTGGAAACACACAACAACTTGAAACAGAACAGAACTGATCTTTATTGACATATCTCGAGTACAAGCTCATAATTTACATTGATAGCGAGGCCAGAAGCACTGCACGTGCTATGACAATATCTACATTATTTATGGAACATGACAGGGCCTCGGAACTACTAGGTGGCTCTACGGCGTAGCGGAACATCACGTGGGAACTCCATCCCAAAGGGACACTGCTGGGACACGGCCTAGTTAGCGTAGCACGAACCATCGGGACCTCCATCCTCGGCTTCTCCTGCATCTGGCATGATACGCCAGGTGAGTACTTGGAATGTACTCGCAAGCTCACAGCAACCATAACAATGCAGCAAACAATAGCATGGCAATGGTCATTTTAAGAACTTAGATTGTTTACTTACTGTTACTGATCATCAACTTACTCTCTTCTGGGTTGTCCCACAACCCTCGAAATACTCGTGATCCATTGAGTACTTCCGAACATAAGACAAATTCTTCCATCATTATTATCATTGTTGCGGTTGACCACTCAGAGTGACCGAGTGCGGACTGTCCAATACCGTGGACGCGGCTCTTCGAATAGATTCTTACACTCTGCAGAGGTTGCGCACTTTACCCACACCATGGAACTCCTGGTCCCGTACCTCGGTACACTTCCCTCTCGGGTGGACCGGTGCTGCTCCAACAGAACTTGCCTAACCCATGACTCCTCCATCATACCACCGACAATCATACCCTCCCAGGGTCATGTCCTGGGTGGTCCCTGTGTCACCCCGTGACACCTGCCACTGTCGTGGCTAACTAAACTGTCCCAAACGGGGACGCCGGCAAAATAACTCAACTGGGCTCACATGATTATCGTCGTCTACCTGATCAGGGTAGCACGCACGCATAACCCTCCCTCTTTGGTGGTACCGACAGAAGAGCACAAAGCTAGACCAATTCAAGGCCGTCCCATACCGGCAAATGTGGCTGCACGGATAAGTCCGGGTAGGTAGCACTTGATCAACCAATTAGGTTTAGTGCTGGCAAGTACTTAACAAGCATGGATATTTATCGTGAATAACTTCACATGGCAGTAGCTATGCATTAAAGAAAATTACTATGAATTATCACAGATTAAAATAATACAAATAATTCAATTAAATAACCAACACTATTGAAATGCCTCATGTAATGGATGACATGGCTTGCCTTGCTCTGTTGGGTTGTCCACAAACTCCTGGGCTTCAAAATCAAAAGTATTTCCTTCTGAAAATATTTTAAAATAGCAAAGGAAAATGTCACATAACACATTTCTGTTCACCGAAAATTCTGTGAGCAAGAGTAAAGTATCAAAATTTACCAGAAAATAGAGGGGCTCAAGACAAACCCAATGCAAAAAGAATCAATTGATTTGGACTTATGGATAAAAAGTTAGGAGTGGTCAAAGTTTCTGGTCAAATCTAATTTAAAAACAGAAAATAGAAAAATCTACAGAGGGCCACGTCGAAGGCGTAAAGTGGAGGGGCATCTCCACTTACCGCTTCGGCGCGTGGGGGCGAGCTACTAACGTGCGGGCCCCGCTGTCAGATTTAAAAGGGGGAGAGAGAGAACAGAGCGTTGCGGCTCTCCGGCGATGGTCGCCGGCGATGCAGACGACGGCGAGGTCGGGCGACTACGGGGATGAAACGGGCACTCGGAGATGAAGTCGTACGTACCCGTGGCTTGGCGAGAGATGGCAGGACGACGTCATCCCCTTCCTCTCCGGTGGCGGCAGTTTTCGGGTGTCGTCGGAGACGGCGATTCCGGCAAGGTTTCGGCCAGGGAAGAGGTCGGGCGTGGTCAGGAGAGTGTGTGGAGCTCGCGGGTGGAGTCGGTTGAGGCTGGGGTGGAGCGAGGCGGCTGGGTGGCGGAGCTCGGGTGGTGGCAGATCGCCGGTGGGATGCGAGGCCAGAGGGACTCTCAGCCTTGGCTCGTTGCTCGGGGGCTTGATTGGGAGTGGGCGGAGGGCGATGAGGAGCTGGGAGGGCCGGGCGCGGCCTTTTATAGGTGGAGGCTAGGCTTCTGGAGCGGGCGCAAGGACGCCGCGCTGGCTGGCTTGGCGCGGGCGATGGGATAGGAGAGGGCAGGAGGAGTAAATGCGGGCGGTGGCGGCTTGCGGAGGAAGATGACGGCCAGCAGGGCCACAGTGTCAGCACGGGTGCCACAGTGGCCGCGTGCGGTGGCAGCCGCCGGGAGTGGGGTACGTTCGGGAGTGGGGTACATGGACGGCATCGGCGACGTCGGCACCACCGGATACCGAATGGCAACGCGGGACGGCCGGAACGATCTCATGAGACACGGGCGGTGCACAGAGCGCGGGCACTGGCATGCCAGTGCCATGCTCACCACGGTGGTTGGTACCTGGAGGCCACGCAAGTCTGGCGCACCGTGTCCAGGACATCGACCCTCGATCACTTAGTCCCCCTATGCCTCTGGTTTGGCTATATACATGCTGGTTCGAAGTGTAGCTTCTGCTACAGTTTCTGACAGAAACTTTGGGAGATCTCTGGAGGAGAGATGAGCTGGAGATGAAGCCAGTAGAGATGTCCGGGGTGATCTACTTTGGAAGGACTACAAACTGGCCAAATTTGAGAGATTTTTATCAAGACTTGAGTGTAGTTCATGTACAACTGCTGTTACTGGTCCAGAAGCAAGATGAGCTTGTAGCACTCACATGGTTGATCTGCTGGAGCTGGAATTTGGTGTGTAAGGACTATTTGGTGGATAGAAGATGTCATAAAAATTTCAGCTCAATTGAATACCTCCAGCTGGTACTTCCTTCACAGAGATTCAAAATGAGCAGAAACTTGGCAGAATATTGCTGCTGAAAATTTGTTCTGGACAAGATGATATTTTTGGATATTGTGGCAAGATAGGTTCCCTAGTATCTCAAGGAATTATTTGGGAGTTTTCTGAGTTGGGAAAATATGGGTTGCTTCACAAAGGGCCAGTGCTGTCCAGAAGATAAATGGAGTTTTCTGGACAAAACTTTATACTAGACCATGAAATGTTTTTGAAGATTATGGGAGTAGATGATGACAAGAAGGTATGGTATTAATTTGGGATTTTTCTGATCACCAGAACTATAGGCTGTTTCTTAACCCATAGTGATGACAGATTTTCCCAAAGGAAGAAAAAATGAATTATTGGGAAATATTGAAAATTGGAATTTGATACAGTAGGTGTGTGGCAAGGTTTTGGCAAGATGTTGAGGGCCTTGGATCACTTAGAGAAAGATTCAAAGGTTTCACAATTCCAAAGTCAACTAAAAAGTTTCAAAACCATCCAAATTGCAAAATAAAGCCAGAAAGATTTTGAAAAGAAAAAGTTGCCAAAAACCAGGGTGTCACAGTCCGGCAAGCAAGACCATGGTGGCCGCAGAGGCCACCACGGCAAGGCCAAGCAGCCAAAAGAGAAGGATGCTCAAGGCCAGCAAGAAGAGGGTGATAGTGATGAGGACGGAAGCGGGCCCGGCAAGGAATTCCAAAATGCGGTGGATGCCATGTGTGTTGACGGAGGCACATCTTTGCACTCCTCGCATCGGCAACTAAAGCAGTGGATCCGCGAAGTCAATGCAGCAGAGCCGGTGAGGGAGGCACAGAAGCCACTCAGGTGGTCTCGCCAACAATTCGCAACCTTAAGGTGACAAAGATGCTAGTTGATGATGGGGCTGGCTTGAACTTGATCTCTCCAAACGTGATCAAGAGTCTGCAGATCCCCGAAAAGGATCTCTAGGAGACAGGCAGTTTCCAAGGAATCAGTCCTGGGAGGAACAAGCCGAAGGGCCAAGTCACGTTGCCGATCACGTTCGGCGGCGAGCTCAACTATCGGATGGGGAAGATTACCTTCGACGTCGTCAAGATGCCGCTGCCGTAGAATGGGATTAAGGGCCGCTAAGCCCTGGCAAAGTTAATGGCCGCATCGCATTATGCGTACAACATCATCAAGATGCCGGGGCTGATGGGGGGTCCTCACCATCAAGTCGAACCACAAGGATGCAATCATCTGTGCCCACAAGCTCTACCGGGAGGTGGCGGCAGCAGCTGCCATCGAGGCACTTGCCTCTGCCGCCAGAGCTCCTGGGGAAGGAAAGAAGAAGACAGCCGAGACCTCTGGGAAGGACTCTGGGAAGCGCACTTCAGAGTGCAGCATGCCTGTCGAGGACATTCCAGAGAGCTCTACTCGCAAGAGCAAGAGATCCAAGGCCTCCGCGCTGGCGACCAAGCGAGTCTCTGCGAAAGAAGGTGGGACGAGTGGCACTTTCTCTATAAGTGCCACTCTCGACGACAAGCAGGAAAGCGAGCTCATTGCCTTCCTATGGGCGAATGTCGATGTATTTGCTTGGCAAGCATCTGACATCCCCGGTGTTCCTAGGGAGGTAATTGAGCACCACCTTGCTGTCTGCCCTCATGCGAGGCCCGTCAAGCAGAAGATTAGGAAGCAAGCCTTGGAGCGGCAAGAGTTTATTGCCGAGGAGATTAAGAAGTTAGAAGCAGCAGGCCTGGTTAGAGGAGTGCTACACCCTACGTGGTTAGCCAATCCGGTGGTGGTGCGCAAGGCAAATGGGAAGTGGAGGCTTTGTATCGACTTCATCGATATAAATAAAGCCTGTCCCAAGGACCCTTTCCCTTTGCCGCGCATTGACCAGATTGTAGACTCCATTGCTGGCTATGACCTACTCTCTCTCCTTGACGCCTATTCTGGTTATCATTAGAATTTTATGGCCAAGGAAGATCAGGAGAAGACGGCGTTCATCACTCCATGTGGTACATACTATTTTTTGCGTATGCCTTTCGGACTGAAGAGTGCCGGAGTGACCTTTGCCAGAGCGGTTCAGATTGGTTTTGAGCCACAGCTACATAGAAATGTGGAAGCCTATATTGATGACATTGTGGTCAAAACCAGAGACAAGTCAACATTGATCCAGGATCTCGAGGAAACTTTTGCCAACTTGGGCAAGCTTAACTTGAAGCTCAACACCGAGAAGTGTGTGTTCGGAGTTCCATCCGGCAAGCTTCTTGGTTTCTTCGTGTCTCAGAGGAGGATTGAAGCCAACCCCGACAAGATCAGGGCAATTAAGCAGATGGAAGCACCGACACATGTCAAGGATGTCAGGCGCCTTGCCGGCTACGTTGCCGCCCTCAGCAGGTTAATCTCCAAGTCAGCAGAGTGCGCCTTGCCGTTTTTCAAGATTTTGAAATAGGCAGGTCCAATAAACTGGACTCTAAAAGTGGAGGCCGCACTCCAAGATTTGAAGGAGTACCTGTCCTCTCCGCCAGTCCTAGTCGCGCCTAGGCCGCAAGACACGTTGTTGCTATATTTAGCGGCAATGAATCAAGTGGTTAGTGCTACACTTGTGGCTGAAAGAGGGGCTGATGAGGAAGAGGTAGCAGCTGCTGAGCCACTACTTGATGAGCTGGAATCTTCTCCGGCAAAGTCAGGTCCTGACAAGTCAGAGGTTATGCAAACCAGCCAGCCAGATCTGCAAGTCGTGAAGAAGAAGATGGTGTAGCACCCAGTCTACTTTGTCAGCTCCCTCCTACAAGGGGCTAGGTCAAGGTACTCTGGTGTGCAAAAGTTGCTTTTTGGCCTTCTCATGGGCTCAAGGAAGCTGCGCCATTATTTTCAAGCACACCCAGTCACCGTTGTCACTCGCTTTCCGTTGCAACGCATCTTGAGAAATCCATAGGCAACCGGAAGGATTGTGGAGTGTGATACATCTCCAACGTATCTATAATTTTTGATTGTTCCATGCTGTTATATTATCAATCTTGGATGTTTTATATACACTTACAAGCAATTATATATCATTTTTGGGACTAACATATTAACTTAGTGCCAAGTGCCAGTTGTTGTTTTCTCCCTGTTTTTGGTTTTACAGAATATCAATATCCAACGAAGTCCAAATGCCATGAAACTTTTCGGAGATTTTTTTCTGGAGGAAACAAACACTAGAAGCTTCGGGAGAAGGCCAGAAGACCCAGGGGTGGCCACGAGCCACCAGGGCGCGCCTGGGGGGGGACAGGCGTGCCCTGGTGCCTCGTGGGCCCCCCTGAGCTCCATTTGACCTAATTATACCACTATAAATTCCCATAAATCGGGAAACCACCAGAGGAGTCCACGATATACTTTTCGCCGCCGCAAGCTTCTATTCTCGAGAGATCCCATCTGGGGTCCTTTTCCGGCCCTCCGTCGGAGGGGGAATCGATCACGGAGGGGCTCTACATCAACCTTGCTGCCCTTCCGATGATGCGTGAGTAGTTTACCACAGACCTTCGAGTCCATAGTTAGTAGCTAGATGGCTTCTTCTCTCTTTTTTATCTTCAATACAATGTTCTCCTTGATGTTCTTGGAGTTCTATCTGATGTAATCACTTTTTGGAGTTCTATCTGAATTGTGAGTTTATGATCAGATTATCCATGAATATTATTTGAGTCTTCTCTGAACTCTTTTATGCATGATTATTATAGCCTTGTATTTGTTCTCCAATCTATTGATTTGGTTTGGCCAACTAGACTGATTTATCTTGCCATGGGAAGAGGTGCTTTGTAATGGGTTCGATCTTGCGGTGCTCAATCCCAGTGACAGAAAGAGACATGACACGTATCTATCATTGCTATTAAGGGTAAAAAGATGAGGTTTATTCATACGTGATTTTATCTTTTCTACATCATGTCAGCTTGCTTAAGGCGTTACTCCATTCTTTTATGGACTTAATACACTAGATGCATGCTGGATAGTGGTCGATGTGTGGAGTAATAGTAGTAGATGCAGGCAGGAGTCGGTCTACTTGTCTAGGACGTGATGCCTATATACATGATCATTGCCTTGGATATCGTCATGATTATTTGCTTTTCTATCAATTGCTCAACAGTAATTTGTTTACCCACCGTATGCCATTTTCAGGAGAGAAGCCTCTAGTGAAAACTATGGCCCCCGGGTCTACTTAAATCATATATTAAAAATCCCAAAAATACCTTGCTGCACTTTTATCTTATTTATTTTATTTTGTATTTTAGTTTAATCTATCTATCTATCACCATACAATTTAATCTTGCAATTACCGCCAAGGGATTGACAACCCCTTGTTTGCATTGGGTGCAAGGATTTGTTGTTTGTGTGCAGGTATTGCTAACGAGGTGTTGCATGATTCTCCTACTGGATTGATAACCTTGGTTTCAAAACTGAGGGAAATACTTACCTGTACTGTGCTGCATCATCGCTTCGTCTTCGGGGAAAATACCAACGCAAGCTACAAGTAGCAGGAAGAATTTCTGGCGCTGTTGCCAGGAAGACATCAACATCTATCAAGTACCTTCGCATAAACTCTCATCTCCTTGCATTTAATTTATTTTCCTCTCTTTTTCATCTCCCCCACTTCTGAAAAGGTTTTACAAAAACACAAAAGAAATTATTTGCTTGCTTGCTTTTATTGCCATGACAACACACAAGAACAGAAAGTAAAACAAAAATTTGAGATCACTATGGATCCTCATCCACTTGCTAATCTTTTCAAAAGATCCAATTATAATGAACCAATTGCTAGTGATTTGAGTGCACTTGATTATCTCTATGAAGTTTTGCTTGAAAATCGTGAATCTGAAAATTGTCATGAAGTATTAAAAGAAGAAATTTATAAAGTGATTCATGATAGCTCCTTGAATGAAAAGTATGATTGCAATGATTTTATGATAAATTCTATTAATGTTAATTGTGTTAATGATATGCAAAGCTACAAGCTTGGGGATGATAATTTTGCCATGTCCACTACTTATTGCAATGATCATGATTGGGGTGATAATGCTTCTTATGATCTTGAAAATTTATTTAAGCCTCATGATGATTATGTTTGCAATAATATTGAAAGTGGTTTTGGGAGAGTGTCAATTCTACGTAAAAATAATCCCACATATTTGGAGAGTGTTCAGTCTTATGAAATTTTTGATAAAAGTGGGTTTGGAGAGGTCATGACTTTGGTTGATGTTAATCCCACTATTTTGGAAGACTATAAGAATTTTATGCATGCGGATCATGAAGATAATATTTTATATGATAGCTATATTGTTGAATTTGATTATGATCCTACATGTAATTATTATGAGAGAGGAAAATATTGTTGTGGAAACTTTTATGTTACTCAATTACCTTTCTTGATATTGAAATTATTAGTGTTTCATTCTTCCTATTTGCATATGCTAGATGTTGTTTGTCTTGATAAATTGTGTACTTATAAAATGCCTATGCATAGGAAGTATATTAGACTTAAATGTGTGTTTTCACATGCTTCATGATGCTCTCTTTGTGTTTCAATTATTATCTTTCATATGAGCATCAATAAAATCTGAAGCTTATCTTAATGGCTATAAAGAAAGAGCTTGTTGGGAGGCAACCCAATGAATAAAATAAATTTTTTACTTCTTATTTATGTTCATGTGTGTTCACACAATTATGCTTCTTTTATGATTGTTTTTTTTATGTTTTAATTAGTGTTTGTGCCAAGTAAAGCCTTTGGGATGATTTGGAAGATAGTATAATTCATGCTGTTTGGAAAACAGAAAGTTTTGCATCCAGTGCTGAATTTTTAGTTCTGTACTGGAGCGTCAGAAAAATATGAAATGTTTACACAGTATTGGGACATGAATTTCCCACGTTGTCCTAATTTTTCAGAATTTTTGGAGTTACATAAGAATGGCTTTTAAATAGATTGCTACAGACTGTTCTGTTTTTGACAGATTCTGTTTTTGATGTGTTGCTTGCTTGTTTTGATGAAACTATGGATTGTATCGGGGGGTATAAGCCATGGAGAAGTTAGAATACAGTAGGTATAATGCAAAAATAAAATATGAATGGGTTTGCAACACTACTTAAAGTAGTGATTTATTTTGTTATACTAACGGATCTCACGAAGGTTTTGTTAAGTTTTGTGTGATTGAAGTTTTCAAGTTTTGGGTGAGATCACGATGGATGAAGGAATAAGGAGTGGCAAGAGCCTAAGCTTGGGGATGCCCACAGCACCCCAAGGTAATATTCAAGGAAGACTCAAGCGTCTAAGCTTGGGGATGCCGCGGAAGGCATCCCCTCTTTCTTCTACCGACCATCGGTAATTTTACTTGGAGCTATATTTTTATTCGTCACATGATATGATATTTGCTTGGAGCGTCTTGTATGATATGAGTCTTTGCTTTGTTTGCTTTTTAGTTTTTCACAATCATCCTTGCTGGACACACTTATTTGAGAGAGCCACACGTTTAACATAATTTGTTAGAATACTCTATGTGCTTCACTTAAATCTTTTGAGCTAGGCAGTTGCTCTAGTGCTTCACTCAAATCTTTTTGAGCACGGTGGTGGCCATATTTTGAAGAAATAAACTCTCATGCTTCACTTATATTATTTTGAGAGTTAACAAGATTAAAATTTTGAAGAAATAAACTCTCATGCTTCACTTATATTATTTTGAGAGTTGATAAGATTGAAATTTTTAAGAAATATTTGCACTCTCATGCTTCACTTATATCTTTTTGAGAGATGATAATAGTAATGGTAATTTGCACAAGATATGAATTTGGTCCCAAAGTGATGAATATTCAAGAGGTATATAATAAAAACATTCATATAGATCATTGGATATGGTAAGTGTGATTCCTTGCAATAGTTTTGCGATATGGAGATGATGATATGTGAGTCATGTTAGTGAGTAATTGTGATTTAGTAAGAATATTGGTGTTAAGGTTTGTGATTCCCTATGCATGCACTAAAGTCAATAGTTATGGAACGAAATTATATCCTACTTATGGTGCATTATTCGGTGTTAGTTATGTTCAATGCATGTTTATGACCGTTTTCGATTTTTGGTTGGTTGCTTCTCAATCTATTTGCTAGCCTTCATTTGTACTAAGCGGAAATACTGCTTGTGCATCCAAACTCATTAAACCCAAGTTGTGCCAGATGAGTCCACCATACCTACCTATATGCGGTATTTCCATGCCGTTCCAAGTAAATTTGCATGTGCCAACTCTAATTTTCAAAATAATTTTCTGTTTTGTGTGCCCGTACCGCTCATGAGGCGGAAGGGGGTGGCCAATATTTTCCATGCTAGGTGGGTTATTCACATGATGAGTGTTTCTTTACTTGTCATTGCAGGAGAGTGTGGCAGGTAATAGGGATGCCCAGTCCCACAATGAAATCAAAAATAATAACAACAAAATTCCTTTGAAAGTGTTGGTGTGGAGGTCACCCGTGGATATGGCTAGCCATGGATTGTGAAAGAATGGTGGAAAGGAAATAAACTTTACTTTCTATTGGGGAACCACCTATAATGTATCTAGCATGGAAGATATTTGGAATTCTCGTTCGTTTTCGTTGACAGGAAAAGCATGCCTCCCAATTTTTTTTATCTCTCTAATTTAAGCTTTGAGCTCTGGCACATTAGCAAATCTCTGCTTCCCTCTGCAAAGGGCCTATCTATTTACTTTGATGCAATTTTTATTTTTATTTGAGTCTCCATCTTCTCTTATTAAAGCACCAACTAGAGAGCACTATTGTCATACTTGTGCATTGGATGTAGCTAATATGGAGTGTGTTTCATGAATGGATCAATGATTGAGCATAATGGGCTAGGGATAACTTTCTTTAGCGTTGATATTTTGAAAGGCATGGTTGCTTGTTAGTATGCTTGAGTATTTATATCTTCATGTCAAACTATAGACTATTACTTTGAATCATTCAAGTCCAATGTTCATGCTACAAAAGAAAAGAATATATGATGAATATGATAGGCAGCATTCCACATCAAAAATTCTGTTTTTATCATTTACCTACTCGAGGACGAGCAGGAATTAAACTTGGGGATGTTGAAACGTCTCCAACGTATCTATAATTTTTTATTGTTCCATGCTGTTATATTATCAATCTTGGATGTTTTATATACATTAACAAGCAATTATATATCATTTTTTGGGACTAACCTATTAACTTAGTGCCCAGTGCCAGTTGCTGTTTTCTGCCTGTTTTTGGTTTTACAGAATATCAATATCAAACAAAGTCCAAATGCCACAAAACTTTTAGGAGATTTTTTCTGGAGGAAACAAAATTTAGAAGCTTCGGGAGAAGGCCAGAAGACCCAGGGGGTGGCCACGAGCCACCAGGGCGCGCCTGGGGGGCAGGCACGCCCTGGTGCTTCGTGGGCCCCCCTGAGCTCCGTTTGACCTAATTCCACCACTATAAATTCCCATAAATCGGGAAACCACCAGAGGAGTCCACGATATACTTTTTTCGCCGCTGCAAGCTTCTGTTCTCGAGAGATCCCATCTGGGGTCCTTTTCCGGCACTCCGCCGGAGGGGGAATAGATCACGAAGGGGTGCTACATCAACCTTGCTGCCCTTGCGATGATGCGTGAGTAGTTTACCACAGACCTTCGGGTCCATAGTTAGTAGCTAGATGGCTTCTTCTCTCTTTTTGATCTTCAATACAATGTTCTCCTCGATGTTCTTGGAGTTCTATCCGATGTAATCACTTTTTGCGGTGTGTTTGTTGGGATCCGATGAACTGTGAGTTTATGATCAGATTATCCATGAATATTATTTCAGTCTTCTCTGAAATCTTTTATGCATGATTATTATAGCTTCGTATTTCTTCTCCGATCTACTGATTTGGTTTTGCCAACTAGATTGATTTATCTTGCCATGGGAAGAGGTGCTTTGTAATGGGTTCGATCTTGCGGTGCTCAATCCCAGTGACAGAAATTGACATGACACGTATGTATCATTGCTATTAGGGGTAAAAAGATTCGGTTTATTCATATGTGAGTTTCATCTTGTCTACATCATGTCATCTTGCTTAAGGCATTACTCCGTTCTTTTATGGACTTAATACACTAGATGCATGCAGGATAGCGGTAGATGTGTGGAGTAATAGTAGTAGATGCAGGCAGAAGTCGGTCTACTTGTCTCAGACGTGATGCCTATATACATGATCATTGCCTTGGATATCATCATGATTATTTGCTTTTCTATCAATTCCCCAACAGTAATTTGTTTACCCACCGTATGCGATTTTCATGAGAGAAGCCTCTAGTGAAAACTATGGCCCCCAGGTCTACTTAAATCATATATGAAGAATCCTAAAAATACCTTCCTGCACTTTTATCTTATTTATTTTATTTTGTATTTTAGTTTAATCGATCTATCTATCACCATACAATTTAATCTTGCAATTTACCGCCAAGGGATTGACAACCCCTTGTTTGCGTTGGGTGCAAGGATTTGTTATTTGTGTGCAGGTGCTGCTAACGAGGTGTTGCGTGATTCTCCTACTGGATTGATAACCTTGGTTACATAACTGAGGGAAATAGAAATACTTACCTCTACTGTGCTGCATCATCCCTTCCTCTTCAGGGAAAATACCAATGCAAGCTACAAGTAGCAGAGTGGGCCATGTAGTTATCAAGTTTTGATCTGAAATTCGAGAGCACCTCGACGATCCAGAGTAGAGCCTTGGCGGAGTTCATTGCAGAATGGACTCCAATGCTAGACGAAGAAAAACCAGAGACCTCTCTCCCCGGCAAGGAAATAGTTGACGATTGGGTCATGTACTTTGACGGTGCTTTCACGCTGAAGGGCGCTGGTGCTGGTGTGCTGCTTATCGCGCCCACCGGAGAGCACCTCAAGTATGTAGTCCAGATGCACTTTCCTAGGGAGCAGGCCACTAACAACACTGCTGAGTACGAGGGGTTGCTTGCTGGCCTGCGCATTGCAATTGACCTCAGTATCAGGAAACTGTTTATCAGAGGTGACTCGCAGCTTGTTGTGAGGCAGGTCAACAAGGATTAGCAAAGCCCTTTGATGGAGGCATATGTCGATGAAGTGAGAAAGTGGGAAGAGCACTTTGACGGTCTGCAAGCAGAGCACGTTCCTCATGCCCGGAATGAGATTGCCGACAACCTATCAAAGCTTGCCACTCAAAAAATGCCTGTGGAACCAGGAAATTTTGTGCTCTAGCTCACTCAGCCGTCCGTTACACCATCGAAGCTGGTGAAGAAAAGAAAACAAGATGTTGATGGTTACTTTCCGGCAGAGCTACCTATAGCCACCAAGAAAGCAGATACCGCCGACAAGCCACCCTTTGCCGGTGAGCCACAGCATCCGGCAAGCCAGATCCTTGTCGTTGAGGCAAGTGCTCCCGCAGTGGAAGAAATGCCTTTAGTCCTTGTCGTTGAGCCACAAGCTCTGGCATGGGCGTAGCCGATTGTCCAATTCCTCTAGACAAGAGACCTTCCCGATAAGCAAGAAGATGCAGAAAGAGTGGCCCATCAATCAAGGATGTATAAGTACATTGACAACACCTAGTACAGGAAGAGACCTAACGAGGTAAAATTAAAGTGCATCTCCTGGGAAGGTGGACAAAGGCTGTTGGAAGAGATGCATGAAGGGATGTGCGGATCTCATATTGGGCCACGTGCACTTGTCTGCAAGGCATTCCATCAAGATTCTACTGGCCGACAGCCCTTCAAGACGCCTTAGCGGTGGTTATCAGGTGCGAAGCATGCCAGTTCCACTCCAAGGACATCCATCAACCAGCTCAAGCCCTCCAAACCATCCCTCTTTCCTGGCCCTTCTCGGTCTAGGGGCTCGATATCATCGGCCCCTTCCCCCGTTCTACCGGGGGCTTTGAATTCTTGTATGTTGCAATCGACAAGTTTACAATGTGGCCTGAAGTAGAGCCAGTGAGAAAGGTGACGGCACAGTCAGCTATCAAGTTCCTCAAAGGATTGGTTGCCCGTTTTGGTGTACCCAACAGGATCATCACCGACAATGGCACCCAATTCACAAGCCGCGCCTTCATAGCATATTGCCAGGAACTTGGAAATAAGATCTGCTATGCCTTCGTTGCTCATCCAAGGAGCAATGGGCAAGTAGAGAGGGCAAATGCAGAAGTGCTGCGTGGTCTAAAGACTAGGACTTTTGACAAGCTGCACCAGTGTGGAAAGCGCTGGGTGGAAGAATTGCCGGCGATTCTTTAGTCAATCAGAACGACACCAAATCGAGCCACTGGCCAGACACCCTTCTCCCTTGTGTATGGTGCAGAAGCAGTACTCCCCACAGAACTCAAATACGGGTCAACTCGAGTCTTGGCCTTCGATGAGGAGGACCAAGATGAGCTACGGCATGACGATGCCACGCTCCTTGAGGAAGATCGTTTTCTGGCTGCTGTCCGTGCTGCACGGTACCAGCAAGCTTTGTGCTGCTACCATAGGCGCATAGTGAATGCCAGGTATCTTGAGGAAGGCGACCTTGTTCTTCATCAGATTCAATCCACGAAGGGTAAAACCAAGTTGACGCCAAAGTGGGAAGGCCCTTACCGAGTAGTACGAGTCTCTAGGCCCGGCGCAGTCCGCCTAGAGACCGAAGAAGGCACTCCGGTGCTTAACTCATGGAATATTGAGCATCTTCATAAGTTCTACCCATAAGGCGCGGTTGCCGAGCTGCCCGACAACCTATTTTGTACAAGTTTGCTGTAAAGGCATGTAAACCTTTGTACAAAGCCGGGCACAGATCCCGTGCACAATAAAACTAAGTGTTTCACAACTATTTGAGCAAATGCATATTTATTTATGTGTTTCATGTAGTCTTGTGTTACAGGCTTTGCTTTGCATAAGGTAGGTAACGAACCGTCAAGGTTCCAGTCCCCCCTTTTCTCTTCTTTCTTTTTCCTAAAGGAAGGAAGGATCACTCGCGTACAAGTCGCGTACAAGCTTCCCGGGGAGAGTGACAATCATGGATGCCAAAGGACGCGTTCAAGATATCACCCTACGGCAAGAAGTACATCAAAGAATGAGCTAAGTTGCAAAACTTTAAAATAAAGTCTTTGTTGTAGTGGTGGCTCTCCTTGACCCATTCTAGCCTTTGTATGAGAAACCTACACGCTAAGGAACCTTGCCGTAATCGATTGCGCTCTTACCTTGCTTTGAGTCCGCCCGGCAACCTAAGTAGATGCATTATGATCAGCAAGCGTGATCTTGCCGGCAGTGGCACCCCCGGCAAGCTGCTGAGGACTTGTTCCTCGGGTACTTGCGGTATGGGTGTGCACACCGGCAAGTGTCCAGTAAGTGTAGGGTATGAAAAATCGTGCAAAGACAAAATGGAATAAGGAGAGCAACATGCATACGTCCATTCATAGTACGAATTACAGCAACTGCTAAACATTTAGATACAAAAGTTATCTTCCATGCCCCCACGGGGCTACATTGGTTTTGATATAGGAAGCTAAAACGGAGGAGCCTAGGCGGAGCACGGCTCGTCTTCAAGGCTCGACTAGGGCAATACTATGCGCCTAGTCGGAGTCGTCGCCTTCACTCTTGATACGCAAGGAACTTTCTTCGCTCTCGCTGCTGGAGTCAGTGCCGCTGCTGCTCTCACTTTCCATGCAGCATTCGATGTGGCCGTCGGAGGCCCCGAAGAACTTCACGCAGAGTGTGGCAGCTCCGTCATACCTGAACTGGAGAAGCTGCCGCGGCCCTAGACCACGGGAGCGGGCGAATGACTTCCACCCCCGCGTCAAGAACAGAGAGCTGGCGGTGGAGAACTCTACCGCCACCCAGGAGGGCCTGTTGTAGTAGCCATCCGCCTGTAGCCATAGGCCCAAGGGCCTGCTGCTCTCCATCACCCTCGCGAAGGGATCCGCGAGCCGGAGCCAACTGCGAAGCCAGCAGCGTAACCCCACGACAAACTCGTTCACTGCCACCGCCGTGTGGGACTCATGCACTGCCACCGCCGTGCGGGCTTCCGCCTGAGGGGGGAGCAGCCGCTCCACCACGTCCGCCACGCCCGCCTCGTCCACGGGAGCCACGCCCTCCGCGGCCGCGTGAGGTGGCTCTGCTATGGGCACTAGGGCTGGCGCTCACAACAACCACTGAGGAATGCGTCCGGCCCTGAGAGGGAACCCTCAAGGCAGAGGCAGACGCACGGGCTCAACCTCCACCCCTCACTATCGCAGCGGTAGGCCTCATGGGAAGCAAGGACGAATGAAAGGTTGGAGGAAACTGGCGAAGGCAGAAGATGGGTGGGAAAGATTGCCACTCCCCCCGCCCTCTCTTATAGCGCCCTAGGGGGATTACTCTCCCTGCCTCCTCGCCTCCCTTAATGGCAGAAATCGAGGAAGGATATGCGAGAAGTCAGGTGAAATGAGCAGGGCCCTCCATGTTTTTCCTTTTTATGGGGAAGGCGCGAGAGCTGGCTTTTTCTCGTCCTACGTGGCTACGCTTTTCAGACGCTCCACCTCCTGCAGCCGTTCCCCTCCACCTCTCCCATGCCCGCATTTAATGTGCATCGTGGATGGGTGAAGTAAAAGAGAAGATTATGACAGTTATCCTCTGCCACGCGCCGCCTTTGCACTATTTGGGCCTAGCCCAATGACGCCTCGCATGCGCGCGTGGCCCAGGCCAAAGGGCTCCTATCGGTTTACTAAGACATGGGTGCCCTCGTACCCAGACTTGTGCATAGGCAGTTGTAGCCTCTCTTCCGGCAAGGGCTTGATAGAGAGTAACTACAATCCAAGGCTCAACACTAAGACCGTGAAGAAGACCTCAAGGCAGGTCATCGAGAAGTATTATTCTAAGTACTAAAGATCGACACTGTTCTTGCCGGCAAGCCTCGCTCCGGCAAGGTGAAGGCCAAGGCTATGGTTGCCGGCAAGCTCCCTTCCTGGCAAGCAAGGCTCGACAAGCTCCGTGCAGGCAAGTTTGTTCTGTCCCGTTACCGCTCCACCTCACCATCGACCAGATAGGCTCGTGGGCTAGGTGTCGAGCGGGCAGGCAGTCAACATGACCGGCCAAAGCACGTGTCAGCACTCCACGCCGAGATTAAATTTAATGACACCCATCCCTGGGACGTGTCAAGGTTACAAGAGGGCGCCAGGACCGGTGGTACAGATCTTTTGCCCAAGGCCTCGCCTCCCCGACGTAGCACCTTACGGTGCATTAAATGCATTTGTCTTACCCCGTTGGAAGATAAACATGATGATGGTGCAAGTCATTGTTCACACTCTGTAATGACCATATTAGCCATTGTGGTAACCCCTTGGCCTATAAAAGGAGGCCCACGGCTACAGGTAGAACGGTCGACACCCAGTTCAATTACACGCTGCAGCTGCATTTTCCCGAGCACCTTGCCGGAAAACTACGCTCCCTGTAACCAAAGTTCATAGTCGATCAACCACAGAGCAAGAGTAGGGTTTTACGCTCATAGCGGCCCGAACCTGGATAAATCCCCCGTGTGTTCTTGCACTTACTAAAAACCTGCTCTTTGTCCTGTGCATGTCCCGTGAGCCGAATCGCAAAGGCACCCGTTCGGTCCCATAGATAGTCATTTCGCCCGACATCGGGCTCCACAACTCACAGGACTGGCATGGTTACGGTCTAGCACGACAAGTCTTCTCCTGCATCTGGCCACGTGCAAGGCCAGGTGAGTACTTTGAATGTACTCGCAAGACAACCAAAAACATAGCATCCAAACCAGCAGATGACAAAGCAAGCCCTATGCACATAAATTTATTCCATGGCAAATGATAAGCATGGCATGATGCTAGCAAGTAACATGGATTGAACAAATCAAAGCATATCATGGCATATCATAGTATATCATGGCATAGCATGGCATAACATGGAATATCATGGCATGGCATAGTTGTATCTACAAGATAAACTAAGCTGGAAAGTAACCTACTCTTACCTCTCGTGAAGAGTTAAAATAATATATTGTTCATCAATCAGTTTTACTGCCACTGCCGCTCGGGGCTAACTCATGATTCACCGAGATCTCATATCGTAGTCATGTCTGAACCACATGGTGATTTCTCACAATTATCTCATAGTCCAAGTCACCACATTTCCTTTATAGCACATTCTTTAACAAGTTTATTATAACAGGTTTATCCTTCATGTCGACAAAGACCAGATAGTGTGACCTAGTATGAACTGTGTCCATAACCGAGGATGTGGCTATCGATAGATTATACACTCTGCAGAGGTTAGTACACTGTACCCACACCACGGAACTCATGGCCTCGTGCTCCCATTCGGGTGGACCAACGACATTCCGACAAAACGAATCTATTGCATGACACTCTCCCGGCCCCTCCGACAAACTCCCCTTTGGGCTATGTCATGGGTGACCCCGATGTCAACTCGTGACATCCTGGCACCTCGTGGCCGAACAAAACTGTCCCAAACGGGGACCTGAGCTCAATACCGAAACCGGGTACACAAGGTTATGGCTGCCCACCGGGCCAGGGTAGCACGCGCACATAACCTTCCCTGGTTGGAGGTACCGGCGAGGGGCATGACAATAGACCGAATTAGGGCCTCCCCATCCAGGCAAGTGTGGTTGCACTGGTGAGCTCGATTCGGTGGCACTATGACTTGATCCCATCGATGACAGAGGAGGTTTGTTATATAAGTTTCATTTAACATCTCTATCATCTTACCATATCATCAATACTTATGAGCATGGATAATTACAAGTGCATCAATGAGCAAATATTACCAAACTATTAAATGAGTAGTTATGACCTATGAAGCATGACAATAGCATGATACACACATGTCAACCATATGATAGAATCATGATAATATTGATAACCATGGCATGAGATCAAATCAAAGTATCAGCATGATATTATCAATAAAAATATTATTACTAACATGGCAAAGGATAACATGGCATGACGTAGTAAGCAATACGAACAACTAGAACAAATTGTATAAATGCAGACTAAAATATAATATGAATATACTGCAACTACGCACATAGGGTTCAACCAAAGTCAACATGCAAGTCTGGAGCTCATGATAAGAGGTTGGCTTGCCTTGGGATGGACAAATACACCGGGTGGAAATGCGACAATCCACTGGATAGGAGGCGTCGGAACCGGTGCTCTCGGGAGGGACCTGGATTCAAGGAAGGGCAAAGATGGCCTCTTTAACATGTGGCAACATTATGAAATTGACACCATCGGGACAGGCTCGACGAGCTGAGAACGTGGACTTTGGAATTACCTCAATCGGAGTTACGGTCACGAAAATATGGCCGTTCGTTTGTTAGACAGAAAATAGACAAAAAACTGCCCGTTGCTGCCCTTAACGAGTGAACGCCTGGAATATAACCATTTCGGTGGCGGGCTGGGCTGAAAGTGCATTTCTTGGAATACGCCTTCGGAACAGAGAAAGCGCATTTCATGCAAGGCCACGACAGAGTACGCCTTCTCAAGTGCTAAGCGTTTTTAGCAAAATGCGCCTTCACTTAAACTGGTCAACGGGCCCTCCAGGTCAGCGCTGTGAGAATGACACATGGGGCCCATCGCATCCTCTCTCTCCTACTCCCTGGTCTCCTTCGAGCTCTCGACCGGAGACAGAGGGGGGCTCGGCCGCCGGCGTAGCCATCGCCTCGCCGCTCCAGAGGGCCGGCCGGCGGGCACGGGAGCTCGGCCGCTCCTCGCCGCGCCCGTGGGTGGCCGCGGGGTCGCCTCGCGTGGCCCACAGCACTGCCACTGTGGCTTGGGTGCCACGGCCGGAGCACGGCAGAGGAAGGGTGGCGCCGGCGGGCCTCCCCGGAGGAAATGGAGGGCGGCTATGGCTCAGCAGGATCCAGAGGGGTCTGGGACACCGAAGGAACAAGGAGAGGAGGGCTGCGGCATGGCCAGCCCGAGGGGTATCGGTGGCGGCCATCTTCGGCCATAGAGGAGATGGGGAGCTCCTGGAGCTTGGGGGAGAGCTGCGGGTGGCAAGGGGGACTCGGGGCACGCGCTAAAAGTCCATAGGGAAGGCTCGAGAAGGGGGAGGAGCTGGCAACGCGGCTCGGCAACGTGGCGGCCCTCCGGCGAAGCATCTGATGCTGGTGCTCATGGACAAAAGCTAGGGGACGGGGGAGGCAGGGGATAAGGCGACGTGCGGGAGCTCGTGGCATGCTGTGGCGCGCTGGGCGGCCGGGGAGGGGCCTGCCGCGGGTCCAGTGCACAGTGCACGCGTTTTGCAGGCAACACATGTGCTCTACGCGTGGTCACCGTGTGACTACAGCGTTGCCACGCGTTCTAGGCGGCCCGAGCATGTCTGGCAGGTTAGGCACTCCCCCAGTAACTGCTCGGTGCAAAGAAACGATACCCATGGCCCACGATGCGACTGCACGGTGCACAAATCTTAATCAGCAGCCAAGTGTTTGATAGATGGTGTGAGCAATGCACAACACCATAGGGCCTGGAATTTGCAGGAGGGTAGTGATCTACTAAGGTGATCCTTGTGCCAAAATATCAGCTCAACAAGATGAGGCTAGCTGGTACTTCCTTTGCGAAGTGCCCAACTGGCCAGAAATGAGAATGAGGGTGCTGGGGAAAAATGGCTAGGTGGAAATGGCCCAAATTTGGTGAAGACCAATGATATAGTCTAGAAAATGATCTGGTAAAATTGCAGCTCACTTGGATGCCCTATGAAGGTACCTCTTTCACAAAGATAAAATCTGAACAGAAACTTGGGAAAATTATAGGGAAAGATTGGATAGGTGAATTGAGCTGATTTTTGGTTGGCAGTAGTAATATATCAATATGACCTACCCTGCAAAATTTCAGCTCAATTGGATCAAGGAATCAAGCACTTCCTTCACAAAGTTTCAGACAAGGCAGAAACTTGCATTGGATCCTGTGCTCAAATTTTGAACTGGGGAACATGGGGTTTGGATGAAAATGGTGAGGATATATCTAGGAGAAACTGCACAAATTATTTGGGAATTTTCCTGGCTACCAAAATGGTAGTTCCTTTGGAAAGTGGCAAAGAGGCAATATTGGCCTTGTCAAGGAAAAGTAAATTTTCCTTATTTAAATTTGGCCAATATTTTTACCAAAGCTTGAGATACTTGCAAAGATCATCTCCACAAATTTTCATGAAATTCAGAGATGTCTAGCTATCCTTCTAGATTTAATTCCTCAGAAAGGCAGGAAAAGGAATTAATCCTAGATGAAAAATATTGCATATGACTTGGCAATATTTTTGCATATCCAGGGTTTATAAGTGTAGGAGGATCTCTGGGAATTTTTGGAGGATCAATAGAGCAAAAGAAATGAGGGTTCCTTTGTAATAACAAAGGCAGGGTTTCAAATTCCAAATATTGGAATTAGGATTCTGATGGGGTTTTGGGATGCTGACGATGGAGTCTTGGCCAGCATCAAAGGCATGGACAAGGCTCTGAAAGGTTGAAGATTGCCTGGATTCACCTGATTCCAGCAAACTCCGGACAAAGATTTTGAAAAAGAAAGCTTGGAAAGGAATAACAGTAGAAAAATTGATAACCTAATTTTTGGGGTGTTACACCTATTTTTCCATTACAGTTCCGATTGGATTCGGAAAAGTTGAAGTTAGCAAAACATCTTAACTAGGAGTTAGAACAGCAACCCACTTAAACAAACAAGGAATTAAAGAGTTTTGATTGCATGCTGAAAAGTATAAGTTATTAACATCATTAGAGCAACCGGTTGCAGCAGCAAAGTAGTTAAACAAACAAGTTTTACAAAAGGGACATGTTGTGCCATTGGAGTTTCTCTTGGATCCTGAAAAGTTGAGTAGTCAGTAACTTGATTAGAGCAACAAGTTACAGCAGCAAACCTGTTACACAAATAAGTTTTGGAAAATGTACCTGCTATGCAATTGGAGTTCCAATTGGATCTTGAGAAGTTGAAGTTGGTAACATTATTAGAGCAACAAGTTACAGCAGCAAACCAGTTAAACAAGGAAGTTTTTCAAAACATACCTGTTGTGCCATCGGAGTTTCAATTGGATCCTGAAAACTTGGTAGTTAGCAAGCATAAATAAAGTGTTGCAAGAGCCAGAAGAAACTAACATCAAACTAGTAAAACTAACCAGTTTTGGCAACGTATTTAATTACACATGAACTTGTAAAACTAATAAGTTTTTGGCAACGTATTAAAGTAACAAGTCGGTAGAGTTTACCAGCAACACATACGTCTCTAAATTTCATTCATGTAAGCAAAATGATTCTGACACATATATATAAGTTAAAAAGACGGGTCCCTCGTATAAACCTGAAGTTGTCTCTCCATGAACATGCAAACATTACTAGTGCTAGAAGTCATAACAGCAAACAAGGTAAACAAACAGGGTATCAGAAGGTAAATTACACATGAATTTTGTTGCACCCTAGAAGTAGATATGACCAGTTATCTACATGCTTAAGTAGCTATTGAAGTTCAGGCACAGGTAGTTCTATAAACAGTAAGTAACAAACACATAGATAGGCACAGTCTATAATAGGATTAACAGGCTATGGCATTATGTAATTAGTAGAAAACTAAATTAAGGCATGCAAGGTAATTGAACAATTTTGTAATCAGTGGCTAACAAAAATTCCGAGAAGTAGATAACTGAACTTACGCTAGCTCTTTGTACAGGCACACTACAACTTCTTTTTAGCTTACGAGGTTCTACGAAGGAGTCCATGACATCACTTGCTTGGATACGCAGTCTCAATACTCCTTTCTTCTCACACTACATTTTGGTAAGTCGAATGGTTAATCTTATAAGATGGTGCGACCTTGTTGTATTATATGAGGATAGGTTGTCAGACTAGTTGTAGCAATACACACCACACTTGCTTTTACTGTATAATTCATGCAATTATATTTGGCCTATCGAGATCTAAGCAATCTACAATAGGATGAAAAGACTGACATCCTTCTCATTATTGGCCAACTCAGTTCATAGAAACAAGCAATTCAACCATTATGTGGGTAAATCAAAAGCGCCACTGGAATACATTTCACTACCCCAATCATACACACAAATCATACACGCAGGCCAGTACGAATTAAATGAAATGCAGGGACTTACGCTAGCTCGTTGTACAGGCTCACTGCAGCTCTGCTTGCGCTTGGGATGTTCCATGAAGAAGTCCATGTTACCACTTGCTTAGATGTGCATGCCCTATACTCCTTCCTTCCCCCTCTGCATTTTTGGCACGGCGAGTGGTTGATCTAATGAGAGGAATCGACCTTGCTGTTGTACCGGAGGACAGGTACATACAAGGTTGTACGAGCATGCAGGATGTGTACCAGATCCTGTAGCACCGTCATGCTTCGCTAAAAAATGGTTTTGCTTGTTTCAGATGATAGCTCCGGAAGAAATAAGAGTTGAAGTCAGAGTTGCATAGGCGTATAAGCTAAGAGAGTAGTAAAAGGATATCCAAGCATCGTCGGAACAGTGCATAGTGTAGTGATATGTGGATACCTAGTTCGGGCCGGCGTTTGGGCATACTTGCGTAGAGTGCGGGTCACTTCAGAGCCGTTGAGGGTGATGCGCTTGCGTTGGCTGGCCGCCTATGAAAGCTGATCTTGAGCGGCGGCGGAGCGCTACGATGCACTGGACGAGACCGTTGGTGAAGCACCAGCGGGGGGGCGGGGGGGTGGAGGTGCGACGATGTGCTCGGTGAAGTAGCCCCAGTAAGGTGGAAGACGGCGTCGGTTAAGCAGACCTGATGCGGTGGAAGTTGGTGTCTGTGAAGCACGTCGGCTACGGCGGCCGCCGTTGTCGGTGGACCACCCGGTGCGGTGGATGAGGGCCTAGATGAGGCAGCTCCGGTACGGTGGTGCAGCGCGCCGTTGTCTTCATCGTCATCGTCCGGTACAGAGGTTGGGAAAGAGACAAGATGTGGGGCGATTCAAATTTTGCTTGGGTGGCGGCGAATTAGGGATTTGAGCGTTCTGGGCGCGGAAGGGGGCGCTGGAGAATGGGGATTTTGCAGGGATGGATTTCGGGCCGCCAGATATTTCAATCTAAAACGTGGAGGCGTGAAGTTTTTAACGTCCGTACGACACACGCCACCACCACGACACGACCGTGGTCTACCTGGTGTGCCTACATTTGAGAATGCAAACAAATCTAATTTTCATTGGCAAACGAATCTGTATGTATTACCATGCCCGTGTTTTCCTTGCAAATAATTAGTCCTTTGAAACGAGATACTAGTAATTAATTAATGATGAGTTCTTTGAATTAGAGTGTGTTTCTGACATAGCGATCTCCAATTCTAACGTCGATTTCACATTTCATGGTATCCACGCTAAGTTTTTGAATGCAAATTCATATGTATAAGATGAACACTATGGTGGTGAGAAAACTTTGTATGAATTCAAGCATATGACCACACACATACAAGATACCACAACAATCAAGTCAATATTAGTGCATCAACTTTTCCAAACCATGCATGTATGGCACGAATTCGAAGTAATTACAGAAGCCATATGCATGGTCCTCAATTCAAATTTTACAATGTGCACTGAATTGAATCGTCAATATTAAGTCTATTACTATCTACATTCAAATGTTGTGTTTAGCCCCCCCCCCGGCACACACACTACATACTTCCTCTATCGATCAATCTTCCACTCTTAACCACCTTATAGAACTATTGGTTTCCGACACCCGTCCATTCTTTCTCTCCATGTTTCGATCTCTAATTCTCTGAAATACACAAACCCCTTTCCCCCACTCTCTCAACAAACATATTTCTCTCACACACCCGCCATTGCACTCCATGCCGAGCTCTCTCTCTCCCCCTCCCACCCTCTCTCGCTAGATACATATATTGGCTCTCTAGACCCCCCCTCTCGCGCACATGCACTCACATTGTCTATCTAGGTCACTCTCTCCACACCGTCTCACTCTTTCGACCGTACGGGGGCCCACATTCGCTCAATCTCTCTCTCTCTTTATCTAAGTATCGATTGACCTCGTTTTCTCTCACACACAAACGATATATTTCCCTGTTTGGGCCTCGATCGACACACTCCATACTCTGTCATGCAGATTATCTATCTAGGTCACTCTCACCAAACTATCTCACTCTTTCAACCATTTGGTGGCCCACACTCGCTCAATCTCTCTCTCTCTCTATGTATGTCTCGATTGACCTCGCTTTCTCTCACACACAAATGATAAATCTCCTTGTTTGGGACTAGTTCGACATATTGTATATACTCTCTCATGTACATTATCTATCTAGGTTACTCTCTCCAACCCGTACTTTTCACTCTTTCGACCGCATGGTGGCCCACACTCGCTCAATCTCTATCTCTTTATCTATGTCTCGATTGACCTTGCTTTCTGTCACACACAAAGGATATATCTCCCTGTCTGGGCCTTGATTCACACTCTGTATACTCTGTCATGCACATTGTCTATGTAGGTCAATCTCTCAAGATCTCTCTTACAGCCATCACCCTCCCCAAAAGCTCGATCGCACGATATCTCTCCAGAGCATATCTCTCTTTTGAACGAATGTCGGGCCACACTCACCCTATCTCTCTATCTATCTATGTCTCAATTGACCTCGCTTTTCCGCACCGTCTCTCCCACACATACACACTACCTCTCCATCTCTCATAGGGTCGGAGCTATTTACATTGCCAGGGGGACTATGCCTCCATCCTTGGATTAATTTGTGAAGGCATTTATTTTGGAGGGTTTAGGTTAGTTTTTTCCTAGCATTTGGCCCACAACTACTCCAAACACCGTTGCCCCCTGCCCCTCCCCCAATTATTTCCCTCTAGCTCTGTGACCACTCTCTCGCACGCTCTTTCTCACCTTTCCTGTCGCACCATGGCATTTTTGCAAAAAAAACTCTCATGTTTTCTATAATTACTACAAGCAAGCTACCACTACTGCAGGAATGCCTAGCAGTGGCGGCTGCAAAAAGGCCAGCAGTGGCGGGCAAGCCTCCTAGGGGCGCCCGCCACTGACGTCCCGCCACTGCGAGTACCCCATCAGTGGCGGGCGTCTACTCCCGCTCGCCATAGCTAGATGCTCTAGTTGTGGCGGTCGAACTTCCCTCGCCCGCCACTTTCAGATGTTGTAGTTGGGGCCAGCAACCTGGACTTCCCACTACAACTATACATATAACCAGCAAGTATTTACATATTCGATCATATGTATTACGATGTATCACTGTTTAGGAGCGGCACATTTTGCCATAGTCAATAAACAAGCTAACAACAAGTTGCCCAATTGCATATAGCTAGCAAAAAGTCATATAGGAATTTTCATAGAAACATAGAAACTACATTCAGAGCATCGATCATAGAGACCACATTATGGCAGTGCACAAGTAGTTGAAAAACAAAAGTTCAAGTCCATCATAGCAACTTGAGATTATGCTCAGCTCTGTGAAGAGTTGTCGTCGTCTCCAATCATCGTGTTGAACTCAGCTAGGGCAGACTTGGCAGTTTCAAAAAGTGTCTCAGCAGCCTCGATGGCTCCTCGCGCACTCTCCGCAGCAGCTTTGCGGCTTCTAGTGGCCGTCCTCACAAGATCGAGAGATCCTTCAGTGCTCTTGGCATATTGTAGAGCCTTCTGGGTGTCTACTAGGGTCCTCTCCGCATAGGTGAGCGCAAACAGTCAAACACCGAGTACCCAAACCAGCCTCGGGACGGTGTCTAGGGCTGTAGGAGTCGTAACGAAGCCTGTCGGCTCCTCCACTTAAATCGCAAAAGTTGACAGTTAGATAAACCACATTTATACGAAAGCAACTATATAAGAAGAGATAATTAAAACTGTGTACGGCAACCCTCGATGTCGTTCTTCGGTTGGGCAGTTCTCACTCATAAGTGGTTGTACATATGTTGGGCACTCCATGAATGGTACTTCGACTGTCGGTGATGGTCATTCTTCACCTTCCCCTCCTCCCTTACCAACGTATCGGAGGAGGAGGAGGCCAGAACGACCCTCTATGACAACAGTCGATTCATCTCCCAAGTGGTTGTATATATGATGTACACTCAATGTTATTTCGACCATTGGTGAAGGTCGTCCTTCACCTTTTGCTCCTGCTTTACCAAGTTCTTCGAGGAGGAGAAGAGGAAGGACGACCCCTACGACAACAGTCGGTATCCTCCTCTGAAAACAACAACTCTCATCTCAATATGTGGATTTAGAGTGAGAATTGCCCCCTGAACAAAAAATAAATGTAGCTAACAATATCAGCAAACTAATTAAGTATTACCTATAGAAAACACATTAAATAGCTACATTACTCAGTTTTGATCAACAGCATTACATTAAAATTTGGGCATGAACTCTGCTTTAAAATGGACATATTAAGTGCTAGAAATTTGGCGAAATGGAAATAAATCAACGTTTCGCCAAAACATTCGCTCTTATTATGAATCCCTGTAAAGAAAGTTCCTATAATCTATGGTCTACGATCTATGAATAAGAAAGTTCCTATAACTAACAATAGCAGCATTACTACATTAAAATTTATGAATCACAAACAATCTACGAATAAGAAAGTGCTACAATCTACGATCTACAAACTCTAGCCATAACCCTACCAACAAAAAAAATGTAATAGAACACAATTCGAATCACAAGCAATCTACGATCTACAAACCCTAGCCTTAACCCCCAATACTCCTAACTCTAACCCTAGCTCCCCAACCAATGTGGGTGGCAGCCACGGCCGTGGGTGTTGATGCCGGCCGCGGCCTTTGGTGTGGGTGACGGCAGGGACGACGAGATCGTACCGGATCCCATGGTGATGGCGACGGCGGGGCCGACGGGGGCGGCCAAGAGGACGGCGGGGCCGGCGAAGAGGACAGCGAGGCAGAGGCGATGGCGGCGCTGACAGCGAGATCCATTGGGGAGAAGTTAGGGTGAATGAGTGAGTGAAGTGAGGGGGAGGACGGCTGGATCGAGCGCGCGTGGGGTGGTAAAATGTGTTCGTGCAGCGACGGGCGGCAACAAGCAACCACCACAGCTATGGTCTGACAAAACTGTACATCTAGCAAGGATAACTAGGGGCGGTCGAAAAACGCTGCTCGCCGCTACTTGGTCGTCTACGTGTGGGGGGCGCTACGTTTTGCCCGTCACTGCTGAGTTAAGCAAACAAGCCCCGCTTGGGAGATCATACATGTGGCGGGCAGGTAGTACCGCCCGCCACAGTTAGTCCACTAGCTGTGGCGGGCAGGATTTGTTACCCGCCATAGCTTGTTTTCAAAAATAGCTGTGGTGGGTGCTCCGCCCCGCCCGCCACTTGTTAGGGTTCACCTATAAGACCTTTCCTAGTAGTGTACTAACTACACACCGGGGGACCCACCTATCATGGAACAAATTTGGACCCATATAAATTAAAAATGAAAAGGAAGAGGATCGAATAGGCGACCAGGTCCTTCCAGGCGCACGTCAGCGATTCGGTGCCCAGGCTCCTCTGCACCCGGTCAAGAAAAAATCACAAAAAATTCAAAAAATTCCAATTTTTTTGGGCGTGCTAGATAATTTGTTGCGTGAGGTCCGCTCCAATTTTGAAAGCATTTGAACATCTTAGTAGCTTTCAGCAAAAAAGACAAATTGGGTCAGAACATTACACTCTTTTATAGACCCCAAATCTGTCTTTTTTGCCGAGAGCTACTCAGATATCCAAATGATATGAAAATTGGAGCGGACATCACGCACCAAATTGTCTACCATGCAAAAAAATGGAATTTTTTAAATTTTACTAGTATTTGTTTTCATTTTGTTCTTCAGCGTGGGTGTAGATGAGCCTGGGCTCAGAAATGGAATGTCGCGTTTGTTGTATCTTTAATGGATAACATGTTTTTATATTATTTTCATTAGATTAGTGGGACCGGCTCGTCAGCACGTACTACTCCCCTTTATTGAGCCACTTACTGGTGGATCCCATGTCTGCTCTCCCTCTCTCTCTCTCTCTCTCTCTCTCTCTCTCTCTCTCTCTCTCCTCCTCCCCTTCTACGTTTAGACGCACGGGCAAACATGAAGAACGCGCGAGCTAGTAAACATGGCGCGCCACCCGGGGCAGATGCCCGATGCCATCGACCGTATCTGGATGCGTTCACAAGTTACAGACCAGTTTTACCAACTAGTATTTTAGAAGTACAGGAAAAAAAGTGACTGTGACGGACAAGTTCAGGCACCCGTGGTGTATTTAACTAGTAGTAACAATTAAATGCGTGGATAAATATATGTATCGCCTAGTGCTCTACTACTTGTGAACTGCGTTGGGATTTCTCCGAAGAGGGGAGGATGATGCAGTATAGTAGAGATAAGTATTTCCTTCAGTTAAGAACCAAGGTCATCAATCTAATAGGAGAAACACACAGAACCTCATTAGCAGCACCTACACACACAAAAGCAAACACTTGCACCCAACGCAAATTAGAGGGTTGTCAATCCCCTTAGCGGTTATTTGCAAGGATTAATTCTGATAGTGATAGATAAAAAGATAAATTGCAAAAGAAAATAAAAGTAAATAAATTGCAGCAAGGTATTTTTTGATTTTAATATATGGTAAAAGTAGACCCGTGGGCCATAGTAGGGGCTTCTCTCTCGAGCACAGAACATACGGTGGGTAAACAAATTACTGTTGGGCAATTGATAGAAAAGCGCATAGTTATGATGATATTCAAGGCAATGATCATGTATATAGGCATCACGTCCGAGACAAGTAGACCGACTCCTGCCTGCATCTACTACTATTACTCCACCCATCGACCGCTATCCAGCATGCATCTAGGGTATTAAGTATAAAACAGAGTAACGCCTTAAGCAAGATGACATGCGGTAGACAAAGTAAACTGAAGCAATATGATTAAACCCCATCTTTTTATCCTTAATGGCAACAATACAAATACGTGTCTTGTCCCTTTCTGTCACTGGGATATAGAACACCACAAGATTGAACCCATCACAAAGTACCTCTCCCATTGCAAGATAAAACAATCTAGTTGGCCAAACCAAACAGATAGATCGGAGAGAAATACAAAGCTATATCAATCATGCATAAAAGAGTTCAGAGAAGACTCAAATAATATTCATGAATAATCTGATCATAAATCCACAATTCATCAGATCCCAACAAACACACCACAAAAAAAGATTACATCGTATAGAACTCCAAGAACATCGAGGAGAACATGGTATTGAAGATCAAAGAGAGAGAGAAGAAGCCATCTAGCTACTAGCTATGGACCCGTAGGTCTGTGGTAAACTACTCACACATCATCGGAAGGGCAGCAAGGTTGATGTAGAAGCCCTCCGTGATCGATTCCCCCTTCGACAGAGTACCGAAAAAGGCCTCCAGATGGGATCGCGGAAGAAGAGAGGCTTGCGGCAACGGTAGGGTTTGCTCGTCTGGCTCTCTATTGGTTTCCAAATATTTGAGAATTTATAGAAGTGGAATTAGGTCAAAAGGAGCCACGACGGGCCCACAAGGCATCAGGGCGCCCCCTTGGGGCCGCACCCTGTTGCATTGTGGAGCCCTCATGAGGCTTCTGGCATCCTCCCGAAAGTTCCAGGGTCTCTTTTCTCCAGAAAAAAATTGTCAGAAAGTTTCGTGGCATTTGGACTTCGTTTGGGATTGATTTCCAAAAAAACCAAAAACAAGCAGAAAACAGCAACTGGCACTGGGCACTAGGTTAATAGGTTAGTCCCAAAAAAGATATATAATTGCATATAAAACATCCAAGATTGATACTATAAAAGCATGGAACAATCAAAAATTATAGATACGTTGGAGACGTATCAAGCATCCCCAAGCTTAATTCCTGCTCGTCCTCGAGTAGGTAAATGATAAAAACAGAATTTTTGATGTAGAATGCTACTCACACTTCATCGGAAGGGTAGCAAGGTTGATGTAGAATCCCTCCGTGATCGATTCCCCCTCTGGCAGAGTACTGAAAAAGGCCTCCAGATGGGATCGCGGAAGAACAGAGTCTTGCAGCGGCAGAAAAGTTATTCGAGGTGGCTCTCTGTTGGTTTCCCAATATTTGAGAATTTATAGAAGTGGAATTAGGTCAAATGGAGCCACGAGGGGCCCACAATGCCTCAGGGCGCCCCCCCGGGCCGCGCCCTATTGCCTTGTCATCTCCTCGTGAGGCTTCTGGTCTCCTCCCAAAGCTTCCAGGGTCTCTTTTGTCCAGAAAAAAATCGTCAAAAAGTTTCGTGGCATTTGGAATTCATTTGGTACTGATTTCCTAAAAAACTAAAAACAAGTAGAAAATAGCAACTGGCACTGGGCACTAGGTTAATAGGTTAGTCCCAAAAAATGATATAAAATAGCATATTATTGCATATAAAACATCCAAGATTGATACTATAATAGCATGGAACAATCATAAATTATAGATACGTTGGAGACGTATCACTCCACCAGTAAAACCCACTGCTCCCTGATGAGAAAAGGCATCGATTGGGGTTTCCCATGGTGAAAACCAAAAGATTTACCCCGCTCCCTCCGCCTTCCCGTAGATAGCATTGCCTTCCAGCCGTTTCACCCCCTTTGCTTCCTTTCCCCATTACTTCTATGGCGGTGCACTAGATCACGGAGTCTGAGGTGAGGCGCCTGACAGAGGAGCTCCAGGCCAAGGATGCGGAGCTCAGGGCCAAGGACGTGGAGATCAGTGAGCTCAGGGAGGAGAAGAGTGACATGCTTCTCCGTTATGAGGGGGAGTTCATAGAGCTTCAAAAGTGGCAGGAGTCCACCACAAAGATGCTTGAGGCATCGGCGGTGTCGTTGCAGAAAGCGGGAGATACCCTAGGCGGCTAGGTTGCCCTGATAGCAAGCCGGCTGGAGCGTGGGCGGGCCGATCATGATGAGGTCCAGGATCGCCTCAACCACTTGCTGGACCATGTTGCCACGCAAGTGTTACAGCTGTGTGATGCCTACCGTCATGCCATCACGACCATGCCAGCCGTCGGGCTAAGCATGTTCGACCACCCAATCTACTTCAACGAGCTGCGGCTTCTTGACCTAGTCTCCTTCTTCACCTATATCTCTAAGGAGCTAAACCATCTCCGCGCGGTGGTGCAGGCAGCGCTAGACAAGGAGTGGTGCGGGCGGCCGTTGCCGGGAGAATCCTTTCCGGGCTTCGTCACCGGAATCCATTTGTGCCGTTGGACGCCGTCTTTGACGAGCTAGCTCCCGTCGACCGAGAGCAGGCTCTGCGGGCGGTGGCACCCTGCATCACCACCGTCGTGCGCCTGGAGAAGTAGAGGGACTTTGGTGCTATTTAGGCATCCTCTGCATGGGCATGTCATGGCGTAACATGACCGTTGGATCAAACTCAGACAGTCCAGATCAGTCACTATAGCAGAGAGCACTATAGAGGCGTGCTTCATATGTGTCACAGCCCTAGCTCAGTCATTGCTTGTCATTGCATAATCATCCATGCATCATGTTAAATTTCATTTAATTTGAAATGGGGATGTTCAAACCCTAGCGCCAAATGAAATTCAACTAGGATCAAAATAACATATTTTCAACGAATCCAAAATGCCCTTCAGAAAAGTTCATCATTTTTGGAAAAGGTGCAAACCTCTGCTAAAAATGATGCACACATTTTTGGAACTGCACTGGATTTTTGAATTAACTCGTATTGTATTTGAATTGGGGCATTTGAACCCTATAAATATTTTAAATGCTCCAAATATTCCGGAATCACTTGTGGGCTTTGGGAATAATTCAATTAGTGCCCACAATTTATTTTAGGATTTTTGCAAATGATTTGGTATTTGCAAAAAACATAGTTACAAAATTAGAAAACAGAAAAGAATTAGAAGAGAGAGAAAGAGCATCTTACCTCGGCCTCACCTGTGCCGGCCCAGCCCACCACCGAGGCGCCAGTCGTCTACCACCTCATGCCAGAAGGACGCGAGGCGCGTGGTCGCCGCGCGCAGGCCACCTCCTCTCTCCCTGCCTGCCTGCCACCTCCCCAACGAGTCTGGATGATGCCACACACTCCCCCTCGACCCCCTCGACCTCTCCCTCGTCCTCATGTCTCCTCCACCTCTCTCCCCCGCTCTCCTCGTTCGCGTCCGAGAGTGCCGCCGAGCACCACCGCAGGCACCGCGCATGCCTCGCCTCGCCATCTGGTCCTCTAGCTCCGTCTCGACGCCGTGGAGCTGCACGCCCAAGCACGCGACCGCGGGAGGCCTGCGACGTCGCCATCGATGCCGTCTTCATCCTCTGCACCGACGGCCACCATCGCTCAATTCGTCACGTCCATAGCCTCCCTGGCCCCGCCATCTGCACTGGCTGACTCGCCGTGAGCCACTGATCCTCTCCCCTCCATCTTTTGCCTCGCGCATGTTTCGTAGCCGTCGTTCCGCGAGCTCCCGAGCTCACCGCCGGCGTCCTCATCGCCCTCATCGTGTTAGCGTGCCTTGGTCACGCCCGAGCACGTCATCATGCTCCTGGCCTCACCAGGAGTCCGTTAAGCCCCTCGGAGAGCTCCCCTGTGCTCTGTAGCCCTGCGCCCGCTCGAGCCGTAGCTCCGACAGCCGCCAAACTCCTCGCCGTCGTCAACACAAGCCACCCCGGCCTCCCTCGCTTGCTCCTTTAGACGCGGCTCAGCTCCAGCTACCGAACGCGCCTGTCCGCGCGTTGTTTGGTTGCCGGAGTGGCGTTTCTGACGTCCTCCGCTGAGTCTAGCCTCGCCGGCGTCGAGCCACCGGCGTGTTTGACCTGTTTGATCGGCGGGCTGACGTGGCGACGTCATTAGCCACTAATGACGCCACTAACTAACCCCTGAGCCACTGACAGTGGGACCCGCATGTTTAATTAGGCCGGCTAATTATTTGGTTAGGATTAGATTAAACACAGTGGACCCCAGCCGTCAGTTTTGAGTTTGCTGACGTCAGCGTTGACCTGGACCCACTGGTCAGTGTCTGTAGCTGGTCCTGTTACACTGACGTGTGGGCCCCGCTGGGCAGGTTTGACCCTGGTCAGCTCGGTTAACCTGCTGATATCATGCTGACGTCATTAATGATTTTCTGGATTATAAATAATTCAGGAAATTTCCTGAAAATGTTTAAAACTTCTGAAATTCATAGTAAATCAGCCGTAACTCAGATGAAAATAATTTATATATGAAAAAGTATCAGAAAAATCTGAAGAATCCGTTTATGGCATTTCCATGCATATTTGAACAAGTTAACCTCACTGAGTAGGACAAGTGATGATTAGGGCAATTTATGAAATAACATTTGGAGTTGGAATTTGATCTTGTTTGAATTCCACTCCAATTAACTTGGATAATTGTTGCATTAGGTGAATTCAGTACCTTAACATGCCATGATCATACATCATGTTTGTTTCATTGCATTGATTATGTTCCTTCTTGTTGTCGGTGTTTGTTCCCTCTTGGTAGCCGATGTTTCCGACGATGTGATCGTTGAAACCGATGAAGAGCTATGCTATCTTCAGAAGTGCCAGGCAAGAAAATCCCCATTGAGCATTCCGATACAATTCCACTCTCTCGCTCTTGCTCTCTTTTACTGCATTAGGACAACAACGATTCAACTGTTGCGGTAGTTGAACCCATTCCTGTGCATGACCTGTCTTTGCCACAGTAAATAGTTGAAACCCACTAGCATGAGTAGGAGTTGTTTGAGCCATGATGTGCCTACTCATTCATGCTTGCTTGTTATGCCTGCTATGCTTAGAGTTGTGTCAGGTCTGATTCAACTGGGATGGATTGGGATGGTGGTAAACATGTCCTACTGTTGAGAGCTAAGTGTGTGAACATGTGACACCCCGAGACCGATTCCTTCCGTAATTATTATCATTTTATTGTTTGAGCTATTTTATTTTATTTTGCATTGCATCATGTCATCATGCCATCATGTCATTAAAATTTTACAACTCAAATAAATAAATTGTATGGATTTTTGATCCATTTAAATCGTGGGAAATTCACATGGTGATTTCTCTTTATAACATATCCTCCCAATATTTAGGGAGCTATTATGAAATATTCCATTAATTTGGAATCAACCACAACACACTTGCAATTTAATTCTCATGTCTTTTCTACTTCAAGTTTGGTCGTCAAACTTCGCCCATAAATTCTTTCATCATTTTCCCGAGCTCCACCCAAAATCTCAACATTTTGGGGCACTTCGAAAACCTAGTCCTAATTCAAACCATTTGAATTAAATTCAAATGAATTTGAATTTGAATCTTTTTTAATCCTTCCACCTCTAATTTTTCTTGAGACAAGCTCATTTTGTGAGTCCGGGGAAATTAACCCCATGCCCAAATTCCTTCGCTAACCTTTTTCTTTTCTCTCTTTTCTTTCTTTCTATGTTTCTGCTAATGGAAAATATGGAGAGAAATAAGAGAGAGAGAGCAGCCAGCAGCCCAGCCACGCGGGCCAATTTTGCACTAAGGCCTAGCCGCTCCCTCCTGATCCCTTGAACCCTGGCCCGACCGATCCCCATCTCTCGATCGATCCTCTCTCTCCCTCGTTCCCTCTGGCCGCCGCCACCACACAACACACACACACGTATCACAGGAGAGGAGCTCCTCGCCTCGATCCCCATGGCCTCCTCCACGCCCTCTCCTTCTTCCTCCCCTTCTTGCTCCTCCTCGCCGCTCCTAGCGCCGAGCTCGGCCGGGCCACAACCAAGGTGCTCCGCCGGCCCTCGTCTCGCTCGTGGCCGTCTCCTACGACGGAGCCCGTCGTCCTACCTGCCCCACGCCACCCGCCATCGCCGGTGACCACCAGCAGGCCGCCGCCTCGCGCCATCCCTATTTCCTCTCAACTTCGAGCTCCGCGTGTCTCTCTCTCTGGCTGCTCATGCCACCATGGCCGCGCCTTGCCTCTGCCTCTTTGCCGCGCACCGCTCGCCTATGGCGCCGTTGCCGCTGCTCTGCTGCTAATCCTCCCCTGCTTCCGTGCCGTCCGCCTCTGCTCCACCGACCCTTCAACCGCGCCGCCCTGCTCGTCTTGCTCCTGCCACGCCTCGCGTCACCTGAGCCTCAAGCCGTCACCCGCGTCCCAAGCTCCTCTAGCACCACCGTCGTTTGCCTCCTCAAGCTGCCCTATTGGCCTCGGTTTCGAGACCACCACTAGTGGCCAGAAGCACACCAAGTCGTTCCCTGGTGCACCTACGATATGTGTTGCCGTGGACGCATTCGAAACCGGGTTCGAGACCAAGCACCAAGATGCACCCTGGATTCGCCAAGTACCCATTCGGTTTGTCAAGACCGGCAAGACCGACGACCGAACAAGCACGCCGCCTCCGTGGATGTTTTCCGAGTACCACGACTCCCGAACGAGTACCGCCTTGTGGTTTTCACCAAGTACCCCTTCAGATCGCCAAGACCGAGATCGCCAAGTACCACTACCGTCGACCCCCGAAGAGCTCGGATTCGTCAAGTTCCTCTCCGAACATGTACCACTACCGTCGCGAGTACCACTACTTCCGCTACGACCTGTGAGCAATTACACCGCATCGATCCGAACCGTCTCGAACCGCACGTTTCAAAGGTAACCACCGAGACAACACCCGTTAACGAAAGCATGTGTGATGTATGAGATGAACCGCGTGTTTGCACCGTATGCGATTGTCGTTGCATGTTGCCCCTCTTTTGCCATGCCACCGACACGTGGGACACCCGGTTACCGGGATCACTCCCCATCATCTTTTACATGACACGCTCACACCCACACTTGTTCCTTTGCACCGGTATCTCAATCGCGTTACCGGAACCGGAATGTTGCCGTGGCATCATTTCTGTTATTGCCGCCGTGGCATCCATTTCTTTCCGCCATGGCGGCAAATGCCTCATATCATGATATATGCCTATGTTTTCATAAAATTGCATACAACTTGAATATGTCATCCTCATGCATGTTAACTACATTTAATATTGTTGCTTGAATTAAAATTGCCTAATGACTTGCTAAAATGGTTTATTTCATAACTAAATAACCGTTGCTCCGTTGTGATCATGATCTATATGAAACTTGCTTAGAATTGTGTGTAGAATCACATTGTCATGTTGCATCCTTGATTTGTGTGTTTGTGGTTGATGTTTGCATGCATTTTTGCATCCTTGCCATGTTAGACTTATTTAGCTCATATCTTCTAGCCCGTAGCTCCGAATTAAATGTTCTACATATGTAACTTGACTAGAAAAATGTGTAGATCATCATGGTGCATGTTAACTTGCTGTTTAACAACTTTAACATTGTGTTTAACTCAGATCAGTACCAATTTCGAAATTCACATATGGGGATTTTCCGGAATTGCTATGTGTTGTTTCCGGCCTCATTTAAACTTGCCTAGTTGTATGGTTTGCTTATGCTTCATCTCTTGCCATGTTTAACAACACTTAATCTTGTCATGCATCATATTTGTTTGTGCATCATGCCATGGTTATGCTTGTGTGTTTACCATATTGTTTGCTTCTTTCCGGTTGTGCTTCTTCTCGATAGTTCCGGTTTCGTTGCGATTGTGAGGATTTGCTCGACTACGTTGGATCGTCTTCTTCATGGACTCGTTCTTCTTCCGAGCGGGATTTCAGGCAAGATGACCATGACCTTGGATATCTTTACTATATTTGCTTGCTAGTTGTCTCGTTGCTATCGCTATGTCGCGCTTCCTACCACATATATGTCAGCCTCCCATATGCCATGATACAGCCTCTAACCACCCTTACCCAGCAAACCGTTGTTTGGCTATGTTACCGCTTTGCTCAGCCCCTTTCTTATAGCGTTGCTAGTTGCAGGTGCTCTTGCAGGTTGTTCCATGTTGGGACATGGACATGTTGGGATATCACAATATCTCTTATTTAATTAATGCATCTATATACTTGGTATTGGGTGGAAGGCTCGGCCTTTTGCCTAGTGTTTTGTTCCACTCAAGCCGCCCTAGTTTCCGTAATGCTGGTGTTATGATCCATGTTTAGCGTTCCTAACATGCTCAGGGGAATGGGACCCTCTTAACAGTTCGCTTTGAATAACCGCTTCCCGCAAGGCCCAACTTTGGTTTTAACAGTTGCCAACATAATAATACTGAATTAAATAATTAATTTGCATAGGGGGTCACGTCCCCGAGGATTCTTTTAATTCCACATAATATAGGTGGGCCAGTGCAGATGGTGCTGGTCCAAAATTAGAGCACCGTGCGGGGCCGCCCCTTGGCAACTTGGGGTATATGGCACATGTACGCTTCGCTTATCCGCCGTGTCCTGAGAACGAGATACGCGGCTCCTATCGGGATTGTCGACACGTCAGGAGGTCTTGCTGGACTTGTGTTACCACTGTCGAAATGTCTTGTGCACCGGGATTCCGAGGATACTTTGGGCTATCTCGAGGTTGAGGTATTTCCACCGCAGCTTGTGTAGGCTTATGATGGGCCAGGTTGGAACACCCCTGCAGGGTTAAATCTTACGCGAAGCCGTGCCCGCAGTTATGTGGCGCTTGGATATTTATAACCTCCGGATGTAGAGAACTTGACACTAATCCTAATTAAAATACAACAACCGTGTGCATAACCGTGACCGTCTCTTTTCGAGGAAGTTCGAGAAGAGAACACGGTGGGGTTATATTTGACTCGTAAGTATGTGTTCAGGATCACTTAGTGGTCATTTGTAGTTTGCGACTGTTTTGCGTAGATGCTATTCTTATTCTTGTACTCGTAAGTTAGCCACCATATAATGCTTAGTGCTTGCTGCAACCTCACCACCTTATCCTTCCATACCCATTTAAGCTTTGATAGTCTTGCTACCATGGTTATGGGATTGCTGAGTCCTTGTGGCTCACAGATTACTACAACAACAGTTGCAGGTACAAGTAATGCAATGTCTTGACGTGAGAGCGATGCATGTTTGCTTTTGGAGTTCTTCTTCTGCTTCTTCTTCTTCGTCGGTCTGGGGATAGGTTCCTGGTCCGCATCCTGGGCTAGCAGGGTGGATGTCGTTCTTCTTTTCGTTTGTTTTCATCCGTAGTCGGATGCTGCCCTTCTGTATGATGTTGGTTATGTATTGATGTATTCATGTGATGATTGTATGTATTTGTTTGTATCCCCATCTATTATGTATGTGGTATGATGTAATGATATCCACCTTGCAAGCGTCTCCAATATGCGTTTCTAATCTTGGTGGGGCCTCCGAGTTCCTCGAGAATAGGATCGCATATTGGTCGTGATAGAACATTATTTGGTAAAGGGAGCGATGAGAGGCCATGTAGGAGTACATGGTGGGTTGTCTCATTGGAACCGTCCTCAGGAACTAAGTTCCGTGTTTGTGATCCAAGACAGATACTACCACATATTGGGCCCTGAAATATGACCCCACTCGACTTATCAATCACCTTGATCTCTGTCCAGGAGTTGGAACTAGTTTCTGGTGTTTGTAGGATATGTGTTGGAGGCCGTGCGTAGCGCTGACCCTAGGGGTGGGCTATGATGCGGTAGAGACACGAGGCACGGTGTACCAAGTGACACCCGAATGGTGCTCTTGGGAACCCTGCACT
The DNA here is from genome assembly GCA_039707655.1 of Elymus sibiricus. Taxonomy (NCBI): domain Eukaryota; kingdom Viridiplantae; phylum Streptophyta; class Magnoliopsida; order Poales; family Poaceae; genus Elymus; species Elymus sibiricus. The sequence continues at coordinate 93,865,288 of CM077672.1, forward strand.
CATCATTTGGGCCCGTACTGGAAACTTCGGCCGGACTTCCTTGCGGAGTGGACTCAAATAGGTGATAAACCTAGACTAGAGACTTGTGTGGTTATTCAGGTCGTGGTCTACACCCATGCGGACTTTCGCTTGAAATCTGCCGAGCACATGTGGTGTGCAGGCGCTAAGTGGTGGAAACATGTGTGAAGAAGTACACCCCTGCAGGGTTATAAATGATCTATTCGAATAGCCGCGTTCACGGATATGGACTACTTTGAAGCTTACATTGTTCATAGACAAGTTGAAATGGATACTCTAAAATGCACAAGATAAGCGTGAGTGCTATGGATGGCCTTCTCGTAGGGAGACGGGAACGGATCCATAGTGGTGTATTGTTATGGTGAATATGTGGACTCGTGTGCGTTTTCTCACCTCAAGGAAAATGCTGGTAGTCGTAGTACAGGATAGCCACTTCGTCAAAGCTGGCTTGCTGCAGTTAAACTCCACAACCCCATTCTTGATACTAATGCATATGTAGATAGTTCTGATGTAAGTCTTGCTGAGTACCTTTGTACTCACGGTTGCGTATCTATGTTTTTGCAGAGAGATGTCAGTCTCACTAGTAGTATCATGTGGGCTTCGATGATTAGCTTGGGAATCCCAGACAGAGGTCTGGTTCCTCTGGAGGGTCTTATAGATAGTCAGGCTTTCCAGCCTTCTTTCTTTTCAGTTGTCTGTAGTCAGACATGTTTATGCTTCCGTTGCTTGTATGACTTTGTATGTTGGGTCATGAGACCCATGGTTGTAATATGATGCTATGTATGGCTGATCGGAGCCTCTTAAAGAAATACTTTGAGTCATAGAGTTATGTTGTGACGCCATGTTGTATCTACACATATCGTGCATATTGTGTGTATGTTTGAAATGCACTGGTATGTGTGGGATCCGACACCTAGTTGTTTATTCTTGGTAGCCTTTCTTATGGGGAAATGCCTCCTAGTGTTTCCACCGGAACACATGGATTGACCGGCATGTGTCCTTCTTTGCTCCTATGTCTGTCCCTATGGGGAATTTCATGCGGTGTTTTACTGGAGTCCTTGTAGCTTGCTACGACTCGGTTACACACGCTGCTGACCGACACGTGCATTGCTGGGTCATGTATGCCTGTCCCTGTAAGATTGTGCCACCTTGGTTTATGACTAGTCATGTCATCCCGGGTTCTCTGTCATATGGATGCTAGCGACACAATCATATACGTGAGCCAAAAGGCGCAAACGGTCCCGGCCAGGTAAACGCAGCAGCCATGGGATACCGTGCGTGAGGCCGCAAAGTGATATGATGTGTTACCTGCTAGATCGGTGTGACTTAGGATCGGGGTCCTGACAACATGGTTCCTATTCGGTCGAGTACTGTAGCAGCATACTCTTCGTGCACTGTAGCCCGAGTACTATTGACCTTGATCTCACCGTTCATTCTCGATCGGACGTTAGAAAAATGGGCAGGTTACACTACTGTTCATAGGTGACATGCGCAAAGATGCCACTGGATGTCAATCCTCCAGAGACACCCTTCCGGAGCGGCTGCTGCCTCCATCCCTTGATTCAACTTCTCCGGTTGCCTTGTCTGCTAAAAATAATAGTACTCCACCACATGTCGACTGTACACCGAGGTAGCACGGGATGGAAGGCGCGTACACGTAGGGGACCCACCCAGGACCGTATTCATGAATACTAGCCGTGATGTAAACCAAAAATATGCTGAAACACTCACAACAATATCCCTCATAACAGATTTATTTATAAGCAGTTACTTTTCTTCGGGTGGTATAATCAGTTTACTATACATCATTTTTTATCGTCATATCTTACTACACTGGCAACAAGATAAGACTGCTGTATGAACCACTGCACATGCCTAGTAGTAGGAGTACTAGTAGTGTAAGTTCAAGTGGCTACCGTGTTTCGCACTCCTCCATCGTAAGAGTGGAAACGCTTGCTGTAATCAAAAAAATATTTTTTTAAGAAATAGTGGAGACGCTCTACCGCGCGGATCCTCCTCCATGGTCGTCCGGAACCTTGCTACTCACTTTCCTCGACGTGTGGGACAGCCAGCATCGGGGTCCACGTGCCATGCACCAAATTACTCCGCACTAGAGTGCACAACTACACGGTGGACTTACCGCGGTCGTAGCGCCGCAGTAATGCCCCATGAGGCGTCAAATCATAAAACCCCACCTTTCCAGCAGTAAGTTGGACGAACGAAGCAACCATCAATTCACTCTTCTTCCTCATCTTCCTCTCTTCAAGAAAACCCCAACTCGCTTCTCCCTCATTTTGTTCCTCATTTCTTCAAGAAAACCCCAACTCGCTTCTACCATTGTTCTTCTCTCCCAAATAAGGAAAGGTGAGCGCATCAATGGTGCTGCTACACTTTCGTTCCAGTCATCTTTTGCAACCCCATGACCGATCCTAACTCCCTGTCTGTTCTTCTTTTGGGTTTCTGATTATCATTTTCTTTCCTTTTATTTCTATTTGACAGTTTCTTGATGGACCCTGGAGCTCCGGCCAAAGTGATGTCTATGGCTCTCGCCAAAACAGTCGAGGCTCAGAGTCTGAAGAAGCGCAAGCACCCCGCCGAGACGACCACAGACAAGCTCAAGGCCATCGCCTTGGCCAAGGCCACCTCTTCGGGATCCCTCGTTAAGCTGGTCGAGGTAATATCTCTTGTTGACAATCTTTTTAGAGATCTTGATCATGTTTTTTGATCTAACTTGCAAAGTGCTTGCTAATATGCGATGTCTGTGTAATGTACACATAGTACTAGTAGTATAACTTTATGGGCGATCTTGCATGTGATTTTGTGTGTGCCAAATGATGATTCTAAATGTCTCTTTTGACCAAAACATGCGAGAGGTTTACATGCATATGATTTTTGCACATAACACAGATTTCTTATAGATTACTTTCAACTACTTTATGAACATCAACGCTAGCTGTTGGAAGAGAATATAGTACCCTCAGTAACTTGTGTTATGGGTATTGTAAGTAGTCGCTCTGTTCACAAATATAAGATGTTCTAACTTTTTTGTGTATCTGATGTAGACATGTTTTAGTGTCTTTGTTCACTCATTTCTGTGCTTATATGTAGTCATATATGGAGTAAAATATAGAAAATCATCATATATTTGTGAACGGAGACAGTAATAAATATTCGTTTCTGTTTGAATTAGAACCAGGTCCGCTGTGGAGATGAAGTTCTCAAAGTCATGGCATGTGAACTAGAAGACTTGAGGATGTGCACTACTAAACTATCCAGCTGTCGTGTCCTTGTAGCCACATGTCGTGAACAAGTGTTTTCCTACAGCATTGTTGTCAGTCGTGTTCTCGAGGGTGTACTTCACCAAAATAATTTCATAGCTATGCCTGTGATTACAAAGGGTGTGGTTCTTGTAAAGCTTCCCAACAAATCTGATGCGGCTTGTCTTCATCGTCATGTTTATGAGTGGAAAGACCACACTATTAGGTTCTCCAAGGTTGACGGGATGGCGAAGTGCCGATAGACATCTCTCACGATGTCCATGGCCTGGTCAGTTTTGTGGGGCACATCCCGTAGGTCGGTGGCAAGAAATAGTCTACAGAGTTTAATTAGTGCAACTTTGCTTGTGTGTTGTAAGTAATATTGTTCAGTACTTGATTTGTGTGTGTTAACCATGTATGGGTTAGTACTGCCGCTTTTGTTTTGTGGTGAATCCTGAGAACACTCTATGTTAATGTTTTTGAAATGGTGAACCTATAATACCAATTTTGGTTGTCTAATATCTGTGTTTTTTCATGGCAGTACAGTACTCCCTCTGTTCAAAGACATAAGATGTTTATATTTTTTATGAATCAGATGTATATAGAGTTAGACACATTTTGGTGTGTTTGTCCACTCAATTCAGTCCGTATATTTTGAAATATCCATATCATCTTATTTTTGTTGACGGCGGGAGTATATATTAGTTATGGTTACACTCCAATATATGTATGCACTGCAGGGTTTATCGCACCCACCAGGATTTCCACTCCTGCAGATGTTCGCTCCATACGAGTTGTCATGACCTTTGGTCTGTCCTGCTTTTGGGAGTAAGGAGGGGCCCTACATGCCACCCGTAATTGGACAAACAATCTTCAATTTAGAACTTGAAGATAGTGATTTCCTGGTAAGGATTAAGTCGTGTCACATAAAGTTAATCTCATTGGTTAACTGTCATGTTTCCTTACTTTTGCTGCAATTTTATGATGCAAGTTTTGCCATGTCACATTCGTTACAGAATAAACCATTTGGTTTGCTCTATGATGGTTATTTTAGCAGGTTTCACTTCTTATGATGTGTCAATAACGAAAGCACTGTCCATCACTTATATTAGTGGACACAATTGGATCCGTCTGTTCTCTGAGTACAATCTGAAGCCCTCTGATCAACTGCAGTTTACTTTAACAAACACGCCAGAATTAGTCCTTGTCGCCTTTAAAAGAAGGAAAGAAAAGGACTGGATCCGGGTCACGGAGCCGGAGGAAGTTCGAATTGCTCATGTGCACTCTCACTTAAGAAGGATGCGTAGCAAAGTTACAAAGCTGCAGTCTTAAATCAAAGCAGACCTGAGATGAGCGCTACTGTCTCGCACATCTGTACCACCTCCAGCATCGGCAGCCACAGTGGATTGAGCACCGGCACCTGCTCCGACACTGGCTCTAGGACTTACAGCGGCAGCATCTCAGTCGAATCCAGCAGAGGATTGGGCACCGACCACGTTAGCGGATCAGGCTGATGTACCAGAGGATCGGGCACCGACACTAGCTCCAAACGGAGCACCGTCTTCGGCAACAGCGGCGGCACTACAGTCGCACCGCCACAGGCACCAACAACGGCTCTGGCACCTGCACCAACACTTGAACTTGCACTTGCACCGGCAACAGATTGGGCTGCAGTTCGCACTGCATATTCCAAAGTCCTTACAAAAATTGACATCTCCACCTTTTTGATAAGCACTGGCAGCCCAAGTGCTTCATTCTTTTGTCTTTCCATGTTATTTCACATGATTCACTGTGTTGATCTAATTTTTTGCGTATGTCCTCTTGTTTGCAAACAGAAAATTCCTAGAGCAATGAGGGAGTCGTTCAATAATCCGGGCGACCGTGGCCAAGTTTCGCTTACCATGCGCAGCCTTGGTGTGAATGAACCTGCGCAATATAGCGTAAGTAGAAAGGATGGTCGCATGATGATTGATGCTAAAGGATGGTCAAGGTTCAAAACTCAATCAAATCTTGCGGTTGGGGATGATGTCAGAATCGAGGTTTCTCTGCAAGGAGATCTGGTCCTAATCAACTTTGAAATTCTTCAGTAGCAGCACGCAACTGCCGAACTGATCTATCCTCTGAGAGCTTTTGATGTAATATATGCCATGGTGAGACAAGTGTCCTGTGTGTATAAGTAGTACTAGCATATATCAAGTTGGACATCCTGAAAGAATTGCAAATCTGATTGCTGGTTAGGAACCGTCGTTCGATTTCAGTCTAATAGCTGCTATGCTTTATTCAATTTTTTGTCTTCTCCTTGTGACAACATCGAAAACCAGCGCCGTCCCTATCGGATGCAATATTTATGGGTTAAAATGCGCTGACTTAGAACACATGGGCCCCCAAACATGCACGCCCACCGGCCTATGGCCCAAAGTCAAGAGTCGTGAGCCTATCTGAGTATTTTATTCTAAACACACACACACACACACACACACACACACACATATATATATATATATCCGAACCCCATATTTATGTATATATATTCCCCTTGATTTTTCTTATTTATAAAGTTTTGATATAAAATATTTTTATATTTCTTTACACAGGTAGTATCTCTCTTATCAAAAAAATATTTATGTGTTACTAGTTACTCCTGCCATTCTACTTCATTTCGCTGATATGCGGGACATCCAGCAACCAGGTCCACGTGCCATGAACCAAATTAGAGTGCACAACTGCACGGTAGACTCACCCCAGTCATAGCGCCGCAGTAATGCTCAATGAGCCATCAAATCACAAAACCCCACCTTTCCAGCATTAGCAGTAATCTCGACGGACGAAGCAGCATTATTTCACTCGACCTGAATCCCCTTCTCCCTCATCTGCTTGTTTCGAGAAAACCACCTCTCGGCGATTGCTTAGGGTTTTCTCATGGAGAACCAGGTACAAAATCTTCATCCATCCCTGATAAATCCTTGTCCCTTTGTCGCCGGTAATCCTAGGATGGCAACCGCCGCCATTGATGCATTTTTCTTCGTACTAAATCTAGTGTGTTTCATTTGCAATGCCCAAAGTGCTAGGACCTTACAGGTTTCTGCGCCCTTGGCGAGACGCCAGACTTGTTCCTTCTAATCCTAACACAGGATTTCAAAAGTCGCACGGTATGTTCCTAGAATCCTCTTTTCTATCCGGTAGGGTTGGGGTTTTTGAACATGCTGTCGACTAATTTGGAAATTTGGATTGCTATATTTGGATAAAAGTGTCGTGGGAAACGACTATTTATGGGACCGAACGGGTCCTTTTGCGATTCGGCTCAGGGGATGTGCACGGGACAAAGAGCAGGTTTTTAGCAAGTGCAAGAACACACGGGGGATTTATCCAGGTTCGGGCCGCTGTGAGCGTAAAACCCTACTTCTGCTCTGTGGTTGATCGACTATGAACTTTGGTTACAGAGAGCGCAGTTTTCCGGCATGGTGCTCGGGAAAATGCAGCTACAACATGTAATTGAACTGAGTGTCGACTGTTCTACCTATAGCCGTGGGCCTTCTTTTATAGGCTAAGGGGTTACCACAATGGCTAATACGATCATTTACCGAGTGTGAACAGTGACTTGCACCGTCATCACGTTTATCTTCCAACGGGGTAAGACAAACGCATTTAATACATCATTTAGGTGCTATGTTGGGGAGGCGAGGCCTTGGGTAAAAGATCTGTACCACCGGTCCTGGCGTCCTCCTGTAATCACGACATGTCCCGGGGATGGGTGTCATTAAAGTTAATCTCGGCGTGGCGTGCTGACACGTGCCTTGGCTGGTCATGTTGGCACCTAGCCCACGAGCCTATCTGGTCGATGGCGAGGTGGAGCGGTACAGGACAGAACAAGCCTGCTGGCACGGAGCTTGCCGGGAAGGGAAGCTCACCGGCAACCCTAGCTTTGGTCTTCACCTTGCCGGGGCAGAGCTGGTCGGCAAGAACAGCGTCGATCCTCAATACTAGAATAGTATTGCTCGATGACCTGCCTTGAGGTCTTCTTCATGGTCTTGGTGTTGATTCTCTTGAGTCGTGGTTACCCTCCACCAAGCCCTTGCCGGAAGGGAGGCTACAACTGCCTGTGCACAAGTCTGGGTATGGGGGCACCCATGTCTGAGAACAACGACAGGAGCCCCTGGGCCTGGGCCACGGGCGCATGCGAGGCGTCGTTGGGCTAGGCCCAAACCGTGCACAGGCAGTGCGTGGCAGAGGATAACTATCTTAATCTTCTCTTTTACTGCACCCGCCCACTATGCGCATTCATTGCGGGCGTGGGAGAGGAGGAGCGGAACGGCGGCGGGAGGTGGTGCGCCTGAAAAAGTGCAGCCACCTAGGACGGGAAAGGGCCAACCCCTGCGCCTTCCCCATAGAAAAGGAAAACCACAAGGGGCCCTGCTCATTTACCCCCTTTTCCCAATCTAGCCGATTTCGCCATCATCTTCAACCTTGCGCATAAGCGGAGCGCGCCCCCCTTCCCTCCCCTCCCCTCCCCTCACCTCTTGTCATGGCGCCGAAGAGAGGCAGGAAGGCCCCGAGTTCGGCGGCGGCTGAGAGGAGAGCCGCCACGGCTGCGTAACGGCGAGACCAAGTCATTTTCCCGCCGGTGCTTACCGCCGACGATCTGGCGAGGGATTACGCGTACATGTACGCATGTGAAACGGAAGATCATGTGGCCACAGTGGTGCTCCCCAGATCTCTTACTCCCACTGGCGACCAATTCCACTTCTTCGCCGGGTATTTTTACTGCGGTCTGTGTACGCCCTTTTATGCTTTCTTTGTTGAGGTGATGGACACCTTTGGGCTCAGGCTGCTCGATTTTACACCCAATGCGGTCACTTGCCTGGCAACTTTTGCGCATTTGTGCGAGAATTTTGTGGGGACAGCTCCAAATGTAGCTTTGTTCTGGCATTTCTTCATCCCTCGGGTCCAGAAGGGTGCTCTTTCCGGCAGTGTCACCTGGGTCCCAAGGGGGAATTCGATGCGGTACTACTTGGAGGGCGAGCTTCACTCCAGATGGGACGAGTGGCGAGCTGATTGGTGCTGGGTCAAGCAGCAAAATTTTCCATCCTTTTGCCACCTCAGGACCGAGATGGTTGCAAAGCCTGACAGCTGGAACCAGGTTGACCCCAATGATGCCAAACTGGGAGTGGCTCTGCGCCGAATCCTCGCTCTGAAAGAGGCCGGCTTGACGATTGAGAAGGTGGGAGCAGATTTCCTTCGCCGTCGGATCGCCCCACTGCAGCACAGAAAGGGCCAGCAAGCATGGGATTACCAGGGCCCCGCTGACCCAATGCGGCTGCGCCAGGGCCCTGACAACAACTTGATGACGATGGGGCATTATTTGCTCATCTGCCAAATTTTCAACAAGGGTTGTGACTTCACTTGCCGGCGAAGGTGATTCCTTTGTGCAACAATACTGCCAAGGTCTCCATCTTGGCATGGATGCCGAACTATGATGCTCGGACGGTTCTGAGCACATGGAAGGAACCCAACCAAAAGGAGGTGGATAATTGGTTTGCCGGTCTGGTGGAGGAGTCTATTGGGGCTGAGGATGGCATGATGCACTCGACGAAGGATGACCGGAAAGAGTTTCTCATGGCGAGGGCTGACGAGTCCAAAATGACGAAGGTAACTCGTCCTTGGCCAGGCAAGGATCAGTCTAAAACACGAGTCGTAGCTCCGAAATCCAGCGGAGGAAGCCGCTCCAAAGAGCACGCTGAGGAGAAAGAGCGGGCTGAGGAATCCGAGGGTGGGGAGGAAGAGGAGGAGCAATCTGAGGAGCCCTCGGGTGAGGAGGAGTCGGAAGAGGAAGAGGAACCACCTTGTCCTCCTCCTGCCAAGGGAAAAATGACCGTTGCCAAGAAGACTGCCCACAAGAGGGAGGCGCACACCGAGTCAGCGAGCCAATGGCTCGCCGGCGTTAAGGCGGTAGCCGCGACTCCCTCCCCCCCCCCGGGCGCAGCCTTCCCGGCAACTGCCTTCTCGCGTTGGTGTCCCTTGTCGACCCATCCTACCGATCGTGGAGGGGGCAGGTACTTCGTAGCTCCCAGCCCCCCGAAGCGTCCTAGGAGTCCGCTATCGTTACCCGCAACTGCGGCGACCGAGGAGATAGTTCATTACGACCTGTCAGTCTTGAGTGACCCTGATGAGGACGAAGAGTAAGCATTTCCATCCCCGTGTGTTTCCTAATTGTCCAGACTCCATTGCCTGAGCTGATCTTCTTCTTGGTCCTAATCTTGTAGGGACGAGGTGCCATTGACGAAAAGGATCAGGACCACCGAGGAGGGCGAGATGGCAACCGACACAGACCAAGGTGCAATTTCTTTTGAAGTTGTCAGCTCAAGCCCCCCGCGTGAAGCACGTGCGCAGTTCCTGCTGGCGGGCACCATCGTCGGATCTTCAGCAATGGAGACCAACAAAGGGCTAGAAATTAGTCGGCTGGAAGGAGGGCGTCAAGCAATAGACCTCTTGACGGCGCCCTCGACCCCCAGGCCGTCACCAAGACTTTCACCAGCAAGGGGCAGCCCTCACCCAAAGGAGCCCCAAGAAGGGTTCACTCGCGCGGAGGCCCCTTCGACAACCAATGTTGCCGGAGACCAGGCGCCGGCAACCAAGGTTGCCGGGGGAAGAATGGCACCCTCCCCCCCATACGCTCGTCAAGGTAATTTTCTCTCCAAGTATACTTGACTCTTTCTAATAATTCTTCTTTTTGTTTTCTTGAACTGGATCTGAAATTCGAATTTTTTCTTTCCTCTGGTTCTTCTTCATCCCACAGAGCCAACTCCTCTGGAAGGGGATGAGGCATCAACGGAGAGACACGCCAAGAGTGCCGCCGATGAGGCCGCTAGGATTTCCGGCATGGAAGCCACCGCGTCTACCGCCGAAGAGGCCAGGATAACTCCTGAAGAAATGGCCCAGCCCCTTGGTGGTATATCTGGGCTTCCCGTTACGGACATTGAGATGGGAGAGGCCGGCACTGACAAGTCAAGTGTTGTGTCCCATCCTGGTGCCTCCGAGGCACAGGCCCTGATCAGCCTCCCGGAATCTGTCCGTCTACGGCAGGAGTCTGAGCTCCCCAACTCATGTGGTGCCGGGGAGCCTACTTTTGACGAAGCCATCACGGAGATTTTGGCACCCCTCTCCAGCAGTGTCGCAGCGTCAGTCGGTTCTAACAACAATGCCGCGGATCTTGCCTTCCTGAAGACGATGGCTAGTGGCCTCAAGGATGTGCAAGACCGCTACGGCAAGCGCTGGGACGAGCTGCAAGCCCAACAGCAAACCGTAGGGTAAGCCAAACAGAAACTGAGGAAAAAGGCGGAGGAAATCCGTGCCTGGAACAACAACAAATTTCATGGCCTCAGGAGGCAAGAAGAGAAGCTTGACGCTGCCAAAGAGAAGGCAATGGATTTGGACGGCAAGTTAGCGGAGCGCGAAACGCGGCTTGCCGCCAAAGAATAGGACCTTGCCGCCCGAGAAGGGGCCCTTGCCGCCAAGCAACGTGACAAGGAGGAGGAGATTCAAACTCTACTTGCGCAACAGATCCAAGAACTAGAGGAGGGCCACAATCGGGCCATCGAGACTAACCCAGGCTCACGCCACCGAGCTCTCGGAGGCCGTCAAGGTTGCGGAAGACGCTGACGCCGCAAAGGCAGAGTTGGAGTCCAAAGTGTCGAAGCTTGAAGAGGAGCTCGTCAACAAAACCCAAGAGTTCTCGGCTGTCAATAACTCCTTGGCGGACCTTATGTCAAAGCTCACAACTCTGGAGAAGGACCTGAAGGTTGGCAGGGAAAAAGAGAGGGAATTGCTGGAGAGCTGGGAAAAAGATAAGGCTGAGCATGCCAGTGCTGTGAACTCTTTTGAGGAGCACAGGAAAATTGTGGATCTGTGGACTGGTCGCCTCGTCAATGTCGCCGAGCGTCTTGCCGCTTAGGTGAGCTTCATGGACATAGAGGAACATCGCTTCACAGTTGGCGAGCACAACTCTAGAAGCGCCAGTGTCTCCCTCTTCTTCGACGGACTCCTCGAGATACTGAAGAATCAACATGAGAAGAGATCTGCTAGCCTTGCCAATGAATCTCGGAAGTTTTGCATTGAGGTCGTCTCCAAGATGCTCGTCAAGATTATTTGCCGGAATCCCAACGTCGACGTCTCCAAGGCCTTCAAGACCTTGCCGCCGGGGACGGACACCACAGCTGCTGAAAGGGCCATCATTCCTCTAATTGACAAGATCAATCAGATCCCGAGAAATGAGGGCGGTTGCAGGGATTAGTCTTCCTTGCCGCTCTTTGTTGCAGATGTAGTTCACGCACAAGATAAATCCATCTTGGGTCAGACTGCACTTGGCTTTGATGTATTATAACTTGCATTTAAGATAGATGTATGTGCATTGTTCTCCTTATCCCGTTCTGTCTTTGCATGATTTTTGTACCCTACTCTTGCCGGTGCGAATACCCTTGCCGTAAGTGCTTGAGGAGCGGGTCCTCGGCAACTTGCCGAAAGTGTCGCTGCCGGCAAGGTCACACTTGACGGTTACAACGCAGCTGCTTAGGTTGCCGAGCGGACTCGCAGCAAAGTAAGAGTGCAGTCGATCACGACAAGGTTCCTTAGCGTGCAGGTTTCTCATACAAAGGCCAGAGTCGTTCAAGGAGAATCGCAACTACAATAAAGAATTTATTGCAAAGTTTTGCAACTTAGCTCATTCCTTGTTGTACTTCTGGCCGTAGGGTGACATCTTGAACGCGTCTTTTGGTATCCATACCATCACTCCCCCCGGGAAACTCGTACGTGAGGAATCCTTCCTTCCCTTATGAAAGAAAAGAAAAAAGGAGGTCGGAGCCTTGGCGGTTCTTTAATCACCTTAAGCATTGGAAAAATGTAACACAAGACTACCTGCAACACATAAATATATATATATGTACTTGACAAAGAATTGTGAAACATCTAACTTTTATTTATCTTGCACGGAATCTGCGCCCGGCTTTGTACGAAGGATTACATGGCTTGATAGCAAACTTGTACAAAAGAGTTTGCCGGGCAGCCCGAAAACCGTGCCTTACGTGTAAAACTTACGAAGACGCTCAATATTTCATGAGCTTAGCACCGGAGTGCTATCTTCGTGTCACGCCCAATATGCGGTCCTATCCTCAAGGAACTCAGAACTCCCGCTAAGGATAGAAGCGCATATCAAAGACGCTTCGCAAGGTGGATATCGTTACATCATACCGTGTACTGAACATATGAGAATACCAGATAAAGGCTTACACTCACCACAAGCTACAACATAAATACATCAATACAACAATACATAGCAATCATCATACAGAAGAGCAGGATCCGACTACAGATGAAATCAAACGAAAAAGAAGAAAGACAACCACCCTGCCAGTCCCAGACTGCCAACCGGGAACCCATCCTATGATCGACGAAGAAGAAGAAGAAGAACTTCAAAAGCAAACATGTATCGCTCTCACGTCAAAGCATCGCTTTACCTATACCCGCACCTGTTGTTGTAGTAAACCGTGATCCACGAGGACTCAGCAATCCCATTACCATGGGTATCAAGACTAGCAAAGCTTAATGGGTATGAAATGGATAAGTGGTGAGGTTGCAGCAAGCACTAAGCATTGTATTGATGCTAACTTACGAGTGCAAGAATAAGAAGAGTAAACTACGCATAAACGGGCGCAAACTAGTAATGATCAAGAAGTGATCCTGAACACCTACTTACGAGTCAAACATAACCCCATCGTGTTCTCTTCCCGAACTCCGTCAAAAAGAGACGATCACGGTTACGCACGCGGTTGGTGTATTTTAATTGAATTTAGTGTCAAGTTCTCTACAATTGGAGGTTATAAATTTCTAAGTCGCCACATAACCGCGGGCATGGCTCTCCGAAAGATTTAACCCTAAAGGGGTGCTCCGAGTAGTCCATTATAAATTACCACACGCATCCAATGGAACATCCTCACACCATGATAACACGATGCTTATGATAAGGAATTCTGGTGGACAATCCACTCGTAAAAGGTAAAACTAAACCAGCAAGACCTCCCGGCATGTCGACGATCTCGATAGGAGCCGCGTATCTCGTTCTCAGGACACGACCGGATCGTCCAAACTTCCGATAGGCCAGCGCCAGAGTTGTTCCTAGTGGCCACCGGCGGTTGACAGGTTTGGACCAACACTCATGAGGAGCACTGGCCCGGGTTGTTGATTAATTATCCACGGGGTCCGGAAAGTCCCTATGCAAATTTTAGTTGTTATTAGGCAAATGGTAAAACCAATGTTGGGCTTTGCTAGAGAAGTTTATCCTAAAACGAATGATCAGGGGGGTTCCCATATGCCCCACATGTGTTAGAAGCGCTCATCAAGGAACATAACACCGGTATTATGGAAACTAGGGTGGCATGAGTGGAACAAAACACCAGGCAAAGGGCCGAGCCTTCCACACACAACCAAGTATATAGATGCATTAATTAAGTAAGAGATATTGTGATATCCCATGATATCCATGTCCCAACATGGAACAACCTGCAACTGCACCTGCAACAAGCAACTCTATAAGAGAGGCTGAGCAAAGCGGTAACATAGCCAAACAACGGTTTGCTGGGATGGTGGAAGGTTAGAGGCTGTATCGTGGCAATTTGGGAGGCTGACAAATAAGTGTTAGGTAGCGATACAAAGCAATAGCATCGAGACAACTAGCAAGTAAAGATAGTAGAGATATCCAAGGTAATGGTCATCTTGCCTGAAATCCCGCTAGGAAGAAGACCGAATCCATGAAGAAGACGAACACGCGTAGTCGAAAGAATCCTCATAATTCGCAACGTAACCGGACTATCGAGAAGAAGCACAACCGAAAAGAAGCAAACAACATGGTAAACAAACAAGCATAATCATGACATGATGCACAACTAAGTATAATGCATGTCAAGTTCAAGGATGCATGGCATGGCAAAATGCAACAACCAAATACTACACATTAAGCGAAGCTCAATATGCAATAAGTTGCATATTGACGAAACTCCACAATAATTATTTAGTTCACTCCCGTTTATGTACATGGCAAGATTAAATGTTGTTAAACATGGCAAGAGGTGAAGCATATATAATCTACCTATCTAGGCAATTTAAATGAGGCCGGAAACAACACATAACAATTCCGGAAAATCCTCATATGCAATTTTCGAATTTGATACTGTTCTGCCTAAAACACAATTTTATTGTTGTTAAACATGAAAATAAAGTGCACCATGTTAACCTACATATTTTCCTACCCCATTTACATATATAGTTTATTTAATTCGGAGCTACGGTTATTTAGTTATGAAATAAACCATTTTAGCATGTCATTTATGCAAATTAATGCAAACAGCAATTTTAAACATTTTTAGCATGGATGAAAGTTAGATATTGTTAATCTAGATGAGATTCTAAGCATTTTACATATATCATATGTTTTATTTGGATGCATGGATATTTATTTATGGGCATTTTAAAATGATGACATGTTCTGTGATTATGCAGTTTTCTGGAAATAGACAAATTCGCAGACGCTGAAAAAAACATGAACTGGGCCTAAACTGGTGCACTGCTGGGCTGAACGGAGTGAGCGCTGAATAGAATTTTGCGCTCGCAGCGCTGGATAGGGGAGGCTCACCATGGTCCATGGCCCGATCGGTGAGGCAGGCTGGCGCTGGAGGTGGCTGGGCCTTGGCGTGGTCCACGCGATGCGAGCGAGAGGGAGGATCGTGCGGCTGCTCAGGGCAGCGGTCAATGCACGCACGAACAGGCGAGAGGAAGCAGGGGAGGTTGACGCGGTCCTGCGCGGCTGCTGAACCTCCTCATGCAGAGAAGAAGCCGACGGCGGTTGGGGCGGCGGCAAGGCGTGCGGGAGGCCGGCGGAGGGAATCGGCACGGGGCGACCCGGTGGTGGACGTCCATGGCCGGCGGCTTGAGCTCCTGTCCATGGGGAAAAACAAAAAGGAGAGAGAGTTGAGCGACAGGAGAGAGAAAGAGCTTCAGCGAAGAAGAGAAAAGGGGAAGGGAGCAGGGGCGGCAAGGACGGCCTGCTGGTTTGGTCGCCGGCGACGGTGGGGGCGCTGGACTTGAGGGGATGGAGTGGATTCGGGCAAAGGCGGCCGGTTCTCGCTGGACTCGTGGCTACTGCTTGATGCTCCATGGACACCATGTCACAAGCTCCTGTTCAAGGCAGAGGGATTAGAGGAAGAAGGGAAGAAGAAGAAAAATGGGAGGGGAGGAGGAACGGGCGCGCGGGACGGCGCGGCGTACCTCGAACGAGCTGCTGCGGTGCTCCTGGTTGCCGCTCGGGGACGAGCTCTAGCTCTCCTTGATGGCTCGGGCAGGAGCAGATGGGAGGCTGCTGGGCTGGATGGTTGGATCGAGGCAAACGAGGTGGAGGCTGCGCGGTTAGGTGGATTTGGTCAGGCAGGTGGAGGGCTACGCTAGATCGGCGGTTAACCCGAGGTAGAGGGTGGCGGCGGCTGGTTGGGCAGGTGGTTGCGGGAAGGATCCCGATGAAGGAGCCAGTGGGTGGTGGCGCTAGGGTAGGATCCCTAGAAATTAGGAGGAGTGTCTATATATATAGAAAAGTGAGACTATTTGGAGCCTTCAGATTTAGATCGGAGAGCTCCGGGTGGTCTAAACAAAGAACCGAAGATGTTTGGAGATGTCCGGGTTTGATCCGGACCATTCGGTCATGACCGAGTGATTTGGGTTCGGGGAAGTTTTGGACGCGCATGCGAGGTGGGTTTGTGGACTGTGCAGAGAGACTCCGGCTTAGGCAAGAGAGAAAATGGAGATCTAGGTTGGTCTCGAAACGGTCAACGACGGCAACGGGGAGAACCGCCAACTAGGAACGGATGCAAGTTTTTGAAAAATGACGGCAACAGAGTGCCGATGCAATGTGAATGATGCCATGATGAATGCAACAGACAAATAATTAACGCGGGTAACATGAAAAACATGGAAGGCAACTGGAGCGTCGGTCTCGGGCTGTCACACTTCGGTCTCTAGGTGGACTGCGCCGGGCCTAGTGACTCGTATTACCTGGTAAGGGCCTTCCCACTTCCGCGTCAACTTGTTTTTTATCCTTCGTGGATCGAATCCGACGAGGATCAAGGTTGCCTTTCTCAAGGTCCCTGGCTTTCACTTTGCGGCTAAGGCAGCGGCGCAAAGCTCGCTGGCACCGTGCAGCACGGGCAGCAGCCTGGAAACGATCTTCCTCAAGGAGCGCGGCATCGTCATGCTACAACTCATCTTGGTCCTCCTCATTGAAGGCCAAGACTTGGGGTGACCCATGTTAGAGTTCCGTGGGGGGTGTTGCTTCTGCACCAAGGCTTGCTTCCTGACCTTCTGCTTGAGGGGTCTCGCATGGGGGCAGACAGCAAGGTGGTGCCCAGTTGCCCTCCTAAGAACTTCAGGGATGTCAGGTGCTTGCCGTCAAGCATGCTGGCATTCACCCGTAGGAAGGCAACGAGCTCAACTACCTATTTATTGCCAAGAGTGGCACTTGCAGGAAAAGTGCCACTCGTCCCATCCCCTTTCGCAGAAACTTGTTTGGTCATGGGTGCGGAAGCCTTGGCTCTCTTGCTCTTGCCGGTGGAGCTCTCTGGTACGTCCTCGACAGGCACGCTGCACTCTGAAGTGCGCTTCTTGGAGTCCTTCCCAGAGGTCCCGCCGGTCTTCTTCTTCTTTCCTTCCCCGAGAGTTCTGCCGGCAGGGGCAAGCGCCTCGATGGCAACTGCTGCCGCTGCCTCCCGGTAGAGCTTGTCGGTACAGATGATTGCATCCTTGTGGTTTGACTTGAGGGTGAGGAGCCCCATCGACCCCGGCATCTTGATGACCTTGTACGCATAATGCAACGTGGCCATAAACTTTGCCAGGGCTGGGCGGCCCAGAATCCCATTGTACGGCAGCGGCATCTTGACGACGTTGAAGGTGATCTTCTCCATTTGTTAGTTGAGCTCGCCGCCGAATGTGACCGGCAACATGACTTGGCCCTTCGGCTTGTTCCTTCCCGGACTGATCCCTTGGAAACTGCCTGTTTCCTCGAGATCCCTGTCAGGGATCTGCAGCCTCTTGACCACATCTGGGGAGATCAAGTTCAGACCAGCCCCACCGTCAACCAGCATCTTTGTCACCTTGAGGTTGCGAATTGTTGGCGAGACCAACAACGGCAAACACCCGACCGCAGTGGTACGATCAGGGTGGTCCTCGGCGTCAAAGATGATGGGCGAGTGTGACCACTTGAGTGGCTACTATGCCACCTTCACTGGTTCCGCTGCGTTGACTTCAAGGATCCACTGCTTCAGTTGCAGGTGCAAGGAGTGCAAAGATGCGCCTCCATCAACACACAAGGCATTCACCGCATTTTGGAATTCCTTGCTGGACCCGCCTCTGTCTTCATCACTACCATCCTCTTCTTGTTGGCCCTGAGCAGCCTTCTCTTTTGGCTGCTTGGCCCTGCCACGGCGGCCTCCGCAGCCTCCATGGTCTTGCTTACCGGACCCACCAGCACCATCTTGGGCCTTCTCCTTGTCATGCTTCTCATACTCTTGTTTCTGCTTTTCGACAAGTTGCTCCACTTGCCGGCATTGTTGGAGATCGTGGCCCTTGGTGCGATAGATCTTGCAGTACGGCCCACCGGTCTTGCCGGCCTTCTCGCCTGCCGCAGCCTCCCGGCAAGCATCGCACCCGGCAACTTCCTTGCCGGGGACGTCTGCCTTCGGCTTCTTGGTGGCGTTGGTGTCGCCGGAGCTCTCGACGGCCAGTACTGTCTTGTTCTTGCGCTTTTTGTTCTTCATCTGCGGGGTTGATGTGTCGTCATCTTCAGAATCAACGTCTGCACCCGAATCTTCCCCGGGGAGTCGCCTCCCTTCCTCAGCATGTGCACACCTATCTGCCAAGGCATACAGATCGTTGATGGTCTTGACCTGCTCGACATTCATCTCTGAACGCATCTTGCGGTTGCGCACATTCGTGTGGAACGCGGTAACAATAGCTGTGGGATGGATGTCGGGGATGTTGTGGTGCACACGGCTGAACCGTTGTATGTACTTGCGGAGGTTCTTTCCATCCCTCTAGGGGATCACCTGCAAATCGCTGGGCTGAACCGGGAGCTTGTGGCCACCCTGGTAAGCGCCAACGAAATGATGGCACAGATCCACCCAAGAAGAGATGGAGCCCTCAGGCAAGTTCATCAACCACGACCTGACGTTGGGCCGAAGCACCAACGGGAAGTAGTTGGCAAGCAATTTCTCGTCCCGTCCCCCGGCAGCCTCCACCGCGATGGTGTAGATACCAAGGAACTCGGCTGGGTTGAGCGTGCCGTCGTACTTGTCGGGCATCTCTGGCTTGAAGGCTCGGGTGGACGGCCAGCGAACTTGCCATAGCTCACGAGTAAATGCTGGGCACCCCGCATCATAGGGCAAATACCCAGCGGCTACCGGAGCGAGCACGTTCACTGCCGGCCTGGCACGGTCATCAGATTGACAACGCGCTTCCCGGCGGTGCTGGATCTTCGTGCGGGCGTCTTCGTCGCCCTGCTCGCGGAGCAGTTGGCGCTGATCTTGGCGGCACCGCGGATCTGACGAAGCCATGGACAGCACGTCATGGTAATCCAATCGGCGGGCTGGCCGCTGCGTCAGCAGGGGCTGGCGAGGCGACTGCACCGTCTGCGCGGCGTCTCCGGCAAGATAGCCGGAGGGTCTCGCCAACATGGTGGGCGATCGCCGCAAGGGCCCCACGTCTTGCGTTTTGCCGGGATCGGCGAAACTGATGAGACTCTGAATGGTAGCTCTCCATTCGTCCATCTTGTCGGGGCCCGGCGTGAAGTTCAAAAGTATTTGAACCCGCGCCATGGCCTCGGCCGCCGTGGTCGGCATGGCTGGGAGCACAGAACGAGGCGTCGCTCGACTCTTGGTGGAGACAGTAGGAACTTCATTGCGTCTGTGCCGCCGCGGCTCATGCTCGCCAACAGGCGGACATGGCAGTGGTGGCGGTGCTCCGTGAGCAATCGGAAGTTGCTGCACAGGGACCCCGCCTTGTAGTAGTCCGGTAGCGCCAGCAACATGGGGGAGCGTGTCGTTCCCATCTTGCGATGGTTGTGGCGTACGCCTCCCCGCGCCATTAATAGACGTCGCCGCCACGTTCTGAGACGTTGCGGCGGCTGGGTTCTGGGTGGCAGCAGCGTGACTATATTACTATAATGACTGCGCTCGCCAGAATGTCTTGGAAGTTGACCGGCTGCGACGTCGTCGGTCCTGTGGCTAGGCTCAGCATCGTGGCGGGGGTGCTGGGCACCCGTACCACTTGCGCCTCCTGCGCCGCCCGACCCAACCGTAGCGCCCACAGCGGCTGCGCCGCCTGCGGCCACTCGGGATGGCGGCTTGGATGTGGTAGGAGCCTTCGTGGCTCCACTCTTCTTCTTCGGCTCCATCGACGAATATGGTGAAGTTGGTACTCACACTGCCAAAAAACTGATTTGTGACACACACACAGCCCCTACCTAGCACGCCAAAGATGTCATGGGAAATGACTATCTATGGGACCGAACGGGTCCCTTTGCGATTCGGCTCAGGGGACGTGCACGGGACAAAGAGCATGTTTTTAGCAAGTGCAAGAACACACGGGGGATTTATCCAGGTTCTTGCCGCTGTGAGCGTAAAACCCTACTCCTGCTCTGTGGTTGATTGACTATGAACTTTGGTTACAGAGAGCGCAGTTTTTCGGCAAGGTGCTCAGGAAAATGCAGCTGCAACGTGTAATTTAACTGAGTGTCGATCATTCTACATGTTGCCGTGGGCCTCCTTTTATAGGTTTAGGGGTTACCACAATGGCTAATACGGTCATTTACCGAGTGTGAACAGTTACTTGCACCGTCATCACGTTTATCTTCCAACGGGGTAAGACAAATGCATTTAATGCCTCATTTAGGTGCTATGTTGGGTAGGCGGGGCCTTGGGCAAAAGATCTGTACCACCGGTCCTAGCTCCCTCCTGTAATCACGACACGTCCCGGGGACGGGTGCCATTAAAGTTAATCTCGGTGTGGCGTGCTGACACGTGCCTTGGCTGGTCATGTTCGACTGCCCGCCCGCTCAACACCTAGCCCACGAGCCTATCTGGTCGATGGCGAGTTGGAGCGGTACATGACAGAACAAGCCTGCTGGCACGGAGCTTGCCGAGCCTTGCTTGCCGGGAAGGGGAGCTCGCCGGCAACCCTAGCACCTTGCCTGGGCAGAGCTGGTCGGCAAGAACAGCGTCGATCCTCAGTACTAGAATAGTACTGCTCGATGACCTGCCTTGAGGTCTTCTTCATGGTCTTGGTGTTGATTCTCTTGAGTCATAGTTACCCTCCACCAAGCCCTTGCCGGAAGGGAGGCTACAACTGCCTATGCACAAGTTTGGGTACGGGGGCACCCATGTCTTAGTACACCGACAAAAAGCTACTAGTACCATGCTGAACACTGACGTGAAAGAGGAAATTATTTCTAGATTTGGATAGCGAATAAATTGTGTTCTCATATTATTTTTCCTGGAGTGCATCCCTTGCTCTGCCAGAACACATGTACTCAAGAAGGTCGGCCTTGCCATAACTAAATACACCAGTATAATGGTCACATTGGAGACATGCCATGGATATAAGTTCACAGTTGGGTTCATTAACCGAGAAGATCGCTCCTTTTTTTATGGACAAACTTGGATAAACTTTGTCAAGTGTTACGGACTGAAAGTTGGCATACCAATGTTCATGGAAATAGCAGAACCTGGTCTTATCTTCCCTGTGACCTTCCACCTCGACGTCATTCCAGTGGTTCATCCATGTTAGTTTTGTATCTGGTTCTTGCATGTTGCCTCTTTTACTTTGTAATCCACCCATTCTGTCTAACTGCTCACAATTTGACTTTAGAAGTAGCAACAATTTGTGATTCCCTTCTCTCACAATGATGCTACTTCTAACTAATATTTCTTATAATTGGTGACATGCGTAGGTTATTACAAAGTGTAGGACACTACTCGTTTGTTATTTGATAAGAACTCGATGGTTACTGATGGCACCAAAGTCGACTGGGACAACATCCACCAATTCCTACACTTTATTGATCGTCTTGAGGACCTTGTGGGATATGTGAGCCACTGGTGCACACATTGAACAGGTCCAACTGTGTCAAGAAACTGATGGTACGAGCTGTTTTCTGTTATATATGATGTTCATAAACTCATGTGTTTCCATGGCTCTAAAGCGAAAATCCTATTTATTGACCACATTGCGAGATGAAGCCGCTTTCAGAAAGTTGTGGATGCACGGGGTAGCGCCTGGGCCTTGGCCTGGGGCTTGGTGGCCTCACCCTTCGTTAACTGTTGGCAAAGTAGCACTATTTGAGGCATGCCTTGTATGGTTGAACCTGTATAAGTACTCATACTGCTTTTAGCTTTGGTTGTTAAGTTCTCCTGCTGCTTTCAGTTAACGTTGTTAAGTACTCATGCTGCTTGTATAGTCTGTCGTGTTTCTTCAGTCTCTTCTTCCTCCAGCCACCAAAACCAAACCAGCGCCGGCGGGGCCGCGTTCTCCCGCCTCCCATGGCTGGCTGCGCCTCCGCGCACGCATCGCCACCCTACCATCTCCTAAATTGTTAACGGCGACGTCAGCCCCACCCTGCACCCGAACCAGTCAACCCACGTACTCCCCTTTGCCCTTGAGTTCACTGCCGCATCTTCCCCGGCTCCTGTTCGTTCCCATCCGAAGCCTCGCCGTCGTCCTCTGCGCGCCTTGGTGCGCTCACCGCGGCGCCGCCGTCTGGCGTTGTCAACATGGTCAACAAACATGAGGAATCGGGAGAGGACTGTACGTGGAGAGGATGACAGTAGGGACCCACCATGTCCATGGCCGTACGCATGCAAGTGCCTCATTGTTACAAGCAAAAAAGAAAATGCTTCCTCCTAGTGGTTTGCTGACATCTGGGACCCACGACATTGTCAGCGTATAGTCAATAGACAATAGAACTGCACAAGAGCGGCTAACACCTGGGACCTAGCAGCTCAAGCAGTTTTCTTTGTTATTGTTGAGACGGAGGAGGGTATCAACTAGGCTGCGGCCTGTCTAGCCCAGGCTTCTATTTTACGTTTACCACATGACCAGCCCAGCTATTTTTTTTCTTTGTGAAAATGGCTAGCCCAGTTTTTTCTTCTTCTGATGAGTACCCAATCCAGGCCAACCCAACCCAGGCCAACTTGTTTTTCTCTGCCCTGCTGGGCTGCAAATCTTTCAAGACGGCTGCAAATCTTAAAAGTAATATGAAATGGGCTGTAAATATAAAAAACACACAACAAATTGGCAATTACTTTCAAATTTCTAAAAAAATTCACATTTTTAGATTTCAAATTTTATTGGTTTTTAACCTAATTTAAATATATTTTGAAATTACTTTAAATCTGGCTCGACATTTCGGTATTAAAAATAGTTTGGAACCCACCGAAATATGCAAAATTTCATTTAATTTTTTAGCCCTGGTCCTGGCCAACAAAAAGAAAATGGACTGCAATAAATTGCATAAGAATTTGCAAATGAGCTATAAATTATTTAAAAAAAATAGCAAATGGGTTGTATGCTGTCCGCCACAGATTGGGAGGCTGACTTGTGGGCCTATTAAGTTGACACGTATGCAATAATTCTTTACTTATTATATATTAGTCAACAAACGATTCTATCTGAAGTGACCATTGGATGTCAATTCAACGGCCGCCGTGCTTCTTCAATCTCTGATCTTCTTGCTCCAGCTGCCCAATCCAGCACCGGTGGGACCGCCTGCTCCCACCTCTTGTGGCCGGCTGTGCTGCCGCGCAGGCCTCACCACCCCCTCCTACTCGCACCGCTGGCTAGGCCATCCCTCTACTCACCCACACCTCATGTTATTCTCCGGCGACATAGGCCTCACACCGCAGCCGAACCAATCAAACCCACATACCCCCCTCAGCGTGGGCATCCACTACTGTGGCTTCACCGGCTCCTTCTTGGGCCTCGCCATTATCCACCGCGTTGGTGCTCTCGGCGCGGCGTGGTCAACGTGGTCAACAAACGACAGCCATCGGAAGAGGGATGTACATGGAGAGGCTGACAGTATGGACCCACATGGTCCATGGCCGCACGCAAGCAAGTGCCTCTTTATTACGTGAAAAATGATTCTTCCCCCTGACAGCTAGGACCCACCAGCTATATCTTCGCACGGAAGGAAGTGCCTCCTTATTACGTGAAAAAAACAATTCCTCCCCATGACAACTGCGACCCACCAGATTTGGAGGCAGACTTGTGGGCCTACTAGGTTGACGCGTACGCAGGGCTTCATCAACTTAGTCAACAAACGATTCTAGCAGCAGTGACCATTGGATGCTAATCCAACGGCCATGCTGCTTCTTCAATCTCTGATCTTCTTGCTCCAGCCGCCCAAACCAGCGCCGGCGGAACCGCCTGCTCTTGCCTCCAGTGGCCAGCTGTGCTGCCGCGCAGGCCTCACCGCTCCACCCTACTCCCACCGCTGGCCAGGCCTTCCCTCTACTCACTCACATCCCTTGTTATTCTACATCGATGGCAGCCTCACACCGCAGCCGAACCAGTCAACCCTTGTACTCCCATCCGCGTGGTCATCCACTGCCACATCTTCCCCAACTCCGCGTTGTTCCCTTCCTAGGCCTCGACATCGTCCACCGCCTTGGTGCTCTCAGCGCGGCGTAGTCAACGTGGTCAATGAATGATATACGCGGTGAGGCTAACAGCTGGACCCACCAGCTACATCTTCGCACACAAGGAAGTGCCTCCTTATTACACACAAAAAAATGATTCCTCCCCCTTACAGCTGGGACCCACCTGCTATATCTTCGCACGCAAGGAAGTGCCTCCTTATCCTCCCTGACAGCTGGGACCCACCTGGTCAAAGCATATGTAGCGTTGTCTGTCTAGTCGCGAACGTGTATGTACATACTGGTTGATCGGTCTCTCTGCAACGATGAACCGTGGGCATGTAAGGAGCGGCACATGTGGTGACACCCTGGTTTTTGGCCCTTTCTTTTTCTTTTGGATTTCTTTGGTTTTTGCTTTGGATTTCTTTGTGTGTGGCTCTGTGGTCTTGAAACCTGGGAAGATCATCTCTCCTTCTTCTCTCAAGTGATTCATCACTCTCAAATACATCCCAAGATCATGTCATTTCCATCTTAGCCCAACCCCAAATTCTTTTTCTTGGGAATATTCCTTTTTCTATTAAAGGAATAACCCTGTTTGCCGGTTGTGAAGCAACCTATATTTCTGTCATTCCCAAAATTTCCACAAAATTCTCATAATTCTTTTGGACCATATGGACCTTGGATATGTAAAAATATTAAAGATTCCATGCTCATGGTGAGCACACCATCCAATCTTTGTTTCTGGTCAGAAATTCAGTCTGTGAAGCAACTATATTTTATATGGCTTCATAAATTCTGAAATTTTACCAGAACCTTATAACACCTATATTACTTCCCTCCACCAAATTTGGGCTCATTTTATCTATCCTATATTCCTCAAGAATTTCTCCAAGTTTCTATCCAGAGGAAAGCATTGTGAAGGAAGTACCATTTTTATTTATCCAAATAGTATGAAATTTTTACAGTGCCTTACTACGCCCAAATAATCACTCTCCACCATATTGCAGCTCAATCCAATCATCTATGTGAGCACAGCTTCCATTTTCCTTTTTTGTCCAGTTGGGCACTTTGCAAAGGAAGTGCTAGCTAGACACCTCCATTTGAGCTGAAAATGTGCCAAGATGGTCATCTTAGTGAGTGATCAACCTCAGACAAATCTCAGCATCTTTCACGAAGTGAGCCTTCCCCAGTACACAACAAACACTTACTGTTCAGAAGCAGTGTTAGCTCAAATCAGTCAGCTATTGTCTCCCTTATCCTTCAAAAATCTCATGTGACAACTCATTGAGCTTGGACCCACATCCCAGATAGGCTTTTGCCGCCAAGAGAGCGTGGCAATTCCATGTTCACGTGGTGACCACGCATAGAGCGCGTGCACAACATGCAGAGGGAGTGCTCTAGGCATTGGACCCCTCGGGAGGCCCCTCTCCGGCCGCCCAGATCGCCCCCGAGCCCCACGAGCTCCCCCATGTCGCCTGCTCCCCTGCCTCCCCTATCCTCTAGCATCTGGACGAGCATGCCGCCACCGATTCCTTGTCGGAACGCCACCACGTCTCCGAGCGCCTAGGAGCTTCGGCCGCCAGCTAACTCACTCCAGAGCTTTCCCCCACGGCTATAAATAGCGTGCTCGAGCTCTCCCGCTACCCATAGCTCCCTCAGCCTCTCCCTAGAGCCCGGGAACCCCTCCTCTGCTCCCAAGGCATCCATGGTCGCTGCTTCGTCCACGATCCAACCAAGCTCTTGTGAGCTCCCCTCTCCTCCATTCAGCCACCTAGAGGACCCCCTGTACCGACTCGAGCTCACCCCACCTTCAATTTCGTCCGGCACACTCCGTGCTCATGATCCCAAGCGCCGCCTCGGCCATCTCCTCTGTCACCATGGGCGCAGGGCCAGCCCTGGGGAGGGGCGGGGGGCGGCCGCCCCGGGCCCCCAAACTCCAGGGGGCCCCTCCCAGGGATGTTGTAGCCCACTGCAAAGGCTCACGCAGATTTACAGCAGCAGCGCACGCATCGCAGCGACAAGCTTCGTACCTGCTCTTCCAATCGCTAGTACCCAGCCCAATTATATATATATATATACATGAGCTTTGCTACACCCACGCAATCTTACGAAGGGAGGGATGTTACGGGATGATGTGGCAGGCATTAATTGGAGATTATTGAGGGCACGGGCCCACCCTGAGAATCAGGGGGAGAGGTTTGATAGGTGGGAAAGGGAGGTTCGTAGGTTTACGTAGTTTATTTTCCTAGGTCTAGCATTTTTGTTTCTACATTAGGCCTAGCACTAAAGAAAACTGTCAATGGGCCTGACCCAAATAGTAAAAGCTACCTAACTGGAGCGTCTAAACGCACGCATCGACCAGAATCTACGAGAGCACATCACACCCCTGACGAGCGGCGACAGTTTGCCTGATGCTCAGATCGCCGCAGATGAGCCTCCTTGAGGAGTCGAGGAGGAGGCCCTGACTACAAGTGACATGGCTACGCATCGAAGCCCGACGGCGTGCCGGCGCTGCGAGTTCCGTACGTATCATCAACCGTTTTTTATGCTGTTTGACAATATTGGTCTTGTGGTATAGATCTGGAGCAGATAAAATGAGTAATGTTCTGGATGATAGTCTTGGCGAGTAGTTTTCAGACGAACCGTGCAATGCCGGCATCAATGGGGATACTTTACTCTTAGTTTGCAAATTTGCTAGAGTAGATAAGAATTACTCTGTCTGCAGTACTATCGCAATACCATTGATTTAATTTTTAAAGTATGAAATAATAATTTCCATATCTTTAGATGGATTCGCCAATCTATCTTAATTTCTTCGATACTTCCATTTAGATTTCAAACACCTATTTTTTTGAGGACATATACACACACATATATATATTGATTATTATTGTTATGGCATTTATAGCAAAGGGCCCCGAATTTTAGTTTCACCCTGGGCCCCCAAAATCCCAGGACTGGCCCTGCATAGGCGCCTTCCCTCCGAGCTCTCGCGAGCTCCCCTGTGACCACCTCCGGGCATGGGATGGAGCCACGGGCTCGCCTAGCTCATCGGCGGCCGTAGCCGGCGGGAGGAGCGCCGGCATCAGGCACGGCCGAGCGGCCAAGTCCCCTCCCCTGCCTCGCGTCGGGAGGAAGGAGACAACCGAGAGGAGAAAGAGAGGAGATGAGGTGGGGCCTAGTCATCAGCGACCGTGGATGACCAACTGGGCCCATGCGTCAGGTTAAGTGGAAACGTACTTCCCGGTGGTACGCTTTCCGATAAGCTAAATGTATTACGCCACGGTTTTGACAGGGAATACGTTTTAGAGGACAGAAGCCGTATTGCCAGAAAAATGCTTTCAGCCTCAGCTACAGGCCAAAACGGTTAAATTGCGGACGTTCATCCGTTAAGAGCAGAAAAGCACAGATTCCGTTTGTTTTTCTGCCTAACGAAAGCCGCATTTTCGCAATCGTAACTCCGAATCAGGTGATTCCAAATCCCACGTTCTCTATTTGTCAAGCCCGTTCTGTTGGTGCCATTTTCATGATGTTGACACAATCTAAAAATAACCATTTTGCCCCTGCCCTTATTCAGCCCCTTCAAGGGAGAAACGTTTCCGGCAAATCTTTTCGCGAGCTCCTCGCACTTCTCCCCGATGAATCCCTCAACCCCACGCAAGCCACAACAGCCACTTGCATGATGGCATTGCAATTGCCATGGTTTTCACTTGAATATTTTAATAATTGTTTGCTCATTTAATTATTTTAAATGCTATGTAAATGCTTGTAAATCCATGATCATTCTTATGCCATGTTCATTTGCATCTAGCTAGTTAAATGATTATTTGCTAATGTTATTATTATTGTGTTTAATTCTTGTAATTATTTCTGATGCTAGTGATCATGATATGCTCATATGAATTGCTATGGTTTGATATGAATATACTTGTGAGATTCATGATCATCTCTATGACATGCTCATTTGCATCCGATAGACTAAATGATTTATCGTGGTCGTTAAGATTCACATGCTTAATGCTTGTGTTACCCATCCATGCTAATCTTGATATCAGGCTCATATGCATTTCATCATGATATTTTGTTATGGCTCAGCTCATCACCACTCAAGTTAAACCTAACGTTAATTAAACTTGAACAAATCTGTTGGCTGAGTCATAGTGCCACCGAATCGAGCTCACTAGTGCAGCCACACTTGCTTAGATGGGGAGGCCCTAATTCGGTCTATTGGCATGCCTCTCACTAGTGCCTCCAATGAGGGAAGGTTGTGCGCGCGCTCTACCCTGGCTCGGTAGGCGGCCATAACCTTGTGTGCTCGAGTTTTATGGATCCAAGGATGTCACGCGGTGACATCGGGGACACCCATGACATAGCCCAAAGGGGAGTTTGTCGGAGTGGCCGGGAGAGTGTCATGCAATAGATTGGTTTTGTTGGAATGTCATTGGTCCACCCGAATGGAAGCATGTACTAAAGTACGAGGCCATGAGTTCCATAGTGTGGGTACAGTGTACTAACCTCTGCAGAGTGTATAATCTATCGATAGCCGCGTCCTCGGTTATGGACACAGTTCATAGTAGGTCACACTATGGGTCAACAGTAATAATAACCTGAATAATAAAGAACCCCGGTTCGATGTGGTAAGAAGTTGGTTGATCTTTATGTGGTCATGAGACAATCACGGATAAGATTGAGCTACTTGTGGTCATGTTATGATCACGATGGTATCATTAATACCAATGTTGGTTGATCATGAGGTGATCGTGTGATGATCACGACGGCAAGTTTAAATATACATATGGTGGTTATGAGATAACCTCCGAGATGAGTAAGTTGGTCCATGAGACCTTAAACATCGACTCCCTCTCATGCTAGAGCTAATATCATCATGTTCATATCATGAGTAACATGTACATGCCATGCTCACTCTCATGTTGTTCTAGTAGTATCATGCTCATCATCGATAATCAACTTGTAAATGCCATGATGTTGTTTGTCTTTATTGCTTTGGTTGCTGTGAGCTTGCAAGTACATTCAAAGTACTCACCTAGCGTGTCATGCCAGATTGCAGGTAATTCCGTGATTGATTGATTGTCGAGGATCCCGAGTGTGCGAGCTAGGATGTGTCCCAGCCAGTGTCCCTGCGGAGTGGAGTTCATCACCATCGTCACTGTTCCGCTGCTAGAAGTTATTCCGTTGCTACATGTTGTTCCGCTGCTAGCATAGAGCTATCTTAGCAGGCGTAGTGTTGCCACACCAATGTAACCTTTGTAATATCAGAACCCTTGTACCCCCAATTATTTACAATAAAGAGCTGTTCTGTTCTATGCCAAGAAGTGTCGTATTCCAGAAGACTTGATCTCTGGGCTAGAATTCGGGGTGTTCTGGTTCCTCCACCGTCTACTGTTCATCCAGCCTCCATGGGGTCCTGTTCATCCACCCCCAACCGGCTGGGTGTGGCTTACAGTAGCACGGCCTCCTCGGGGTCTTGTTCATCCAGCGGCAACCGCCTACTACCACGGGGTCCTGTTCATCCAACCCCCACCGGCTGGGGTGGGGCGTACGAGCGGGCGGCAGCAATGGGAACTATTCATCCATAGCCAACTAACCAGCTAGGTCAACTCACCACATCTCGCAAGGGGCTCGATCGATCGATGCAACAATAGTTTCGACTCGTCCTACATATCGCGCGCGCGGCATCAACGGGCATTGTTCATCGAGAGGCAACCCAACACCAGCTGGCTACATCTTGCACGAGGGTTCGATCGGGTTTAGTAAGTAGCGAGAAGGATCGATCGGGTTCAGTTAGTAGTGAAGGAATCGCTCGGGTTCAGTTTGCAGCGAAGGGATTGCTCGGCTTCAGTACACAGTGGGATCGATCGCTCGGGTTCAGTATGTGTAGTAGTGCGAGGGATCGATCGATCGCTCGGGTTCAGTAAGCAAATGCCTCGCTCGGGTTCAGTTAGCGAACACCTCGCACACACGCGCGTACGAGAGAAATGTGCAAATTCACTGCATCGCTCGGCCCTGACCAACCCACCGTAACCGGGAACTCCTCAAAAATGTCTTCGCCCTCACTTCTACCATGATTTTTTATCTCATGGACGGTCCAAAGAATGTCATGCGGGTGCGTTTCCGGCCCGCCCAGGACAAAAAGCCCATTTTCTGTCATAATGTTTTGTCATAGAAGTAGTATCCCACTACATCTATGATGATACATGTTTTTGTCAGAATTATTGTCATAGAAGTGTCACAACCATGACAGAAAAAGTTTTCATTCGGGCCATAATGTCACGGGTGTCTTTTTTTTGTAGTGCCAGTGCCTGGCCGGTCCTTTATGTTTGAGCGGCATGTATTTTATGGCATGGAGATCATCACCTCAGGCCATGTGGATATGGAGAAGGAAATCTTCGATTCAGACAGTCGGGTTAGTCGTTCCGTCGTATTGATCGATATTGATGGGTTTAAACCCTTCTGGGAACTGATGCTCCATGACCTCGTGTGTGAAACATACTGGATGTGCGCGCACTCGATATTGAGCCATGTCTTGTCGGGCATTGGCTATCGCCCTAACCCGTGTCTGCTCTCGAGCTCTTTCTAGCCTGTCTAACCAGGCATCGCAGCCCTCCAGGCCGGCGGGTGTGCATTCGCTTATTCCGTAAATGGATCGGGGAGGGGCTTTATTGGCCTATATATTATTGCGCAAATTGAAGGGCTCGGGATGCTCGGTTGCGCTCTTGCCGTGAGGGTGAGTTTTTGCAAGGAGTTCGTTATGTGCCCTGCTGGCCGGTCTCGTCCTCTAGGAGGGCGGTCAGCCTGGCCTGCATGGCCGAGCAACTCATTATCTGCTGCGTCATCGTCGAAGTCAGGCAGCAGTCGTCACTTTGGGAAGGACTTGGTGGCCATACGCTGTGTCTTGAGGTCCGCTTTGGCCGCCAGTACCTTGACCCATTTGTCGTTGAGCGCGTTTTCGTGAGTGTACATCTCTTGCTGCTTCTTCTTCATGCTACTCGTGGTTGCAATTAACCGCCGTTGGAACCGTGCCTATTCGGATGGGTTTATGGGTACCACAAAGTCCTCGGGTCCAAGGCTAAGGTCGTCCTCGGATTCAGGGTTCTCGGCAGCGTCCGTAGTGTTGGTCGTACTTCTGCTTCCGTTATTGCCCTTCGTCCGCCTTTTGGGGCGACAACGCTTAGGGTTTTCCTTGGGCTTCTCCTAAGGATTGTTTTTAGGAGTATCAACCATGTAGATGTCATAGGTAGACGTTGCGGCCCAATTCCCCGTAGGTTTGCTCCAGCGTCTTCCTCCATGTCGGTGTCTTCGTCGGAGCCGTATTACAGCGTATCGGTCAAGTCCTCGACCGTGGCGATTAGTGGGTGGTGGGTGGGATAAAAATTTCCCGATCATCGGCTCTACATCTGATCTAATCTTAGACTGAAGACGAGATCGCCAGATTTTGGATTCAATCCAGCACTTCATTTATCTGCGAAAGCTCCTCGGTCTCCAGGACCTGGCTGTAATCTGGGCTGATTTGAAACAGCTCGTTTGGGCCACTTGACGTGGACCCGCCATCTTGATTACTCAAGGCCCACCCCTGGTCGACGGGTGGGGAAGCCGTATAAGAGGCCGCTACTTGGTCTGAAGAAGGGTTCGACTCAAGGTCACCATCCGAGGAGGCAGGGGTTAGATCGGATGTCGCAACCACCGGATCTATCTCCAGGGTTGGTTCCATCTGGAGGTCAGATCTAGGAGTCGGGTCAGAAACGTGCTCCGGGGTTCCTGCGCCGGAGGGATCGTTGAGTCGATCTGAGATCCATCTCGAAAGGATGATATGACCTCGGCATCCATGATGTACTCCAGGCTTCCGAACATGACTACCTGGTTCGGGACAAAGTTCTCAACACGGCCCAGGTGGCCAGTCGGATCAGCGTGTAGCACGATGCTGCCGAAGGTAAAAAGCTGGCCGGAGACGAAGATGTCACCATAGCCAATGCTGCTATCAATCTGCAAGCGAGCCATCAACCCAAGGCGATCACATAGCGAGCTCTCAATGAAAGCACCAATGTCGATGTCAAAACCGGCAGATCTCGGGTATGGGGGCCCGAGCTGTGAGATCGGATCGATGGGTAATAGGAGAAGAGGGACACGATGTTTACCCAGGTTCGGGCCCTCTCTAAGGAGGTAAAATCCTATGTCCTGCTCTTGTTTATATTATGAGTGTATCAAGGTACGGAGTTGATCTACCTCGAGATCGTAAGTTCTGGTCTAAACCCTAGGGGTGATGATGAATGAATATCTCTACGGACTAAACCCTCTGGCTTATATAGGCACCAGGGGTATCTAGGGTTACACATGGTCGGTTGTCATCTAGGGGTTACATGTCGAATTACTATACTTGGAGTACACGCCAAGTCCTCGGTGAGGCCCGATATGCTGGTTCTACAAGCTGGAGGCTTCTGGAATCCTTCCTCATCGACGGGTCGTCAGTCCGGCCCATGGATTAGACCGGCTAGGCCGGGACCCCCTAGTCTAGGACACCGTCACCATGATCGAGAGTACCAAGAAGATCTAGATGGTGAAGTTTGTTCACTAAAAGATGGTATGTACTCCATGTTCAAGCACTTTATCATCTGACTATTTCATTTATTAGCCTTTCGTCCTTCATATTTAGTGTAAGAACCCATGAACTTGTTTGCTTGTATCTATGTAGTAGTACTAGTTTAGTGGGCTGTTGTGTTTCGTACTTATTTTTTGTGGTCGAGCAGGTATCAAGTGGGTTCTAGCCTTCCCAGCCCAGTTTTTTTCTCAAGGACCTAGGCGACTAGGTGACTCCAAGGCGAACCTGCGCCGGTGGCCACTCCGGCCCCGGCGGCCACCCTCTCTTGCCACAAGATGGCTCCTCCGATGCTCAACTTCGCCAGAGGTAAGGATTTCCAGCTTGCCATGCGGCAGAAGTTTGGGCATCCTGTGGTTTTCTCTCCTGGTTTTCAGCAAAGGGAGTTTACTCTAGTGGTTTCGTTCTGCCATGCTCGCTTTCGGTTGGACTGTCACATGGTCTGCATTGTTTTGCAATCTTGTTTTGGTGGTTATCCTCAAGATTTTCGGGTCAAAGCTCTTCGAAATAGATCTTTTCAGTTCTCTGTGGCCTCCAAGTCCGTTAGTTTTGAGGTATACAACTCAGGTGGCATCTCAGAAGTTGATTTTGAAGTGGTTTTCAGTCTTTGGGGTGGTGGTGGTCCAAACTGGCGACGTGAGGAACGTCTGTTTTACCAGGAAGAGGAAGCTTCTTGGACTCTAGTTGTCAGAAATGGTGGTCGTTCTCCTCCAAGATCGAACACCGGTGATCACCGACGGGAGGTGAATCGGGCTTCAGTTTTTCTTCCTCTTTCAGGTCAACCGGAGCCGTTAATGCCAGTGAATCAATCAGTGGTTAACTCACCTGTTAATGGGAGCTTTAATGAGGAGGGATCTTTGCCTGAGAATGAGCCTGTGGGCGCCAGCGAGAATTTTTCAAATTCGTGGATTGTATGCTACGGCTGTGACCGATTGGGCCACCGTGTACGCGATTGCCCTGAGCTACGCCTGACTAGGCTTTGGCCGTTCATGCAATTTTCGTCGTTTCCGGCCCCTCCGAAGTGTGCTTGGGCTCCGGGTGCTGTGGAAGACTGGTTTCAATCTATTGACCCAGCCCATCAGGACGTGTGGGTTTCCTCTTTTGCTGAGCTATGTAAAGGAAACTTCCCCAATTTTCAGCCAAAATTGGCACTTGCCTCTTCGTCTTCTCCGCTCCACCCTACTATAGCCACCTCTGCTCTGCTCAGGAATGCTGATTCTCCTCTGCAACGACTGTCAGCCGGAGCTGCCGGAGAGATGGCCAATGTGACCATTGATCCATATCCTTTTGTCCCCCATGGTTTCAACATCCACCACATTGAGGGGCAAAATGGGGTTTCACGGGTGGTTGTTCCTCATCACCAGATGCGCCATGAGGATTGGGCCATCGTAACTATCAATCCGCTGCCGGAAGAGGTACTTGTCCCCAATGTCAGAGAGGTTCTTGAGGAATATCTTACTGAGGTTCAAGGAGTAGGCTTTAGAGATATCCAGTGTTGTCCTTTTGCAGAGGCTTATGTTCGTTTTTCACATCCGAGGGACAGAGACCGCTTGATTAATCAGAGCCCTTTGCAGTTTGGGGATGTCTTCCTCACCTTTGTTAAGCATGATGATGGTCGCAATCGTGGTAGAGTTCTTTTTAATAGGATGGTTTGGCTGTTAATCCTTGGTGTTCCTTTCAATTTTCGTAATTCGGAGGATATTGCTAAGGCTGTCAGTAAGTTTGGTCATCTGGTCTCATGGGAGAATGATCAAGAGCATATGGGAGAGTCATTGCAAAGGTCCGTGTGCCAGATCTAGATCGTATCCCTAAAAGCTTACGCTGGTCTAAGGGGGAAGATTTTGAGGAGGATGCTTGGTCATCCTCAGTGGAAATAATTTTGCATGAGATGTTGGGTGGGGGGCCGGCTGATGAGCACCCTATCCCTCCAGATAATGTTGATCCGCATCCTCTCCCGAATGCAGCTCAGAATGCTAACAACTTTCATCAAAATGATGGTCAGAACAATGAGGACGACAATGATGCTGCAGATATGATTGTGGAAGAGGGTCACTGGGCTTGGCAGCAGCCACCTCTCCAGGTTGAAGAGCCAATGGTGGTCCCTCAAGTGATGGAACAGGAGGAATTGAATTGGGAAGATGGTGAAGAACTGCTACCACCTGTGGAGGGCTAGAGTAGCATTACCACTACTGTTTCTCTTTCAGATGGAGCATTTTCTAATAACTTACTGCTTGGTAATGGTAGTGAGGAGGTTAACCAGGAACAACAAATTCAAATGCATGTGGTGGGTCCTTTTATTGGTGATGGCCTTGTTAATCTGTTGCATGCTTACCCCATAGAAGATGATGTTGAGCAGCCTGTGCCTGCAGCTCAAGACAATTTGATTGACAACCAATTCCCTGCAGTGAACTTTGGTAACTTGCAGTAGGGAGAGGGGAACCAAATTGAGGTGCTTCCTCAGCTACTTTCCTAGGATGTAGGGTCAGAGCAAGTTGCTCCTGGGGTTGAGAATGCAGTCCTTGTGGTTGGGCCTGTGGTTGCAGGTTCTGATCAACCTACAGCACAATCTCTACAGGTGGACAGTGTCTCTGCTCTAGTGTTGGAGGAGAATGTTGTTCAAGTTGATGCTGTTGGTACTGCTGGTGCTCTACAATACTCAGCTCCAGAAAAGGAAACTGTTGATCCTATTTCTACTCCTATCAAGCCCAGTGAACCTGCTCCTTTGCCTGATAATGTGGATCTAGGCAACAAAGGTACATTAAATGAAAGAATTCATTACCATTTTGACAATTCCAAATTTAAACCAAACCTCTTAGGGCTTAAACAATTACATCTCAGGGCTTCTGTTAATGATGGGTCAGTGCCATCTGAAGAGGGTCTGCAAATCTGGAAAGCAAACTTTGCTGAGAAAAAGGAGGAGGAAGGCAACAGTTTTTCTGTCAATATACCTGTAAGCTCGTTCAACTTCATTGTTCACTTGCTTATGACACTAGATAAATTTGGTTGGACTGTTCATTTGTTAAAATCCACTTTATGGGAATTGATTACTGACAAAGACAGTTTTGAAAACTCAATTTTGTTCCACATACCTGATAAGTGCATATCCTCTTAGGAACCATTGTGCAATCAATTGAGCCCTGCCAAGGGGGCAATAGACAAGGAAAATGCTGGAGATGTTTCAAATCAGTAGTTGCAAGATACCTCCCTACTTCTCCCTTTTGGAAGTGAAAATATTAGGAAAAGGAGAGGGGGGAAAACACCTCTGGTGGAAACTAAGGTAAGGAGAAGTGGTCGAATACAAAAAGATAATGATGGTTTCAAACAAAATTCCTGCTCCAATAATAAGTGTCTTCCTTGCAATGCTGTGCCGCCTGTCACCCAAAAGCATATTGTAAAAAATCTTTCTGAATACTTTTGCAAGGTGGATGACATGGAGCTAGAGGAATAACTCTCCAAGAAGCCCAGGAAGAAGAGTGCTGAGGAGTTCGCCAAGGTATCTTTTGACAAAACCACCGAAGATCAACCTTCCAAATGATGACTCAGATTCTGAAAATTTCTGGGGGTGGGGGTTCTAAGGCTTTGGATGATATATGTATGGAAATCTCTTTTGCTATGGTCTATGATCATCAGACTTGTAATAATTTGCACTCTAAGACTGCTACTTTGGTTTCTGTAACACTAAATGGGCTCAGCTTTTTTTGTAAACATCTTAGTTATCTATGGATCCTGATGTTGAATGAGCATATTATGTCTGATTCCTCTACCTGTGCAATGACTGATGAAGTTGTGTTGGATGATTCACAGTGTCCTGAATCCTGGATTGGCAATGTATTGGCACTTGCTAAGTACTTCTTCACCTATAAGTTTGCTTATGAATAACAACAACAGAAATTGGAACATCCTCAACTGGAACATCAGAGGCATTAATTCACCTGACAAGTGGCATGCAATTAAACAGAAAATAGAAGAGAGTTCTTGTGCAATCTTGTGTCTGCAATAGACTAAAAGAGAAAACTTTGATGTCTCTTACATAAAGAATTTCTGTCCAAACAGAATCAATAAATTTGCTTTCCTCCCTTCTGTGGGGGCTTCTGGAGGCTTACTAGTGGCTTGGAATGGGAGTATGTTTGAGGGAGAGGTCCTTTTTCAGAATAGATTTTCAATCTCACTGCGGTTCACCAGCAATCTCTCTAATCAAACATGGATCTTAACAAATGTTTATGGGCCATGCAATCATGAAGACAAAGCTGAATTTATCACCTGGTTCTCCAATATTCACATGCCAGTGGACACAAATTGGATTCTCATGGGGGACTTTAACTTTATTAGAGCACCTTCTGACAGAAATAGACCTGGAGGGGATGTAAATAAAATGCTATTGTTCAATGAAGCCATCAGTAACTTGGGCTTGGTAGAGCTTCCATTGCATGGCAGAAAATTTAGTTGGAGTAACATGCAAGAATGCCCTCTTTTGGTAAAACTTGATTAGTTCTTTACATCTGCTTCTTGGTTGACTACTTTCCCAGAAACAACAGTTCCTCCATTGGCTAAACCAGTGTCTGATCACTTGCCCTGTATGATTAAGATAGGCATCAACATCCCAAAATCAAAAGTGTTCAGATTGGAAAATTACTGGTTTAAGCACTCCTCTTTTAAAGAGATTGTTACTGCTGCTTGGAATATTCCTGTAGGTAACATGGATGCTGCAAAAACCATTAATGCAAAATTTAAAAATCTCCGAAGAGCTCTGAAAATTTGGTATAGAAGTCTTTCTTGCTTGAAGCTTCAAATTACAGCAATCAATGAGGTAATTTTCATGCTAGACCTTTTTGAGGAATTTAGGGACCTAGGAGTGTTTGAATGGAATTGTAGAGTTATATTGAAAGAACAGCTAATGGTTCTGCTGAGAAATCAGAAAATATATTGGAAGCAAAGAGGGAAAATCAAGGGATTCAAGTTTGGAGATGAGAACACAAAATTCTTTCATGCAAAGGCCTCCATTAATCATAGACATAATCATATTGCTATTTTACAAAATTCTGAGCATGTGGAAATCATAGATCATGCTGGCAAGGCTGCAATCCTGCTTGAGGCTTTTAAAAAAAGGATGGGTACTTCTGAGGAAACATGCATGCACTTTGATCTAAATGATTTACTGGGTAATAACATTGACCCAGCAGTTTTTGCAAAACTTGAAGAGCCTTTCTCAGAGGAGGAGATTTCACAGGTGATCAAAGAGCTTCCTGACGATAAATCCCCTGGTCCCGATGGCTTCAATAATGAGTTCTTTAAAGAATGCTGGGACATAATTAAATTGGATGTTCTGAGGTTCATATAGGAATTTTAGAATGGCACAATTTCTTTAGAAAGCATAAATACCTCCTTCATTACCCTGATACCTAAAGTGCCACACCAATCTATCCTAATGATTTCAGACCTATATCCCTGCTGAATTGCTCTTTGAAAATTATCACAAAATTGATGGCAAATAGGTTGCAAAAATTAATTCTTCAGATGATGCACATTAATCAGTATGGTTTTCTCAAGGAGAGATCAATTCATGATTGCTTGGGCTGGTCTTTTGAATACATTCATCAGTGTCAGAAATCGAAGGAGGAGGTGGTGGTGTTAAAACTGGACTTTGAGAAGGCTTTTGATACCATTGAGCACCAAGCAATTCTGGACATTCTAAAGGCCAAATGTTTTGGGCAGAAATGGATTGATTGGGTAGCTATGCTCTTTAAGGCAGCATCATCCTCAATAATGCTTAATGGGGTACCTGGGACGAAGTTTTACTGTAAAAGAGGGGTTAGACAGGGTGACCCTCTCTCACCATTGCTGTTTGTGTTAGCTGCAGATCTGCTACAGACAATTCTTAATAGAGCTATGAGCCTGGGATTAATTGCCCCCCCACTACATAGACCCTCATACCCTGATTTCCCTATTGTTCAATATGCAGATGACACCCTATTGATCATGCAAGCTGACACCAGACAACTTCTCTGTCTTAAGGCCCTCTTGAATACTTTTTCTATCTCCACTGGACTGAAAGTCAATTACCTCAAGTCAGACCTAATTCCTATCAACATCCCAGAGGATAAAGTGGAAATTTTGACAAACACTTTCAACTGCAAGAGAGGCACATTCCCACTGAACTACCTTGGACTGCCTCTGGGCTTGTCAAAACCCTCTGTAGAGCAATGTCTACCTTTGGTGAGAAGAGTTGAAAAAAGGCTTGTGGGGCTGAGCAACTTCATGACAATGGCTGGCAGGCTATTACTGGTCAAATCTGTGTTAACCTCTCTGATCATCTTCTTCATGGGCTTCTTGGACATTCCAGTTACCATTAAAAACCAAATCCATAAGTACTTGAGACACTGTTTATGGAGGGGCCTGACCTGGATGATCACAGACCAGCTTTGGTGGCTTGGCCCACGGTTTGCAGACCCAAGAATCAAAGTGGTCTGGGTGTTCTTAATATATTTGCTCAGAACAAAGCCTTGCTACTCCAAAATTTGCATAAATTCTATAATAGAGCTAATATCCCCTGGGTTAACCTAATCTGGAAATCATATTTTGAGGATGGCAAATTACCTGGTCAAAGATTAGAGGGCACTTTCTGGTGGAAATCAACCATTGGGATCCATGATGAATTCAAAGCTATAGCAAGGTGCAATATAGGGGATGGTAAAAGTGTCTACTTTTGGCAAGATCTGTGGTGGAATGGATGTTTGGATGCCTCATTCCCACGCCTGTACTCTTTTGTTAAAGACAAGTGGATGACAGTAGAGAAAGTACTCCAAGCTGAATATCTAGAAGATCTCTTCAACCTGCCTCTGTCTACACAGGCATTCACAGAAGTTGAAAACCTTGAGAACATTTGAGATGACCTTAGAAGATCTGAATTTTAGGATTGCACTGATACTTGGAGCCACATATGGGGCAACTAGAAATTTTCTACTGCCAAGGCTTATAGTGCTCTAATTGGTACCAAGGTGGTGGCCCCACACTTCAATTGGCTCTGGAATTGGTCTTGCCAGCCAAAGCATAAGGTTTTTTTTTCTGGAGGCTATTACATGATCGACTGAATACCAGAAATCTTTTGAGAAGGAAAACTTTCCTCCTGGATAATTATAATTGTGCCACCTTGAATTGCCCTAGGGAAGAAACACTACATCACTTATTTTGGAGCTTCCCTTTTGCTATTCAATGTTGGGATACTATTTGTCCAATGAGACAACAAAATCTGTCTCTTATGGAAGCATTTGCTGATATGAAACAGAAGTTGCATGTTCCTTTCCATATGGAAATCATCATTCTAGCTGCATGGACAATTTGGATTACTAGAAATAATTTCATCTTTGAAAACATCAGCCCTACTATTGACAGATGTCATGAGACTTATCTGAAGGAGCTCCAATGGTTGAGATTTAGAATGAAGCAGAAGCATGCTTCAGCTTTTAATGCTTGGCTGGATAGCCAGATGTAATATGCCTTGTTTAGATGTTTAGATCTTTAGTCTTTTTTCCATTTCTCTCTGTTTCTCGTTCTTTTCTTTCT
The DNA here is from genome assembly GCA_039707655.1 of Elymus sibiricus. Lineage (NCBI taxonomy): Eukaryota > Viridiplantae > Streptophyta > Magnoliopsida > Poales > Poaceae > Elymus > Elymus sibiricus. The sequence continues at coordinate 93,905,448 of CM077672.1, forward strand.
TCCTATTTCTTTATAGGCTTATCTCAAGCCTTCTATAAGACTTTGTTTCCTTTGCTTTTTAATAAAAATTGCAGTTGGGTGTTTGCCCTACTGTGTACAGTCAAAAAAAAGTTTTTTTCTCAGGACATCTACAGCCCACAACATGTTGATGGTGATCCAGCAGGTTTATCTAAAAAAAGGTGTATCTATTTTTGGAGAGCATGCCCAACCCAACTTTGTTTTTGTTTTCTCATAGAAAAGCCCAGCCGAGCTTTATTTTCTCGAGAAGAAGGTGCGGCCCAAGTCTGTGATAACCCACATGTATAGGGGATCGCGACAGTCTTCGAGGGTAGTATTTCACCCAAATTTGTTGATTCGACACAAGGGGAGCCAAAGAATATTTGTGAGTATTAGTAGTTGAGTTGTCAATTCAACCACACCTGGAGAACTAAATATCTACAACAAAGTGTTTTGTAGCACAGTAGTTTGATAGTTTTGATAGCATTAGTAACAGTAGCAGTAGTAACAGAGACATTAACAGTAGCAGTTTTGTAGTGATTGTAACAGCAGCAGCAACGAAAGTGACTTAGCAGAAACCAATATGAGAAAAGCGTAGGCATTGGACCAGTGATGGATAATTGTGTTGGATGACATTCACCATGTAACCTAGAGTGATACACAATAGCTCCAATTCATCAATGTAACGTAGGCATGTATTCCGTATATAGTCATACGTGCTTATAGTAAGAACTTGCATGACATCTTTTGTCCTACCCTCCTGTGGCAGTGGGGTCCATAAGGAAACTAAGGGATATTAAGGCTTCCTTTTAATAGAGAACCAGAACAAAGCATTAGCACATAGTGAATACATGAACTCCTCAAACTACGGTAATCACCGAAAAGAATCCCAATTATTGTCACCTTGGGGTATGCGGATCATAACACGTAATAGGTGCATACAACTAGCAAGATAGGATCAAGAACTCAAATATATTCATGAAAACATAAAGGGTTCAGATCTGAAATCATGGCACTGGGGCCCTAGTGACAAGCATTAAGCATAGCAAAGTCATAGCAACATCAATCTCAGAACATAGTGGATACTAGGGATCAAGCCCTAACAAAATTGACTCAATTACATGATAAATCTCATCCAACCCATCACCGTCCAGCAAGCCTACGAAGAAATTACTCACACACGGTGGTGAGCATCATGAAATTGGTGATGGAGAATGGTTGATGACGATGAAGGCATCAAATCCCCCTCTCCGGAGCCCCGAACGGACTCCAGATCAGCCCTCCCGATGAAGAACAGGAGGTGGCGGCGGCTCTGTATCATAAAATGCGATGATTCTTTCTCCCTGGTTTTTTTCTGGACGAATAGGTACTTATGGAGTTGGAGTTAGGGTTGCCAGAGCTGTCAGGGGCCCACAAGCCTGCGAGGCGCGCCCTGGGGGGTGGGCGCGCCCCCTGGCCTTGTGGCGCCTGGGTCGCCCCCTCTGGTAATTCTCTACGCCAGTATTTTTTATATATTCTGAAAATATTCTCCGTAAATTTTCAGGTCCATCCGAGAACTTTTATTTCTGCACAAAAATAACACCATGGCAATTCTGCTGAAAACAGCGTCAGTCCTGGTTAGTTCCATTCAAATCATGCAAATTGGAGTCCAAAACCAGAGCAAAAGTGTTTGGAAAAGTAGAAACGTTTGGGACGTATCAACTCCCCCAAGCTTAACTCATTGCTTGTCCTCAAGCAATTTAGTTGACAAACTAAAAGTGACAAAGAAAACTTTTACAAACTCTTTTGTTCTTGTTGTCTGTATATATACTTAACTAGCATCCAAGTTTTCAGCGAAGATTATGAACTAACCACATGAATGATAACACTTAGGTCTCATATTTACTCATGGCAATAACATAACCAACTAGCAAGCAATAATAATATATCTCGGATGCCAACAATTTGTCAAAACAATCATGATATAATATGATAACATGGTATCTTGCTAGCCCTTCTTGAGACCGCAAAACATAAATGCAGAGCACCTCTGAAGTTCAAGTAACCACTAAATATTGTAATTCATGGTAGGAGAGATCCAGTCATGTCACACCCAACATTAACTATACTCAATGCATAAAAATGACAATAATGCTCTCCAACTGGTGCTCGAATGAGAGGGTGATGACTCAATAATAAAAGTAAAATAACATAAAAGTAAATAGATAGGCCCTTCATAGAGGGAAGCATGGATTTGCAGCGGTGCCAGAGCTCGAAGCTTAAAATAGAGATGAAAACAATTTTGAGAGGTATGCTTTTCCTGTCAACGTCACGACCGAGAATTTTCAATATCTTCCATGCTAAACACATTATAGCCGGTTCCCAAATGGAAAGGTAAAGTTTACTCCCCCTCCACCATACCAACACAAGCCAGGGCTAGCCGAATTCACGGGTGCCCTCCAAATGATCAAATTTCTGGGGGAGTTTGTTTTATTATATAATTTGGCATTTTGATTATAGGACTGGGCATCCCAATTACCAGCCCCTCTCGTGCAATGACAAGTGAATAAACACTCATCTAAGAATAAACCGCTTAGCATGGAAGATATTGACCACCCCCTGTCGCTCCATGAGCAGTACGGGCACACAAAACAGATGTTTATTTGAATGATTAGAGGTGGCACATGCAAATTTACTTGGAATGGCAGAGTAATACCACATATAGGTAGATATAATGGACTCATCTAGAACAACTTTGGTTTAAGGATTTTGGATTCACAAGCAGTATTCCTGCTTAGTACAGGCGAAGGCTAGCAAATAGATTGAGAAGCGACCAGCTAGAGAGCGAAAACGGTCATAGACATGTATTGCGAATAATTAACATTGAATACGAGCATGAGTAGGATATAAACACCATGAACATAAATATAGTGGAGGCTATGTTGGTTTTGAATCAACTACATGTGTGAATATGTGCCATGTCAAGCCACTTGAATTGTTCAGAGGAGGATACCATACTAACATACTACATCACAACCATTTTAATGCATGTTGACACACAAGATAAATCATTATCCACTCCTAGTTATTTAAGCATGGCATGAGCAACTATGATCTCTAATTGTCATCACAAACATGTTTACTCATAATAATGCTGAAGACAAAAATAAGAAGAGTTCATACCAGCTTTTCTTCACCTCAATCACCTCATCAAATATCGTCATTATTGCCTTTCACTTGCACGATGGAATGATGTGATAATAATAATAGTGCAAGTGTGTCGTGGACTAAGCTGGAATCTGCAAACATTTATTCAAAGGAGAAGACAAGGTAATGGTGGCTCTTTGTTAGATCAACAATAAAGCACATGAGAGCCACTCAACATTTTCATCGTGGTCTTCTCCTTACTATGACTCAACAAAAAAGAAAAGAAATTCAGAGAAACACACTAAAATATTTTTGGAGTTTTTAAGTTTTTCTGAAGAAAGCAAATTAACGAAGGAAAATGAAAAATGAGAAAAACTATTTACACGGGAGAACTCCCAACAAGCAAAAGAAGAAACGAGAAATCTTTTTGGGTTTTCTTTTAATACTATGAGTTAACTAAACAAGAAAGAAACTAAAACTAATATATTTTTTTTGATTTTTGAAAGTTTTTCAAACACACAAGAAGAAAGCGAAAATAAAACTAACATGGATATAGAATGAAAAAGGATGAACACCGACAACTGGAATGAATGTGTGGTACATGAGTGTAATGTCAGTGAGAAATACGTACTCCCCCAAGCTTAGGCTTTTGTCCTAAGTTGGTCTATGACCATGGGTCGAATCTGCGTGTCCATGATAATACTCGTGGTAGTAGTTTGGGTTGTACTGGAGTGCAGCGGCCACAGCTTGACGAGCTACCTCATTGAGCCGAGCGGTCTCTGCTGCCCTCTCATACTCCTCTGCCTCCTCTTCAAGTATAAAGTATCTTTGTTTTACCTGGAAGTTAAAGAAGGTATGGGCAGGCAAAGTAATATGGATAACACGACGCCTATTAAAGATTAGCCTGTAACGAAGCGGTGGGCATTCCTTTCAAGGAACTGATGGCGTTCCATGGCCTCATAATCTAAATAACTGGGTGGCAGTAAAGTGTCATTTTCTTGTATGGGTACATTAAGATGAGTAGCTAAGCGAGTGGCATAAATTCCACCAAAAAGATCACCAACTAGGGCATTGTTGTCCAAGCGACGAGCAATGATAGCACCCATGTAAAAATGTCTATCTCTTAATACCACACTCTTAAGAATGCTCAAATCAGGAGCACATAGATGACTAGGCTCCTGTTTACCGTTGATGCATCTACCTATGAATAGAGCAAAATGATGTATAGCAGGAAAGTGAATGCTCCCCATAGCAGCTTGTGTTATGCCCCTAGTTTCACCCTAGTAATAGTCATGAAAAATTCATTGCAATCTGCTCTACGAGGTTCAGTACATGTCCCCCAAAATGGAATTCTACAAGCATCACAAAATTCCTCAACGGACATGCGAAAAGATTTTTCATATAATTTGAAAATGACATCATGAGAGGTGCGATGAGGTACATACTTGAATTTCCGCACAAAGGAATTAGTAAGGTCATGGTACTGATGGCACTTATCTGCTAAGAAGTCAGTGAGCTCGGCATTGCGCACAGACATATCAAACTCTTCCTTGATGCCAGCTCGGATCATGAAGGAATCAGACAGCCATTCGCATGGTTGCACCGAAGCATCCCGTGGCGGTTCGAGATCTGGCTCACATATTGCGGCCCTTGGAGCACTCTTGCTCGAGGAACCACCATGGAACATCTTCCTAAATATTTTCTTCCTCTGAAATTTTCTGAAATTTTTAGTGACTCGAAATAAAAGTGAACAAAACTCAACAAAATTGATAGCAACTACTCCCACAAGTATCTAGAGGCTATATCATGCATCAAAACTACTTTGGACCATACAAATTTAACATGCAAGCTCATATACATGGTTACCACAACAGCAAAAATTTGCAAAGTATAAAGCGCTAGAACAAAAACTAATTGGAGCATTGGAGGAGTCACATACCAAGGAGGAATTCCTCAAAACAGTTTCGGAAAGAGAGTTCTGAGCAAGTAGATCAAAATTTGTAGCAAAATGAGCAAGAACACGTGCTTGAGAGCAAGGATGATTTTTTCTAGAGGAAGAAGAAGGAGATGGGTGGCTGGGATAAGTGAGTGCGTCCCTGTGGGACCCACAAGCCTGCTAGGCGCGCTCTTGGGGGTGGCCGTGCCTGATACGTCTCCAACGTATCTATAATTTTTGTTTGTTACATGCTATTATAGTATCAATCTTAGATGTTTTATATGCAATTATAAATCATTTTTTGGGACTAACCTATTAACCTAGTGTCCAGTGCCAGTTGCTTTTTTTTGCCTGTTTTTGCCTTTTCAGAAAATCATTATCAAACGGAGTCCAAACGAAGAAAAACTTTGGATTATTTTTTTCTAGACCAGAAGGGACCCTAGAAGCTTCGGGAGAAGACCAGAAGAGTCACGAGGGAGCGACAAGCCCGAAGTGCGCGCCCAGGGAGGTAGGTGTGGCACCCTAGCTCAACGGACCGGTTTACCCAGTGTTTCCAACCCAGAGATCATGTCTTCTGGAAACACACAACAACTTGGAATAGAACCGAACTGATGTTTATTGATATATCTCGACTACAAGCTCATAATTTACATTGATAGCGAGGCCAGAAGCACTGCACGTGCTATGAAAATATCTACATTATTTATGGAACAAAGCAGGGCCTCGATACTACTAGGTGATTCTACGGCGTGGCGAAAGATCACATGGGAACTCCATCCACAGGGACATTGCTGGGACATGGCCTAATTAGTGTAGCATGAACCATCGGGACCTCCGTCCTCGGCTTCTCCTGCATCTGGCATGATACGCTAAGTGAGTACTTGGAATGTACTCGCAAGCTCACAGCAACCATAACAATGTAGCAAACAACAGCATGGCAATGATCATATTAAGTGCTTAGGTGGCTTACTTACTGTTACCGAATACCACTTACTCTCTTCTGGGTTGTCCCACAACCCTCGAGATACTCATGATCCATTGAGTACTTCCGAACATAAGACAAGTTCCTCCATCATTTTTATCATTAATGCGGTTGACCACTTAGTGTGACCTAGTGCGGACTGTCCAATACCGTAGACGCGGTTATTCGAATAGATTCTTACACTCAGCAGAGGTTGCGCACTTTACCCACACCATGAAGCTCCTGGTCCCGTACCTTGGTACACTTCCCTCTCGGGTGGACCGGTGCTGCTCCAACGAAACCTGCCTAACCCGTGACTCTTCTATCGTCCCACCGACAATCATACCCTCCCAAGGTCATGTCCTGGGTGGCCCCTGTGTCACCCCGTGACACCTGCCACCGTCGTGGCCAACTAAACTGTCCCAAATGGAGACGCCGGCCAAATAACTCAACTGGGCTCACAGGATTATCGTCGTCTACCTGATTAGGGTAGCACGCACTCATAACCTTCCCTCTTTGGTGGTACCGACAAAAGAGCACGCAGTCAGACCAAGTCAAGGCCGTCCCATACCAGCAGATGTGGCTGCACGGATAAGTCTGGGTCGGTGGCACTTGATCAACCAATTAGGTTTAGTTTTGACAAGTACTTAGCAAGCATGGTTATTTATCATGAACAACTTAACATGGCAGTAGCTATGCATCAAAGTAAATTACTATGAATTATCACACATTAAAATAATGCAAATAATTCAATTAAATAACCATCACTATTGAAATGGCTCATGTAATGGATGATGTGGCTTGCCTTGCTCTGTTGGGTTGTCCACAAACTCCTGGGCTTCAAAACCAAAAGGATTTCCCTCTGAAAATATTTTGAAAATGCAAAGGAAAATGTCACATAACACTTTTCTGTTCAGCAGAAATTCTGTGAGCAAGAGAAAAATACCAAAATTTACCAGAAAATACAGGGGCTCAAGACAAACCCAATGCAAAAAGAATCAATTGATTTGGACTTATGGATAAAAAGTTAGGAGTGGTTAAAGTTTTTGGTCAAATCTAAATTAAAAACAAAAAATAGAAAAAACTACAGGGGGGCACGTCGTAGGCGTAAAGTGGAGGGGCGCCTCCACTTACCGCTTCGGCGCGCGCGGGCAAGCCGCTGACGTGCGGGCCCCGCTGTCAGATTTAAAAGGGGAGAGAGAGAGAACAGAGAGCTGCGGCTCTCCGGCGATGGTCGCCGACGATGTAGACGACGGCGAGGTCGGGCGACTACGAGGATGGAACGAGTGCTCAGAGACGAAGCTGTACGTACCTGTGGCTTGGCGAGAAATGGACGGACGACGTCGTCCACTTCCTCTCTGGCGGCGGTGGTTTTCGGGTGTTGCCGGAGACGGCGATTCCGGCAAGGTTTCGGCCAGGGAAGAGCTCGGGCGGGGTCAGGAGAGTGTGGGGAGCTCGCGCATGGAGTCAGTGGAGGCTGGGGTGGAGTGAAATGGCGAGGTGGCGGAGCTCGGGTGGCGGCGGATCGCCGGCGAGATGCGAGGCCAGAGGGCCTCTCGGCCTTGGCATGTTGATTGGGAGCTCGATTAGGAGCGGGTGGAGTGCGGTGAGGAGCTAGGAGGGCTGGGCGCGGCCTTTTATAGGTGGGGTGGAGCTCTCTGGAACCGGGCGGCGCCACGGCCACGTCGCCGGTGGAAGGACGCCGCACTGGCTGGCTTGGCGCTGATCACGGGATAGGAGAGGGCAGGAGAAGTAAATGCGGTAGTGGCGGCTTGCGGAGGATGACGACGGCCAGCAGGGCCACAGTGCCCGCACGGGTGCCTTAGTGGCCGCGTGCGGTGGCGGCCGCCGAGAGCGATTCCGGCGAGGGGAGAACTCCGGAATGGCCAGGTGGTTGGAGGAGAGGTTGTCGGCGAGCTGAGACAAGGCACGGCCATGCGGGGCAGCCGAATGCATCACATCAGACGCGGGCGAGGTGCAGAGCGCGTGCCTTGGCATGCCATTGCCGTGCTCACCACGGGTACTGGCATCTGGAAGCCACGCATGTCTGGCGCATCTTGTCCAACACGTCGACCCTCGATCACTTAGCCCCCCTGTGCCCTTGGTTTGGCTAGATACACTCTGATTCGAAGGGTAGCTTCAACTACAGTTTCTGAGAAAAACTTTGGGAGAGCTCTAGAGGAGAGATGAGCTGGAGATGAAGCCAGTAGAGATGTCTGGGATGATCTACTTTGGAAGGACTACAAACTGGCCAAATTTGAGAGATTTTCATCAAGGTTTGAATGTGGTTCATGTACAACTGATGTTACTAGTCCAGAAACAAGATGAGCTTGTTGCACTCACCTGGTTGATCTGCTGAGGCTGGAATTTGGTGTGTGGGTGTTATTTGGTGGATAGAAGATGTCATAAAAATTTCAGCTCAAATGGATACTTCTAGCTGGTACTTCCTTCACAGAGGTTCAAAATGAGCAGAAACTTGGCAGAATAGTGCTGCTGAAAATTTGTACTGGACAAGGTGATATTTTTGGATATTGGAGCAAGATAGGTTCCCTAATATCTCAGGGAATTATTTGAGAGTTTTCTGAGTTGAGAAAATATGGGTTGCTTCACAAATGGCCAGTGCTGTCCAGAAGATAAATGAAGTTTTCTGGACAAAATTTTATACTGGACCATGAAATGTTTTTGAAAATTGTGGGAGTAGATGATGACAAGAAGGTGTGGTATTAATTTGGGATTTTTCTGATCACCAAAACTATAGGTTGCTTCATAACCCGTAGTGATGACAGATTTTCCCAAAGGAAGAAAATGAATTATTGGGAAAGATTGAGAATTTCAATTTGATACAGTAGGTGGGTGGTAAGATTTTGGCAAGATGTTGAGAGCTTTGGATCACTTAGAGAGAGATTCAGAAGTTTCCTAAGTCCAAAGTCAACTGAAAGATTCAAAAACCATCCAAATTGCAAATAAAGCCAGAAAGATTTTGAAAAGAAAAAGTTGCCAAAAACCAGGGTGTCACAAACCTACCCCCCCTTAGAATGAATCTCGTCCTCGAGATTCGGTTGCTCAGGGAACAAGTGTGGATATGCAGATCTCTGAAAATCCTCTCTTTCCCAGGTAGCTTCTTCCTCGGTATGATGCTCCCACAATACCTTGTAAAATTTGATTACTTTACTCCTGGTAGTTCTTTCCATCTCATCCAATATTCTGACAGGTTTTTCCTCGTTGGTCAAATCTTTGGTCAACTCTAGCTCACCCATATCTGCTTGTTTGATCGGGGGTGCAATGCACTTTATTAGCTGTGATATGTGGAAGACATCATGAACGTCAGACAACTCCGATGGTAATTCTAGCTGATATGCCACTTTGCCTCTTCTAGCAATTACTGGAAAGGGACCGCTATATCTCGATGCAAGCTTTCCTCGGGTGTGAAACCTCTTTATTCCTTTCATGGGGGTAACTCGGAGATAGGCATACTCTCCGGGCTCAAAAGTTATTTCTCGGTGTTTAGGGTCATAGTAACTCTTTTGTCGGGACTTGGCTGCTCGAAGACGTTCCTGAATGTCCTTGACTTGCTTTTCAGCCTCGAGCATCAAATCCGTGCCGAAGATATGGCTGTCTCCTGTCTGAGACCAATTTAAGGGAGTGCGACACTTCCGTCCATACAGAGCTTCGAATGGTGACATCTTGAGACTTGACTGATAACTGTTATTATAAGAGAATTCCGCGTAGGGTAGACTATCCTCCCATTTGGGTCCATAGGTGAGAGCACAAGACCGAAGCATATCTTCCAATATCTGGTTCACACGTTCAGTCTGTCCATCAGTCTGTGGATGATATGCCGTACTATGCTTTAGCATGGTTCCCAGGGCTTGGTGCAATCGTAGCCAGAATGCTGAGGTGAACAAGGAGCCTCTATCCGATGTGATAGACTTGGGTACTCCGTGAAGGCTGACTATCCGGGACATGTAGAGTTGTGCAAGCTGATTAGCTTTGAAAGTGGTCTTTACCGGAATCTAGTGAGCCACTTTTGTAAGTATGTCCACTATGACCCATATAGCATCATGGCCTCTTGTAGACTTGGGTAGTCCAACAATGAAGTCCATGCATATGTCATCCCATTTCCACTGGGGAACTGGTAAGGGTTGCAGTAGTCCAGCGGGTTTTTGGTGTTCAGCCTTGACTCTGTTGCAGATGTCACAACAGGCGACATAGTACGCAATGTCCCTTTGCATTCCTGGCCACCAAAAGGTTTCTCGCAAATCCTGGTACATTTTTGTTCCTCCCGGATGAATAGAGTATGCAGATTCATGTGCCTCTCTGAGTATTTGTTGTCTCAGATTTTCTTGATCACTCACGCATATTTGGTCCTTAAACCATAAAGTGCCCTGGTCGTCAATTCGGAAGGACTTGGCCTTCCCTTGCTGAATATGCTCCTTGATCTCTTGTATACCTTTATCTGATTTCTGAGCTGCCTTAATTTCTTCCATAAGTGTTGGAATGATTTCCATTGTATCTAGACAAATTGGGCCGCATAGCACCATGTTAAGCTTGGTAAACTCTTCCTGTAGCCTTGGATGGATACCCTTAATTAGTGCATTTATGGTGCCTTGTTTTGTACTGAGTGCGTCAGCGACCACATTGGCTTTTCCCGGATGATAATTAATTCCAATGTCATAGTCCTTGACCAATTCAAGCCATCTTCTCTGTCTGAGATTAAGGTCGGGTTGGGTGAAAATATACTTGAGATTCTTATGGTCCGTGTATATTTCACATCGCTGCCCAATGAGATAATGCCTCCAAACCTTTAATGCATGAACCACGGCTGCCAATTCCAAATCATGAGTGGGATAGTTCTCTTCATGGGGTCGTAGCTGTCTGGACGCGTATGCTACAACCTTTCCCTCTTGCATTAGAACGCAGCCGATTCCACGTCTGGAAGCATCACAATATATGTCAAAACTCTTGTGGATATCTGGAAGAACTAAGACAGGGTCCGTAGTTAGCCTCGACTTTAACTCCATGAAACTGCTATCACATTCTTCCGTTCAGGCAAATTTGTGGTTCTTTTTAGCAATTCTGTCAATGGCTTAGCTATCTTCGAGAAGCCTTCAATGAAGCGACGGTAGTAGCCTGCCAATCCCAGAAAACTGTGGACTTCCGTTACTGTAGCTGGTGTCTTCCAGTTTAATACAGCAGTCACTTTGCTGGGGTCGACGGCCACACCCTGTTCTGACAGAACATGTCCCAGAAAGCCCACCTCTCTTAGCCAAAATTCGCATTTACTGAATTTGGCATACAGGCGATGGGTCCTTAGTCTTTCCATGATAGTACGGAGGTGTTGCGTGTGTTCCTCTTCATCTTTGGAATAGATGAGAATATCATCGATGAAGACTACCACAAATTTGTCCAAGAAGCCCATGAAGACCTTGTTCATCATGCTCATGAAGTAGGCTGGAGCATTTGTCAGCCCGAAGGACATGACTGTAAATTCATACAGACCATATCTAGTAGTGAAGGCTGTCTTGGGGATATCCTCTTTCCTGATTTTTAACTGATGATACCCCGTTCGAAGGTCAATCTTGGAAAATACCCGGGCTCCGTTCAACTGGTCGAACAGATCATCAATGCGGGGGAGCAGATATTTATTTTTAATGGTAACCTCATTTCACTGGCGATAGTCACGCACATTCGTAGGTTGCCATCCTTCTTATTAGCAAACAACACAGGTGATCCCCATGGCGAAGTGCTTGGATGAATGTACCCTTCTTGCAATAATTCATCCAACTGTTTCTTTAATTCCACCAGCTCTGGGGAAGGCATGCGGTAGTACTTCTTATAGATTGGAGCAGTTCTAGCGAATTCTAGTTCCCAATCAGGTGGCATTCCTGGTAATTCTTCCAGAAATACGTCCGGAAATTCACTGACTACTGGAATCAGATTTATGTCTGTAGCTGTAGCTTTGAATGCCATTCCCTTCTTTGACATCATTCTGCTAGCAGTGAATTGCACTGTTTGGCCAGCCGGGTTAACCAGTGTCACCGTCCTGGTGGCAGAGTTGATACACACCTGAGGTGGTACCAACCAATCCATCCCTAGTATTATATCCAGTCCAGGGGATTCAATGGCAACAAGAGTAGCTGGAAACTTGATGCCATGTATCGAAATTTCCAGATCTTTGTATATCACATTTGTTCTGAGCATGGAGCCAGGGGATTGCATCACCATGATTTTGTCCAAAAGAGAAGGAGAAAGTTTGTGCAAGGTGGCAAAACTCCGCAAAATAAACGAATGAGAAGCCCCAGAATCAAATAAAATTATTGCAGGTATGTCGTTAACAGAAAACATACCAAGGACCACGTCTGGTGCTTCGCGGGCTTCCTCAGCGGAGATATGATGGACTTGGCCACGATAGAAATTCGGATTGGGGCGGCGTCTAACATTGTTGACTTGTGGCTTGTAGTCAGATGATGGCTTCCCATTTCTTGCAGGGCACTGCTTGGAGTAATGCCCGCCCTGGCCACAATTAAAACATGTGTTGTTGCGACGACAGTCCTCCAGCACTGGTTGTTTGCCAAAGGTCTTGTCCTGGCTAACGGGCTTACTGTTGTTGTTGCCATTGTTCCAGGCAGGCTTGTATTCAGATGGACCTGGTTGTCAGATACGTGGCTTCTACGCAAACTGCTCACGGTTGTCCTTCTTGGGTTCAAACTTCCGCTTGCGATCATCAAATCCTGACTTATGCTCTCGTTCAGCTATGAAAGTCTTGTTCACCAAAGTCTGGAAGTCAGGAAAGTCAAGCATACAAAGCTGACAGCGGAGGGTATGATTGAGTCCTCCTAGGAATCGGTCAATCTTCCTTTCTTCTGTGGACACGTCATGGGTGGAGTACCGTGCCAGATTATTAAACTTGTTCAGATACTCACCCACTGACATATTCCCTTGAGTAAGAGCAAGAAATTCCCTCTGCTTCACCTTCATTATGCCGGTAGGAATATGATACTTGCAGAATACCTCCATGAACTTTTCCCAAGAAATACTTTCCCCAGAAGGCCACATTATTTTTGTATTGTCCCACCATATAGCTGCTGGTCCCTCCAGGTAGTGAGTAACAAAAGGAACCTTGTCTGACTCATCACAACGGGCTATGTCCAACTTCTTTTCCATGGTCCTCAGCCAGTCATCGGCTTCGATAGGATCCACAGCTTGACTAAAACTGGGTGGCTTGGTCCGCTGAAAATCAGACAATTTAGAGTGTGTCCCATTGTTGTTATTCTGGCCCACCATAGTCTGCATACTTTTCAGAGATTCCATGAGATCTTGATTTCTTTTCTCTTCAAACATTCTCATAATCTGATCAGTGGTTGGTAACCGTGGTGGCGGGGGTGGCAAATCTTCTGGTGACTGTCCTGCTTGTCTGGCGGATCGACGAACAGGAGTTCCATCGCCGCCTTGATTACTATACCTCTTCATCCTAAATTTGTTCCCATTGCAAAATACCGAATCGATGAGCAACATCCATAAGGGAGGCACAGCAATATGACACCAGAAAAAGAAACCAAATAAAGAGAATATAAAGAGAACAACATAATTATACAAGGCAACCCAACATCATACATGACAAGCAAGTAGTGGGAATATCATGACTGAACTGCTCATATGGCAGTTGACATATGCAGAAATGCTATGATGCATGCACTGAAACTCAAGCCTCCACTCTAGTAGCGCGGGTGGCACAGACACTGGCAAACTGAAGACTCCTCGTCGTCTGATCCTGTCTCGGAATCTGAGCTGATGATGTGAATCTTGGTCTCCAGATCAAAGGTAACACGACGATGCTGACGAGAAGGTTCTCCCTCTGAAGGAGAAGAAGCACAACGCCATAGCATTGGAGCAGCTGGAGTAGCTAGGAGTGAGGCCCACTCTGCCGGGGTCTCACGTCGGCTACCAGACGAAAGGCCTAGCGGTCCGAACGAGCTAGAAGGAGTCTCAGGTGCTAGGGAAGGTGGATCAGGGGGAGTATACACAGGTGAGAATGCAGGAGGAAGAGGAGACTGTGCTGCCGCAACAGCTGCAAGTGCTTCGCGGGCATGAGTCAGCTCCTCAGCTAGTGAAGTGATCATGCAGTAACTGGCGTTTAGATAACGAGATAACACACCAGTAGTACGATCACTCGCCGGGTCAACGGGTGCGGAAAGGACTCGCCCTGTCGCAAGCAACAGGGTGGGGTAGTGAAAGAAACCTGGATGAGTCTGCATCTCGACCTCGTGGAAGCGCAAGTCAGTGAGAGCCTCCATCACAGCAAACTGGATCGCCAGCTCCGGAGTAGAAGCAATTCCGCCCTTGGAAAAACAGGAGTAACTACCAATGTCCGAACTCGCAGTAAGAAAGGCCTCCGCGTGATACTCGTATACTGAACCAGCAAGCTTCTCTCGGAACACCTGGTACACTGGGTCTTCGCCGTTGGGATACATCTGAAGCCAGACACTATGAAGCAATACTGGAAAAGTGAATAGTGCCGGCTCATGGTTGTAGTGGTATGGAACTGGTGCCATCTACACTCACAAGGCCAACGGTTAGCACAATAAAAACTATATGCATACCATGCAACAAACAGATGCAACAAGCAAAGCACACACCAAGACTCTAAACTAGTCGTGGCTCTAGCGCAGGGTTAACTAGGGTGTCCTACAGTCAGCGCGGCTCTGATACCAAGCGTTGTGGCACCCCGGCTCAAAGGACCGGTTTACCCAGTGTTTCCAACCCAGAGATCTTGTCTTCTAGAAACACACAACAACTTGGAACAGAACTGAACTGATCTTTATTGATATATCTCGAGTACAAGCTCATAATTTACTTCGATAGCGAGGCCAGAAGCACTGCGCGTGCTATGAAAATATCTACATTATTTATGGAACATAGTAGGGCCTCGATACTACTGGGTGATTCTACGGCATAGCGAAACATCACATGGGAACACCATCCATAGGGACACTACTGGGACACGGCCTAATTAGCATAGCATGAACCATCGGGACCTCCGTCCTCGGCTTCTCCTGCATCTGGCATGATACGCCAGGTGAGTACTTGGAATGTACTCGCAAGCTCACAGCAACCATAACAATGCAGCAAACAACAGCATGGCAATGATCATATTAAGTGCTTAGGTGGCTTACTTACTGTTACCGAATACCACTTACTCTCTTCCGGGTTGTCCCACAACCCTCGAGATACTCAGGATCCATTGAGTACTTCCGAACATAAGACAAGTTCCTCCATCATTATTATCATTATTGCGGTTGACCACTCAGTGTGACCTAGTGCGGACTGTCCAATACCGTGGACGCGGCTATTCGAATAGATTCTTACATTCTGTAGAGGTTGCGCACTTTACCCACACCATGAAGCTCCTGGTCCCGTACCTCGGTACACTTCCCTCTCGGGTGGACCGGTGCTGCTCCAACGAAACCTTCCTAACCCGTGACTCTTCTATCGTACCACCGACAATCATACCCTCCCAGGGTCATGTCCTGGGTGGCCCCTGTGTCAGCCCGTGACACCTGCCACCGTCATGGCCAACTAAACTGTCCCAAACGGGGACGCCGGCAAAATAACTCAACTGGGCTCACAGGATTATCGTCGTCTACCTGATCAGGGTAGCACGCACGCATAACCCTCCCTCTTTGGTGGTACCGACAAAAGAGCACGCAGTCAGACCAAGTCAAGGCCGTCCCATACCGGCAGATGTGGTTGCACAGATAAGTCCGGGTCGGTGGCACTTGATCAACCAATTAGGTTTAGTTTTGACAAGTACTTAACAAGCATGGTTATTTATCATGAACAACTTAACATGGCAGTAGCTATGCATCAAAGTAAATTTCTATGAATTATCACACATTAAAATAATGCAAATAATTCAATTAAATAACCATCACTATTGAAATGCCTCATGTAATGGATGATGTGGCTTGCCTTGCTCTGTTGGGTTGTCCACAAACTCCTGGGCTTCAAAACCAAAAGGATTTTCCTCCGAAAATATTTTGAAAATGCAAAGGAAAATGTCACATAACACTTTTCTGTTCACCAGAAATTCTGTGAGCAAGAGAAAAATAGCAAAATTTACCAGAAAATAGAGGGGCTCAAGACAAACCCAATGCAAAAAAATCAATTGATTTGGACTTATGGATAAAAAGTTAGGAGTGTTCAAAGTTTCTGGTCAAATCTAAATTAAAAACAGAAAATATAAAAAACTACAGGGGGCCACGTCGAAGGCATAAAGTGGAGGGGCGCCTCCACTTACCGCTTCGGCGCGCGCGGGCGAGCCGCTGACGTGCGGGCCCTGCTATCAGATTTAAAAGGGGAGAGAGAGACAACAGAGAGTTGCGGCTCTCCGGCGATGGTCGCCGGCGATGCAGATGACGGCGAGGTCGGGCGACTACGGGGATGGAACGAACGCTCGGAGACGAAGCCGTACGTACCCGTGGCTTGGTGAGAGATGGACGGACGACGTCGTCCCCTTCCTCTCCGGCGGCGGTGGTTTTCGGGTGTCGCCGGAGACGGCGATTCCGGCAAGTTTCGGCCAGGGAAGAGCTCGGGCGGGGTCAGGAGAGTGTGGGGAGCTCGCGCGTGGAGTCAGTGGAGGCTGGGGTGGAGTGAAACGGCGAGGTGGCAGAGCTCGGGTGGCGGCGGATTGCCGGCGAGATGCGAGGCCAGAGGGCCTCTCGGCCTTGGCTCGTTGATTGGGAGCTCGATTAGGAGCGGGTGGAGTGCGGTGAGGAGCTAGGAGGGCTGGGCGCGGCCTTTTATAGGCGGGGTGGAGCTCTCTGGAATCGGGCGGCGCCACGGCCACGTTGCCGGTGCAAGGACGCCGCGCTGGCTGGCTTGGCACGTGCGACGGGATAGGAGAGGGTAGGAGAAGTAAATGCGGTAGTGGCGGCTTGCGGAGGAAGACGACGGCCAGCAGGGCCACAGTGCCCGCATGGGTGCCACAGTGGCCGCGTGCGGTGGCGGCCGCCGGGAGCGATTCCGGCGAGGGGAGCACTCCAGAATGGCCAGGTGGTTGGAGGAGAGGTTGTCGGCGAGCTGAGACAAGGCATGGCCACGCGGGGCAGCCGAATGCATCACATCAGACGCGGGCGAGGTGCAGAGCGCGTGCCTTGGCATGCCAATGCCGTGCTCACCACGGGTACTGGCATGTGGAAGCCACGCACGTCTGGCGCATCTTGTCCAACACGTCGACCCTCGATCACTTAGTCCCCCTGTGCCCTTGTTTTGGCCAGATAGACTCTGATTCGAAGGGTAGCTTCAACTACAGTTTCTGACAGAAACTTTGGGAGAGCTCTAGAGGAGAGATGAGCTGGAGATGAAGCCAGTAGAGATGTCTGGGATGATCTACTTTGGAAGGACTACAAACTGGCCAAATTTGAGAGATTTTCATCAAGGTTTGAATGTGGTTCATGTACAACAACTGTTACTGGTCCAAAAACAAGATGAGCTTGTTGCACTCACCTGGTTGATCTGCTGAGGCTGGAATTTGGTGTGTCGGGGTTATTTGGTGGATAGAAGATGTCATAAAAATTTCAGCTCAAATGGATACCTCTAGCTGGTACTTCCTTCACAGAGGTTCAAAATGAGCAGAAACTTGGCAGAATATTGCTGCTAAAAATTTGTACTGGACAAGGTTATATTTTTGGATATTGGAGCGAGATAGGTTCCCTAATATCTCAGGGAATTATTTGAGAGTTTTCTGAGTTGAGAAAATATGGGTTGCTTCACAAATGGCCAGTGCTGTCCAGAAGATAAATGAAGTTTTCTGGACAAAATTTTATACTGGACCATGAAATGTTTTTGAAGATTGTGGGAGTAGATGATGACAAGAAGGTGTGGTATTAATTTGGGATTTTTCTGATCACCAAAACTATAGGTTGCTTCATAACCCATAGTGATGATAGATTTTCCCAAAGGAAGTAAATGAATTATTGGGAAAGATTGAGAATTGGAATTTGATATAGTAGGTGGGTGGTAAGATTTTGGCAAGATGTTGAGAGCTTTGGATCACTTAGAGAGAGATTCAGAAGTTTCCTAAGTCCAAAGTCAACTGAAATATTCAAAAACCATCCAAATTGCAAATAAAGCCAGAAAGATTTTGAAAAGAAAAAGTTGCCAAAAACTAGGGTGTCACAGTAGGGGCGCCCCCCAGGCTTGTGGGCCCCTCATGGCACCTATTGACCTAATTCTAGCGCTATAAATTCCCAAATATTCCCAATATACCAGAGAGACAAAAGAGAAAACCTTTTCGCCGCCGCAAGCCTCTGTTCTTCTGCGATCCCATCTGGAGGCCTTTTCCGGTACTCTGCTGGAGGGGGAATCAATCACGGAGTGCTTCTTGATCAACCTCGCTGCCCTTCCAATGATGTGTGAGTATTTTACCACAGAACTACGTGTCCATAGCTAGTAGCTAGATGGCTTCTTCTCTGTCTTTGATCTTCAATACCATGTTCTCCTCGATGTTCTTGGAGTTCTATTCGATGTAATCTTCTTTGGCGGTGTGTTTGTTGGGATCCGATGAATTGTGGGTTTATGATCAGATTATTCATGAGAAATATTTGAGTGTTTTCTGAACTCTTTTATGCATGATTGTTATAGCTTTATATTTCTCTCCGATCTATCCGTTTGGTTTGGCCAACTAGATTAATTTATCTTGCAATGGGAGAGGTGCTTTGTGATGGGTCCAATCTTGCGGTGTTCTATATCCCAGTGATAGAAAGGGACAAGACACATATTTGTATTGTTGCCATTAAGGATAAAAAGATGGGGTTTAATCATATTGCTTGAGTTTACTTTGTCTACATCATGTCATCTTGCTTAAGGCGTTACTCTATTTCATACTTAATACTCTAGATGCATGCTGGATAGCGGTCGATGAGTGGAGTAATAGTAGTAGATGCAGGCAGGAGTCGGTCTACTTGTCTCGGACATGATGCCTATATACATGCTCATTGCCTCAAATATCATCATAACTATGTGCTTTTCTATCAATTGCCCAATAGTAATTTGTTCACCTACCGTATGCTATGTGTTCGAGAGAGAAGCCTCTAGTGAAAACTATGGCCCCCGGGTCTACTTTTATCATATATTAAATTCCAAAAATACATTGCTGCAATTTATTTACTATTCTTTTCTTTTGCAATTTACCTTTTTATCTATCACTATCAGAATTAATCCTTGCAAATAACCGCTAAGGGGATTGACAACCCTCTTATTTGCGTTGGGTGCAAGTGTTTGCTTTTGTGTGTGTAGGTGCTGTTAACGAGGTTCTGTGTGGTTCTCCTACTGGATTGATAACCTTGGTTCTTAACTGAGGGAAATACTTATCTCTACTATAATGCATCATCCTCTCCTCTTCGGGGAAATCCCAACGAAGTTCACAAGTAGCAGGAAGAATTTCTGGCGCCGTTGCCGAGGAGACATCACCAAAACCTATCAAGTACCTTCGCATAAACTAGCATCCACTTGCATTTATTTTATTTGCCTTTTTATTTGCATTTGCCTCTCGTTTTCATCTCCTCCACTTCTAAAACAATTTTACAAAAACCCAAAAATATTTTTACTAGTCTGCTTGCTTTGTCGCTATGTCTCAAGAAAACACAAAATTGTGCAATTTTTCCAATACTAATAATAATGATTTTATTAGTACCCCAATTGCTCCTCCCGCCACTAGTGCGGAGTAGTGTGACATTAATGCTGCTTTGCTCAATCTTGTGATGAAAGAACAATTTTTTGGTAGTCCTAATGGAGATGCTGCATCCCATCTTAATACTTTCATTGAACTTTGTGATATGCAAAAGAAGAAAGATGTGGATAATGATACTGTTAAATTGAAATTATTTCCATTCTCACTACGAGATCATGCTAAAACTTGGTTTTCATCCTTGCTTAGAAATAGTATTGATTCATGGGATAAGTGTAAGGATGCTTTTATTGCCAAGTATTTTCCTCCCGCTAAGATTATTTCTTTAAGAAATCAAATTATGAATTTTAAGCAACTTGAGCATGAACATGTTGCACAATCTTGGGAGAGAATGAAATTAATGATTGGAAATTGTCCCACTCATGGTTTAAGCTTATGGATGATCATACAAAAAATTTATGCGGGACTAAACTTTGTTTCTAGAAATCTTCTAGACTCTGCCGCAGGTGGTACTTTTATGGAAATTACATTAGGTGAGGCTACAAAACTCCTTCAAAATATTATGGCAAATTATTCTCAATGGCACACTGAACGAACTCCAACTGGTAAGAAGGTAAATTCTGTCGAAGAAATTAGTACTTTTTTTATAGTGGAAAGAGAAGGAGAGGCTCCTACTGCATGCATATTAATATATAATGCAAAAATTTACATATGTACAAAGAGGGGGGTACATGTAGGGGGGGTGGGGGTGGTAATGATAGTAGATCAGTCGCACAAAGAGAGGGGGGTAATTTCAATCCTATGCCGTTTCCCGGAAATTCCTCGAACAATTATGGTAATTCCTATGGTAACCCATACAATGATAATAATAGGATACCCTCTGATATTGAAAGTAATATTAAAGAATTTATTAATTCTCAAAAGATTTTCAATGCTATGGTAGAAGAAAAATTGAATGAAGTTGATGATATGGCTAGGAACATGGATAGAATTGTTCATGATGTTGAAACTCTCGAAATTAAAATTTTGCCACCCAAGCATGATATAAATGAGTCTATTAAAGCTATCTATGTCTCCATTAATGAAAGTAAAGAAAGAACCGCTAGGTAGAGAGCCAACCAAGAATTCCTAGAAAAAACCATTCCGCCCAGTTTCTATCGTAGTAATGATGAAGATATTAAAATGATTGGTGTTTCACATATTGAATCTTTATTTAGTAAAATAAAACTTAATGAAAAAGGGACTGAAGATGAGCCAACTTTAGCTAGAAGGGTCCCAATTGTTCGGAGGGTGATGTGTTGGAAATATGCCCTAGAGGCAATAATAAATTAGTTATTATTATATTTCCTTGTTCATGATAATCGTTTATTATCCATGCTATAATTGTATTGATTGGAAACTCAAATACATGTGTGGGTACATAGACAACACTGTGTCCCTAGTAAGCCTCTAGTTGACTAGCTCGTTGATCAAAGATGGTTAAGGTTTCCTAGCCATTGACATGAGATGTCATTTGATAACGGGATCACATCATTAGGAGAATGATGTAATGGACAAGACCCAAACTACGAACGTAGCATATGATCGTGTCAGTTTATTGCTATTGTTTTCTGCATGTCAAGTATCTTTTCCTATGACCATGAGATCATGCAACTCCCTGACATCGGAGGAGTACCTTGTGTGTATCAAACGTCACAACGTAACTGGGTGACTATAAAGGTGCTCTACAGGTATCTCCGAGGGTGTCTGTTGGGTTGGCATGGATCAAGACTGGGATTTGTTACTCCGTGTGACGGAGAGGTATCTCAGGGCCCACTCGGTAATACAACATCACAATGAGCCTTGCAAGCAATGTGACTAAAGTGTTAGCCACGAGATCTTGTATTACGGAACGAGTAAAGAGACTTGCCAGTAACGAGATTGAACTAGGTATAGAGATACCGACGATCGAATCTCGGGCAAGTAACATACCGAAGAACAAAGGGAACAGTATACGGGATTAACTGAATCCTTGACATAGAGGTTCGACCGATAAAGATCTTCGTAGAATATGTAGGAACCAATATGGGCATCCAGGTCCCGCTATTGGTTATTGGCCGTAGAGGTGTCTCGGTCATGTCTGCATAGTTCTCGAACCCGCAGGGTCTACACACTTAACGTTTGGTGACGAATAGTATAGTTGAGTTATTGTGTTGGTGACCGAAGGTTGTTCGGAGTCCCGGATAAGATCCCGGACATGACGAGGATCTTCGGAATAGTCCGGAGGTAAAGATTGATATATGTGATAATAGTGTTTTGATCTCCGGAAGGGTTCCGGAATTCACCGGAAGGGGTTCCGGATGTTTACCGAAGTGTTCGGGTGCAGCAACACTTTATATGAACCAAAGGGGTAAAGCCCACGAGGTATTGGAAAGTGCAAAAGGAAGTTTTGCTGCTGCCTTAAGCGGTACTACCGCTGGTAAGGCAGTACTACCGCTCAAGCGGTACTACCGCTCGTGAGCGGTACTACCGCTTGTGCGCGATACTGCAGGGATCCGAGTTGGACTCTTTCCCTGCGGGCCAAACCGACCTTGTGCGGGCAAAACCGACCTGGAGGAGGCTTTTACTCCAAGTTTAGACCCCAAGGGCAACATATAAATAGAGGGGCAGGGCTAGCACATGGGACACATTAAGATTTCCCAAGCCGTGTGCCGGCAACCCTAACCCTCTAGTTCTCCCGTCATAATCTCCGTAGTGCTTGGAGAAGCCCTGCAGAGATTGTTCCTCACCATCATCACCACGCCGTCGTGCTGCCGGAACTCATCTACTACTTCATCATCGCTCGCTGGATCGAGGAGGTGAAGGCGTCATCAAGCCGTACGTGTGTTGAACGCGGAGGTGCCGTCCGTTCAGCACTAGTTCGTGATCGGATCGAGGGACGACTTGCGATTTGGATCGCGGAGACGTTCGACTACATCAACCGCGTTTCTTAACGCTTCCGCTTAGCGATCTACAATGGTATGTAGATTCACTCTCCCTCTCGTAGATGCTCATCACCATGGATAGATCTTGTGTGTGCGTAGGAAAATTTTTGTTTCCCATGCAACGTTCCCCAACAGTGGCATCATGAGCTAGGTCTATGCGTAGATGAGATCTCGAGTAGAACACAAACGAGTTGTGGGCGTGGGTGTATACATATTGCTTGCCGTTACTAGTTGATATTTGATTCGGCGGTACTGTGAGATGAAGCGGCCCGGACCGACATTACGCGTACGCTTACGCGAGACAGGTTCCTTCAACTAACATGTAACTTCGTTGCATAAAGATGGCTAGCGGGTGTCTGTCTCTCTCACTTTAGTTGAATCGATATCAATGAAGAGGGTTCTTTTAGAAGATCAAAAAGCAATCACTACACCACGTTGTGGTTTTGCGTAGATAAGAACGGTTCTTGCAAACCCGTAGCAGCCACGTAAAATTTGCAACAACAATTAGAGGACGTCTAACTTGTTTTTGCAGGGTATGTTGTGATGTGATATGGCCAATTACATGATGAGATATATGTGATGTATGAGATGATCATGTGTTGTATAGAATATCACGACTTGCATGTCGATGAGTACGGCAACTGGCAGGAGCCATAGAGTTGTCTTTAATTATTGTATGACCTGCGTGTGAATCATTAAGCGCTATGTAATGCTTTACTTTATCGCTAAACGTTAGCAATAGTCGTGGGAGAAACAGTCGGCGCGACAACCTCATGGTGACATGTTGATAGAGATCAAGATGATGGAGATCATGGTGTCATGCCGGTGACGATGGAGATCATGCCGGTGCTTTGGAGATGGAGATCAAAAGCACAAGTTCATGGCCATATCATGTCACTTATGATTTGCATGTGATGTTAATCCTTTTATGCATCTTATTTTGCTTAGGACGACGGTAGCATTATAAGGTGATCCCTCACTTAAATTTCAAGATAAATTGTGTTCTCCCCGAGTGTGCACCATTGCGAAAGTTCGTCGTTTCGAGACACGCCGTGATGATCGGGTGTGATAGACTCCACGTTCACATACAACGGGTGCAAGCCATGTTGCACACGCAGAACACTCGGGTTAAACTTGACGAGCCTAGCATGTACAGACATGGCCTCGGAGCACAAGAGACCGAAAGGTCGAACATGAGTCATATAGTAGATATGATCAACATGAAGATGTTCACCATTGAAACCACCTCGACTCACGTGATGATCGGACTTGAGTTGGTGGATTTGGATCATGTTACACTCGAATGACCGGAGGGATGTCAATTTGAGTGGGAGTTTTTAAGTAATATGATTAATTAAACTCATTATCTTGAACAATAGTCTAAGTTGTCTTTGCTATATTTATGTTGTAGATCATGGCTCGCGCAGTAGCACCCCTGAATTTTAATGAGTTCCTAGAGAAAGCTAAGTTGAAAGATGATGGAAGTAACTTTGTGGACTGGGCCCGTAATCTAAGGATTATCCTTACGGCTTCCCAGAAGGCTTATGTCCTTGATGCACCACTTGGTGATCCACCCGCTCCATTTGAGTCTCTAGACGTTGTGAACGCCTGGCAGGCTCGTTCTGATGATTACTCACTAGTTCAATGTGCAATGTTGTATGGCTTAGAACCGGGACTTCAAAGACGTTTTGAACGTCATGGAGCATATGAGATGTTCCAGGAGTTGAAGTTTATCTTTCAGAAGAATGCCCGGATCGAGAGATATGAGATCTCCGATAAGTTCTATACTTGCAAGATGGAGGAGAACGGGTCTATCAGTGATCACGTGCTCAGAATGTCTGGGTACTCCACCCGTCTGGCTGAATTGGGGATGCCCCTTCCGCCAGAGGCTATCACTGACAGAGTTCTTCAATCATTGCCACCTAGCTACAAGAGCTTCGTATTGAACTATAACATGCACGGGATGAACAAGTCAGTCGCCGAGCTGTTTGCGATGCTGAAAGCCGCTGAGTCTGAAATTCAGAAGGAGCATCAAGTGTTGATGGTCAATAAAACCACTAGTTTCAAGAAAAATGGCAAGGGTAAGAAGGGTAAATCTAAGAAGGGTGGCAAAGCAGTTGCTGCTCCTGTGAAGAAACCCAAGGCTGGACCCAAACCAGAAACTGAGTGCTTTCATTGCAAGGGAACTGGACACTGGAAGCGGAACTGCCCCAAGTATTTGGCTGACAAGAAGGCGGCCAACAACAAACAAGGTATATATGATATACATGTTATTGATATGTTCCTTACCAACCCTCGTTGTAGTGCCTGGGTATTTGATACCGGTGCGGTTGCTCATATTTGCAACTCTAAACAGGAACTGCGGAATAGACGGAGGCTGGCGAAGGACAAAGTGACGATGCGCGTGGGAAATGGTTCCAAGGTTGATGTGATCGCCGTCGGCACGCTCGCTCTTCGATTACCGTCGGGATTAGTGATGAACCTAAATAAGTGTTATTTGGTGCCTGCGTTAAGCATGAACATTATATCTGGATCTTGTTTATTGCGAGACGGTTACTCATTTAAATCAGAGAATAATGGTTGTTCTATTTATATGGGTAATATCTTTTATGGTCATGCACCCAATGTAAGCGGTTTATTCTTATTGAATCTCGATAGTAATGATACACATGTTCATAACATTGATGCCAAAAGATGTAGGATTGATAATGATAATACCACTTTCTTGTGGCACTGCCGTTTAGGTCATATTGGCGTAAAACGCATGAGGAAGCTCCATGCTGATGGACTTTTGGAGTCACTTGATTTTGAATCACTTGACACATGTGAGCCATGCCTCTTAGGCAAGATGACTAAAACGCCGTTCTCTGGAACAATGGAACGGGCAAGTGACTTATTGGAAATCATACATACTGATGTGTGCGGTCCAATGAGCATTGAGGCGCGCGGTGGTTATCGTTACTTTCTCACCTTCACTGATGACTTAAGTAGATATGGGTATATTTACTTAATGAAACACAAGTCTGAAACGTTTGAAAAGTTCAAACAATTTCAGAGTGAAGTTGAGAATCATCGTAACAAGAAGATTAAATTCCTACGATCTGATCGAGGAGGAGAATATCTGAGTTATGAGTTCGGCAGTCACTTAAGACAATGTGGAATTGTTTCACAACTGACACCGCCTGGAACACCACAGCGTAATGGTGTGTCCGAACGTCGTAATCGAACTTTATTGGATATGGTGCGATCTATGATGTCTCTTGCCGATTTGCCACTATCGTTTTGGGGTTATGCATTAGAGACAGCTGCATTCACTTTAAATAGGGCACCATCGAAATCCGTTGAGACAACGCCATATGAACTTTGGTTTGGCAAGAAGCCAAAGCTGTCGTTTCTTAAAATTTGGGGATGTGATGCTTATGTCAAAAAGCTTCAGCCTGAAAAGCTGGAACCCAAAGCGGAGAAATGCGTCTTCATAGGATACCCAAAAGAGACAGTTGGGTATACCTTCTATCTCAGATCCGAAGGCAAAGTGTTTGTCGCTAAAAACGGAACATTTCTTGAGAAAGAGTTTCTCTCGAAAGAATTGAGTGGGAGGAAGATAGAACTTGATGAGGTTGTTGAACCTTTACTTCAACCTGAGAGTAGCGCAGTGCAGAAAGTCGTTTCTGTGGAGCCTACATCAGCTGAAGAGGAAGTTAATGATGATGATCATGAAGCTTTGGATCAAGTTGCTATCGAACCTCGTAGGTCGACAAGGACGCATACTGCTCCTGAGTGGTACGGCAACCCTGTCTTAGAGGTCATGTTGTTAGACAACGATGAACCTACGAGCTATGGAGAAGCGATGATGGTCCCGGATTCCGAGAAGTGGTTAGAGGCCATGAAATCCGAGATGGGATCCATGTATGAAAACAAAGTATGGACTTTGGAAGTATTACCTGAAGGGCGTAAGGCCATTAAGAACAAATGGATCTTAAAGAGGAAGACAGACGCGGACGGTAATGTCACCGTCTATAAAGCTCGACTTGTGGCAAAGGGTTTTTCACAAGTTCAAGGAGTTGACTACGATGAGACCTTCTCACCCGTAGCGATGCTTAAGTCCGTCAGAATCATGTTAGCAATAGCTGCCTTTTTCGATTATGAAATTTGGCAGATGGATGTCAAAACAGCATTCCTTAACGGTTTCCTTAAGGAAGAGTTGTATATGAGGCAACCAGAAGGTTTTGTCGATCCAGAGAATGCTGACAAAGTTTGCAAACTCCAGCGATCCATTTATGGACTGGTGCAAGCATCTCGGAGTTGGAATCTTCGCTTTGATGAAGTGATCAAAGCGTTCGAGTTTATACAAGTTTACGGAGAAGCTTGTATTTACAAGAAAGTGAGTGGGAGCTCTATAGCGTTTCTAATATTATATGTGGATGACATATTGCTGATTGGAAACAATATAGAATTGTTGGAAAGCGTGAAGGAATATTTGAACAAGAGTTTTTCAATGAAGGACCTAGGAGAAGCTGCTTTCATATTAGGCATCAAGATCTATAGAGATAGATCAAGACGCTTAATAGGACTTTCACAAAGCACATACCTTGATAAGATTTTGAAGAAGTTCAAAATGGATCAGTCCAAGAAGGGGTTCTTGCCTGTTTTGCAAGGTGTGAAGTTGAGTAAGACTCAATGCCCAGTGATTGCAGAAGATAGAGAAAAGATGAGTGTCATCCCCTATGCTTCAGCCATAGGCTCTATTATGTATGCAATGCTGTGCACAAGACCCGATGTCAGCCTTGCCATAAGTATGGTCGGAAGGTTTCAAAGTGATCCAGGAATGGAACACTGGACGGCGGTCAAGAATATCCTGAAGTACCTGAAAAGGACTAAGGACATGTTTCTCGTTTATGGAGGTCAAGAGCTCGTCGTAAAGGGTTATGTCGATGCAAACTTTGACACTGATCCGGATGACTCTAAGTCTCAAACCGGATACGTATTTGTTTTAATGGGGGTGCGGTTAGCTGGTGCAGTTCCAAGCAAAGCGTGGTAGCTGATTCTACATGCGAAGCGGAGTACATCGCAGCCTCGGAGGCGGCGAAGGAAGGTGTCTGGATGAAGGAGTTCATGACAGATCTTGGAGTAGTGCCTAGTGCGCTTAACCCAATGACTCTGTTTTGTGATAACACTGGTGCCATTGCTCTAGCCAAGGAACCAAGATTTCACAAGAGGACCAGACACATAAAGAGACGCTTCAATTCCATCCGCGATTACATCAAGGAGGACGACATAAATATTTGCAAAGTACACACGGATCTGAATGTTGCAGATCCGATGACTAAACCTCTTCCAAGGGCTAAACATGAACAACACCAGAACTGCATGGGTGTTCGATTCATTACAATGTAAATCACATAGTGATGTGAACTAGATTATTGACTCTAGTGCAAGTGGGAGACTGTTGGAAATATGCCCTAGAGGCAATAATAAATTAGTTATTATTATATTTCCTTGTTCATGATAATCGTTTATTATCCATGCTATAATTGTATTGATTGGAAACTCAAATACATGTGTGGGTACATAGACAACACTGTGTCCCTAGTAAGCCTCTAGTTGACTAGCTCGTTGATCAAAGATGGTTAAGGTTTCCTAGCCATTGACATGAGATGTCATTTGATAACGGGATCACATCATTAGGAGAATGATGTAATGGACAAGACCCAAACTACGAACGTAGCATATGATCGTGTCAGTTTATTGCTATTGTTTTCTGCATGTCAAGTATCTGTTCCTATGACCATGAGATCATGCAACTCCCTGACATCGGAGGAGTACCTTGTTTGTATCAAACGTCGCAACGTAACTGGGTGACTATAAAGGTGCTCTATAGGTATCTCCGAGGGTGTCTGTTGGGTTGGCATGGATCAAGACTGGGATTTGTTACTCCGTGTGACGGAGAGGTATCTCAGGGCCCACTCGGTAATACAACATCACAATGAGCCTTGCAAGCAATGTGACTAAAGTGTTAGCCACGAGATCTTGTATTACGGAACGAGTAAAGAGACTTGCCAGTAACGAGATTGAACTAGGTATAGAGATACCGACGATCGAATCTCGGGCAAGTAACATACCGAAGAACAAAGGGAACAGTATACGGGATTAACTGAATCCTTGACATAGAGGTTCGACCGATAAAGATCTTCGTAGAATATGTAGGAACCAATATGGGCATCCAGGTCCCGCTATTGGTTATTGGCCGTAGAGGTGTCTCGGTCATGTCTGCATAGTTCTCGAACCCGCAGGGTCTACACACTTAACGTTTGGTGACGAATAGTATAGTTGAGTTATTGTGTTGGTGACCGAAGGTTGTTCGGAGTCCCGGATAAGATCCCGGACATGACGAGGATCTCCGGAATAGTCCGGAGGTAAAGATTGATATATGTGATAATAGTGTTTTGATCTCCGGAAGGGTTCCGGAATTCACTGGAAGGGGTTCCGGATGTTTACCGAAGTGTTCGGGTGCAGCAACACTTTATATGAGCCAAAGGGGTAAAGCCCACGAGGTATTGGAAAGTGCAAAAGGAAGTTTTGCTGCTGCCTTAAGCGGTACTACCGCTGGTAAGGCAGTACTACCGCGTAAGCGGTACTACCGCTTGTGTGAAGCGGTACTACCGCATAAGCGGTACTACCGCTTGTGTGAAGCGGTACTACCGCTCGTGAGCGGTACTACCGCTTGTGCGCGATACTGCAGGGATCCGAGTTGGACTCTTTCCCTGCGGGCCAAACCGACCTTGTGCGGGCAAAACCGACCTGGAGGAGGCTTTTACTCCAAGTTTAGACCCCAAGGCTCAACATATAAATAGAGGGGCAGGGCTAGCACACGGGACACATTAAGATTTCCCAAGCCGTGTGCCGGCAACCCTAACCCTCTAGTTCTCCCGTCATAATCTCCGTAGTGCTTGGAGAAGCCCTGCAGAGATTGTTCCTCACCATCATCACCACGCCGTCGTGCTGCCGGAACTCATCTACTACTTCATCATCGCTCGCTGGATCGAGGAGGTGAAGGCGTCATCAAGCCGTACGTGTTTTGAACGCGGAGGTGCCGTCCGTTCGACACTAGTTCGTGATCGGATCGAGGGACGACTTGCAATTTGGATCGCGGAGACGTTCGACTACATCAACCGCGTTTCTTAACGCTTCCGCTTAGCGATCTACAAGGGTATGTAGATTCACTCTCCCTCTCATAGATGCTGATCACCATGGATAGATCTTGTGTGTGCGTAGGAAAATTTTTGTTTCCCATGCAACGTTCCCCAACATGATGATCTTATTGATAAAAATTATAAAAGTGGGTTTGGAAAGGTCAAAACTTTAAATAGTGATGTACCCACTACTTTGGATTACAAGGACTTTAATTATGATAATTTCTCTTTAGTTGAATGTATTTCCTTGTTGTAATCCATGATTAATTCACCTAATGCCTATGAACAAAATAAAGCTTTTACTAAACATATTGTAGAAGCTATGATAAAATCTCATGAAGAAAAACTTGAGTTGGAAGTTTCAATTCCTAGAAAATTACATGATGAATGGGAACCTACTATTAAAATTAAAATTAAAGATTATGAATGTAATGCTTTGTGTGATCTAGGTGCTAGCGTCTCTACTATACCAAAATCTTTATGTGACGTGCTAGGTCTCACCGATATGGATGCTTGTTCACTTAATTTACATGTAGCGGATTCCACCATTAAAAAACCATTGGATAGAATAAATGATGTTCTTATTCTTGCAAATAGGAATTATGTACCCGTGCATTTTATTGTGCTTGATATTGAATGCAATCCATCTTGTCGTATAATACTTGGTAGGCCTTTCCTAGAAAATTATAGGTGCTATTATTGATATGAAAGAAGGTAATATAAGATTTCAATTCCCATTAAAGAAAGGGATGGAACACTTCCCTAGAAAGAGAATTAAGCCTCCATATGACTCTATTATGAGGGCCACCTATGGAATTAATTTGAAGGATGAGAACACTTGAAACTATGCATTATGCCTAGCTAGGGGCATAAAACAATAGCGCATGTTGGGAGGCAACCCAATGTCTGTCTTAAATTTTTGTTTTACTTTCTGTTTTTGTGTGTTTACACAATTGTAGCCTTTGTTATGATTGTGTTTTTATCTTTTAATTAGTGTTTGTGCCAAGTAATGCTTTTGGGATGATTTGGATGATAGTATAATTGATGCTGTTTGAAAACAGAAACTTTTGAGCTTAGTTATGGAATTTTCATTCTGTACTGGAGCATGATAAATTCTGAATTGTTTTCACATTATTGATATATGAATTTCCCACGTTATCCTAATTTTTCAGAATTTTTGGAGTTACAGAAGTATGACTTTAATTCAGATCTTTACAGACTGTTCTGTTTTAGACAGATTCTGTTTTTGTTGCATAGTTTGCTTATTTTGATGAATCTATGGATCGTATCGGGGGTATGAGCCATGGGGAAGTTGGGGTACAGTAGCATTATGCCAATATTAAATATGAATCATTTTACAACAGTACCTAAAGTTTAATATTTATTTGTTATACTAACGGATCTCACGAGGTTTCTGTTGAGTTTTGTCTGCTGAAGTTTTGAAGTTTTGGGTGAGATTACGATGGATAAAGGAATAAGGAGAGGCAAGAGCCTATGCTTGGGATGCCCAAGGCACCCAGGTAATATTCAAGGAAGACTCAAGCGTCTAAGCTTGGGGATGCCCCGGATGGCATCCCCTCTTTCGTCTACAATCTATCGGTATATCACATGGAGCTATATTTTTATTCGTCACATGATATGTGATTTAGTTGGAGCGTCTTGTGCTATAGTTTGCTTGCTTTTATTTGCTTTTTAGTTTGCCACAATCTTCTTTTCTGAACACACCTTTTTGAGAGGGACACACATTATTCGTGATTTGTTAGAATACTCTATGTGCTTCACTTATATCTTTTGAGCTAGGCAGTTGCTCTAGTGCTTCACTTATATCTTTTAGAGCATGGCGGTGGTTATATTTTAAAGAAATAGTTGCACTCTCATGCTTCACTTATATCTTTTTGAGAGTCTAATAAATAGCAATGGTAATATGCATGGGTTATGAATTTGGTCCTAATATGGTAGGTATTCAAGAGGGATATTATAAAAACTTTCATGTAGATCACTGAATATGATAAGTTAAATTCCTTGCAATAGTTTTGCGATATTAAGATGGTAATATGTGGGAGGTGCCAGTAGATAATTGTGGTTTAGTAAGAATATTGGTGTTAAGGTTTGTGATTCCCGAAGCATGCACGTATGATCTGTCGTTATGCCAAGAAGTTGGAGCATGATTTATTCTTGATTGTCTACCTTATTAGTGGCGGTCGGGGACGAGCGATGGTCTTTTCCAACCAATCTATCCCCCTAGGGGCATGCATAGTAGTACTTTGCTTCGAGGGCTAATAAACTTTTGCAATAAGTATGTGTCTTCTTTTTTACTAATGTGAGTCCATGGATTATACGCACTCTCACCTTTCCGTAATTTGCTAGCCTCTTCGGTACCATGCATTGCCCTTTCTCACCTCGAGAGTCAGTGCAAACTTCGCCAGTGCATCCAAACCCTGTGATATGATACACTCTATCACACATAAGCCTCCTTATATCTTTCTCAAAACAGCCACCATACCTACCTATTATGGCATTTCCATAGCCATTCCGAGATATATTGCCATGCAACTTCCACCGTTCTTTTTATATGACACACATCATCATTGTCATATTGCTTTCATGATCATATAGCTGACATAGTATTTTTGGCTCAGCTACCATTCATCATTTTTCATACTTGTTACGCTAGTATCATTGCACATCCTGGTACACTGCCAGAGGCATATTTGTTCTAGTATCAAGTTATAATTTTTCAGTTGTAAGTAAATAGATGTATGATGATCATCATTATTAGAGCATTGTCCCAGTGAGGAAATAAAAGAAAAGAAAAGAAAAGAGGCCAAAAAGAGCCCACGAAAAAAAGAAAAAAAGGGAAGAAAGAAAGAAAAAAATAAAGAAAAAATTAGAGAAAAAGAGAGAAGGGGCAGTGTTAGTATCTTTTTCCATACTTGTGCTTCAAAGTAGCACCATGTTTTTCATATAGAGAGTCTCCTATTTTGTCACTTTCATATACTAGTGGGAATTTTCATTATAGAACTTGGCTTGTATATTCTGATGATGGGCTTCCTCAAATGCCTGAGGTCTTCATGAGCAAGCAAGATGGATGCACACCCACTTAGTTTTTATTTTGAGCTTTCAAACACTTATAGCTCTTAGTGCATCCGTTGCATGGCAATTCCTACTCCTCGCATTGACATCAATTGATGGGCATCTCCATAGCCCGTTGATTAGCCGTGTCGATGTGAGACTATATTCTTCTTTTTGATTTCCCCATATTAATCTCTACCACCACATTCTATTCCACCCATAGTGCTATATCCATGGCTTGCGCTCATGTATTGCGTGGGGGTTGAAAAAGCTGAAGCGCGTTAAAAAGTATGAACCAATTGCTCGGCTTGTCATCGGGGTAGTGCATGATAAATACTTCGTGTTAAGAAGATGGAGCATGACAGGATTATATGATTTTGTAGCGATAACGTTCTTTAGCATTTTTATTTTGAAAGACATGATTGTTTGTTAGTATGCCTGAGTATTGATGTCTTTATATCAAATTATAGACTATTGCTTTGAATCATCCGGATCTTAATATTCATACCGTAAAAGAGAATTACATGATGAAACATGTTAGGTAGCATTCCACATCAAAAATTCTATTTTTATCATTTACCTACTCGAGCAGGAGCAGGAATTAAGCTTGGGGATGCTTGATACGTCTCCAACGTATCTATAATTTTTGATTGTTCCATGCTATTATAGTATCAATCTTGGATGTTTTATATGCAATTATATATCATTTTTTGGGACTAACCTATTAACCTAGTGCCCAGTGCCAGTTGTTGTTTTTTGCCTTTTCAGAAAATCATTATCAAACGGAGTCCAAACGAAGAAAAAACTTTGGATTAATTTTTTCTGGACCAGAAGGGACCCTAGAAGCTTCGGGAGAAGACCAGAAGAGTCACGAGGGAGCGACAAGCCCTGAGGGCGCGCCCAGGGGGGTAGATGCGCCCCCAGGCTTGTGGGCCCCTCGTGGCACCTCTTGACCTAATTCCAGCGCAATAAATTCCCAAATATTCCTAATATACCAGAGAGACAGAAGAGAAAACCTTTTCGCCGCCGCAAGCCTCTGTTCTTCTGCGATCCCATCTGGAGGCCTTTTCCGGTACTCTACCGGAGGGGGAATCGATCACGGATGGCTTCTTCATCAACCTTGCTCCCTTCCGATGATGTGTAAGTAGTTTACCACAGACCTACAGGTCCATAGCTAGTAGCTAGATGGCTTCTTCTCTCTCTTTGATCTTCAATACCATGTTCTCCTCGATGTTCTTGGAGTTCTACTTGATGTAATCTTCTTTTGCGGTGTGTTTGTTGGGATCCGATGAATTGTGGGTTTATGATCAGATTATTCATGAGAAATATTTGATTCTTTTTTGAACTCTTTTATGCATGATTGTTATGGCTTTGTATTTCTCTCCGATCTATCTTGCAATGGGAGAGGTGCTTTGTGATGGGTTCAATCTTGCGGTGTTCTATATCCCAGTGACAGAAAGGGACAAGACACGTATTTGTATTGTTGCCATTAGGGATAAACAGATGGGGTTTAATCATATTGCTTGAGTTTACTTTGTCTACATCATGTCATCTTGCTTAAGGCTTTACTCTATTTCATACTTAATACTCTAGATGCATGCTGGATAGCGGTCGATGAGTGGAGTAATAGTTGTAGATGCAGGCAGGAGTCGGTCTACTTGTATTGGACATGATGCCTATATACATGATCATTGCCTTGAATATCGTCATAACTATGCGCTTTTCTATGAATTGCCCAGCAGTAATTTGTTCACCCACCGTATGATATGTGTCTGAGAGAGAAGCCTCTAGTGAAAACTATGGCCCCCGGGTCTACTTTTATCATATCTTAAAATCCAAAAATAACTTGCTGTAATTTATTTACTTTTATTTTCTTTTGCAATTTACCATTTTATCTATCACTATCAGAATTAATCCTTGCAAATAAACGCTAAGGGGATTGGCAACTCGCTTATTTAAGTTGGGTGCAAGTGGTTGCTTTTGTGTGTGTAGGTGCTTGATACGTCTCCAATGTATCTATAATTTGTTATTGTTCCATGCTATTATAGTATCAATCCTGGATGTTTTTATATGCAATTATATATCATTTTTTGGGACTAACCTATTAACGTAGTGCCCAGTGCTAGTTGCTGTTTTCTGCTTGTTTTTGGTTTTTCAGGAAATCAGTACCAAATGAAGTCCAAATGCCACGAAACTTTTTGGAGATTTTTTTCTAGACAAAAGAGACCCTGATGCCTTGTGGGGCCCTCGAGGCTCCTTTTGACCTAATTCCACTTCTATAAATTCTCAAATATTCAAAAACCAACAGAGAGCCACCCCGAATAACTTTTACGCTGCCGCAAGCCTCTGTTCTTCCGCGATCCCATCTGGAGGCATTTTTTGTTACTTTACCGGAGGGGGAATCGATCACGGAGGGCTTCTACATCAACCTTGCTGCCCTTTCGATGATGTGTGAGTAGTTTACCACAGACCTACGGGTCCATAGCTAGTAGCTAGATGGCTGATACGTCTCCAACGTATCTATAATTTTTGATTGTTCCATGCTATTATAGTATCAATCTTGGATGTTTTATATACATTTACAAGCAATTATATATCATTTTTTGGGACTAACCTATTAACTTAGTGCCCAGTGCCAGTTGTTGTTTTTTGCCTGCTTTTGGTTTTCCAGAATATCAGTACCAAATGAAGTCCAAATGCCACGAAACTTTTTGGAGATTTTTTTCTGGAGATAACAAGTACTGGAAGCTTTGGGAGGGGACGAGAAAATGAAGCAGTGGCCCACGAGGCACCCCTAGGGCGTGCCCTGGTGGCTCGTGGGGCCCACACAGCTCCATTTGACCTAATTCCACCTCTATAAATTCTCTAAAATCTGGAAACCAACAGAGGAGTCCTCGAAATACTTTTTTCGCCGCCGCAAGCTTCTGTTCTCGAGCGATCCCAGCTAGGGGCCTTTTCTGGCACTCCGCCGGAGTGGGAGTCGATCACGGAGGGGCCGGCTCTCCATCAACCTTGTTGCACTTCCGATGATGCGTGAGTAGTTTACCACAGACCTTTGGGTCCATAGTTAGTAGCTAGATGGCTTCTTCTCTCTTTTTTATCTTCAATACAATGTTCTCCTCAATGTTCTTGGAGTTCTATCCGATGTAATCACTTTTTGCGGTGTGTTTGTTGGGATCCGATGAATTGTGAGTTTATGATCAGATTATCCATGAATATTATTTGAGTCTTCTTTGAACTCTTTTATGCATGATTATTATAGCTTCGTAGTTCTCTCTGATCTATTGATTTTGTTTGGCCAACTAGATTGATTTATCTTGCAATGGGAGAGGTGCTTTGTAATGGGTTCGATCTTGCGGTGCTCAATCCCAGTGACAGAAAGGGACATGACACGTATGTATCATTGCTATTAAGGATAAAAAGATGGCGTTTATTCATACGTGAGTTTACTTTGTCTACATCATGTCATCTTGCTTAAGGCGTTACTCCGTTCTTTATGAACTTAATACTCTAGATGCATGCTGGATAGCGGTCGATGTGTGGAGTAATAGTAGTAGATGCAGAATCGTTTCGGTCTACTTGTCTCGGACGTGATGCCTATATACATGATCATTGCCTTGGATATCGTCATGATTATTCGCTTTTCTATCAATTGCCGAACAGTAATTTGTTTACCCACCGTATGCTATTTTCAAGAGAGAAGCCTCTAGTGAAAACTATGGCCCCCGGGTCTACGTTTATCATATATTAAAAATCCTAAAAATACCTTGCTACACTTTTACTTTATTTATTTTATTTTATATTTTGGTTCAATCTATCTATCTATCACCATACAATTTAATCTTGCAATTAACCGCCAAGGGATTGACAACCCCTTGTTTGCGTTGGGTGCAAGGATTTGTTGTTTTGTGTGCAGGTACTGCTAACGAGTTGTTGTGTGATTCTCCTACTGGATTGATAACCTTGGTTTCATAACTGAGGGAAATACTTATCTCTACTGTACTGCATCATCCCCTCCTCTTCGGGGAAAAATCAACGCAGATCACAAGTAGCAGGAATAATTTCTGGCGCCGTTGCCGGGGAGACATCATCAACATCTGTCAAGTACCTACTTATAAAATCTACATCTCCTTGAATTTATTTTATTTGTCTTTGCCTCTCGTTTTCATCTCCCCCACTTCTAAAAAGTTTTTACAAAAAATACAAAAATATTTTCCATTTGCCTTTTTCTTGTTTGCTTCTTTGCTTGATTGCTATCTTGATTGCGTAGTCACGATGTCTCAAGAAAATACAAAATTGTGTGATTTTTCTAATACTAATAATAATGATTTTATTAGTACTCCGATTGCTCCTCCCGCCGCTAGTGCGGAGACTTGTGATATTAATGCCGCTTTGCTAAATCTTGTTATGAAAGAACAATTTTCTGGTAGTCCTAATGAAGATGCTGCATCCCATCTTAATACTTTCGTAGAATTGTGTGATATGCAAAAGAAAAAAAGATGTGGATAATGATATTGTGAAATTAAAATTATTCCCATTCTCATTGCGGGATCGTGCAAAAATTTGGTTTTCATCTTTACCACGAAATAGTATCGATTCTTGGGATACTTTACTAAGTATTTTCCTCCCGCGAAAATTATTTCCCTTAGAATTCAAATTATGAATTTCAAGCAACTTGATCATGAACATGTTGCCCAATCTTGGGAAAGGATGAAATTAATGATAAGAAATTGCCCTACTCATGGTTTAAATTTGTGGATGATCATATAAAATTTTTATGCGGGATTAAATTTTGTCTCTAGAAATCTTTTAGATTCTGCCGCGGGTGGTACTTTTATGGAAATTACATTGGGAGAAGCTACTAAATTGCTTGATAATATTATGGCAAATTATTCACAATGGCATACTGAAAGAGTTCCTACTAGTAAAAAAGTGAGTTCGGTTGAAGAAATTAGTACTTTGAGTGATAAAGTTGATGCGCTTATGGAATTGGTTGCTAGTAAAAATGATAATATTGATCCTAATGATGTGCCATTGTCCACTTTGATTAAGAAAAATAATGATGCTATTGATGTGAATTTTGTCTCTAGAAATAATTTCAACAACAATGCTTATAGGGGTAATTTCAATGCTAGACCATTTCCTGGAAATTCCTCTAATAATTATGACAATCCTTATGGTAATTTTTATAATAATAATAATAATAGGATGCCCTCTGATCTTGAAAGTAATATTAAAGAATTTATTAATGCTAAAAAAGTTTTCAACACTACGATTGAAGAAAAATTGAGTAAACTTGATGATATGTCTAGGAGCATTGATGGAATTATTCACGATGTGGAAAATCTTAAGACTAAAATTATGCCACCCAAAATTGATATTAATGAATCAATTAAAGCTTTATATGTCTCCATGGATGAGAGTAAGAAAAGAACCGCTATGCTAAAAGCTAAACGAGAATTTTTAGAAAAAGCGATTCCTCCCGGTTTTTATCATAGTAATGATGAGGATATTAAAATGATTGGTGTTTAATCTATTGATTCCTTGTTTAGCAATATAAAACATGATGAAAAGGGGACTGAAGAAGAGTCAACTTTAATTAGAAGGCGTTCCCATAATTCGGAGGGTGAAAATCGTGATGAAAAAATTGTTAAAAGTGGGTCTCGAGAGGTAAAAAGTTTAACTAGCGATGTGCCCACTCTCTTGGATTACAAAGACTTTAATTATGATAGTTGTTCTTTGATTGAGTGTATTTCTTTGTTACAATCCATGCTAAATTCACCCAGCGCTTATGAGCAAAATAAGGCTTTTACTAAACACATAGTAGAAGCGATAATGAAAGCGTTCGAAGAAAAGCTAGAACTAGAAATTTCAATTCCTAGAAAATTATATGATGAATGGGAACCCACCATTAAAGTTAAAATTAAAAATTATGAGTGCAATGCTTTATGTGATTTGGGTGCTAGCGTTTCCACAATTCCAAAATCTCTATGTGATGTGCTAGGTTTCACCAATATAGATGAATGTTCTCTTAATTTGCATCTTGCGGATTCCACTATTAAAAATCCTTTGGGTAGAATTAATGATGTTCTTATTCTTGCAAATAGGAACTATGTGCCCATTGATTTTATTGTACTTGACATTGAATGCAATCCTTCTTGCCCCATAATACTTGGTAGACCGTTCTTACGAACCATAGGTGCCGTTATTGACATGAAAGAAGGGAATATAAAATTTTAGTTTCCACTAAAGAAGGTTATGGAACATTTGCCTAGGAATAGAATTAAAGCACCATATGAATCCATTATGATGGCCACTTATGGAATCAACTTGAAAGATGACAATACTTAAAACTATGCATTATGCCTAGCTAAGGGCATAAAACAATAGCGCTTGTTGGGAGGGTACCCAATGAATAAAATAAATATTTTGCTTTTTATTTCTGTTCTTGTGTGTTTACACAATTATGCCACTGTTATGATTGTGTCTTTATGTTTTAATTAGTGTTTGTGCCAAGTAAAGCCTTTGGAATGATTTGGAAGATAGTATAATTGATGCTGTTTGGAAAACAGAAAGTTTTGCGTCCAGTGCTGGAATTTTAGTTCTGTACTGGAGTGTCAGAAATATCTGAAATTTTTACATAGTATTGGTATATGAATTTCCCACGTTTTTCTAATTTTTCAGAATTTTTGGAGTTACAGAAGTATGGCTTTTAAATAGATTTATACAGACTGTTCTGTTTTTGACAGATTCTGTTTTTGATGCGTTGCATGCTTGTTTTGATGAAACTATGGATTGTATCGGGGGGTATAAGCCATGGAGAAGTTAAAATACAATAGGTATAATGCAAAAATAAAATATGAAAGGGTTCGCAACAGTACTTAAAGTAGTGATTTGTTTTGTTATACTAACGGATCTGACGAAGGTTTTGTTGAGTTTTGTGTGATTGAAGTTTTCAAGTTTTGGGTGAGATCACGATGGATGAAGGAATAAGGAGTGGCAAGATCCTATGCTTGGGGATGACCAAGGCACCCCAAGGTAATATTCAAGGAATACTCAAGCGTCTAAGCTTGGGGATGCCCCGGAAGGCATCCCCTCTTTCTTCTACCAACCATCGGTAATTTTACTTGGAGCTATATTTTTATTCGTCACATGATATGAGTTTTGCGTGGAGCGTCGTGTATTATATGAGTCTTTGCTTTTTAGTTTGTCACAATCATCTTTGCTGGACACACCTATTTGAGAGAGCCACACGTTTATCATGATTTGTTAGAATACTCTATGTGCTTCACTTAAATCCTTTGAGCTAGGCAGTTGCTCTAGTGCTTCACTTAAATCTTTTTGAGCACGGTGGTGGCTAAATTTTGAAGAAATATTTGAACTCTTGTGCTTCACTTATATTATTTTGAGAGTTGATAAGATTAAAATTTTGAAGAAATATTTGCACTCTCATGCTTCATTTATATCTTTTTGAGAGTTGATAATAGTAATGGTAATTTGCACAAGATATGAATTTGGTCCCAAAGTGATGAATATTCGAGAGGGATATAATAAAAACTTTCATATAGATCATTGGATATGATAAGTGTGATTCCTTGCAATAGTTTTGCGATATGGAGATGATGATATGTGAGTCATGTTAGTGAGTAATTGTGATTTAGTAAGAATATTGGTGTTAAGGTTTGTGATTCCCTATGCATGCACGTAAAGTCAATAGTTATGCAACGAAATTATATCCTACTTATGGTGCATTATTCGGTGTTAGTTATGTTCAATGCATGTTTATGACCGTTTTTGCTTTTTGGTTGGTCGCTTTTTAATCTATTTGCTAGCCTTCATTTGTACTAAGCGGGAATACTGGTTGTGCATCCAAACTCCTTAAACCCAAGTTGTGCCAAATGAGTCCACCATACCTACCTATATGTTGTATTTCCTTGCCGTTAAAAGTAAATTTGCATGTGCCAACTCTAATTTTCAAAATAATTTTCTGTTTTGTGTGCCCGTACCGCTCATGAGGCGGAAGGGGGTAGCCAATATTTTCCATGCTAGGCGGGTTATTCTCACGATGAGTGTTTATTCACGTGTCATTGCACGAGAGAGTGACAGGTAATAGGGATGCCCAGTCCCGAAATGAAATGAAATGAAATGAATTTTTTTTATATGATGATAATAATAAATTCCTTGGAAAGTGTTGGTATGGAGGGCACCCGTGGATACGGCTAGCCATGGATTGTGAAAGAATGGTGGAAAGGAAACAAACTTTATTTTCTGTTTGGGAACCGCCTATAATGTGTCTAGCATGGAAGATATTGGAAATTCTCGTTCGTTTTCGTTGACAGGAAAAGCAGGCCTCCCAAAATAATTTTATCTCTCTAATTTAAGCTTTGAGCTCTAGCACATTTGCAAATCTCTGCTTCCCTCTGCGAAGGGCCTATCTATTTACTTTTATGCAATTTTTATTTTTATTTGAGTCTCTATCTTCTCTTATAAAGCACCAACTAGAGAGCACTATTGTCATACTTGTGCATTGGATGTAGCTAAAATTGAGTGTGTTTCATGAATGGATCAATGATTGAGCATATTGGGCTAGGGATAACTTTCTTTAGCGTTGATATTTTGAAAGGCATGGTTGCTTGTTAGTATGCTTGAGTATTTATGTCTTCATGTCAAACTATAGACTATTGCTTTGAATCATTCAAGTCCAAATGTCCATGCAAGAAAATAAAAGAATATATGATGAATATGATAGGTAGCATTCCACATCAAAAATTCTGTTTTTATCATTTACCAACTCGAGGATGAGCAGGAATTAAGCTTGGGGATGCTTGATACATCTCCAACGTATCTATAATTTTTGATTGTTCCATGCTATTATTGTATCAATCTTGGTTGTTTTATATACATTTACAAGCAATTATATATCACTAGTCGTCAACCCGTGATACTGCACAGGCTAGCATTTTGTAATATTGCACGGCCTATTGCATGAAAAATTATAATATTGTTGAGTGAGGTTTTGTCACTATTGTTTTGTCTAAAGTTTTGTAAAAAAATAAAACACAATGTATTTAAATAAATATTTTACTATTTTACTACTTATTTTCATAGCATATAAAATATTATAAGCTTTGTGTCACAACCAAAATTGGTGACACCATGTATATAATTATAATTCTATATATACATATATATTTAATGTTTCCTAATTTTAGCAATTACTAAATACATATGAGGATGCGTTTTCTCGTTAACATTATTATAGGGATATTATCTATGATTTTCTCTCTACCGGTTACTATTTGCACGGTTACTCCATGGTTCGACATGCATACCCGTGGTTAACATATTCCATTAAAACACGGTGCAAAAACCGGTCTGCAAGGTTAGTTTATGCCGGTCACTCTCAACCCCGTCCACACATCGACATCTAACTCCATGATGCCCCTACCAACCAAGTGCTTATCAATTCAACATACCGGTGAGATACGCGCCGTGATAAGCTTCTAGCCCATGATATATAGCTTTATCCGGCCGACGCCTATGTGCATCTCTCCTTTTGGCTACTATTAGAAAAAACTATGTGCATCTCTCCTTTTCTTATGCACTTCCATCGTTTAGCAATTTTAATTTTTTTCTAATATAATCTAGAACCTTTTTATTAATAT
Organism: Elymus sibiricus; assembly: GCA_039707655.1. Classification (NCBI taxonomy): domain Eukaryota; kingdom Viridiplantae; phylum Streptophyta; class Magnoliopsida; order Poales; family Poaceae; genus Elymus; species Elymus sibiricus. The sequence continues at coordinate 93,948,045 of CM077672.1, forward strand.
ATTTGTGACATAGTTTTTGAAAAAAAATTGACACTATTTTTTTCATTTTTCGAAAACTATGTGCTATCCCAAACGAATTTGGGAGTATACAGGTATCGGTGATTTGTGGAACGTATTTGTTTTGTCCATGAGTATATTCCTTGTGGTTGTGTGCTGGCGATTTTCGGGGGAGAAAAAATAGTTCACGTACCTAAATGTACGCACCACACATTGAAATATTGTACGTAGATTTTTGGCGAAGTGGAGAACATTGGTCTGTGACATTGAGTCGTGATATATAATTTTGTATTGGCTCCATGCATGTATCTAGTACATTTTCGGAAATAAAAACTTCAGTTTGGTAGGTGATATTAGTTTGGACGTAAATTCTTACCTTTTTACAACCTGGTCATTTCTTTCTTCTTATAGAAAAATAAACAAACTGAGCGTTTCTTCTATTGTAACATGTTTGGACTCTGGGGCCTATACGTGAGGAGGTAGAGGAGTTTCCTTTTTTTTTGGAGGACCGGTAGAGGAGTTTCCTAATCTTGTTTAATCCTGGATACTGTTACATCTATGGACACTTGGGCCTTGTACGTGAGGAGGTAGAGGAGTTTCATAATCTTGTTTAATCTTGGATGTTGTAACATATACGGACTCTTGGGCCTTGTACGTGATAGAATTTCCTTTTCTCATTTAATCCTGGACGTATAATTAAAATCTAATGGTCATTTTAATGTAGTTTTTGAGGATTAACGTGGAGGCTTGTATGGTGCTTTCAATTAGTAAATATAAGATTTTTTGGGACTAACCTATTAACTTAGTGCCCAGTGCCAGTTGCTGTTTTATGCCTGTTTTTGGTTTTCCAGAATATCAGTACCAAACGAAGTCCAAATGCCACGAAACTTTTTGGAGATTTTTTTCTGGACATAAAAAGTACTGGAAGCTTCCGGAGGGGACGAGAAGATGAATCAGTGGCCCACGAGGCACCACGGCGCGCCCCAGGGGGGGCACGCCCTGGTGGCTCGAGGAGCCCACACAGCTCCGTTTGACCTAATTCCACCTCTATAAATTCTCTAAAATCTGGAAACCAACAGAGGAGTCCTCGAAATACTTTTTCCGCTGCCGCAAGCTTCTGTTCTCAAGAGATCCCATCTGGGAGCCTTTTTCGGCACTCCGCCGGAGGGGGATTCGATCACAGAGGGGCTCTCCATCAACCTTGCTGCCCTTCCGATGATGCGTGAGTAGTTTACCACAGACCTTCGGGTCCATAGTTAGTAGCTAGATGGTTCTTCTCTCTTTTTGATCTTCAATACAATGTTCTCCTCGATGTTCTTGGAGTTCTATCCGATGTAATCACTTTTTGCAGTGTGTTTGTTGGGATCCGATGAACTGTGAGTTTATGATCAGATTATCCATGAATATTATTTGAGTCTTCTCTGAACTCTTTTATGCATGATTATTATAGCTTCGTATTTCTCTCCGATCTATTGATTTGGTTTGGCCAACTAGATTGATTTATCTTGCAATGGGAGAGGTGCTTTGTAAAGGGTTCGATCTTGCGGTGCTCAATCCCAGTGACAGAAAGGGACATGACACGTATGTATCGTTGCTATTAAGGGTAAAAAGATGGGGTTTATTCATACGTGAGTTTACTTTGTCTACATCATGTCATCTTGCTTAAGGCGTTACTCCGTTCTTTATGAACTTAATACTCTAGATGCATGCTGGATAGCGGTCGATGTGTGGAGTAATAGTAGTAGATGCAGAATCGTTTTGGTCTACTTGTCTCGGACGTGATGCCTATATACATGATCATTGCCTTGGATATCATCATGATTATTCGCTTTTCTATCAATTGTCCAACAGTAATTTGTTTACCCACCGTATGCTATTTTCAAGAGAGAAGCCTCTAGTGAAAACAATGCCCCCCGGGTCTACGTTTATCATATATTAAAAATCCTAAAAATACCTTGCTGCACTTTTACTTTATTTATTTTATTTTATATTTTAGTTCAATCTATATATCTATCACCATACAATTTAATCTTGAAATTAACCGCCAAGGGATTGACAACCCCTTGTTTGCGTTGGGTGCAAGGATTTGTTGTTTTGTGTGCAGGTACTGCTAATGAGTTGTTGCGTGATTCTCCTACTGGATTGATAATCTTGGTTTCATAACTAAGGGAAATACTTATCTCTACTATACTGCATCATCCCCTCCTCTTCAGGGAAAAGCCAACGCAGATCACAAGTAGCAATGGCTTCTTCTCTCTCTTTGATCTTTAATACCATGTTCTCTTCGATGTTTTTGGAGTTCTCTCCGATGTAATCGTCTTTTGTGGTGTGTTTGTTGGGATCTGATGAATTGTGAGTTTATGATCAGATTATTCATGAGAAATATTTGAGTCTTCTCTGAACTCTTTTATGCATGATTATTATAGCTTTCTATTTCTCTCCGATCTATCGATTTGGTTTGGCCAACTAGATTGGTTTATCTTGCAATGGGAGAGGTGCTTTGTGATGGGTTCAATCTTGTGGTGCTCAATCCCAATGACAGAAAGGGACATGACATGTATTTGTATGGTTGCCATTAAGGATAAAAAGATGGGGTTTAATCATATTGCTTGAGTTTACTTTGTCTACATCATGTCATCTTGCTTAAGGCGTTACTCTGTTTTATACTTAATACCCTAGATGCATGGTGGATAGTGGTCGATAGGTGGAGTAATAGTAGTAGATGTAGGCAGGAGTCGGTCTACTTGTCTCGGACGTGATGCCTATATACATGATCATTGCCATGAATATAATTATTTGCTTTTCTATCAATTGCCCAACAGTAATTTGTTTCCCACCGTATGCTAGGCATTCGAGAGAGAAACCTTGAAAACTATGGCCCCCGGGTCTATCTTTATCATATATTAAAATCCAAAAATACCTTGCTGCAATTTTATTTAGTTTATTTTATTCAGTATTTTACTTTATGTATCTATCACTATCAGAATTAATCCTTGCAAATAACCGCTAGGAGGATTGACAACCCTCTTATTTGCGTTGGGTGCAAGTGTTTGCTTTTGTGTGTGCAGGTGCTGCTAAAGGATTTTGCATGGTTCTCCTACTGGATTGATAACCTTGGTGTCACGGTGACACGACCATCTATGGGGCCATCCAGCCCCTTGTGGTTCAGCAGGTGGGATCAACGTGCACAAAGAGCATGGTCAATGGAAAACGCAAGGGATTTACCCAGGTTTGGGCCACTGAGAAGAGTAAAACCCTACTCCTGCTTTTGGTGTATTTATTGTATGGAAGCACAAGTATAGGGAGCGCTTCCCCCGGCAACGAGCGGGGAGTGCTTCTACGCGAGACGTGCAAGTGTTTGAAAAGGGGTCCCGAATCCCTCTAACTGTTGCCTTGGCCCTCCTTTTATAGCTCAAGGGGTCACCATAGTGGCAAAACAGTAATTACATAACGATTAGATAGCAAACAGTGCTATCATACCTAATTTGCCAGTTTACGATAAAAGCATTAAATGCTTCATTAGGTGTCATGCGGAGAGGTAGTCCCGGCAAGGTTTCTGCACCGCTCGCCCAGCTACCTCGTATTATTCTGACACGCCTCCTGGACAAGTGTCATTAAAGGCAAATCCTGTTCCAGCGTGCTGACACGTGCCCGACAAGCCTCACCAACCATCCTGCGCGGTCAACACCTCATCCACTAGCTAACATCTATGCGGTGAGGTGGAGCGCTGGAGGGCTGGCAGAAGCTTGCCGGTACGGAGCTTGCCGGGTCTTCACCTTGCCGGTTTATCCTTGCCGGCAAGGAATGTCTTGATCTTCGGTATTGGTTAAGTGCTTGTTGATGTTGCATTTTGAGCTTCTCCCCAGTAGCTCCTGCAACTGGGTCCTGAATCTTGGTCTTGTCGGTTCCCGGCAAGGCTTCGCCGGCAAGGAGGCTGCTAGTGTCTGTGCATAATTCAGGGTATAAAATACCCATGTTTTATACACCGACAGGAGCCCCCGGGACTGGGCCATACGCGCGTCCGAAGCGTTGTTGGGCTAGGCCCAAACAATGCACAGACACGCGGCGGGAAAACTGCCGCTGTATTTTTTGTCATGATGGTTATCCTGTTTTTTTGAGATCTTCTTTGCTTCCTCATTAATCTGAATTCGGGTGTGCTCTCGGTCATCTTCCGGCAACCCTAGCCGTCGAACGGGCGGCCGCTTGGCACGCTCATAGGTGGAGTGTCGTGGGTTCAAACTGAACTGGCATGCGGCCATGCGTGGCATAGGATAACTGCTATGTCTATCTTTACTCCTCCTTTTCTGCGCCCCTCCATCACGCGCACTTGCATGCATGCAAGGCAGCGGATTGGTGGAGAAGGGCAGCCGTTGGAGTGATGCACCGGTCCAGGGGCGCAGGGCGCGGGATTGGTGATCGTGGGTGGTTGCTGGAGTAATGCGCCTGGCCAAGAGCGCAGGGTGCGGGATTGGTGAATGTGGGTGGCCGCCCGTAGACGGTGAGGAGCCAGCCTCCCGCACTCCCCCTATAAAGAGGGGACTACGGGATGCGATGCTCGCTCATCTCCTTCCGCCTTGATCCTTAGCAACCATCGCCTTTTTCTCTCATCTTCCTCCCCCGCATCTGACGATGGCATGGCGAGGGGGAGAGGTCGCGGTCGTGTCTCCGCCGCCGCTGCGAGAGCTTCTTCTCGGCTCCAAGCTCATGCTTCAGCTGCAGCTGCGGAGGCTGGCTCCAGTGCCCAAGGGAGGGCCGCGGCCCATGGTCCTGGACGACGCGGCGCCCGTGGTCGGGGCGGCCGTGGTGGGGCGCTTGCCGCTCCGTCTTCGGCCCTTCTTCCACTGGCAGAAGGCCATACGAAGGATACGGTGCAAGAGTTCATCTTGGAGCTGCGCGACCAGCCGCGGAGCTGGCTGCGGCTTCCTCGCCCTTTTGCTAGGGAGATGGAAGGCCACCATCTGCATGGCCTATGGCTGCGCATGGACGGTTGCTGCAACGGCCCGGTCTGGGTGACCATTGAGACCTCCAACAAAGGCATCATGTACCTCATGCGCGGGTGGAAATCCTTTTCCCGTGCCTGTTGCTTGGGGCAAGGGCACCTCCTTCACTTCAGGTTGGATGGACCGGACATGCTCGTCGTGAAGTTCTTCGGGGCTTCAGGCGCTCGTCTGGAGTGCTGCGCGGAGAGCTCGAGCGACAGCGACACCGTTTCCTCCAGCGACGCTGAGGATGACGACGATGACAGCGATGACGACGGCTCTCTGGGCGTGAAGCTCGAAGACGACGGTGAAGAGTCTGGCTGATCGCCAGCAGCAGCATCATCTGGCCTTCCGGGAACAAGCCCGACTCCACCTAGGCGCCCCTTTTGCCCTCCTTGCACTTGAGATAAACCCTGGCAAAGGGCCAACGAAAATGTAATCGAGTACTTTTTCAATGAATATCCATCGTCCATCGGGTTTAAGTAAATGCGCGCTGTTTCCCTTGTCTTGTCTTGCCTTTGTATGATAGCATCCCTATGCTGTTTGGAAACTTGCCGGTGCCCACACTTGCCGCGAGCGCTTTGAGGAACGGGTCCTTAGCAGCCTGCTAGAAGTGCCGCTGCCAGCAAGGCTACTTGCCGGGACAGAATGCAGCTGCTAGGCTTGCCGAGCGGACTCGAGGCAAGCCAGAGCGCAGACCGATCACGACAAGGTTCCTTTCGCGTGCGGGTTTCTCATACAAAGCACAGAATCGTTCAAGGGAAATGCGACTACTTGCCAGGACAGAACGCAGTTGCTAGGCTTGCCGAGCGGACTCGAGGCAAGCCAGAGCGCAGACCGATCACGACAAGGTTCCTTTCGCGTGCGGGTTTCTCATACAAAGCACAGAATTGTTCAAGGGAAATGCGAATGTAACAAGGAATTTTTTTTAAAGTTTTTCAACTTAGCTTTTCCATGCGTCGTTTTTCTTGTTGCATGAGATGATCACTTGAACGTCATTAAAATGGTACCCCATCTCCACTCCCCCTGGGAAACTTGCACGCGAGGGATCCTTCTATCCTTTAAAAAAAAGAAAGAAGAGAAAAGAGTGGTTTGGGAACCTTGATGGTCCATCAGTCATTTCATACAAATTAAAGTGTAAATCACGAGATCATATGCATCCACATATAAATGAAAATGTACGAAGAGTTGCGAAAACACTTAGCTTTATTATGCACAGGATCTGTGCCTGGCTTTGTACAAAGGGTTAGATGTCTTGCCGACAAAGCTTGTACAAAAGGGGTTGCCGGGAGGCCTGGCAACCGCACCTCACGAGTAGAACTTGTGAAGATGCTCAATATTCCATGAGATCTGCACTGGGTGCCATCTTCGGTCTCCAGACGGACTGCGCCAGGTCTGGTGACCCCTACTACCCGGTAAGGGCCTTCCCACTTCGGCGTCAACTTGTTTGATCCCTTGGCGGACTGAACGCGCCGAAGAACAAGGTCGCCTTCCTCAAGGCTTTGGGCATGCACTTTGCGGCTATGGTAGCAGCGCAAGGCTTGCTAGTAGCGTGCAGCATGCACAGCCGCCCGAAGACGATCTTCCTCAAGGAGCATTGCGTCATCTTGTCGCAGCTGCTCTTGCTCAGCTTCATCGTAAGTGAGCACTCGAGGTGACCCATATATGAGTTCTGTGGGGAGCACCACTTCTGCACCATAGATTAGGGAGAAGGGCGTTTGGCCGGTAGCTCAATTTGGTGTCGTTCTGAGTGACCAAAGAACCATCGGCAAGTCATCAATCCAGTGTCTTCCACATTTGTGCAGCTTGCCAAAGGTTCTCATCTTGAGGCCACACATCACTTCAGCATTCATCCTTTCTGCCTGGACGTTGCTTCTCGGGTGAGCAACACACGCAAAATAGATTTTGTTGCCAAGGTCTTGGATATACTGCATGAAGGTGCAGCTCGTGAATTGTGTGCCGTTATCGGTGATGATTCTGTTAGGAACCCCGAAACGGCAAACTAATCCTTTGAAGAACTTGATGGCTGATTGCGCAGTCACCTTCCTCACTGGCTCCACTTCAGGCCACTTTGTGAACTTGTCGATGGCGGCGTACAAGAACTCAAAGCCCCGGCAGCACGGGGGAAGGGGCCCAAGATATCGAGCCCCCAGACCGAAAAGGGCCAGGAGAGAGGGATCGTTTGGAGAGCTTGAGCTGGTTGATGTATGTTCTTTGAATGGAACTGGCATGCTTCACACTTGGTTACTAGCTCAGTTGCATCCTGGAGGACAGTGGGCCAGTAGAAGCCTTGCCGGAAAGCTTTACCGGCAAGTGCCCTTGATCCTATGTGAGAGCCACATATGCCTCCGTGTATCTCTGCCAACAACTTTTGTCCTTCTTCCCGGAAATACACTGCAATTTCACACCGTTTGGTCGCTTTCTGTATAGAATGCTATCCATAAACTGATACATACTTGACTGACGGGCTACTTTCTCAGCTTCTTCTTGCTCATCGGGAAGTTCTCCTGTTTGAAGGAAACGAACTATCTGCTATGCCCATGTCGGAGCCTGTGGCTCGACGACAAGGACTAAAGGTATTTCTTCAGCCGTGGGAGCGCTTGCCTCGGCGGCGAGAACCTGTAGTCTTGCGTGAAGCTGCTGCTCACCGACAATCGTGTCGTTGTTCCCGGCAACATTTTTGCCGGTGGCTTCCGGGAGCTCTACCGGAAAATACTTGTCGGTACTCAACTTCCTTCTCTTACTGGCCTGCGTTGATGGGGTGACTGTTGGTTGATTCAAATGGAGCACAAAAGTTCCCAGCTGCATGGGAAGCTTTTGAGCGGCACACTTTGACAAGCTATCAGCAATGCTGTTCTCCGCACGAGGGACGTGCTCTGTTTGCAACCCGTCAAAGTGTTCTTCCAATTTGCTCACTTCTTCCACATACGCTTCCATCAACGGGCTCGGGTAATCTTTGTTTACTTGCTTCACAACGAGCAGTGAGTCACCGCGGATGATCAATTTTTTGATCCCAAGGTCCACTGTGATCCGAAGACCGGCAAGGAGTCCTTCATACTCAGCAGTGTTGTTTGTGGCTTGCTCCCTGGGAAAGTGCATTTGAACCACGCACTTGAGGTGTTCTCCGGTGGGTGAGATAAGCAACACTCCGGCACCGGCGCCTTGCAGCGAGAAGGCACCGTCAAAGTACATGATCCATTCTTTGGCTGTCTCTTTGCCGGGGAGAGCTGTTTCTCGAATTTCTTCGTCTTGCGTTGGCGTCCATTCAACGATGAACTCCGCCAAGGCCTTGCTCTGAATGGTTGAAGTGCTTTCAAACTTGAGTGCAAAGCTTGACAATTCCAACGCCCACTCCACTATCCTACTAGTTGCCTCTGGATTTCTCAAGATGCGTTGCAACGGAAAGCGGGTGACGACGGTGATTTCATGTGCTTGGAAGTAGTGGCGCAGCTTTCTCGAGGCCATAAGGAGGCCGAAAAGCAGCTTCTAGACGCCAGAGTACCTTGATCTAGCCCCCTGCAGAAGGGAACTAACAAAGTACATGGGTCACTGCACCACCTTCTTCTTCGGCACTGCTTGCTGATCAGCTTCACTTGCTTGCGCTACCTTTGACTTGTCGGCACCAAATCTTGCCGGATTAGATTCTGGTTTATCGTTGGATGGGCTTGCCGTGGCTGCTTCCTCATCATCGAGTTCCCTCTGCGCCACTAATGCAGCACTAGCCACTTGATTCGTTGCCGCTACGTATAGCAGCAATGGCTCTTGTGGTCTAGGTGCAACTAGTGTTGGCATGGAGGAGAGGTATCTTTTCAGGTCCTGTAGCGCGGCCTCCTCTTCCGGAGTCCATTTCATCGGACCTGCCTTTTTCAAAATCTTGAAAAACGGCAGGGCGCGCTCAGCTGATCTTGAAATGAACCTACTCAAGGCAGCAACGTAGCCGACAAGACGCCGCACATCTTTGACGCTTTTTGGTGCTTGAATCTGCTCAATGGCTTTGATCTTGTCGGGATTTGCCTCGATTCCTCGCTGAGATACAAAGAATCCGAGAAGTTTGCTGGATGGAACGCCAAACACACACTTCTCAGGATTGAGCTTCAAGTTAATTTTGCGCAAGTTTGCGAATGTCTCTTCTAAGGATCTCCCGCAGAGGTCTTCAAGGATCTCCCGCAGAGCGCGGCGGATGCGGTGGCATACTTCGGCCAACTGGCGGACCATGAGGCGGAGAAGGCCTTCTGGGGGCAGTTTCCCGTGTCGCCGTCCGCGTAGCTGCTGAATCATCGAGTGAAGCAGCTGGTGGAACTGTTTCGTATGACGAGACCGGCGCTCCAGGACCTTTGTGTCACTCTGTGGCTTGCCGAAGCCATGCCGAAGAGCCTCTTCGGCCTTTCGGCCCGTCTCCGAGATGTCGTGCCCTGCGTCGATCATTGGAAAAGGTCCGCGTGCTTCAAAGGGGCGCAGAGGGCATATGCTTGTGTGAAGACTCACTTCCGCAAGGTTGGTGCGGAGACGTGTGCCGTGGGCCCTCCTGCCAACAAACCGCGGACCACTGAGCAGTTCTTCGCCGAGGTGGAGGTGGGAGCTCGGACCACCGAGGCCATGTGCCCCAAAGACACTCTATATTTTTAGATGATACTTCGGAATGCCGAAGTGTACGATGTAAAAACTTTATCTTTCGTGAAATGAAAATGGCTTAAGATTCCATATGTGTTGTTTTATAAATTTAATTATTCCTCCTATATGACTGTTTAAAATGAGAGTGGCCAGTCGTCGGCTTCAGCCCCAGTGTAGGTCATACAAAGGGTGTTCCTTAAGGCACGCTGGACCCTTAGCCGACGTCTCGGTACCCGGAGGTGGTGGGTGACTTATAGGAACTAGGCAATCGGACTATAGTGGCTTGATACCTTTTACTTAGTCATGGGAGTTTGACTGTGGGGGCTGATGACCAGCTCCCTGCGTGGGAAGTGTTCGGCCATATCGGCCGAGGTCTAGGCCATAACACACTTCGGCTAGGAATGAAAGCCCTTCGTTTAACATGGGTGATCTCTATCGTCACATCGCTTGACGCGGTCTCCGGATGGCAGACCAGTTTGCGCTTACCAAGATAGTCAGTTTTCGGCTTTCTCCACTAAGGCGCCATGCCAATTGACCTGGCCGCGCAATCACAGTGGTTCTCCCATTACACCCTTAGCCAAATTCATCGGAAACGTAAGGGGTACACATAGGAGCTGGGCAACCCAACTATTGACCAAAATCTAGGCTCGAAACTGATGCATATAAGGCCAAAATCCGAGACGCCGAATACCTCAGACTTTTTTTATGCAATTGCATCTTTTTTAGAGAACTTCATCGTCTCGGAGCTATGCTGATAAAGAAATAGAATAGAGACCTTGAAAGGGTACAATTTCTTTATTTCATAATATCAATCGCGTACATGCCCAGCTGTGACAAGAGTAATTGAAAGAGTACAATGTAAACGGTAAAGAAGGAAGAGGAATAAACAGGTCGGATAATTGCTAACGGATTTTAAAGGATCCGGGCCATGACCTGCCGCACGTCTGCGCTTCCGAACTGTTGACAAGATCCTCACCGTTGATGGTGTGGAACTTTGTGAAGGTTGATACCCTTCTGGCCCTTTATACACATTAAGTGTTTGATTGACCGAGTTCCTTTAAGGGAGGTGTTGCCGACGTCACGCTGTCGTTAACGCCACATGGATGTAGTCATGTTTGGCTATTTCTTTTATAGATACTTGCCTGTGCAGGGGCTCTATGCCTCGTCTTTGTTTGGTTGACCCGCGCCGACATTTGGGTAATTGTTTTGGCTCCTCGACGTCCCAGGGAATCTTGAGTGTGAAGTTATGCACTCTGGGGACGTAGTGCCCGCTCCAGAGAGGGCACATGAGGAGCCCGCATCCCTATTTCGGGTGCATGGGTTCCTGGCTGAGGTCAATTTGTGCGGCCCGGGCACGCTTCAAAGAGTGGGCGGCGCGTTTATCGCTGCGGGCTGCCTCCTCGGACGCTTGGACCTCGGCTGTGAAAGCCGCGGTCTGTTCCTCTGTCCGGAGTGAACGTTCTGTGTTACCATTTACTGTGATGACGCCGTTGGGTCCCGACATTTTGAGCTTAAGATAGGCATAATGCGGGACTGCATTGAAGCGTGCGAAGGCTGTGTGCCCTAAGAGCGCATGGTATCCACTCCGGAAGGGTATGATATCAAAGATTAACTCCTCGCTTCTGAAGTTCTTGGGCGAACCGAAGACTACCTCTAGGGTGACGGTTCTGGTACAACGGGCTTCAACACCCAGAATGACACCTTTAAAGGTGGTAGAGCTCAGCTTAATCTGAGATGAGTCGATGCCCATCTTCCGAACTGTGTCCTCGTAGATGAGGTTAAGGCTGCTTCCACCGTCCATTAGGACGCGTGTTAGATGATAACCATCAACAATAGGGTCCAGAACGAGCGCCGCCGATCCGCTGTGCCTGATGCTGGTCGGATGATCGTGCTTGTCGAAGGTGATCGGGTAAGCCGACCATGGGTAATACTTCGGGGCCACTGGCTCTAGTGCATATACGTCCCGAAGCACACACTTTCTCTCCTTTTTAGGGATGTGGGTGACATAGATCATGTTGACCTCTGTTACCTCGTTAGGAAATTTCTTTTGCCCTCCATTATTGGGCTGCCGAGGTTCATCATCGTCGTCGCTGCGGTGTTGGGTTTTATTCTGACCCTCTACCACTATCTTGCCGGCTTGTTTGAAAACCCAGCAATTTCTATTAGTGTGGGTTACTGGTTTTTCCTGAGTACCGTGAATCCCACATGGGCGGTCCAGGAGCCTATCAAGCTGGCTAGGTCCGTCTTTGTTCCCTTTAAAGGGTTTTCTTTTCTGCCTGGATTTAGGTCCGGTGAATCCTACGTTGACCGCGGCGTCTTCAGTGTCGCTTTCGCCATTTTTATACCTGCGCTTATTTTTATTGCGCTTTGGTTTTCCATTGGCATCGCGAGTTTCCGAGGTGCCTACCTCGCCGTTATGAGTACTTCGGTCGAGCCAGCTATCCTCTCCCGCGCAAAAGCGGGTCATCAGTGAGGTCAGGGCAGCCATAGTCCTTGGCTTATCCTGGCCGAGTTGTCGAGCCAACCATTCATCTCGAATATTGTTTTTAAATGCGGTGATGGCCTCGGCTTCGGAGCAGTCTATGATCTGGTTCTTCTTGGTGAGGAACCTGTTCCAGAATTTCCGGGCTGATTCGCCTGGCTGCTGGCTAACATGGCTGAGGTCATCAGCGTCGGGAGGTCGGACATATGTGCCCTGGAAGTTTGCTCGAAAAGCATCTTCTAGGGCCACCCAGCTGCCGATAAACTGAGGAGGGAGGCTGTTAAGCCAGTGCCTCGCTGGCCGCTTTAACTTGAGTGGCAGATATTTAATGGCATGGAGATCATCTCCATTGGCCATGTGTATATGCAGGAGGAAATCTTTGATCCAAACTGCTGGGTCCGTGGTACCATCGTATGGTTCTATGTTGATGGGTTTGAACCCTTCCGGGAATTGATGTTCCATCACCCTGTCTGTGAAATAGATTGGGTGAGCTGGACCTCGGGACCGAGGAGCATCTCGTTGGAGGTCAGGAGAGAGCCATGAGTAGGCTTGATCTCGGGCGCGGCCGTTCCTGTCCATCCAAGCGTCGTAGCCGTCGGGCCCGGCGGGCGCACGTCCCCTTGACCCATAGATGGACCGAGGGGGAGCCCTATTTTCCTCAATATGACGTCTAGCATCGTGAGGATCTAGGTAATCCACGGGGTCTTTACCATGACAGCGTGGAGGTGGCGTTTCACCGGGTTCTTCTCGTCTTGGCCTGTCCTGGCCTCTAGGGGGGCGATCGAGGTCTTCAGCGAGCTCTTCGTCGAATTCTGGTAAAAGACGTCTGCGTGGGTATGATTTCGGCGCACTGTGGCATCGGTTTTCCATGTCTTGCTCGGCGGAGAGCACTTCGATCCACTTTTCATTTAGCGCATTGGTATTGGCCTGCAGCTGCTGCTGCTTGCGCTTTAGGCTCCAGGCTGTCGCAACGAGGCGTCGCCGGAAGCGTTCTTGTTCAAAAGGGTCTTCGGGGATGTTGTAGTCCTTGGTACTGAGGCTCTCGTCCTCCTCGGATTCTGGCATGTAGTTGTCATCGGCCCCTTCGAAGTGGTCATCGGGATCTGAGTCCCCGAGAGGTTGATCTGGTGTGCCGTTCCTTACTGGGGAGGCTTGGACTTCCTCCTCATGGTTATCGGCGTCGCCGTCCTTTGCGTCGCCGTTATTGGCTGTCATGTCGTTGACACTGGGTTCCCCATTATTACCCCTTCGGTGCCTTCACCGACGTCATGGAGAGGATTTGGGGGTGTCCACCATGTAGACATTGTAGGTGGACGTGGCGGTCCACCTGCCCGCGCTTACCGAGGGCAAGGTGGTCTCAATGGGGTCATCAGTGTCTTCCTCCATTTCTGAGGGTTCTCCGTAGTCCAGCACGTCGGTTAAATCATCGATCGTGTTGACTAGGTGGGTGGTGGGTGGGATGTAAATTTCCCTATCGTTGGATTTAAGTCCGATCTGATTGTAAACCGAAGTCTTGCCGTCCAAGATGGACATGCTCCGGACGATAACTCTTAAGGATTCATGGACGCGCCATAGGTAGGGCTGATTCGAAGTACACCCGGCGTGTAACCAGGCGCGTCTTCGGAGCGAACGGAATCTGAACATAATTTCGGGTTCTGCGCCGAAATCAATTCTGGCACTGGCGTAATTTCGGGAGTGGGAGCCGGATCTATCTCCGGGGAGAGACTGGCCGGAGTGGCGGCGTCAAGGGTCTCAAGGGGCGCCGTGCCAGAGTTCGGTTCTGGAGTCGAGCGTCCAGAACCGGCCGAGCTCTCGATCCGACCGGGCGTCCATCCCGATAAGATGAGTTCGCCACGGGAATCGGCAGTGTACTTGAGGCCATCGAAAGTCATGATCCGACCTGGGGCGTAGTTCTCGATAGAGGTCAGGTGACCCATCGAGTCGGTGCAAAATACCATGCTGCCGAAGACGAAAAGCTGTCCGGGGCATAGACGTCCCCACAGCCGTTGGCGCAGTTGATCTGTAGGTGAGCCATCAATCCTTCTGGTGATCACGCAGCGGAAATCTCAATGAAAGCACCAGTGTCGGTGTAAAAACTGGCAGACCTCAGGGTAGGGGGTCCCGAGCTACGGATCTCGGATCGATGGTAACAGAGACAAGGGAGACGATGTTTACCCAGCTTCTGTTTATATTGATGGAGATGTATTGAGTACAGAGTTGATCTACCTCGAGATCTCGATGTGTGTCTAACTTCTAGGGCTAGGTGAGCGATATTGCGTTGATGTCCCCTACGGGCTAAACCCTATGGCTTATATACAGGCTAGGGAGGGAATCTAGGGTTACAAGGTCGGTATCTAGGAGTAAGGCGGCTGGCAAAATCTTGAAGTGTACTACAAGTCTTCGGTAGAGACAGCCTTGATCACGTTTCCCGTGTGCGGCCTCCGAAGTCCATCTTGATCACGTACGAGGGCATATCGTCCCAACCGAGGAGACGGGCCGGCTAGGTTGGCACCCCCTAATCCAGGACACCGTCACCAACCAAGTTGGATGTAGTACACCTCTAACCAATCCTGCTGCTTCAAGCTTCTTGATTTCTTTGGTAATGAACTATTGCCACTCCAACGCTTGTGCCAGGGTCAAACGAGGAACACGGAAGGCAAGATTTACCCAGGTTCGGCCCCTCTCGAGGAGGTAAGCCTACTCCTGCTAGATGTATTTGAAGATCTTGATTACAAGGGTTTTGAGACTTGTCTAGCCCTAGCTCTCGAAAGATTTTCCACCCTCGGGGGCTCCCCTTTATATACAGGCGAGGCCCGGGGCTCACATAAGAGTCCGGGTCGGGATAATAATCCGAGCCCAACTCCCCTTACTTGTTTCCTAAGTTATACCTTAAGGCGGTTTGCACTTACCACCTCTCTCGGCGGGTCTTGGGCCGGCCCCTCAATGGGCGGCTCTCCTTCTGGGCCTCCATAGAAGACACTACGGCCCACCTGGCCCTTCATGGTTTTACTCCTGGAGACCCGTCCCTGAACGGGCGGGTTTCACCCAAAGATATTTCCCTGACATTAGCCCTCAGGTTGGCTTGAACTGGTTCCAGACAACCTTGTCCCTTTCAAACTTAACCTTGATATTTTGGCGAGTCTTCAGCAGAACCCGCCTCTTCTGAATATTTCAACTGCCTTTCCTTCAGTCCTGCTCTTCTTGTGACGTCACCGAATCTCCAGAACGAATCTTTCCATGACATCACCAATATCTCAAATGAATTCATTAGGCGCGAAAATCGGGGCGTCGGATTACTGTAGATCCTTAAATCTCGCCCCGACCCTTCGGTGTCTCGCCCCCTTATAAACACCCTTTTCAGGTCCTTTTCCTCATTTCCTCCATCTTCTTCCTCCTGCCGCCCGAGCTTACGCCTCCTCGCGACACACCTTCGAGCTGGCCGGCCATCAGAAGGAGAAACAGTCCCGACGCACCGCCGTCACCTGTCTGCAACCGCGCCGCGCGGCCATCCGATCCAGGTATTCCCAGTTCTTCTCACCCTTCTTAGGGTTC
Organism: Elymus sibiricus; assembly: GCA_039707655.1. Classification (NCBI taxonomy): domain Eukaryota; kingdom Viridiplantae; phylum Streptophyta; class Magnoliopsida; order Poales; family Poaceae; genus Elymus; species Elymus sibiricus. The sequence continues at coordinate 93,963,666 of CM077672.1, forward strand.
CGCCATTGTAGGGCTCGAGCTCCGCCTCGGCCTCTCCGCGGCTACTGTCGCCGGCCGCACCTTGGTACTCTTACATCATGGAAATGGCGCCGTTGCTATCCCTCCAATGATCAGGAATTAAATCTTGCATCAAGATAGATCTGAGAAACCCCATCTGTAAAAACCTGCCGCGGCTTAACAAACAGTAGCAAGAACTGCTTTTTTCCTTATTTTATAGAGCTGTTTGATCCAAAAAATTTACCGCGTTGGCAGAAATCTGTTGTTACACACTTAGCGAAATTTTCACTTGTGCTGAACATCCTTCACTCGTGGCGGCTTAAGGAAAGTCGCCATCCTTGCTTTAATAATTTTTTATTTTCCGACTTATGAAAGCCGCTGACTTAATCCTTCTCCCCATTTACTAGGATGACAAAGAAAGCAATAGAATGCAACTGGGTCCGCTCCGCGGTTACCACTAAACATGTCACAAGACTCATAGACAACGGTCTCCTATCCAAAACAGAAAACTGCCGGGTCTCCAAGAAGGACTGTCCTCCCAAGCCGAAGGAGGGGGAAGTCATTATTTTTACCGATCACATTGAGAGAGGGTTTGATCCACCCGGCTCTAAATTTTTCCGAGACCTTTTACACTTCTATGGTCTGCATCCTCAAGACCTTGGCTCCAACTCTATTGTTAATATAAGCTCTTTCGTAGTAGTTTGTGAAGCTTATCTCCGGATAGAGCCAACGATCTTGTTATTCCGAAATTTATTCTATGTGAACAAGCAAACTGAAGTCGCCGGAGGCCGCCATCAAGAGCTTGGCGGAATATCTTTCAGAGACGGCGGTTTACTTATTTTCCTAGTGCTGAGCTCTTGAGCCACCCAAAGGGCATGCCGGAGACCTCGTTTTACGTGAAGACCAAGGTGCCTGAAGGGCAACACCCATTGCCGGGTTTTAGACCTGACCGCCTGGATCATAAAAAAGAATATCCTCCCAGGCCCACAGAAACAGAACGGATCCAGCTTCAGCCTCTGATGGACAAGATAGCCGCTTTGATGGCCAATGGTCTTACAGGAGCTGACTTGATCCTTTGCTGGCTTTCCTGGAGGATCCAGCCATTGAGCCTTCGAGACCGGCTGATGTATGAATACTCCGGTTTAGAAGATCCTCAGAGGTATAATAATATGCCTGCTCCTGTGTCAGACGTGGTGAAACAGATGAGGATAATCGTCAACTTACCCGGCGACTATACTGGCAAGTTTTCTCTGAAGCCCTTCACTGAAGCCAATCCACCACCGGCTGTAAGCAAATCTCCTTTAGGCTTCTGTTTTATTGTTTACATCCTTGAGGCTTACCCCTTGCAACTTTCAGGATGATGATCCCTTTTGGGAAGCTCGGCCACAGGTGAAAGAAAAAGAACCCAAAGGCCAGAAGCCGGGCAAACAGGCCGGCTCTCGAGGAGGAAAGAAAAAGAAGGAGACCATCAACCCTTTGGACGCGGATCCTGCTGTCGTAGAATCCTCCAAAGATGAAACATCGGCAAGTTCATAATTTACACCCACCTTTTTCCTTTTCATTAGCGGCTTATGCTTAATAATTTTACCTTGACACCTTCCAGGGTGAAGAAGAAGAAGACGAACAGGGAGAAACTGAGGTAACTTCCACTCCATTCAAGAATCATTTTTCTAGGAAACCCAGAATTATTGTGAGGAAATATCATTTCTCACATCCTTTTGCTCGCCTGGATCCCAACTATTCGTTAAAAACAATTCAGCATGCCGCCTTTCTCCAATCTGATTGTGGCGGCTCTAACACTGGCGCCAGCGGTTCTGTCGTTAATAAAAGCGACTCTCATAAGCGCCCGCGTGAGGTGCTTCTCCATCCAACACCTCTGCTCCCTAAAGCTGGTTTGTTTAAACATCCGCTTAATCCCTCTGATTCGGACTATCAGGTTTCATCTTCCTCTGATGACGCCTCAGAGTCGCCAGAGGATTTCGTTATCAAACCACGGTAAGATTATGATAGCTCTTATTATCACACCCTTGTGTGATCTCAAGGCTATCAGTTTATTTAAAATCTCAATAAATATGCAGAGTTACCTCCAAGAGACTGAAGCCCTCAACTTCCTCTACACCTCCGGCGGGCTCCGGAGACCCAGCCAAGGACTCTGAAGAAATAACCAATGACCCTCCAGAAACTTAGGTATCTTTAGAGACAGAGATGGAAGCACCGGCTGATAACATCGACCAACAGCCGGATGCAACGATATCTTCACCGATTCAGGAAGTGCGACTTTCAGAAGCCGCTGTTATTCCGCCCTCGCACAATATTGAGGAGGGTACTGTTGCTGCTGCTATTGCTACCGCCGCAGACTCGCCGGCGGCTTTGGGCAAATCTTCCCTTGAAGCCATGTCTTCTCAAGGGAAAGACAAGTTAAACCTCTCCTCCTTAGAGAATGCTGATTTAGATGGCCTTCATGAAGCTCTTCAGACTCGATTATTTGAGAGTCAGGAGATCGCCAAAACCTTGGTTAATAAACCAAAGGTGAGATAAACATCATTTTTATTCATAATCCTTATTAGTCGCCCAAACCTGCATATTACTGATTTCATAGTTTTATGGAGGTTTACCAATTTATATTTTAAAAATGCGTAAATGTACACATGTAGTCCCCAAGAACCGGCTGTCTTCTTGAAACAGCCGGGTCTTAAAGCAAAGAACCACATGCGTTTTAAATAGAGCAAAGAACCACATGTAGTCCCCAAGAACCGGCTGTCTTCTTGAAACAGCCGGGTCTTAGAGCAAAGAACCACATGTGTTTTAAATAGAGCAAAGAACCACATGTAGTCCCCAAGAGCCGGCTGTCTTCTTGAAACAGCCGGGTCTTTAGAGCAAAGAACCACATGTAGTTAAAAGAACCTCATGGGTTTCAGAAAAAATTTCTTTGTAAAAACTTCGGGTTTGCATTAGCCCCCAAGTGCCATGTGGATTACTTGTAATCGGTATGGAACTTTATCTGCATAAGTAATTTGATCCTTCCTTTTTCTTTCAGGCTCAATTATCTTCATTAGAGACCCAGCTGGCCGACTCTCAGAGGAAACTGAAATCTGAACAGGAAATGAGAGCCGCCGCAGAAGAGCGGGTTACATCCTTAGAAAAGGCTGCGTCTGAGGCAGCCGCCAAGTTGGTCACCCTGACCTCCGAACATGCGAAAGAGAAACAGCTTCTTGTTCAACGCGCCGAAGAAGCTGAAAAACGCCTTCAGCCTATCTCTGCAGAGCTCGGCGGCCTTAAACTTCACATCCGTCAAATGAGCCATGCAGGTCCCAGAAGCCTTAATCTTCGGTAAGCCGCCAGATTTCCTGAAGCCTTTTACACAAGTCTCCTAAATAATTTTTAAATTCTGACGTTTTCTTTGCAGGTCCCAGAAGCAATAAGCTGGAGAAGGATCCAGCCACACAGCTCAAAGCGGCTTATACTTTCCTCGAGCAACTTTATGCTGGAAGTCGTCGCGCAATCCATGCTGCTTTTTATGGGAAGGAAAAACCTTCCACCATAAAGGGAGTTCTGGAGGCCTTGTCAACTCTTCCTGCTCAACTAAAGTTTGTGAAGGAATCCAGCGCCCGTATCACCACGATGCACACTATGGCCCGCGCAAAAGCTCATTATGAGGACTTGGAGCTGCAGACTCTTGTTGGCGGCTTTCCCGAAACTTACGAAGGGAAAAAGATCGATCAGGTGACTTACAACCCTCTGAGGAAAGAAACTTTCATCCCCGCAAGTCTGCTGGTGAAAGAAATGAAGCTTGCAAGAGTTCAACCGTCTTATGGCGAAGATGGAAAGAAGGAAAAACTCGACCCTCTGCCGCCTCTCACATTATCTCCTAAAGGCCGTAAGGACGAATTCGCTCCTGCTATTGACTCTTCAAACCTTATAGACGCTGAAGAGATCTTCGAGGCTTTTGCCGACGTTGACTGGGATGCTGATCATGACCAGATAAATCCTTCAGCAGACGCGGACCAAGCCGGAGGCGACAAGACCCAGGAGTAAAGCTGGAACCTTGAAAGTCGCCAGCTGCCGAACCTCTTGTAATATATGATCTGAACCATGATTCTGAAATTCCCTCTAGTGGCCTTTTGTAATAGACTTTAGAAAGATCTTGGCCTCTTGCTTTTAAATGCACACTGGCTTCCTTGGGAAGCAAACCTAATACCTTGGCATGAAGCTTCCTTATGAAAAATTACTCTGGCTGCTTCTGAAAGAAATTGAATCCTTCGTGGACGCTGGCGGCTCTTAACCAAATATCAAGATAATCATAATACTTTGATAAGAGGTATGCATCATTTGAAACAAGTATTTAACCAAAAACTAAATTAGTCATGGTGGCTTATAACCAGCAAACTTGCATAAACATGCTGTAAACAGCGCAATAAACTGGCGGCTCTTGGCCAAATACGAACTTTTAGAACAGTTCATAAAAATCGTAAGACTCGCAAAGGCAATAAATCTCAAGAAAGTTTTGTCAAACTTGTAAAGACGTAAGAAAGGATGCGAAAGCCCCCAGTATGATGGCGGCTCTTGGATTACCAATAACCCCAACCAAACCAGTTCTTTTCTTCCCGTATGGTGGCGACTTCCATGAAGTTCGGCCCATAAGGTTATTGATTTTAAGATGGTGAAGGCTTCTGGATTACCAGTAAGCATCGTCACATCTAAGTTTTTTCCCCCGTACACGGATGAAGGTTCTGGATTACCAGTAACGCGACCCGTTTATTAGGTGCCTGTACACGGATGAAGGTTCTAGATTACCAGTAACACGACCCGCTTATTAGGACTTTAACACAATATGGCGACTTCTGGATTACCAGTAAGTTCAGCCTCATAAGGGTTGAAGGTCCCAGGATGGTGAAGGCTTCTGGATTACCAGTAAGCATCATCCCATCTGAGTCTTTTAAGCCCGTACATGGATGAAGGTTCTGGACTACCAGTAACACGACCCGCTTATTGGGTGCCTGTACACGGATGAAGGTTCTGGATTACCAGTAACATGACCCGTTTATTAGGAGTTTAACCCAATATGGTGGCGACTTCTGGACTACCAGTAAGTTCGGCCCATAGGGTGGAAGGTCCCAAGATGGTGAAGGCTTCTGGATTACCAGTAAGCACAGCCCATATGGATCTTTTTTATTCGACTAAGTGCAGGATCCCTGTGAGGATTGACTTTCCAAAGTTCAGGGTCCTGGAGGCGGGATTAACTTTAACGAATATGGTTGCTGCACTCCAACAATACATGCATAATGAAGTACAAATCATAATGTAATAAAAACTTACTCCATATGATGGATGGAAAACGACAGATACCCCGAGTTTCAGGGCCTCCGGCTTTTATTCATTATTGATAATATATACCTGAGAGGTATGTACATGATCCCCAGAGCCGGAACTCTAGGTGTAGTAGGGTCTTAGATGACCTATGTTCCAGGGCCTGCTGGTCTCTTCTTCAGATGTTCGAGACTCCTTTCCAGGCCGGAGATCAATCAGATAATAAGACCCGTTATAAAGATTTTTGCTGACAACGAAGGGCCCTTCCCAGGGAGGCGAAAGCTTATGCATGCCTGACTGGTCTTGAATTAAACGAAGCACCAAGTCCCCTTCCTGGAAAGTCCGGCTTCTGATCCTACGGCTATGATAGCGACGCAGGTCCTGCTGGTAGATAGCAGATCGGGCGGCTGCCAAGTCCCGCTCCTCTTCCAAGGCATCCAGAGAGTCTTGACGAGCCAACTCATTGTCCTCTTCAACGTATGCTGAGACCCGGGGCGAGTCGTGGCGGATGTCGCTCGGTAAGACGGCCTCTGCTCCATAAACCATGAAGAAAGGCGTGAAACCCGTCGATCTGTTGGGAGTTGTTCGTATGCTCCATAAGACGGAGGGAAGTTCTTCTACCCAACAGCCGGGTGTGCGCTGAAGAGGAGCCATAAGCCGGGGTTTTATACCACGAAGGATCTCCTGATTGGCGCGTTTAGCTTGCCCATTAGATTGCGGGTGCGCAACAGCCGCCACATCAAGTCTGATATGCTCCTGATCACAAAACTGCTTCATGGCGCCTTTTGAAAGGTTCGTGCCGTTGTCAGTAATGATGCTGTGCGGGTATCCGAAACGGAAGATTAACTTTTTGACAAACTTAACAGCCGTCTCTGCATTCAAATTACTGATGGGCTCTGCCTCCACCCACTTGGTAAACTTGTCAATCGCCACCAAGAGATGAGTCTTTTTGTCACTAGAAGCTTTGAAAGGCCCCACCATATCTAGCCCCCAGACCGCAAAGGGCCATGTGACAGGGATCATCCGAAGTTCCTGAGCCGGCACATGAGCTTGGCGGGCAAACCTCTGACAGCCGTCACACTTCCTAACTATATTCTTCGCATCAGCATGAGCTGTGAGCCAAAAGAAACCGTGGCGGAAAGCCTTCGCCACCAATGACTTAGAGCCGGCATGATGACTACAGTCACCAGAGTGTATCTCATTGAGAATATTCCGGCCTTCATCAGGTGATACACAACGCTGAAAGACGCCTGTGGCACTTCTGTGGTGTAACTCGCCATTGACAATGGTCATAGATTTGGACCTTCTCACGATCAGACGGGCTTCGATTTCATCAGCCGGCAGGACGCCTCAAGTCAGATAATCCAAGTATGGGACAGTCCAATCTGGGATCTCATGGAGAGCCGCCACCAGCTGGGCCTCCGGGTCTGGGACAGCAAGGTCCTCCTCCGTTGGCAACTTAACTGACGGGTTATGGAGCACATCCAGGAAAACATTCGGAGGCACCGGCTTTCGCTGTGATCCAAGTCGTGACAAGGCATCAGCCGCCTCGTTCTGCCGCCGATCAATGTGATCCACCTGATAACCTTTGAAGCAACCAGCCACATTAGTAACAGCTTGTCTGTAAGCCGCCATGAGCGGGTCTTTAGAATCCCAAGTCCCTGAAACTTGCTGTGCCACCAGATCAGAGTCGCCCAGGCACCTAACCCGGCTGAGATTCATCTCCTTTGCAATCCGAAGCCCATGGAGAAGGGCCTCATACTCCGCAGCGTTGTTAGTGCAAGGAAACATAAGCCGTAAAACATAGCAAAACTTGTCACCTCGAGGGGAAGATATTATAACTCCAGCCCCCGAGCCTTCCAGCTGCCTAGACCCATCAAAATGTATGGTCCAATATGTATTGTCTGGCTTTTCCTCCGGGGCTTGAAGCTCTGTCCAGTCATTGATGAAGTCCACTAAAGCCTAAGACTTTATAGCTGTTCGAGGTACATATCTGATATCATGGGGTCCAAGTTCAATGGCCCACTTTGCAATCCTGCCTGTAGCCTCTCTGTTATGAATTATATCCCCCAAAGGAGCTGAAGAGACCACTGTGATAGGATGCTCTAGAAAATAATGCCTCAGCTTCCGGCTTGCCAGGAATACTCCAAAAACCAGCTTCTGCCAGTGTGGGTAACGCTGCATGGACAAAGTCAGGACCTCGCTAACATAGTAGACCGGCCTCTGGACAGGATACTCCCGGTTTGCCTCCTTTCTTTCCACCACCATTGCAACACTACCAGCTTTGTTATTTGCTGCAATATACAGGAGCATTGGTTCCTTGGTGACAGGAGCTACCAGTATGGGCGGCTCTGCCAGCTGCTTCTTTAAAGCCTCAAAAGCTTCTGCGGCGGCTTTCGTCCACTTGAACTCATCTGCTTTCTTCAACAGCTGATACAGAGGAATAGCTTTCTCCCCCAGGCGGCTTAAGAAACGACTCAGAGCCGCCACGCGACCCGCCAAGCGCTGGACATCATTGATACACTTAGGCTCGGCCAGAGAGGTGATGGCCTTGATTTTCTCCGGGTTAGCTTCAATTCCACGCTCAGAAACCATGAAACCCAGGAGCTTTCCTGCAGGAACACCAAAAACGCATTTATCTGGGTTAAGCTTCATCTGATAAATCCTGAGATTGTCAAAGGTTTCCTTGAGATCCTCCAGTAAAGCTTCTTTCTTAGCTGACTTGACCACAATATCATCCACATAAGCATGCACGTTGCGACCAATCTGCCCGTGGAAGCAATTTTGCACACAACGCTGGTAAGTCGCCTGGGCACTCTTGAGCCCAAAAGGCATAGAAACATAGCAGAAGGCGCCAAAAGGGGTAATGAAGGCCGTCTTCTCTTAGTCCTCCACTGCCATCTTGATCTGATGATAACCAGAGTATGCATCCAGGAAACATAACCTCTCACACCCCGCTGTAGCATCAATAATTTGGCCAATGCGAGGGAGAGCAAATGGATCAGCTGGACAAGCTTTGTTAAGATCCGTATAATCAATACACATACGCTAAGTTCCATTTTTCTTCAGAACCAACACCGGGTTAGCCAACCACTCCGGGTGTAAAACCTCTATGATAAACCCGGCTGCCAGAAGCCGGGCTAACTCTTCCCCAATAGCCTTGCGTCTCTCCTCATTGAAACGACGAAGATACTGTTTGACAGGCTTGAACTTAGGATCCACATTAAGGCGGTGCTCGGCGAGCTTTCTCGGTACACATGGCATGTCAGAAGGTTTCCATGCAAAGATGTCCCGATTCTCACGGATAAACTCGACGAGCGCGCTTTCCTATTTGGGATCCATATCAGACCCGATAGTGAACTTAGCAGAAGAGTCGCCAGGGGTAAACTCCACTTCCTTAGTATCTCTGTGAGCCTGAAATTTGAGAGCCGGCTCTCCCTCTATAGAGGGCTTCTTGAGAGGCGTCATATCCGCCGGGTCTACATTGCTAGCGTAGATTTTGAGCTCCTCCGTGGCACAAGCTGCCTCGGCATACGCGGCATCCCCTTCTTCACATTCTATGGCGACTTTCCGGTTTCCGTGAATTGTGATTGGACCCTTGGGACCCGGCATCTTGAGCTTGAGATAAATATAACAAGGCCTAGCCATGAACTTGGCATAAGCCGGCCGCCCAAAGAGAGCATGATAGGGACTCTTGATCCTGACCACCTCAAATGACAATGACTCGCATCTGGAATTATCCTCTGACGTCCCAAAAGCCACATTCAACTTGATCCTTCCAACAGGGTATGCTGACTTGCCAGGTATAATCCCATGAAAAACTGTGCTGGATGGTGTAAGGTTTTTCTCCGTCAACCCCATACGCCGAAAAGTGTCATAATACAAAATATTGATACTACTTCCGCCATCCATCAGAACCTTGGTGAGAGCATAGCCTCCCACTTGGGGTGCTACCACAAGTGCCAGGTGACCCGGATTATCAATTCTGGGCGGGTGATCCTCCCTGCTCCAAGTAATCGGCATCTCTGACCACTTTAGGTATTCTGGAACTGCCGGCTCTACCGCATTAACAGAACGTCTCCTCACCTTGCGATCCCTTTTATCTGCACATGTAGTGAACACATGATACTGTCCACTATTTAACTGCTTAGGATTGCTCTGAAACCCGGTCTGATTATTCTGTTGTTGCTGATTGTTGTTCTGCGGAATCTGCTGAAAATGCTGGCCATTGTTGTATTGATTCCCTTGAAACTGCTGACCGCTGCTATTCCCCTGGAAGCCGCCACCAGACCCGCCCGGGTGGTGTGACTGTTGCTGAAAACCGCCAGGCGAGCCTCCACCAGGTGGTCCGAACCCGGGCCCGGAACCCGGTCCGTATCCTCCACCCCCACCACCTGGCGGGTTCTGGAAACGCCGAGCAAAAGCATCCATTATATGGCACTGTTCCCAGGTATGCTTGGCTGGACGCTCTTTAGTGCCGTGTTTTGGGCATGGCCCCTTCAGGAACTCCTCAAAATTTTGTGGCTTAAAAGCTCTGTTATCAGGACCACCCTTCTGAAATTTTGTACCTGCATTTGTATTAGCAACCAGCTCTGACCCGGCTTCTAGGCCCTTACGCTTCTTATCATTGTTCTGCTGCTGACTTTTGCCACCAACAGGCTTTTTACCCATCGGATCAGGAACCTCTGGCTCATCAACTCCTGGGTCCTTTGTAGGATCAGACTCGGCATACTTGGTGAGAGCATTCATGAGCTCCCCCATATCTTTGACACTCCGTTTGAGCCGCCCTAACTTCTGCGTGAGAGGCTCATAGTGGCAGGCCTTCTCCAGCACCAAAACTGCCTGAGGGGCAGAGATGTTGTCTGAAGAATGAATAATCTCCGCAACTCGGCCGACCCAATGGTGAGCCGACTCTCCTTGCCGCTGAACACAATGCTGAAGATCAATGATAGTCTTTGGACGCTTGCAGGTACCTTGGAAGTTTTTGATAAAACGTTCCCTTAACTCGACCCATGTGTTGATGGAATTCGGGGGCAAATTCTTCAGCCATGTCCGCGCTGCTCCTTCCAACATCATGGTGAAGTATCTTGGACAAGCCTCATCACTGACTCCCTGCATATCCATGGCCAACTCATAACCCTCTATCCACTGTGCCGGGTTCTGGTCTGGTGTATAACTGGACACCTTCCGCGGGCCTTTGAAATCTCGGGGCAGGGGCGCGCTGTGGAGAGCCGGGCTCAAGCAAGGCACTCCAATGGATCTTCCTTTTGGGGTGACTGTTATAGTCACGACTGGTGCGAGAGCCGCCTCCTGAGCGGCGAGGGCCGCCGCCTGCGCCGCTATCTGATCTGCCGCGAGAGCCGCCGTGTGTGCCGCGTGAGTCTCATGTACTCTGTGCCCCGGGACCATAGGATTTGGTGAATATGGCAAGCCCCCAGGCGCACCCCGATGGTGGCAGGTGCTAGACACTGCAGGACTTTCAGCATGGCGGCTTCTAGTGCGGCTTCTGTTAGGAGCAGGTGTGGAATGCAGTCGCTCCCGGCTGTAAGAATAATTTGCTTGCTGGACCACAGCGGTTTTCAGCTTCTCGATTGCGTTGCGAGCCTCAATCTCCAGGGGCGTGTTTCCATTGATTGGAAGTCGCGCCAGCGCGGTAGTGGCCGCATAAAGGTTATCCACAGGGTTCGTAAAATGCCCTTGCGCCGTAAGCATCGGCGCCTCTCGGCGTAAATTAGGCTCAACCCGTGGCGGCTCTTCACGACCCGCCAAGTGGCGGGCTTCCGGGTCTGGCGACCTCTGGGGAGTTCCTGTTGCAGGACCACGAATGCGTTCCCCTGGTGGGGTGCTGAACTGCAGGGCCTGACCTTCAATATTGGAGATATAGCGGCTCCGGTGTCGTCGGTGATGAACCGCATCAGACTCTGCCCGGCGTTGCTCCAGATGATAATTCTCCTGTTGCAAACGCGCCGTCTCTTCCTGTATCTCTCGTTCACGAGTCGCCAGACGGACGTTCTCCGCATCAATGCTAGCCTGAGCCTGCACCATCTGACCCTTGATCCTGGCGATTTCCGCATTGAGCTCTGCTTGATTCTCCGCTGTAACCTGTGTGGCCATCAATGTCGTCAACGTGGTCGCTAGCCCCACCAGAGCCTGCGCTGGCGAGACTCTTGACACCGCATTAGAAGTTCCAGCATCTGCCGCCGGGTCTGGCATGTCAGCCGCCCCTGCCATGTAGACAACAGGGCGAGCGGGCGGGCCTAAAGAATCCTGCGACGGCGAGTTCTGCTGAAAGCCCCCAAGACCCTCCTGGTGAAGAGAATAAAGCGACTCTCCACCAGAGGAATAGCCACCATCATCGTAAGTCGCCGAGCCTTCTGTGGAAGCTGACGATCCAGAGTACTCCACCCCTTGAGTGAAGCCGATGAAGACGTGCCTCTGCCTGGCGGGCTGCGTGTCCTGGACCGGTTTGAAGGTGTTGGCGAAGATATCCGGCCCAGATCCAGATCCGCCGGCGTGCACAGGAGCCGGAAGCCGAGGGGCGGCTCTCGCCATGGCGGGTTGCGCGCGGCGGGCCGTCTCAACGACCTCCGTGGAGGTGACTGGCTTAGAGCCGCCAGCCTTCCCAATGAAAACATGAATTCCGCCAAAGGGGACCCGGAACCCGTACTCCAGAGAGTCGGCCTCGGGGCCCCAGTCTGAGTCGTCGACGAGCAGATTGCCGCGCCGACTCTTGGTCATCCGGCCAATCACGTATCCCTCGAGTCCTCGGGGAGGACCCTTCGAATACTCAACACCACCATGCGATAGCCCCACGGTGGGCGCCAACTGTCGTGGTATTTTCACGGCAGATGTCCTCATAGGACTTAATCTCGAAGCCATCGCGTAAGTAGCAGATCGAAGGGGTCAAACGAGGAACACGGAAGGCAAGATTTACCCAGGTTCGGCCCCTCTCGAGGAGGTAAGCCTACTCCTGCTAGATGTATTTGAAGATCTTGATTACAAGGGTTTTGAGACTTGTCTAGCCCTAGCTCTCGAAAGATTTTCCACCCCCGGGGGCTCCCCTTTATATACAGGCGAGGCCCGGGGCTCACATAAGAGTCCGGGTCGGGATAATAATCCGAGCCCAACTCCCCTTACTTGTTTCCTAAGTTATACCTTAAGGCGGTTTGCACTTACCGCCTCTCTCGGCGGGTCTTGGGCCAGCCCCTCAATGGGCGGCTCTCCTTCTGGGCCTTCATAGAAGACACTACGGCCCACCTGGCCCTTCATGGTTTTACTCCTCGAGACCCGTCCCTAAACGGGCGGGTTTCACCCAAAGATATTTCCCTGACAGCTTGCTTCCGGACTTTTTGCTTGACGGGCCGAGCGTGGGGACAGACAGCAAGGTGGTGCTCAATTACCTCCCTGGGAACGCCGGCGATGTCAGATGGTCGCCATGCAAACTGATTGACATTCGCTCGTAGGAAGGTAGCGAGCGCGCTTTCCTATTTGCTGTCAAGGGCGGCACTCATGGTGAAGGTACCGTCAGTGCCGTCCCCCCTCGCCGGCACCTTTTTGGTTGCCGGTGAAGCAGCTTTGGATTTCTTACCGGCAGAGCACTCTGGCAAGGCTTCAACAGGCGCGCAGCACTCTAAAGAGGTGCGCTTCCTGGAATCCTTGATAGAGGACTTACCGGACTTCTTGCTTTCCTTCTTCTTGGCGGGAGCTGGCGTCTTGGCAGCCTCTGCTGCAACCCCATCTCTGTACATCTTGTCGACGCAAATGACTGCATCCTTCCTGTCGGAGTTGATGGAAATGACACCCATCGGCCCTGGCATCTTCAACGTGTTGTAAGCATAGTGAGATGCTTCCATGAATTTCGCCAAGGCTGGGCGGCCAAGAATTCCATTGTACGGCAAAGGGATCTTGACAACGTCAAACACATTCCTTTCCGTTCTGTAGTTCAGTTCCCCACCAAACGTCACCGGTAATGTGATCTTTCCCTTGGGCTGGCTTCTTCCCGGGTTCACTCCTTGAAACATGCCCATTTTCTCGAGTTCCTCTTCGGTGATCTGCAGCCTCTTGATAACTTCCGGAGAGATCAGATTCAGACCGGCCCCACCGTCAACTAACATCTTTGTTACTTGGAGGTTGTGGATTGTTGGTGAAACCAACAACGGCAAACACCCGACGGCGGTTACGCGATCAGGGTGGTCCTCAGCATAAAAATGATAGGCGTGTGTGACCATTTGAGTGGTTTTCGAGCGCCCATTGCCGGTTCTGCTGCATTAACCTCACGCACACACTGCTTAAGTTGGCGGTGAGAGGAGTGCAAGGATGCTCCTCCATCAATGCACATGGCGTCGGTTGCCTTCTGAAATTCTTGTTCGCTGGTCTCATCATCGTCCTCTTCGTCACTTCCATCATCTTCCTCTTTCTTGTCTCGGCCCCTTGCAGGTTTCTCTTTCTGCTGCTTGGCCTTGCCGCGGTGGCCTCCTCGACCACCACGGCCCTTTTTGCCGGATCCACCAGTACCATCTTGACCTTTCTCTTTGTCACGCTTTTCGTATTCAGCTTTCAGTTTCTCAACAAGGTGCTCGACTTGCCGGCACTCTTGGAGATCGTGGCCTTTGGTACGGTGAATCTTGCAGTACGGTCCATCAGACTTGCCAGCTTTCTCATTTGCCGCCGCCTCCTGGCAAGCGGCGCATACAGCAGCCTCCTTGCTGGAGTTTTCAGTCTTGGATTTCTTGGCGGACTCGGAGTTGCCGGAGCCTTCGACAGCCATAACAGTTTTGCCTTTGCGCTTCCTGTTATGCTTTTAGCCTTTCTTCCTCGGGGTGGCAGCATCATCGTCCTCAGAATCTACTTCGGCACCAGCGTCCTCCCCGGGAAGCCTCCTTCCTTCCTCAGCACGTGCACACTTATCCGCTAACGTGTAGAGCTCGTTGACGGTCTTGGGCAACTTGACGTTCATTTTCTCCCACATCCTCCGATTGCGCACATTCGTGTGAAAGGCGGTAATCACGGCTACGGGGTGCACATCTAGGATATTGCGGTGTACGCGGCTGAATCTCTGGATATACTTGCGCAAAGTTTCACCATCTCTTTGCGGGATCACCTGTAGGTCGCTGGGCTGCTCGGGGGCCTTGTGGCCTCCGGTAAAGGCACCAACAAACTCATTGCAGAGATCGGACCACGAAGAAATGGAGTTCTCTGGCAAGTTCATCAGCCAAGATCTCACGTTGGGCTTCAGTACCAACGGAAAGTAATTGGCGAGGATCTTCTCATCTATTCCCCCAGCAGCTTGCACGGCAATCGTGTAAATGCCCAGAAACTCTGCTGGGTTCAGCTTGCCATCATACTTTTCTGGTACTTCTGGCTTGAAGGCTCGGACGGACGGCCATCGGACTTGCCGCAGCTCACGGGTGAAGGCGGGACACCCAACCTCGTAAGGTAGATATCCGCCAACCCCTGGCGTAGGCTCATCAACGATGGGGATGTTGCGCGCGTCGGATTGACAGCGCGCCTCCCGACGCCATTTGATGGTGGTGCGGGCGTATTCTGCCTGCCTGTCTCGCAGCACTTGCCACTGGTCTTGTTGCGCTCGCGGATCCGAAGAGGCCATTGACACTTCGTCAGGCTCGAAAGATCGTCGAGCCTGCTGCGGTTGTTGGCGTTGCTGCTGTTGAGACTGTTGCCACTGGGGTGATTGCACCATTAGCGTAGTACCGTCAACGCGGCCACCAGTTAGGGCTACTAGCACCATTTGCGGTCGCCGTGAGGGCTCTGCTTGCTGTGATTTACTGGCCTCGGCAAACCCAATCAGGCTTTCGATGGTGGCTCTCCACTCATCCATCTTTTCTGCCGCTGGAGGGAAGTTCAGCAGCATCTGGGCTCGCGCCATTGCTTCTGCCGCCGTGGCTGGCATGGCTGGAAGCGAAGAGGGCGAGATCGCTCTACTCCAAGTGGAGCCAGTAGGAGCGCCATCACGGTCTTGCTGCCGCAGCACATGATCAGCAGCAGGTCGTCGTGGCAGAGGCGGTGCCCGAGGATCTGGGATTTGATCAACAGGGTTCTTGCCGTGAGGTCGCTGCTGCCCGGAGTCATTGGCACCGCTCGGGGCCGTTCTGCGCCCGTTGTGCGAGGGACGCGGCGTCTGTCCTGAAGCTGCATCCTTGGACGTCGCCGCGGCGGGATCTTGGCTCGCGCCGGCCTGGGCACTGCCGCTCCGGTGGCTGCGTCCGTCAGCGCGGCGAGGAGGAGGAGGACGTCCGTCCGCTCCGCCCACGCAGTCGCGGCTCTGTTCGCCAGAGGATCGAGGAGGTCGACTGCCTCTAGCGCGCTCGTCTCCTGCGCCGACCGCGGTGGGCGTGGCGACCGCGCCGCCTGCGCTGGTAGTGCCAACCGCGGTACCCGCACCGCCCGCATTGGCCGCACCGCCTGCGGATGCGTGCGGGGTGGCCATCATCATGATGCCCTTCTTCTTGGGCGCCATCGACGACGAGGAGGACGATGAGGAAGTTGATGAAGATGATGAAGAAGGCGCGCAATCCACTAATCAAGGTTCGCGCAAGCGATGCCCCCTACCTGGCGCGCCAAAGATGTCATGGTGACATGACCATCTATGGGGCCATCCAGCCCCTTGTGGTTCGGAAGGGGGGATCAACGTGCACAAAAAGCATGGTCAATGGAAAACGCAAGGGATTTACCCAGGTTCGGGCCGCTGAGAAGCGTAAAACCCTACTCCTGCTTTTGGTGTATTGGTTGTATGGAAGCACAAGTACAGGGAGCGCTTCCCTCGACAAGGAGCGGGGAGTGCTGCTACGCGAGACGTGCAAGTGTTTGAAAAGGGGTCCCGAATCCCTCTAACTGTTGCCTTGACCCTCCTTTTATAGCTCAAGGGGTCACCAGAGTGGCAAAACAGTAATTACATAACGATTAGATAGCAAACAGTGCTATCATACCTAATTCTGCCAGTTTAGGACAAAAGCATTAAATGCATCGTTAGGTGTCATGAGGAGAGGTAGTCCTGGCAAGGTTTCTGCACCGCTCGCCCAACTACCTCGTATTATTCTGACATGCCTCCTGGATGGGTGTCATTAAAGGCAAATCCTATTCCAGCATGCTGACACGTGCCCGACAAGCCTCACCAACCAGCCTGCGCGGTCGACACCTCATCCACTAGCTAACATCTGTGTGGTGAGGTGGAGCGTTGGAGGGCTGGCAAAAGCTTGCCAGTACGGAGCTTGCCGGGTCTTCACCTTGCTGGTTTAACCTTGCCGGCAAGGAATGTCTTGATCTTTGGTATTGGTTAAGTGCTTGTTGATGTTGTATTTTGAGCTTCTCCCCAGTAGCTCCTACAACTGGGTCCTGAATCTTGGTCTTGGCGGTTCCCGGCAAGGAGGCTGCTACTGTCTGTGCATAAGTCAGGGTATAAAATTCCCATGTTTTATACACCGACACTTGGTTCTTAACTGAGGGAAATACTTATCTCTACTATACTGCATCATCCACTCCTCTTCGGGGAAAATACCAACGGAGTCTACAAGTAGCAGGAAGAATTTCTGGCGCCGTTGCCGGGGAGACATCACCAAAATTATCAAGTACCTTCGCACAAACTATCATCCACTTGCATTTATTTTATTTGCCTTTTCATTTGCATTTGCCTCTCATTTTCATCTCCCCCACTTCTAAAACAATTTTACAAAAACACAAAAATATTTTCATTTGCTTGTTTGCTAGTTTGCTTGCCCTTGTTGCTATCATGTCTCAGTTTGTTATTGAAAGGAGTGAGGATGGTAAAATTCCTAAGATAGAAATTCCCGCAAATTTCGATGCTAAAATTTTCGTGAAGAGAAGTGGGAATATTATAGGAAAAAGTATTATGCAAGAATTGTTTACTTGCACCGGAACTTTGGTTTGTAGTGACATTCCTATTCTTAAGAGAACCAATAGTTATGCTAAGGCTATTTCTGCCCTTGTTCTTAAACTTGAGAGAAGGTTTATTCGCACTCATCCCACTTTGCAAAGACTATTCTATGAGCTACATGTTATAAACAATCCTAAGGCTAAAAAGATAGCCACGCTTATCCTTATGAATGAGTTTGATTACATAGTGCGGGAGGCTAGAGAGATCTTTGATCATTATAATATGAGTCAAGAACATCCTGTTATAGATGAAGTCTTATATAATGAAGATTATATGTTAAGATTTATGTTTTATGATGATCACACTTTTGATGAGAATACTAGGAAAGAAGTTCCTCCATTACATATTATCCAACAAGTTTTTAATGGTATTAATCGGAAATATTCTTGCATTGTAAAAGGGAACCAACAAGGGTATGATGAAAAGAACCTTAATGATGATAAATTTTTGATTGATGATGTGTTCCACATTGTTTTTGAAAAACCTCCCGACAAGATTCCCCTCAACATAAGGAAAGCAAGGATGACAACAATTGAAATTATGCATTATGCCTAGCTAGGGGCATAAAACAATAGCGCTTGTTGGGAGGCAACCCAATAAATAATTTTTTTGTTTCACTTTCTATTCTTGTGTGTTTACACAATTATAGCCTCTGTTATGATTGTGTTTTTATGTTTTAATTAGTGTTTGTGCCAAGTAATGCCTTTGGGATGATGTGAATGATAGTATAATTGATGCTGTTTGGAAAACAGAAAGTTTCGCGTCCAGTATTTGATTTTTGATTCTGTACTGGAGCGTCAGAAAAATCTGAATTTTTTACATAGTATTGGTATATGAATTTTTTACGTTGTCTTAATTTTGCAAAATTTTGGAGTTAGAAAAGTATAGCTTCTAAATAGATCTTTACAGACTGTTCTGTTTTAGACAGATTCTGTTTTGTTGCATAGTTTGCTTATTTTGATGAATCTATGGATCATATTGGGGGGTATGAGTCATGGAGAAGTTGGAGTACAGTAGAATTATGCCAATATTAAATATGAATCAATTTACAACAGTACCTAAAGTTTAAGATTTATTTTTTATACTAACGAATCTCACGAGGTTTCTGTTGAGTTTTGTGTGCTGAAGTTTTCAAGTTTTGGGTGAGACTACGATGGATAAAGGAATAAGGAGTGGCAAGAGCCTAAGCTTGGGGATGCCCAACGCACCCCAAGGTAATATTCAAGGAAGACTCAAGCGTCTAAGCTTGGGGATGCCTCGGAAGGCATCCCCTCTTTCATCTACAATCTATTGGTAACTCACTTAGAGCTATATTTTTATTCATCAAATGATATGTGTTTTACTTGGAGCGTCTTGAGATATAGTTTGTTTGCTTTTGTTTGATTTTTAGTTTGTCACGATCATCTTTGCTGAACACACCTTTTTGAGAGGGACACACATTATTCATGATTTTTTAGAATACTCTATGTGCTTCACTTATATCTTTTGAGCTAGGCAGTTGCTCTAGTGCTTCACTTATATCTTTTAGAGCACGGCGGTGGTTATATTTTACAGAAATAGTTGCACTCTCATGCTTCACTTATATCTTTTTGAGAGTCTAATGAATAGAAATGGTAATATGCATGGGTTATGAGTTCGGTCCTAATATGATAGGTATTCAATAGGGATATAATAAAAACTTTCATGTAGATCACTGAATATGATAAGTTTGATTCCTTGCAATAGTTTTGCGATATTAAGATGGTAATATGTGGGAGGTGCTAGTAGATAATTGTGGTTTAGTAAGAATATTGGTGTTAAGGTATGTGATTCCCGAAGCATGCACGTATGGTCTGTCGTTATGCTAAGAAGTTGGAGCATGATTTATTATTGATTGTCTTCCTTTGTGTGGCGGTTGGGGGCGCGCGATGGTTAACTCCTACCAACCTCCCCCTAGGGGCATGCGTAGTAGTACTTTGCTTCGAGGGCTAATAAACTTTTGCAATAAGTATATGAGTTCTTTATGACTAATGTGAGTCCATGGATTATACGCACTCTCACCTTTCCGCAATTTGCTAGCCTCTTCGGTACCATGCATTGCCCTTTCTCACATCGAGAGTTGGTGTAAACTTCGCCGGTGTATCCAAACCCCGTGATATGATATGCTCTATCACACACAATCCTCCTTATATCTTCCTCAAAACAGCCACCATACCTACCTATCATGGCATTTCCATAGCCATTCCGAGATATATTGCCATGCAACTTTCACCGTTCCGTTTTTATGACACACATCATCATTGTCATATTGCTTTGCAAGATCATATAGCTGACATAGTATTTGTGGCTCAGCCACCATTCATCATTTTTTATACATGTTATGCTATTATCATTGCACATCCTGGTACACCGCTAGAGGCATTCATATAGAGTCATATTTTGTTCTAGTTTCAAGTTGTAATTTTCTTTTGAGTTGTAAGTAAATAGAAGTATGATGATCATCATTATTAGAGCGTTGTCCCAGTGAGGAAATATAAAAAAAAAGAAAAAAAAGAGGCCAAAAAGAGCCCACGAAAAAAAGAGGAAAAAAAGAGAAAAAGAAGAAGAAGAAAAAGGAAAAAATAAAATGAGAGAAAAAGAGAGAAGGGGCAGTGTTACTATCCTTTTCCATACTTGTGCTTCAAAGTAGCACCATGTTTTTCATAGAGAGAGTCTCCTGTTTAGTCACTTTCATATACTTGTGGGAATGTTTCATTATAGAACTTGGCTTGTATATTCCGATGATGGGCTTCCTCAAATGCCCGAGGTCTTCATGAGCAAGCAAGTTGGATGCACACCCACTTAGTTTTCATGTTGAGCTTTCATACACTTATAGCTCTTAGTGCATCCGTTGCATGGCAATCCCTACTCCTTGCATTGACATCAATTGATGGTCATCTCCATAGCCCGTTGATTAGCTGCGTCGATGTGAGATTATCTTCTTATTTTTTGACTTCCCCTTATTAATCTCTACCACCCCACTCTATTCCACCCATGGTGCTATATCCATGGCTTGCGCTCATGTATTGCGTGGGGGTTGAAAAAGCTGAAGCATGTTAAAAAGTATGAACCAATTGCTTGGCTAAAACCGGGGTTGTTCATGATAAATATTTTGTGTTAAGAAGATGGAGCATGACAGGATTATATGATTTTTGTTGGGATAACTTTCTTTAGCATTTTTACTATGAAAGGCATGATTGTTTATTAGTATGCTTGAGTATTGATGTCTTTATGTCAATCTATAGACTATTGTTTTGAATCAGTCGGATCTTATTATTCATACCGTAAGAGATATTACATGATGAAACATGTTAGGTAGTATTCCACATCAAAAATTCTATTTTTATCATTTACCTACTCAAGGACGAGCAGGAATTAAGCTTGGGGATGCTTGATACGTCTCCAATGTATCTATAATTTTTGATTGTTCCATGCTATTATAGTATCAATCTTGGATGTTTTTATATGCAATTATATATCATTTTTTGGGACTAACCTATTAACCTAGTGCCTAGTGCCAGTTGCTGTTTTCTCATTGTTTTTGGTTTTTCAGGAAATCAGTACCAAATGAAGTCCAAATGCCACGAAACTTTTTGGAGATTTTTTTCTAGACAAAAGAGACCCTTGAGACTTGGAGAGGGGGCCAGAAGCTTCACGAAGCCTCCACAAGGCAACAGGGCGCGGCCCTAGGGGGCGCGCCCTGATGCCTTGTGGGGCCCTCATGGCTCCTTTTGACCTAATTCCACTTCTATAAATTCTCAAATATTCGGAAACCAACAGAGAGCCAGACGAAAAAACCCTACCGCTACCGCAAGCCTCCGTTCTTCTACGATCCCATCTGGAGGCCTTTTCCGGTACTCTACCGGAGGGGGAATTGATCACGGAGGGCTTCTACATCAACCTTGCTGCCCTTCTAATGATGTGTGAGTAGTTTACCATAGACCTACGGGTCCATAGCTAGTAGCTAGATGGCTTCTTCTCTCTCTTTGATCTTCAATACCATGTTCTCCTCGATGTTCTTGGAGTTCTATATGATGTAATCTTCTTTTGTGGTGTGTTTGTTGGGATCTGATGAATTGTGAGTTTATGATCAGATTATTCATGAGAAATATTTTATTCTTCTCTGAACTCTTTTATGCATGATTATTATAGCTTTGTATTTCTCTCTGATCTATCGATTTGGTTTGGCCAACTAGATTGGTTTATCTTGCAATGGGAGAGGTGCTTTGTGATGGGTTCAATCTTACGGTGCTCAATCCCAGTGACAGAAAGGGACATGACACGTATTTGTATTGTTGCCATTAAGGATAAAAAGATGGGGTTTAACCATATTGCTTGAGTTTACTTTGTCTACATCATGTCATCTTGCTTAAGTCGTTACTCTGTTTTATACTTAATACCCTAGATGCATGCTGGATAGCGGTCGATGGGTGGTGTAATAGTAGTAGATGCCTATATACATGATCATTGCCATGAATCCATCATAATTATTTGCTTTTCTATCAATTGCCCAATAGTAATTTGTTTACCCACCGTATGCTATGCATTCGAGAGAGAAGCCTCTAGTGAAAACTATGGCCCCCGGGTCTATCTTTATCATATATTAAAATCCAAAAATACCTTGCTGCAATTTTATTTAGTTTATTTTATTTAGTATTTTACTTTATCTATCTATCACTATTAGAATTAGTCCTTGCAAATAACCGCTAGGAGGATTGACAACCCTCTTATTTGTGTTGGGTGCAAGTGTTTGCTTTTGTGTGTGCAGGTGCTGCTAAAGGATTTTGCGTGGTTCTCCTTCTGGATTGATAACCTTGGTTCTTAACTGAGGGAAATACTTATCTCTACTATACTGCATCATCCTCTCCTCTTCGGGGAAAATACCAATGCAGTCTACAAGTAGCAGTGCTGCTAATGAGGTTCTGTGTTGTTCTCCTACTGGATTGATAACCTTGGTTCTTAACTGAGGTAAATACTTATCTCTACTGTGCTGCATCATTGTCGAGGGAGTACGACGATCTATTGGGCCATCTAGCCCCTTGTGGTTCAGCAGGGAGGATTGATACGTCCATTATGCATCATGTTTTGATACTGTTATTTATAGTGTTTTTAATCAATATATCACTTTGTGGAGCAATTCTAATGCCTTTTCTCTCTTAATATCCAAGGTTTACACAAAGAGGGAGAACGCCGGCAGCTGGAATTCTGGACCTGAAAAAGCTATGTCAGAGATACCTATTCTGCACATCTCCAAATGAGCTGAAATTTCACGGAGAATTATTTTGGAATAAATAAAAAATACTGGAGCCAAGAAGTACCAAAGGGGGCCACCCAGGTGCCCACGAGGCACCAGGGCGCGCCACCCCCCAGGCGCGCCCTGGTACCTCGTGGGGCCACTGGCCAGCCTCTGGCCCCCATTTTCTGGTATATAAGCCCATTTGCCCTAGAAAAAATTATAAGAAGACTTTCGGGACGGTGCGCCACCGTCTCGAGGCGGAACTTGGGCAGGACCACTTTTGCTCTCCGGCAGAGAGATTCTGCAGGGGATACTTCCCTCTGGGAGGGGGAAATCGTCGCCATCGACATCACCAACGATCCTCTCATCATGGGAGGACCAATCTACATCAACATCTTCAATAGCACCATCTCATCTCAAACCCTAGTTCATCTCTTGTATTCAATCTTTGTCTCAAAACCTCAGATTGGTACCTGTGGATTGCTAGTAGTGTTGATTACATCTTGTAGTTGATGCTAGTTGGTTTATCTGGTGGAAGATTAAATGTTCAGATCCATTATGCTATTTATTACCCCTCTGATCTTGGAAATGAATATGATGTGTGAGTAGTTACTTTTGTTCTTGAGGACATGGGAGAAGTCTTGTCATAAGTAATCATGTGAATTTGGTATTCATTCGATATTTTGATGACATGTATGTTGTTGATTCCCTTAGTGGTGTTATGTGAACGTCGACTACATGACACTTCACCATCTTTGGGCCTAAGGGAATGCATTGTGGAGTAGTAATTAGATGATGGGTTGCTGGAGTGACAGAAGCTTTCGTAGTTGCGGATGCTTGCGAACGGGGTTAATCATAAGTGGCAGGCTTGTTCAAGTAAGAACAGCACCCAAGCACCGGTCCACCCACATATCATATTATCAAAGTAGCGAACGCGAATCGAACCAACATGATGAAAGTGACTAGATGAAATTCCCATGTGTCCTTGAGAACGCTTTGCTTACTATAAGAGATCGTTTCGGCTTGTTCTTTGCGACAAAAAGGATTGGGCCACCTTGCTGCACTCTTTGTTACTATTTCTACCTATCACTTGTTACAAATTATCTTGCTATCAAACTACTCGTTACCGATAATTTCAGTGCTTGCAGAAAACACCTTGCTGAAACCCGCTTGTCACTTCCTTCTGCTCCTCGTTGGGTTCGACACTCTTACTTATCAAAAGGACTATGATTGATCCCCTATACTTGTAGGTCATCAAGACTCTTTTCTGGCGCCGTTGCCGGGGAGTGAAGCGCTTTTGGTGTGTGGAATTTGGTAAGGAAACATTTATATTACGTGCTGACATTTATTGCCACTTGTTACTATGGAAAGTAATCCTTTGAGGGGTTTGTTCGGGGTATCTTCACCTCGACCGGAAGCACAAATAGTTGCCCCTCAACCTACTGCACCTACTGAAAATATTTATTATGAGATTCCTTCGGGTACGATAGAGAAACTGCTAGCTAATCCTTATGCAGGAGATGGAACAATACATCCTGATATGCACTTGATCTATGTGGATGAAATTTGTGGATTGTTTAAGCTTGCAGGTTTATCCGGAGATGGAGTTAGGAAGAGAGTATTCCCTTTATCTTTGGAGGGAAAAGGCATTGACATGGTATAGGCTACGTGATGATACTGATACATGGGACTGGAACCGATTGAAATTGGAATTCCACCAGAAATTTTATCCTATGCATTTGGTTCATCATGATCGGAATTATATATATAATTTTTGGCCTCGTGAAGGAGAAAGCATCGCTCAAGCTTTGGGGAGGCTTAAGTATATGTTGCACACATGCCCCAATCATGAGCTCTCAAGAGAAATTATCTTACAGAATTTTTATGCTCGGCTTTCTCATGATAATCGAACCATGCTCGATTCTTCTTCTACTGGCTCCTTTATGAAGAAAACTATTGAATTCAATCTTCTGGAAAGAATTAAATGCAACTCTGAATATTGGGAACTTGACAAAGGTAATGAGTCAGGTATAATACTCGAGTTCGATTGTGTTAAATCTTTTATGAATACAGATGCTTTTCACAAGTTTAGCACTAAATATGGACTTGACTCTGAGATAGTAGCCACCTTTTGTGAATCCTTTGCTACTCATGTTGATCTCCCTAAGAAGAAGTGGTTTAAATATCATCCCCCTGTTAAAGAAAAGATAGAGGAACCCGTTAATGTTAAAGAAGAAACAATCATTTACCATGTTGATCCAGTTGTGCCTACTGCTTATATTGAGAAACCACCTTTTCCTGCTAGGATTAAGGAACATGCTAAAGTTTCAACTATGGTCAACAAAAGCAATATTAGAACACCTAGACCCTCTAAACAAATTAAAGTTGAACCTAATGTTGCTATGGTTAAAGATCTCTTGGTCGATAATATAGATGGGCATGTTATTTACTTCTGTGATGAAGCAGCTAGAATTGCTAAACCAGATCAAAAGATGAAAACAGACCTGTAGTAGGCATGCCTGTTGTTTCTGTTAAAATTGGAGATCATTGTTATCATGGCTTATGTGATTTGGGTGCTAGTGTGAGTGCTATTCCGTTTACTTTATATCAAGAAATTATAAATGATATTGCACCTATTGAAATAGAGGACATTGATGTTACTATTAAACTTGCAAACAACGATACCATTACACCACTTGGGATTGTTAGAGATGTTGAAGTCTTGTGTGGAAAAATAAAATACCCTACTGATTTTCTAGTCCTTGGTTCTCCACAAGATAATTTTTGTCCCATTATATTTGGTAGATCTTTCTTGAACACTGTTAATGCTAAGATTGATTGCGCTAAAGAAATTGTCAGTGTTAATTTTGGTGGTACACCTCATGAGTTTAATTTCTCTAAATTTCACAGACAACCTCATGATAAAGAATTGTCTAGTAAACATGAAATTATTGGTCTTGCTTCTATTGCCGTACCTCCTACTAATCCATTAGAATAATATTTGCTAGACCATGAAAATGATATGCATATGAATGAAAGAAATGAAAAAGATAAGATGTTCTTTGATCAACCACCTATAATTAAGCATAACTTGCCTGTTGAAACTCTTGGAGGTCCTCCTCCTCCTAAGGGTGACCCTGTATTTGAATTGAAGCAATTGCCTGATACATTGAAATATGCTTATCTTGATGAAAAGAAGATATATCATGTTATTATTAGTGCTAACCTTTCAGAGCATGAAGAAAAGAGATTACTTAAAAATTTGAGGAAGCACCAAGCTACTATTGGATATACTCTTGATGATCTTAAGGGCATCAGTCCCACTCTATGTCAGCACAAAATTAATATGGAGCCTGATGCTAAACCAGTTGTCGAACACCAACGATGATTAAAATCTAAGATGAAAGTGGTGGAAAGAACTTAAATATTAAAGCTTCTAGAAGCAGGTATAATCTATCCCATAGCTGATAGCAGATGGGTAAGTCCTGTTCATTGCGTCCCTAAGAAAGGAGGTATTACCGTTGTCCCTAATGATAAAAATGAACTCATTCCATAAAGAATTGTAACTGGTTATAGGATGGTAATTGATTTTAGAAAATTAAACAAAGCCACTATTAAAGATCATTACCCCTTACCTTTTATTGATCAAATGTTAGAAAGATTGTCTAAGCATACACACTTTTGCTTTCTTGATGGATATTCTGGTTTCTCTCAAATACCTGTATCACAAGCCGATGAAGAGAAAACTACCTTTACTTGTCCCTTTGGAACTTATGCTTATAGACGTATGCCTTTTGGTTTATGCAATGCACCTGCTACCTTTCAAAGATGTATGACTGCTATATTCTCTGACTTTTGTGAAAAGATTGTTGAGGTCTTCATGGATGATTTTTCCGTTTATGGAACTTCTTTTGATGATTGCTAAAGCAACCTTGATCGAGTTTTGCAGAGATGTGAACAAACTAATCTTGCCTTGAATTGGGAGAAGTGCCACTTTATGGTGAATGAAGGTATTGTCTTGGGGCATAAAATTTCTGAAAGAGGTATTGAAGTTGATAAAGCTATAGTTGATGCAATTGAGAAAATGCCGTGTCCTAAAGATATTAAATGTATAAGAAGTTTCCTTGGTCATGCTGGTTTCTATAGAAGGCTTATTAAAGACTTCTCTAAAATTTCTAGGCCTCTTACTAATCTCTTGAAAAAGATGTTCCATTTGTTTTTGATGATGATTGTGTAGAAGCCTTTGAAACACTTAAGAAAGCCTTAACCACTGCACCTATTGTTCAACCACCTGATTGGAACTTGCCTTTTGATATTATGTGTGATACTAGTGATTATGCTGTCGGTGCTGTTCTAGGACAAAGAGTTGATAAGAAATTAAATGTTATCCATTATGCTAGTAAAACTCTAGACAGTGCTCAAAGAAATTATGCTACTACTCAGAAAGAATTTCTAGAAGTTGTTTTTGCATGTGATAAATTCAGATCTTACATTGTTGATTCTAAAGTAACTGTTCACACTGATCATGCTGCTATTAAATACCTTATGGAAAAGAAAGATGCTAAACCTAGACTCATTAGGTGGGTTCTTTTGCTACAAGAATTTTACTTGCATATTGCTGAGAGGAAGGGAGCTGAGAATCCCGTAGCTGATAATTTGTCTAGAATGGAAAATGTTCTTGATGACCCACTTCCTCTTAAAGATGATTTTCCTGATGAACAATTAGCTGTCATAAATGCTTCTCGTAATACTCCTTGGTATGCAGACTATGCTAATTATGTTGCTAAATACATACCACCTAGCTTTACATACCAACAAAAGAAAAAGTTCTTCTTCGATTTAAGACATTACTTTTGGGATGACCCACACCTATATAAAGAAGAAGTAGATGGTATTATTAGACGTTGTATACTTGAGCATTAACAGGAACAAATCCTACGGAAGTGTCACTCCGAGGCTTACGGAGGACACCATGCGGGAGACATAACTGCACACAAGGTATTACAATCTGATTTTTATTGGCCTACTCTTTTCAAGGATGCTCGTAAGTTTGTTTTATCTTGTGATGAATGTCAAAGAATTGGTAATGTTGGTAGACGTCAGGAAATGCCTATGAACTACTCACTTGTTATTGAACCATTCGATGTTTGGGGATTTGATTATATGGGACCTTTTCCTAAATCCAATGGGTATTCACATATTTTAGTTGCTATTGATTACGTTACTAAGTGGGTAGAAGCTATTCCAACTAGTAGTGCTGATCATAACACTTCTATTAAAATGCTTAAAGAAGTTATTTTTCGAAGGTTCGGAGTCCCTAGATATTTAATGACTGATGGTGGGTCACATTTTATTCATGGTGCATTCCGTAAATTGCTTGCTAAATATGATGTCATCCATAGAATTGCATCTCCCTATCACCCTCAATCTAGTGGTCAAGTTGAATTGAGCAATACAGAAATAAAATTGATTTTGCAGAAGACAGTCAATAGATCTAGAAAGAATTGGTCTAAAAAACTTGATGATGCATTATGGGCCTACAGAACTGCTTATAAAGATCCTATGGGTATGTTTTCGTATAAAATGGTTTATGGAAAAGCATGTCATTTACCTCTTGAGTTACAACATAAAGCTTATTGGGCAATTAACGAACTCAATTATGATTTTAAACTTGCCGGTGAAAAGAGGTTATTTGATATTAGCTCGTTAGATGAATGGAGAACCCAAGCCTATGATAATGCCAAATTGTTTAAAGAAAAAGTTAAAAGATGGCACGACAAAAGAATTCAAAAATGGGAATTCAAAGTAGGTGATCATGTTCTATTATACAATTCTCGTTTGAGATTCTTTGAAGGAAAACTTCTCTCTAAGTGGGAAGGACAGTATATCATCGAAGAAGTTTATCGCTTCGCAGCCATCAAAATAAACAACTCCGAAGGCACTAATCCAAGAGTGGTGAATGGACAAATAATTAAGCATTATATTTCAGGTACCCCTATTAATGTTGAAACTAATATTATTGAAACAATTACACCGGAGGAATACATAAGAGAGACCTTCTGGAACACTCCAGAACCCTGAAAAGGAAGAGGTATGTGATACGATAAGTAAACCGACTCCAAAAATTCCATAAAAATATTTTCTGTCAGTTTTGGAATATTAAAGAAATACAAAAATAAGAAACACCAGAGGGGACACGCCTGGTGCCCACGAGGCACCAGGGCACGCCACCCCGCAGGCGCGCCTTAGTGGCTCGTGGGCCCCACGTGAACCTTCCCGACTCTGTTTTCTCCTGGATTACTTGTTTTGCAAGATAAAAATTCTTTATATATACTCCCGGATGTTTTGACCACCGTATCGCAGAAATCTCCTCTGCTCTTGTTTCGTGCTATTTTTCTGGCAGATCTGAAAGTATGTCGTCTCAAGATTCGGATGGAGGGAGTTTCGTATTGCACTATGTTACCAATCCAAGGATCTATGGGGATATGGATCCCTATGGATGGTCCGCGAAGGAGGAGCGAGATGTCAACATGAAGGGAACGGAAGACGTGAGCTCGGATGAAGACGATGCCCCTCTACCTCAACCCGGAGATATGCATGTGGAGTTCAAGAAGTCGAGCCTACCAAACACAGTAAACAAATCTAAGATTCAATTTATCACTTTCCGTCTTCTACAGGAAAACAAGAAAGTATTGTGTGAGAAGATAGTGGAGCTTGAGCAAGAAATTAGCAAGTTGAAGGAAGAAAATTGTGTTCTCAAACGGAAACTGAAGGACAAGCTCGCCACTTCATCACCACCATCATCTCCGAAGAAAGAAACTTGAGCACACATGGGTATGGGCACTCCCCTTGGCTTGTGCCAAGCTTGGGGGAGGTGCCCCGGTATCGTATCACCATCACTTTTATTATCTTTACCTATCTTTAGTTCGATCCTTAGTTATTTCGTGATCTAGTTGAATAAAAGTTTAGTATGATCTATTTTCGAGTACTAGTTTCGTGATCTATCTATCTATGTAATCGAGTTGAGAGTTATATAATAAAGAGTAGTTTGAGTTTTTGCTTCTTTACTTTTATGTTTCAATCCTAGCAATGAAAATAATGAAAAAGATCATATGCTAATCTTATGGAAAGTAATGACATTACATAAAGAAAAGTGTAAGTAGTAAAATTTATTGGAAGTTAACAAGCATAGCATTAGTCAATGATGCAATTCATGAAAGAATTAATAAGGGAAGAGAAGATTCACATGCAAATATACTATCTTGGACATCTTTTATGATTGTGAGCCCCCATTAAGTATTTTATGTCAAATTGTTGACGTTGGACAAGGAAGACAACGTAATGAATTATGTTTGCTTATATTCACATAGAAGTTATATTGTCATGGATCCTCTAACATGTGGTGCTTTCTTAGGATCTTTTGCTAGCCAAAAATTCGTACTAAGTAGAGATACTACTTGTGCATCCAAAAACCCTTAAACCCAGTTTTTTGCCATGAGTATCCACCATACATACCTATGGATTGAATAAGATCCTTCAAGTAAGTTGTCATCAGTGCAAAAAGCAATAAAAATTGCTCCTAAATATGTATGATCTTTTATTGTAAGGGAAAATAAGCTTTGTGCGAACTTGTGATGGTAAAGAAATAAAAGCGACGGACTGCATAATAAAGGTTGCTATCACAAGGGGCAATATAAAGTGATGTTCCTTTGCATTAAGAGATTGTGCATCCAACAATAAAAAGCGCATGACAACCTCTGCTTCCCTCTACGAAGAGCCTATCCTTTACTTTTATGTATTTACTTTTTATGCAAGAGTCAATAGTGTTCTCCTCTATTCCTTTTTATTTTTCTCTTTTGCAAGAATCATGTGGTGGAGAGATCTAGGCATATATATCCAGTTGGATAT
Source organism: Elymus sibiricus (assembly GCA_039707655.1). Lineage (NCBI taxonomy): Eukaryota > Viridiplantae > Streptophyta > Magnoliopsida > Poales > Poaceae > Elymus > Elymus sibiricus. The sequence continues at coordinate 93,994,043 of CM077672.1, forward strand.
GAGTGATCATGAGTTATTATTGTTGACATCACCCTTGAGGTGAATAAGTTGGGAGGCAAAATTATAAGCCCCTATCTTTCTATGTGTCTGGCTGAAACTTTTTGCTCCATATATATGACGTGAGTGTTAGCAATCATAGAAGACTAAATGATGGTTGAGTATGTGGACTTGCTAAAAAGCTCCTACATGTGACCCTTCCTGAAAATATGATGAATTGCAATTGCATTGTTGACTGAGAACATAGTTTGTTAGTTTTCAAGAAAGTTTATGCCTTATACTTCGATGTTGTGATGAATTGTTACTTGCTCATGAGAAGTTCTATGATAATAAATATTGCTGTTATAATAATGATCATGATGTTACTATGTCCGTATTTTGTTTTTATGGACACCTCTCTCTCTAAACATGTGGACATGATTATCGATATCGGCTTTCGCTTGAGGACAAGCGAGGTCTAAGCTTGGGGGAGTTGATACGTCCATTTTGCATCATGTTTTACTACTGTTATTTAAAGAGGGAGAATGCCGGCAACTGGAATTCTGGACATGAAAAAGCTATGTTAGAGATACCTATTCTGCACATCTCCAAATGAGCTGAAATTTCATGGAGAATTATTTTGGAATAAATAAAAAATACTGGAGCCAAGAAGTACCAGAGGGGGCCACCCTGGTGCCCACGAGGCACCAGGGCTGCCACCCCCCAGATGCGCCCTTGTACCTCATGGGTCCCCTGGCCAGCCTCTGGCCCCCATTTTCTGGTATATAAGCCCATTTGCCCTAGAAAAAATCATAAGAAGACTTTTGGGACAGTGCGCCACCGTCTCGAGGTGGAACTTGGGCAGGAGCACTTTTGCTCTCCGGCGGAGAGATTCTGCCGGGGATACTTCCCTCGGGGAGGGGGAAATCATCGCCATCGACATCACCAACGATCCTCTCATCATGGGAGGACCAATCTACATCAACATGTTCAACAGCACCATCTCATTTCAAACCCTAGTTCATCTCTTGTATTCAATCTTTGTCTCAAAACCTCAGATTGGTACCTGTGGGTTGCTAGTAGTGTTGATTACATCTTGTAGTTGATGCTTGTTGGTTTATCTGGTGGAAGATTAAATGTTCAGATCCATTATGCTATTTATTACCCCTCTGATCTTGGACATGAATATGATGTGTGAGTAGTTACTTTTGTTCTCGAGGACATGGGAGAAGTCTTGCATAAGTAATCATGTGAATTTGGTATTCGTTCGATATTTGATTCCCTTAGTGGTGTTATGTGAACGTTGACTACATGACACTTCACCATCTTTGGGCCTAAGGGAATGCATTGTGGAGTAGTAATTAGATGATGGGTTGCTAGAGTGATAGAAGCTTAAACCCTAGTTTATGCGCTATTCCGTAACGGGCTGATTTGGATCCACACGTTTAATGCTATGGTTAGATTTATCTTAATTCTTCTTTCATAGTTGCGGATCCTTGTGAAGGGGATTAATCATAAGTGGGAGGCTTGTTCAAGTAAGAACAGCACCCAAGCACCGGTCCACCCACATACCAAATTATCAAAGTAGCGAACGCGAATCAAACCAACATGATGAAAGTGACTAGATGAAATTCCCATGTGTCCTCGAGAACGCTTTGCTTACTATAAGAGATCGTTCCGGCTTGTCCTTTGCTACAAAAAGGATTGGGCCACCTTGCTGCACTCTTTGTTACTATTTCTACTTGTCACTTGTTACAAATTATCTTGCTATCAAACTACTCGTTACCGATAATTTCAGTGCTTGCAGAAAACACCTTGCTGAAAACCGCTTGTCATTTCCTTCTGCTGCTCATTGGGTTTGACACTCTTACTTATCGAAAGGACTACGATTGATCCCCTATACTTGTGGGTCATCAGAGATCAATGTGCGCAAAGAGCAGAATCAACGGAGGGCACGAGGGATTTACCCTGGTTCGGGCCACCGTGAGGTGTAAAACCCTACTCCTGCCTTGGTGTATTGGATGTGTGAGAGCACAAGTACAAGGAGCGCTTCTCCCGGCAAGGTGCGGAGAGAGCAGCTACGCAAGCAACACGTGCTAGGGTTTGAAAAAGGATCCGAATCCCCTCTAACTGTTGCCCTAGCCGTCCTTTTATAGTCCAAGGGGTTACCACAGTGGCAAAACAGTCATTACATAGTGATTGGATAGCAAACAGTGCTATCATACCTAACTCTGCCAGTTTAGGACAAAAGCATTAGATGCTCCATTAGGTGTCATGTAGAGGAGGAGCCCCGGCAAGGTCTCTGCACCGCTCGCCCAGCTACCTCACACTATCTTGACACGCCTTCTGGACGGGTGTCATTAAAGGCAAATCTTCTCCCTGCATGCTGACACGTGCCCGACAAGTCTCACCAACCAGCCTACGCAGTTGACACCTCACCGATTAGCGACTAGCTGCTCGGTGAGGTGGAGCGCTGACGAGCTGGCGAAAGCTTGCCGGCACGGAGCTTGCCGGGTCTTCACCTTGCCGGTTTAGCCTTGCCGGCAAGAAATGTCTTCATCTTCAGCACTAGTTGGGTGCTTGTTGATGCTTCGTCTTGGGCTTCTCTCTAGCAGCCTCTGCAACTGGGCCTTAAATCTTGGTCTTGGTGGTTTCCGGCAAGCCTTGGCCGGTAGTGATGCTGCCACTGTCTGTGCATAAGTCAGGGTATAAAATACCCATGTTTTATGCACCGACAGGAGCCCCCGGGGCTAGGCCATACGTGCGTCCGAAGCGTCATTGGGCTAGGCCCAAACAATGCACAGACATGCGGCGGGATAACTGCCGCTGTAATTTTCATCATGATGGTTATCCTGACGCACGTCCAATCCATGCATTAAGTGCAGGTCGTGGGAACGTGGATTGTTGCGGTTATTTCACGGTAGTGCGCCTGTGAAAAAGCGCTGCTGGGGTAAACAGTGAAGAGCTAGCCCCCTCGCGCCTTCCCCATAAAAAGGCAACCGCGAGGAGGCGCTGCTCATTCGCCCCTGCCTTCCCCTGCTTCATCTTCTTCCTTTCGCCAGAGCCCCCTTTTCACCACCGCCGCCATCAATTCACACCTCACCTCGACCTTCTTCTTCCTCCCGAACCCTGATGGCGCCCAAGAGAGCCGACGCGGCGGGGAAGACACCTACCAAGCCGCTCGACCCCAAGGCGGAGGAGAAGAAGAAGGCGTTGGAAGAGCTGGAGAAGCGGCGGAGAGAAAATGCGATCTTCTCACCGTCTTCCCTAGATGGTAACGAGCTGATCAAGAGGTACGCGTACATGTGGGGAAGGGACACCAAGGATCACAAGGCCCCAGTGGTGCTTCCTGAGGGCGACAAGGATCCAGCAGATTCGTATCCGTTTTTCTGCGCCTAGTTTTACTACGGTCTGGTCCCTCCAATCTCAGATTTCTTCAGCGCCATGATGTTCAGCTTCGGGTTCAGACTACAGGATTTTACTCCAAATGCGATGACTTGCATGGCAGTCTTTGCCCATTTGTGCGAGAATTTTGTCGGAGTCGCCCCCAACGTAGATCTGTTTCGCCACTTCTTCGTCCCTCGCATCGAAGACAAGTCGCTCTCCGGCAGTGTGACATGGATTCCCAGGGCAAAGACCAAGGGCCAGTATCTTCCCGGGCAACTCCACCTCAAGTGGGACGAGTGGTGAGCGGAATGGTGCTGGATCCAGGAAAAAGATTTCCCTTAGTTCTGCATCCCGCGCACGGTAAGAGTTCAACGCGGCAAAAATTGGAGCGATCTTGGTGCCACTAACAGGAAACTTCGCCCGGCACTGAACAGAATCACCCGCCTCAAGGCCGCCAAGTTGACCATAGAAATGGTTGGCGCTGATTTCCTTCGGCGACGCATCATGCCACTGCAGAAGAGGGAGAGATTTACTTGGGAATACCAGAACGCCGTTGATATCATGCGATTGTATCCTGGGACCAGCAACAACTCGACGGTTATGGAGCACGCCTGTCTCTGCGGGCAATTGTTTCGGAAAACAGGCACCTTTCATTTGCCGAACGGAATCATCCCACTGCACATCAACTCCGCCAAGGACTCAATCTTGTCGATGATGCCGGACTACGATGCCCACGGAGTCAAAGCGGATTGGCCAATGCCCACCCAAGTGAACGAGATGGATTGGGCTTCCAACCTGACAGAGAAAGCTTCCCGGAAGGAAACGGATCTCATCCGGGCCACCAAGGATGAAGAACTGGCGTACATCGCCAGCAAGGCCGCAGAGATTACGAGAAACAATGCGGCAGGTAGTTCTGGCACAGCGGCAGCTGAAGATGATGATGAAGAGCATCACGAAGAAGAAGCTGCCGAAGAGCAACAGGAAGAGCCTACCGGGGGTGAGACCGCCGAAGCTGAGGTTGCCGGGACTGAGGTTGCCGGAGCTGAGGTTGCCGGAGCTGAGGTTGCCGGGACCGCGGCTGCCGGAGAGCCTGAAGAGGAAGAAGGCCCATGAGCCCCGAAGAAGAGGCACCGTCTTCGGAGGGCGGTTAGTCAAGAACCGGTGCGTGCTTTTTCGCCAGGAGCTGGAGCTACGGTGAAGAAGACGACCACGAAGACCGGCCGCCAAGAAGAAGTTCGTTGGCAATCAACTCGGCGCCCCCGAACTCAACCTTCATCTTCTCAACAGGATGTTGCCGAGGAAGTCGAACCCACTCAGCTGATGGGTTCATCTCCTCCAGCACTCAAGAGGGCCAGGGAATCGCCTCCACCAGTGATATATGATTTCGACGTCCTTGGCGAGTCCGAAGAGGAGAAGTAAGTAATTTTGCTTATCTTCATCAAGTCTTGATTTCATCTGATCATTGTTTTGACTTGATTTCTTTGTCTTGACAGAGACCCAGAGCCACTTGTGCACCGGACGAAGCGGGCCAGGCCTGCAACAACACAAGATCCCATGGCGAATGCTGGGCAGGGGGGTGCGACAGCTGAAACCATTGTTATCAACCCTCAGCCTAGCCCCCTGCATGAGGATGTGGTGCAGATGCCGCCCACTAGCACCGGTACTGAAGTTCCTCCCTCTGAACTTGATAAAGAGGTGGGAGAGGTCCGCCAAGAGGAAGAACGCCAAGGGACGGATCCTGCCGTGGCTCCCCCGTCAACCATCGTCCCGGAGAGTGCTTCCTCGGCAAGGGCCTCCACCAATGAGCCTGTCTGCACAGAGGCTACCCCACCAAGGGAAGCTGCCAATGACCGTGGGCCGGCAACACAAGTTGCCAGGGAAGGAGATGTCCTTCCTCAAAAAACATCAACGGGTAATCCTCTTTGCGTTCACACGTCTCTCACGGAATCTTTTGTTTCCTTGAACTTTGATTTGTAATTTCGAATCTCATTTCACCTTCGCTTATGCTTCACTCCGCAAGTCCAACCTCTCCCGAAGAAGGTGAAGTCCTTGTGGAGGTAGCAAATATTGCAAAGGACGCCGCTGATGAGGCCGCCAAAATCACCGCCGAAGGGAACCCCGTGCAGATCACCAAGGAGATCAGAGAGGTTCATGAGGAACCCGAGAAGTCCTCCGGCAACATGTCTGGCCACGCCAGGATGGATGTGGAGAAGGCGCCCGTCAATATCGACCTACCGAACCCTAACAACCAACTGGTGGTGCCAACCTTGTAGGTCCCGTCAAGCAGCTTGGCGTTGATCGCTTCTCAGCATGAGTCTGGAGCCCCCAGTTCATCTGGTACTGCGGGGCTAAACTTTGATGAAGAAATAGCTCGGATCCTGCTCCTCCTGGTCCAAAGATGTCCAGGAAAGGTACAGTCGGAGGTGGGACAAGGTTCAGGAAGAGCACAAAGCTGCGGATCTGGTTGATCAGAAGCTGAGAGAGAAGGCAGATAAGCTGCGTACATGGTACAACCAGCAGGCCCGCAATCTTAATGCTGCCAAAGAAGAAGCGGCAATCCGTGATGGCAAGTTGACAGAGCGTGAAACGCTGCTCGACGCCAAAGAGAGAGACCTTGCCGCACGGGAAGGAGCCCTTGCCGCCACTCTCCGTGGCAAGGATGAAGAGATCGAGAAGCTCCTTGAGCAGAGGATGCAAGAGCTGGAGAAGAATCACAAGGATACAATTGAAACCCAAGCTCGAGATAGCGCCGCCAAGCTGAAGGAGGCTTCCAACAAAATTGCTACCACTGCTGCCGCCAAGACAGAGTTGGAATCCTAGACGGCCAAGTTGAAGGAAGACCTTGCCGGTAGTGGTAAAGAAGTCGAGGCTCTCAAGGACAAAGCGCTGAAGGCAGCTTGCACTCTAGGGGACTTGCAAATGCAGCTGTCGTCCAAGAACCAAGATCTTGATGCCGCCGCCAAGACAATTGGAGATCTGAAATCCCAACTGGCCACCTTGGTAGCAGCTTTAGAATCCACCAAGGAGAGGGAGAAAGTCTTGACGGAGAAGCTGGGGAAGGAAGAGGCCTTGAAAAAGGATGCTGAAAACAACTACACCGAACTGCACCATAATCTTTTCCTCTGTACCAGCAGGCTTGTCAATGCCGCCAAGTGCATCTCCTCCTAGATTGCCGTCATGGATGTGAAGAGCAGGGGCTTCACTGTCAATGACAAGGAGGCCACTAGTGTCAGACTGACCAAGTTCTTTGAGGGCCTTATTGATGCCTTGAAGACGTATCACAAGGACAACTCTGCTTCATTTGCTGATGAATCTCGGAAGTTTGCACGTGAAGATGTATACAGGGTGTTGCTCAAAATTGCTCATCGCAATTCCGGCCTTGATCTCTCCGGGGTCTTCAGGAAGCTGCCAGAGAACACCGATGTTACCACTGCCGACAGGATCTGTCAGGGATATAACCCCGCGATATAACCCGGCCGGAGTATAACCCGGCCAGGACTTGGCGATTCACTGAAGACCCGGTCACCAGCTTGGCGGTTCATAGTCAAGACCCATAAGGTGGGCCAGAAGACGGAGACCAAGCCACATGGCGGGTTACCAAGTGGGCCAAGAGGAAGACAAGACATGAAGACCAGGCCATATGGCGGCTTGCCAGATGGGCTGAGGTCAAGGCCCAAGAGGCATGAGGCGACTCATGGGCCAGAATATGTAAGCCGCCATAAGATGACTTGTTCTGTAAGACTAAGGAGTTGGAACCAGGATCGGTTACGTTGTATAACCCGACCCGGACTCATGTAAGCCCAGGGCCTCGACCTATGTATATAAAGGTGAGCCCCTGCGGCGTGTTAGACAAGTCAAGTAAGACGGAAACCAAGTATCGAGAGCTAGGGCAAGCAATCCGCCTCTTGTAATCGATACAACAGTCAATACAATATAAGCAGGACGTAGGCTTTTACCTCCGGGGTGAGGGGCCGAACCTGGGTAAACTCGTGTCCCTTGTCCCGTTTAACCCCTTTGAGTCCACCTCTTTAGCGATGGCCTCGAACCTAAGTCTTCGGACATCTGCCGTGACAAATCCACGACAGTTGGCGCCCACCGTGGGGCAAGCGCTCGGTGGTGTTGAGTTCTCAAAGGGTTCTCTCTCTGGGAGCGAAGGGTACGTCAATGGTGAGATAACCAAGAGTCGCCATGGGAGACTCTACCTCGACGACGCCGGCTGGGGTCCTGAGGCCGACTCAATCGAGCATGGTTTTCGGGTCCCCTTCGGTGGAGACAACATCTTCATCGGCAAGATCAGCGGATCCGAACCCGGGCCGAACATCTGCACCGACATCGTCGAGCCGGCCCGGCATGAGCAAAGCGCCCAAAGCATGCAACCCGCCTGTGTTGACCCGGGCAGGGAGCACGTCTTCGTTGGCTTTACTCAAGGCATGGATCTTGAAGGTTCTATGTCACAGGAGGAAACTCTGGTCTACTCAGAGGAAGGATCCTCGAGTAGAGAGACGGAATCGATCTATCAGCTTCATAATGGTGGACTTGGGGGCTACGACGAGCCTTACCCCGAGTCAGAGTATCATGACCCGGAGGAGGATGAGCCGCCAAACCGCGCTGCCATTTTTATGGTGGGTTCCGCGGTGGCTCCGAGCGGTACAGCTGCCGGTGCGACCTGGTCTGGGTCAGGCAGGCCCCCGGCTCAAGTTCTCCTGGATTTGATGAACGAGTTTACAACCCTAATGGAGACTGAGGTCACTACTGAAAACCAAGCGGCCCGTAATGCGGAGATCGCGAGGTTAAAGAATCAGATGGCTGGAGTCCAACAGGAAATCAATGAGCTGAAGGCTCAGATGGATGCTGAGGCGGAACGCCTTAAGGCGGACGCTTTTCGCCTTGAGTTTGAACAACAGTCAGCAGCGGCGGTTTATCGCAGGAGACATCAATCCCGCTTGCCGGAGCAATATGAAGCTACGAATCTTTTTAACATGCCAGGAACGGGACAGAACGTACCTTTGACCGTAACCCGGACGGCGGAAATACCTGGAAACCGGGCGGCGGCTCAGCGTCAGCAGCTAGACCCGCCCCGACGGAACCAAAACCCGCTACCACTTTATGCAACACCGCCGGGTCATTATGCTAACCCGGCGGAGAACATGGTGGCAGCGGCAACCAGGCTTGATACAATCCCAATCCCCGATGAGGCGCCTTATGCAGAAAAGGTGCGGAATGCCATCAGATACCTGCGAATGGCGATGGCCCAGCAGGAGAAATATAATTACAGCCGGAGTCGCGTGCACTCAACCCCCGTCCACAGCCGTAGCTACAGCCGGCGTTATGAGTCGCCGGCGGTCTCTAGCAGTAACCCGCCTCAAGCTGATCGGGCGGCTCTAGATGTTCAAGCACGGGTGGAACGGGCAAAAGCACAACAAGAAGCGGCGGCTCAGGCGACGGCGGCGGCTCATCAAGAACCCACAGTTGCACCCTCCGTCTCATTAGGAGCAGGAATAACCTCCAGGGCTGTGGGAGTGCCCTGTTTGGTGCCGACTCTGCGGAATGAGCGTTTGCCGAAAGATTTTAAGGGTCCTCGAAAGGTGCCCAATTACACGGCTGACTTACCTCCCGAGGCTTGGGTTGAAAGCTATGAGCTAGCCATGGAGATGTTAGACGTCAGTGATGCAGTCTGCGCAAAGTATTTCATCATGATGCTGGAAGGGCCGGCTCGCACATGGTTGAAGGGTTTACCACCCAACACCATTACTTCCTGGGCCAAGTTAAGGGCGAAATTCATCAAAAATTTCCAAGGAACGTGCAAGCAGCCCATGACGATTGTGGATTTGGACCATTGTGTACAACATACTGATGAGTCGGCTCATCACTGGGTCCGGCGGGTCTCCGAAATCATCCATTCTTCTGAGCAGATTACGGCATCTCAGGCGGTTTTGATTCTAGAAAAGAATTGTCACTTCACGCCTTTGAAGCAGAAGCTTGGCCGGCTCAAACGGTCATGTCAAGACATGGGGGAGCTCATGACGGCTCTCACCAAATATGCAGACTCTGACAACACGAAAGACCCGGGCTCTGATGATGAGAAATCAGGTCAGGGGAAGAAAGGCAACAATGGCAAGGGCCAACAGCAAAGTATGGCTGGAAGCAACCCAGGCAAGCGAAAGCACCCGGACGGCGGGTCAGAACTGGTGGCAAACACCAACACCAGGAACACCCGTGCTAAGGGTAAAGCTCCTATCAACCTGGAAGAGATGCTCAATAAGCCTTGCCCAGAGCACAGCCGGCCCGATAAGCCGGCACGACATACCTGGGGAGATTGCTACATTATGCAACAGTTCCGGGATTACAGCCTTCAACAGCATCGTGATAACATTAATGGTCCATCAGGCGGCTCAGCACCGGGCGGCTCAGGGGCCGGCTTTGGTGATGGCGGCTCAGGAACCGGTTACCAAGATCAGAGCGATCATGGAGGTCATAATCAACAGTTTGGCGATGGAAGCCAACAGCAGAATAACCAGTCGGGGTATCTGATTAACCCGAAACAGCTCGGCCAGGGTTAGTACCATGCTTAAAACCCGGCTCAAGAGAAGACCGTCTCTCACAAAGCTTTGAGACCTTGATAGCCGGCTCAGCATCCGGTTCAAACGAATTCATCTCTCGCAAGTTCGAGTTTTCAAGAATATTGTAAAGTCGCCCAAGAGGACGAGCCGCCATGATGTACCATTCAAATGTGGGTACCCTGGTTCATTGGATAATCATAAAGTCATTAGGGGGCTTCCAAACCCACCGGGTTTAGCTTTCATACCCTCTTGACCGGCTTTTAAGCCATAACCAGACTAGAGTAATCCTGCCTGTTCGCCAAGATGCTACTCTGATCCCCTGTACTCTTGATAAGTCATGAACTTATCCAGGTTAAAACATGATGGGTCATGTGAGAGCCGGCTTACAGAAAGCGAGGATACTCCATGGGCTATTAAGCCGCCTTCGTTGAAACTTGGTTAAACCTGCCTGTTTGCCAAGATGCTACTCCGATCCCCTGTACTCTTGATAAGTCATGAACTTATCCAGGTTAAAACATGATGGGTCATGTGAGAGCCGGCTTACAGAAAGCGAGGATACTCCATGGGCTATTAAGCCGCCTTCGTTGAAACTTGGTTAAACCTGCCTGTTCGCCAAGATGCTACTCCGATCCCCTGTACTCTTGATAAGTCATGAACTTATCCAGGTTAAAACATGATGGGTCATGTGAGAGCCGGCTTACAGAAGCATGGACAAACCAGTGGCTATCACGCTAGTTTCAATGAAGTAAGACCCGAAGTCAGACTATAAAAGGTCGTTTGGGGGCTTCAACCCTCTCGATCAGGCTCTTCAGCTACCCTCGCAAAGATGAAAGACTTAACAGTTCCGGGTTATGCTTCTTCAAGCCGCCCTCACAGCAATGCAGAGCATGCTCTGTATTGTTTATTTTTGCAGGTCTCGTCTCTTAAGACAAGCCGGTCACCGAACCGAGTTACATCGTAACCTCTGCAAGAATAATGGAGACTCTAAATAGCCGACCTAGCTGGATATTCTGGAGTCGCCCTATTAATTATAATGCCGGGTCATCTAATTGACCGACTCTTGGATTTCTTCAAACAGTGCCCTGTAGTATACTACAGCACTCATGGATTTCTCAAGCACATATTTGCCGGGTTGCATCGCAACCACGAGCAGGGATTTCATTATTAATACCGGGTTACAACCACGGTCAAGGAATCACAATATTCTTATACAGTCCCGAGTCGCCGCAGGCAGGCAACCCGGCTCTTGGGGGCTATATTATTCAAATCTGGTTTATATCAAGTACGCAAGTCCCATGTCGCTGCAAGCATGCGTCACGGCACTTGGGGGGTAATGCAAGCCGGTTTTCAAGTCAGTACATTGTCAACAAGACCCTGTTATCTCAAGGAGATGAGCCGGTTTTCTGCGATCCTTCTAAGTCCCGGCCCAGTACATATTACTGACCCGGCACATGGGGGCTACACCGCTCAGATCAAATTCTCTGAAGTCCCAAGTCGCCGCAGGCATGCGACCCGGCACTTGGGGGCTATAGTATTCAGGTGTTCAAGCAGATTATAAGGTTCTCATTGAAGACCCGGCCCATCACATGCTAAAGAGCCGGCTCTTGGGGGCTACACCAGTTGAAGCTTTATAAGGTATAAGACAGTTATAAGTCCCAGGCTGCTGCAGGTGAGACAACCTCGTACTTGGGGGCGGCACAGTCAAAGATATTATTGCAAAGCACCAAGTCATCATGGATACACTTGGAGCTTGGGGGCTACAGGTAATATGGATATATCAAAAAAAAGTTGAAAAGAGTTATCAAAGTCAGCTGGAGTCTGGTTATCTGACCCGGCGTCACCAACATTACATGACCCGGCGATTCAAATATTATAACCCGGCGGTGATAACCCGCCGAGAGTATTGGAGGCCGACTCAATGGCATATGGGTGTTATATTCCTAGAATTTTACTTCGAAGGACACTGACAAGCAAGACGATTGAGAAGACGGCTCGAGCTTAGCATGAATAAATTCAAGCTAACCTGGGGGCTAATGTCAGGGATATAACCCCGCGATATAACCCGGCCGGAGTATAACCCGGCCAGGACTTGGCGATTCACTGAAGACCCGGTCACCAGCTTGGCGGTTCATAGTCAAGACCCATAAGGTGGGCCAGAAGACGGAGACCAAGCCACATGGCGGGTTACCAAGTGGGCCAAGAGGAAGACAAGACATGAAGACCAGGCCATATGGCGGCTTGCCAGATGGGCTGAGGTCAAGGCCCAAGAGGCATGAGGCGACTCATGGGCCAGAAGATGTAAGCCGCCATAAGATGACTTGTTCTATAAGACTAAGGAGTTGGAACCAGGATCGGTTACGTTGTATAACCCGACCCGGACTCGTGTAAGCCCAGGGCCTCGACCTATGTATATAAAGGTGAGCCCCTGCAGCGTGTTAGACAAGTCAAGTAAGACAGAAACCAAGTATCGAGAGCTAGGGCAAGCAAGCCGCCTCTTGTAATCGATACACCAGTCAATACAATATAAGCAGGACGTAGGTTTTTACCTCCAGGGTGAGGGGCCGAACCTGGGTAAACTCGTGTCCCTTGTCCCATTTAACCCCTTTGAGTGCACCTCTTTAGCGATGGCCTCGAACCTAAGTCTTCGGACATCTGCCGTGACAAATCCATGACAGGATCGCTGCTCCCCTTGCCGACAAGGTTCTTCAAATTCCCAGGATCCAGGGTGATCGTCGGGACTGAGCTTGTCATTATACCCATCGTTGTGCTATCATGTAAAAGAGACATTCGATCTTATGTTAGATCTGCACTGCTTTTGTGATGTAACATAACTTGTGCTAATGGATGGATGCGTGCTGTTTCCCCTTGTTTTATTTCATCTTTGTATGATTGTGTTCCCTACGCTATTTGGAAACTTTCCGGTGCGCACACTTGCCACGAGCGCTTGAGGAACGAGTCCTTAGCAGCTTACCGGAAGTGCCGCCACCGGCAAGGTAACTTGCCAATCACAGTGCGGCAACTGGCTGGTATAGACACTTGCTGGGAGCGATTAGAGGAACGGGTCCTTAGCAGCCTGCTGGAAGTACTGCTACCGGCAAGATAACTTGCCGACACAAGGCAGCTGCATATCTTGCTGAGCAGACTCGAGGCAAAACAAGAGCGCAATCTGATCATGACAAGATTCCTTCGCGTGTAGGTTTCTCATACAAATACTGAATCGTTCAAGGGAAATTGAAAATATAATAAGAGAATTGCTTCAAAGCTTCTCAACTTAGCTTTTCCTTGCACTGCTTCTCTTGCCGTATGAAATGGTCACTTGAACTTCATTAAATGGTAACCCATCACTCCCCCCGGGAAACTTGCACGCGAGGGATCCTTCTATCTTTTAAGATAAATAAAGAAGAGAAAACGTGGTTTGGGAACTTTGACGGTTTATCAGCCATCTCATAAAAACTTAAAATGTAATCACAACTTCATATGCATCCTATTACAAATGAATATGTATGAAGAGTTGCGAAACCCTTAGCTTTATTTCACTTATGCACAGGATCTGCGCCTGGCTTTGTACAAAGGGTTACAAGTCTCGCCGACAAGGCTTTGTACAAAATGGGTTGCCGGGAGACCCAGCAACCACGCCTTATGGGTAGAACATGCGAAGATGCTCAATATTCCATGAGTTTTGCACTTGAATGCCATGTTCGGTCTCCAGACGGACTGCGCCAGGTCTGGTGACTCGCACTACCCGATAAGGGCCTTCCCACTTCGGCGTCAACTTGTTTGATTTCTTGGCGGACTGAACGCACCGAAGAACAAGGTCGCCTCCCTCAAGGCTTTGGGCGTGCAGTTTGCGGCTATGATAGCCGCACAAGGCTTGCTGGTAGCGTGCAGCTCGCACAGCCGCCCGAAGACGATCCTCCTCAAGGAGCGTTGCGTCATCTTGCCACAATTGCTCTTGCTCAGCTTCATCGTAAGCAAGCACTCGAGGTGACCCGTATATGAGTTCCGTGGGGAGTACCGCTTTTGCACCGTAGACTAGGGAGAAGGGTGTTTGGCCAGTAGCTAGATTTGGTGTCGTTCTGAGTGACCAAAGAACTGTCGACAACTCATCAATCTAGCGTCTTCCACATTTGTGCAGCCTATCAAAGGTTCTTGTCTTGAGACCACGCAGCACTTCAGCGTTCATCCTTTTCGCTTGGCCGTTGCTTCTCGGGTGAGCAACAGATGCAAAACAGATTTTGCTGCCAAGGTCCTGGATGTACTGCATGAAGGTGCGTCCTGTGAATTGTGTGCCGTTATCGGTGATGATCCTGTTAGGGACCCCGAAACGGCAAACTAATCCTTTGAAGAACTTGACGGCTGATTACGCTGTCACCTTCCTCACTGGCTCCACTTCAGGCCACTTTGTGAACTTGTCGATGGCGACGTACAAGAACTCAAAGCCCTCGGTAGCATGGGGGAAGGGCCCAAGATATCGAGCCCCCATACCAAAAAAGGCCAGGAGAGAGGGATTGTTTGAAGAGCTTGAGCTGGCTGATGTATGTTCTTTGAATGGAACTGGCATGCTTCACACTTGGCTACTAGCTCAGTTGCATCCTGGAGGCGAGTGGGCCAATAGAAGCCTTGCCGGAAAGCTTTGCCGGCAAGTGCTCTTGATCCTATGTGAGAGCCACATATGCCTCTGTGTATCTCCGCCAACAGCTCTAGTCCATCTTCCCGGTAGATACACTTAAATTTCACACCGTTTGGTATCTTTCTATATAGTGTGTTATCCACAAACTGATACATACTTGACTGATGGGCTACTTTCTCAGCTTCTTCTTGCTCATCGGGAAGTTCTCCTATTTGAAGGAAATGAACTATCTGTTGTGCCCATGCCGGAGCCTGCGGCTCGACGACAAGGACTAAAGGCATCTCTTTGGCTGCGGGAGCACTTGCCCCAGCGGCAAGAACCCGAGGTTCTGCGCGAAGCCGCTGCTCACCAACAACCGTGTCATTGTCCCCGGCAACCTTCTTACTGGCGGCTTCGGGGAGCTCTGCCGGAAAATGCTTGCCGGTGTTCAACTTTCTTCTTTTGCTGGCCTGTGTTGACGGAGTGACTGTTGGTTGGTTCAAATGGAGCACAAAAGTTCCTGGTTCCACAGGAAGCTTCTGAGCAGCACACTTTGATAGATGATCAGCAATGCTGTTTTCCACACGAGGGATGTGCTCTGTATGCAATCCATCAAAGTGTTCTTCCAATTTCCATACTTCTCCCACATATGCTTCCATCAACGGGCTCTGGTAATCTTTGTTCACTTGCTTTACAACAAGCTGTGAGTCACCACGGATGATCAACTTTCTGATCCCATGGTCCACTACGATCCTAAGACCGGCAAGGAGTCCTTCGTACTCAGCAGTGTTGTTTGTAGCTTGCTCCCTGGGGAAGTGCATTTGAACTACATACTTGAGGTGCTCTCCAGTGGGTGCGACAAGGAGCACTCCGGCACCGGCGCCTTGCAGCAAGAAGGCACCATCAAAGTACATGACCCATTCCTTGGCTGTCTCTTTGCCGGGGAGAGTTGTCTCTTGAATTTCCTCATCTTGCGTTGGCGTCCATTCTGCAATGAACTCCGCCAAGGCTCTGCTCTGAATGGTTGAAGTGCTTTCAAACTTGAGTGCAAAGCTTGACAGTTCCAACACCCACTCCACTATCCTGCCGGTTGCATCTGGATTTCTCAGAATGCATTGCAACGGAAAGCGAGTGACGACGGTAATTTCATGTGCTTGGAAGTAGTGACACAGCTTTCTCGAGGCCATAAGAAGGCCGAAAAGCAACTTATGCACCATAGAGTAACTTGATCTAGCCCCCTGCAGAAGGGTACTAACAAAATACACGGGCCGCTGCACCACCTTCTTCTTTGGCACTATTTGCTGATTAATGTCTTTTGCTTGCACTACTTCTGATTCGTCGGCGCCAGACCTTGCCGAAGAGGATTCCGCTCTGTCGCTGGATGGGCTTGTCGCGGCTGTTTCCCCATCATCGACTTCCCTCTGCGCCACTAATGCAGCACTGGCCTCTTGATTTGTTGCCGCTACATATAGCAGCAACGGCTCTTGTGGTTTTGGCACAACTAGTGTTGGCGCAGAAGAAAGGTATCTTTTCAAATCCTGCAGCGCGGCTTCCGCTTCCGGAGTCCATTTCATTGGACTTGCCTTTTTCAAAATCTTGAAAAACAGCAGGGCGCGCTCAGCAGATCTTGAAATGAACCTACTTAAGGCAGCAACACAGCTGGCAAGACGCCGCACATCCTTGACGCTTGAATCTGCTCAATTGCTTTGATCTTGTCAGGATTCGCTTCAATTCCACATTGAGATACAAAGAACCCAAGAAGCTTGCCGGATGGAACACCGAACATGCACTTCTCGGGATTGAGCTTCAAATTGATCTTGGGTAAGTTTGCAATTGTTTCTTCTAAATCTTGAATGAGGGTTGATTTGTCCTTGGTTTTGACCACTATATCATCCATATATGCTTCCACATTCCTGTGCAGCTGGTGTCCAAAACCAATCTGGACTGCTCTTGCAAATGTTGAACCGGCACTCTTTAAGCCGAAAGGCATACACACGAAGCAGTATGTGCCACATGGAGTAATGAATGCGGTTTTCTCCTCATCCTCCTTGGCCATGAATATCTGATGGTACCCAAAATATGCGTCCAGGAAGGAGAGTAAATCACAGCCGGAAGTAGAGTCTACAATTTGATCAATGTGCGACAAAGGGAAAGGATCCTTTGGACATGCTTTGTTAATATCAGTGTAGTCAATACAAAGTCTCCACTTTCCATTTGCCTTGCACACCACAACTGGATTTGCCAACCAAGTTGGATGTAGTACACCTCTGACCAGGCCTGCTCCAAAGCTTGCTTACTGACCTTCTGCTTTATGGGCCGAGCATGGGGACAGACGGCAAGGTGGTGCCCAATTATCTCCCTAGGAACACTGGGGATGTCAGATGGTCGCCATGCGAACACATCGACATTTGCCCGCAGGAAGGCAATGAGCGTGCTTTCCTATTTACTGTCAAGGGTGGCACTGATGGTGAACGTACCGTGAGCGCCGTCCTCCTTTGCCAACACCTTCTTCGTTGCCGGTGGAGTAGCTTTGGATTTCTTGTTGGTAGAGCACTCCGGCAAGTCTTCAACAGGCGCGCAGCACTTCGAAGAGGTGTGTTTCCCAGAATTGTCACCAGAGGTCTTGTTGGATTTCTTGCTTTTCTTTTCCTTGGCGGGAGCTGGTGCCTCAGCGGCCTCTGCTGCAACCGCATCTCTGAACATCTTATCAACGCAAATAACTGCATCTTTCTTGTCAGAATTGATGGAAATGACACCCATCGGCCCTAACATCTTCAACGTGTTGTAGGCATAGTGAGATGCTACCATGAATTTTGCCAAGGCTGGGCGGCCAGGAATTCCATTATACGGCAAGGGGATCTAGACAACGTCAAACACTATCTTTTCTGTTCTGTAGTTCAACTCCCCGCCAAACGTCACCGGCAATGTGATCTTTCCCTTGGGCTGGCTTCTTCCTGGGTTTACTCCTTGAAACATGCCTGTTTCCTCGAGTTCCTCGTCGGGAATCTGCAGCCTCTTGATTACTTCTGGAGAGATCATGTTGAGGCTGGCCCCACCATCTACTAACATTTTTGTTACTTGGAGGTTGCGAATTGTTGGTGAAACCAACAATGGCAAACACCCGACCGCAGTTATGCGATCAGGGTGGTCCTCAGCATCAAAAATGACAGGCATGTGTGACCATTTGAGTGGTTTCTGAGAGCCCATTGCCGGTTCTGCTGCATTAACCTTAGGTGCCCATTGCTTAAGTTGGCGGTGAGAGGAGTGCAAAGATGCACCTCCGTTAATGCACATGGCTTCCGTTGCTTTTTGGAACTCTTGCTCACTTGACTCGTTATCATCCTCTTCGTCAGTTCCATCATCCTTTCCTTCTTCTCACGGCCCCTAGTAGGCTTCTCTTTTTGCTGCTTGGCCTTGCCGCGACGGCCTCCTCGACCACCACGACCCTTTTTGCTGGATCCGCCAGCACCATCTTGACTCTTCTCTTTGTCGCGCTTTTCATATTCAGCCTTCTGCTTCTCAACAAGGTGCTCGACTTGTCGGCACTCTTGGAGATCATGGCCCTTGGTGCGGTGAATCTTGCAGTACGGCCCATCAGACTTGCCGGCCTTCTCGTTTGCCACCGCCTCCTGACAAGCGGCTCATACAGCAGCCTCCTTGCCGGAGTTCTCAGTCTTGGCCTTCTTGGCGGACTCAGAGTTGCCGGAGCCTTCGAACGCCATAACGATCTTCCCTTTGCGCTTTCTATTGCGCTTTCGGCCCTTCTTCTTTGGGGTTGCAACATCATCATCCTCGGAATCTACCTCGGCACTAGCGTCCTCCCCGGGAAGCCTTCTTCCTTCTTCAGCACATGCGCACTTATCCGCCAACGTATAGAGCTCGTTGACTGTCTTGGGTAACTTGATGTTGATCTTCTCCCGCATCCTCCGATTGCACACATTCATGTGAAAGGCGGCAATGACGGCTGCGGGGTGCACATCTGGAATGTTCCGGTGCACACGGCTGAACCTCTGGATGTACTTGCGCAAAGTTTCACCATCTCTTTGCGGGATCACCTACAGGTCGCTAGGCTATCCAAGGGCCTTGTGGCCTCCGGTAAAGGCACCAACAAACTCGTTGTAGAGATCTGACCATGAAGAAATGGAGTTCTTCGGCAAGTTCATCAGCCAAGATCTCACATTGGGCTTCAGCACCAACGGAAAGTAGTTGGCGAGGATTTTCTCATCTCTTCCTCCGGCAGCTTGCACGGCAATCGTGTAGATGCTTAGAAACTCTGCCGGGTTCAGCTTGCCGTCGTACTTCTCCGGTACTTCTGGCTTGAAGGCTCGGACGGACGGCCATCGGACTTGCCGCAGCTCACGGGCGAAGGCAGGACATCCAACCTCGTAAGGCAGATATCCGCCAACCCCTGGCACAAGCTCATCAACGATGGGGCCATTGCGCGCGTCGGATTGACGGCGCGCCTCCCGGCGCTGTTCAATGGTGGTGCGGGCATCTTCTGCCTGCCTATCACGCAGCACTTGCCACTGATCTTGCCTCGCTCACGGATCTGAAGAAGCCATCGACACCTTGTCGGGCTCGAAAGATCACCGAGCTTGCCACAGTTGTTGGTCTTGCTGCTGTTGAGACTGTTGCCGCGGAGGCGAATGTACCATTAGCGCGGCACCGTCAACGCGGTCACCCGTTGGAGCTACCGGTGCTGTTTGCAGACGCTGTGAGGGTTCCGCTTGCTGTGACTTGCTGGCCTTGGCAAACCCAATCAAGCTCTGGATGGTGGCTCTCCACTCAACCATCCTTTCTGCCGCCAGAGGGAAGTTCAGCAGCATCTGGGCTCGCGACGTCGCTCTACTCCTGGCAGAGCCAGCAGGAGCGCCATTATGGTCTTACTGCCGCGGCACATGATCAGCAGCGGGTTGCTATGGTGGAGGTGGTGCCTAAGGATCTGGGACTTGATCAACAGGGGTCTTGCCGTGAGATCGCCGCTGCCCTGAGTCATTGACGCCGCTCGGAGTTGCACTGGGCCCATTGTGCGAGGGGCGTGGCATCTATCCTGAAGCAGCATCTCTGGGCGCTGCTGCAGCGGGATCTTGGCTCGCGCCGGCCCGGGCATTGCTGCTCCAGTGGCTACGTTCATCGACGCGGCGAGGAGGAGAAAGAGGACATCCATCCGCTCCGCCCGCACCGTCTCGGCTTTGCTCGCCAGAGGGTCGAGGAAGTCGACCACCTCCAGTGCGTTCGCCTGCTGCACCGACCATGGTGGGCATGGCGACCGCGCCACCTGCGCTGGTCGTGCCAACCGCGGTATCCGCACCGCCCGCATTGGCTGCGCCGCCTATGGATACGTGCGAAGGGGCCGTCATCGTGATGCCCTTCTTCTTGGGGGCCATCAACGATGAGGAGGACGACGATGAAGTTGATGAAACTAACGCGCAATCCACTGATCCAGGTTCGCGCAAGCGATCCCCCTACCTGGCGCGCCAAAGATGTCGAGGGAGTACGACTATCTATGGGGCCATCTAGCCCCTTATGGTTCAGCAGGGGAGATCAACGTGCACAAAGACCAGAATGAACGGAGGGCGTGAGGGATTTACCCAGGTTCGGGCCACCGTGAGGTGTAAAACCCTACTCCTACCTTGGTGTATTGGATGTGTGAGAGCACAAGTACAAGGAGCGCTTCTCCCGGCAAGGTGCGGAGAGAGCAGCTACGCATGCAAGACGTGCTAGGGTTTGAAAATGGATCCGAATCCCCTCTAACTGTTGCCCTGGCCCTCCTTTTATAGTCCAAGGGGTTACCACAGTGGCAAAACAGTCATTACATAGTGATTAGATAGAAAACAGTGCTATCATACCTAACTCTGCCAGTTTAGGACAAAAGCATTAAATGCTCCGTTAGGTGCCATGTAGAGGAGGAGCCCCGGCAAGGTCTCTGCACCGCTCACCCAGCTACCTCACATTATCTTGACACGCCTTCTCGATGGGTGTCATTAAAGGCAGATCTTCTCCCTGCATGCTGACACATGCCCGACAAGTCTCACCAACCAGCCTGCGCGGTCGACACCTCACCGATTAGCTTCTAGCTGCTCGATGAGGTGGAGCGCTAACGAGCTGGCGAAAGCTTGCCAGCACGGAGCTTGCCGGGTCTTCACCTTGCCAGTTTAGCCTTGCCGGCAAGAAATGTCTTCATCTTCAGCACTAGTTGGGTGCTTGTTGATGCTTCGTCTTGGGCTTCTCTCTAGCACCCTCTGCAACTGGGCCTTAAATCTTGGTCTTGGTGGTTTCCGGCAAGCCTTGGCCGGCAGGGAGGTTGCCATTGTCTGTGCATAAGTCAGGGTATAAAATACCCATGTTTTATACACCGACAATCATACACTCCTCTTTGGGGAAATCCCAATGCAGTTCACAAGTAGCAGCACCCTGTGAGCTTGTGGCTCACAGGTGCACCCCCCTGGGACGTGTTCAGTGCCAAAAATTCTTAAACATTCTAGAAAAAATCATACTAAATTTTCAGGGCATTCTGAGAACTTTTATTTTTGAGAATTTTTTTATTGCACGGAAAATTCAGAAAACTGGATAATCATGGATTTTATTTTATTCAACTACAAATAACAGAGAGCAAACTATGATTACAGAAGGTTGTGCTTACTAAATTCGTCGACCACATGAACCTCAAAAAGAATCCATTAATAAGGTTGATCAAGTCTTATTAACAAACTATTTCCGAGTAACATGAAACCGAAGAATTTTCGTATAACACTAAGTTACCTCAATGGGGATGTGCATCTCCCCAACAAAAAGAATTTCGTATTTCTTTCTGACGGTAGGAATCGGAAATTTAAACCCTCCAATAGTGATTTTCGAAACCTTTTCAATACAATTGATACCATTCACCGAACTTTGTTTCTTCGGAAAATAAACTGTATGGTCATTACCATTGACATGAAAAGTAACCTTGCTTTTGTTGCAATCAATAACAGCCCCTGCAGTATTCAGAAAGGGTCTACCAAGGATAATCGACATGTTGTCATCCTCGGGCATATCAAGTATAATAAAGTCTGTTAAGATAGTAACATTTTTAGCAACAATGGGCACATCCTCGCAAATTCCAATAGGTATAGCAGTTGATTTATTAGCCATTTGCAAAGATATTTCAGTATGCGTAAGCTTATTCAAATCAAGTCTTCTATATAAAGAGAAAGGCACACACTAACACCGGCTCCCAAATCACATATAGCAGTTTTAACATAACTTGTTTTAATGGAGCATGGTATAGTAGGTATTCCAGGATCTCCTAGTTTCTTAGGCACTCCACCCTTAAAATAATAATTTGCAAGCATGGTGGAAATTTCAGCTTCAGGTATCTTTCTTTTATTAGTGACAATATCTTTCATATATTTAGCATAGGGAGACATTTTCAACATATCAATCAAGCGAGTGCGCAAAAAGACAGGTCTAAGCATTTCAACAAAGCGTTCAAAGTCTTCGTCATCCTTATTTTTAGATGGTTTGGTGGGAAAAGGCATGGGTTTCTGAACCTATGGTTCTCCTTCTTTTCCATGTTTTCTAGCAACGAAGTCTCTTTTATCATATCTTTTATTCTTAGGAGGTGGGTTATCAAGATCAACATCAGGTTCTATTTCTACATCATTATCTGGTTGAGCATCAACATGAACATCATCATTATCATTATCATTATTATTATCATTATCACTAGGTGGATGTTCATTACCAGATTGTGTCTCAGCATCAGAAATAGACACATCATTATGATTCTCAGGAGGTTTTTCTATCTCAGGTTCACTAGAAGCAGGTAAAGTTTTATCATTCTTCTTTTTCTTTTTCTTTTTCTTCTTAGATGAACTAGGTACATCAGTGTTAATTCTTTGAGAATCTTGCTCAATTCTTTTAGGATGACCTTTAGGATACAGAGGGTCCTGAGTCATTCTACCTCCTCTAGTAACAACTCTAACAGCATGATCATTCATTTTATTATTCATCTCATCAAGCAAATCATTTTGTGACTTAGCAATTTGTTCTAATTGAGTGTGAACCATAGAAGCATGTTTACTTAAGCCTTTAACATCATTAGCAGTTCTAAACATCAAATCACTCAAGTGATCTATCATGAAGGCATTTTGTTTTAGTTGATTGCTAACATATAAATTGAAGTGTTCTTGCTTAATGATGTAATTATCAAATTCATAGAGACATTGACTAGCAGATTTATTATACGGAATATCACCTTCATCGAATCTAGTAAGAGAATTTACCTCCACTACCTGTGTCAGGATGTCGAGCCCATGTATTTCTTCAATAGGTGGTAAATTCTTAACATCTTCAGATTTAATACCCTTTTCTTTCATAGATTTCTTAGCTTCTCGCATATCTTCTGGACTGAGGAATAGAATACCTCTCTTCTTCGGAGTTGGCTTAGGTGGTGGTTCAGGAAGTGTCCAATCATCGGCATTTCTCAACATATTATTCAATAGTTCTTCAGCCTGTCCAACAGATTGTTCCCTCAAAATAGAACCAGCACAACTATCTAGGTAGTCCCTAGAAGCATCGGTTAGTCCATTATAAAAGATATCAAGTATTTCATTTTTCTTAAGAGGATGATCAGGCAAAGCATTAAGTAATTGGAGAAGCCTCCCCCAAGATTGAGGAAGATTCTCTTCTTCAATTTGCACAAAGTTAAATATTTCCTGTAAGGCAGCTTGTTTCTTATGAGCGGGAAAATATTTCTCAGAGAAGTAATATATCATATCCTGGGGACTACGCACACAACCAGGAGCAAGAGTATTAAACCATTTCTTAGCATCACCCTTTAATGAGAAAGGAAACAACTTAAGAATGTAATAGTAACGAATCTTTTCCTCATGTGAAAATAGGGTGGCTATATCATTCAATTTAGTAAGGTGTGCCACAACAGTTTCAGATTCATAACCATGGAAAGGATCAGATTCAACCAAAGTAATTAAATCAGGATCAACAGAGAATTCATAATCCTTATCGGTAACAAAGATAGGAGAGGTAGCAAACTTAGGATCATATTTCATTCTCTCCATCATAGACTTTTCTTTAAGCTTAGCAAGTAATTTTCTAACATCATCTCTATCATTACAAGCAAGAAATTCTCTAGCTATTTCTCCATCCAGGACATAACCATCAGGTATCTTAGGCATTTCAATTCTAGGAGAGCTAGGAATAATAGGTGAATCATAATTTTCAAGAGTTTCAACATTTTCAGTTTCTTTAGCTTTAGCAATTTGTTCATCAAGAAATTCACCTAGTGGCACAGTATTATCAAGCATAGTACTAGCATCATCATAAGTATCATTCGTAGCAGAAGTAGTATCATCAATTACTTGCGACATATCAGAATGAATAACATGTGGCGGTGTCGCAAGTCTACTCAAAACAGAAGGTGAATCAAGTGCAGAGTGTGATGGCAGTTCCTTACCTCCTCTAGTCATAGAGGGAACGATCTTGGTCTTAGCATCTTTCAAATTCTTCATAGTGATCAACAGATATAAATCCCAAGTGACTCAACAGATAGAGCTATGCTCCCCGGCAACGGCGCCAGAAAAAGGTCTTAATAAGCCACACGTATAGGGGATCGTGACAGTCTTTGAGGGTTGTATTTCACCCAAATTTATTGATTTGACACAAGGGGAGCCAAAGAATATTTGTGAGTATTAGCAGTTGAGTTGTCAATTCAACAACACCTGGAGAACTAAATATCTGCATCAAAGTGTTTAGTAGCACAGTAGTTTGATAGTTTTGATAGCAGTAGTAACAGTAGCAGTAGTACAAGAGACACTAACAGTAGCAGTTTTGTAGTGATTGTAACAGCAGCAGCAACGAAAGTAACTTAGCAGAAACCAATATGAGAAAAGTATAGGCATTGGATCAGTGATGGATAATTGTGTTGGATGACATTCACCATGTAACAGTCACAACCTAGAGCGATACACAATAGCTCCAATTCATCAATGTAATGTAGGCATGTATTCCATATATAGTCATACGTGATTATAGTAAGAACTTGCATGACATCTTTTGTCCTACCCTCCCGTGGCAGTGGGGTCCATAAGGAAACTAAGGGATATTAAGGCCTCCTTTTAATAGAGAACCAGAACAAACCATTAGCACATAGTGAATACAAGAACTCCTCAAACTACGGTAATCACCGGAAAGAATCCCAATTATTGTCACCTTGGGGTATGCGGATCATAACACGTAATAGGTGCATACAACTTGCAAGATAGGATCAAGAACTCAAATATATTCATGAAAACATAAAGGGTTCAGATCTGAAATCATGGCACTTGGGCCCTAGTGACAAGCATTAAGCATAGCAAAGTCAGAGCAACATCATTCTCAGAACATAGTGGATACTAGGGATCAAGCCCTAACAAAATTGACTCGATTATATGATAAATCTCATCCAACCCATCACCGTCCAGCAAGCCTATGAAGAAATTACTCATACACGGTGGTGAGCATCATGAAATTGGTGATGGAGAATGGTTGATGATGACAACATCGTCGAATCCCCCTCGCCGGAGCCCCGAACGGACTCCAGATCAGCCATCCCGATGTAGAACAGGAGGTGGTGGTGGCTCCATATCGTAAAACATGATGATTCTTTCTCCCTAATTTTTTTCTGGATGAATAGGTACTTATGGAGTTGGAGTTAGGGTTGCCGGAGCTGCCAGGCACGCCCCCTGGGCTTGTGGCGCCTGGGTGGCCCCCCTCTGGTAATTCTCTTCGCCAGTATTTTTTATATATTCTGAAATATTCTCCATAAATTTTCAGGTCCATCCAAGAACTTTTATTTCTGCACAAAAATAACAGCATGGCAATTCTGCTGAAAACAGCTTCAGTCTGGGTTAGTTCCATTCAAATCATGCAAATTAGAGTCCAAAACCAGAGCAAAAGTGTTTGGAAAAGTAGATACGTTTGGGACGTATCAGTCTACTATTTTTTTCAGCCACCACAGCTCCAAATCTTTTGAGAGGAGCAATTGAAGTAAGTTTAGACTTATTTTTAGACGACTGAGCAGTTGGGATGGAAATAAAAAAGGGGGATGCATGTCCACCAGAGATTTTGGGATCCACATTTGGGACCCACGAGGTTACACCCTACGCAAGTTGTTTGGTCCACAATCGACAAGTTCTTGTACCAAATAATATCCCACATCTGAACTCTAGGAGAGATGATGTTGGTGCTTTGACCGGTGGTTTCGTTAACGAAATCGGAGCAGGGAGTCCTCTTTTGCAAAAAAAAATATCCCACATTCTTGTTCAATATTTCGTCCTCTTCCTCCATACAAAAGAAGCAAACCAGAGCCAGCAGGACCGCCTGCTGCCGCCTACAGCCGAAGGCGGTGCTGCCGCATAGGCCTTGACGACCCATCCTAGCATATGGCGCTGGCCAGGTCATCCCTCTACTCTCCCACATCTCCTTTTATTCTCAGGAGACAATAGCCCCACTGGCCGACCCTGCACCCGAACCAGTCAACCATCGTCCTTCCCTCCGCCTGCCGCTAAACTACCGCGTCTTTCCCGGCTCCGGTTTGTTCTCGTCCGAGGCCTCAATGTCATCCTCTGCCTTTGTGCTCTCACCACGGCGCCGCCGTCAGCCATTGTCAACATGGTCAACAAACGAGAGGAATATGTAGAGGTCTGTATGTGTAGAGGCTGACAGTCGGGACCCACCAGGTCCATGGCCGCATGCTAGCAAGTGCCTCCCTATATTGGAAAAAAGCTTCCTCCTAATGGTATACCGACGTCTGGGGCCTACGATATTGTCAACGTACTCAATAAACGAGATAAGTTGACTAGGAAGATTGTCATCGAGGGGAGCTAGCAGTATCATTTCTTCCAGAGGTCGAACAAGTATGATTTGGGTTGTGGTCTGCCCAGCCTAGGTTTGGTTTTTAACATGCACAACACGCGACATGCCGACATAGTGGTTTCAACTTATTTTTTTGAGGTCCAGCATGTATCTACTGGCCTATGGGCCTCCCATCCTAGGTTTCATTTTTTCTTGAACACCCGCTGCCCAAATTATGTTTTTTTTGAAGAAAACGCAGAGTTGTGTTCTATTTTTCTATAACAATAAGAATGCCAGGTCCAACTTATGTTTTCCCTTCTAACTATATTATATATATTTATTTTATTATATATTATTATTATATAAATTTAATAGATACCTATACATATTAAAAGAAAAATAAGTTCCTGTTTCACCTTTCCTTCGTCCAACCTTTCTAAAGACGTTCCCGCTTCCTTTAATTTTGGTTTTTATTCCTCCCATATCTGTTTTTTCTCCCAGTGGTTTTCCTTATAAAAATAAATGTTTAACAATAAGTTCGCAAGGACCATTGTAATAATAACACGCTCATTATCAACTTTATATATAATAAAATGCCTATACAAGGTTTATTTTTTTATAACATTGCTCCGTCCAACCCAACATTATATTTTCAACCAGCCCAGCAAATTCATGTATTTCGAGAAAGTGTAAACGGAATTTCTAAGAAAGAATATAAATGGGCTTCATAGATGCTACATTATTTGTTCACCCAGCCCAGCAAATGGACTGTAAATTCTAAAAAAATGGGTTGAATATCTGCCACATTTTTGGAGGCTGACATGTGGGCCAATAGGTCGAAGCCTACGAAAGGCATTGTCAACTTAGTCAACAAATGATTCTGACATCTGTAGGCGTTGGATTTACATCCAATGGCCGGCATGCATCTTCAATCTCTCGTCTTCTTCTTCCAGCGTCACTGGGACCGCCTGCTCCCGCCTCCGGTAGCTAGCGACGCTGCTTCGCATGCCTCATTGAGAAGTGCTACCCCACCACCAGCCAGGCCATCCCTCCACCCCTCCACACCTCCTATTATTCTCCGCCGACTGCAAAAACACGCCGCACCCGATTAGACTCTATACTATCGGTTTGTAACACTCGCGCTGACTAGGGCATCCTACAGCCAGACCTGCTCTGATACCAAACCTTGTGGCACCCCGGCTCAGAGGAACCGGAACACCCCGTATTCCAGCCCAGATATCAAGTCTTCTAGAATACGGCACTGCTTGGCATAGAACAAATCAACTCTTTATTACAAATAATTGGGGTACAAAGGTTTGGGGTATTACAAAGGGCTACATTGGCACGGCGATACTACGCCTGCTAAGGTAGCTCTATGCTAGCAGCGAAATAACTTCTAGCAGTGGAACTGTGACGACGGTGATGGACTCCACTCCGTAGGGACTCTGGCTGGGACATGTCCTAGCTCGCAACTCGGAATCCTCAGTCTACGCAAACATGGCAGCACCTACAAGCTGGCATGACACGCCAGGTGAGTACTTTGAATGTACTCGCAAGCTCACAACAAACAAAAGCATCAAAGCAAAGCAACATCATAGCAATCATGATTATATCAGGATCAGTGGTTACTAAAAGAGTAGAGGAAAATATTAAACATGTTATCTCTAAACTATCTGCAATAATCACCATTGTTTAAGGTCACAGAGACCGCCTTACTCTTGGTTATCCAGTCGAACAATCTATGCTCTTGATCAGTTCATAATCAAGATCGTTTAATGATCATAATCGCGGTCATCTCCAAGACAATCAACGGCTTTCTACCAAGCGGTTACCCCACTATACCAAGACGAGTTCTTCCATCATTAACAAGTCATTCCATCATTGGTGTTGATCAGACAGTGTGACTTAGTGTGAATTGTGTCCAATACCATGGACTCGGCTATTCGAATAGATTCTTATACTCTGCAGAGGTTGTGCACTTTACCCACACCATGGACATTCGTCCAACGAAACTCGCCGAACCTGTGACCCTTCTATCATACCACCAACACGTCCTCTCTGAGGTCATGCCCTGGGTGGCCCCTGTGTCACTTCTGACACTTGCCACCGTCATGGCCAAACTAAACTATAACAAATGGGGACCTGGGCTCAATAAACAAACCGGGCTCACAAGATTATCGCCGTCTACCTGATCAGGGTAGCACGCGCGCATAACCTTCCCTCTTTGGTGGTACTGATAAAAGAGCACGAGGTTAGACCAAGCCAAGGCCGTCCCATTCTGGCAGATGTGGCTGCACTAGAAAGCTCGGTTCAGTGGCACTTGATCAACGAATGAAGGAATTTACCCCCAAGTGACTTCTCTGTCATAACTGATACTCCGGTATTACAGTGATCCATGTTATAGCAATAGCCAACTAGCAATCCAATGAGCAACATGATCAAGCTACTGCTACTGATTCCATAGTCAAAATGCTGGACGGGAATTACAAAGTAATCATAGACGGTAATCTCCTAATCCAACAGCATCATGGCATCATCAAACTTGTAGACTACTAGTCACTAGTAATGCAATGATAGTAACATATCCAAGAATTTCTCTAAGTGTTGCATGAACAAACCAATTATAAATAATTCAAGTTTTAGCCCAAATACTTATTTAAACCATGGCATTGCAATGCAGTCATGCAAATGAGAGTTGTGGCTTGCCTTGCACCAGAGGAGTGTGGGAGTACTCCTGTCCTTCACCAACCTTTCCAAAACACTCTGGAAAATATTTTTGAAGTCATTTGTAAATAATACATAGAGCATTTTTCCCTGTCCAGAAATTCTAGACAGATGAGAAAAATACCAAAATTTTACAGCAGATAAAGGAGCTCATAAGAAAAATAATGCAAAAATAACGAACTCATTTGGACTTATGGTTTTAAAGTAATGGATGGTCAAAGTTTGTTCAAAATTCTGGATTAAAATGGACTTAAACAGAAAATCAGAAAAACTTCCAACGGGCCACGTCGAAAGCATAAACCCAGAGTACGCTTCCACTTGCATACCGCTTCGGGCATGGTTGAGTCGCTGACGGGTGGGGCCCGACTGTCTGTTTTAAAGAGAAAGAGAGGGAGCATAGAGATGGTGGGAGTACCGGCGGCCGTTCGCCGGCGTTGAGGCCACGGCGGAGCTGGGAGAGGGCGGGGATGGAACGAGCGCTCGATGGTGAGCACACCCGTACCCGTAGCTCGTCGGGAGGTGGCCGGACAGCATCGGCCCCTTCCTCTTAGGCGGCGGCGAGCTACGGTGGTCGTCGGGGTCGGCGATTCCGGTGATGATTCGGGCAGCGAAGGGGCTGGGGAGGACCAGGGGATCACTAGGAGCTCGACGGTGGCCTCGGTTGGGGCTGGGGTGGACGGGAGCGAGCTGGTGGAGTAGGAGCAGAGCGGCGGAGCTCCTCGCCGGAGATGGGGAAGGAGGGCCTCTCGTCTTGCTCCGGCGCTGCTGGGTGACGATTACGAGGTGGGGAGGGCGAGTGGTGAGGAGAGGGAGCAATGGGGAGCGACTTTTATAGCCAGAGGGCGATGCCCGAGCCGAATACCACCGAGGGGAAACGCTGGCGTCCTGCGTTGAGCTGGATGTCGCGCTAGCGGCCAGACCACGTAGGGAAGTGACGGGAGAGAGCAGAGGAGTTATGGCGATGGCGCATAGCGGCGGGGAAGCTGCCGGCCAGCGCGGCCACAGTGCCCGCACTGTGCAGCACGTGGCGGCAGTTGGCCGCGTCCGGCGAGCTCGCTGCCGGCAATGGGAGAGCTCCAGAAGGGCCAGGTGGACGGTGGGGAGGATGCTGGCGCTCCAGGACACGGTATGGCAACGCGGTCGTGCAGAGCCAGCGAGGCCCGAGAGGACTCGGCGCACAGAGCACGGGTTTGCCTAGGCAGGCACGTGGTCACCGCATGTACTGGCGTACGCGGTGCGCTCCGGCTCGTCCAGTCATGTCCACGCGGTAGTCCCTTCCAAAGGTAGTCTCGCTATGCATCTAGTTTGACAAGAGGTAGCTTGGACAGCTGGCCAGCTTCCAGACAAGTTTCTGGACAGAAACTTGGACAGGTTGCTGGAAAAGAATGGCTAGGGTTTTGAGAGGGAAAATTTGTCACACTGAAGTGCAGTAGGAAGGTTCATATACTGGAGAAAATTCAGGCCAAATGGACAAGTTTTAAGTGTAGTTGCTTCATAACTACATCTCTGGTCCAGAAACTTGTTGAAGATGATGCACTCACATGGATGGCCTCCTTGAGGTGAAACTTGGTATCTGTGGGTTATTTGGTGGTGGCAAGATGCTATAAAAATTTCATGCCATTTGGGTAAGTGTAAATGGTACTTCCTTCACAATGCCTCCCACTAGACAGAAACTTGGGGGAATTTTGTGGAGAAAATGGCTTGACAAAATGATGTGAATTTTGTCATGCTCAAGGGATACAGTGATATCTGAGTCCTGGATTAATTTCAGAATTTTTGGAGCAATAGAAAATACAGTTGCTTCACAAACTGAAATTATGACTAGAAACAAAGATTGGATGGTGTGCTCACCATAAGAATGGAATCTTGAATATTTTCACATATCCAAGGTTCACATGGTCCAAAGGATTTATGAGAAATTTCCTAGAATTTTTGGGAAGACAGAAATATAGGTTGCTTCACAACCTAAATAAAAAGGGCTATTCCTTTAATAGAAAAGGAATATTAAATTGGGACAGAAATTAGGATTGGGCAAGAATAGAAATGACATGACTTGGGAGAAGTTTTTGGAAGCTTTGATTCACTAGGGAAAAGAAAGTAAAAATATTCCCAAGTTTTAAGTCCATAGAGCCATTCAGAATAAAATCGAAACCAAATTCCAAATAAAATTTCAAATGGGTTTTTGAAAAAAGAAGTTGGGAAAAACCAGGGTGTCACAAACCTACCCCCCTTAGGATAAATCTCGTCCTCGAGATTTGGTTGCTCAAGGAACAAGTGTGCACATGCTGCCCTAGGGACACCGTTTCCATCTCAGGTATCCTTTTCCTTTGTATGGTGTCCCCACCGAACTGCATAAACTATGATTATCTGGCTTCAGGGTGGTTTGTCTCACTTTCTCTGGAAATCCTGAGGGGTTCTGTTGTTGTGTCAGACCTTACGGTTATTTCCATTTATTCATCTTTGGTGACTTAGTTGGAGTACGGTACCTTCTCACTGCCGGGACCTATGAGCTTTTCACAGGTACGGTGGTGATTTTCCACTGACATGCCATTCTGCCATCCTACCCAGTGGTATTTGACAAGTCCAGGAACCAGCTCTCTATGGTCCTGAGACTTTTTGATCCTACCACCCAGGTACCCAAAGAGAAAATGTTCTCTGGATTCAAAGTTTGCTTCATGATGCTGAATGTCATAGTACTTGGTTGTACATGAATTGTGTTGAATCACTCCCCTGACCTGATCCGTTGTGGGCGTTAAGCCTGTACTGAAGGCTCAACTACCTTCTGATCATGACCAAAATAAGCAGGTGCAGTTTTTATAGCTGTGGCACGTCTCATGTGATCGCGTTTTGGGATTTGATTGCCAGTCACTCTGGTGGTAGAATCTCATTCATGACAGGGTACCATATGTGAGAGCACATGATTCGAGATTGTTGTTCAGCATTTCGAGTACTCATCCTGTCGGTATATCCATAAGCTGTGCGATGCTTTAACACGGTCGCTAAAGTGAAATTGTTGAATGACAGACTTGGATATCACATACTGACGGTGCTGAGCATATACATTTGGTCAAGCGGTTACATTGATATGAGACCCTTACAAAACGGGGTAGACCACTTGGGTGTATATTCATGATAATTGATATGGAATCAGCCTGTCTTGGGTATCCATACCATGTTGTTCCTGCAGCGATCATCACACCCGCAATGTCGGTCTTGCTCTTCGTTATTGTTCTCTTTCCCGAATCCTTTGCCACAAGAGCTTGGCCATATATACTCTTAACTTTTCATGTGACCATAGGTGCTGTCAGGTGCAATATTCCGGCAAGCATACCTTATCCTTATCCTATGACAGTGCAACCACTTTTGAATTGCAAGTTTATCATCTCACAAGCTCTAACTGTAGGGCAATGATCATCCGAATCCTTGCATGAAATCGACAAATAAGTCAGTAGCCACTAGAATGGTCTTTACAACTCAGATCTGGGACATTACTGAAATAACTCAACCACGGCTGAAGACGGCTGAAGCGCAGCTCAGAGCATGAGACCGTGTTGATAAGAAGAATGTAGCAGTTCCCTAAGATATCCGAAAAACAGCTCAGAGCATAGGGTCACTGCTATAAAAAGAAACTCAACAGCTGCCCGAGATGGCTGAAAGCAGCTCAGAACTCGGGACAGTTGTTGAAAAGAGAAATATAAAGTCGACATCCACCCCGGACGACCGAAAGCGGCTCAAAACACAGGCATCGTGCCGTTACCAGAAAAGGTAAGCAGGGGCTCATCCGGATCATATACCAGGTTCACAGGTGTGAGGAGGCTAGCCTTGACAACTACTGCCAAGATTGGTGTAACCAAATTGTCTTTACTTCATAGCTTGTCAGTCCTTGCAACATACTGAGGTGTATGCTATCTTTCTTCCTCTGGCATGGCTTATGTAGGTGTTGGATTCTCACCTTCCTTCGGAAGACCTGCTTAAACATAGCTGCCCCCCCACCGTACGAGTGACTTGCCTGGCCTGGGCAGCATGCTCACAATATATATGGAAGTATGTGTAGCTGAACATCTCATTCCCGAGGCAGACACTTGTGTCCTGACTAACTCGGGTTTCTGACCAAATGGTTGTGGGCTTCACTCTTAAGATGCACTGCCAACGCACTGTGTAATTGTTTATACCCCTGTTGCCAACTGTTGGTAGTGCCATACTAACAAAAATTGGATAGTTTGGGTTGAAAGCTATTGAGGGTATCTGTCGGAGTTCGGGCTCCGGGGACCCAAAGGTTCAAACACCGGGGCGAGCTCGTTCCTACCTCTCGTCCTCTAACACAGCCTAACTACGGCGAAGCTATGGCGAGAGCGCGTGAGCGGGAGCAGACCATGGACTCAGCAGTTTACCCAGGTGCAGGCCACCTTGCGGTGTAAAACCCTACTCCTGCTTGGTTGGGATTGCAATGAGCAAGAAAGTGTTCTCGCATACAAGGTGGAGAGGGAGAAAGAATCGGTCGAGGCCCCTCCTAAAATGGCAGCACTGTCCCTTTATACCTGCCTTTGTCCTCTTCCCCCTCGAAACTTAGGCGGGAAGGGTTGCCACACTTGGCGGGTTTTGAAAGGGGACAGGCGCTCAGGTTATCCTAACTAAAGACGGTCTTCGCCTGCAAAAGCATGATCCATGACACGCCGGTGGGCTCGGTGATGACCTCCGCCCTGCGCGCCCGCCGTCTTGGTCTTCTTTCGCCGATCAGGCAACCTTTGGGGCTGCTTTGGGAAGTGGGTTGCTGGCCTTGCTCCCTTAGCACAAAAGGGGGAACCCTCAGGAGGCATGGCCTCCGTCGCCGTTCGTCACCGCGCGCGTCACCCACGTGATGGGCACGAGACCGCGCGCCCGAGCCGAACAACACTTGTCCGGCGTGTCTTCGGGAGGGTGCCTCGGGAGGCCACCTCGGGAGGCCGCCTTGCGAGAGGGCCTCGCGAGGCAGTTGATGAAGCGGCCGAGTCTTGTTAGCTTGCTCCCTGAGGAGGGGCTCTCAGGAGGCCAGGGCCTCACAAGGGGTTCTGGTGAGATGCTCGACGGTGGCGGCCTGCTGGGCCCACGCTAGGTGTTGCGCCCTGGCCCAAAGGCAGACGGGCCAGTGTACCCTAGGTTCCATGGGCCAGATAGTAGTCCCCGGGCCCGTGGCACGCACGTTCCCGCCTACTAGGGGGCGAAACGATGCGGGCCCTAACCGCTTGCGGGCCAGGCATGACACGTGGTGCATGATGTTATGGGGGACGCCCCCACTTCTCCCACGATGCCTCGGTAACCGCCCGCGCTGACATAAAGCCTGTCGCGCGCAACGCGAGACCATCATTTCCTTCCTTCGCACACTGCTGCTGCTTCGATTCCCGACGCCGAAGAAGGCGGAGCGATGAGAAGAGCCCCGCGTCAAGCATAAAGAGGGGGAGAGAAAGGCCGAAGTCCTCCACCCATCTTCTCCTTCCTCCAATCTTTCCTTCCTTGCCTTGCCAGAGCCGCCGCAGAGATGGCGAGGGGAAGAGGGCATGCCCGTGCTTCCGCTGCCGCATCCAGGGTTGCGCCCCGGGGATGAGGGAGCTCCCCGGCGGCTGCCGGCACCGGTCCCAGCGGCCGTGGAAGGGGCGCCGCCCACGGTCACGGAGGGCGCGGTGTGCACGTCCAAGGCAGCCGTGGCGGGGCGGCCGTCCTACCTCCCTAGGCAGGGAGCCACTCGGCAGAGGCGGCCCATGAGTTCATAGTGAACATGCATCACCGGCCCTGCACTTGGCTCCGGCTTCCGGACTCCTTCGCGGAGGCAATGGTGGACCGCGCACCCTTGGTCCTGTGGGCGAAGGCCGATGGCTGCTGCAATGGCCCCTCTTGGGTGGCGACTGAGTTCACCCCCTCAGGCTTCATGTTCTTGAAGTAGGGGTGGAAGTCATTCGCCCTTGCCCACAGCCTGAAGCAGGGACACGTCCTCCAGTTCAAGTACGACGGGGCCGCCACGCTCTTCGTGAAGATCTTCGGGATCTCTGGCAGCCGTCTGGAGTACTGCACGGAGAGCGAGGACGGCAGCTACAGCGGCTCCTCCAGCGAGGACGACAGCGACAGCGGTGCCGCCCCCTCCGGCGGGAGCAAAACCGAGGATAGCTCCCCCCGTGTCAAGAGCGAGGACGAGGACTCCGACTAGGCACGGGCGGCGTCTATGTTGGAGCCTCGGGTTTGATGGCACCACGCCTAGGCTTCTTTCTTCTTTTTATTCTCCTGCACTGGATCGGTGTAGCCCCATGGGGGTGTGAAAACAACATCTTTTATGTTTTAATATGATGCTTTTGTGATTTGGGATGTATGTGTTCCCTCCCGAACTCCCCATGGCCAGTTTTTTTCCTTGTTCGCCTCAGCGCTCTACGCCGTCAGGACCCAGCCCCCGAGCAGGCCTCAGCTGCCACCGGTATGTCCGGTCGCGATGCCGGGACAAGGCCAGGAGGTTAGGGGCACCGAGAGCTAGTGAGGGCTCCTGAGGCGCGATGCTCAGGGAGCCCCCCTTTGGTGTGCAAGCGGCTCACGCGGAATAAAAATGCCAGCACTTAGCGGGATCGCGAAGGGAGAGAGCTTGAGTGACGGCGAGGGCATTTGGCGAGGTAGTTGGACTAAGCTTTTTGCGGAGGGTAGCGTCCGGTGATCGAGCCGCGGCTCGCGAGGCGCACGTGCGCCATGCGCGGCTCACAAGGCATGCCTCCTGAGGCTTGGCCCTCGACATCTTTGTCTCGCAAGGCTCTCTGATTAGGCGATCGCCGAAGGTTGGCTCGCGAGAGGCCGCCTGCGAGGCTCCCGAGCGGCCTGCCTCCTGGTAAAGCTGCACGTCGACAAATTTCACAATGGGGGGAGCGACGCATGCTCGCTAGCTCGCCCATGGCCATTGCATGAGGAGATAATGCACCAAGGACCTTGGTGAGGTGACGGGAGTTCGGAATCCAGGGACCCAAAGGTTCGAACACTGGGGTGAGCTCGTTCCTACCTCTCGTCCTCTACCACAGCCTAACTACGGCGAAGCTACGGCGAGAGCGCGTGAGTGGGAGCGGACTGTGGACTCAGCGTTTACCCAGGTTTGGGCCACCTTGCGGTGTAAAACACTACTCCTTCTTGGTTGGGATTGCAACGAGCAAGAAAGTGTTCTCGCATACAAGGTGGAGAGGGAGAAAGAATCGGTCGAAGCCCCTCCTACAATGGCAGCACTATTCCTTTATACCTGCCTTGGTCCTCTTCCCCCACGAAACTTATGCGGGAAGGGTGATACGTCTCCAACGTATCTATAACTTATGAAGTATTCATGCCATATTTATAACAATTCTATATGGTTTTGGGATGATTTGATTAGAACTAACCCGGACTGACGCTGTTTTCAGCAGAACTACCGTGGTGTTGTTTTTTGTGCAGAAATGAAAGTTCTCCAAATGAGTTGAAACTTTTTGATGATTTTTTATGGAACAAATAAGAAATACTGGAACCAAGACCCACTGGAGGGGGGCCACCCAGTGCCCACGAGGCACCGGGGCGCGCCACCCCACATAGGCGTGCCCTGGTACCTCGTGGGGCCCATGTGGCTCCGTCTCGCGTGATTCCAATGCCAAAAAATCACATATATTCAAAAAACCCCGAAAGTTAGCCTAGATAAGTTTTTACGCCGCCGCAAGCCTCTGTACCTCCACGATCTCATCTACAGCCCTTTTCCAGCACCCTGCCGGAGGGGGGAAGGCATCACCGGAGGCCATCTTCATCATCCCGGCGGTCTCCATGACAAGGAGGGAGTAGTTCACCCTCGGGACTGAGGGTTTGTACCAGTAGCTATGTGTTTGATCTCTCTCTCTCTCTCTCGTGTTCTTGAGATGGCACGATCTTGATGTATCGCGAGCTTTGTTGATATAGATGAATCATATGCAGTTTTCACCTCTCTATCTTCTTGTGATGAATTGAGTTTTCCCTTTGAAGTTTTCTTATCGGATTGAGTCTTTAAGGATTTGAGTCACTTGATGTATGTTTTCGTGATCAACTTGCAGGTTCCGTGACCTTGGGGATTTATGCATAAGGGTTGGCACACGTTTTCTTCTTGACTTTCCGGTAGAAACTTTGGGGCACTCTTCGAAGTTCTTTGTGTTGGTTTGAATAAATGAATCTGAGATTGTGTGATGCATATCGTATAATCAAACCCGTTGGTACTTGTGGTGACATTGGAGTGCCTAGGTGACATTAGGGTTTTGGTTGATGTGTATCTTAAGGTGTTATTCTAGTACGAACTCTAGGGCTGTTCGTGACAATTAATGGGGATAGCTCATAAGATTGATCGGGAAGGATAACTATGAGGTGGTTTCGTACCCTACAACAATTTCTTCGTTTGTTCTCCTCTATTTGTGACTTTGGAGTGAACTCTTTGTCGCACGTGGGGGATTTACATATGATTCAACTATGTCAACAATGTTGGGAGATCGCACTAGTGAAAGTATGAACCCTAGGCCTTGTTTCTATGCATTGCAATACCGTTTTATGCCCGTTTACTTTTCATTACCTTGCTGTTTTTATATTTTCAGATTACAAAAACCTATGTCTACTATCCATACTACACTTGTTTCACCATCTCTTCGCCGAACTGGTGCACCTATACAATTTACCATTGTATTGGGTGTGTTGGGGACACAAGAGATTTCTTGTATTTGGTTGCAGGGTTGTTTGAGAGATACCATCTTCAACCTACTCCTCCCACGGATTGATAAACCTTAGGTCATCCACTTGAGGGAAAATTGCTACTGTCCTACAAAACTCTGCGCTTGGAGGCCCAACACGAGTCTACAAGAATAAGTTGTGTAGTAGACATCAAGCTCTTTTCTGGCGCCGTTGCCGGGGAGGTGAGTGCTTGAAGGTATATCTTTAGATCTTGCAATTGAATCTTTAAGTTTCTTGTTTATCACTAGTTTGGTTTATAAAAGAAAACTACAAAAAAATGGAATTGAGGTTACCTCATATTATTCATCTTTATCATGTCTTTCTTGAAAATGATGGATCGGAAAATTGTGCTCAATTAATAGAAGAAGAATTCAATAAAATGTTTGGCATAAAATATTTGAATGATGAGCATGATTGCAATGTTGTTAGTATGAATTCTATGAATATCCATGATGCTAATGATATGCAAAGCCATAAGCTTGGGGATGCTATGTTTGATGAATATGATATTTTTAGCACCCCAAGTTTTGATGAGAAAATTTATTATGATGATAGCATGCCTCCTATTTATGATGATTACAATGATGAAAGTGGATTCCGAGAGGTCATGAATTTATTTAGTGATGATTCCACTATTTTGGAAGAGGTTTCAATTGACTATGATAACAAAGTTGCTATCTATGATGATTATTGTGATGACATGTATGCTATAAAGAATAATGATAACCATGAAACTTGTCATCATGATTTTAATTTTCAATTGGATTATGCCAATCAAGTATCTCATGATAGTTATTTTGTTGAATTTGCTCCCACTATTATGAATGAGAAGAAAATTGCTTATGTGGAGAGTAGTAAAATTTCTATGCTTGAGGATCATGAAAAGAATGCTTTATGTGACAGTTATATTGTTGAATTCATTCATGATGCTACTGAAAATTATTATGAGAGAGGAGCATATGCTTTTACATATCTCAAAAATATCAAGTTTCCTCTCTATGTATTGAAAGTTTTGAAGTTATGATTGTTTTGCCTTCCTATACTAGTTGATTCTTACTCCTATAAAATATTTTCTCACAAAATCCCTATGCATAGGAAGTGGGTTAGGCTTAAATGTGCCAGTCATATGCTTCACGATGCTCTCTTTGTGTTTCAATTCTTTACTTTTATGTGAGCATCATTGAAATCATCATGTCTAGCTAAAAGGCATTAAAGAAAAGCACTTGTTGGGAGACAACCCAATATTTACCCCTACTGTTTTTGTGTGTTGACATGATTAAGCTACTGTAGTAATCATGTTTTATATGTTTTCTTTCAATAAAGTGCCAAGTAAAATCTTTGGGATAGTGTGGATACTTGTTGTTTCAATTCTGTGCAAAAACAGAAACTTTTGCCTCCAGTGTTTAATTTCCCAGATTTTACTGGAGGGTCAAAAAATTCTGAAATTTTAACAGGGAATTGGTTTACAAATTTTTTACGTTGTCCTAATTTTTCAGAATTTTTAGAGTTCCATAAGTTTGGTAGTTGCTCAGATCATTACAGACTGTTCTGTTTTTGACAGATTCTGTTTTCAATGCATAATTTGCTTGTTTTAATGTTTCCATAGCTTATATTATGAGATATAAATTATGGAAATGATATAATACAGTAGGCATTGTATGGGAACAATTGTGAATCTTGTCTTGGACAGTACCTAAGTGATGGTTTATTCTTTATCATACTAACCGTTCTCACGAAGTTCCGTTAAGTTTTGTGTGATTGAAGTTTTCAAGTTTTGGGTGAGATATCGATATGAGGAGAATAAGGAGTGGCAATAACCTAAGCTTGGGGATGCCCAAGGCACCCCAAGGTAATACTCAAGGAAGACCCAAGCAACTAAGCTTAGGGATGCCCCGGAAGGCATCCCCTCTTTCGTCTTCAACACTATCGGTAACCTCACATGGAGCTATATTTTTATTCGTCACATAATATGAGTTTTGCTTGGAGCATCATTTTATTCTGTTGATATTTGCTTTCTGCTATCAATAATCATGTTTTGTATCTTTTAGTTCAATAAAAAGCCAATTATAGCCTTTACCATGCTCAGTTTGCAAGTTCATGTGTTGCTGTTTGAAAACAGAATGTTTTCTGTTATGTCCAGAATATTCGTGAATAGTCAGAACATGATAAAAATCTGAAATTTTTACACAGTAAGCATGCATGAGTTATCTGTCACGTGGAATTTTTCAGAATTTTTCGAGTTAGGGAAGTATGGATTCTTATTCACTCTTTACAGACTATTCTGTTTTGGCAGATTGCTGTTATAGTTGCATTGTTTGCGTATGCTTGCGTGTTTAATGTTTCTATTTGTGGATAGGAGTATTAAATATGAAGAGGCATTTAGTGTGCAATGTTTAATTATAATTTTTGTGATTTGCTACAGTAGAGAATGTTAAGGTTTTGAGTTGATTTATACTAACTTATCTCACGAGTTCTTGTTGAGTTTTATGTGGATGAAGTTTTTAAGATTTAGAGAAACCGTGGTATGAGAGGAATTAAGGAGACACAAGAGCTCAAGCTTGGGGATTCCCAAGGCATCCCAAATTAATATTTCAAGAAGTCTCAAGCATCTAAGCTTGGCGATGCCACGGTTGGCATCCCACCTTTCTTCTTCAACAACTATCGGTCAGTTTTGGTTGAGCCTAAGTTTTTGCTTCTTCACATGATATGTGCTATTCTTGGAGTGTCCTTTTATTTTCATTTTGTTTGCTGTTTTAATAAAACTTCAAGATCTGAAACTTTTTAAATGAGAGAGAGCCCTCACATAGCTACTTAATTGTCTCACTACTCATTGATCTTCGCTTATATATTTTGGAGTAGTTTGTCATTAATTCTCACGCTTCACTTATATCTTTTTGAGAGTTAATAATAGTAATGGTAATTTGCTCAAGATATGAATTTGGTACCAAGATGATGAATGTTTGAGAGGTATATAATAAAAACTTTTATATAGATCATTGGATATGATAAGCCTGATTCCTTGCAATGAAAATAATGAAAGAGATCATATGCTAATCTTATGGAAAGTAGTGACATTACATAAAGAAAAGTATAAGTGGTAAAATTTATTGGAGGTTAACAAGCATAGCATTAGTCAATTATGCAATTCTTGAAAAAGTTAATAAGGGAAGAGAAGATTCACATGCAAATATACTATCTTGGACATCTTTTATGATTGTGAGCCCCCATTAAGTATTTTATGTCAAAGTGTTGACGTTGGACAAGGAAGACAACGTAATGAATTATGTTTGTTCATATTCACATAGAAGTTATATTGTTATAGATCCTCCAACATGTGGTGCTTGCTCAATATCTTTGCTAGCCAAAAATCCGCACCAAGTAGAGATACTACTTGTGCATCCAAAACCCTTAAACCCAGTTTCATGTCATGAGAGTCCACTATGTCTACCTAGGGATTGAATAAGATCCTTCAAGTAAGTTGTCATCGGTGCAAAAAGCAATAAAAATTGCTCCTAAAATATGTATGATCTTTTATTGTAAGGGAAATAAGCATTGTACAAACTTGTGATGGTAAAGAAATAAAAGCGACGGACTGCATAACAAAGGTTGCTATCA
Source organism: Elymus sibiricus (assembly GCA_039707655.1). NCBI lineage: Eukaryota > Viridiplantae > Streptophyta > Magnoliopsida > Poales > Poaceae > Elymus > Elymus sibiricus. Next base: position 94,035,455 of record CM077672.1, read on the forward strand.
CAAGGGGCAATATAACGTGACGTTCCTTTGCATTAAGGCCTTGTGCATACAAAAATAAAAAGCACATGACAACCTCTGCTTCCCACTGCGAAGGGCCTATCTTTTACTTTTATGCATTTACTTTTATGTATTTACTTTTTATGCAAGAGTCAATAGTGTTCTCCTCTACTTCCTTTTTATTTTTCTCTTTTGCAAGCATCATGTGGTTGGGAAAGATCTAGGCATATATATCCAGTTGGATATGAATGATCATGAGTTATTATTGTTAACATCACCCTAGAGGTGAATAAGTTGGGAGGCGAAATCACAAGCCCCTATCTTTCTATGTGTCTGGCTGAAACTTTTGCTCCATATATATGTCATGAGTGTTAGCAATCATAGAAGACTAAATGATGGTTGAGTATGTGGACTTGCTTAAAAGCTCCTACATGAGACCCTTTATGAAAATATGATGAATTGCAATTGCATTGTTGACTAGAATAGTTTGTTAGTTTCCAAGAAAGTTTATGCCTTATACTTCATTGTTGTGATGAATTGTTACTTGCTCATGAGAAGTTTTATGATAATAAATATTGTTGTTATAATAATGATCTTACTTTGAATCATTCAAGTCCAATGTCCATGCTATAAAAGAAGAGATTATATGATGATTGTGATAGGTAGCATTCCACATCAAAATTTCTGTTTTTAATTGCTACTTTATCATGTTGACTTTTATGAGAAAAAGTTGCTGTTATGATGCTAGTAAAAGTGATTGAAATTATCATTGATCAAACTTATGCACTATGCTAGCATTCACACTTCATAAATTATTTCTTTTATCATTTACCTACTCGAGGACAAGCAGGAATTAAGCTTGGGGATGCTGATACGTCTCCAACGTATCTATAATTTATGAAGTATTCATGCCATATTTATAACAATTCTTATATGGTTTTGGTATGATTTGATTAGAACTAACCCGGACTGACGCTGTTTTCAGCAGAACTACCGTGGTGTTGTTTTTTGTGTAGAAATGCAAGTTCTCCAAATGAGTTGAAACTTTTTGACGATTTTTTATGGAACAAATAAGAAATACTGGAACCAAGACCCACTGGAGGGGGGCCACCCAGTGCCCACGAGGCACCGGGGCACTCCACCCCCCCCCCCCAGGCGCGCCCTGGTACCTCGTGGGGCCCACATGGCTCCGTCTCGCGTGATTCCAACGCCAAAAAATCACATATATTCAGAAACCCCCGAAAGTTAACCTAGATGAGTTTTTACGCCGCCGCAAGCCTCTGTACCTCCACGATCTCATCTACAGCCCTTTTCCGGCACCCTGCCGGAGGGGGGAAGGCATCACCGGAGGCCATCTTCATCATCCCGGCGGTCTCCATGACGAGGAGGGAGTAGTTCACCCTCGGGGCTGAGGGTTTGTACCAGTATCTATGTGTTTGATCTCTCTCTCTCTCGTGTTCTTGAGATGGGACGATCTTGATGTATCGCGAGCTTTGTTGATATAGATGAATCATATGGAGTTTACACCTCTCTATCTTCTTGTGATGAATTGACTTTTCCCTTTGAAGTTTTCTTATCGGATTGAATCTTTAAGGATTTGAGTCACTTGATGTATGTTTTGGTGATCAACTTGCGGGTTCCGTGACCTTGGGGATTTATGCATAAGGGATGGCACACATTTTCGTCTTGACTTTCCGGTAGAAACTTTGGGGCACTCTTCGAAGTTATTTGTGTTGGTTTGAATAGATGAATCTGAGATTGTGTGATGCATATCGTATAATCAAACCCGTGGGTACTCGTGGTGACATTGGAGTGCCTAGGTGACATTAGGGTTTTGGTTGATGTGTATCTTTAGGTGTTATTCTAGTACGAACTCTAGGGCTGTTCGTGACAATTAATGGGGATAGCTCATTAGATTGATCGGGAAGGATAACTTTGAGGTGGTTTCGTACCCTACAACAATTTATTCGTTTGTTCTCCGCTATTTGTGACTTTGGAGTGAACTCTTTGTCGCACGTGAGGGATTTACATATGATTCAACTATGTCAACATTGTTGGGAGATCGCACGAGTGAAAGTATGAACCCTAGGCCTTGTTTCTAAGCATTGCAATACCGTTTTTATGCCCGTTTACTTTTCATTACCTTGCTGTTTTTATATTTTCAGATTACAAAAACCTATATCTACTATCCATACTACACTTGTTTCACCATCTCTTTGCCAAACTAGTGCACCTATACAATTTACCATTGTATTGGGTGTGTTGGGACACAAGAGATTTCTTGTATTTGGTTGTAGGGTTGTTTGAGAGATACCATCTTCAACCTACGCCTCCCACGGATTGATAAACCTTAGGTCATCCACTTGAGGGAAAATTGCTACTGTCCTGCAAAACTCTGCACTTGGAGGCCCAACACGAGTCTACAAGAATAAGTTATGTAGTAGACATCAAAGGGTTGCCACACTTGGCGGGTTTTGAAAGGGGACAGGCGCTCAGGTTATCCTAATTAAAGGCGGTCTTTGCCTACAAAAGCATGATCCATGACGCGCCGGTGGGCTCGGTGATGCCCTCCGCCCTGCGCGCCCGCTGTCTTGGTCTTCTTTCACCGATCGGGCAACCTTTGGGGTTGCTTTGGGAAGTGGGCTGCTGGTTTTGCTCCCTTAGCACAAAAGGGGAAACCCTCTTCATCCGCGCCTGCTGGCATGGCCTCTGTCGCCGTTCGTCGCCGCGCGCGTCACCCACGTGATGGGCACGAGACCGCGCGGCCGAGCCGAACAGCACTTGTCCGGCGTGTCTTCGGGAGGGTGCCTCAGGAGGCCACCTCGGGAGGCCGCCTCATGAGAGGGCCTCACGAGGCTGTTGGTGAAGCGGCCGAGTCTTGTTAGCTTGCTCCCTGAGGAGGGGCTCTAAGGAGGCCATGGCCTCACGAGGGGTTCTGGTGAGATGCTCGATGGTGGCGGCCTGCTGGGCCCATGCCAGGCGTTGCACCCTGGGCCAAAGGCAGATGGGCCAGGGTACCCTGGTTCCATGGTCCCGACAGTAGCCCCCGGTCGCGCGGCGTGCACGTTCCCGCCTACTAGGGGGCGAAACGACGCAGTCCCTAACCGCCTACGGGCCAGGTGCGACACGTGGCACACGATGTGATGGGGGACGCCCCCACTTCTCCCACGACGCCTCGGTAACCGCCCGCGCTGAAATAAAGCCTGTCGCGCGTGACACGAGACCATCATTGCCTTCCTTCGCGCACTACTGCTAGTTTGATTCCCGACGCCGAAGAAGGCAGAGCGACGAGAAGAGCCCCGCGTCAATCATAAAGAGGGGGAGAGAAAGGCCGAAGTCCTTCACCCATCTTCTCCTTCCTCCATTCTTTCCTTCCTTGCCTTGCCAGAGCCGCCGCAGAGATGGCGAGGGGAAGAGGGCGTGCCCGTGCTTCTGCTATCGCATCCAGGGTTCCGCCCCGGGGACGCGGGCGCTCCCCAGCGGCTGCCGGCACCAGTCCCAGCGGCCGTTGAAGGGGCGCCGCCCGCTGGCGCGTAGGGCGCGACGCACGCGGCCGAGGCGGCCGCGGCGGGGCGGCCGTCCTACCTCACCAGGCAGGGAGCCACTCGGCGGAGGCGGCCCATGAGTTCATAGTGAACATGCATCGCCGGCCCTGCACTTGGCTCCGGCTTCCGGACTCCTTCGCGGAGGCGATGGCGGACCGCGCGCCCTTGGGCCTGTGGGCGCAGGCCGATGGCTGCTGTAATGGCCCCTCCTGGGTGGCGATGGAGTTCACTCCCTCGGGCTTCATGTTCTTGAAGCAGGGGTGGAAGTTGTTCGCCCTCGCCCGCGGCTTGAAGCGGGGGCACGTCCTGCAGTTCAAGTACGATGGGGCTGCCACGCTCCTCGTGAAGATCTTCGGGAGCTCCGACAGCCGTCTGAAGTGCTGCGCGGAGAGTGAGGACGGCAGCTATAGTGGCTCCTCCAGCAAGGACGACAGCGACAGCGGTGTGATACGTCTCCAACGTATCTATAATTTTTGATTGTTCCATGCTATTATATTATCAATCTTGGATGTTTTTATATGCATTTACAGCAATTATATATCATTTTTGGAGACTAACCTATTAACCTAGTGCCCAGTGCGAGTTGCTGTTTTCTGCCCTGTTTTTGTTTTACAGAAAATCAATACCAAACGAAGTCCAAATGCCACGAAACTTTTTGGAGATTTTTTTCTGGACAAGATAAACCCTAGAAGCTTCAGGAGAAGACCAGACGCCAGAGGAGGTGGCCACAAGCCACCAGGGCGCGCCTGGGGGGGCAGGCGCGCCCTGGTGCCTCGTGGGCCCACCCCAACTCCGTTTGACCTAATTCCAGCACTATAAATTCAGGAAAAATTAGAAACCCTCAAGGGAGTCCATGAAATACTTTTCCGCCACCGCAAGTTACTGTTCTCGAGAGATCCCATCTGGAGGCCTTCTCCGGTACTCCGCCGGAGGCCGAATCGATCACGGAGGGGCTCTACATCAACCTTGCTGCCCTTCCGATGATGCGTGAGTAGTTTATCATAGACCTTCGGGTCCACAGGCAGTAGCTAGATGGCTTCTTCTCTCTTTTTGATCTTCAATACAATGTTCTCCGCGATGTTCTTGGAGTTCTATCCGATGTAATCACTTTTTGCGGTGTGTTTGTTGGGATCCGATGAATTGTGAGTTTATGATCAGATTATCCATGAATATTATTCGAGTCTTTGTTGCACTCTTTTATGCATGATTATTATAGCCTCATATTTCTTCTCCGATCTATTGATTTGGTTTGACCAACTGTGTTGATTTATCTTGCCATCGGAAGAGGTGCTTTGTAATGGGTTCGATCTTGCGGTGTTCAATCCCAGTGACAGAAAGGGACATGACACGTATGTATCATTGCTATTAAGGGTAAAAAGATGGGGTTTATTCATTTATGAGTTTATCTTGTCTACATCATGTCATCGTTATTAAGGCGTTACTCCGTTCTTTATGGACTTAATACACTAGATGCATGCTGGATAGCGGTCGATGTGTGGAGTAATAGTAGTAGATGCAGACAGGAGTCGGTTTACTTGTCTCGGACGTGATGCCTATATACATGATCATTGCCTTGTATATTGTCATGATTATTTGCTTTTCTATCAATTACCCAACAGTAATTTGTCCACCCACCGTATGCTATTTTCTCGAGAGAAGCCTCTAGTGAAAACTATGGCCCCCGGGTCTATCTAAATCATATTACTAAAACCCTAAAAATATTGCTGCCATTTTCTTTTATTTATTTTATTTTGTATTTTTGTTTCAATCTATCTATCTATCATATACAATTTAATCTTGCAATTGACCACCGAGGGATTGACAACCCCTCGTTTGCGTTGGGTGCAAGGATTTGTTGTTTGTGTGCAGGTGCAGCTAACGAGGTGTTGCATGATTCTCGTACTGGTTCGTTTACCTTGGTTTCATAACTGAGGGAAATACTTATCTCTACTGTGCTGCATCATCCCTTCCTCTTCGGGGAAAATACCAACGCAAGCTACAAGTAGCACGGTGCCGCCCCCTCCGGCGGGAGCGGAAGCGACGACAGCTCCACCCGCGTCAAGAGCAAGGATGAGGACTCCGACTAGGCACGGGCGGCATCTATGTTGGAGCCTCGGGGATGACGGCGCCCCGCCTAGGCTTCTTTCTTCTTTTTATTCTCCTGCACTGGATTGATGTAGCCCCATGGGGGTGTGAAAACCATATCTTTTATGTTTTAATTTGATGCTTTTGTGGTTTGGGATGTATGAGTTCCCTCCCGAAGTCCTCTCGTGAGGCCAGTTTTTTTTCCTTTGTTGCCTCAGCGCTCTACGCCATCAGGACCCAGCCCCCGAGCGGGCCTCAGCCGCCGCTGGTATGTCCGGTCGTGATGCCGGGACAAGGCCAGGAGGTGAGGGGCACCGGGAGCTAGTGAGGGCTCCTGAGGCGCGATGCTCAGGGAGCCCCCCTTTGGCGTGCAAGCGGCTCACGCGGAATAAAAATGCCAGCACTCAGCGGGATAGCGAAGGGAGAGAGCTTGAGTGACGGTGAGGGCGTCTGGCGAGGTAGTTAGACTTAGCTTTTTGCGGAGGGTAGCGTCCGGTGACCGAGCCGCGGCTCGCCAGGCGCGCGTGTGCCGTGCTCGGCTCACGAGGCGTGCCTCCTGAGGCGTGGCCCTCGACGTCTTCGTCTTGCGAGGCTCTCTGATTAGGCGATCGCCACAGGTCGGCTCGCGAGGCTCCCGAGTGGCCTGCCTCCTAGGAAAGCTGCACGTCGACAAATTTCACAATGGGGGGAGCAATGCGCGCTCGCTAGCTCGCCCATGGCCATTGCGTGAGGAGATAAGGCACCAAGGACCTTGGTGAGGTGACGTGCACGGGAGCAGGCCCGCGAGCCAGAGCTCAGTCACTTGGATTTAGCGGCGCTGCAGGGACGAACCCGAGCACAGGCGCCGTGCCTAGCCCCTGCTCACGGAATGGTCAGGAGAGGGGTCACGAGCACGTGGCGCTCTCGAGACGGCATCAGACCCAACACGCAATTAAGTAGGCAGCATAAACTCATCAGAGCATGATCAACAAAATCCATTACACAACCAAAAAGGAGAGGGGCGAGGCTGCCATGTCCGGCACGGGTCAGCTTGAGGTTGTTGCGGAAGGTGCGGCGAGGAGGAACTCGGACCATGCGAAGTGATGCTTGGACGCACCTGGCAGAATTGTGCCAGAGAGTCGTCAGATCGCCTGGCGAGGCGCGCTGCGGAAGCTCACTTCGCCAGGACCATGGGGCTCCTGAGGCCCATGGGGCTCGCGATAGGCAGGGGGCTCACGAGGCCCTGGCACGAGGGGCGCCAGCCTCTGGAAGGAGGCACCGGCGTTCCTCAGGCCGAAGGGCATGCGTGCGCCACTGACGGCAGGGCCAGCGCCCTGACCGACTCACGGCAGTTGGAAGGGATCCTGGGGGCCGAACTTGTTGAGACTGGTGAAGTCAATGCACATACGCTCCTTGCCGCTCTTCTTGGGGACGACGACTGGGTTGGCGAGCCATTCGGGATGGCACACCTCTCGGATGACTCCAGCTACTTGGAGCTTCTGAACTTCCTTGACGATGAAATCTTGCTTCTCTAGTGCCTGGCGCCGTGCTTTTTGCTTCACGGGTCGTGCGTTAGGGCACACCGCTAAGTGGTGCTCGATCACCTCCCTCGGCACACCGGACAAGTCAGATGCTTTTCAGGTGAAAACATCCGAGTTTGCCCGAAGGAAGGTGATGAGCGCGCTTTCCTATGCTGGAGGAAGTCCAGCACCGATGGTGGAGGCGGGGCCTGAGCCGCTGCCGTCCACCGACACCTTCTTCGTCTCAGCGCGGTCCTGAGAGAACAGCTGCTTCTTCTTCGCGGGCGCGGCCTCAGGAGGCTCGGCCACGTCCTCGTCAGCCGGATGTGCGGCGGCAGCAGCCTTGTAGGCGTGCTCCAGGGAACAGATCGCATCCTTCTCATCGCAGGTGACAGTGATGATGCCACTCCAGCCAGGCATCTTGAGGACATTGTAGGCATGGTGGGTCGCCGCCCTGAACTTGGTGAGAGCTGGGTAGCCTAAGATGGCGTTGTATGGCAGGCCGATGTGCGCCACGTCGAAGTCGATGAGCTCGGTGTGGTAGTTCTTGCGGGTGCCAAAGGTGACGGGGAGGCGCACTTGCCCCAGAGGGATGGTGTGTTGGGGAACGGAGCATGAATTTCAAAAAATTTCCTACGCTCACACAAGATCTATCCATGGAGATGCATCGCTACGAGAGGGGAGAGTGTGTCTACGTACCCTCGTAGACCGTTTAGCGGAAGCGTCTCACAACGCGGTTGATGTAGTCGAACAATCCTTCGAGCTCCACCGATCGAGTACCGAACGTACGGCACCTCCGAGTTCTACACACGTGCAGCTCGGTGACGTTCCTCGCCTTCTTGATCCAGCAAGACGTCGAGGAAGTAGATGAGTTCCGTCAGCACGACGGCGTGGCGACGGTGAGGGTGAAGTAATCTCGGCAGGGCTTCGCCTAAGCTCTCCGAAAATATGACCGAGGGTGTAAACGTTGGAGGGGGGGTGCCGCACACGGCTAACAATGAATCGTGTTCTTTGGGGTGCCCCCTTGGCCCCGTATATAAAGGATGAGAGGGAGGAGGCCGGCCCCCTAGGGGTGCGCCAAGTGTGGGGAGTCCTACTAGGACTCCTTAGTCCTAGTAGGATTCCACCTCCCATACGGAGTAGGAAAGGGGGAAGGGAGAGGGAAAGGAAAAAGGGGGCTGCGCCCCCTCCCCTAGTCCAATTCGGTTTGGGCAAGGGGGGGCGCGCGCCTCCTCACGTGGCCTGCCTCTCCTTTTCCCGTATGGCCCAATAAGGCCCATTACTTCTCCCGGTGAATTCCCGTAACTCCCCGGTACTCCGAAAAATACCCGAATCACTTGGAACCTTTCCGACGTCCGAATATAGCCTTCCAATATATGAATCTTTACCTCTCGACCATTTAGAGACTCCTCGTCATGTCCGTGATCTCATCCGGGACTCCGAACAAACTTCGGTCACCAATCACATAACTAATATAATACTAAATCGTCATCGAACCTTAAGCATGCGGACCCTACCGGTTCGGGAATGATGTAGACATGATCGAGACGGCTCTCCGGTCAATAACCAACAGCGGAACCTGGATGCTCATATTGGTTCCTACATATTCCACGAAGATCTTTATCGGTCGAACCTCATATGACAACATACGTTGTTCCCTTTGTCCGGCGGTATGTTACTTGCTCGAGATTCGATCGTCGGTATCCAATACCTAGTTCAATCTTGTTACCGGCAAGTCTCTTTACTCGTTCCGTAATACATCATCTTGCAACTAACTCTTTAGTCACGGTGCTTGCAAGGCTTCTGTGATGCTGTATTACCGAGAGGGCCCAGAGATACCTCTCCGATAGTCGGAGTGACAAATCCCAATCTCGATCCATGCCAACTCAACAAACACTTTCGGAGATACCTGTAGTGCACCTTTATAATCACCCAGTTACGTTGTGACGTTTGATACACCCAAAGTATTCCTACGGTATCTGGGAGTTGCATGATCTCATGGTCAGAGGAACGTGTATTTGACATAGTGAAAGCAATAGCAATAAACTGAATGATCATTTGCTATGCTAACGGTTGGTTCAAGTCCATCACATCATTCTCCTAATGATGTGACCCCGTTATCAAATGACAACTCATGTCCATGGTCAGGAAATCTTGACCATCTTTTGAACAACGAGCTAGTCTAGTAGAGGCTTACTAGGGACTCAGTATTTGTCTATTATCCACACATGTATTAAGTTTCCGGTCAATACAATTCTAGCATGAATAATAAACCATTATCATGAACGGAGAAATATGATAATAAACACTTTATTAATTGCCTCTAGGGCATATTTCCAACATGGTGGAGCCATCAGTTACTCCGAAGAAGGGCCTGGTCAGCATCAGCTGGTCGTAGGGCACTTGGAGCATCTCAAAGGTCTCGATGGAGATCACGTTGAGGCCAGCGCCTCCATCGCTGAGGGTCTTGGTGACTGCGACGTTGCTGATGGTGGGAGTGAACAACATGGGGAGTGCGCCTGCGGAGGCCATGGACTTGGGGTGGTCCTTGGAGTCGAAGGTGATGGCGTACTGCGACCACTTGAGGGGTCGCACGGCCTCAGGCCTCGAGAGGGCGGCATTCACCTCGCGAGAGAGCTGCTTGAAGTGGCGGTTGGACGCGGGGGCCTGAGCCACGCCAAGAATGCAGGCGACCGTGCGAGGTTCCTGGTAGCCCCCAGCGCCCTCATCAGGCTGGTTGACGTCGTTCCTTCGGGGCGGCGGCGGCAGTGGCGGGAGAGCGGCATTGGCCTGAGGATTCGCTTCACGAGGCTGGTCACGCCAGGCGGCCTCACGAGGCTGGTCGCGCCAGCCCTGGCGGAAGTTGCCATTGCCGTTGTGGTTGTCCCATCGATTGCTGCCGCGGCCACCTCCGCGGCCGGCACCGCGGCCGTTGCAGTCGTCTCGGCGGCCCTGGCGCTCGTCGCGGAGCAGCCTGAGCTCCTGGTAGTCTTCACTGCTGTGGGAGCGCATGTTGAGGTAGGCGCAGAGCGGCCGGCCGTCCTTCCTGGGCTCGTCGCGGTCACGGCCGCACTTCTGCTCGGGCTCCGCCGCAAGCACGGCAGGATCCTTGCGCTTGGCGTCCTTGTTCTTGGCCTTGGCGGCATCGAGGGCCGCATCGGGGTCGTTGTGGACGAAGAGGCGCCCTTCTTCAGCCTTCGCGCACTTGTCAGCGAGGTCGAACAGCTCAAGCACTGAGTCAAGCTCGTCGTTGATGGCGAGTTTTTCATGCATCTTGACATCCGTGACGCCGGTGGAGAACGCGGAGATGACGGCCGCGTCGAAGGCGTGCGGGATCTTGTTACGCACTTGCCTGAAGCACTGGATGTACTTGCGGAGGGTCTCGTCTGGGCATTGCCGCACGTGCCGCAGGTCGTTGATGGTGAGGAAGTAGTCTTGCGTGCCCTTGAAGTTGGCGACGAACTGGCTGCAGAGCTCGGCCCACGAGGAGATAGATGCCTCAGGGAGGTTCATGAGCCAGGAGCGCGGGCCGTCCTTGAGGGCCATGGGGAACCAGTTCGCCATGACCTTGTCATCGCCGTTCGCCGCCTCAACGCTAAGCGCATAGAGCTGAAGGAACTCTGCAGGGTTGGGGGTGCCGTCGTAGCGTGGAGGTAGCTCAGGCTTGAACTTCGCGGGCCACACCACCCGACGTAGCTCGCGAGTGAAGGCACGGCAGCCCACACCGCTTGAGGGGACTCCGCCGGCGAGGGCGGCACAGTTCTGGTGCCCAGCAACCGCGACCTCCTGGATGGCCTGGTCCTGGCGCTGGCGCTGCCGCTCGAGGAGCACTTGCGCGCCAGGAGGTGCGCATCGGATGATTTAGCAGCTAGCCTCGTCTCGGACAGGCGAGGATGCGCTGCGGGATGGCTCGCGCGCCCGTGCATTGCGCTGGGGCCCGCCGAGCTCGTTGCGCAGAGGAGGCGGCGGGGGAGCGCCGTGCGCCAGGTCCCCAGCGCGAGACGGCGGAGGGCGGAGCGAGTGGGAAGGCGCCGGAGCGTCCCCGGCGGCGTTGATGAGCTCGGTGATGCGACCAAGCTAGGCGTTGTAGCCAGCGTCAGCTGGACGGTAGCGGAGTGATACGTCTCCAACGTATCTATAATTTTTGATTGTAACATGCTATTATATTATCAATCTTGGATGTTTTATATACTTTTAGAAGCAATTTTGGACGTGCCAGTTGCTGTTTTCTGCCTGTTTTTGGTTTTACAGAATATCAATATCAAACGAAGTCCAAATGCCACTAAACTTTTTGGAGTTTTTTTTCTGGACATAACAAACACTAAAAGCTTCGGGAGAAGGACAGAAGCCCCAGGAGGTGGCCACGAGCCACCAGGGCGCGCTTGGGGGGCAGGCGCGCCCTGGTGCCTCGTGGGCCCACCTCTGCCTCTTTTGACCTAATTGCACCACTATAAATTCCCAAAAATCGGGAAACCAACAGAGGAGTCCACAAAATACTTTTGTTGCCACCGCAAGCTTATGTTCTCGAGAGATCCCATCTGGGCGCCTTTTCCGGCACTCTGTCGGGGGGGGGGAATCGATCACGGAGGGGCTCTACATCAACCTTGCTGCCCTTCCAATGATGCGTGAGTAGTTTACCACAGACCTTAGGGTCCATAGTTAGTAGCTAGATGGCTTCTTCTCTCTTTTTGATCGTCAATACAATGTTCTCCTTGATGTTCTTGGAGTTCTATCCGATGTAATCACTTTTTGTGGTGTGTTTGTTGGGATCCGATGAATTGTGAGTTTATGATCAGATTATCCATGAATATTATTTGAGTCTTCTCTGAACTCTTTGATGCATGATTATTATAGCTTCGTATTTCTTCTCCGATCTATTTTTTTGGTTTGGCTAACTAGATTGATTTATCTGGCCATGGGAAGAGGTGCTTTGTAATGGGTTCGATCTTGCGGTGCTCAATCCCAGTGATAGTAGGGGACATGACACATATGTATCATTGCTATTAATGGTAAAAAGATGGGGTTTATTCATGCGTGAGGTCACTTTGTCTACATCATGTCATCTTGCTTAAGGCGTTACTCCGTTCTTTTATGGACTTAATACACTAGATGCATGCTGGATAGCGGTCGATGTGTGGAGTAATAGTAGTAGATGCAGGCAGGAGTCGGTCTACTTGTCTCGGACGTGACGGCTATATACATGATCATTGCCTTGGATATCGTCATGATTATTTGATTTTCTATCAATTTCCCAACAGTAATTTGTTTACCCACCGTATGCTATTTTCAAGAGAGAAGCCTCTAGTGAAAACTATGGCCCCCGGGTCTACTCCTATCATATATTAAAAATCCTAAAAATACCTTGCTGCACTTTTTCTTTATTTATTTTATTTTGTATTTTTTTTGATCTACCTATCTATCACCATACAATTTAATCTTGCAATTAACCGCCAAGGGATTGACAACCCCTTGTTTGCGTTGGGTGCAAGGATTTGTTGTTTGTGTGCAGGTGCTGCTAACGAGGTGTTGCGTGATTCTCCTACAGGATTGATAACCTTGGTTTCATAACTGAGGGACATACTTACCTCTACTATACTGCATCATCCCTTCGTCTTCAGGGAAAAAAACCAACGCAGATCACAAGTAGCACAGAGCAGCTCGCGCGCCATGAGTAGCGCGGCCTGCGCGTTCGGCGGCCCACGGTGGGAGAGGGAGGAAGAGGCCATGGCGGTGTGGCCGTTTGCCTGCACGGAGGGGTGTAGGGTGGAGTCCTGCTGCTCACGGGCAGCGGGCTCGGTGGCGGCAGCAGCTGCGGTCTCGACAGGGCGGCGGTGGTTGGCACGGGCCACCTGCTCCGTCTGAGCCACGCGGCCAGCCCTGCGCTCAGCGCGCTCGCGGAGTGCGTCGGCCATGGGGCTGGTGGAGTGGAGGATGAAGCTGAAGCACAGTAGCGCACCCCTACCTGGCGTGCCAAATGTCAGAGTTCGGGCTCCGGGGACCCAAAGGTTCGAACACTGGGGTGAGCTCGTTCCTACCTCTCATCCTCTACCACAACCTAACTACGGCGAAGCTACGGCGAGAGCGCGTGAGTGGGAGCGGACCATGGACTCAGCAGTTTACCCAGGTTCGGGCCACCTTGTGGTGTAAAACCCTACTCCTGCTTGGTTGGGATTGCAACGAGCAAGAAAGTGTTCTCGCATACAAGGTGGAGAGGGAGAAAGAATCAGTCGAAGCCCCTCCTACCATGGCAGCACTGTCCCTTTATACCTGCCTTGGTCCTCTTCCCCCCTCAAAACTTAGGTGGGAAGGGTTGCCACACTTGGCGGGTTTTGAAAGGCGACAGGCGCTTAGGTTATCCTGACTAAAGGCGGTCTTCGCCTCCAAAAGCATGATCCATGACGCGCCGGTGGGCTCGGTGATGACCTCCGCCCTGCGCGCCCGCCGTCTTGGTCTTCTTTCGCCGATCGGGCAACCTTTGGGGTTGCTTTGGGAAGTGGGTTGCTGGCCTTGCTCCCTTAGCACAAAAGGGGGAACCCTCTTCATCCGCGTCTGCTAGCACGGCCTCTGTCGCCGTTCATCGCCGCGCGCGTCACCCACGTGATGGGCACGAGACCGCGCTACCGAGCCAAACAGCACTTGTCCGGCGTGTCTTCGGGAGGGTGCCTCGGGAGGCCGCCTCGCGAGGCTATTGGTGAAGCGGCCGAGTCTTGTTAGCTTGCTCCCTGAGGAGGGGCTCTCAGGAGGCCAGGGCCTCACGAGGGGTTCTGGTGAGATGCTCGATGGTGGCGGCCTGCTAGGCCCACGCCAGGCGTTGCGCCTTGGGCCAAAGGCAGATGGGCCAGGGTACCCTGGGTTCCATGGGCCCGACAGTATCGTGTTGAAGAAGGCGGAGTAGCTTATGTTCAAAGCTTTTGCCGGGATGGTGTGCTGAGGAAGACTGGGTACCATACTTTAGAAGCTTCCCCTCCTGGTTGCTTACCGAGGAAGACTTGGTGCCTTATGCCGGAAGCTTTCTATGGTAGCTTACCGAAGAAGACAGAGTATCTTAGGCTGGAGGCTATCCACATATCGTACTGAGAAAGATTTGAGGAGCCTTGCATCGTAAGCTTCGCTGGTAGCATACGAAGGAAGACTGGGTTGCTTACACCAGAAGTTCCTCTCTATGATATGCTGACTGAATGCCATATATACCACCTCACAACTCCTGTTGTTGATTACCTTTGACCCGGTTGGTCTTGCACCCAAGTTATCTTCCTGCTGATTCTTTACGGTTCTCATGGTTACATACTGAGGCAGTTCTGATGTTGACAACCAATCCGGGATGTCATTTGCATTCAAACTGGATATTCCCAAGACGGTCAACTGATAATTCCATCCTGTTTGGCTGAGCTCCCAAAATACTTGAAATCATCATTGATTCTTTGAGTCTGATGGCCGTTGATGAGCAACTTCCATAGGGAAAAGTATTGTGACACCGAGGAGCCAAATGAAAAGGCAAATGAAAACTGCTCAATGAAATGCACCAAGCTTACGAAAACCACACTTTATTGCTACTCAAGGCCATTTACAACATTCGGTACTACTACAACTTATGCAGCACGAACCTCGCAGATGTTTAGGTACTATGATCGGGTGGCGGGTTACTGGAGAGCGAAGGGGATGGCGGAGAGGTTGACGAAGCTAAAGCCATACCAAGCGCTCTTCGGGCACGGGTTGCATCGTCATCCGAGCGAACAGGAGGAAATCTAACCCGTCTGGGAGTGGTGGCCATAGTGGGATAATAGTGGAAGGCACGATTCTCTTGCATCGCGCTCTCCTGATGACGAAGAACGGTAAGGCCTACTAGGGTGTCAAGTTGGATAGCGCGTTCTGGTGTAGAGGCATAACCACCATGGAGACAATAGGTGCACTTCCCCATAGGTAGGGTGACTGACAGGAGGACACTGGCATGATACTCAAGCACCAGTCCTGCAAGCGGGGTCTGGAACACTTGGTAACTTGGCATCTCTCCACTGGGATAGAGAAGACACCAAACATCCCAAAGCAGGGATGCGAAACTGAGTGGTGCAGGGGCTGGGTCATAGTCAATCGAAACGGATGCCATCTAGAAGATCAACTGATTAGTATGCCAAATCAATATGCATGCTATGCGGCAAACAAATGCAACACCCAAATGCAGCAAACCAATTAGACTCTATACTATTGGTTTCTAACACTCGCGCTGACTAAGGCGTCCTACAGCCAGACCTGCTCTGATACCAAACCTTGTGGCACCCCGGCTCAGAGGAACCTGAACACCCCGTATTCCAGCCTAGAAATCAAGTCTTCTGGAATACGACACTGCTTGGCATAGAAAAAAATCAGCTCTTTATTACAAATAATTGGGGTACAAGGGTTTGGGGTATTACAAAGGGTTACATTGGCACGGCGATACTATGCCTGCTAAGGTAGCTCTATGCTAGCAGCGGGACAACTCGTAGCAGCGAAATAACTTCTAGCTGCGGAACTGCGATGACAGTGATGGACTCCACTCTGCAGGGACTCTGGCTGGGACATGTCCTAGCTCGCAATACGGAATCCTCAGTCTACGCAAACATGGCAGCACCTGCAAGCTGGCATGACACGCCAGGTGAGTACTTTGAATGTACTCGCAAGCTCACAACAAATAAAAGCATCAAGGCAAAGCAACATCACAGCAATCATGATTATATCAGGATCAGTGGTTACTAAAAGAGTAGAGGAAAATATTAAACATGTTATCTCTAAACTATCTGCAATAATCACCATTGTTTAAGGTCACAGAGACCGCCTTACTCTTGGTTATCCAGTCGAACAATCTATGCTCTTGATCAATTCATAATCAAGATCGTTTAACGATCATTCTCGAGGTCATCTCCAAGACAATCAACGGCTTTCTGCCAAGCGGTTACCCCAATACACCAAGACGAGTTCTTCCATCATTAACAAGTCATTCCATCATTGGTGTTGATCAAATAGTGTGACTTAGTGCGAACTATGTCCAATATCGTGGACTCGGCTATTTGAATAGATTCTTATACTCTGCAGAGGTTGCGCACTTTACCCACACCATGGACATTCGTCCAACGAAACTCGCCTAACCTATGACCCTTCTATCATACCACCGACACGTCCTCTCTGAGGTCATGCCCTGGGTCGCCCCTGTGTCACTTCTGACACCTGCCATCGTCGTGGCCAAACTAAACTGTCCCAAACGGGGACCTGAGCTCAATAAACAAACCGGGCTCACAAGATTATCGCCGTCTACCTGATCAGGGTAGCACGCGCGCATAACCTTCCCTCTTTGGTGGTACTGATAAAAGAGCATGAGGTTAGTCCAAGTCAAGCCCGTCCCATTCTGGCAGATATGGTTGCACTAGAAAGCTCGGTCCAGTGGCACTTGATCAACGAATGAAGGAATTTACTCCCAAGTGACTTCTCTGTCATAACTGATACTCCGGTATTACAATGATCCATGTTATAGCAATAGCCAACTAGCGAGCAACATGATCAAGCTACTGCTACTGATTCCATAGTCAGAATGCTGGACGGGAATTACAAAATAATCATAGACGGTAATCTCCTACTCCAACAGCATCATGGCATCATCAAACTTGTAGACTACTAGTCACTAGTAATCCAATGACAGTAACATATCCAAGAATTTCTCTAAGTGTTGCATGAACAAACCAATTATAAATAATTCAAGTTTTAGCCCAAATACTTATTTAAACCATGGCATTGCAATGTAGTCATGCAAATGAGAGTTGTGGCTTGCCTTGCACCAAAGGAGTGTGGGAGTACTCCTGTCCTTCACCAACCTTTCCAAAACACTCTAAAAAATATTTTTGAAGTCATTTGTAAATAATACAAAGAGCATTTTTCCCTGTCTAGAAATTCTAGACCGATGAGAAAAATACCAAAATTTTACAACAGATAAAGGAGCTCATAAGAAAAATAATGCAAAAAGAATTAACTCATTTGGACTTATGGTTTTAAAGTAATGGATGGTCAAAGTTTGGTCAAAATTCTGGATTAAAATAGACTTAAACAGAAAATCAGAAAAACTTCCAGCGGGCCACGTCGAAAGCGTAAATGCAGAGTACGCTTCCACTTGTGTACCGCTTCGGGCGCGGTTGAGTCACTGACGGGTGGGGCCCGGCTGTCTGTTTTAAAGAGAATGAGAGGGAGCAGAGAGATGGCGGGCATACCGGCGGCCGTTCGCCGGTGTTGAGGCCACGGCGGAGCTGGGAGAGGGTGGGGATGGAACAAGCGCTCGATGGCGAGCACGCCTGTACCCGTAGCTCATCGGGAGGTGGCCGGACGGCGTCAGCCCCTTCCTCTTAGGCGGCGGCGAGCTACGGTGGTTGTCAGGGTCGGCGATTCCGGTGATGATTTGGGTAGCGAAGGGGCTGGGGAGGACCAGGGGATCACTAGGAGCTCGATAGTGGCCTCGGTTGGGGCTGGGGTGGATGGGAGCGAGCTGGTGGAGCAGGAGCAGAGCGGCGGAGCTCCTCATCAGAGATGGGGAAGGAGGGCCTCTCGGCTTGCTCCAGCGCTGCTGGGTGACGATTGCGAAGTGGGGAGGGCGAGTGGTGAGGAGAGGGAGCGCCGGGGAGCGACTTTTATAGCCGAAGGGCGATGCCCGAGCCGAATGCTGCCGAGGGGAAAACACCGGCTTCCTGCGTTGAGCTGGACGTCATGCTGGTGGCCAGACCACGTAGGGAAGTGACGGGAGAGAGCAGATGAGTTATGGCGACGGCGCGGAGCTGCGGGGAAGCTGCCAGCCAGCGCGGCCACAGTGCCCGCACTGTGCAGTGCGTGGCGGCAATTGGCTGCATCCTGCGAGCTCGCTGCCGGCGACGGGAGGGCTCCAGTAGGGCCAGGTGGACGGTGGGGAGGATGGTGGCGCTCCAGGACACGGTACGGCGACGCGGTCGTGCAGAGCCAGCGAGGCCCGAGAGGACTCGGCGCACAGAGCATGGGTTTGCCCAGTCAGACGCGTGGTCACCGTGTGTACTGGCGCATGCGGTGCGCTCCGGCTCGTCCGGTCATGTCCACGCGGTAGTCCCTTCCAAATGTAGTCTCGCTATGCATCTGGTTTGACAAGAGGTAGCTTGGACAGCTGGCCAGCTTCTAGACAAGTTTCTGGACAGAAACTTGGACAGGTTGCTGGAAAAGAATGACTAGGGTTTTGAGAGGGAAAATTTGTCACACTGAAGTGTAGTAGGAAGGTTCATATACTGGAGAAAATTCAGGCCAAATGGACAAGTTTTAAGTGTAGTAGCTTCATAACTACATCTCTGGTCCAGAAACTTGTTGAAGATGATGCACTCACATGGATGGGCTCCTTGAGGTGAAACTTGGTATCTGTGGGTTATTTGGTGGTGGCAAGATGCTATAGAAATTTCATACCATTTGGGTAAGTGTAAATGGTACTTCCTTCACAATGCCTCCCACTAGACAGAAACTTGGGAGAATTTTGTGGAGAAAATGGCTTGACAAAATGATGTGAGTTTTGGCATGCTCAAGGGATACAACGATATCTGAGTGCTGGATAAATTTCAGAATTTTTGGAGCAATAGAAAATACAGTTCCTTCACAAACTGAAATTATGACCAGAAACAAAGATTGGATGGTGTGCTCACCATAAGAATGGAATCTTGAATATTTTCACATATCCAAGGTTCACATGGTCCAAAGAATTTATGAGAATTTTCGTAGAATTTTTGGGAAGACAGAAATATAGGTTGCTTCACAACCTAAAGAAAAAGGGCTATTCCTTTAATAGAAAAGGAATATTAAATTGGGACAGAAATTTGGATTGGGCAAGAATAGAAATGACATGACTTGGGAGAAGTTTTTGGAAGCATTGATTCACTTGGGAAAAGAAAGTAAAAATATTCCCAAGTTTTAAGTCCATCGAGCCATTCAGAATAAAATCCAAACCAAATTCCAAATTAAATTTCAAATGGGTTTTTGAAAAGAGAAGTTGGGAAAAACAGGGTGTCACACAGTTAACCCTCATACTCCTCTCTGTCTACGACTACAGTGTCGTGTCTTCCCCATCTCCGGGTCATTCCTGTCCGGGGCCTCACCGTCGTCCACCGCCTTGGTGCGCTAGGTGCGGCGTGGTCAACATGGTCAACAAACGAAAGTCATGGGAAGAGGACTGTACTTGGAGAGGCTGACAGTGGGGACGTACCAGGTCCATGGACGCACGCCTGCAACTGCCTACTTATTACGCGAAAAAAAGATTCCTCCCCTGACAGCTGGGACCCACCAGGTTGAAGTGTACGTATAGTGTTATCTGTGCGGCCCCAATCGTGTATGTACATGCTACTTTGTGTCCAACAATGAACCATGGCCGAGTAAATCGTTTACAGGTCACGCAATCATGTCTAAATCGTGTAAACATACGTACAACCACGCTGCAAAAAATACGGACACGTACGTACATATGGGAGGGGTCTCGAACGCGTACTCGCACATACGTACGGCCAGGCCTCGTGTACATGGAGAGGCAACAGGCAGAGGCAATGGACGGCTACACTGGATGGTGGGGGTACGTAGCAACGACGTCATATTCATCGGCAGCCAACCGGCCGGGTCGGAACGGACGAAACAGTGTCGTTTCCATCAGGAGCCAACTGACTGGGTTGGGATGCGTCCTGTTCATCAGGAGCCAACAGGCTTGGACGGAACTGCCAAAAAGGGGTCCTATTCATTGACCCCCCCCCCACTGGCTGGGGGTCTGGCGTACCGCAAAATGTAGAAAATGGACTTCTGTTCAACCACTTACGGTCAAAACGGGGTCCTGTTCATCGGGAGGGGTCTGGCGTACCGCAAAACAGAGGAAATAGACTTCTCTTCAACTGGCTACTGTCGAAACGGGGTCCTTTTCATCGGGCGGGGTCTGGCGTACCACAAAATGGAGGAAACGGACTGCTCTCCAACCGCCTAGGGTCGAAATGGTGTCCTGTTCATTGGGAGGGTTTTGGTGTACCACATGGGCTACTGTTCTTCCACCATCGACCTCCTCCAGCCTCCATGGGCTACTGTTCATCCACTGTCTACTTCCTCCAGCCTCCACGGGGTCCTGTTCATCCACCCCAACCAGCTGGGGTGTGGCGTACCGCGGCACGGCTTCCTTTGGGTCCTGTTCATCCAGCGCCAACCGCCTACTACCACGGGGTCCTGTTCAGGCTGGGGTGGGCCATACGAGCAGTCGGCAGCAATGAGAACTGTTCAGCCATAGCCAACCAACTAGCTAGGTCAACTCACCATGTCTCGCGCAAGGGCTCGATCGATGCAAAGTCTTGATGTGGCACCCCGCCTGATTACCACTGTAGCCAGACGGTCGCCGCACACGCCAGCCTTGGTAATCACTCTGGCGTGCACGTTTACAACAAGTATCATGAACACAGGCATTTGTATTAATAGATATATAAGTTTTACATGATATTTTACAAGGGTGATGGCAGCGGAAAAGCTCTATCTAAGGCAGCATGGTTCTGGTGCGGCTCGAATCCACGGGGATCTGACTGGGTTACTCTTCTAGCCCGCGAACACTCTGGCTCCTCGCTAGTGGATGTCGGATCCTTAGGTGAACCTGGCCACATTGAAGGCCGCTGAGTACTTTTGAATGTACTCGCAAGCAAACCAAACAAACATATACACCAAGCAAAGCAATCCATGGCATTCAAGCATGCACTTGTTATCTTAACAGTATTAGCTATCATGTTATGGCAGGATTATCTGGCATGATAACTACTAGAGTAAATACAGTAAGGTAAAGCATATCAAGTAAATAATCCATACTCCGAGTATTCTCATGATCCAAATCCGATCCAAACCTTGCGGTCATCCGACCGCTCATCTCATAGCCATCGCATGGCTAGCATTCATGTCCCTATCATCGGATGTCCATGCATCTGTACTGCAAGTCTGACAAATCTTACTCTGGTTCGTTATTAGCAAACATACGGTTAACTCCTTCGGACTCGACACAGACCGAATAGTGTGACCTAGTATGAACTGTGTCCCATGACCGAGGACGCGGCTATTCAAATAGATTTACACTCTGCAGAGGTTGCGCACTTTACCCACACTCAGCTATTCAAATAGATTTATGATACATCTCCAACGTATCTATAATTTATGAAGTATTCATGCCATTTTGATTATAGTTTTGTAAGATATTGGTGCACTTTTATATGGCTTTTATATGATTTTCATGGAATAACATATTGACCTAGTGCCCAGTGCCAGTTGCTGTTTTCTGCTTGTTTTTGGTTTTTCAGAAAATCTATATCAAATGAAGTCCAAATGCAGCGAAACTTTTTGACGAATTTTTCTGGAACATAAGAGACACTAGAAGCTTCGGGAGGTGGCCAGAAGACCCACAAGGGCCCCACGAGCCACCAGGGCGCGCCACCCCCCAGGTGCGCCCTGGTGCCTCGTGAGCCCCCTGTGGCCCTTCTTCGCGTGATTCTAACGCCAAAAAATCATATATTTTAAGAAACCCCCGAAAGTTAACCTAGATGAGTTTTTACGCTACCGCAAACCTCTGTACCTCCACGATCTAATCTACAGCCCTTTTCCGGCACCCTGCCGAAGGGGGGAATCATCACCGGAGGCCATCTTCATCATCCCGGCGGTCTCCATGACGAGAAGGGAGTAGTTCACCCTCGGGGCTGAAGGTTTGTACCAGTAGCTATGTGTTTGATCTCTCTCTCTCATGTTCTTGATTTGGCACGATCTTGATGTATCACGAGCTTTGTTAATATAGTTGGATCATATGGTGTTTCTTCTCTCTCTATCTTTGTTGTGATGAATCGAATCTTTTCCCTTTCAGGTTTCGTTATTGTAGGATTGAATATTTCAGATTTGAGAACACTTGATGTATGTCTTGCATATGAATACTCGTGGTGACAATGGGGTATTATATTGAATCACTTGATATATGTTTTGGCATTCAACTCGCGGATTCCCGCGGTGACATTGGGGTAATCTATGCATAGGGGTTGATGCACGTTTTCATTATCTTTTCTCCGATAGAAACTTTGGGGTGCTCCTTGGAGTTCTTTGTGTGGATTGAATATTATGATTATGAAGTTGTTTGATGCATATCATATAATCAACTCACGGATACTTGTGGCGACATTGGAGTATCTAGGTGACATTAGAGTTGGTTGATGTGTATCATATGGTGTTATTTTAGGACGAACTCTAGGGTTGTTTGTGACACTTATAGGAATAGCTCAATAGATCGATCAGAAAGGATAACTTTGAGGTGGTTTCGTACCCTACAAACAATTTCTATCTTATGTTCTCCGCTAATAGGAACTTGGGAGTGATTCTTTATCGCACGTTGAGGGATGGTTATATGATCCAATTATATTAGCATTCTTGAGAGATTGCACTAGTGAAAGTATGAACCCTAGGCCTTGTTTTCAAGCATTGCAATACCGTTTGTGCTCACTTTTGTTACTTGTTACCTTGCCGTTTTTATATTTTCAGATTACAAAAACCTATATCTACTATCCATACTACACTTGTATCACCATCTCTTCGCCGAACTAGTGCACCTATACAATTTACCATTGTATTGGGTGTGTTGGGGACACAAGAGATTTCTTGTATTTGGTTGCAGGGTTGTTCGAGAGATACCATCTTCAACCTATGCCTCCCATGGATTGATAAACCTTAAGCCATCCACTTGAGGGAAAATTGCTACTGTCCTACAAAACTCTACGCTTGGAGGCCCAACACGAGTCTACAAGAATAAGTTGTGTAGTAGACATCAAGCTCTTTTTTGGCGCCGTTGCCGGGGAGGTGAGTGCTTGAAGGTATATCTTTAGATCTTGCAATCGAATCTTTTAGTTTCTTGTTTTATCACTAGTTTGGTTTATAAAAGAAAACTACCAAAAAAATGGAATTGAGGTTGCCTCATATTATTCGTCTTTATAATGTCTTTCTTGAAAATGATGGAGCGGAAAATTGTGCTCAATTGATAGAAGAAGAATTCAATAAAATGTTTGGCATAAAATCTTTGAATGATGAGCATGATTGCAATGTTGTTTGTATGAATTCTATGAGTATCCATGATGCTAATGATATGCAAAGCCACAAGCTTGGGGATGCTATGTTTGATGAAGATGATATTTTTAGTCCCCCGAGTTTTGATGAGAAAATTTATTATGATGATAGCATGCCTCCTACTTATGATGATTATATTGATAAAAGTGGATTTGGAGAGGTCATGACCTTATTTAGTGAAGAATCCACTATTTTGGAAGAGGTTTCAATTGATTATGACAACAAAGTTGCTATCTATGATGATTAATGTGATGACATGTATGCTATAAAGAATAATGATAACTATGAAACTTGTAATCATGATTTTAATTTTCAACTGGATTATGCCAAATAAGTATCTCATAATAGTTATTTTGTTGAATTTGCTCCCACTATTATGAATGAGAAGAAAATTGCTTATGTGGAGAGTAATAAAAATTCTATGCTTGTGGATCATGAAAAGAATGCTTTATGTGATAGTTATATTGTTGAATTCATTCATGATGCTACTGAAAATTATTATGAGAGAGGATCATATAATAGTAGGTATTGCAATAATATCAAGTTTCCTCTCTATGTGTTGAAAGTTTTGAAGTTATGCTTGTTTTGCCTTCCTATGCTAGTTGATTCTTGCTCCCATAAACTATTTGATCACAAAATCCCTATGCATAGGAAGTGGGTTAGGCTTAAATGTGCTTGTCATATGCTTCATGATGCTCCCATTATGTTTCAATTCTTCACTTTTATGTGAGCATCATTAAAATCAACATGCCTAGCTAAAAGGGCATTAAAGAAAAGTGCTTGTTGGGAGATAACACAACTTTTATACCTACTGTTTTTGTGTGTTCACTTGATTAAGCTACTGTAATAATCATATTATATATTTTTCCTTTCAATAGTGTGCCAAGTAAAGCCTTTGGGATAGTGTGGACGCTTGTTGATTTGATTCTGTGCAAAAACAGAAACTTTTGCGTCCAGTGCTGGAATTTCTATTCTGTACTGGAGAGTGAAAAAATTCTGAAATTTTTACACAGTATTGGGTTACAATTTTTTTACGTTTTCCTAATTTTTCATAATTTTTGGAGGTAGATAAGTATGGTTTTTAAATCGCTCACTACACGCTGTTCTGTTTTTGACATATTCTGTTTTCGATGCGTAGTTTGCTTTTTTAGTGTTTCCATAGCTTATATTGAGTAATATAAATTGTGGAAATGATATAATACAGTAGTAATTATGTGAGAACAATTATGAATATTGTCTTGACAGTACCTAAGTGGATGATTTATTTTTATCATAACAACCTATCTCACGAAGTTTCGTTAAGTTTTATGTGAATGAAGTTTTCAAGTTTTGAGTGAGATATCGATATGAGGAGAATAAGGAGTGTCAAGACCCTAAGCTTGGGGATGCCCAAGGCACCCCAAGTTAATATTCAAGGAAACCCAAGCAACTAAGCTTGGGGATGCCCCGGAAGGCATCCCCTCTTTCGTCTTCAACACTATCGGTAACCTCACTCGGAGCTATATTTTTATTTGTCACATAATATGAGTTTTGCTTGGAGCATCATTTCCTTCTGTTTATATTTTCTTGCTGTTATCAATAATCATGTTTTGTATCTTTTAGTTCAATAAAAATGTTAATTATAGCCTTTACCATGCTCAGTTGCAAGTTCATGTGTTGCTGTCTGAAAACAGAAAGTTTTTTGTTATGTCCAGAATATTGCTGAATAGTCAGAACCTGATAAAAATATGAAATTTTTATACAGTAAGAATGCATGAGTTCTCTGTCACGTGGTAATTTTTCAGAATTTTTGGAGTTAGGGAAGTATCGATTCTTATTCCCCTTTTACAGACTGTTCTGTTTTGGCAGATTGCTGTTATAGTTGCATTGTTTGCATATGTTTGCATGTTTAATGTTTCTATTTGAGGATAGGAGTTTTAAATATGAAGAGGCATTTAGTATGCAATGTTTAATTATAATTTTTGTGATTTTCTACAGTAGAGAATGTTAAGGTTTTGAGTTGATTTATACTAGCTTATCTCACGAGTTCTTGTTGAGTTTTGTGTGGATGAAGTATTTAAGATTTTGGGAAACCGTGATATGAGAGGAATTAAGGAGACACAAGAGCTCATGCTTGGGGATTCCCAAGGCATACCAAATTAATATTTCAAGAAGTCTCAAGCATCTAAGCTTGGGGATGCCCCGGTAGGCATCCCACCTTTCTTCATCAATAACTATCAGTCAGTTTTGGTTGAGCCTAAGTTTTTGCTTCTTCACATGATATGTGCTACCCTTGAAATGTCATTTTATTTTGTTTTCTTTGCTGTTTGAATAAAATACTTAAGATCTGGAATTTTTAAATGAGAGAGAGTCCTCACATAGCTACCTATTTACTTAGCTACTCTTTTGATCTTCACTTATATCTTTTTGGAGTAGTTTGTCATTTACTCTTGTGCTTCACTTATATCCTGTGAGTAAATTGTTGAAATGAATTGAATATCATAAAGTTGAAATTTATATGCTTCATATGCTTGTCCCATGGGGAGTAGTGACTTCACATACAAGAAGTATAAGTGGTAAAATTTATTGAAAGTTAACAAACATAGCATTGGTCACTTGAACAATTCATGAAAGAATTTTGAAGGAAGAGAAATTTCACATATAAATATACTATCTTGGACATCTTCTATGATTGTGAGCTCCCATTAATTATTTTCAAGCTTGATCAAGTAGTTGACGTTGGACAAGGAAGACAACGTAATGAGTTATGTCTGTTTATATTCACATAGAAGTTATATTGTCATGGATCCTCTAACATGTGGTGCTTGCTTAGGATCTTTTGCTAGCCAAAAATTCGTACTAAGTAGAGATACTACTTATGCATCCAAAACCCTTAAACCAAGTTTCTTGCCATGAGTGTCCACCATACCTACCTATGGATTGAATAAGATCCTTCAAGTAAGTTGTCATCGGTGCAAAAAGCAATAAGAATTGCTCCTAAAATATGTATAATCTTTTATTGCAAGGGAAAATAACCGTTGTACGAACTTGTGATGGTAAAGAAATAAAAGCGACGGACTGCATAATAAAGGTTACTATCACAAGGGGCAATATAACGTGACGTTCCTTTGCATTAAGGGCTTGTGCATCCAACAACAAAAAGCGCATGACAACCTCTGCTTCCCTCTGCGAAGGGCCTATCTTTTACTTTTCTGTATTTACTTTTATGCAAGAGTCATTAATGTTCATCCCTATTCCGCTCTATTTATTCTTTAGTTGGCAAGCATTATGTGGTAGGGAAAGATCCAGGCACATATATCCAGTTGAATATAGGTGATCATGAGTTATTATTGTTGACATTATCCTTGAGATAAATAAGTTGGGAGGCGAAACATTAAGCCCCTATCTTCGTACGTGTTTGACTGAAACGGTTAGTTCTAAAAATATGCTTTGAGTGTCAGCAATCATGGAAGACTAAAAGATGGTTGAGTATGTGGAATTTGCTAGATCAAAGCTCTTACATAGACCCTTCCTGAAAATAAGATGAATTGCAATTGTTTGATGACTGAGAACATAGTTTGTTAGTTTTCAAGAAAGTTTATGGCCTATACTTTAAACATGTGAATAGCTTGCTACTTCATCATGAGAAGTTTTATGAGATGAGCTACTGATTATGATATATATTGATGCTAGAAAAAGTGATTGAAATTATCATTGATCAAACTTATTCACTATGCTAGCATTCACAATTCATAAATTATTTCTTTTATCATTTACTTACTCGAGGACGAGCAGGAATTAAGCTTGGGGATGCTGATACGTCTCCAACGTATCTATAAATAATGAAGTATTCATGCCATGTTTATTATAGTTTTGTATGATTTTGGTGCACTTTTATATGGCTTTTATATGATTTTCATGGACTAACATATTGACCTAGTGCCCAGTGTCAGTTGTTGTTTTCTGCTTGTTTTTGGTTTTCCAGAAAATCTATATCAAATGAAGTCCAAATGCAGCGAAACTTTTTGATGATTTTTTCTAGAACATAAGAGACACTAGAAGCTTCTGGAGGTGGCCAGAAGACCCACAGGGGCCCCACGAGCCACCAGGGCGCGCCACCACCCAGGTGTGCCCTGGTGCCTCGTGGGGCCCCTGTGGCCCTTCTTCACGTGATTCCAACGCCAAAAAATCATATATATTCAGAAACCCCCAAAAGTTAACCTAGATGAGTTTTTACGCCACCGCAAACCACTGTACCTCCACGATCTAATCTACAGCCCTTTTCCGGTACCCTGCCGGAGGGGGGAATCATCACCAGAGGCCATCTTCATCATCCCGGTGGTCTCCATGACGAGGAGAGAGTAGTTCACCCTCGGGGCTGAGGGTTTGTACCAGTAGCTATGTGTTTGATCTCTCTCTCTCATGTTCTTGATTTGGCACGATCTTGATGTATCACGAGCTTTGTTAATATAGTTGGATCATATGGTGTTTCTTCTCTCTCTATCTTTGTTGTGATGAATCGAATCTTTTCCCTTTGAGGTTTCGTTATTGTCGGATTGAATATTTCATATTTGAGAACACTTGATGTATGTCTTGCATATGAATACCCGTGGTGACAATGGGGTATTATATTGATTCACTTGATATATGTCTTGGCATTCAACTCGCGGATTCCCGCGGTGACATTGGGGTAATCTATGCATAGGGGTTGATGCATGTTTTCATTATCTTTTCTCCGATAGAAACTTTGGGGTGCTCCTTGGAGTTCTTTGTGTGGATTGAATATTATGATTATGAAGTTGTTTGATGCATATCGTATAATCAACTCACGGATACTTGTGGTGACATTGGAGTATCTAGGTGACATTAGAGTTGGTTGATGTGTATCATATGGAGTTATTTTAGTACAAACTCTAGGGCTGTTTGTGACACTTATAGGAATATCTCAATAGATCGATCGGAAAGGATAACTTTGAGGTGGTTTCGTACCCTACAAACAATTTCTATCTTATGTTCTTCGCTAATAGGAACTTGGGAGTGATTCTTTATCGCACGTTGAGGGATGTTATATGATCCAATTATATTAGCATTGTTGAGAGATTGCACTAGTGAAAGTATGAACCCTAGGCCTTGTTTTCAAGCATTGCAATACTGTTTGTCCTCACATTTGTTACTTGTTACCTTGCTATTTTTATATTTTCAGATTACAAAAACCTATATCTACTATCCATACTACACTTGTATCACAATCTCTTTGCCGAACTAGTGCACCTATACAATTTACCATTGTATTGGGTGTGTTGGGGACACAAGAGATTTCTTGTATTTGGTTGAAGGGTTGTTCGAGAGAGACCATCTTCAACCTACGCCTCCCACGAATTGATAAACCTTAGGTCATCCACCTGAGGGAAAATTTCTACTGTCCTACAAAACTCTATGCTTGGAGGCCCAACACGAGTCTACGAGAATAAGTTGTGTAGTAGACATCAATTTACACTCTCCAGAGGTTGCGCACTTTACCCACACTATGGAGCACCTGGCCTCGTACTCCCATTCGGGTGGACCGGTGCTGCTCCAACATAACTTTTCTATTGCCTGGCACTCTTACGGTCCCACCGACAACCATACCCCTTCCGGGTCATGTCCTGGGTGGCCCCTGTGTCACTTCTGACACCTGCCACCATCGTGGCCAAACTAAACTGTCCCAAACGGGGACCACGCGCAAATAACCTGGGCTCACAAGGTTATCGCCGCCTACCGGGCCAGGGTAGCACGCACGCATAACCTCCCCTCTTTGGAGGTACCGACAAGAGGCAAGACAATAGACCAAGTTAGGGTCTTCCCATAAAGACAAGTGTGGCTGCACTGATGAGCTCGGTTCAGTGGCACTATGACTTGATCCAGCCGACGGAGGAGGTTCTTGTCATTATTAAGTCACATTCTTTAACATTGCAATAACAGTAACAATGCACGATGAAAACATAACAACTTATCTCCATAATGTCACCTACGAGTCACTAGTGTGATAATATGATGAATACTAGCAAGTATTGCAAATAGTAATACAAATTAACAGGGGTTTAATTACTTTTAACACCGGCATATTCATTAATTAAACACACAAGAATAACATAGAGCAATGCTGTAGGGCATATATCAGATGGTCGGCTTGCCTGGGGGTCGATAGATTCGCCGAAGAGAAGTGTGATCACCTCGTGGAAAAATTCGCCGGAGAAGATTCCCTCTCGGAGAGGCTGAATATAGGGTAGGGGCAAAATGGGCATTTTCAGAAAGTGTAAACATGGTGAAATTGATATAATCGGAACAGGCTCGACGAACAGAGAATATGGGCTTTGGATTCACCTGATTTGGAGTTACGAGCAAAAAGTTAGAGAGGTTTAACTGCCAGGGACTAATCTGCAAAAGAAATAATTATGTCTAGGTCCCTGGCAGCACGGCGGCTGGCGCCTTCTCTGCAAATACGTTTTCCAATAGAGAAAACGTACTCTGGCCTGAGTACGCTTTCTCTGATTGAAAACGCATGACAGTGGAGTACGCTTCCCTCAACCGAAAGCATAATCAGCCGGGGGCGCCTCCACTTATCCTAGCTGGTGGGTGGGGCCACCCCTTTCGGTCGCCAACAGGTGGGGCCCATCAGCTGGGTTGCCTCCTTCTACCTTGGACGCGCGCCCGCGGGGACACAGTAGGAGCTCGGCGCCGGCGATTGTCCGGCCAGCTCCGACCACCTCGAGCGGAGTTCTGGCCACCGACAGGCTCGGGCGGAGGCGTCGTGCCCACCTGCACCAGGCACGGATGCCGAGGAGGGCTGGGGCGATGACAGCGTGGGCTCTCGCGGACACGAGCGGCGGCTGGACTTGGGGACGCGGACGCGGGCGTCCCGGAGATGCGGCGAGGGAACGGGAAGGTTGGCAGAGGTCGGCGGGGAGCTTTGGTGCAGCCCAGAGGGAGAGAAGAGGCTCGACTCGCTCCAATTTAGTAGGAAATCGACGGCAGACACTGCAGCCATTGGAGGGAATGAGAGCTCTAGGAGCTCTGGTGAGAGGTTGGGGAGGAGCTAGGAGGGAGAGGAGGAGGCCGCGGGCATTGGTGGTGCTCAGGGAGGGCTTGGGCTGACCTATTTATTGGCGGCCGTGGCTTGCGGATAGGCACGGCCACCGTGGTGGCCCTATCGCCGCACTGGATCTCCGGCGAGGTGGCAAACGCTCGGTGGTGCCGACCTGACAAGCGGGTGAGGACGGAGACAGCTCAGAGAAGAAGAAGAAGCCAACGGGAGAGGAAAACGACAGCGGTCAAGGGCGGACAGTGGCCATGGCGGCGCTGCCATGGCCTGGGGAGGATGAAGGAGGAGGGGGAAGCTACGAGAGAGGGGGTATGTGGGTGATGCGGAAACGATGGACACGCTGGGACAAGCTACGGCCGGCCGGAAGTGACCGCACGAGCCGACCGCGCTCAGAGCGCAGTTTCTGGATGCTCATTGCGTGGTCACCACAGCGACCACACGCTCTGGCCTGCGTCTGGCTTTGAGACTTTGTCTCACACGTGCCTCACTGATCAAATAGATAAGAGCAGTAGCTAGAACCAGCTGAGCGGCTCTGAGATGAGAGGTACTTGCAAAAATAGGTTTTAACAGCAAACCTAGATGGACTTTTCTGGAGAAATGGATGAAAGAGAGGAGCTGGATCTTTGTCAAAATGGGATGTGGTAGGAAGGTGTAGATGCTGGCCAAATTTGAAGCCATTTGGACCAGATTGCATATACTTCCTTCACAAAGTGCCCTTCTGGACAGAATTGAGAAAGTTGGAGTTGTGCTCAAATGGTTGAATTAAATGAGCTGAATTTTGGTGTAGAGAGGTGATTTGGATATATGGGGGCACTGGAAAAATTTCAACTCATTTGGATACACCAAACTGGTACTTCCTTCACAAAGCTTTCTACTGGACAAAAACTAGATGGAATTTTTGGGAGAAATTGGCTAGATAAAATGATGTGAATTTTTGCATGCTCACATAATATAAGTAATGTGAGGTCCTGTATTAATTTCAAGAATTTTGAAGCAATATAAAATATAGTTGCTTCACAACCTCAAAATAGGTCCAGAAACAAGAACTAGATGATTCACTCAAACTTTGAACTGTGGAACTTGGGTTCTTGATGGAATGGTGATGATATGGATAGGAGAAGCTCCACAAAATATTTGGGATTTTTCCTGGCTACCAAAATGGTAGTTCCTTTGGAAAGTGCCCAAAATGCAATACTGGCTTTAAACAGGAAAATGCAATTTCCCTTATTTAATTATGGCCAATATTTTTATGGGAGCTCAATATTGTCACAAGGAATATGTCCACAAGTTTTCATGAACTTTGGACATGGGTAGATATTTTCCTGGATTTAATTCCTTTAACTGGCAGAAAAAGGAATTAATTTTAAATGAAAAATATTGCAAAAGACTTAGCAATATTTTTGCATATCCAGGGTTTACAGATGTGGGATGATCACTAGGAAAAGTTTGGGAGGCAACAGATCAAAGGAAATTGAGGTTCCTTTGTGACGGAAGGAATTAGGGTTTCCCTTCCGGTAACTTGGAAGGTAGGGTTTCGGTGGCAAACTCCTGAAAAATATCTTGAGTGGCAAGGTTGGACTGGAGAGAATCTCTGGTTGGATAGGAATGGCGAGGCTAACTGACCATCTTCATATACCCAAGAGCGAGAGAAAATCCGATAACATCGAAAAAAAGACGGGAGTCAAATCCCGCGAAGGAAAAAAAAAAACAAGGAGCGGAAACCAGGGTGTTACAAACCTACCCCCCTTAAGAAAATCTCGTCCTCGAGATTTCTGGGCTTACCTCCCAGCGAGGGGGACATACCTATGTGTGACTTGGATCCATCAGCTGTCTTGTCTTCGTCGGTGCACCGGCCTTTTAACTGCCTCTTCTGATGGCTCAGGTGTTGTCTTTTCACACAGCTTCTTTGAATCCTTCTCCTTCCTGTCAGGTGTACCTTTTGTCCTGGCGGTCTATTGTCTAGGGTTGGTGGGTAGCAGGTAGTACCGAAAAATAGCTTGATTTCCAAGGCCTGGACATAGTTACTTCGGATTTTGCTGCGATACTTCGTACACTAACTGCCAAGGGCAAGACATCCTTTCTGGGTACGAGGCTCACATGCTCATATGGCCTCGAGTGACTAGGGGTGGCTTTCTTTTTATCTTGTCAGAAGGCTCAGTCTGGCTCTAGGTTCCGTACTGATGTTTTCTTCTGTCTTCTACATTTTGACCTTGTCCTTAGGTGATCCGCAATCCAAGGAACAACATGACCGAACTATTATCGCCGTATCCCCAAGTGAAATGTCGGGCATGCTCACAAAGTAATCATAGACGGTAATCTCCTACTTCAATGACACCGTGGCGTCTAATAACCATCGATGCCGACGTGTATGTGCTTTTATCCATTCTATCTGAGTGTTGTGTTTCCATGTGAGTTCAATTGGTCAAACTTTGTCGTTTGTTGAGGTGGCCCTGCCGTATATATCCTCTGTAGTCCTTGGTATGACCACTGAGCTGAACATAGTATGGATAGTATCCGGCGTATCTTTCTGAGCATAGCCTCTTATCTTAGTTGATGGCCCGTATTCACGATGAGTATGACATGCTGGCTGCATTGTTGTGGCCGTATATGCAAGAGTCTGACAAGGGTTGGCAATATCTCCTTGTCAAATTTCATTTTATTGACCGTTGTGGAGACTGTTTATTCAATACTTCCTTGTTCTTGGGGGTTTCTTTTGGAGACCTGTCATGACCTGCCAACACGGTCCCTTGGTCATATCCCAGCTTGCTGGGCTTGTTCTCACGACTTACTCTTGCATATTTTGTAGGGATTTCTGCATTCATATCCTTCCTTGAAATATGGGGCCGATGTTTCTTTGAACACAGTTAATCCCGTGTACGAGTGGCTCGCATGAACTGATCTACTGGACTGTATGCTCACAACATATGCAGGGGTAGGATAAATCCTTTCATAACCGCTGAGTTCTGAGGCGGATGTGTGCCTGAACTAGTTCGTGCTTCTGACAAGATTATTGTGGGCATGCTGGCGTGTTGAAGAAGCTGAATTCCTTACGCCCGAAGCTTTTGCCAGGGTAGTGTGCCGACGAAGGCTGGGTTCCTTGTACCAAAAGCCTTGCACTGTGATACACAGTCGAACCTGTGGCCGATTCTGACTTCTTTTCAAAGTATCCGGAATGTACTCATAGCGGAGCCAAAACTTGGTATAGGCCATACCTTGTTTGAAAATATTCCGTTGGTCATGCACACCGCTTGTCCTTCTGCTGGTCTGACCATTGCAACCGTTACCGACTTCGTGTTGATAATTAATTCGAAATACCCTTTGCATTCAAACCAAGTGTGGCCGGTAGTAAACAGTTGACGGATAATTTTATTCGGTTTAGCTGAACCTAAAATTCTCATTGATTCCGGATAGCCGTGGACTTATCCGTAGGTCTCGCAAACCTCGCTCACGGTGTCCAGAAATTTTGTGTATACACCGGTAAGTTCCCAGAATATGCTTTGAAATTTGTATCCACATACCAGAGTTTTGTTGTGGCTCTCGGCACCTTCACATTCTCGAAATATCTTTAATGTCCATTCTTGGTAACTCGTCTCACTGTTCCTTTGGTGTGATCAATTCTGAGGCAAACTCTCTCAGGTATATTCTGGCCTTGTTTATAGCACGCATAGTCTGCTTCTGACCCATTCTTCATTCTTGACAGATCCGGTGATAATATTCTGAATATCAGGTAGTTGGCTTGGCTTGACTCTTACTGAATTTGGATTATTGGGTTTTATCCAAGTTGTATGCTGGTCTTCCTGACGACACTTGTGGATGGATCCAATCGAGGTAAAAGAACGGAACCGAGAAAAGAAACAAGAACCGCGAAAAACCAAAAAGCAAATAAAGCTCAAATTTTGCGGACCTTACACACATGGCCAAAGATTCACTAGTATAACTAACCTAGAGCACTCGATGCACCTCTAAGGATTTAGAAGCAAAACCACACAATGCTCCTGGTAGCAATTGGGGTCAAGCTCCTACTACTGCCTTAGGGAACATCAAACTTGACGAATGACCATAGCCAAAATGGCTTCGTCAATGATCCTAGGGTTATCGGGGAAAAGATGGAAGTTATGGGCATTTCCCAAAGGAAACTGGATTTAAGGAGAGAAAGGCCATGGTTAGCAAGCAAGGTTGGGATATCTGGTTTACCTAGGGGTTAAGGGCTCACGGGTCATTGACTGGTGTGGACATTTCACACCGAGGGCAAAGGCCATGAGAGTTGGGGGTCTAATGGAGCGAAGAACCTATGGAATTGCCTTATGATCAATAGTAGCCGTGCCGGTTTGGCAAAGATGGCTGAAATCCATCTATGCTTTCTACTGATCAAGAGGCAATGAAATCCGGCTAGGGTAACCTACAATCAGCCTAGCTCTGATACCATCCGTTGTGGCGCCCCGCCTGATTACCACTGTAGCCAGACGGTCGCCGCACACGCCAGCCCAGGAAATCACTCTGGCGTGCACGTTTACAACAAGTATCATGAACACAGGCATTTCTATTAATAGATATATAAGTTTTACATGATGTTTTACAAGGGTGATGGCAGCGGAAAAGCTCTATCAAAGGCAGCATGGTTCTGGTGCGGCTCCAATCCACGGGGATCTGACTGGGTTACTCTTCTAGACCGCGAACACTCCGGCTCCTCGCTAGTGTATGTCGGATCCTTCGGTGAACCTGGCCACATTGAAGGCCGCTGAGTACTTTTGAATGTACTCGCAAGCAAACAAAACCAACATATACACCAAGCAAAGCAATCCATGGCATTCAAGCATGCACTTGTTATCTTAACAGTATTAGCTATCATGTTATGGCAGAATTATCTGGCATGATAACTACTAGAGTAAATACAGTAAGGTAAAGCATATAAAGTAAATAATCCATACTCCGAGTATTCTCATGATCCAAATCCGATCCAAACCTTGCGGTCATCCGACCGCTCATCTCATAGCCATCGCATGGCTAGCATTCATGTCCCTATCATCGGATGTCTATGCATCTGTACTGCAAGTCTGACAAATCTTACTCTGGTTCGTTATTAGCAAACATACGGTTAACTCCTCCGGACTCGACACAGACCAAATAGTGTGACCTAGTACGAATTGTGTCCCATGACCGAGGACGCGGCTATTCAAATAGATTTACACTCTGCAGAGGTTGCGCACTTTACCCACACTAGGGAGCTCCTAGCCTCGTACTCCCATTCGGGTGGACTGGTGCTGCTCCAACAAAACTTGTCTATTGCCTGGCACTCTTACGGTCCCACCGACAACCATACCCCTTCCGGGTCATGTCCTGGGTGGCCCCTGTGCCACTCCTAACACCTGCCAGCATCGTGGCAAAACTAAACTATCCCAAACGGGGACCACGCGCAAATAACCTGGGCTCACAAGGTTATCGCCGCCTATCGGGCCAGGGTAGCACGCACGCATAACCTCCCCTCTTTGGAGGTACTGACAAGAGGCCAAGTTAGGGTCTTCCCATAAAGACAAGTGTGGCTGCACTGATGAGCTCGGTTCAGTGGCACTATGACTCGATCCAGCCGACGGAGGAGGTTGTTGTCATTATTAAGTCACATTCTTTAACATTGCAATAACGGTAACAATGCATGATGCAAACATAACAACTTATCTCCATAATGTCACCTACGAGTCACTAGTGCGATAATATGATGAATACTAGCAAGTATTGCAAACAGTAATACAAATTAACAGGGGTTTAATTATTTTTAACACTGGCATATTCATTAATTAAACATGCAAGAATAACACAGAGCAATGCTGTAGGGCATATATCAGATGGTCGGCTTGCCTGGGGGTCGATAGATTTGCCGGAGAGAAGTGTGATCACCTCGCGGAAAAATTCACCGGAGAAGATTCCCTCTCGGAGGGGCTGAATATAGGGCAGGGGCAAAATGGGCATTTTCAGAAAGTGTAAACATGGTGAACGTGATATCATCAGAACGGGCTCGACAAACAGAGAACATGGGCATTGGATTCACCTGATTTGGAGTTACGAGCAAAAAGTTAGAGAGGTTTGACTGCCAGGGACTAATGAAAAGAAATAATTGCATCTGTGTCCCTAGCAGGACGGCGGCTGGCGTCTTCTCTGCAAATTCGTTTTCCAGTAGGGAAAACATACTCTGGCCCGAGTACGCTTTCTCTAATTAAAAATGCATCACAGTGGAGTACGCTTCCCTCAACCGAAAGCTTAATCAGCCGGGAGCGCCTCCACTTATCCGAGCTGGTGGGTGGGGCCACCCCTTTCGGTCGCCGACAGGTGGCGTCCGCGGGAGGTGGGGCCCGACGGCTGGGTTGCCTCCTTCTACCTTGGTCGCGCGCCCGTGGGGACAGAGAAGGAGCTCGGCACCGGCGACTTTCCGGCCGGCTCCGACCACCTCGAGCGGAGTTCCGTCCACCGGCAGGCTCGGGCGGAGGCGCCGCGCCCACTTGGAGGGAATGAGAGCTCCAGGAGCTCCGGTGAGAGGTTGGGGAGGAGCTCTGAGGGAGAGGAGGAGTCCGCGGGTGCTGGTGGTGCTCGGGGATTGCTCGGGCCGACCTATTTATAGGCGGCCGTGGCGTGCGGATAGGCATGGCCGCCGTGGCGGCCCTATCGCCGCACTGGAGCTCCGGCGAGATGGCAAACGCTCGGTGGTGCCGACCTGACAAGCGGGTGAGGACGGAGACAGCTCAGAGAAGAAGAAGCCAACGGGAGAGGAAAACGACGGCGGTCATGGGCGGACAGTGGCCATGGCGGCGCTGCCGTGGCGTGGGGAGGGCGAAGGAGGAGGGGGAACCTATGGGAGAGGGGGTATGTGGGTGATGCGGAAACGATGGACACGCTGGTACAAGCTACGGCCGGCCGGAAGTGACCGCACGGAGCCGGCCGAGCTCAGACCTCAGTTTCTGTATGCTGATTGCGTGGTCACCATGGCCACCGTATGCTCTGGCCTGCGTCTGGCTTCGAGGCTTTGTCTCACACGTGCCTCACTGATCAAATAGATAAGAGCAGTAGCTAGAACCAGCTGAGCGGCTCTGAGGTGAGAGGTACTTGCAGAAATAGGTTTTAACAGCAAACCTAGATGGACTTTTCTGGAGAAATGGATGAAGGAGAGGAGCTGGATCTTTGTCAAAATGGGATGTGGTATTGGGGAACGTTGCATGGGAAACAAAAAATTTCCTACGCACACACAAGATCTATCCATGGTGATGAGCATCTACGAGAGGGAGAGTAAATCTACATACCCTTGTAGATCGCTAAGCGGAAGCGTTTAAGAAACGCGGTTGATGTAGTCGAACGTCTCCGCGATCCAAATCGCAAGTCGTCCCTCGATCCGATCACGAACTAGCGCCGAACGGACGGCACCTCCGCGTTCAACACACGTACGGCTTGATGACGCCTTCACCTCCTCGATCCAGCGAGCGATGGTGAAGTAGTGGTTGAGTTCCAGCAGCACGACGGCGTGGTGATGGTGGTGAGGAACAATCTCTGCAGGGCTTCGCCAAGCGCTACGGAGATTATGACGGAGGAACTAGAGGGTTAGGGTTGCCGCACACGGCTTGGGGAAATCTTGATGTGTCCCGTGTGCTAGCCCTGCCCCTCTATTTATATGTTGAGCCTTGGGGTCTAAACTTGGAGTAAAAGCCTCCTCCAGTTCGGTTTTGCCCGCACAAGGTCGGTTTGGCCCGCAGGGAAAGAGTCCAACTCGGATCCCTGCAGTACCGCGCACAAGCGGTAGTACCGCTTAACACAAGCGGTAGTACCGCTTGGGCAGTAGTACCGCTTCACACAAGCGGTAGTACCGCTTGGGCGGTAGTACCGCTTCACACAAGCGGTAGTACCGCTTCACAAAACGGTAGTACCGCTTACGCGGCAGCAAAACTACTTTTTGCACTTTCCAATACCTCGTGGGCTTTATCCCTTTGGCCCATATAAAGTGTTGCTGCACCCAAACACTTCGGTAAACATCCGGAACCCATTCCGGTGAACTCCGGAACTCTTCCGGAGATCAAAACACTATTATCACATATATCAATCTTTACCTCCGGACTATTCCGGAGATCCTCGTCATGTCCGGGATCTTATCCGGGACTCCGAACAACTTTCGGTCACCAACAAAATAACTCAACTATACTAATCGTCACCAAACGTTTAAGTGTGTAGACCCTGCGGGTTCGAGAACTATGTAGACATGACCGAGACACCTCTACGGCCAATAACCAATAGCGGGACCTGGATGCCCATATTGGCTCCTACATATTCTACGAAGATCTTTTATCGGTCGAACCTCTATGTCAAGGATTCAGTTAATCCCGTATGCTGTTCCCTTTGTTCTTCGGTATGTTACTTGCCCGAGATTCGATCGTCGGTATCTCTTATACCTAGTTCAATCTCGTTACCGGCAAGTCTCTTTACTCGTTCCGTAATACAAGATCTCGTGGCTAACACTTTAGTCACATTGCTTGCAAGGCTCATTGTGATGTTGTATTACCGAGTGGGCCCTGAGATACCTCTCCGTCACACAGAGAAACAAATCCCAGTCTTGATCCATGCCAACCCAACAGACACCCTCGGAGATACCTGTAGAGCACCTTTATAGTCACCCAGTTACGTTGCGACGTTTGATACACACAAGGTACTCCTCCGATGTCAGGGAGTTGCATGATCTCATGGTCATAGGAACAGATACTTGACATGCAGAAAACAATAGCAATAAACTGACACGATCAAATGCTACGTTCTTAGTTTGGGTCTTGTTCATCACATCATTCTCCTAATGATGTGATCCCGTTATCAAATGACATCTCATGTCAATGGCTAGGAAACCTTAACCATCTTTGATTAATGAGCTAGTCAACTAGAGGCTTACTAGGGACACAGTGTTGTCTATGTACCCACACATGTATTTGAGTTTCCAATCAATACAATTATAGCATGGATAATAAACGATTATCATGAACAAGGAAATATAATAATAACCAATTTATTATTGCCTCTAGGGCATATTT
Organism: Elymus sibiricus; assembly: GCA_039707655.1. Classification (NCBI taxonomy): domain Eukaryota; kingdom Viridiplantae; phylum Streptophyta; class Magnoliopsida; order Poales; family Poaceae; genus Elymus; species Elymus sibiricus. The sequence continues at coordinate 94,074,810 of CM077672.1, forward strand.
CCAACAGTCTCCCACTTGCACTAGAGTCAATAATCTAGTTCACATCACTATGTGATTTACATTGTAATGAATCGAACACCCATGCAGTTCTGGTGTTGTTCATGTTTAGCCCTTGGAAGAGGTTTAGTCATCGGATCTGCAACATTTAGATCCGTGTGTACTTTGCAAATATTTATGTCGTCCTCCTTGATGTAATCGCGGATGGAATTGAAGCGTCGCTTTATGTGTCTGGTCCTCTTGTGAAATCTTGGTTCCTTGGCTAGAGCAATGGCACCAGTGTTATCACAAAACAGAGTCATTGGGTTAAGCGCACTAGGCACTACTCCAAGATCTGTCATGAACTCCTTCATCCAGACACCTTCCTTCGCCGCCTCCGAGGCAGCGATGTACTCCGCTTCACATGTAGAATCTGCTACCACGCTTTGCTTGGAACTGCACCAGCTAACCGCACCCCCATTAAGAATAAACACGTATCCGGTTTGCGACTTAGAGTCATCCGGATCAGTGTCAAAGCTTGCATCGACGTAACCCTTTACGACGAGCTCCTGATCACCTCCATAAACGAGAAACATGTCCTTAGTCCTTTTCAGGTACTTCAAGATATTCTTGACCGCCGTCCAGTGTTCCATCCCTGGATCACTTTGAAACCTTCCGACCATACTTATGGCAAGGCTGACATCGGGTCTTGTGCACAGCATTGCATACATGATAGAGCCTATGGCCGAAGCATAGGGGATGACACTCATCTTTTCTCTATCTTCTGCAGTCACTGGGCATTGAGTCTTACTCAACTTCACACCTTGCAATACAGGCAAGAACCCCTTCTTGGACTGATCCATTTTGAACTTCTTCAAAACTTTGTCAAGGTATGTGCTTTGTGAAAGTCCTATTAAGCGTCTTGATCTATCTCTATAGATCTTGATGCCTAATATGAAAGCAGCTTCTCCTAGGTCCTTCATTGAAAAACTCTTGTTCAAATATTCCTTCACGCTTTCCAACATTTCTATATTGTTTCCAATCAGTAATATGTCATCCACATATAATATTAGAAACGCTATAGAGCTCCCACTCACTTTCTTGTAAATACAAGCTTCTCCGTAAACTTGTATAAACTCGAACGCTTTGATCACCTCATCAAAGCGAAGATTCCAACTCCGAGATGCTTGCACCAGTCCATAAATGGATCGCTGGAGTTTGCAAATTTTGTCAGCATTCTCTGGATCGACAAAACCTTCTGGTTGCATCATGTACAACTCTTCCTTAAGGTAACCGTTAAGGAACGCTGTTTTGACATCCATCTGCCAAATTTCATAATCGAAAAAGGCAGCTATTGCTAACATGATTCTGACGGACTTAAGCATCGCTACGGGTGAGAAGGTCTCATCGTAGTCAACTCCTTGAACTTGTGAAAAACCCTTTGCCACAAGTCGACCTTTATAGACGGTGACATTACCGTCCGCGTCCGTCTTCCTCTTAAAGATCCATTTGTTCTGAATGGCCTTACGCCCTTCAGGTAATACTTCCAAAGTCCAGACTTTGTTTTCATACATGGATCCCATCTCGGATTTCATGGCCTCTAACCACTTCTCGGAATCCGGGCCCATCATCGCTTCTCCATAGCTCGTAGGTTCATCGTTGTCTAACAACATGACCTCTAAGACAGGGTTGCCGTACCACTCGGGAGCAGTACGCGTCCTTGTCGACCTACGAGGTTCGATAGCAACTTGATCCAAAGCTTCATGATCATCATCATTAACTTCCTCTTCAGCTAATGTAGGCTCCACAGAAACAACTTTCTGCACTGCGCTACTCTCAGGTTGAAGTAAAGGTTCAACAACCTCATCAAGTTCTATCTTCCTCCCACTCAATTCTTTCGAGAGAAACTCTTTCTCAAGAAATGTTCCGTTTTTAGCGACAAACACTTTGCCCTCGGATCTGAGATAGAAGGTATACCCAACTGTCTCTTTTGGGTATCCTATGAAGACGCATTTCTCCGCCTTGGGTTCCAGCTTTTCAGGCTGAAGCTTTTTGACATAAGCATCACATCCCCAAATTTTAAGAAACGACAGCTTTGGCTTCTTGCCAAACCAAAGTTCATATGGCGTTGTCTCAACGGATTTCGATGGTGCCCTATTTAAAGTGAATGCAGCTGTCTCTAATGCATAACCCCAAAACGATAGTGGCAAATCGGCAAGAGACATCATAGATCGCACCATATCCAATAAAGTTCGATTACGACGTTCGGACACACCATTACGCTGTGGTGTTCCAGGCGGTGTCAGTTGTGAAACAATTCCACATTGTCTTAAGTGACTGCCAAACTCATAACTCAGATATTCTCCTCCTCGATCAAATCGTAGGAATTTAATCTTCTTGTTACGATGATTCTCAACTTCACTCTGAAATTGTTTGAACTTTTCAAATGTTTCAGACTTGTGTTTCATTAAGTAAATATACCCATATCTACTTAAGTCATCAGTGAAGGTGAGAAAGTAACGATAACCACCGCGCGCTTCAATACTCATCGGACCGCACACATCAGTATGTATGATTTCCAATAAGTCACTTGCCCGTTCCATTGTTCCAGAGAACGGCGTTTTAGTCATCTTGCCCAAGAGGCATGGCTCACATGTGTCAAGTGATTCAAAATCAAGTGACTCCAAAAGTCCATCAGCATGGAGCTTCCTCATGCGTTTTACGCCAATATGACCTAAACGGCAGTGCCACAAGAAAGTGGTATTATCATTATCAATTCTACATCTTTTGGCATCAATGTTATGAACATGTGTATCATTACTATCGAGATTCAATAAGAATAAACCCCTCACATTGGGTGCATGACCATAAAAGATATTACTCATATAAATAGAACAACCATTATTCTCTGATTTAAATGAGTAACCGTCTCGCAATAAACAAGATCCAGATATAATGTTCATGCTTAACGCAGGCACTAAATAACAATTATTCAGGTTCATCACTAATCCCGATGGTAATCGAAGAGCGAGCGTGCCGACGGCGATCACATCAACCTTGGAACCATTTCCCACGCGCATCGTCACTTCATCCTTTGCCAGCCTCCGTCTATTCCGCAGTTCCTGTTTTGAGTTGCAAATATGAGCAACCGCACCGGTATCAAATACCCAGGCACTACAACGAGAGTTGGTAAGGTACACATCAATAACATGTATATCATATATACCTTGTTTGTTGTTGGCCGCCTTCTTGTCAGCCAAATACTTGGGGCAGTTCCGCTTCCAGTGTCCAGTTCCCTTGCAATGAAAGCACTCAGTTTCTGGTTTGGGTCCAGCCTTGGGTTTCTTCATGAGAGGAGCAACTTTTGCCACTCTTCTTAGAGTTACCCTTCTTACCCTTGCCATTTTTCTTGAAACTAGTGGTTTTATTGACCATCAACACTTGATGCTCCTTCTGAATTTCAGACTCAGCGGCTTTCAGCATCGCAAACAGCTCGGCGACTGACTTGTTCATCCCGTGCATGTTATAGTTCAACACGAAGCTCTTGTAGCTAGGTGGCAATGATTGAAGAACTCTGTCAGTGATAGCCTCTGGCGGAAGGGGCATCCCCAATTCAGCCAGACGGGTGGAGTACCCAGACATTCTGAGCACGTGATCACTGATAGACCCGTTCTCCTCCATCTTGCAAGTATAGAACTTATCGGAGATCTCATATCTCTCGATCCGGGCATTCTTCTGAAAGATAAACTTCAACTCCTAGAACATATCATATGCTCCATGACGTTCAAAACATCTTTGAAGTCCCGGTTCTAAGCCATACAACATTGCACATTGAACTATTGAGTAATCATCAGAACGAGCCTGCCAGGCGTTCACAACGTCTAGAGACTCAACTGGAGCGGGTGGATCACCAAGCGGTGCATCAAGGACATAAGCCTTCTGGGAAGCCGTAAGGATAATCCTTAGATTACGGGCCCAGTCCACAAAGTTACTTCCATCATCTTTCAACTTAGCTTTCTCTAGGAACGCATTAAAATTCAGGGGTGCTACTGCGCGAGCCATGATCTACAACATAAATATAGCAAAGACAACTTAGACTATTGTTCAAGATAATGAGTTTAATTAATCATATTACTTAAAAACTCCCACTCAAATTGACATCCCTCCGGTCATTCGAGTGTAACATGATCCAAATCCACCAACTCAAGTCCGATCATCACGTGAGTCGAGGTGGTTTCAATGGTGAACATCTTCATGTTGATCATATCTACTATATGACTCATGTTCGACCTTTCGGTCTCTTGTGTTCCGAGGCCATGTCTGTACATGCTAGGCTCGTCAAGTTTAACCTGAGTGTTCCGCGTGTGCAACATGGCTTGCACCCGTTGTATGTGAACGTGGAGTCTATCACACCCGATCATCACGGCGTATCTCGAAACGACGAACTTTCGCAACGGTGCACACTCGGGGAGAACACAATTTATCTTGAAATTTAAGTGAGGGATCACCTTATAATGCTACCGTCGTCCTAGGCAAAATAAGATGCATAAAAGGATTAACATCACATGCAAATCATAAGTGACATGATATGGCCATGAACTTGTGCTTTTGATCTCCATCTCCAAAGCACCGGCATGATCTCCATCGTCACCGGCATGACACCATGATCTCCATCATCTTGATCTCCATCAACGTGTCGCCATAAGGTTGTCGCGCCGACTGTTGCTTCCACGACTATTGCTAACGTTTAGCGATAAAGTAAAGCATTACATAGCGCTTAATGATTGACACGCAGGTCATACAATAATTAAAGACAACTCTATGGCTCCTGCCAGTTGCCGTACTCATCGACATGCAAGTCGTGATATTCTATACAACACATGATCATCTCATACATCACATATATCTCATCATGTAATTGGCCATATCACATCACAACATACCCTGCAAAAACAAGTTAGACGTCCTCTAATTGTTGTTGCAAATTTTACGTGGCTGCTATGGGTTTGCAAGAACCGTTCTTACCTACGCAAAACCACAACGTGGTGTAGTGATTGCTTTTTGATCTTCTAAAAGAACCCTCTTCATTGAAATCGATTCAACTAAAGTGAGAGAGACAGACACCCGCTAGCCATCTTTATGCAACGAAGTTACATGTCAGTTGAAGGAACCTGTCTCGCGTAAGTGTACGCGTAATGTCGGTCCGGGCCGCTTCATCTCACAGTACCGCCGAATCAAATATCAACTAGTAACGGCAAGCAATATGTATACACCCACGCCCACAACTCGTTTGTGTTCTACTCGAGATCTCATCTACGCATAGACCTGGCTCTGATACCACTGTTGGGGAACGTTGCATGGGAAACAAAAAATTTCCTACGCACACACAAGATCTATCCATGGTGATGAGCATCTACGAGAGGGAGAGTAAATCTACATACCCTTGTAGATCGCTAAGCGGAAGCGTTTAAGAAACGCGGTTGATGTAGTCGAACGTCTCCGCGATCCAAATCGCAAGTCGTCCCTCGATCCGATCACGAACTAGCGCCGAACGGACGGCACCTCCGCGTTCAACACACGTACAGCTTGATGACGCCTTCACCTCCTCGATCCAGCGAGCGATGGTGAAGTAGTGGTTGAGTTCCAGCAGCACGACGGCGTGGTGATGGTGGTGAGGAACAATCTCTGCAGGGCTTCGCCAAGCGCTACGGAGATTATGACGGAGGAACTAGAGGGTTAGGGTTGCCGCACACGGCTTGGGGAAATCTTGATGTGTCCCGTGTGCTAGCCCTGCCCCTCTATTTATATGTTGAGCCTTGGGGTCTAAACTTGGAGTAAAAGCCTCCTCCAGGTCGGTTTTGCCCGCACAAGGTCGGTTTGGCCCGCAGGGAAAGAGTCCAACTCGGATCCCTGCAGTACCGCGCACAAGCGGTAGTACCGCTTAACACAAGCGGTAGTACCGCTTGGGCGGTAGTACCGCTTCACACAAGCGGTAGTACCGCTTGGGCGGTAGTACCGCTTCACACAAGCAGTAGTACCGCTTGGGCGGTAGTACCGCTTCACAAAACGGTAGTACCGCTTACGCGGCAGCAAAACTACTTTTTGCACTTTCCAATACCTCGTGGGCTTTATCCCTTTGGCCCATATAAAGTGTTGCTGCACCCAAACACTTCGGTAAACATCCGGAACCCATTCCGGTGAACTCCGGAACTCTTCCGGAGATCAAAACACTATTATCACATATATCAATCTTTACCTCCGAACTATTCCGGAGATCCTCGTCATGTCCGGGATCTTATCCGGGACTCCGAACAACTTTCGGTCACCAACAAAATAACTCAACTATACTAATCCTCACCAAACATTTAAGTGTGTAGACCCTGCGGGTTCGAGAACTATGTAGACATGACCGAGACACCTCTACGGCCAATAACCAATAGCGGGACCTGGATGCCCATATTGGCTCCTACATATTCTACGAAGATCTTTTATCGGTCGAACCTCTATGTCAAGGATTCAGTTAATCCCGTATGCTGTTCCCTTTGTTCTTCGGTATGTTACTTGCCCGAGATTCGATCGTCGGTATCTCTTATACCTAGTTCAATCTCGTTACCGGCAAGTCTCTTTACTCGTTCCGTAATACAAGATCTCGTGGCTAACACTTTAGTCACATTGCTTGCAAGGCTCATTGTGATGTTGTATTACCGAGTGGGCCCTGAGATACCTCTCCGTCACACAGAGTAACAAATCCCAGTCTTGATCCATGCCAACCCAACAGACACCCTCGGAGATACCTGTAGAGCACCTTTATAGTCACCCAGTTACGTTGCGACGTTTGATACACACAAGGTACTCCTCCGATGTCAGGGAGTTGCATGATCTCATGGTCATAGGAACAGATACTTGACATGCAGAAAACAATAGCAATAAACTGACACGATCAAATGCTACGTTCTTAGTTTGGGTCTTGTTCATCACATCATTCTCCTAATGATGTGATCCCGTTATCAAATGACATCTCATGTCAATGGCTAGGAAACCTTAACCATCTTTGATCAACGAGCTAGTCAACTAGAGGCTTACTAGGGACACAGTGTTGTCTATGTACCCACACATGTATTTGAGTTTCCAATCAATACAATTATAGCATGGATAATAAACGATTATCATGAACAAGGAAATATAATAATAACCAATTTATTATTGCCTCTAGGGCATATTTCCAACATGTGGTAGGAAGGTGTAGATGGTGGCCAAATTTGAAGCCATTTGGACCAGATTTGCATATACTTCCTTCACAAAGTGCCCTACTGGACAGAATTGAGAAAGTTGGAGTTGTGCTCCAATGGTTGAATTAAATGAGCTGAATTTTGGTGTAGAGAGGTGATTTGGATATATGGGGGCACTGGAAAAATTTCAGCTCATTTGGAGACACCAAAATGGTACTTCCTTCACAAAGCTTTCTGCTGGACAGAAACTAGATGGAATTTTTGGGAGAAATTGGCTACATAAAATGATGCGAATTTTTGCATGCTCACATAATATAAGTAATGTGAGGTCCTGGATTAATTTCAAGAATTTTGAAGCAATATAAAATATAGTTGCTTCACAACCTCAAAATAGGTCCAGAAACAAGAACTGGATGATTCACTCAAACTTTGAACTGTGGAACTTGGGTTCTTGATGGAAATGGTAAAGATATGTATAGGAGAAGCTCCACAAATTATTTGGGATTTTTCCTGGGTACCAAAATGGTAGTTCCTTTGGAAAGTGCCCAAAATGCAATATTGGCTTTAAATAGGAAAATGCAATTTCCCTTATTTAATTATGGCTAATATTTTTATGGGAGATCAATATTGTCACAAAGAATATGTTCACAAGTTTTCATGAACTTTGGAGATGGATAGATATTTTCCCGGATTTAATTCCTTTAACTAGCAGAAAAAGGAATTAATTTTAAATAAAAAATATTGCAAAATTTTGCATATCCAGGGTTTACAGATGTGGGATGATCACTAGGAAAAGTTTGGGAGGCAACAGATCAAAGGAAATTGAGGTTCCTTTGTAATGGAAGGAATTAGGGTTTCCCTTCCAGTAACTCGGAAGGTAGGGTTTCCGTGGCAAACTCCTGAAAAATATCTTGAGTGGCAAGGTTGGACTGGAGAGAATCTCTGGTTGGATAGGAAAGGCAAGGCTAACTGACCATCTTCATATACCCAAGAGTGAGAGAAAATCCGATAACATCAAAAAAAAGACGGGAGTCAAATTCCGCGAAGGAAAAAAAACAAGGATCGGAAACCAGGGTGTTACACTTGACTCATTCAACATATCGCGCACGTGGCAGCAACGGGCACTATTCATCGAGAGGCAACCAAACCGGCTAGCTCAACTCACGTCTCGCAACGCATCGATCGATCAGACCAGCAAACTACGTACGTGCATCAGTGTCGCTCACACCAATTCAGCAAGGAGCAAATGATCCATCGCTCGGGTTCAGTTAGCAGCAAAGGGATCGATCGGCTTCAGTTATCAGCGAAGGAATCGCTCGGGTCCAGTTAGTATTGAAGGGATCGGTCGGCTTCAGTATGGAGTGGAATCGATCACTCGTGTTCACTACGTAGTGTGAGCGATCGATCGATCACTCGAGTTCACTAAGCAAACGCCTCACTCGGGTTCAGTTAGCTGGAGAACGCCTCGCACACACGCGCGTACGAGAGAAATGCGCAAACCACACTGCCTCGTTTGGCGCCGACCACCCACTTATTGCCCACCGTAACCGGGAACTCCCCGAAAATTTCCTCGCCCTCACTTCTGCCATGATTTTTTACGTCATGGATGGCGCAAAGAATGTCATCCAGCTGCGCCTCCGGCCTGCCCAGGAAGAAAAGCCCATTTTCTGTCATGATTGTTTGTCATAGAAATAGGAGCCCACCACATCAACGATGATACGTGTTTTTGTCACAATTATCATCATAGAAGTGTCACATCCATGTCCAAAGAAGTTTTCATTCGGGCCATAATGTCACGAAAGTGTCTTTTATTGTGGTGATTGCAGCACATTTTTCACTTTCAGGTCTTTTTTTATCTGCAAAAGAGGGAACATATTAGGCTAACCATAGTGTTACTAGTCTTAGTTACTTCCCACTATGACTAGCCTTAAGTATAGTGGCTACAACAACAAAAAACGATGTAGGTGAGCACGGGAGAAAAAAAATACTAAAACATTTCTTTCAGTATAGTGCCTAAAACACTACATTTTTCATTGTAAACTTGGGAAAAAATACCAAAAACTTGAGCTCTGTTGTGGTTAACATACAATTCAAGAAGAAGAAGAAGAAGAAGAAGAAGAAGAAGAAGAGTGTTGTACCTGAACGGTTATGGATCCAATAACAAGTTTGGAGAATTTGTCACACGAGTCGGCCAACACTGTCAATTTCGGCGCATCAGTGACCCTAATTTTTGTTGGACCTTCTAGATCAGATACAAGCAATCTCTCAAGAAGGAGTAGAAGAAGAAGAAGAAGAAGAAGAAGAAGAAGAAGAAAGAAGAAGAAGAAGAAGAAGAAGAAGAAGAAGAAAGAAGAAGAAGAAGAAGAAAAAGAAGAAGAGTGTTGTACCTGAACGGTTATGGATCCAATAACAAGTTTGGAGAATTTGTCACACGAGTAGGCCAACACTGTCAATTTTGGCGCGTCAGTGACCCTAATTTTTGTTGGACCTTCTAGATCAGATACAAGCAATCTCTCAAGGAAAGGCGCATCGCAATGACCATATCGTGAAACAGCTCAACTGATCTATCAAGTGATGTCCTGTTGTGGGGCAAGCAAGGCACATAAATCATTCGGAAATTTGTCGAGCTGATGTGGAGGCTAATGAATCCATGGATCCCGTGAAGACAAAGGTATTCGAGTGCAGTACAGCCATAGAGTGGACGCTCCATAGCCTCCTTCGAGATGCCAATGTCGAAGAGCTCGAGCTGCTTGAGTTGAGGGAGAAGAAGAGTGGGCGCAAAATTAATCTGGGAAAAAAGCAGGAGATGATCCTGGCGTGGCGCAGCATGGGCGTGAGGCGGAGCGCGAACAGTGGTAGAGGGTGACCTCATCCACCTGCAAAAGTAAAAGCTCCTCGAGCTAATCTAGGGCGGGCGATAAGAACCACTCTTCGAACATGGCGGCTTGGACCTTGCAGTTGGTACTAAACATGCCGATGCCAACGCATTTGGCTGGCCTAGGTTGCGAGGATCTTGGAGACTGCGGCCATGCGTTTGCAATCCCCAGCACAGAGCCAACTGTCGACGGTGAGGTTGAGGGGGATGCAGCATCAGAGGGACCACCACCGCCGGGAGAGCACGGTGGTCCACACACCAGATTTGGTGGGGAGGAGGATGATGATGACAAGCAGCATGTCATCGAGGAGGCTGCTGATAAAGTCCAGGCTCGCCGGAGGCGGTTTTGGCTCGAGCTGCCTCCGCTTGTTGGGCGGCTCGTCCTCCATCTCAGCCAGCGGTGACACAGGTGTACACGTGTGCTAGTGTGTATTGTTTGCTGGGTGTGCGTGAGTGTGTCCTTGCCTACATGCTGCGTAGTGGTGTATGTTCATTGTCGTAGTATTCGTCGTGGCATATATAAGAAGGTGTCAATCTAGTACTATTTTAACACGAAAGAAGTGTGCACTCAATTTAGTAGCATGCGGGTGCTACCATAAGTGTTTTCTAGTTTGTTTATTTCACCCCCTGGCAGATGGGCCTCTAGTTTATTTATTTTCACCCGCTGCCACATGGACCCGCACATGTGGATATAGAACATGGACAAGGCACTATGTAGACTGGTTGACCGGTCAACTAAGAAAGATACAGAGCTATACGCTGAGCCAGTGAATATATAATCATCGAAATGCATATATAGTGACAGCATTGATAGTATTCTTATGTACAGTGACCAAAGTGAGCTATTGAGACAAGTTCGATGACCGCTAGTATGTTTTAGTATTTCTCTAGCACCAATTCTGATTTATCTAGGAGGGGTGCTTAATTAAGAGTCTTCCCCATATAAATAAGTACCGGTGCTTAAGAAAAATTGGTTTATTTTTCTAAGCACCTTGCATTGTACAAGGTTTACAATTCTTTTTTTTCCTGTGCCATCAAACACTCCTTGCTAATCCTGTTGGATTTAATTGGATATACCACTCCAACCCTATACTTTTCAAATTCTTGCTTTTTAAGAATCCTGCGAGTCAAAGAGGCCCAAATATTTGAATCGGGACCATGCATGGCTTGCATAATTCATATATCTAGAAGACACGCTTTGAACTTTCAAATTCATGTGAAACATGATTTGGAAATTTACATGCAATATATATACTTGGGCAAACTCCCTCGCGTACCGCATGACCTGCCCTTGCCTTTTAAATCGGGATTTCTATCAATAGATCACACCAAGGAGCGCAACCAGATGTTACAATTTACAAGTTCAAAAGGAAAAGGCGGTACAATTACAATACGCCTGTCGCATTCGCGTCACACCCCACACGGTCGGTCAGTCATGCCGCTCACCCAGCTCACCCAGCTAAGCTACATCGTCTTGCATTTTCACTAACATGTGGGACCGAATGTAAGAAAATCGACAGTGGGCACACTCCCCCGCCTACCGTGCGTAAGCTGAGTGAGAAAAGAGAGCGGACAACCGAGTTCAAGAGATAGCATGGACTCTGGGAAATTTGGTGACAGTGTGAGGTCGGCCATATGTTAATAAAGTAGTAGTACCATACTCCTGAAGGGATAATGTGTTCGCTCTTATGTAACCATCACCTCCATATAGCCATACAAACTAAATTCGAATACATTTTTGTGTGGATAAAAACCTTGGGTCTTCTTTACTACGCGTATAAGATTTGTGTGAAGTAAAAATTCGTAAAGTAAAAAAACTTCGTAATGTCTGACAACTACGTTGAAAAAATTAGTTTATCAACATTCACAATCCGAAATCAACATCAGTACATGCATCATGAATTTAATTTTTACATTTGTATAACTTTATAATTGTAGTTGTTCATATTTTACAATATAAATATAATCAAACTATACGAAATTAGACTTAAGATAACATCTTATATGCAGAGTAAGGAGGACTGCAGTGAGCCCGTGATTGGTATATACATTATATGTTGAAAAGCACGACAAATATTGATGCCCCTTTAGATATGATTTACAAAGTGAAGAATTCAAATATTTGAATCCACTTTATGTTGAATTCAAATATTATTGCATGTGTTACATCTTATGGAGTGCTCCGAATGATCTAAAAGGGCCCACTACATCGTACGCCCCCTCTATCTATGCCTCTCACACAAAGTAGGAGCACACACGAATTTTTTTTATCAAGTATATACGTACAAAATTTCTCTCTATAAGTCGTCCAAAAGTATGCCCCTACAAATTCTCGCATGTTACATCTTATCATATGCTCTGAATCCTATGCACCTAAGACAATGATCCCCACTATTTCTAATTATCTCAACATGCGTGCTTCCACATCATTCAAATTGTTGTAGCCGTCAGATTACTAGCTTGATCCACTACCATCCGTTTTATGTATGCATGAGAATCCTCTACCACGCAACATGCATTAGTGCATTGTAAGTGGGTTTTAAATCGCATTGCTTCCACATCAACGTGAATCAAAAAACACCGCACCACAACAAGCAACAGTGCATAAAAAACCTTCTATATAAAAACAAGCATGAGAATTTCCATTCCATTATGCAAGATATTTTACAATTATACAACACTATAAATCATACATATTTTTTGTTTTAGTTCTTGTATTGTTACTTCCATTATTCATGTTGCATACAATAAAATTGCATTGAAATGTATTGCAAAAAAATTCCTCAACATCGTGCTTGATATCATATAGTGATCTAAAAGGGTCCGCAAGACATTCAAGCATTTCACATCTTTCTCTCGCTCTCTATGTCAAACCGATATTGACTCATTTTGTTGTGGTACTTGTACGTGTGTGGCCTTATGCATGAGTATGCATTTGAATTTGCATTGAAACCTAAATATGCATATCATGAAATGTGAGAATTGGATATCACAATATCACCAATTCACTCTCTCATTTAGAAACTCGTGATAGATCAATTACCTTCTCTTTTCAAACGACCAAGTATTAGCATGGAAATACGAGAACAGTAAAACATACTCCCTCTGTTCCGTTTTATTGTGCGCATAAGCTTTTGGCCAAACTCCATAATGTAGTGTGTGCATGCAGTTTTAGACAACATTACCCCTGGCTAAAATGAGGGATGTTAGAGTAGGTAGGGCACATGGGAGTGAGACAAACCTGCATGCAGGGGTATTTTGGTCCATAGCACAACAAACATCTCATGCATCGTAAGATCCATTTTCATGGAAATTTGAGTACAAATATATTCATTTTCTTTCCAAAAAAGAGGCACACCGAACGGCGCACCAACCGCACCAGCCTCGTGGTGTGTGCGGTACGACATTTATCACCCCCACCAAAAAATATAAAATAAAATAGTGATGACAAATACTATTTGGGAAATTTCCAGATTGGCGCCAAAACTCGAGCCTCTGCGTTTCGAATCGAAATACTATCTCACGGCCAGATTCCAGCCCAAATTCCCCTTATGCCCCATTCCATAAAAGCAACAAATTGGCTATGGAGGGATGCTTTAGTAACTTCCTGCCCACCCGTGACGCTCCCGATTTGACCGTGCACTAATCATACACGCAAATGCGCACGATCAAGCCCAGGGACTCACGGGAAGATATCACAACACAACTCTAGACACAAAATACAAATAATACAATATTTATATTACAAGCCAGGGGCCTTGAGGGCTCAAATACATAAGCTTGAGTTACACAAGAGTCAGCGAAAGCATTAGTATCTGAGTACAGACATAACTAAACAAGTGTGCCTTAAGAAGGCTGAGCAAAACAACGACATCTAGATCAAAAAGGCGCAGACCTTCTGCCTGAGAGCCTCCGAACTACTCCTAGTCGTCAATCTCCACGTAGTAGTAGGCTTCTTCGGGGTAGCAGTAGTCGTCGGCGGGATCAGCTGTCTCCGGGACTCCGTCATCTGATCGCAGCAATCGGGTAGGGGGAAAAAAGGTAGCAAAGCAACCGTGAGTACTCATCCAAAGTACTCGCAAGACTTACGTCAGATCTATGCTAAGTATGCATCGGTATCAAAGGGAAGGGGTTGTATCTGTGGACTATACTGCAGAAATGCCAGAATAGAGGGGAAGGCCTAGCCTATCAAAGACTAGCGTCTTCCAGCGTCTTGCAGCAACAGAAGAGAGTAGAGTAAGGTATAATATAGTAACAAATATATATTAGCAATGCCTAGAGATCCTTCCTCGACTCCCTACAAGAAAGCGATCTCGGAGCTAACATATTAATTAAGTAACACAGGTATCCAGTTCTAGTTGTAGTAGATCGGGATACTCTTCGAGCGTCCGTTACCGTGGACACGGCTATTCGAATAGATAACTTGCCTGTAGGGGTGCACCAACTTACCCAACACGCTCGATTAACTCCGGCCGGACAAACTATTCCAGGTCATGCCCGGCCTCGGCTGATCGAAGGTGGTGAAAGAGGAATCACCCTCGGTAACCCATAACCGAATAGCTATGCTACGGAGATATCATCAGGAGTGAGGTAGGAGGTATCACCCTCGGCACTCGATAGTAACTCTACAGAGTCGTACAACTAAGGGGGGTGTTGGTGGTGTGTTCGGTCTCTGCACATCGATCACGTTGATCGAAACATCCGGAAGCAAAGCATGGCAACACGGACAAGGGTGCGGGGCCACTGATGGATCACTATCCAGCCTATACTAAGCATATAGGACAATAGGTAAAGTATCAACAGCAGGTTACAAAAATAGGCTATGCATCAGATTAGGAGTTATCGAATAACAGCAGCAAAATCTAATGCAAGCATGGGAGAGAAAGAATGGGCGATATAGGAATGATCAAGGGGGTTTTGCTTGCCTGGAAGATTTGTTGAGAAGGACGGGACGTCGACGGCATAGTCGTACTCGGGGTCAACAGCAGTCTCGGGGTCTACCGGTGAGAAGAGGGGGAAGAAACAGTAAATATAAAGCAAGCAAATGCATCACAAGGCTTGACATGGCAATATGCTATGCTAGGGGTGACCTAACGCAGTGCTACACATTACAGACAGGGCAGGAAAATATCCGGGAATATTTTCCCAGCTCTGGGCAGTAATCGGACAGGCGATCCGGAGGGGAAGGTTCCATGTTTGCAGTATTGGAGCCATGTGACAGGTATGTGGATGGCTTATTCGGATTCATCTTATTTTTCTGATCATTTTTCTTATAGAAAACATTTTCATCCAAGCTACAGTTTATTTTATATGATTTTGCAAAGTTTCAACTATTTTCTGAAATTCTCTGAAATTCTGCCAAGTCTGAAAATTACTTAGTTTTAAACATCACTTAGCTGTTTTCAAAAGGCTACAACTGTTGTTCTGTACATCCAATGATTTTGTGCCTTATATCAATTTTGAGCATTTTTCTGTGGTCTACAAGATAGTAGCACTTGCATCCATATTAGAATTAATTTCCTTGATGAAAAATTTGTTTGTAAGGTGCCCCCTGATGTTAACTGTAGAAACTGTTAAAATTTGCCAACTTTGCTTGATGATTGCCACTGATATATATCTCCTATGGAGAGGCATCCTATATATGTTTTGCAATATATCAACAGTACTTTCATGCCATGCCCTCTAATGTTAGGAAAGTTTCTTGTAACATGTTCATTTCTTGCTCTAAACAACCTATGTTGATATTTCTGTTTGTTGTTAACAGAAAGTAGCATTTTGCCAATTTCATAGTATTTAATCCTGGCATTCTATGAATTTGATCCAATGGGATAAGTTGAACTTTTTCATGTCTATTTCCTACTCATATAAGTTTTTCCTATGTTAAAGCTTGTTAGGGTGATGTTTTTTTGGTCTTAAGATTAGTGATCAAAGTAGCAGCAGCAGTAGAAGCTAGCTACCGCTACAGAAGCAATCAGCAGAAGCTACAGTAGCTTCACCAGAGCAGCGACAACGAGCAGAGCTACATAGCAAAAGTGGCAGGCAGCAGCAAGAGCAGCATGCGGAGCAGCGCAACAGCGGCAGTGCGTAGCGGCAACAGCGACAGCAGCACATGCAGCAGCAACCACACGCACGTGCGCGTACGCGGGGGTTCGGGCATGACGGAGACGGCGGCCTATGACGACCTAATCAAAGGCGGAAAAAGGGGACCCGAGGGAGGAGCTCACCCTGGTTCTCGTGGGCAAGGTTAGGAGGTCGGGGGCGGCCCGGAGCAGTGGCAACGACGACGAGGTGGTGACGTCCGCGGCGGAGAAGAGCTCGATGGCGAGCATACGGACCGTCCCGGCTTGAGCCAGTCCCCAGAGCGGACGAATCCGGCCGCGGCAGACCTCCTTGACATGCTCCTGCATGCCGGAGATGATGGTGGCCGCGACGATGACGGCGAGGCAGCGGTGACTGATGTCTACTACACAACTTATTCTTGTAGACTCGTGTTCGGCCTCCAAGCGCAGAGTTTTGTAGGACAGTAGCAATTTTCCCTCCAGTGGATGACCTAAGGTTTATCAATCCGTGGGAGGCGTAGGTTGAAGATGGTATCTCTCAAACAACCCAGCAACCCAATACTATAAATCTCTTGTGTCCCCAACACACCCAATACAATGGTAAATTGTATAGGTGCACTAGTTCGGCGAAGAGATGGTGATAAAAGTGTAGTATGGATAGTAGATATAGGTTTTTGTAATCTAAAAATATAAAAACAGCAAGGTAGCAATTAACAAAAGTGAGCACAAACGGTATTGCAATGCTTAAAAACAAGGCCTAGGGTTCATACTTCACTAGTGCAATCTCTCAACAATGCTAACATAATTGGATCATATAACCATCCCTCAACGTGCGATAAAGAATTACTCCCAAGTTCCTATTAGCAGAGAACATAAGATAGTGTGGGATCAAGGAGATAGGTCTAGAGGGGGGTGAATAGACCCTTAACCAACCAAATTTGTAGAATTTAATTTCTCTTGGAACTTAGGTAGATTTTGGCACAAGTTAAGATCACTCAAATACTTTCTACACATGCATATCTAGAGATTGAGCAGAGGAAATAGTAAAGCATGCAAGAGTGTGGAAAGTAAAGGGGTAGAGTATGGAAGATCAAACGCAATGAAGACACGGTGGTTTTTGGCGTGGTTCCGATAGGTAGTGCTATCGTACGTCCACGTTGATGGAGACTTCAACCCATGAAGGGTAACGGCTGCGCGAGTCCACGGAGGGCTCCACCCACGAAGGGTCCACGAAGAAGCAACCTTGTCTATTCCACCATGGCTTACGCCCACGAAGGACTAGCCTCACTCGGGGTAGATCTTCATGAAGTAGGCGATCTCCTTGCCCTTACAAACTCTTGGTTGAACTCCACATCATGTCGGAGGCTCCCAAGTGACACCTAACCAATCTAGGAGACACCACTCTCCAAAAGGTAATAGCCGGTGTGTTGTTGATGAAGTCCTTGCTCTTCTGCTTCAAATGATAGTCTTCCCAGCACTCAAACAACTCCTCACAGATTTGGCTATGGTGGAAGAAGGATTTGAGTGGAAAGCAACTTGGGAAAGGCTAGAAATCAAGGTTCAAATGGTAGGAATGGAATAGCTTGATCTCAACACATGAGTAGGTGGTTCTCTCTCAGAAAATGTATGGTGGAAGTGTAGGCACGTTCTGATGGCTCTCCTTACTGAGAAGGAGGTGGTTAGGGGTATATGTACCCTCCACAAAAAATCCAACCGTTACACACTTTTGACCCAACTCGGTGGCACCGATTCAGAAGACTCGGTGGCACCAAACAGTGTAAAAGATATGAACGTTAGGCATCTCAGTGGGACCGATACGGACAACTCGGATGGACCGAAGTGCAATGGCTTAGGGCAAACCTCATCTCGGTGGCACCGATTGCATCAACTCGGTTGGACCGAAGTGAAGCAATAAGGCAACAGAGACTTGGCAAGCCATCTCGGTGAGACCGATATGCACAACTCGGTGAGACCGAAGTGAGTGCAAACGATTACAGAGAGTTGGCAAGGCCATCTCGGTGGGACCGAGATCCATTTCGGTGGATCCAATTTGTTAGGGTTTTGGCAGTGGCTAAGTCTAGGTGAACTCGGTGGGGCCGGATAGAGAATTTCGGTGGGGCCGAGTTGGAATGTAGGTTTTGGACAACTTTGGGTAGAGAGAGTGGTTGAGGGTTTAGGAGTACTATCACTAAGCACTTGAGCAAAAAGACCATTAAGCAACACCTCATCCCCTTTTAATAGTATTGGCTTTCCTATGGACTCAATGTGATCTTGGATCACTAAACCAAAAATGTAGAGTCTTGATCTTTTGTCAATCCTTGTCCTTAGCATTTTGAAGGGGTTCCACATCCTCTTGTCCATGCCACGCCATTGTTGAACTTGTCTGAAATTCACTAGATAAAAGCATTAGTCCAACAACATGTATGTTGGCATAAATTACCAAAACCACCAAGGGAGCTAGTGTGCTTTCAATTTCCCCCTTTTTGGTAATTGATGACAACATACATCAAAGCTTCAAATAAAGATTTAGCAGAAGTATGTATGAAAGCTTAGAAGGAAACATGTAACATATATGAACTCCCTTGAACTCCCCCTGAAGATGTGCATATAACATGATGATATCTCATGGGAATTATACATGCAACATGTATCTTGGCTATATGCATCAGAGCAAACATATATATCATATAGGGTCCACATGTCCATGATTGTCTCCTTGCAAACAATATATACTAGCAAGGGGTCAATCATGTACTTGAGTGTGATGCATATACTTACCTTGAAGGTCTTGATCAAGTACCTGAAGAAATACACTTAGGAAAACAGGGTTAGATAACACAAGATAACTTCTTCAAGAGAAGACACAAGATCAATAGGAAACCAAGATTGGGATGACATGTAGAAGAGAGTATCACTAGGTGAATACTTCTTTGAAGCAGACATGTCCCCAAAAGGAAATAGTTGTCTCCCCTTAAGAACTTCCTCTCCCCCTGAATCTGACATTGGATATTGGGAGTAGGTAGGGTGAGAAAACTAAAATAGCAACTAAAGAACAAACTAATCATGTTTCTCCCCTCTTAGAAACATGTAACATATTCTCTCCTCTTGTAAGGTGCATCCCTTTTGTAGTAATAAGCTTTGATGTAATTCCTCTCTTCCCCTTTGACATCAATTTCCAAGAAGGGACTTCAAGGTTATTGATCAAGTGGGTTTGGTCCTTGAGGAACACATCTAGCCATTGTGTGGCTCTAGATGCAAGTAGGGGAAAAGAATCATCGAGTGGAGCTGGACCAGAAAATCTCAGGAAATATTTGACAGTCAATTCCTTAGAGCAGCAAAATCGGTGTCACCAAGTTGTTGCACTTCGGTGGGACCGAGTTTGATGCAATGGAACAATTTGTCAACTCAGCTCTCTAGGCAAAGGAATTCTCACAAGGATTTGCAAGGAATTTGCTGTGAAAATAACTAAAAGAAACACAGAAAAGAAGCAAAGCAACATCTAGATGAAGTTTTTTTTAAAGAACTTCATCTAGATGGGTCGGCGACTAGGTCACCTATGTTAGAGTATATTGACTTAGGAGTCAAGTGAGGACACTTGATCATAGGTCATACTCATCGTTTAAGCTCGAAATGGGGTTGCCATTTTTCTTTTAAGCATTTCAATGTATTCACATCTTGTTGAGTTGCTTTAGCTCATGTCTTTGAGTAGAGCTTCTCTAAGATGTGATAACTTACATTGGGATTTGGTGGTGAAGTCCATCATGTAGTTGAACTTGAAGTGAATGCTCATGAGTCGAAGTTTGGAGCTATCCTATCATTTGTAGTTCATCTTCCTACATGGGTTAGATTTGCAAGGAACAACATGTATATCCAAAATGACATGAGCGAAGCATAACTCAAATGTTGTCAAAGGATATGTTTAGGTTGTCTTCTTCCTTGTTCCACCATCAATTGTTGATACTTGGGTTATACAAGATTGCTCAAGATAAGAGTGAGATGCAATCTTGTGACATGAAGCTTGTCCAAGTACCAACAAAAGGTTAGATACAATACAAGGGAGCAAAGTGTCCAAGATATAAGATGATCATGAAGATATCATGGATTAGTCAAGAATGCTCATGCCCTTGTGTGCATCCACATGAACCTCTAGTTCACGTTTGAAGCATCAATGATGTTCAACTCACTTCTCAAGTGACAAAACACTTTCTCATCAAGGGGTTTGGTAAAGATGTCCGCCAATTGTTTGTCGGTACGAACATGTTTAAGGTCAATATCACCTTTCTCAACATGATCGCAAATGTAATGGTGACGAACCTCAATATGCTTTGTTCGAGAATGTTGCACAGGATTGTGTGCTATCTTAATAGCACTCTCATTGTCACATAGTAATGGTACATGTCTCACATGCACACCATAGTCCTTAAGAGTTTGTGTCATCCATAGTAATTGAGCACAACATGATCCCGCGGCAATGTATTCCGCTTCGGCAGTAGATAGAGATACGGAATTTTGTTTCTCGGAGGACCAAGACACAAGAGATCTACCAAGAAATTGACATGTACCCGAAGTGGATTTTCTGTCAACCTTGTCTCCGGCATAGTCCGAATCGGAGTAGCCAACAAGATTGAAAGAAGATCCTTTGGGATACCATATGCCAAAGTTTGGTGTATGTAACAAGTATCTCACAATTGTTTTCACCGCCTTAAGGTGACACTCTTTAGGTGCCGCTTGGTATCGTGCACACATGCACACACTTAGCATAATGTCGGGACGGGAGGCACATAGATATAGCAATGAACCAATCATAGATCGGTATACCTTTTGATCAACCGGTTTGCCATCCTTGGTCAAATCAAGATGTCCACTCATGGGCATGGGAGTTTTCGTACCTTTACTCTCTTGCATGTTGAACTTCTTGAATAAGTCCTTGGTATACTTTGTTTGAGAAACAAAGGTACCTTCCCTAGTTTGCTTGATTTGCAAACCAAGAAAGAATTTGAGTTCACACATCATAGACATCTCGAACTTTTCCGACATCAACCTTCCAAACTTTTCACTAAAAGAGGGGTTAGTGGATCCAAAGATAATATCATCAACATAAATTTGGCATACAAATAATTCTCCATTAACCCTCTTAGTGAACAATGTTGAATCAACCTTCCTAATTTCAAAACCTTTTTCAAGAAGGAACTTTGTCAAGCATTTATACCAAGCTCTAGGGGCTTGTTTAAGACCATAAAGAGCTTTACGAAGTTTGTACACATGATTAGGTTTCTTGGGATTCTCAAAGCCAGGAGGTTGTTTAACATACACTTCCTCCTCAATTTCCCCATTTAAGAAAGCACTTTTAATATCCATTTGGTAAAGAGTGATATCATGGTGATTGGCATAAGCAAGTAAAATGTGAATGGATTCAAGTCTTGCAACGGGGGCATAGGTCTCACCATTGTCCATACCTTCAACTTGTGTGTACCCTTGTGCTACGAGATGAGCCTTGTTGCGTACAATTTTTCCATCTTCATCTTGCTTATTCTGGAACACCCATTTGGTTCCAATGATGTTTTGCTCTTCCTTAGGCTTCTCTACCAATGTCCAAACTTGGTTCCTCTCAAAGTTGTGTAGCTCTTTGTGCATTGCATTCACCCAATCAGGGTCCTTGAGAGCATCTTCCACCTTCAAAGGTTCAACACTAGAGATAAATGAGTAATGCTCACAAAAGTTAGCTAAACGAGTTTTAGAGCGAGTGATTCTCCCAGTTTGGATATCTCCAAGTATTTGTTCCACGGGATTATCCTTGTCGATTCTTGCTCTAACTCGAGGTAGCTTTTTCTTGGGTTGTGGTGAGGCTTCCTCATCATCATCATCTTCTTCTTCGTTGATGTTGTCGTTGTTCGCTTGTGGAGGTGGAGAAGGAGGTTGAGGTGGATCATCTTGTTGCACTTCCTCATTTCCATCGTCTTGACGTGTTCCGCTTGTGGATGCCTCCATGTCAACTTGTCGTTCACCTTGATGTGAAGTTGGGGCTTCCACTTGAGTAGACGAGGTACTCTCCTTCACTTCCATGGGGCGAATCTTGCCAATGGGCAAGTCTTCGATTGCTTCCGATGGTTCTTGATCTCCTACATCAAGTGGCAATTGCTCGACTTGCGAGCCGTTAGTCTCATCAAACTTCACATCTACCGTCTCTTCAACTTTTCGAGTGAAGTTGTGGTAGACATGGTAAGTGTGAGAGTTCGATCCATAACCGAGTAGGAAACCTTCATGAGATTTAGGAGCAAATTTTGAACGACGATGCTTATCAAGAATGTAACATTTTGAGCCAAATACTCGAATGTATCCAACTTGTGGTTTGTTACGGGTGAGCAGTTCATATGCCGTTTTACCAAGAAGCTTGTGAAGGTAGAGTCGATTTGTTGCATGACAAGCTATTTCAACCGCTTCCGCCCAAAAATGTCTTGGTGTCTTGTATTCATCAAGCATTGTCCTTGCCATATCAATAAGTGTCCGGTTCTTCCTCTCAACAACTCCATTTTGTTGAGGTGTGTACGTAGCCGAGAACTCATGTGAAATACCCTCCTCATCAAGAAAGGTGTCCACATTGGCGTTCTTGAACTCCGTTCCGTTGTCACTCCGAACCTTCTTGATCTTTACTTCAAGTTGATTTTGAGCCTTTCTTGCGAAGTTCTTGAAGATCTTTTGTACCTGCGATTTGTCATCAAGAAAGAACACCCACGTAAATCTGGAAAAATCATCAACAATGACCAAACCGAAAGACTTACCACCAAGACTCTTATAGGAGTTGGGACCAAAAAGATCCATATGAAGTAGCTTGAGTGGTCTCCTCGTGGTCATAATGTTCTTCACGGGATGACTTCCTCCAACTTGTTTTCCTGCTTGGCAAGCACTACAAAGTCGATCTTTGTCAAATATAACATCTTTCACTCCAAGAATGTGATCTCCATTAACAAGTTTATCAAGGTTACGCATACCAACATGTCCAAGTCTTCTATGCCAAAACCAACCCTTAGAAGATTTAGCAATTAAACAAGTACGAGGTTGAGCTCTCTTAGTGAAATCAACAATGTATATATCACCTCTACGAATGCCGGTAAAGACCATATTATGATTATCTTGACGGAACACTTGGCAATCTAGTTTGGTAAATAGAACATTAAAGCCAAAATCAGCTAGTCTAGATACGGAAAGAAGATTGTAACCAAGAGATTCAACAAGCATAACATTTTGTATGGAGCTATCATTGGATATGGCCACCTTACCAAGGCCAAGTACCTTACCCTTGGAGTTGTCTCCAAAAGTCACATACTTGCGTGGACCATCATTTTTAGTAAGCTCACGAAACATCTCTCTATCTCCGGTCATGTGATCGGTACATCCACTATCAAGAATCCACTCTTTTCCTCCGGCCAAGTAATCTCGAAGATTTGCCATAAGACTGAGATTCCTCATGGTCTTCTCGAATTCAATATCAAACTCTTTGGCCTCATCATAGTACCCATGCTCAGCATCATCATTATCATGCATGTGATCATCACCTAGGGCAATAGATTCATTAGTTTCATGATCATGACAATGTTCAAGTTTATGAATTCTAATGGCTTCCATGATGATGTTACTAATAGTTCTAACATCTCCTTTGGCACGCATAAGATCACGAAGCTCAAACAAGCAATCATCAAACTTAGGATCATTAGGACTCATCTTGTGAAAAGCAACAGCCTTATGAAGAATCTTATCAAGACTCTTTAAAGAGTAATCGGGATATCGTTTTTCTAAGTCATGCCATAGAGTATAAGCACATTCAAAGTTTTGCATACAACCAAGCACAATTTTAGGTAATCCTCTAATGATAAGATTGACGGTTCTAAGATTACGAAGCATGTCAATTTCCTCTTCATGAGTAGGATGCAAGGGATCAATAGGGGGCACATAAGGATTATGAATATACTTGCTCAAGTTAAATTCATCAAAGATATCAAGCATTTCATCCTTCCAAAAGTTGTAATACTCCCCATTGAGAATAGGCACTCTACGTCTAAGACTCCCCAACGTAGACACATCCATCTCCCTCCAATGGTGATTAAACCAAAGCAATGGAGACCAATGCTCTGATACCAATTGTGGGATCGAGGAGATATGTCTAGAGGGGGGTGAATAGAACCTTAACCAATCAAATTTGCAGAATTTAATTTCTCTTCGAACTTAGGCAGATTTTGGCACAAGTTAAGATCACTCATATACTTTCTACACATGCATATCTAGAGATTGAGCAGCGGAAATAGTAAAGCATGCAAGAGTGCGAAAAGTAAAGGGGTAGAGTATGGAAGATCAAACGCAATGAAGACACGGTGGTTTTTGGCGTGGTTCCGATAGGTGGTGCTATCGTACGTCCACGTTGATGGAGACTTCAACCCACGAAGGGTAACGGCTGCACGAGTCCACGGAGGGATCCACCCACGAAGGGTCCACGAAGAAGCAACCTTGTCTATTCCACCATGGCTTACGCCCACGAAGGACTAGCCTCACTCGGGGTAGATCTTCACGAAGTAGGCGATCTCCTTGCCCTTACAAACTCTTAGTTCAACTCCACATCATGTCGGAGGCTCCCAAGTGACACCCAACCAATCTAGGAGACACCACTCTCCAAAAGGTAATAGACGGTGTGTTGTTGATGAACTCGTTGCTCTTGTGCTTCAAATGATAGTCTTCCCAGCACTCAAACAACTCCACACAGATTTGGCTATGGTGGAAGAAGGATTTGAGTGGAAAGCAACTTGGGAAAGGCTAGAAATCAAGGTTCAAATGGTAGGAATGGAATATCTTGATCTCAACACATGAGTAGGTGGTTCTCTCTCAGAAAATGTATGGTGGAAGTGTAGGCACGTTCTGATGGCTCTCCTTACTGAGAAGGAGGTGGTGGAGGGGTATATATAGCCTCCACACAAAATCCAACCGTTACACACTTTTGACCCAACTCGGTGGCACCGATTCAGAAGACTCGGTGGTACCGAACAGTGTAAAAGATATGAACGTTAGGCATCTCAGTGGGACCGATACGGACAACTTGGATGGCCGAAGTGCAATGGCTTAGGGCAAACCTCATCTCGGTGGCACCGATTGCATCAACTCGGTTGGACCGAAGTGAAGCAATAAGGCAACAGAGACTTGGCAAGCCATCTCGGTGAGACCGATATGCACAACTCGGTGAGACCGAAGTGAGTGCAAACGATTACAGAGAGTTGGCAAGGCCATCTTGGTGGGACCGAGATCCATTTCGATGGATCCGATTTGTTAGGGTTTTGGCAGTGGCTAAGTCTAGGTGAACTCGGTGGGGCCGGATAGAGAATTTCGGTGGGGCCGAGTTGGAATGTAGGTTTTGGACAACTTTGGGTAGAGAGAGTGGTTGAGGGTTTAGGAGTACTATCACTAAGGACTTGAGCAAAAAGACCATTAAGCAACACCTCATCCCCTTTTAATAGTATTGGCTTTCCTATGGACTCAATGTGATCTTGGATCACCAAACCAAAAATTAAGAGTCTTGATCTTTTGCCAATCCTTGTCCTTAGCATTTTGAAGGGGTTCCACATCCTCTTGTCCATGCCACGCCATTGTTGAACTTGTTTGAAATTCACTAGATAAAAGCATTAGTCCAACAACATGTATGTTGGCATAAATTACCAAAACCACCAAGGGAGCAAGTGTGCTTTCAGATAGAAATTGTTTGTAGGGTACGAAACCACCTCAAAGTTATCCTTTTCGATCGATCTATTGAGCTATTCCTATAAGTGTCACAAACAGCCCTAGAGTTCGTACTAAAATAACACCATATGATACACATCAACCAACTCTAATGTCACCTAGATACTCCAATGTCACCACAAGTACCCGTGAGTTGATTATACGATATGCATCAAACAACTTCATAATCATAATATTCAATCCACACAAAGAACTCCAAGGAGCACCCTAAAGTTTCTATCGGCGAAAAGATAATGAAAACGTGCGTCAACCACTATGCATAGATTACCCCAATGTCACCGCGGGAATTTGCGAGTTGAATGCCAAAACATATATCAAGTGAATCAATATAATACCTCATTGTCACCACGGGTATTCATATGCAAGACATACATCAAGTGTTCTCAAATATGAAATATTCAATCCAACAATAACAAAACCTCAAAGGGAAAAGATTCGATTCATCATAACAAAGATAGAGAGAGAAGAAACACCATATGATCCAACTATATTAACAAAGCTTGCGATACATCAAGATCGTGCCAAATACAGAACTCGAGAGAGAGAGATCAAACACATAGCTACTGGTACAAACCCACAGCCCCGAGGGTGAACTACTTCCTCCTCGTCATGGAGACCGCCGGGATGATGAAGATGGCCTCCGGTGATGGTTCCCCCCTCCGGCAGGGTGCCGGAAAAGGGCTGTAGATTAGATCGTGGAGGTACAGAGGCTTGCGGCGGCGTAAAACTCATGTAGGTTAACTTTCGGGGGTTTCTGAATATATATGATTTTTTGGCGTTGGAATCACACGAAGAAGGGCCACAGGGGGCCCACGAGGCACCAGGGCGCCTAGGGGGTGGCACGCCCTGGTGGCTCGTGGGGCCACTGTGGGTCTTCTGGCTTCCTCCCGAAGCTTCTAGTGTCTCTTATGTTCCAGAAAAAATCATCAAAAAGTTTCGCTGCATTTGGACTTCATTTGATATAGATTTTCTGGAAAACTAAAAACAAGCAGAAAATAGCAACTGGCACTAGGCACTAGGTCAATATGTTAGTTCATGAAAATCATATAAAAGCCATATAAAAGTGCACCAAAATCATACAAAACTATAATAAGCGTGGCATGAATACTTCATAAATTATAGATACGTTGGAGATATATCAGCATCCCTAAGCTTAATTCCTTCTCCTCCTCGAGTAGGTAAATGATAAAAGAAATAATTTATGAAGAGTGAATGCTAGCATAGTGCATAAGTTCGATCAATGATAATTTCAATCACTTTTTCTAGCATCAATATATCTCATAATCAGTAGCTCATCTCATAAAACTTCTCAATGATCAAGTCGCAAGCAATTCACATGTTAAAGTATAGGCCATAAACTTTCTTGAAAACTAACAAACTATGTTCTCAGTCATCAAACAATTGTAATTCATCTTATTTTCAGGAAGGGTCTATGTAAGAGCTTTGATCTAGCAAATTACACATACTCAACCATCTTTTAGTCTTCCATGATTGCTAACACTCAAAGCATATTTTTAGAACAAACCGTTTCAGTCAAACACATAGGAAGATAGGGGCTTAATGTTTCGCCTCCCAACTTATTTATCTCAGGGATAATGTCAACAATAATAACTCATGATCACCTATATTCAATTGGATATATGTGCCTGGATCTTTCCCTACCACATAATGCTTGCCAACTAAATAATAAATAGAGCGGAATAGGGATGAACATTAATGACTCTTGCATAAAAGTAAATACAGAAAAGTAAATACAGAAAAGTAAAAGATAGGCCCTTCGCAGAGGGAAGCAGAGGTTGTCATGCGCTTTTTGTTGTTGGATGCACAATCCCTTAATGCAAAGGAACATCATGTTATATTGCCCCTTGTGATAGCAACCTTTATTATGCAGTCCGTCGCTTTTATTTCTTTACCATCACAAGTTCGTACAACGCTTATTTTCCCTTACAATAAAAGATCATACATACTTAGGAGCAATTTTTATTGCTTTTTGCACCGATGACAACTTACTTGAAGGATCTTATTCAATCCATAGGTAGGTATGGTGGACACTCATGGCAAAAACCTGGGTTTAAGGGTTTTTGGATGCACAAGTAGTATATCTACTTAGTACGAATTTTTGGCTAGCAAAAGATCCTAAGCAAGCACCACATGTTAGAGGATCCATGACAATATAACTTCTATGTGAATATAAAGAAACATAACTCATTACGTTGTCTTCCTTGTCCAATGTCAACTACTTGATCAAGCTTGAAAATAATTAATGGGGGCTCACAATCATAGAAGATGTCCAAGATAGTATATTTATATGTGAAATTTCTCTTCCTTCAAAATTCTTTCATAAATTGTTCAAGTGACCAATGCTATGTTTGTTAACTTTCAATAAATTTTACCACTTATACTTCTTGTATGTGAAGTCACTACTCCCCATGGGACAAGCATATGAAGCATATAAATTTCAACTTTATGATATTCAATTCATTTCAATAATTTACTCATAGGATATAAGTGAAGAACAAGAGTAAATGACAAACTACTCCAAAAAGATATATGTGAAGACCAAATGAGTAGTTAAGTAAATAGGTAGCTATGTGAGGACTCTCTCTCATTTAAAAATTTCAGATCTTGATAATTTTATTAAAACATCAAACAAAATGAAAATAACAGGACACAACAAGAATAGCACATATCATGTGAAGAAGCAAAAAACTTAGGCTAACCGATAGGTGTTGATGAAGAAAGGTGGGATGCCAACCGGGGCATCCCCAAGCTTAGTTGCTTGAGACTTCTTGGAATGTTATCTTGGGGTGCCTTGGGCATCCCCAAGCTTGAGCTCTTGTGTCTCCTTAATTCCTCTCATATCATGGCTTCTAAATCTTAAAAACTTCATCCACACAAAACTCAACAAGAACTCGTGAGATAAGTTAGTATAAATCAACTCAAAACCTTGACATTATCTACAGTAACAAATCACTAAAATTATAATTAAACATTGCATACTAAATTCCCCTGCATATTTAATACTCCTATCCACAAATAGAAACATTAAACTAGCAAACATATGCAGACAATGCAACTATAACAGCAATCTGTCAAAACAGAGCAGTCTGTTAAGGTTGAATAAGAATCCATACTTCCCTAACTCCAATTTTTTTGAAAAATTACCATGTGACAGAGAACTCATGCATGCTTACTGTGTCAAAATTTCAGTTTTTTATCATGTTCTGACTATTCAGGAATATTCTGGACATAACAGAAAACTTTCTGTTTTCAAACAGCAACACATGAACTTGCAAACTGAGCATGGTAAAGGCTATAATTGGCATTTTATTGAACTAAAAGATACAAAACATGATTATTGATAACAGCAAGCAAATATCAATAGAAGAAAATGATGCTCCAAGCAAAACTTATATTATGTGACGAATAAAAATATAGCTCCAAGTGAGGTTACCGATAGTGTTGAACACGAAAGAGGGGATGCCTTCTGGGGCATCCCCAAGCTTAGACACTTGAGTCTTCCTTGAGTGTTACCTTGGGGTGCCTTGTGCATCCCCAATCTTAGGGTCATACCACTCCTTATTCTCCTCATATCGATATCTCACCCGAAACTTGAAAACTTCAATCACACAAAACTTAACGGAACTTGTGAGATAGGTTAGTATGATAAAAATAAATCATCCACTTAGGTACTGTCAAGACAAGATTCATAATTGTTCTCACATAATGCCTACTGTATTATATCATTTCCACAATTTATATTAGTCAATATAAGCTATGGAAACCCTAAAACAAGCAAACTATGCACCGAAAACAGAATCTGTCAAAAACAAAACAGTGTGTAGTGAGCGATTTAAAAACCATACTTCTGTACCTCCAAAAATTCTGAAATATTAGGAAAACGTAACCAATTTGTAACCCAATACTTTGTAAAAATTTTAGAATTTTCTCACGCTCCAGTACAGAATAAAAATTCCAGCACTGGGCACAAAAGTTTCTGTTTTTTCACAGAATCAAATCAACAAGCATCCACACTATCCCAAAGGCTTTACTTGGCACATAATTGAAAGAAAACATATAAAACATGATTACTACAGTAGCTTAATCATGTGGACATACAAAAACAGTAGGTATAAGTATTGGGTTGTCTCCCAACAAGCGCTTTTCTTTAATGCCTTTTAGCTAGGCATGATGATTTCAATAATGCTCACATAAAAGTAAAGAATCGAAACACAAAGAGAGCATCATGAAGCATATGACTAGCACATTTAAGCCTAACCCACTTCTTATGCATAGGGATTTTGTGAGCAAATAGTTTATGGGAGCAAGAATCAACTAGCATAGGGAGGCAAAACAAGCATAATTTCAACACATTCAACACATAGAGAGGAAACTTGATATTATTGCAACACCTACAAGCATATGATCCTCTCTCATCATAATTTTCAGTAGCATCATGAATGAATTCAACCACACAAAGCATTCTTGTCATGATACATAAGCATAGAATTGTTATTACTCTCCACACAAGCAATTTTCTTTTCATTCATAATAGTGGGAGTATCGTATGAAACTCGAATACTATAAATTGTTTCCAAATTAAAAGAGTGATGTTCAGTAAAAGGATTTCCATAATTATAACAAATATTATAATAATAATCATCACTATTTTTCATAACATAAGTATCATCACAATAATCATCATAGATAGGAGTCATGTCATCATCATAATAAATTTGCTCATCAAAAGTAGGGGGAATAAAAAGATCATTTTCATTAAACATAGCATCCCCAAGCTTAGGGAAAACATTATTTGCAGCAAATAAATTCTCAAACATATCATTCCAATCAAACATAGCATCCCCAAGCTTATTGGTTTTCATATCATTAGCATTATCACTATTATCATCAATAGTATGAATAGCACCAATAGTATAACAATTATTATCATATTCCTCCAAGTTGGTGCCATAAAGATTTTCAAGATCATAAGAAGTATCATTATATTCCCAATCATAATCATCATAATGAGTAATAGGCATAATAAAATCATCCTCAATAATTCCTTCGGACATTGTACCATAAGACAAAGAAGCAATATCATCATCAAGTGTATCATCTTCCACAATTATTTTTGATTCATTCTCATGAGGCACAACAATAATAGGAGCAACATAATTTGGGAGGGATACCTTTTTACCTCTATTCTTTCTTATTTTCTTCTTCTTCACCACATCATGTGTGGGTTTAATCAATTTTTCTGAGCTTCTTATTGATGAGATTGGTTGAATAGGGAGCTCCTTCTCGTCACCTATTTCATCATAAGAAAAAATAGGAGGATTTTGGGAAACCTCTTCCCCTTCATTAGTATTCTCTTCATCTTCTATTTGTTTTCTTGTCTTTAAATAATTGGCAATATAAGGATTCTCAATGCAATTTACCGCACAATACATATAAATTTCCTCTAGATCAAAATTGAGAAATCTCTTGAGATTATATTCTGGAATATCCCTAGTTATATGTTTCATTTCTTCATATCCCAGAAGCAGACTCCGTTCATTATGATGCGCAAGGGTAATCAAGTTATCACAATTTTTGGACACGATTCGATCATGAAACAATTTGCATTGAAGATTTAAATAACCACGTTCATTGCAAAGTTCACAAGGATGGCGAGAAAAATTAAATCTTTCAGCACAATCATCTAGCCTCTCTTGTAACCCTTTAGTTTCTAAATACTTATGCCTCTTACAAAATCTATTTTCCCTTTTTGGTATGCATTTGCACTCCCAATTCACTCTACAAAAATTGACATCCTTATAGGAGACATCATTATCATGACTAGTGCAATCATCATTAGTATTATGGATATTCAAAGAATTCATACTAGCAACATGGCAATCAAGCTGATCATTCATGGATTTTATGCCAAACATTTTATTGAATTCTTCTTCTATCAATTGAGCACAATTATCGGAATCCTTATTTTCAAGAAAGACATTATAAAGACGAATAATATGAGGCAACCTCAATTCCATTTTTTTTGTAGTTTTCTTTTATAAAACAAACTAGTGATAAAACAAGAAACTAAAAGATTCGATTGCAAGATCTAAAGATATACCTTCAAGCACTCACCTCCCCGGCAACGGTGCCAGAAAAGAGCTTGATGTCTACTACACAACTTATTCTTGTAGACTCGTGTTGGGCCTCCAAGCGCAGAGTTTTGTAGGACAGTAGCAATTTTCCCTCAAGTGGATGACCTAACGTTTATCAATCCATGGGAGGCATAGTTTGAAGATGCTATCTCTCAAACAACCCTGCAACCAAATACAAGAAATCTCTTGTGTCCCCAACACACCCAATACAATGGTAAATTGTATAGGTGCACTAGTTCGGCGAAGAGATGGTGATAAAGTGTAGTATGGATAGTAGATATAGGTTTTTGTAATCTGAAAATATAAAAACAGCAAGGTAGCAAGTAACAAAAGTGAGCACAAACGGAATTGCAATGCTTAAAAACAAGGCCTAGGGTTCATACTTTCACTAGTGCAATCTCTCAACAATGCTAACATAATTGGATCCTATAACCATCCCTCAACGTGTGATAAAGAATCACTCCCAAGTTCCTATTAGCGGAGAACATACGATAGAAATTGTTTGTAGGGTACAAAACCACCTCAAAGTTATCCTTTCCAATCGATCTATTGAGCTATTCCTATAAGTGTCACAAACAGCCCTAGAGTTCGTACTAAAATAACACCATATGATACACATCAACCAACTCTAATGTCACCTAGATACTCCAATGTCACCACAAGTATCCGTGAGTTGATTATACGATATGCATCAAACAACTTCATAATCATAATATTCAATCCACACAAAGAACTCCAAGGAGCACCCCAAAGTTTCTATCGGCGAAAAGATAATGAAAACGTGCGTCAACCACTATGCATAGATTACCCCAATGTCACCGCGGGAATCCGCGAGTTGAATGCCAAAACATATATAAAGTGAATCAATATAATACCTCATTGTCACCACGGGTATTCATATGCAAGACATACATCAAGTGTTCTCAAATCTGAAATATTCAATCCAACAATAACGAAACCTCAAAGGGAAAAGATTCGATTCATCACAACAAAGATAGAGAGAGAAGAAACACCATATGATACAACTATATTAACAAAGCTCGCGATACATCAAGATCATGCCAAATCAAGATCACAAGAGACAGAGAGATCAAACACATAGCTACTGGTACAAACCCTCAGCCCCAAGGGTGAACTACTCCCTCCTAGTCATGGAGACCACCGGGATGATGAAGATGGCCTCCGGTGATGATTACCCCCTCCTGCAGGATGCCGAAAAAGGGTTGTAGATTAGATCCTGGAGGTATAGAGGCTTGCGGCGGCGTAAAACTCATCTAGGTTAACTTTCGGGGGTTTCTGAATATATATGATTTTTTGGCGTTGGAATCATGCGAAGAAGGGCCACAGGGGGCCCACGAGGCACCATGGCGCGCCTGGGGGGGTGGGATGCCCTATTGGCTCGTGGGGCCACTGTGGGTCTTCTGGCCTCCTTCCGAAGCTTCTAGTGTCTCTTATGTTCCAGAAAAAATTGTCAAAAAGTTCCGCTGCATTTGGACTTCAATTGATATAGATTTTCGGGAAAACCAAAAACAAGCAGAAAACAGCAACTGGCACTGGGCACTAGGTCAATATGTTAGTCCATGAAAATCATATAAAAGCCATATAAAAGTGCACCAAAATCATACAAAACTATAATAAACATGGCATGAATACTTCATAAATTATAGATACGTTGGAGACGTATCAGTGACCACGAGTGATTTCGAGCTCGAAATCGAGCCAGAGAAGAGGGGGGAATGATGGGGATCGAGGGGGATCGGTTCAGGGCGTTCTAGGGTTTCGGGGGGTCACTTTGGAGGCCGAGGCGGGGCGGGGGGCGGATGGCCGGCACGTGGCCCTGGCGCCATGGATGGCCGACAACGCCATGGCCACTGCCTCCTCTCTGTACAGAGGAGAAGGCCTTAGATGGGCTGGGTTGCACTGTAGCAACGCAAAGCCTAGTGCAACAGTAGGCCTTAGGCATTTTTCATTTTTGTTTTCTGTTTCTATTTTTAGTCTCCGTTTTGCATTTCTTTTAGCATCAAATGACTTTTGTTAAATGTGGAACTGACCTCATAATTACTTGGCAATATTCTGAGGTGGCACAAAAAGTTGAGGCAGTTTGGAATTTATTTGAATTTTATTTAAACAGAAGGGATTTAAATGGAGTTGTTTTGGCACTGTTTAGGTTGCTAGGTTCAAGATGAGTAAACAAGTGATGTTGTTTTCCTTAACAAATAATTGTTATAGAATATTTGCTAAATGGTGAACTATTTTGCAGCAACTTTTGTGCAACTTTAATTTTCACTTGCAATTTGAATTTGAATTCAGTGGTGGAATTTGAAATGAGGCTTGAATCCAATGTGATCAAGCATTGCAAATCAAGGTGACTTAGCATAATCATGAAGGATCACTGTAGCATAATACAAGGGGGGTGTTACAATTCTCCTCCTCTAAAAGAAATTCTCATCTCGAGAATTTAGGAGGTAGAAGGGAAAAGGTCGAGGTATTCTTCTCGAATACGATCCTCGCGTTCCCAAGTGGCTTCACCTCCAGTGTGATTCGACCACTGCACTTTGAGGAACTTGATTACCTTCTGACGGGTCCGACATTCAGCTTGATCCAGAATATGAATCGGATGCTCCTTATAAGAGAAATCATCTTGCAATCCGAGCATCTCATGATCCACTGCACGATGTGGATCCTTGAAGCAATGATGAAGTTGCGATACATGGAAGACATCGTGGATGTGAGAGAACCGTGGTGGCATCTTGTAAGGATGCTTCGCAATAGGAGTAGTGCATGGTTTCAAGTCGATGACGAACTCGACAACTCTAACAGGGGGTACTCCTGGAAGTTCTTCTGGGAAAACATCTTGGAAGTCGCGAATGACTGGAACATTTTTGATTCCCTCAAGAGGAGAAACGTTCAACGCATTCAAAGAATAAATCTGGGCTTCAACACTTCAAATAAGACGAGCATAGTAGTTTAATATCTCATCCAAAGGATGTAGGAGTTGGACGGTTTTAGAGGCACAATCGATTGAAGCAGTATGAGTCTTCAACCAATCCATACCCAGAATGAGGTCAATTTTAGAAGACTCCAAAATAATGGGATATGCATAAAATTCCAACCCTTCAATCTCAATGGTGACATCGGGGCTGAACAAGGAGGCTTGACATTCTTCGGAGGAGTCCAGTCAAGAATAGCCTGCACTCGTTCTGGATTAACAGCAATACCATCCTTGGAAATCACATGACCAAGATAGGTCACTTCGGATAACCAGAATTCACACTTGGAATATTTGGCATATAGCTGATGCTCTCAAAGCTTTTCCAGTACAAGACAAAGATGTTCAGCATGTTCTTCCTTATTCTTGGAATATACCAGGATATCATCCAGATAAACCATGACAAACTTGTCGAGGTATTCCATGAAGATATAGTTCATCAATCGAGAGAACGTTGCTGGGGCATTGGTTAAGCCGAAAGACATGACGGTGTACTCGTAAGAGCCATATCGAATAACAAAAGTGGTCTTCGGAATATCCTATTCACGGACTCGGATCTGGTGGTAACCCAACCTCAGATCGAGTTTCGAGAATATGGAGGAACCAGCAAGTTGATCGTACAGATTATTGATCCGGGGAAGCGGATATTTGTTCTGAATTGCTGCCTGGTTGATAGGTCAGTAATCTGGGACCAAACTATTCGTACCATCCTTCTTCTTGACAAAGAGAGAAGGTGCTCCCCAAGCAGAGGAACTAGGATGAATGAAACCCTTACGAAGTGATTTGTCGATTTCCTCCTTAAGCTCAAGGCGTTCAAAGATGTCAAAAGACAGTGTGTGAATCATACATCATACATTCAAAAGAATAGTTGCAGATAATCCAGCTCTCCGGGTGGATGTGAACATGAGAACCTAATGTTAGAGTTAGTAAAATCTTTAACCCGAATAGAAGAGAGATTAGAGTCCCAGAGTAAAAAAGAGGAATAAAAGATCCTAAACCATCCGTTGGCGGCGTGGGCCCGTAAGCCACACAGCCATGTTAGTAAAATAGTTTTTCAAAGACTAGACTCAACTTCAGCCAAGTAGTTGGAAAGGGGCTTCCTACAGGCAGCCGGCTCTGATACCAACTTGTTATGCCCCCGACTCGACCGTGCACTAATCATACATGCAAATGCGCACGATCAAGCCCAGGGCTCATGGGAAGATATCACAACACAACTCTAGACACAAAATAAAAATAATACAAGCTCGAGTTACACAAGAGTCAGTGAAATTATTAGTATCTGAGTCCAGACATAACTAAACAAGTTCGCCTTAAGAAGGCTGGGCAAAACAACGACATCTAGATCGAAAAGGCACAGGCCTCCTGCCTGGGAGCCTCCGAACTACTCCTGATCGTCGGTCTCCACGTAGTAGTAGGCTCCGTCGGGGTAGCAGTAGTCGTCGGCGGGATAAGCTGTCTCTGGGACTCCGTCATCTGATCGCAGCAATCGGGTAGGGGGACAAAAGGTAACAAAGCAACCGTGAGTACTCATCCAAAGTACTCACCAGACTTACATGAGATCTATGCTAAGTATTCATCGGTATCAAAGGGAAGGGGCTATATCTGTGGACTATACTGCAGAAATGCCAGAATAGAGGGGAAGGCCTAGCCTATCGAAGACTAGCATCTTCGAGCATCTTGCAGCAACAGAAGAGAATAGAGTAACATATAATATAGTAACAAATATATATTAGCAATGCCCAGAGATCCTTCCTCGACTCCCTACGAGAAAGCGATCCCAGAGCTAACATATTAATAAAGTAACACATGTATCCAGTTCTAGTTGTAGTAGATCGGGATACTCTCCGAGCGTCCGTTACCGTGGACACGGCTATTCGAATAGATAACTTTCTTGCAGGGGTGCACCAACTTACCCAACACGCTCGATTAACTCCGGCCGGACACACTTTTCCTTGTCATGCCCGGCCTCGGCTGATCGACACGACGTAGTCCTACCTAGGCTCCGCAGAGAGGTCCCCGCCGGTCTACATCCTAAGTGCTCAAGGGTCTTGGGCCCATCGCCCTTTGCACTCTGAGTCGGTGTGCGCAGGGGGATACCAACGCCACCTCTGCCTGGATGGCGCGATCCGGCCAGGCCACAATGCTGAACTGGACGTCTGACAGAGCTTTTGGGAGAATCGTACGACGCCGAGTGCCCATACTTATTCCTGTGTGGTGGTCAGTGCGTAAAAGGCCAGAGGCCTACTCAGATCACATATCCAAACCCATTAGTGTGTTGGGAGCTCGCGGTGACGATCAGTGCTCCTGTCACCCCATCTCGCGGACTTACGGCAAGGGTCAGGCCCATCCCTCTCCTGGGGCGGTCTGCCTGCCCGGCCGTGCCACGTAATTATCTTGCGGGTACCCTCACGGTCAACCCGACTTCACATCTCTTGCGGGTACCCCTCGGGGTCGACCCGACTTCAACAAGGGACTGAGGTAAAGACAGGGGTATCCATGTGTCCATAACATCAAGGGGGAAATTCGAGGAATGACCCTCAATGGATTCCTACTCGATGTAACCGTCAAGGTGAATTTGGAGGAATCACCCTCGATGGGTTCACACTTGAGGGGTTGCACGACAGAGGCATCATCGAAGGTGGTGAAAGAGGAATCACCCTCGGTAACCCATAACCGAATAGCTATGCTACGGAGATATCATCAGGAGTGAGGTAGGAGGTATCACCCTCGGCACTCGATAGTAACTCTACAGAGTCATACAACTAAGGGGGGTGCTGGTGGTGTGTTCGGTCTCTGCACATCGATCACATTGATCGAAACATCTGGAAGCAAAGCATGGCAACACGGACAAGGTTGCGGGGCCACCGATGGATCACTATCCAGCCTATACTAAGCATATAGGACAACAGGTAAAGTATCAACAGCAGGTTACAAAAACAGGCTATGCATCAGATTAGGAGTTATCGAATAACAACAGCAAAATCTCATGCACGCATGGGAGAGAAAGAATGGGCGATATAGGAATAATCAAGGGGGTTTTGCTTGCCTGGAAGCTTTGCTGAGAAGGACGGGTCATTGACGACGTAGTCGTACTCGGGGTCAACAGCAGTCTCGGGGTCTACCGGAGAGAAGAGGGGGAAGAAACAGTAAATATAAAGCAAACAAATGCATCACAAGGCATGACATGGCAATATGTTGTGCTAGGGGTGACCTAACGTAGTGCTACACGTTACAGACGGGGCGGGAAATATCCAGGAATATTTTCCCTGCTCTGGACAATTATCGGACAGGAGAACCGGAGGGGAAGGTTCCATGTTTGCAATATTGGAGGCATGTGACAGGTATGTGGATGGCATATTCGGATTCGTCTTATTTTTCTGATCATTTTTCATATAGAAAACATTTTCATCCAAGCTACGGTTTATTTTATATGATTTTCCAAAGTTTCAACTATTTTCTGAAATTCTGCTAAGTCTGAGAATTCCTTAGTTTTAAACATCACTTAGCTGTTTTCAAAAGGCTGCAACTATTGTTCTATACATCCTATGATTTTGTGCCTTATATCAATTTTGAGCATTTTTCTGTGATCTACAAGATAGTAGCACTTGCATCCATATTAGAATTAATTTGCTTGATGAAAAAATTGGTTGTATGGTGCCCCCTGATGTTCACAGCAGAAACTGATAAAATTTGCCAACTTTGCTTGATGATTGCCACTGATCTATATCTCCTATGGAGATGCATCCTATATATGTTTTGTAATATATCAAGAGTACTTTCATGCCATGCCCTCTGATGTTAGGAAAGGTTCTTGTAACATGTTCATTTCTTGCTCTAAACAAGCTATGGTGATATTTCTGTTTGCTGTTAACAGAAAGTAGCATTTTGCCAATTTCATAGTATTTAATCCTAGCATT
Source organism: Elymus sibiricus (assembly GCA_039707655.1). Classification (NCBI taxonomy): domain Eukaryota; kingdom Viridiplantae; phylum Streptophyta; class Magnoliopsida; order Poales; family Poaceae; genus Elymus; species Elymus sibiricus. The sequence goes on from CM077672.1 coordinate 94,113,790, forward strand.
CTATGAATTTGATCCAATGGGATAAGTTGAACTTTGTCATGTCTACTCCCTACTCATATAAGTTTTTCCTATGTTAAAGCTTGTTAGGGTGCTGTTTTGTTGGTGTTAAAATTAGTGATCAAAGTAGCAGTAGCAGTAGAAGCTAGCTACCGTTACAGTAGCAATCAGCAGCAGCTACAGTAGCTTCAGCAGAGCAGCGGCAACGAGCAGAGCAGCATGGCAGTAGCGGCAGGCAGTAGCAAGAGTAGCATGCGGAGCAGCGGCATCAGCTAGCGGCGACAGCGGAGCGGCAACAGCGGCAGCAGCACAGGAAGCAGCAACCGCACGCACATACGCGTACGCGGGGGTTCGGGCACGATGGAGACGGCGGCCTACGGCGTCCAAATCGAAGGGGGGGAAAGGGGACCCGAGGGAGGAGCTCACCCCGGTTCTCGTGGACAAGGTTAGGAGGTCAGGGGTGGCCCGGAGCAGTGGCAATGACGACGAGGTGGTGACGTCCGTGGCGGAGAAGAGCTCGATGGCGAGCATACGGACCATCTCGGCTTGAGCTGGTCCCCGGAGCGGACGAATCCGGCCACGGCGGTCCTCCTGGACATGCTCTCGCATGCCGGAGAAGACGGTGGCCGCGACGATGATGGCGATTCAGCGGTGACTGTGAGTGATTTCGAGCTCGAAATCAAGCCAGAGAAGAGGGGGGGGGAACGATGGGGATCGAGGGGGGATCAGTTCAAGGCGTTCTAGGGTTTTGGGGGGTCACTTTGTAGGCCGAGGGGGAGGCGGATGGCCGGCACATGGCCCTGGCGCCATGGATGGCCGACAACGCCATGGCCACTGCCTCCTCTCTGTACCGAGGAGAAGGCCTTAGATGGGCTAGGTTGCACTGTAGCAACGCAAAGCCCAGTGCAAAAGTAGGCCTTAGGCATTTTTCATTTTTCTTTTCTGTTTCTATTTTTAGTCTCCGTTTTGCATTTCTTTTTAGCATCAAATGAATTTTGTTAAATGTGGAACTGGCCTCATAATTACTTGGCAATATTCTGAGGTGGCACAAAAAGTTTGAGGCAGTTTGGAATTTATTTAAATTTTATTTAAACAGAAGGGATTTAAATGGAGTTGTTTTGGCACTGTTTTGGTTGCTAGGTTCAAGATGAGTAAACAAGTGATGTTGTTTTCCTTAACAAATAATTGTTATAGAATATTTGCTAAATGATGAACTATTTTGCAGCAACTTTTGTGCAACTTTAATTTTCACTTGCAATTTGAATTTGAATTCAGTGGTGGAATTTGAAATGAGGCTTGAATCCAATGTGATCAAGCATTGCAAATCAAGGTGACTTAGCATAATCATGAAGGATCACTGTAGCATAATACAAGGGGGGTGTTACACCACCCCGCCCAACACGTTCAAATCCCTCATTCGCCATGACCCAAGAGGTCAGACATGAATTCCCTTGCCTAGTATCTATAGTAGGTTGTGTGTTTTTTATGATGTGATGTGAGCATATGCGATTGTAATCTCTAGTCCCTACTGTACTCACTACAAAAAAAACACTTCCGTGATAATACGTGCTTGTCACAATAGGTCACGTTTTTTGCCATGTATGTACATCCAAAACGATTTGATGACAGAATCAAGATAGTCATACCTATGCTGTCGTAGAAGTGTTCCATGACAATACTCCATTTATCATCATGGAAGTGTCCACTTCCGTGATGATAAATGGCGCGACATGGAATTGTTTTCGTCAAGGGTAACCGACACGTGGTGTGGCACCCCGGCTCAGAGGAACCAGAACACCCCGCATTCCAGCCCAGAGATCAAGTATTCTAGAATACGGCACTGCTTGGCATAGAACAAATCAGCTCTTATTACAAATAATATGAGTACAAGGGTCCGATATTACAAAGGTTACAGGGGCACGGCGATACTACACCTGCTCAGATAGCTCTATGCCAGCAGCGGGACAACTCGTAACAGCGGAATATCTTCTAGCAGCGGAACAACGACAACGGTGATGAACTCCACTCCGCAGGGACTCTGGCTGGGACACGTCCTAGAGCGCAAACTCAGGATGCTCGACAGTAATCAATCACGGCATCACCTGCAATCTGTGTTGGGGAACGTTGCATGGGAAACAAAAATTTTCCTACGCACACACAAGATCTATCCATGATGATGAGCATCTACGAGAGGGAGAGTGAATCTACATACCCTTGTAGATCGCTAAGCGGAAGCGTTAAGAAACGCGGTTGATGTAGTCGAACGTCTCCGCGATCCAAATCGCAAGTCGTCCCTCGATCCGATCACGAACTAGTGCCGAACGGACAGCACCTCCGCGTTCAACACACGTACGGCTTGATGACGCCTTCACCTCCTCGATCCAGCGAGCGATGGTGAAGTAGTAGATGAGTTTCGGCAGCACGACGGCGTGGTGATGGTGGTGAGGAACAATCTCTGCAGGGCTTCGCCAAGCACTACGGAGATTATGACGGAGGAACTAGAGGGTTAGGGTTGCCGCACACGGCTTGGGGAATTCTTGATGTCACCCGTGTGCTAGCCCTGCCCCTCTATTTATATGTTGAGCCTTGGGGTCTAAACTTGGAGTAAAAGCCTCCTCCAAGTCGGTTTTGCCGGCACAAGGTCGGTTTGGCCCGCAGGGAAAGAGTCCAACTCGGATCCCTGCAGTACCGCGCACAAGCGGTAGTACCGCTCACGAGCGGTAGTACCGCTTGAGCGGTAGTACCGCTTCACACAAGCGGTAGTACCGCTTATGCGGTAGTACCGCTTCACACAAGCGGTAGTACCGCTTACGCGGTAGTACTGCCTTACCAGCGGTAGTACCGCTTAAGGCAGCAGCAAAACTTCCTTTTGCACTTTCCAATACCTCGTGGGCTTTATCCATTTGGCCCATATAAAGTGTTGCTGCACCCGAACACTTCGGTAAACACCCGGAACCCCTTCCGGTGAATTCCAGAACCCTTCCGGAGATCAAAACACTATTATCACATATATCAATCTTTACCTCCGGACTCTTCCGGAGATCCTCGTCATGTCCGGGATCTTATCCGGGACTCCGAACAACCTTCGGTCACCAACAAAATAACTCAACTATACTAATCGTCACCAAACGTTAAGTGTGTAGACCCTGCGGGTTCGAGAACTATGTAGACATGACCGAGACACCTCTACGATCAATAACCAATAGCGGGACCTGGATGCCCATATTGGCTCCTACATATTCTACGAAGATCTTTATCGGTCGAACCTATATGTCAAGGATTCAGTTAATCCCGTATACTGGTCCCTTTGTTCTTCGGTATGTTACTTGCCCGAGATTCGATCATCGGTATCTCTATACCTAGTTCAATCTCGTTACCGGCAAGTCTCTTTACTCGTTCCGTAATACAAGATCTCGTGGCTAACACTTTAGTCACATTGCTTGCAAGGCTCATTGTGATGTTGTATTACCGAGTGGGCCCTGAGATACCTCTCCGTCATACGGAGTAACAAATCCCAGTCTTGATCCATGCCAACCCAAACAATACCCTCGGAGATACTTGTAGAGCACCTTTATAGTCACCCAGTTACGTTGCGACGTTTGATACACACAAGGTACTCCTCCGATGTCAGGGAGTTGCATGATCTCATGGTCATAGGAACAGATACTTGACATGCAGAAAAAAATAGCAATAAACTGACATGATCATATGCTACGTTCGTATTTTGGGTCTTGTCCATCACATCATTCTCCTAATGATGTGATCCCGTTATCAAATGACATCTCATGTCAATGGCTAGGAAACCTTAACCATCTTTGATCAACGAGCTAGTCAACTAGAGGCTTACTAGGGACACAGTGTTGTCTATGTACCCACACATGTATTTGAGTTTCCAATCAATACAATTATAGCATGGATAATAGACGATTATCAAGAACAAGGAAATATAATAATAACCAATTTATTATTGCCTCTAGGGCATATTTCCAACAATCTGGCATGACACGCCAGGTGAGTACTTTGAATGTACTCGCAAGCTCACAGCAACCAAAGCAATGAAGACAACCAACATCATGGCATTTACAGGTTAAATATCATTGATGAGCATGATACTACTAGAATCAATATGAGAGTCAGCATGGCATATACATGTTACTCATGATATGAACATGATGATACTAGCACTAGCATGATAGGGGGGTCGATGTTTAAGGTCCCTTGGACCAACTTACTCTTCTCAGAGATTATCTCGTAACCACCATATGCAACAAACTTACCGTCGTAAACATCACACGGTCACCTCAGGATCAACCAAGCTCGGTATCAACTATACCATCGTGATCATCACATGACCACATGGAGCTTGATCTCTACCTGTGATCATCGCATGACCACATAAAGATCAACCAACTTCTTTTCTCATGGAACCAGGGTTGTTTATTATTCAGGTTAATATTACTGTTGACCCATAGTGTGACCTATGATGAACTGTGTCCATGACCGTGGACGCGGCTATCGATAGATTATACACTCTGCAGAGGTTAATACACTGCACCCACATCACAGAATTCATGGCCTCGTGCTCCCATTTGGGTGGACCAATGACATTCCGACAAAACCAATCTATTGCATGACACTCTCCCGGCCACTCCGACAAACTCCCCTTTGGGCTATGTCATGGGTGGCCCCGATGTCAACTCGTGACATCCGCCACCTTTGTGGCTGCCACCGTCGTGGCCAAAATAAAACTGTCCCAAACGGGGACTCTGGATCCATACAACTCGGGCACACAAGGCTATGGCCGCCTACCTGATCAAGGTAGCGCGCACACATAACCTTCCCAAGTTGGAGGTTACGGCGAGAGGCATGACAATAGGCCGAATTAGGGCCTCCCCATCCAGGCAAGTGTGGTTGCACTGGTGAGCTCGATTCGGTGGCACCATGACTCAGCCAATAGATTTGTTCAAGTTCGATTAACGTCAGGTTTAACTTGAATGGTGATGAGCTGAGTCACAATAAAATAACATAATGAAATAACAATGCATATGAGCATGATATTAGTGTAACCATGGATGGACAACATACCCATTTAACATGTTAACATCACCAATGATAAATCATTTAGTCTACGGGATGCAAATGAGCATGGCATAACGATGATCATGAATATAACAAGTGTTTGCATCACAATAACTATTCATGTGAGCATATCATTATCACTAGCATTGAAAATGATTACAAGAATGAAACATGATAATAATAACATTAGCAATTAATCATTTCACTTACTAGATGAAAATGAACACGGCATAAAAAAATGAGCATGGATTCACAAGCATATAAGTAGCATTCAAAATAATTGCATGAACAAATAATTATTCGAACATTCAAGTCGAAACCATGGCTATTGTAATGCCATCATGCAAGTGGCTGTCGTGGCTTGCCTGGGGTTGATGGATTCGTCGAGGAGAAGTGTGAGAAGCTCGCAAAAAAAAATTTACCGGAAAAGTTTCTCTCCCGGCGGAGCTGAATAAGGGCAGGGGCAAACTGGTCATTTTCAGAATGTAACAAAATCATGAAAATGGTACCAACAGAACGGGATCGACGAACAGAGATAATGGGCTTTGGAATCACCTGAATCGGAGTTACGGTTGCGAAAATACGGCCGTTCATTCGTTAGGCAGAAAAAGAATTAAAAACTGTGCTTTTCTGCTGCTAAGGGACGAACGTCCGCAAATTAAGGGTTTCGGCACCGGCTGCTGAAAAAGAGAAAGCGCATTTAGGAAAATACGCTTTCTAACGTGGAAAATGTATTTTGAACCGAAGAAGCAGCAGAGTACGTTTTCGTTAACCGAAAGCGTATTCTCGGGAAAACCGCCTTCACTTATCCATGTCAGCGAATCGGTTGAGTCACTGATGTGTGGGGCCCGCCTGCTGGTCTGGGTCGTCGTCTTCATCCTCTCGCCCGCGCTCGGCCAAAGAATAGGGGCGCTCGACCGGCGTGGCCGAAGCCACAGGGCACCTCCGGCGAGGCTCTGGCTATGGATGAGCTCAGCGGAGCACGGCGCATCCACTGGTACCATCCACGGCCGGCGGGGAGGACCGAGGAGTCGGCAACTTTGACGCCGGCGGACGGTGGCGTCGGGCGCCATTGGACTCATGGCCACGGGGCACCAAAGGAGGGTGTGAAGAGCGGTGGGGCTCCGCCATGGCCAGGGAGTTCCTCTCGTGAGGTTAGGAGGGAGAGGGGTGGCTCGGCTCGCTTGAATTTGAGCGGAGGGCAACGGCGGCCATGGTGGCCATGAGGAGCGAGGAGCGGCTCTGGAGAGGAAGTGATGGGTCCAGGAAGGAGCTGGGAGGTCGGTGAGGAGGATGGTGAGCTCGGAGAGGGTCGGGAGGGGCTATATATAGCCGCGGCTATGATGCCGTCCCCGGATGCAGTCGTGGACGCGTGGTTGATGCCCTGGCACGGCCGCGTACGCGTGCGCTCGTGGGCAAGCTCAGATGGCGACACGAGAGGGCTAGTGGAGCGCAAGAGAATCAGCGAGAAGGAAGAGGACAGAGGCAAAGCGATGACATCCACGGGCACGCGGTGTGGCATGGCGCGTCGGGGAGAAAGGAGGAGGGGGAGAGGGGTCCATAGGGGTGGCGTGGATGAAGGAGAGTGTGGGTGATGCTGTAGACAAGCTGCGGTGGCGCGAGGGCGTCGTTTGGGCGGTGGCCGAGGGCCCCGATGTCCAGAGCGCGTCGAACGGCCTGTCAGCCGCGTGGTCACTGCGTGAACAGGTGCACGCGGTGCGTTCTAGCCAGCAGAAAGATGTTTAGCATGTGGACCCTACTTTCTGGAGCACCACTATGGGCTTGGTTTGGTTAAATCACCTCTGTGCTGATAGGAGGGATCAACTAAAGTTTCTTGTAGCAAACTTGGTCATGAAGATGTGGTCAAATGACTTGGCCAATGGGCCAAGAAATGTGTCATAGGGGTTTAGGGTTGGAAGGACTACAGTCCTGTGAAATATGAAAGGATTTAGACTAAGATTTATCATAGTTGCTTCACAACTGCCAATCTGGTCCAGGAAACTAGATCTTGAAGCTGCACTCACATGGAGTGTTGGATAGGTCTGAAATTTGGTGGAGGATGATCATTTGGGCATATGAAGGCACTGTAAAAATTTCATACCATGTGGATAAATAGAAATGGTACTTCCTTCACAATGCTTTCCTCTGGATAGAAAATTGGGGACATTATAGTGAGAAATTGGCTAAATGATATGAGCCCAAATTTTGGGGGGGGAAGTTATATAGGTATGAGAATGTCCTGGTAAAATTTTAGAATTTATGAAGCCATATAAAATATAGTTGCTTCACAAACTGAAATTATGACCAGAAACAAAGATTGGATGGTGTGCTCACCATGAGCATGGAATCTTGAATACTTTTACATACCCAATGTCCATATGGTCCATTGGAATTTTGAGAATTTTGTGGGACTTTTGGGAATGACAGAAATAGAGGTTGCTTCACAACCTAGGGCAAACAGGGTTATTCCTTTAATAGAAAAAGGAATATTCCCAAGAAATAAATATTGGAGTTGGGCTAAGATGGAGATGACATGGTCTTGGGATGGATTTCAGAATAACAAGCCACTTGGGAGAGGAAGAAGAGATGATCTTCTCAGGTTTCAAGACCACATAGCCACGGAAAAAGGAATTCCAAGTAAAATCCAAAGAAATCCAAAAGAAAAAGAAAGGTCCAAAAATCGGGGTGTCACAAACCTACCCCCCTTACAAAAATCTCGTCCTCGAGATTTGGTTGCTCAGGGAACAAGTATGAATATTCTGACTTAAGGAAACCGTTTCCAGCTCGGGTACCTTTTTCCTTTATATGATGATCCCACTGAATTTCATATGACCTGATTACCTTGCTCTGGTGTGGTTTGCTTCACCATATCCCACATTCTGACAGGTCTTCCTTCATATGTTCATCCTTACTCTGACTCCAATTCTTTTATGTCTGCTGGCTTATCTGATATGACTGGAATTTCCATAAGTCCGGGAGTGATTTCCAATTGACGAGACATTCTTCTATCTAGTACCGATGAAGTTATGAACAAATTCCCTTGGTGGACACGAAACATTTAATCATTGCATTGGGTTACTAGATGCATGTCCTCTGGGTTCAAAACCATACTGGGAATCATAACCCTTGTCTTTGGCAAAATCTGACTACTTGTAGGGAGTTCTGAATCATCTGGGCTGACTTCTTTCTCTCAAGTATCAAATCCGGACCAAAGATTTGGCTGTCGCCAGCCATGACCAGTATAAAGGAGTACGGCCTTATAACAATAGCATCCAGAGACTTGACAGACGGTGGTTCTGGCGGAAGAATCTTGTTCACGACAGGCTATCATTTTACTGGGTACCATATATGAGGACACATGATCGAAGATTGTTGTTCAGCATTCTAATTAGTCATTTTGTCAATATACCCACATGTGGGTAGTAGGCCATGTAATGCGTTAACATGGTTGCTGGAGTCAAACTCCGGAGCTGCCCTTTGGTCTGACATGACCGACTTGGATATTCGATACTGACAATTCTGAGCATATACATTTGGACAAGCGAGTTATCTTGATATGAGGTCCTTACAAACAAAGTATACCCCTTGGGTGTATATTCATAGTGATCGATACAAAATCATACTATCTTGGGTATCCGTACCATGTTGTTCCTGCAACGATTGTCATACCAGCATTGTTGGTCTTGCTCCTTCATTATTGTTCTCTTTTTTCCGAATCCTTTGCCGAAAGAGCTTGGCCATATATATTCTTAATTCTTCGTGTGATCATAAGTGCAACATTTCGGCATTCATACCTTATCCTTGCTCATGACTCGTGTCATAGGGAATATACCAGGTTCACATGTACTTGTATAGATCTCATTGTTGTTGGCAATCATACAAGATAGTGACAAAGGTTAATGATATTACTTTGTCGAGTGTGAGGAAGCTGACCTTGATAACCATTGGCAAGATTATTGTCCCCAAAGTTGTCTTACTTCATAGCTTGTTGGTCCTTGCATCACACGGAGGTGTATAACTGGCTTTCTTCCTCTTACATAACTCATGTGGTTGTCGGATTATTGCCGTGCTTTCATCATCGTACGAGTGACTGGCATGACCTGGGTGTCATGCTCACAATATATATGGAAGTGTGTGTAGCTAAGCATTTGATTCCCGAGGCAGACACTTGTGTCCTAACTAGCTCATGTTCCTGACCAAACTGTTGTGGGCTCGACTCTTGAGATGCACTGCCATATGCTACCAACTCACTGTGTAATATCTTGTACCATTGACGATGACTGTTTGTAGTGCCGTACTGACGAAGACTGGATGGCTTGTGTTGGAAGCCATCCGAGAGTATCGTGCTGAGGAAGGCTAAATAGCTTATGCTTAAAGCTTTTGCCGGGATAGCTTGCAGAAAAAGACTGGGTACCGTGCTTCGGAAGCTTTTCCCTTGGTTGCTTACTGAGGAAGATTTGGTGACTTATGCTAGAAGCTTTTTGCAGTGGCTTACCGAAGAAGACTGAGTATCTTACACTGGAAGCTATCCACATATCGTATCGAAAAAGATTGAGGAGCCTTGCGTTGTAAGCTTCACTGGGTTGCTTACTCCAGAAGCTTCTCACTGTGATATGCAGACTGAGTGCCATATATATATATATATATATATATATATATATATATATATATATATGTAGGGTCGGTCTATTCTACCAACCCCCTTAAGACCTTATTCTGCCCACAAAACTGCTTATTCTGCCAACCTGCCTCCCTGCCGACCACTCTCCCCAAGCTCCACAACCTGCCTCCCTGCCGCCGCGGCGCCCCACCCCACCACCACCTGCGCCAAGCCCCGCCGCCCACCACCACCTACCTGGCAACCGGCGACCAGGGGGACGGACCCAGCCACCGCACCCCACCACCACCATCCCGCCCGCCGCCGCCGCACAGATCCGTGGCCCCCGACCAGCCAACTACCTCCGGCGGCCAAGCCCCGCCCAGCAAACCACCGGATCCGGTGGGATCCGGCTCCACCTCCCCTCGTTTCCCCCTCCCCAACCGCCCCGTCACCGGCCAAGGCGCACCGAGGCACCGCCCTCCCTCCCGGCTAGCCGCGCCACCCAGCCCCCTCTCGCGACGCCTCCCCCCCCCCCCCGCGAGCGAGGTCCTGCGCTCTGAACGGAGGCGTGGACACCCGCGGCGGCGCCGTGTGTCTCCCACGACAAGCCCCCCTCCCCCACCCCCAAGGCAGCAATCGGCTCCACGCCACTGACACTCCCCTCTTCTCCTCTGCCTCGGTCACATAGAGGGCTGAGGGGTGCATCTAGCTCCGCTGCTCGCCGGTGCCTACAACCCGTGCAGTGACAAATTGAAAAAAAGGAAGGAGGAGCACCTCCTCAGGTCGTGCAGTGCGGACGGTGAGCACATGCAGTACGGTGAGAGCGCGCTGTCCGCGAGCGCATCGTGTGCGGTGCTGGCACGCTAACAACTACCTCAGTTCGCCGGTGCACGCGCATGCCATTCAGTTTCGGGTGTTTCGGTTCCCGTCGAAGCCTTCTCGTTCCCCTAGCTATTTCTTCTCCATTCAGGTGACCAGTTCTTCGTGGCAAAAAGAGGCCATCACCATGGTGGACTGCACCGGGATGTTCTTTGGGTGCTGGCATAACATTACAGTACAACCGACGCTCATGTGTAGTTTGCCTTTGTTCAATACTCTTTTTCTTTGAAGTGGTTCGCTCTACTGTTCGATGCTCTTTTGATGCTACCCTGACGCATTTCACATTTTGTGTGTGTGTTTTCCTTCTTTCAGTTTTGCAGTGAACCTCCACAAGATGCATCGGCACTTGCAGTGCATTTCGCTGTCGCGTGCGGTTCAGTGCACTTGGCATCACAGTTGAGATGAAATTATAAAGAGAAAATGCTAGCAAAAAATAAAAATAATGTAGTTCCCTTTGTCGACATTGCAATGTTGTTCATTTTGTAGCGAGTCAAGTATAGTTCACTCCTGTAAAAACAAGATTGTCGAAAAAAGTATGAAGTTCACTATTCTCGTTGGTGCAGTTCGCTACTCTCTTCCGTGCGGTTTGCTACTCTCGTCTCCTAGTGCAAAACACACGAGAAAAAAATGTGTCAAAAAACTGCGGTTCAATTCGATTCGCTCCGAGGTTCACTTCCCCTCATGTGGTTTACTACTCTCGTGGCACACAATTCAGATCGCACGAAGAGAAAAAATCGTGTAAAAGAAAGTTAGAAAAATACAGAAAAATCATGAAGTTCACTTTCGGTAGTGTTCGCGGTGCACGTACTCCCAATGTGAAGTGCAGAAAAATGTTCCGGGAACGACAAAAAAAAGTAATGCGGTTCACTTCTTGATAGTGTTGCGGTTCACTTACGTCTGATGTGAAGCGCAGTCAACTTCCTCGCCTGAGAAAAATTACGTCCGACAAAAAAAACCATGAAGTTCAATTGCCCGTCTGCTGCAGTGCGGTTTTCAGTCTGAAGCAGTGCGCTCTTCTGTCTGATGCAGTTTCCTCGTCGATTTTGGTGTCGCGAAAAACAGAGTCTCCGGACTTCGGTAAAATCAAAACTGCTCTTAAACCGTATGGAATTAGAGAGTGTGTTCTATATGAAAAAGTTGCGTCTCGTTGATATCTTTCCAATGGCGTATCATTTGCATCAATCCGACGAGCGGTTTGGAAGAAATCACGAAAAAACGGCCGCTGTGACCCGTCGGCTGCCGCACCATTTTCAAAATTAGTTCAAAACCGTAACGAATCTCAAAAACATTTCTACATATGAAAGTTGCGCCTCGTCCGTAGCTTGCCAACGGCGTGTCACATGCCTCATTTCGACAAATGGTTAAAAAAATGGAGCGAAAACAGTACCGAAAAATTGCAAAAATTTGAAAAAACAGAATTTCGCGATTTAGTAAATTTGAAACTGCTCTTAAACCGTAACGAATTAGAGAAAGTAATATATATGAAAAAGTTGCGCCTCGATGATATGTTTCCAACGGCGTATCATTTGCTTCATTCCGAGAAGCGGTTTGCGAAAAAATGCGAAAATACGCTCGCTGTCACTCGTCGGGCGCCCATCGTTTTCGAAACTGCTCTTAAACCGCGAGGAATCTCGAAAAAATTTCAACATGGCAAAGTTGCACCTAATCCATAGCTTTCCAACATCGCATTACACGCCTCGTTCCGACGAATGGTTAAAAAATTAGATCAAAAACAGTACCGAAAAAACACCACGTGCAGTTTTTTTCGACGAGAAGTTCACTAGTGTTTGTATTGCAGTACCTTTGCTTCAGAAAGTGCAGTGCCCTCGCGTTGAGCGTGCAGTTCGGATGTGGGCAGAATAACTATTCTGCCAATATTGGCAGAATAGACGGGCTGTATATATATCAAGGGTATATATGTGTGTGTGTATATATATATACACACACACTCACATATATACCCTTGATATTCCTGCTTTGTCTTGAAATATACGGTTGGCCTTGTACACAATTTATCTTCCTGCTGGTTCCTTACGGTTGTAATGGTTTCACACTAAGGCAGTCTTGATGCTGATAGTTATTCCAGAACATCATTAGTATTCAAATTAGATATTCTCAATATAATGCAGTCGGCTAAGAATTGCATAATGTTTAGCTGAGCTTCCAAATAATTGAATTCCTCACTGATTCTTCGAGTTCGGTGTCGGTTGGATGAGCAACTTTCATAAGGGGAAATAAGGTAACACCGAAGGCCCAAAGAAAGAAGAAAAAGAAATGGCTCAAACAAAAGCACACAAAGCATCAAGATTACAAACAACATCACATTGTACTACTATCCACAACAATATGCATGCCTACTTAAGAACTCAAATCTCGCGAAAACTCCGGTACTACGATCTAACATGCTGTGACGGTGTGCACGAAAGTAAATCAACGTGTGGGGAGGTTGGTGTAAACGGAGCTACACCAAACGCTGGATCAGCACCGGTTGCATCTGGACGGGCTTAGGGATGAGGACGGGCTCGGTGATCATGTAGCGCAACCCAGATGTCATGGCCACATCATCATCAAGCGAACGGAAGGGAACCGTACTCGTCTAGGGAAAGGGTTGACAAGGTAGCATACTGGTGGAAAGCAGGGTCTGCTGCATTGCCCTTTCCTGGTAACAATGACCAGTAAGGGTTCCCAAAGCGACGGGTTGGATGGCAAGATCCGGGGTAGAAACATGTCTACCACCGAAACAATAGGTGTGGCTAGCGGAAAGATATTTGCGCGATACCTGCAAATGGTGTCTATAACACTTGGTACCTCGGCATCACTCCGCTGGGACGGAGATGACATCAAACACCGAAAAGCAGTTATGCAAAGATAGAGGGTGCAGGTAGTGGATCGAAACCGATGCCACCTACACTCACAAGATCAACTGTTAGCGACAAGATAATAAGTCTATATGCATGCTATGCAGCAAACAAATGCAACACCCAAATGCAACAAACTAACTAGACTCTATACTACCGGTTTCTAATGCTCGCGCGGACTAGGGTGTCCAATAGCCAGTCCTCCTCTGATGCCAAGCGCCGGGGCACCCCGGCTCAGAGGAACCGGAACACCCCGCATTCCAGCCCAGAGATCAAGTCTTCTGGAATACGGCACTGCTTGGCATAGAACAAATCAGCTCTTATTACAAATAATATGAGTACAAGGGTCCGATATTACAAAGGTTACAGGGGCACGTCGATACTACGCCTGCTCAGATAGCTCAATGCCAGAAGCGGGACAACTTGTAACAGCGGAATATCTTCTAGCAGCGAAACAACGACAACGGTGATGAACTCCACTCCGCAGGGACTCTGGCTGGGACACGTCCTAGAGCGCAAACTTGGGATCCTTGACAGCAATCAATCACGGCATCACCTGCAATCTGGCATGACACGCCAGGTGAGTACTTTGAATGTACTCGCAAGCTCACAGCAACCAAAGCAATCAAGACAACCAACAGCATGGCATTTACAGGTTAAATATCATTGATGACCATGATACTACTAGAATCAATATGAGAGTGAGCATGGCATATACATGTTACTCATGATATGAACATGATGATACTAGCACTAGCATGCCAAGGGGGTCGATGTTTAAGGTCCCTTGGACCAACTTACTCTTCTCAGAGGTTATCTCATAACCACCATATGCAACAAACTTACCGTCGTGAACATCACACGGTCACCTCAGGATCAACCATGCTCGGTATCAACTATACCATCGTGATCATCACATGACCACACGGAGCTTGATCTGTACCTGTGATCATCGCATGACCACATAAAGATCAACGAACTTCTTTTCTCCTGGAACCGGGGTTGTTTATTATTCAGGTTAATATTACTGTTGACCCATAGTGTGACCTACTACGAACTGCGTCCATCACCGAGGACACGGCTATCAATAGATTATACACTCTGCAGAGGTTAGTACACTGTACCCACACCACGGAATTCATGGCCTCGTGCTCCCATTCGGGTGGACCAACGACATTCCGATAAAACCAATCTATTGCATGACACTCTTCCGGCCACTTCGACAAACTCCCCTTTGGGCTATGTCATGGGTGGCCCTGATGTTAACTTGTGACATCCGCCACCTTTGTGGCTGCCACCGTCCTGGCCAAAATTAAACTATCCCAAATGGGGACTCTGGATCCATACAACTCGGGCACACAAGCCTATGGCTGCCTACCTGATCAGGGTAGCGCGCACACATAACCTTCCCTAGTTGGAGGTTCTGGCGAGAGACATGACAATAGACCGAATTAGGGCCTCCCCATCCAGGCAAATGTGGTTGCACTGGTGAGGTCGATTCGGTGGCACCATGACTCAGCCAACAGATTTGTTCAAGTTCGATTAACGTCAGGTTTAACTTGAATGGTGATGAGCTGAGTCACAATAAAATAACATAATGAAATAACAATGCATATGAGCATGATATCAGTGTAACGATGGATGGTAAACATAGCCATTTAACATCATAACATCAACAATGATAAATCATTTAGTCTACGGGATGCAAATGAGCATGGAATAACGATGATCATGAATATAACAAGTGTTTGCATAACAATAACTATTCATGTGAGCATATCATTATCACTAGCATCGGAAATGATTACAAGAATGAAACATGATAATAATAACATTAGCAATTAATCATTTCGCTTACTAGATGAAAATGAACACGGCATAAAAAATGAGCATGGATTCACAAGCATATAAGTAGCATTCAAAATAATTGCATGAACAAATAATTATTCGAACATTCAAGTCGAAACCATGGCTATTGTAATGCCATCATGCAAGTGGCTATCGTGGCTTGCCTGGGGTTGATGAATTCGTCGGGGAGAAGTGTGAGAAGCTCGCGAGAAAAAAAATTACCGGAAAAGTTTCTCTCCAGGTGGAGCTGAATAAGGGCAGGGGCAAAATGGTCATTTCCAGAATGTGACAAAATCATGAAAATGTTACCAACAGAACAGGCTTGATGAACAGAGAACATGGGCTTTGGAATTACCTGAATTGGAGTTACGGTTGCGAAAATACGGCCGTTCGTTCGTTAGGCAGAAAAAGAATTAAAAATTGTGATTTTCTCCTGCTAACGGACGAACATCCGCAAATTAAGGGTTTCGGCGCCGGCTGCTGAAAAAGAGAAAGTGCATTTAGGAAAATACGCTTTCTAACGTGGAAAACGTATTTTGAACCGAAGAAGCAGCAGAGTACGTTTTCGTTAACCGAAAGCGTATTCTCGGGAAAACCGCCTTCACTTATCCACGTCAGCGAATCGGTTGAGTCACTGTTGTGTGGGGCCCGCCTGCAGGTCTGGGTCGTCGTCTTCATCCTCTCGCCCGTGCTTGGCCGAAGAATAGGGGCGCTCGACCGGCGATGGCCAGAGCTACAGGGCACCTCTGGCAAGGCTCTGGCTATGGATGAGCTCAGCGGAGCACGACACATCCACTGGTACCATCCACGGCTGGCGGGGAGGACCGAGGCGTCGGCAGCTTCAACGCCGGCGGACGGTGGCGTCGGGCGCCGTTGGGCTCGCGGCCACGGGGCACCAGAGGAGGGGTGAAGAGTGGTGGGGCTCCGCCATGGCCAGGGAGTTCCTCTGGTGAGATCAGGAGGGAGAGGGGTGGCTCACCTCGCTCGAATTTGAGCGGAGGGCAACGGCGGCCATGGCGGCCATGAGGAGCGAGGAGCGGTTCTAGAGAGGAAGTGATGGGTCCAGGAGAGAGCTGGGAGGTCGGTGAGGAGGATGGTGAGCTCGGAGAGGGTCAGGAGGGGCTATATATAGTCGCGGCGACAATGCCGTCCCCGGATGCGGTCGTGGATGCGCGTTTGATGCCCTGGCACGGCCGAGTACGCGTGCGCTCGCAGGCAGGCTCGGACGGCGACGCGAGAGGGCTAGTGGAGCGCCAGAGAATCAGCGAGGTGGAAGAGGACAGAGGCAAAGCTACGACGGCCATGGGCACGCGGTGCGGTGTGGCGCGCCGAGGAGAAAGGAGGAGGGGGAGAGGGGTCCAGATGGGTGGCGTGGATGAAGGAGAGTGTGGGTGATGCTATAGACAAGCTGTGGTGGCGCGAGGGCATCGTTTGTGCGGCGACCGAGGGCCCCGACGTCCAGAGCGTGTCGAACGACCTGCCAGCCGCATGGTCACCACATGAACAGGTGCACGCGGTGTGTTTTGGCCAGCAGAAAGATGTCTAGCGTGTGGACCCTACTTGCTGGAGCACCACTATGGGCTTGGTTTGGTTAAATCACCTATGTGCTGATAGGAGGGATCAACTAAAGTTTGTTGTAGCAAACTTGGGCATGAAGATGTGGTCAAATGACTTGGCCAATGGGCCAAGAAAGGTGTCACAGGGTTTAGGGTAGGAAGGACTACAGTCCTGTGAAATATTAAAGGGTTTAGACCAAGATTTATCATAGTTGCTTCACCACTGCCAATCTGTTCCAGGAAACTAGATCTTGGAGCTGCACTCACATGGAGTGTTGGATAGGTCTGAAATTTGGCGGAGGATCATCATTTCGGCATATGAAGGCACTGTAAAAATTTCATACCATGTGGATAAATAGAAATGGTACTTCCTTCACAATGCTTTCCTCTGGACAGAAACTTGGGGGAATTATAGAGAGAAATTGGCTGAATGAAATGAGCCCAAATTTGGTGGAGGGAAGTTATATAGGTATGAGAATGTCCTGGTAAAATTTCAGAATTTATGAAGCCATATAAAATATAGTTGCTTCACAAACTGAAATTATGACCAGAAACAAAGATTGGATGGTGTACTCACCATGAGCATGGAATCTTGAATATTTTTATATACCCAAGGTCCATATGGTCCAATGGAATTTTGAGAATTTTGTGGGAATTTTGGGAATGATAGAAATAGAGGTTGCTTCATAACCTAGGGCAAACATGATTATTCCTTTAATAGAAAATGGAATATTCCCAAGAAATAAATATTGGAGTTGGGCTAAGATGGAGATGACATGGTCTTGTGATGGATTTGAGAATAACAAGCCACTTGGGAGAGGAAGAAGAGATGATATTCCCAGGTTTCAAGACCACATAGCCACGGAAAAAGGAATTCCAAATAAAATCCAAAGAAATCCAAAAGAAAAAGAAAGGGCCAAAAACCGGGGTGTCACACGTGGCAGCCACCGTAACGGGTTGCCGTTAAGCTATCGGGTGCTGATATTGGATCCGATACCCGTTAACAGCCCCGGCCAATGATGATTTTCATGTGTCATTTTTTCATTCGCCAATAGAACCACGTGTCAGCTCTGTTTTGCGACAGGTGCCGCCCATCCAACGGATGATACACACCAATGAAATGCCGACACATGGCATGGCCCAACAGTGGCCCGTTTACATAAAAAGGCTGGTTTACAACTACGACCCATACGAGTTCTGCCAATTTGGCATGTATGATGTCAAAATTAGCGGGCCGACCCATTTACAACCACGGCCCATACGAGTTCTGCCAATTCGGTCCAACAATGGCCCGTTAATGATTTGACACCATTGCGGCCCCTTGTCAGTTCCAGCCCGTTAACAGCCCGCTATGTTCTTGGCTCATTTGCGGCCCGATGTTCTTTCAGTCTGCTAGCGGCCCATTCTGGAGTTGGGCCAATTTCCAGCCCGGTGTGTCTTTCGGCCTGTTAATGGCCCACATCACAGTTGGGCCTGTCGTGGGAGCAAGCCTGACAGTAGAAGGTAGGGGTACGAATGGAGAGGGCAGAGTCCTAGCTACGGCGAGGTTGTACACACAGATGTATGAGTTCAGGCCCCTCTCGTGGAGGTAACAGCCCTACGTCTCAGTGCTCCGGAGAGCTCTCTACTCTGTCGAGTGAAATATGTGTGTTGTGTTACAAAAGGTTGCGAACCCTTCTACCAGCGAGGAGGGGTGGCTTATATAGAGTGTGCTGCCCCTCATAACGTCCGGCATTAAGGGGTTTAATCGTGGTCATAAAGAGGTGTACGTTACTGGTAACGTACACCATAAATGCTGTTAATGATCTTGATGAATGTTTGCCCGTTAGCCTCCCTGGGGTGACTTCTGGACTCCTGCGGTCGACTGTCTTCAGACTCTTCCGAGTGAAAGATAACCGTCGAGTGAAAGGCACCTCCGAGTGTATATTGTCGAGTGACTTATGCTTCTTCGCTATTTCAGTCGGAGACTTCCTTGTGGCCCTTAAGCTTTCTGGGGCAGTGTCCTCAGTTAGGATATGTAGGTCAGGCCTATAACCCTACCCTAGGTACGTATCCCCATCATTAGCCCCCGAATGGATCGGGGTTCGAGGGTAAAAGGTGTCAATGCAGGTTCAAACGAGACACCAAAACTCCGAGTGTATTTTGAGGCTTCCTCGAAATCTGCGTCGATTGAAACCTTAACCGTTTGCCCTGATCAATTCCGTCTTGAAGTTATCCGAGTAAAACTGAGCTTGAAAACCGGTCCGAGTAAAACTGGTTCGAGAGTCCGAGTAAAACTGAACTTGAAAACAGGTCCGAGTGATCTGGAAAACCTTCTGACGAAATAGTTTGCTCCACCGGGTCCGAGCCTCGCGGGCTTCGAAATTTGGATAAGAGCGCGCGCGCGCGCAGCGGAGATGGCGTAACTGCTAAGGCAAGTGCGGGAATGACGCCTCGATTATCGCGCCGCCCAAATCGCCACGTACCGCTCCTCCTCTGATTTCGGGATATTCAGAGATCCGGCGGGCCCGCAGGTCAGTGGCTCACTTGAGTGCATATAAGAGGCGACGACGCCGGTGCTGGCACAGTATTTTTCTCCCAAATCCACTCATCTCCTCTTCTTCCTCCGCCCTGCTCTGCTTCGTTGACCGCCGCCGCCATGACGAAGGGCAAGACGGAGAAGCTCGAGCGCGCCCAGAGGGGAGGCGCCAAGGCGAAGAAGCCGTCGGGAGCCCGGTCGACGGTGCCGCCGGGGTGGATCCAGGGGGATTTTCTCCAATCGACGGTCACTGCGGAAGATGTGGACAAACTCGTCGTCGACGGGTTGATAGCTGCCGATTCCTGGCGGTTGCCGAAGGGGGAGATCGAGCCGGAGCCACGCGACGGCGAGCGAGTTCTGCTTCTCACCCACATCGAGCGAGGTTTCTCCATGCCTCCCCATCCGTTCATCCGCGCTTTCTTGAACTATTTTGGAGCGCAACTCCACCACCTTCCTCCGAATGCGATTGCATATCTTTCCTGCTTCGTAACTTTGTGCGAATGTTTCCTGGGCTGTCCCCCACATTGGGGTTTGTTCAAGCACATATTCTCTGTCCGATCCCAAGCTGTCAAGAAAGCCAATCCCAAAGATAGCAAAACCAATGTGATCCAACTGTGTGGTGGCTTAGGGATTCAGAAGAGAGGTAGGAGTGGGTTCCCCTCTATGACCTTTCCCGATTCTGTTCGGGGATGGCAGTCGACCTGGTTTTACTGCAAAGATGTCGCATCGCCAAATATGTCGACTGGGCTTCCTCCCTTCACCTTGGATCGACCTGTTACTCCCAAACCGCTGTACGTGACAAAGGTAGAGAAAATCCAGGTAGGGATCTTAGTGAACGCCATATCTGAACTGATCCGCGGTGGAGTGACTGGTCTGGACCTCCTTGAAACGTTTCTGAGTCGGCGAATTCAGCCTCTCCAAGCTCGGGATCACACCATGTGGCATTATTCGGGCCCTGAGGATACCACTCGGACTCATCCTGAGGAAGTTTCCGATCAGACTGTTTCTCAGTGGCTCAGGAGCATCACTGGAGCCTGTGATAACCCGGAAGGATCCAAACGAATTCCGCCTTTCTCCGCTTTGAACCCGCCAAAGAACTTGGTGAGTCATATATTTGTCGATTGTTTTAATACTTTGCCGAGTAACTGAATCTTCAGTCGACTGAATTTGAAGCTTGAACCTCGCAGGAATTTACGAACATGTACTCGCCTATACCCAATGGAGAACATCCTGAAGAAGAGGAAGGAAGCGTCGACGGCAGCGCGGACGGTGACTATGCTGACGACACCGAGAGCAGTGATGACGACCTGGATGAGGATGAGGTGGAAGCCCCTGTCCTTTCGCGCACCGAGCGTCGAGCCAGGCAGCAGAACGACCCGGAGATCACCCCGAGCAAAATAGTGGCGTCGAGCACAAGGAACCCGAAACGTGACCGTGTCGCGGCATCGGGGTCGACTGAAAAGGCTGCGAAACAGCTCAAGCCAGACGTGCCAAAGCCTCGGAAGGCCCTGCCTCGAATCAAGATAGCCGTGCCTGTTGCCTCCACGTGAGTGTTCGTTTTCCTTATTCTGTTGTTGAAGAACTTTATGTTGACGTTGACCGAGTGAAATATATTTGCCAGAGCCGCTACCTCCGTAACGTCGCCCCATCGGGATGATGGAGACCATATGGAAGTAGACACTCCTAATGCGGCCACCTCCCTACGAGGTATGACAATCCCACACTTTACGCTGCTTGCTGAAGAATAATTGTCGAGTGTCTAGAAGAATAATTGACATTGTCGAATGCATCTGACGAAGTCATCGAACTGGAAGATGATGAGGAGCCGCGGCGGGGAGCGGAGGATGAAGCTGTGCTTCCGGAGGCTCCACGCGTGGACACTCGGGGACCACCGTCTGCCCAGATGCCCCGTGGGACGAGTGCTGCGACGCCTCCAAGCCTTGTAACTCTGCTGTCGAGTGCTCCGCCGGCCACTTCTACTCTGGTGGCTTCGACGCAGATCGGACAATCCCAAGCACCTCCAGCTGCTCCATTGACTACACCAATTCACTCGACGCCTGCATACCCTTTGTACCACGTCCCGGAGGACCAAACCGGAGCTGCCAAGGAAGCCATGATCCAGGCTGGGCAGATGATGCTACGAACAAAGGAGGCGTATGAAGCCAGCAAGTTAGCCTATGATGCCAGCTCAGCGCTTCAGGCCAACGTCCGAGTAAGTGGTATTGTAAGTTCATTTCCGATTGAATTCCTGTCCGTCTTGATTTTACACCCACTGGGGTGTTTTTCTTCGCCAGTAGACCAAATAGTTTCTGGTCCAGTGGGGGCACGCTGAGTGCACCCACTGGGTGTAGTCCCCGAGACCGCTGTCGAATGACGAAGGCATCGGCGGGGGTCTTAATATTGTTTCCATTCGAGTAAAAATGGGTCCAGTGGGGGCACGCTGAGTGCACCCACTGGGTGTAGTCCCCGAGGCCGCCGTCGAGTGCTTGCTTCGGCGGTGGTCTGATAGAGACGATGTTCGGTTGCTTGCTTCTTTCTTTTATACTCGGACAGGCCAGACCTGGTCGAGTGTTTTCGTTTCCAGTGGGGGCACGCTGAGTGCACCCACTGGGTGTAGTCCCCGAGACTACTGTCGATCGTTGACGATGGGCAGTAGTCTTTAGAACCATTTTGCAGGTTTCATGGACATCATTTCCATCAACCATGGTATGATGCTTGTATAGGGTTGTGGGGTGGGGTGGCGGGCCGTCTTTCAGTCGAGTGCAATTGACCTTTTCCACTCGGGAGTAGAGAAATGGTTATGTCGACTGAACCCCTATTTCTGCTGATTTCAGAAAGCCTGTGGGCTCGGGACCAAGTACGTCGAGCTGGAGAAGGAAAAGAACCGACTTCTGCTGGATCTGGAACTGACGAACAACAACCTGGACCGTGCACAGACCGAACTGAAGACTTTGGGAGGTAATCTTTGTTGATCAATTGTATTATCACTTTCAATTTCCATCTTTTGAACCGAGTGAATCCACTCGAACAGACGTACGTGATGAAAACCGTCGTCTCCGAGTGCGCCTCAACAATGCTATTTCTTTAGATACCATGAAGAAAGCGCTCGAGGACAAGGACAAATCACTTGCTGATGCTCAGAAGGAAGCGAAGGAGAAGACTGCAGCTGTTGAGAAGAAACTTGCAGCAGCCAGTAAACTGGAAGAGGAGAACGCCAAGCTCAAGCAGGAACGATCCGAGTGGATCAAAAAACTCGAAGAGCAGACCAAGAGTAGGACCGCTCTGGAGAAACACTTGGGCGACTTTGCGAAGAAAATGTTCAGCATGATCGAAGGTAACCCTCATTTGTCGAATGAATTTCTCCGGTTTTTCCAGAATGGTATTATGATCACCCTTTCACTTTCTCTTCATGTAGAATTCTGTCGAGACTTCGAAAAAGAAACTGAAGAAATTGAACCCAATCTGGACCCCACAAAGTCTCTCGTCGGAGACGCCGTGGCCATGGATATGTTTCGTCTCGAAGCTCGTCTTAAGAGCGTCCAAGGATTCATCACTCGGCTGAGAGCTGCATTTGAGAAGGTCGACAAGGAACTGTGGCCTGAAGATCCTCTCCAGACTGACCTCGAGTCAATGATGACTCGGCTCAATGAGATTCCCAATCGAGTGCAATCGTGGAAGAAATCTGCTGCCCGCTGTGGAGCTGACGTGGCACTTTCACTCGTCAGGGTTCATTGCAAGGAAGCTAGAGAGGACAAACTGAAGGATCTCCGAGTGACCAACACGAAGAAACTCAAATTTGAAGATTTCATGGAGACTTTCATCGATGCTGCCACTCGGATCGCCGACGGAATCGACCTGGATACCTTTGTTGAGCCTTCAAGTCCTGCTGGAGCTTAAATTGGTATTTTGCTTATGGTAAAAACTTTATTTGCCTCGGTATGCCGAGTGTTGGTGTAACCGAGTAAACTTCGTTCAGGCTTTAAGCCTGAGAACTTCCCTTTTGCGCGAACAAGTTTCTGCTGCGCCGGAGATTTTAGTCTTACTCGCATTTCGCTTTCTGACAATTAGCTTGGCCGAATTTATTTGATTCTCGAGTGAAACGGGTGTTCTGCACTCGAAAGAATTTGGGACTTAGACGAGGACTGGCTCGCAGCTAAGCTTCCGAGTGTATTGAATGTAATACACTCGGAAAGGTTTTAAACTTAGGCGAAACGGATTCGCAGCTAAGCCCCCGAGAGAGAGGATTGCTCTTCACTCGGAGTAATTTTTGAACTTAGACGAGGTCTGGCTCGCAGCTAAGTCTCCGAGTGTATTGAATGTAATACACTCGGAAAAGTTTTGAACTTAGGCGAAACGGATTCGCAGCTAAGCCCCCGAGAGAGAGGATTGCTCTTTACTCGGAGTAATTTTTGAACTTAGACGAGACTGGCTCGCAGCTAAGTCTCCGAGTGTATTGAATGTAATACACTCAGAAAAGTTTTGAACTTAGGCGAAACGGATTCGCAGCTAAGCCCCCGAGAGAGAGGACTGCTCTTCACTCGGAGTAATTTTTGAACTTAGACGAGGACTAGCTCGCAGCTAAGTCTCCGAGTGTATTGAATGTAATACACTCGGAAAAGTTTTGAACTTAGGCGAAACGGATTCGCAGCTAAGCCCCAGAGAGAGAGGATTGCTCTTCACTCGGAGTAATTTTTGAACTTAGACGAGACTGGCTCACAGCTAAGTCTCCGAGTGTATTGAATGTAATACACTCGGAAAAGTTTTGAACTTAGGCGAAACGGATTCGCAGCTAAGCCCCCGAGAGAGAGGATTGCTCTTCACTCGGAGTAATTTTTGAACTTAGACGAGACTGGCTCGCAGCTAAGTCTCCGAGTGTATTGAATGTAATACACTCGGAAAAGTTTTGAACTTAGGCGAAACGGATTCGCAGCTAAGCCCCCGAGAGAGAGGATTGCTCTTCACTCGGAGTAATTTTTGAACTTAGACGAGACTGGCTCGCAGCTAAGTCTCCGAGTGTATTGAATGTAATACACTCGGAAAAGTTTTGAACTTAGGCGAAACGGATTCGCAGCTAAGCCCCCGAGAGAGAGGATTGCTCTTCACTCGGAGTAATTTTTGAACTTAGAAGAGACTGGCTCGCAGCTAAGTCTCCGAGTGTATTGAATGGAATACACTCGGAAAAGTTTTGAACTTAGGCGAAATGGATTCGCAGCTAAGCCCCCGAGAGAGAGGATTGCTCTTCACTCGGAGTAATTTTTGAACTTAGACGAGACTGGCTCGCAGCTAAGTCTCCGAGTGTATTGAATGTAATACACTCGGAAAAGTTTTGAACTTAGGCGAAACGGATTCGCAGCTAAGCCCGAGAGAGAGGATTGCTCTTCATTCGGAATAATTTTGAATGTAAATCTGTGCGATCGGAATCGACAATAGACTGCGGGAGTCTTCATTCAATCCATAACATCGTCTGGGATACTCTTATTACATCAAAACAACTCTGTTATCAAGAATAAAAACGTCGAAGTAGGTCCGCATTCCAGGCGCGTGGCTCGTCAATATTCTTCTTCAAGTTGAAAAGATGGTACGCCCCGTTGTTAAGCACCTTGGTAATGACGAATGGGCCTTCCCAGGCTGGGGCCAATTTATGAGGTCGCTGCTGATCCACTCGGAGCACCAAATCCCCTTCGTGGAATGAACGGCTCTTGACATGTCTTGCATGGAAGCGGCGAAGGTCTTGTTGATATGCAGTTGATCGGATCAGGGCCATCTCACGCTCCTCCTCCAGGAGATCCACTCCGTCCTGTCTTGCTTGTTCAGCCTCGTCTTCAGAGTAAAGATCCACTCGAGGAGAATTGTGAAGGATGTCACTTGGCAATACGGCTTCGGCTCCATATACAAGGAAGAAAGGAGTTCGTCCAGTCGACCGGTTGGGAGTTGTCCTCAAGCCCCACAGAACAGACGGTAACTCAGTGACCCAAGCTCCGGCAGCATGATCAAGATCTCGCATGAGCCGAGGCTTCAATCCTTGGAGGATAAGGCCATTCGCTCGCTCAGCTTGACCGTTTGACTGGGGGTGCGCAACAGATGCGTAATCCACCCGAGTGCCTTGAGAAGAGCAATAGTACCTGAACTCTTCCGAGTCAAAGTTAGAACCATTGTCTGTAATGATATTGTGAGGGACCCCATACCGGAACGTTATCTCTTTTATGAATTTGATAGCAGTGCGGGCGTTCAGCTTCCTGATGGGTTTAGCTTCGATCCACTTAGTGAACTTGTCGACTGCAACCAGTAAATGAGTAAACCCACTCTGACCTGTTCTAAGGGGTCCAACCATATCCAAGCCCCACACAGGAAACGGCCAGACGAGTGGAATGGTCTTCAAGGCAGACGCAGGTTTGTGTGACAGATTCGAGTAAAACTGACATCCTTCGCAGTGATCGACAATATCTTTAGCCATCTCATTGGCGCGTGGCCAGAAGAAACCAGCTCGATAAGCTTTGGCAACAATCGTCCTAGAGGACGCATGATGGCCACAAATTCCCGAGTGAATCTCCTCCAGAATCAGTCGACCTTCTTCAGGAGAAATGCACCGCTGAGCTACGCCAGTCACACTTTCTCTGTAGAGTTGTTCATTGATCACAGTGAAAGCCTTGGACCTGCGGACTATCTGCCGAGCCTCATCTTCATCAACTGGGAGTTCTCTTCTGAGAATGTACGCAATATATGGTACAGTCCAGTCGGGCGTGATTACCAAAATCTCCATGACCAGATCAATGACAGCTGGGACATCAACTTCAGTCGGATCAGAAGCACTCTTTGCTTGCGGGGGCTCTTCAGTGAAAGGATCTTCTTGCACCGAAGGAGAATGAATGTGTTCGAGAAATACATTGCTGGGGACAGGTTTCCGAGTGGATCCAATCTTTGCCAACTCATCAGCTGCTTGATTCTTCACTCGGGGAACATGATGGAGTTCCAAACCTTCAAATTTCTTCTCAAGTTTTCTTACTGCATTGCAGTATCCAGTCATAGCGGGGTTCCTGACATCCCACTCTTTCATTACTTGATTAACCACCAAATCAGAATCGCCATATACCATCAGGCGACGGACGCCGAGTGAAATGGCCATACGCAATCCATACAAAAGTGCTTCATATTCAGCTTCATTGTTGGAGGAATCAAAGTGAATCTGTAAGACATAACTGAGCTTATCACCTTTTGGGGATACCAGAACGACGCCAGCACCAGACCCATTCAACATCTTTGAACCATCAAAGAACATGGTCCAGTGTGCCGAGTGAAGTTGGATTGGCTGCTGTTGCTCAATCCACTCGGCGAGGAAATCAGCCAGCGCTTGAGATTTGATTGCTTTCTTCGCCTCAAACTTGATATCAAGATGAAGGAGCTCAATAGCCCATTTGGCCACTCGACCAGTCGCGTCTCGATTATTGAGAATTTCAGACAACGGAGCATCACTGATGACTGAAATGGAGTGATCCTGAAAATAGTGTGCTACCTTCTTTGCAGTCAGATATATACCATATACGAGCTTCTGGTAATGTGGATATCTTTGCTTCGACGGAGTCAACACTTCAGAAATATAATAGACCGGGCGTTGAACTTTGTAAGCCTTGCCTTCCTCTTCCCGCTCGACAGTTAGTACTGTACTGACAACCTGATTAGTGGCCGCGATGTACAATAACAATGGCTCTTTGCTGTGCGGAGCAGCAAGCACCGGCTGGGTGGTAAGCAGGGCTTTGAGCTCGACAAACGCTGCTTCAGCTTCTGGAGTCCACTCAAATGTATCAGACTTTTTCATCAGTCGGTATAAAGGCAGTGCCTTCTCACCGAGACGAGAAATGAATCGACTCAATGCTGCCAAGCAACCTGTGAGCTTCTGGACATCGTGCACACGCTCAGGGCTTTTCATTCGGACGATGGCGCCGATCTTTTCAGGGTTGACGTCGATTCCTTTCTCGGAAACGAGGAAACCGAGTAATTTGCCACCAGGAACGCCGAAAGTGCATTTAGTCGGATTTAACTTAATATCATATCTCCTCAAATTGGCGAATGTTTCAGCCAAGTCAGACAACAGGTCGGAACCTTTGCGAGACTTGACCACGATATCATCCATATAAGCTTCGATGTTCCGAGGGATCTGATCGAGCAAACACTTCTGAATCATGCGCATGAAAGTAGCGCCAGCATTCTTCAAACCAAAAGGCATGGTGATATAACAGAAACACCCGAAAGGGGTGATGAAGGCTGTCTTTATTTCATCTGGACCAAACAGACGGATCTGATGGTAGCCAGAATAAGCATCAAGAAAAGATAAACGCTCGCATCCCGCAGTTGAGTCGACAATCTGATCAATGCGGGGGAGCGGGAAATGATCTTTCGGGCAGACCCGATTGATATGTTTGAAATCAATACACATGCGAAGAGACTTGTCTTTCTTAGGGACCATGACAACGTTTGATAACCACTCGGAGTGGTAAATCTCACGTATAAACTTAGCCGTCAAGAGACGAGCCACCTCTTCGCCGATTGCTTTTCGCTTCTCTGTTGCTGACCGACGCAAATGTTCCTTCACAGGCTTGGCCTTCGGATCAACTCTCAAACGGTGCTCAGCCAGTTCCCTGGGTACACCAGGCATGTCAACGGGCTTCCATGCGAAGATGTCCCAGTTCTCACGGAGGAACTGGATGAGCTCGGCTTCCTATTTGCTGTCGAGTGTTGTTGAGATGTTGGTCGGGGCAGCAGTCGGATCTGTCGGGTGAATGTGCACCTTCTTCACCTCTCCTGCCGACTAAAAAGCTGACTCAGAAGCGGGCTTCTTAGCACGCAACAGGTCGGCAGGATCAGCATTTTTCTTGTATTCCTCCAACTCAACCATAGCCATCTGCTGGTCGGCGATCTTGGAGCCCTGCTGGAGGCACTCCTCAGCCCTTTGTCGATTGCCAGTGACTGTGATCACGCCTTTTGGTCCAGGCATCTTCAGCTTGAGATACACGTAACATGGTCGGGCCATGAAACGGGCATAAGCTGGTCGACCAAGGATGGCGTGGTAGGCACTCTGGAAATCTACCACTTCAAACGTCAGTTTTTCCTTGCGAAAGTGCTTGTCATCACCAAACACCACATCCAGTGCTATCTGGCCGAGTGAACGGGCCTTCTTCCCAGGGATTACTCCATGAAACTGCATGTTGCTTTCACTGAGCCGGGACATCGGAATGCCCATTGCCTTAAGGGTATCAGCATACAGGATGTTCAGACCGCTCCCGCCATCCATCAAAACTTTGCGGAGTCGAGTGCCCCCCACAACTGGGTCTACCACCAGCGCTTGCCGCCCGGGGGTAGCAATGTGCGCAGGGTGATCTGACTGACTGAAAGTGATAGCAGTTTGAGACCACTTGAGATATGTGGGGGTAGAAGGAACCGCCATGTTAACCTCCCTGTTGATAACTTTCAGTCGACTCTTACTCTCAACATCAGCAAAAATCAACAAGGTGGCATTGACTTCAGGGAACTCTTCTTTTTCTTCTTCATCTTCTTTCTCAGGGTCTTTCTCACTCGACTGGTTCTCTTTGAATGACTGGATCAACAAACGGCACTGTCGAGTGGTATGCTTCGGCAATATCAAATTGCCCTCTTCATCTTTCCTCGTGTGGATTGCACACGGTAAATCCAAAACATCAGTACCCGACTGATTCTTTGACTTCTTTGGGGTGAACTTAGCCTTGGACTTTCCCTTATTCTTGCCTTGTGCCGCCAGGGCGGCCGCTTCTGCCTGAGCAGGGGGATCAGCTTTGCGCTTTTGTTTCCGACTGGAATTCCCACCTGCATCATTGTCGACTATTTTGGCTTTACCGCTTCGGAGGCGGTCTTCTTCTTCTCCATTGGCGTACCG
Source organism: Elymus sibiricus (assembly GCA_039707655.1). Taxonomy (NCBI): domain Eukaryota; kingdom Viridiplantae; phylum Streptophyta; class Magnoliopsida; order Poales; family Poaceae; genus Elymus; species Elymus sibiricus. The sequence continues at coordinate 94,143,029 of CM077672.1, forward strand.
AGTGGCAATCTCCATCATCTTGCTCATAGAAATGTCACCGGTGCGACCAAACTTCAGATAGAGCTCTCTGTATCTAACCCCAGCCTTGAAGGCACAAACAGCTTGATGCTCGGAAACATTCTCCACCGTGTGATGCAAGGTGGACCAACGCTGAATGTAATCTCGCAAGGTTTCATTGGGCTTCTGGACACAGTGCTGCAAATCAATCAAACCAGCTGGACGTTTACAAGTGCCTTCAAAAGTTCTGATAAACACTCGGGCCAAATCTTCCCAGCAATAGATGCTAGAGGGAGCCAAACGATTTAACCAAGCTCTGGCCGAACCATCCAACATCAAGGACAGATGCTTCATGGCTATGTTGTCGTTACCTCCACCAATCTGTACAGCCACTCGGTAATCATCCAACCAGGTTTCAGGCTTTGACTCGCCAGAAAACTTGCCAATCCCGGCCGCCAACCTGAAGTTGGGGGGAATCTCTGCAGAGCGAATGGCTCTGCTAAAACACTCGGGCCCAGAAACAACAGCACTGCTTCCACTCGGATAATCTCTGTTAAGACCATCTCTGTGGGCTCTGCCTCTGTCGACCCTCCTTTGAGCAAGGACATCCCTTGCGTCAAATCCGGGATTCCGCTCATCACCGAACGGGCGCCTATCATCATTGTGCCGGGACACATAAGAACCATTCCGCGGAGGAGAAAACATTCGACGGCGGTCATCACGGTGATAACGGGGAGCAGACTGATCTCGCCCCTGATCTCTGTACCGGTCTTCACGGTATTCTCCGCCTCTGCGACGCGAAGGTGACCCAGGACTGTGAGCCGACTGAACTGTTTCTGCCCTGGTAGAATTGCCATGTAACCTGTTCTGCGACTGAGAAACAGCTGCGTTCTGGTGCTGCGCTGCCTCAAGCAATGTCTTGATCTGCTGCAGACCTCTACCAGCCTCTGATCGTGACGGTTGAATAGACTCTGCAATTCTAGCAGCTGCTGCAACATTTAAAACTGGAGTACGAAATACCTCGACGTTATTTCGAGATCTACTCGGAAACAACTATCGCTGCTGCCGATTGGGACGGGGTGGACGCTGCCCAGCACGCTCGTCGAGTGCCTCCTGCATCTCTATGAGCCGAAGGCGTGTAGCCTCCATGGCCTGGGCCTCAGCGGTCGTACCGACGATGGGAGTACGGAGAACATCCTCATCCCGGCGCTGCTGATCATTCGACGTTCCACCAATCTCACGCCTGGAGTGGTTGAAGCCGGGCGGCGGACTCTGATGAGGGCCAGCCATGAAAACTTCCGCCGCAGGGTCGCAGCTCTCGCACTCGGAAGGGATGTCGGACCGATCCGACGCCGAGTCGAACACGCCGTGAAGTGACTCGGCGGGCTCGATGGCCGCAATCTGCGGGGACGAAACCTGGCGTGCCGCCGCGTGCCGCACCCAACGCTGTAGCCGCGAGCGACCGGATCGCTTGCGACGATGAACAGCAGGGAGGGCCAATACACACGGAGTCGACGACTGAAGGAGAAGAACGCCGCAGGAGCTTGCACAGAAGTGCGTCGCCCCGCGAATCGGGAGCGCTTCCACATCCAAAGGCGCTTCCTGGAGCCATGCCGAATCGTCGGCGATGAAGGTGAGCGCTCCGAGACGGATCTCGCGGCCCAGGAACAAATCACCACCGGAAGACATGACGAAGGAGAAAAAATGCAAACTCGCCGGAAGTCGCATAGACGCCTGCCCCACGGTGGGCGCCAACTGTCGTGGGAGCAAGCCTGACAGTAGAAGGTAGGGGTACGAATGGAGAGGGCAGAGTCCTAGCTACGGCGAGGTTGTACACACAGATGTATGAGTTCAGGCCCCTCTCGTGGAGGTAACAGCCCTACGTCTCAGTGCTCCGGAGAGCTCTCTACTCTGTCGAGTGAAATATGTGTGTTGTGTTACAAAAGGTTGCGAACCCTTCTACCAGCGAGGAGGGGTGGCTTATATAGAGTGTGCTTCCCCTCATAACGTCCGGCATTAAGGGGTTTAATCGTGGTCATAAAGAGGTGTACGTTACTGGTAACGTACACCATAAATGCTGTTAATGATCTTGATGAATGTTTGCCCGTTAGCCTCCCTGGGGTGACTTCTGGACTCCTGCGGTCGACTGTCTTCAGACTCTTCCGAGTGAAAGATAACCGTCGAGTGAAAGGCACCTCCGAGTGTATATTGTCGAGTGACTTATGCTTCTTCGCTATTTCAGTCGGAGACTTCCTTGTGGCCCTTAAGCTTTCTGGGGCAGTGTCCTCAGGTAGGATATGTAGGTCAGGCCTATAACCCTACCCTAGGTACGTATCCAGATGGGTGGCGTGGATGAAGGAGAGTGTGGGTGATGCTATAGACAAGCTGTGGTGGCGCGAGGGCATCGTTTGTGCGGCGACCGAGGGCCCCGACGTCCAGAGCGTGTCGAACGACCTGCCAGCCGCATGGTCACCACATGAACAGGTGCACGCGGTGTGTTTTGGCCAGCAGAAAGATGTCTAGCGTGTGGACCCTACTTGCTGGAGCACCACTATGGGCTTGGTTTGGTTAAATCACCTATGTGCTGATAGGAGGGATCAACTAAAGTTTGTTGTAGCAAACTTGGGCATGAAGATGTGGTCAAATGACTTGGCCAATGGGCCAAGAAAGGTGTCACAGGGTTTAGGGTAGGAAGGACTACAGTCCTGTGAAATATTAAAGGGTTTAGACCAAGATTTATCATAGTTGCTTCACAACTGCCAATCTGTTCCAGGAAACTAGATCTTGGAGCTGCACTCACATGGAGTGTTGGATAGGTCTGAAATTTGGCGGAGGATCATCATTTCGGCATATGAAGGCACTGTAAAAATTTCATACCATGTGGATAAATAGAAATGGTACTTCCTTCACAATGCTTTCCTCTGGACAGAAACTTGGGGGAATTATAGAGAGAAATTGGCTGAATGAAATGAGCCCAAATTTGGTGGAGGGAAGTTATATAGGTATGAGAATGTCCTGGTAAAATTTCAGAATTTATGAAGCCATATAAAATATAGTTGCTTCACAAACTGAAATTATGACCAGAAACAAAGATTGGATGGTGTACTCACCATGAGCATGGAATCTTGAATATTTTTATATACCCAAGGTCCATATGGTCCAATGGAATTTTCAGAATTTTGTGGGAATTTTGGGAATGATAGAAATAGAGGTTGCTTCATAACCTAGGGCAAACATGATTATTCCTTTAATAGAAAATGGAATATTCCCAAGAAATAAATATTGGAGTTGGGCTAAGATGGAGATGACATGGTCTTGTGATGGATTTGAGAATAACAAGCCACTTGGGAGAGGAAGAAGAGATGATATTCCCAGGTTTCAAGACCACATAGCCACGGAAAAAGGAATTCCAAATAAAATCCAAAGAAATCCAAAAGAAAAAGAAAGGGCCAAAAACCGGGGTGTCACACGTGGCAGCCACCGTAACGGGTTGCCGTTAAGCTATCGGGTGCTGATATTGGATCCGATACCCGTTAACAGCCCCGGCCAATGATGATTTTCATGTGTCATTTTTTCATTCGCCAATAGAACCACGTGTCAGCTCTGTTTTGCGACAGGTGCCGCCCATCCAACGGATGATACACACCAATGAAATGCCGACACATGGCATGGCCCAACAGTGGCCCGTTTACATAAAAAGGCTGGTTTACAACTACGACCCATACGAGTTCTGCCAATTTGGCATGTATGATGTCAAAATTAGCGGGCCGACCCATTTACAACCACGGCCCATACGAGTTCTGCCAATTCGGTCCAACAATGGCCCGTTAATGATTTGACACCATTGCGGCCCCTTGTCAGTTCCAGCCCGTTAACAGCCCGCTATGTTCTTGGCTCATTTGCGGCCCGATGTTCTTTCAGTCTGCTAGCGGCCCATTCTGGAGTTGGGCCAATTTCCAGCCCGGTGTGTCTTTCGGCCTGTTAATGGCCCACATCACAGTTGGGCCATTTGCCATCCGACCTAACTTCTAGCCTATTAGCGGCCCATGTTCTCCATGGCAAAATTCCAGCCCAACCTGACTTTCGGCCTGTTAAAGGCATGTGTTGTATATCAGCCCACTTATGGCACGATTGTCTTTCGTCCTGTTAACGGCCCGACATGGAAATGGGTCAAGCATTAACTGAGGTCTATTTCGTCCTGCTAATGGCGCGTTGGCTCATTTCCATTATTGTGGCTCAATCGAGCTTTCGGCCTGTTAACGGCCCGTAAACTAATTGGGCCTACCTTACATTTGGGCCTGCTAAAGTTCCTACTGATACCTCTCCATCGTATCTATAATTTTTGATTATTTCATGCCAATATTCTACAACTTTCACATACTTTTGGCAACAATTTATATGATTTTCTTGGACTAACATATTGATCCAGTGCCCAATGCCAGTTCCTGTTTGTTTCATGTTTTTTGTTTCGCAGAAAATCCATAACCAACGAAGTCCAAATGCGATAAAATTTGACGAAGATTTATTTTGAAATATATGTGATTTTTGGGAAAAAGAATCAGCGTAAGGGGTGGCCCACAGGCCCCACTAGCTCACAGGGCACGCCCCCTACCCTATGGCGCGCCCCTGCACTTGTGGCCACCTCAAAGGTCGGTTGTGGGTGTTCTTTTCCCGCAAGGAAGCAAATGTCTGGATAAAAATCCCCTCAAAATTTCAGCCCAATCGGAGTTATGGATCTCCGAGAATATAAGAAACAGTGAAAGGCCAGAAAACGAGAACGCGAAACAGAAGAGAACAGGGAGAGAGAGAGAGAGATCCAATCTCGGAGGGGCTCCTGCCCTCCGGGAGCCATGGCGGCCATGGACTAGAGGGTGAACGCTTCTCCCATCTAGGGGGAAGGCCAAGCAAGAAGAAGAAGGAGGGGGGACCTCTCCCCCTCTCTTACGGTGGCGCCGAAATGCCGCCGGGGGAACCATCATGACGGCGATCTACACCAACAACTTCGCCGCCGTCATCACCAACTCTCTCCCCCTCTATGCAGCGGTGTAACACCTCTTTTGCCCCGCTGTAATCTCTACTTGAACATGGTGCTTCATGCTATATATTATTACCCAATGATGTATGGTCATCCTATGATGTTTGAGTAGATTCTTTTTGTCCTATGGGTTAATTGTGGTATGGTGTGATTGATATGAGTTGTATGTTAATATGGTGCTGTCCTATGGTGCCCTCCGTGTCGCACAAGCGTGTGGTATTGCCGCTGTAGGGTTTTGCAATACGTTCATGGTTCGCTTATAGTGGGTGGCGAGAGTGACAAAAGCTTATACCCGAGTAAGGGAGTTGTTGCGTATGGGAGTAGAGGTGACTTGTTACTTAATGCTATGGTTGGGTTTTACCTTAATGATCTTTAGTAGTTGCGGATACTTGCTAGAGTTCCAATCATAAGTGCATATGATCCAAGTATGGAAGGTATGTTAGTGTATGCCTCTCCCTCATTGCATATGATAAGTATCGATCCTGTTATATTCAATTGCCTATGGACAATCTTTCTCTTTGTGATACAAAAAGCTCTCTACTAAAACAAACTAACTTTTATTATCTAGCTAAGTACTCCTAGTTTTATTCTTGCAAAGTAGTTCTAGCATTACACGTACAAAGTACTACTAGTTTCATACTTGTTCTCAGTAAAGCAAACGTTAAGTGTTCGTAGAGTTGTATCGGTGGTCGATAGAACTTGAAGAGAATATAAATTCTACCTTTAGCTCCTCATTGGGTTTGACACTCTTATTTATCGAAAGAGCTACAATTGATCCCCTACACTTGTGGGTTATCACCTACATGGCTATAGGCCCATTTAAGGACACGGCCAAATACGGTCCATCAAGGGCCCACATCGATTTTGGCCTAGCTATTACTTTGAGCCCACTACGAGGACCATTTATGGTCAGCAGCAAATCTGGTCCATCAAAGGCCCACGCCGATTTTGGCCCAGCTAGTGACTGCGAGCCCATTACAGGACCCATTTATGGGGAGTGGGTTGTTCCCCTCGATGAAGGGCCCATGTCACATTGTTCTAGTTATTAATTTCAGTGTATATTTTGGCTGTTTGCCGTCTATTGTCTTTCGACCTAGAAAGCTGGGGTGCAAACCATGCTAAGAAAATATACGGCATATAACATACTACGCATCATGAACCTCTGTGTGGGGACTTTCCGGTTTGCGAAGCAGGTGCCACATAAAAATTGTGCATGAATTGGGTATTTAAACATCACACAACACCTCAATACATATGTTTGGGCCACATGCAGGCAGTGGTTGTGTTCGGACACTCCCTCGTGTGGTCATCGGTGGCACGCCCATCCATGGGCCCGCGCGGTCTATCACTTTGACCGGCAGCGAGAGGGTTTGACCAAGGTAGATTCTTCTTGGTATGTGTTACGGTAGGTCTTGGTGAGATGCCCTCCTATCGGCTCGAAGTGAGGGGGGACCGACACAGTACTATGTCCTGAACCTCCGTGGAGTTGGGACTGTTCAGATTGTGAGGTGTAGGTGCCACATAAAATTTGTGCATTGGGTATTTAAATATCACACCACCCTTTCATACATATAGTTGGGCCACATGTAGGTGGTGGTGGTCTGACCTATCTTGCACAGTTTTCAAGAAGCACCCATCTATGGGCCTGCGCGGTCTACCCCTTTGACTGGAAGTGAGAGGGGTTTAACCATGATGGATTCCTCTTGGGTTGTGTTACGGTAGGGTGAGATGCCAGACCTAGTTTGAGTGCATGCATTCATAGGATTCCCTCACGCCAACACGAAGTGGGTGGGCCAGCAGTACCGTGCGCTTTGTGAGACAGGTGCCACATCAAAGCTATTCATTGGGTATTTGAACATCAAACCACCATTTTCATACATATATTTGGGCCACATGCAGGTGTGGTTGTGTTCTCACCCTCTCTTGCTTTTTTTGTAATTTTTTTGCAAAATGATGCAATATAAATAGCAGACAAGTCGAATGAAACAACTATCTGCGATTGTAGACGCAATAGACACGGGTCTCTCAGACTAACCGTGTGCCATGCCCGTGCCCTATCACATTAGCACAGTTCACTGGTGGCCACTGGCCATGATTAAACTCCATGAGGCTTCCCTCACAAGCGCTACCTTGGGTAAATGGGTAATGTGTACAATAAAAAAAATCCGACAGCGAGCTATAAAAACTCCACCGACGGCGGATCTCAGTTCATTCTTCCCGCCGATAGCTCACGACCAGCACACATACACAATGTACCATGTGCGATTAACCACAATCTACGGCACACACATTTCTACCTTTGCAGCAACCCGCCTTGAGAAACCTCAAAAAAAGCTACCCGCCTTGAGTGATGTAAAAATTGGTGGTTCCGTGGGTTTTTCTCTTTGATTGTGCACAATTATTATGTTTGGCTTGTGTGTGATGTTTGTTGCTGCCACGCCGCTTCAATCCCTTCACCTAAATTTTCAGTAGCCGCGGCATTTCAACCATCACATCCTCCTCCACCTTAGTAAAATTTTCAGTAGCCGCGGCATTTCCTCAAACACCACCTTGCTCCCATGTGTTGGAAATATGCCCTAGAGGCAATAATATTGTATTATATATATTTCCATGTTCAGAATTAAGAGTTTCTATTCCATGCTATAACTTCTATGATCCTGGAATATGCGATTCAGTGCAAAACTCATATGCACGTGTGGAATGATAAACAGTAAAATAAGGTTCCTAGTCTCACCTCTAAGACCAGCTCAAGTGTTGTTGGTGATCATGTTTTTCGGATCTTAGGATATCGTTAAGTGTAACAATAGTCATAAAACAACATTGAGAGTAGGACGTTAGAAGAACGATCATATTGAATCGACCCAATGCTTGTTTGTTATACTTTGAGATACTATTGTCAGAAGTCAATAGTTATAACACAGAGTGTTAACGTGTGATTTAGTTCCTTAGACCATGAGAGTATGGTAGTCACTTCTTACCATACGATGAGCTTTGGGGTTTCCCACATGTCATCTGTAACACGGTGATCATAATGACAACTTACAGGTTCATCGGAAAGTTTGACAAGGGACTAGATAGCTCAAGAGTGGGATTTTCTCCTCGGACGATGAAGAGATATTCTTAGGGCCCTCTCGGTGTGACGGCATCCATCGTCGTCTGGCCAGTCATAGGTGACTATATCACGGGGATACCGGAACATGTCAACGAGAAAGAAGAACAAAACCGGCAACGAGGAGAACGGTATAGTGAGCATGTGTATGACTCAAAAGGATACTGATATATCTCACCTCGAGTTTTGTGAAGTATCGCAAAGCAAAGGGAACATCACAAGATAACCAAAGGTTCACTCGAATGTCATTCACGTACTCATAGGGATCGAGATGGACGTCCACGGTTCCGCTATCGATCATCGAACAAAGGGGTTTTGTTCATGTCTATGTTTTATCGAACCTACAGGGTCACAAGCTTATGGTAATCATGATCTGCTGAGTGTTAGTGGGATGGGAGTAACAAGGATTTATTTGTGAAATAGTTTCATTAATATTTGAAATAGTTTCGAGAGGAACAGGAAGCGTTTCGGGGTCACCGGAAGGGTTTCGGAGTTTTATCGGGCAATACCGGGTATTACCGATAAATAATATATGGGATAATTGATTTTATGCCCCTAGTTGGGTCACACTCGGCAGGTTTACCCCTAGTTTACGAAAACACTCGTTGCCGCCCAAACCACTTTGGTCATCTTATGTTTTTGCCCTTTGACCGTTTATTTGGGATAATTAGTTTTATGCCCCTAGTTGTGTCCCACTCGGCTGTTTTACCCCTAATTTCCAAAAGCCATCGGTTCTGTCCAAGTCACTTCGCTCCTCTTATGCTTTTGCCCTTTGACTGTTTGACTGTCACTTTGAAAACTTCATAACAAATTCATACTAAATCAGAAAAATGCAAATAAGATACCAAAATGTTCGGAAAAACATCACCTATATGTCAATGTCATTTCCATTCATGACAAAAGTGTTGGAAAGTGCCCATCCGAGTTTTTGCTCTTATGATACCACCATGAACAGTAAAATCTGAAAAATTCAAAAAATTAAAACAAAAATTGGTGGCAAAGAATCACAAATGTTTTAAGTGCTTGCCAAGTGTCATCAGGGAATGACATTCATGGAAGTCGTGGCAAAAAAAATCAGCACTCCAAAATAGATTGTTTTTTTTGCCATGACTTCCATGAATGTCATTCCCAGACGAAACTTGGCAAGCACTTAAAACATTTGTGATTCTTTGCCACCAATTTTTGTTTGAATTTTTTGAATTTTTTCATATTTTACTATTCATGGTGGTATCAGAAGAGCTAAAACTCGGATGGGCACTTTCCAACACTTTTTTCATGACGGAGGAGGTTTAATTTATAAGTTCAATTTAACATCTCCATCATAGTACCATAACCTCAACATTTGTAAGTAGGAACAATCTTGTAACAACAGTATATCAAACTCATAACAGTATTGACAGTCATGGCATGAGATCAAATCATAGTACTAACATGATAGTGGTATTAAAATATTGTTACTAACATGGGAAAATATGACATGAAAGCAATTCATGATATCACATGGTAAATAACACTAGCATCTGCCACAGATGAAATAACAGGGCTATGTAAGTGCAGACTAACAGATGATCCGAAATATACTGTAACACATACACAGGGTGCAAGCAAAGTCAACATGCAAGTCCGGAGCTCATGATAAGAGGTTGGCTTGACTTGGGGTTGATGGAGTCACCGGGAAGAAGTGCGATGAGCTCGTGGAAAGATTTGCCATAAAAGTTTCCTTCTCAAAGGGGCTGATTGAAGGGCAAGGGAAAAATGGTCATTTTCATAGTGTGAAAACATTATGAAAATGATACCATCGGAACAGGCTCGACGAACTGAAAACATGGGCGTTGGATGAACCTCAATCGGAGTTACGGTCGCGGAGAAATGGCCGTTCGTTCGTTAAGCGATAAAACAAACAGAAAACTATCCACTTTAGCCCTTAACGGGTGAACGTTCATTAGTTAGCCATTTCGGCCGGCGGCTGAGAAAACGAAAGCGTATTTTTTCGGATTACGCTTTCGGCAAGGGAAAGAGCACTTCTGGAGTGCGTCTGCACTTAAAACCGGCTGAGCCCGCCGTTGGCCACTTACATGTGGGCCCCGCATTAACTCTCTCTCCCCTCCTTCTAGGTCGTCGTCTTGCTCGCGACAGAGGGCAGGGGGATGCCTCGGACGCGGCGTAGCCGTCGCCTGGCGATGCGAGGGGGCCGGCCGTCGCACGCAAGGGCACCGCCGCTCCTCGCCACGCCGGGGGTGGTCGCGAGGTCGCCCGAGGCGGACCGCAGTGCCATCACCATTGCTAGGGCCGTGGCGGCCGAGATGCTGCAGGGGCCGTGCCGGCAGAGTTTCCCCTGAGAAACGGAGAACGGCGGCGGCCTCAAGAGCGCTAGGGAGTGCGGTGGCCGCCGGATAGAGGGAGGGGAGAGCCACAGGGCTCAGATTGCAGAGGCGGCCGGGCGGCATGGCCACGGTCGGGGAGGAGCAAGGTGAGCTCCACCGGCCAAATAGGATGCGGCGGGGCTAGGGAAGCTCCTGGGCAAGGTACTGGATACGGGGAGAGCTCCGTTGCTCGAGTTGAAGCGGGGCCATGGCGGCGGCCATTGATGTCGAGGGGAAACAAGAGGGGTTCCGGAGCTCGAGGGACAGAGGGCTGGGGCTGCTGGTGCTCGGGAGAGGCTCGCGGGCGCCTTATATAGCCGCGGGGAGGGCTAGGCGACGACGGCCGAAGCTCCGAGATGGGTGGTGCCGTGGCGGTGACCCAGCGGCGAACCCATGTCCGCAGAGGCATCCACGGGCTAGGGGACGAGGGGAGAGGCTTCCAGATGGTACACGCGTGCGGTGGGCAGCTTGCCGGCGCTCGCGAATGAGCTGGAGCTCGCTGGAGACGACCTCCCGAAGCGTCCAGTACACAGAGCTCCGGTTTGGCGCGCTCCGCACGTGGTCACCGCGTGGCCACGGCGTTGCCACGCCGCACTCGAGGCCAAACCATGTCTGGGACGTTCTCCTTCCTTTCCCGAGTTGACCTACGTGGTTGAAATGCAATGAACCAAGGTCAAACAGATTCTAGCAGCAAAGTTTGCACACATGGTGTGGCCACCACAGTGCTCCTCTTGGCCTGATCTTGGGCAGGGGTCAATCATCTACAAAGGTGGCCATGTTGACAAAATTTCAGCACAAATGGACAACTCTAGATGGTACTTCCTTTGCAACCTTGCTCACTGACCAGAAATGAAAATGATGATGCTGGGGTCAAATGGCTAGATGGATTTGGATGATTTTTGGTGTAGGGTAATGATATGGTCATAAGAGATAGCTGGAGAAATTTCAGCTCAAATTGATCATCTATGAAGGCACTTCCTTCACAGAGATGCAATCTGGACAGAAACTTAGATAATTTACTGGGGAAGATTGGCTAGATGAAGTGGGCTGGTTTTTGGTATCCAGAGGTGATTTATCAATGTTAACCACCCTGAAAAATTTCAGCCCAAAAAGATCAAGGGAGAAAGCACTTCCTTTGCAAATTGGAAATCTGGACAGAATTTGCAAATGGATGTTGTGCTCAAAATTTGAATTGTGGAACTACAGAGAAGCTTTGTGAAGGAAGTACTAGCTAGGCCTATCCAAATGAGTTGAAATTTTGGTAGATCATTTATATGATGAAATAATGACTCTCCAACAATTTTGGTTTCTGGGCAGAATTTCAGTTTGTGAAGCAACTATACTTTATATTGCTTCAAAAATTCTGAAATTAATCCACAACCTAAATATCCCTAAATAATGTGAGCATGCAAAAACTCACATTATTTTGCCAAGCCATTTTCTCTGCAAAATTCCCCCAAGTTTCTGTTCAATGGGTATTATTGTGAAGGAAGTACCATTTTTACTTATCCAATTGGGATGAAATTTTTATGGTATCTTCATATGACCAAATGATCACCCTCCACCAATTTTCAGCCCAAGCCAAGTATACAGGTGAGTGCTACTTCCTGATCTAGATTCTGGCCAAATTTTTGCAGTTGTGAAGCAACTGCACTCTAACCTTGTCCAAATGACCTCAAAATTCACAGGATCATATTCCTTCCTACCCTAGGCCCCTGAGACATCCTGGTTAATTCTTATCCTGTCTAAGTTGATCACTACTTCAAGCTTAAGTTTGCAACAGCAAAGTTCAGTCGACCTCTCCCATCCACCCACAGTGCCTTTCTTCGATCTATCACCTCAGGTAGGACCCACTTAGGAGAGACAACACACTAGACATCGTTTGATTGGCCAGAGTGCACCGCGTGTGCCTGTGCACGCGGTGACCACGCGGTCTGGCGCACCAAAAGCGTGCTCTGAAACTTTGGGGCCCTCTGCCACCGCCCAAACGCCGAGCTCCCGCCACCGCACCATGTCCTCTGCGTCGCCACCACTCTCCTGCGTCCGCGTGTACTGTCTGGACCCCTCCCCCTCTCCTATTTCCTTTCCGGCGAGCACGCCGTCCCGGGATGCCCGCGGCCGTCGTCGCTTTGCACTTGTCCTCTTCCTCCCCGCGGCAACTTTGCACCGAATGCACCTCCCCTAGCCCTCTCTCCCCCTCCGCGCGTGCGCTCGTGCACGCGGTCGCGCCAGAGGAATCGACCGCGAGCTCCCGTCGGTTTCCGGCTATGGCATCCTCGCCATGGCTATATATAGCCCTCCCGAGCACCTCTACTCCTCACCACCAGCCTCCTCTTCCTCCCTTAGCCCTGCCCAACACTCCAATTTAGCTCGAGGAACTCCCACGCCCTCTCATGGCCGAAGTCTAGCCGCTGGTCTTCTACTCAAATCCGAGCTAGACCGAGCCCCTCCCATCCTCATTCGGCCACCAAGAGAACCCTCGTGCTCCGGCGATCCGCCCCACCTCCTCGGACCTCCTCCAGGACGCCCGTGCACCCGAAGCCACTGGCGGCCGACGGCATCCTCCGCCGGCGTCGAAGCCGCTGGCTTCTCGGTCCTCTCCGGCAGCCGTGGCCTACACCAATGGATGCGCCGCGCCGAGCTGAGCTCATCCATTGGTGGCACGCCGTGGGAGACGGCCGGAGTCGCCGGCAAACGCCGGTCGAGTGCCGCCCTGCCTCAGCCGAGCATGGGCAGGAGCTTGAAGACGACGACCAGGCCAGGTAGGGCCCACCTCCCCTCGACCCCACCTGTAAGCGACTGCGGCCCCGGGCCCAGTCGTTAAGTGGAGGCGTATTCGATAGAATATGTCTTCCTTTCTCGAAAGCGCATTCTGGTTACTCTTCGGGCCATAATACGTTTTCTCCATTTGAAAGTGTAATATCAGAAATGCGCTTTCAGATTTTCAGCCCGGCCGAAACCCTTATATAGCGGACGTTCGTCCGTTAAGGCCAGAAAATAACAGATTTTTATTCTTTTTCCGCCTAACGAACGAACGGCCGTAACTCCGCAACCGTGACTCCGATTCAGGTGATTCCTAAGACCACGATCTTAGTTCGTCGAGCCCGTTCCGATGGTATCATTTTCACGAGGTTGTCACACTGTGAAAATGACCATTTTGCCCTTGGCCCTAAAACAGCTCCGCCGAGAGGGAAACATTTCCGGCGATTCTTTCCGCGAGTTCATCGCACCTCTCCCCGGTGTATCCTCCATCCCCAGGCAAGCCACAACAGCCACTTGCATGATGGCATTGCAATAGCCATGGTTTCCACTTGAATATTTAATTTTTGTTTGCTCATTTAATTATTTTGTGAATGCTTCGAATATGCTTGTGAGTCCATGCTCATTGCTTATGCCATGTTTATTTTCATCTAGTAAGTGATATGATTAATTGCTAAGGATATTCTTATCACGTTTTATTCTTGTAATCATTTCCGATGCTATTGATAATAATATGCTCATATGAATAGTTACCGGTTGGTTATGAAAATGCTTGTTATATTCATGATCGTCATTATGCCATGTGCATTTGCATCCCGTAGAATAGATGACTTATCATTATTGATGGTATGTTATTAAATGGTTATGTTGCCCATCCATGGTTACACTGATATCATGCTCATCTGCATTGTTGTTCCCTTATGTATTTTATTGTGACTCAGCTCATCACCATTCAAGTTAAACCGGACATTAATCGAACTTGAACAAACCTGTTGGCTGAGTCATGGTGCCACCGAATCGAGCTCAACAGTGCAACCACACTTTCCTGGATGGGGAGGCCCTAATGGGTCTATTGTCATGCCTCTCGCCGGAACCTCCAACTAGGGAACGTTATGGGTGTGCGCTACCCTGATCAGGTAGGCGACCATAAGCCTTGAGTGCCCGAGTTGTAAGGATATCTGAGGTCCCCGTTTGGGACAATGTTATGTTTTGGGCCATGACGATGGCAGCCACAAAGGTTGCGGATGTCACGAGTTGACATCAGGGGCAACCCAGGACATAGCCCAAAGGGTAGTTTGTCGGGAGTGGCCGGGAGAGTGTCATACAATAGACTGGTTTTGTCGAAACGTCGTTGGTCCACCCGAATGGGAGCACGAGGCCATGAGTTCCGTGGTGTGGGTACAGTGTACTAACCTCTGCAGAGTGTATAATCTATCGATAGCCGCGTCCTCGGTCATGGACACAGTTCGTAGTAGGTCACACTATGGGTCAACAGAAATAATAATCTGAATAATAAACAACCCCGGTTCGATGAGCAAAGAAGTTGGTTGATCTTAATGTGGTCATGCGATGATCACATGTATAGATCAAGCTCTGTGTGGTCATGTGATGATCACGATGGTAAGTTTGTGGTTACGAGATAATCTCCGAGTAGAGTAAGTTGGTCCATGAGACCTTAAATGTCTAACCCCTTGCATGCTAGTGCTAATATCATCTTGTTCATATCATGAATTATATGTACATGCCATGCTCATGTTGTTGCCAGGCTCATGTTGTTGCCATGCTCATGCTGGTACCATGCTCATGTTGTTGCCACGCTCATGTTGTTGCCATGATCATGCTATTACTATGCTCATGTTGTTCTAGTAATATAGTGTTCATCTTTGATGATTAACCTGTAAATGCCATGTTGTTGTATGTCTTGATTGCTTTGGTTGCTGTGAGCTTGCGAGTACAATCAAAGTACTCACTTGGCGTGTCATGCCAGATTGCAGGTGATGCCGTGATTGCTTGTTTGTCGAGGATCCCGAGGTTGCGCTCTAGGATACGTCCCAGCCAGAGTCCCTGCGGAGTGGAGTTCATCACCGTCGCCGTTGTTCCGCTGCTAGAATTCTTTCCGCTTCGAGATGTGCCGCTGCTAGCATAGAACTACCTGAGCAGGCGAAGTATCGTCGTGCCCCTGTAACCTTCATGCCTTCAGAACCTTTGTACCCGTGTTATTTGTAATAAAGAGCTGATTTGTTCTATGCCAAGCAGTGCCTTATTCCAGAAGACTTGATCTCTGGGCTGGAATACGGGGTGTTCCGGTCTCTTTGAGCCGGGGTGCCACAACGATTGGTATCAGAGCAGGTCTGGCTGTAGGACGCCCTAGTCTGCACGAGCGTTAGAAACCGGTAGTATTGAGTCTAGTCGGCTTGCTGCATTTGATTGCTGCATTTGGTTGTTGCATAGCATGCATATAGTCTTATTATATTGTCACTAACGGTTGATCTTGTGAGTGTAGATGGCATCGGTTTCGATCCATTGCCTACACCCTCCAGCTTTGCATACTTGCTCGTTGGTGTTTGGTGTCATCTCTGTCCCAGCGGAGTGATACCAAGGTACCTTGTGGTGTCGATCACTTGCCGGATTGATGCACAGGTATCGCACCAATATTTTCCCTTCAGCCACACCTATTGTTTCGGTGGTAGACATGCTTCTACCCCGGATCTTGCTATCCAACCCGCCGCTTTGGCAACCCTTACTGGTCTTTGTTACCAGAAAAAGGGCAATGTCAGCAAGACCCTGCTTTGCACCGTTAGCCCACACTATCACCCATTCTTTGGACGAGTACGGTTCCCATCCGTACGCTTGATGATGATGTGGTCGTGACATCCGTGTCTCGCTACATGATCACCGAGTCCGTCCTCATCGCTAAGCCCGTCCAGATGCAACCGGTGCTGAGCCAGCTCCTGGTGTAGCTCTGTTTACACCAACCGCTCCACACACTGATCCACTTTCGTGCACATCGCCACAGCATGTTAGATCGTAGTACCGGAGTTCCCTCGAGAATTGTGTGCTTAAGTAGGCATGCATAGTGAGGTGAATAGCTGTAAAATGTGGTGTTGCTTGTATGTAATCTTAATGCTGTGTGTGCTTTTGTTTTAGTCGTTTCTTTTGACTTCTTTCTTTTGGCCTTCGGTGTTACCTTATTTCCCCTTATGAAAGTTGCTCATCAACCAACACCGGACTCGAAGAATCAGTAAGGATTTCAAATATTTTGAAGCTCAGCTAAACATTATGAAACTCTCAGCCGACTGCATTATATTGAGAAGATTCGGTTTGAATACAAATGATATTCTGGAATAACTATCAGCATCAAGACTGACTCAGTGTGTAGCCATCACAATCGTAATAAACCAGCTGGAAGACAATTTGTGTACAGTACATTTCCAGTCAAAGGAATATCAAGGGGATATTTATATATGGCATTCAGTCGGCATAGAGAAGCTTCTGGTATAAGCAACCCAGTTTTTTCCTTCTGCACGCTACCAGAGAAGCTTATGATGTAAGGCTCCTCGGTCGTCCTCAGTATGATATGTGGATAGCTTCCAGCATAAGGTACCCAGTCTTCCTCGGTAAGCCATCGCAGAAAACTTCTGACATAAGTCAGCAAATCTTCCTCAGCAAGCAACTAGGAGGAGAAGCTTCTGAAGCACGGTACCCAGTCTTTTTCAGCAAGCTATCCTGGCACCAACTTTGAGCATAAGATATCCAGAGCCTTCCTCAGCACGCTACTCTCAATGGCTTCCAACACACGCTATCCAGTCCTCATCAGTACGACACTACCATCAGTCATCGCCATTAATACAAGATATTACACAGTGAGTTGATAGCATATAGCAGTGCATCTCAAGAGTCAAGCCCACAACAGTTTGGTCAGAAACACGAGCTACTCAGGACCCAAGTGTCTACCTCGGGAATCAAGTGCTCAGCTACCCATGCTTCCATATATATTGTGAACATGCTGACAAGGTCATACAATTCACTCGCACGATGATGCCAGCATGGTGAGAATCAGACAACCCGTGAGTATGTAAAAGGAAGAAAGCAAGTTATACACCTCAGTGTGATGCAACGCTGACAAGCTATGAAGCAAGACAATGTTGGGACAACAATCCTGATAGTGGATATCAAGGCCAGCTTCCTCACACCCGACCAAGTGATATCATTAACCTCTGTCACTGTCATGTATGATTGACCACCACAGTGAGCTCTATACAAATAACTGTGAACCTGGTATATGATCATGATGAACCCTTGCCTACCTTTTTCCTGGTAATGGCACCACGCCTGTGTTCTGAGCTGCTTTCGGCCGTCCAGGGTGGATGCCGCCTTTATGTTTCTCTTTTCAACAACTGGCTCGTGTTCTGAGCTATTTTTTGGCCGTCTCGGGCAGTTGTTGAGTTTCTTTTTGTAGCAGCGACCCTCTGCTCTGAGCTGTTCTTCGGCCATCTTAGGGAACTGCAACGTTCTTCTTATCAACACTGCCTCATGCTCTAAGCTGCTTTTTAGCCATCGTGAGCCAGGGTTGAGTTATTTCAGTAATGTCCCAGATCTGAGTTGTAAAGACCGTTCTGATGGCTACTGATTTATTTGCTGATTTCATGCAAAGGTTCGGATGATCATTGCCCTACAGTTAAAGCTCGAGAGATGATAAACTTGCCAGTTAAACATTGCTGCACTGCCTGAGGATAAGGATAAGGCATGCCTGCCGGAATTTTGCACCTGACACCACCTATGGTCACACGAAGAAGTAAAGATATTTATGGCCAAGCTCTTTCAGCAAAAGGTTCAGAAAAAGAGAACATTAATGAAGAAGCAAAACCGGCAATACAGGTATGATAATTGTGGCATGAACAACATGGTACGGATACCCAAGACAGTCTGATTCCGTATTAATCACCATGAACACACACCCAAGGGGCCTACTCTGTTTGTAAGGGCCTCGTATCAAGGTGACAGTCCAATCATCGGTACGGATTCGAGACAGTGGAGCCAGCCATGGTAATTCAGAACTACGTACAAGTAGTCAGATTCCGCCAAGACGAGGGTTATGATTCTGAGCATTGTTTTGAACCCGGAGGATATGCACCTAGTAATCCGATGCAATGATTAAATGTTTCATGTCCATCGAGGAAATTGCTCACAAATCCATTGATACTATCAGTGCTGGATACAAGAATGACACGTCAATGGGGAAATTCCTCCCGGACTTATGGAAATTCCAGTTATGATAATATCAGATAAGCCAGCAGACATAAAATAATTGAAGTCAGAGCAAGGATGAACATATGAAGGAAGACCTGTCAGAATGTGGGATACAGTGAAGCAAACCACTCCAGAGCAAGGCAGTCAGTCAGATGCAATTCAGTGGGAGCATCATATGAAGGAAAAGGATACCCGAGTTGGAAACGGTTTCCTTAAGTCGGAATATTCATACTGGTTCCCTGAGCAACCAAATCTCGAGGACGAGATTTATCGTAAGGGGGGTAGGTTTGTAACACCCCGATTTTTGGCCCTTTCTTTTTCTTTTGGATTTCTTCGAATTTTTATTTGGAGTTCTTTTTCCGTGGCTATGTGGTCTTGAAACCTGGGAAGATCTTCTCCTCTGCCACTTACTAGTGTCTTGTCACTCTCAAATCTATCCCAAGGCCATGTCATTTCCATCTTAGCCCAATCCCAATATTTATTTATTGGGAATATTCCTTTTTCTATTAAAGGAATAACCCTGTTTGCCCTAGGTTGTGAAGCAACCTATATTTCTTCCGTTCCAAAAATTCCCACAAATATCTCAAAAATTCTTTGGATCATATCTTCCACAAATATGTCAAAACCCATCCTGGCCTAGTTCAAAAATAATTCAGGAATATTCATTTTCCATTCTGTTCAGAATGGCACTTTGTGAAGGAAGTGCTATTTATATTTTCTTAATTGCCCTCAAAAATTTTGGGCACTCTCTCATATCCAAATTATTGCCACATGCCAAAATTCAGCTTCATTTGCCAAGCAAATCTTCCTCAGCAAATTACCGAATTTTCTGACCAGAGAGAAGCTTTGTGAAGGAAGTACTAGCTAGGCCTATTCAAATGAATTGAAATTTTGGTAGATCATTTATATGATGAAATAAAGACTCTCCACCAAATTTCATACCCATACAACAAACTATCTGATCACACCTTCAAATCTTGGTTTCTGGGCAGAATTTCAGTTTGTGAAGCAACTATACTTTATATTGCTTCAAAAATTCTGAAATTAATCCACGACGTAAATATCCCTAAATAATGTGAGCATGCAAAAACTCACATTATTTTGCCAAGCCATTTTCTCTGCAAAATTCCCCCAAATTTCTGTCCAGTGGGTATCATTGTGAAGGAAGTACCATTTTTACTTATCCAATTGGGATGAAATTTTTATGGTATCTTCATATGACCAAATGGTCACCCTCCACCAATTTTCAGCCCAAGCCAAGTATCCATGTGAGTGCTACATCCTGATCTAGATTCTGGCCAAATTTTTGCAGTTGTGAAGCAACTGCACTCTAACCTTGTCCAAATGACCTCAAAATTCACAGGATCATATTCCTTCCTACCCTAGGCCCCTGAGACATCCTGGTTAATTCTTATCATGTCTAAGTTGATCACTACTTCAGGCTTAAGTTTGCAACAGCAAAGTTCAGTCGACCTCTCCCATCCACCCACAGTGCCTTTCTTCGATCTTCACCTCAGGTAGGACCCACTTAGGAGAGACAACACGCTAGACATCGTTTTATTGGCCAGAGTGCACCGCGTGTGCCTGTGCACGCGGTGACCACACGGTCTGGCGCGCCGAAAGCGTGCTCTGAAACTTTGGGGCCCTCTGCCGCCGCCCAAACGCCGAGCTCCCGCCACCGCACCATGTCCTCTGCGTCGGCACCACTCTCATGCGTCTGCGTGTACTCTCTGGACCCCTCCCCCTCTCCTATTTCCTCTCCGGCGAGCACGCCATCCCGGAATGCCCGCGGCCGTCGTCGCTTTGCACTTGTCCTCTTCCTCCCCGCGGCAACTTTGCACCGAATGCACCTCCCCTAGCCCTCTCTCCCCCTCCGCGCGTGCGCTCGTGCACGCGGTCGCGCCAGAGAAATCCACCGCGAGCTCCCGTCGGTTTCCGGCTATGGCATCCTCGCCATGGCTATATATAGACCTCCCGAGCACCTCTACTCCTCACCACCAGCCTCCTCTTCCTCCCTTAGCCCTGCCCAACACTCCAATTTAGCTCGACGGACTCCCACGCCCTCTCATGGCCGAAGTCTAGCCGCTGGTCTTCTGCTCAAATCCGAGCTAGACCGAGCCCCTCCCATCCTCATTCTGCCACCAGGAGAACCCTCGTGCTCCGGCGATCCGCCCCACCTCCTCGGACCTCCTCCAAGACGCCCGTGCACCCGAAGCCACTGGCGTCCGACGGCATCCTCCGCCGGCATCGAAGCCGCTGGCTTCTCGGTCCTCTCCGGCAGCCGTGGCCTACACCAATGGATGCGCCGCGCCGAGCTGAGCTCATCCATAGGTGGCACGCCGCTGGAGACGGCCGGAGTCGCCGGCAAACGCCGGTCGAGCGCCGCCCTGCCTCGGCCGAGCGCGGGCAGGAGCTTGAAGACGATGACCAGGCCAGGCGGGCCCCACCTCCCCTCGACCCCACCTGTAAGCGACAGCGGCCCCGGGCCCAGCCATTAAGTGGAGGCGTATTCGATAGAATACGTCTTCCTTTCTCGAAAGCGCATTCTGGTTACTCTTCGGGCCATAATACGTTTTCTCTATTTGAAAGCGTAATATCAGAAATGCACTTTCAGATTTTCAGCCCGGCCGAAACCCTTATATAGCGGACGTTCGTCCGTTAAGGCCAGAAAAGAACAGATTTTAATTCTTTTTCCGCCTAACGAACGAACGGCCGTAACTCCGCAACCGTGACTCCGCTTCAGGTGATTCCAAAGACCACGATCTCAGTTCGTCGAGCCCATTCCGATGGTATCATTTTCATGAGGTTGTCACACTGTGAAAATGACCATTTTGCCCTTGCCCCTAAAACAGCTCCACCGAGAGGGAAACATTTCCGGTGATTCTTTCCGCGAGTTCATCGCACCTCTCCCCGGTGTATCCTCCATCCCCAGGCAAGCCACAACAGCCACTTGCATGATGGCATTGCAATAGCCATGGTTTCCACTTGAATATTTAATTTTTTTTCGCTCATTTAATTATTTTGTGAATGCTTCGAATATGCTTGTGAGTCCATGCTCATTGCTTATGCCATGTTCATTTTCATCTAGTAAGTGATATGATTAATTGCTAAGGATATTCTTATCATGTTTTATTCTTGTAATCATTTCCGATGCTATTGATAATAATATGCTCCTATGAATAGTTACCGGTTGGTTATGAAAATGCTTGTTATATTCTTGATCGTCATTATGCCATGTGCATGTGCATCCCGTAGAATAGATGACTTATCATTATTGATGGTATGTTATTAAATGGTTATGTTGCCCATCCATGGTTACACTGATATCATGCTCATCTGCATTGTTGTTCCCTTATGTATTTTATTGTGACTCGGCTCATCACCATTCAAGTTAAACCGGACATTAATCGAACTTGAACAAACCTGTTGGCTGAGTCATGGTGCCACCGAATCGAGCTCAACAGTGCAATCACACTTGCCTGGATGGGGAGGCCCTAATGCGGTCTATTGTCATGCCTCTCGCCAGAACCTCCAACTAGGGAAGGTTATGGGTGTGCGCTACCCTGATCAGGTAGGCGACCATAAGCCTTGAGTGCCCGAGTTGTAAGGATATATGAGGTCCCCGTTTGGGACAATGTTATGTTTTGGGCCATGACGATGGCAGCCACAAAGGTGGCGGATGTCACGAGTTGACATCAGGGGCAACCCAGGACATAGCCCAAAGGGGAGTTTGTCGGGAGTGGCCGGGAGAGTGTCATACAATAGACTGGTTTTGTCGGAACGTCGTTGGTCCACCCGAATGGGAGCACGAGGCCATGAGTTCCGTGGTGTGGGTACAGTGTACTAACCTCTGCAGAGTGTATAATCTATCGATAGCCGCGTCCTCGGTCATGGACACAGTTCGTAGTAGGTCACACTATGGGTCAACAGAAATAATAATCTGAATAATAAACAACCCCGGTTCGATGAGCAAAGAAGTTGGTTGATCTTTATGTGGTCATGCGATGATCACATGTATAGATCAAGCTCTGTGTGGTCATGTGATGATCACGATGGTAAGTTTGTGGTTACGAGATAATCTCCGAGCAGAGTAAGTTGGTCCATGAGACCTTAAATGTTGAACCCCTTGCATTCTAGTGCTAGTATCATCTTGTTCATATCATGAATTATATGTACATGCCATGCTCATGTTGTTGCCATGCTCATGTTGTTGCCATGCTCATGCTAGTACCATGCTCATGTTGTTGCCATGCTCATGTTGTTGCCATGCTCATGCTGTTACTATGCTCATGTTGTTCTAGTAATATAGTGTTCATCTTTGATGATTAACTTGTAAATGCCATGCTGTTGTATGTCTTGATTGCTTTGGTTGCTGTGAGCTTGCGAGTACAATCAAAGTACTCACCTGGCGTGTCATGCCAGATTGCAGGTGATGTCGTGATTGCTTGTTTGTTGAGGATCCCGAGGTTGCGCTCTAGGATACGTCCCAGCCAGAGTCCCTGCGGAGTGGAGTTCATCACCGTCGCCGTTGTTCCGCTGCTAGAATTCTTTTCGCTTCGAGATGTGCCGCTGCTAGCATAGAACTACCTGAGCAGGCGAAGTGTCGCCATGCCCATGTAACCTTCATGCCTTCAGAACCTTTGTACCCGTGTTATTTGTAATAAAGAGCTTATTTGTTCTATGCCAAGTAGTGCCATATTCCAGAAGACTTGATCTCTGGGCTGGAATACGGGGTGTTCCGTTCTCTCTGAGCCGGGGTGCCACAGATAAGATCCACAAATTATTTGGGATTTTTCCTAGCTACCAAAATGGTAGCTCCTTTGAAAAGGCCCCAAATTGAAATATTGGCTTTAAATAGGAAAAAGCAATTTCCCTTATTTAATTATGGCCAATATTTTTGTGAGAGCTCAATATGATCACAAAGAATATCTCCACAAGTTTTCATGGACTTTGTTGATGGATAGATATTTTCCTAGATTTAATTCCTAAGAAAGGCAGAAAAAGGAATTAATTCTAGATGAAAAATATTGCATATGACTTGGCAATATTTTTGCACATCTAGGGTTTATGAGTGAAGGAGGATCTCTGGAAATTTTGGGAGGATCAACAGAGCAAGGAAAATGATAGCTCCTTTGTAAACACAAAGGCAGGAATTCCAGTTCCAATATTTTGGAACTAGGGTTGGAATGAGGTTCAGGGTTTACTGACGGGAGCTTGGTTGGCACAAGAGCATGGGAAAGGTATGGAGAGGCTGAGGATTGTCTGGATTCATCTGGTCACTCACCAGATTCCAGAGGAAAAATTTGGGAAAGGAAAGCTAGGAAGGAATAACAGCACAAAAATCGATAACCCGATTTTTGGGGTGTTACAAACCTTCCCCCTTAAGAGAATCTCGTCCTCAAGATTCCTAGGGTTAGCTCAAAACAAAAACTACTCCTCTTGGAAAAACCTCAGGGTTGGGTTTTAACCCTTTGGTTGGAAAGAAACGAGTTGAGAGTACCGATAATTGGTACACCCAGATCGAGATACGGATATTGCGGGATCTAATCCATAGGTAGGGGTCGCTGGGTTTCTCTCGTGGCCCTGACATTTTTAGGAAAAGCAAAAATTCCTTTTTCCAAAAATGCTAGGGACACCCCAATGAACAGTGACCTCTCTTGCTTACAGGTGGGCCCAGGGCCCACTGGCAGCCTCCTTCTTCTTTCTCCAGCCAACGGCTTTCTCTCATTCCTGTGCTGTTCCGCATGTGTCCGGGCACAGCTCGTGCCTAGACCCTAAGGCATAAAGCACCCTATGACGATAGTGCGCGGCGTGCACGAGGTCGATGCAGAGAGCACTCCCATCGTGGGCCAGCGCCGGTCGGCACTGCTCGCGGATTCACCTCCTGGGTGCCGGTGATCGAGCAATGCGCGGTTCTCCTGGACCTCGCTCACCATACACCGGACTTGGGCTATAAAAGATGACGGCGACGCGGCTCTGTCCAACTCACACCATGCCTCTCTTCCATCTCTTCGGTTTGGATGAGCTCGAGCCGAGATCATTCGGTGATGCGGTGTTCCTGGTGGGGCTACGGTGGTTCCTCACTGCGCTGCTAGCTACTCTGATTGGTTCGTCGCTGTGCCTGCTGCAGCTCATCCTACTGGAGCGGGCTCGCGACGACGAAGGTCCTGCTGGGGCAGTTCAAGGCGAGGAAGGTGCTGGCGGAGTGGCTGGTGATCAACCACGCTGGTTCCTGCGCCGTCTCAGGCCGGCGGAGTAAGTGTTTGTCGTGGTGGGGCGAGGTGGCGGCCTGTTCAGCGTCTCACAAGACGGTGACAGAGGCGCTGCTGGGTTCGTGGCTCATGTGGTGTGGTTAACAGAGTTCTACCAATGCAAGGAATCACGCTGCTGGTAGCTCCTCGTCGAGCAACATCCACAATGAGTGGGTGTTAGGGTAAAATCGGGGTTTAGATCTGGGTCTAGAGGGGTTGTAACGGTTTATGCTGCAATAAAATTTCTCAGAATTTCTCCGAGATTGCAACTGCGTTCGGGGGAAAAGATTTAGGTACTGGGGAAGTTTTGGGAAGAACTGGCTCTCCAGAGTTCTGGGTTTGGGAGGCTGGCAAACGGAGAAAGCACGGATGGATGCGGGCATGCGGCTTTGCATTCTACCCGAGTACTGCTGCGGATGTACTCAGGATAATGAACTTGGCGTGCAGACATTGCTCACACAATACGCGCAATCTACTCAACCAATATGCAGGCAAATGCAGAATGCATGCAAAGAACACATCCAGCAGATTACACTAACGTGTTTTAATGCTAGTGGGTGTATGTACTCTTGGTATACATACACCTACACCAGCTCGCATTTCATTAGTGACTCCGGGCAAGTCCATTGTTATTAGGTGTAAGTGCTCTACTGACTAAAATCTTGTTAAGAATCCACTGCCAGCTCTGCTAAACATTGCTGCTTAACATAGAGACAGATGAACCAAACACATAGAGCAAACGGACATACATAACGTTACAACAGCATACAAGTTACAAGCAATACAAGCATACAACACCATGCAACCTCACTAGGCAGCAACTACTCACTCCGAACTGCAGGGTTCTACTCTTGCTGGGGCTCTCCTGGGGAACGTAGGCTGAGCCAACTTCCGTCTTCATCGTCGAACACCTCTATAGGTTGGGGCTCAACTGATGTAGTTGTGGCTGGAACTTGACGGAACACATCCCGACGACGAAGGCGCCGAAAAGCTTGGTAGAAGGAACTTGGGGAAATGATGCCTGGTCGATATGGGTTCTCGAGTTGCGAGGGTGGCACTAGCTGCGAAGGTGGCACTGGGTTTGGCATCAGAGAACTGGTGGCCTGGGATGCAGTTTGACGGGCCTCATGGTATGCTTCCGTAACAACCCGAATGGTGTCACGGTCAATGGCTTTAAACTCTCCAAGAATGCCGGAGAGCAGCAGTCCTTGGGCAGCAATGAACTGAACCAGGTGAGCCATTGTCGGGTCGGCATCTTTGACTGTACTGGAGAACTCGCAGCCTTCGCTGGACGCAGAGGGAAAGTAGCGGAACTCCCACATCTCCGCTACTTGCGAGAATTGGAAATGAAGATGTGCGATGGCTTCCGCATCAGCTGTCTGGACAGCGAACGCGGGGGTGGGCATGGGTTTGCCCTGAAAAGTCAAGGGCTTCCCATCCTCTGCTGGACCTGGGCAGATATGCGCCTTTGCATAGAATCGGCAAAGGTGAGGGATGGGTTCCGATTGGAACACCAGATACACCAGGATAGTACTACAGCCAAGGGATTGGGTGAGCATACTCGAAAGGATGGGCGGAAAGCCAGCATAACCATTAGCCAAAGTTCGGCTATGGAAAGTGGGTGCTTTGGAAGAACTAGCCATGGCTGCTGGTTTGGGGATACCGGATTGGGTTCTCTTGGAGGGATCTGGCTTACGGAGAGGGTTGTGACTCGCAGATGGGAGAGGTTTAAATAGGCAGCCAGGCTGGGACATATCAGCATGGCGTGGATCCTTCTCGTACCGGGTAGAGGATACACCGACATGGCCGACAACTGGGTAGGGTCGCGGTCCAATCCAGGGATGGCTGGGTGGGCGGACAGCTGGGTAGGGGCACGTCAATTCCGACTGTGCCGCCCGTTGATCAACAGTGGCCGTGTCGGATGCCAGGGATGGGTCAACCTATTGGGCTTACTACCGGTTGAAAATAGGGGTGGTCTGATGCTAGGGTAACCTACAGCCAGCCTGGCTCTGATACCATGCTCTGTGGCACCCCGATAGAGGGCCGATGCACGCCAGTCCCAGGATAAGTCCTGACACACGCCTAAGACATGATACAGCAATTCCAGGCACAAAAATGGCTTTATTATATTGAATTGAGTATTACAACATTGTTGCTTACAACAATATTACATGGCTCCAAGGCTATATAAATGGTAGCGGAGATCTTGGTTCAGTGGCAACGACGTCTCTGGCTGGGCTCCACAACTCACAGGACTGGCTGGGTTATGATCTAGCACAACAGATCTTCTCCTACAACTGGCCACGTGCAAGACCAGGTGAGTACTTTGAATGTACTCACAAGACAACCAAATACATAGCATCCAAGCAAGCAGATGACAAAGCAAGCCCTATGCCCATGTAAGAATCTATTCTAAGCATGGCATGGAATAAACAGGAAATCATGGATCAAGCATGGCATAACATGGATCAGACATATCAACTACATATCATAGCATGGCATGGCTATTCCTACAAGGCATGGTATCCAAAATTAAACTGGAACCTACACTACTCTTACCTCCCTCAAAGTATTAAAGTAATATCTTGTGACATCCCTCAGTTTTACTGCCCTTCTTGCTAACTCATGACTCACCGAGATCTCATCTCGTGATCATGTCAGAACAACATGGTGACTGCTCACCATTATCCCTTAGGTCAAGTTACCACATTTACTTAGTAGCACAAGTTTATCATAACAGGTTTGTCCTCCAGATCGACCAAGACCAAATAGTGTGACCTAGTACGAACTGTGTCCAATACCGTGGACTCGGCTATTCGAATAGATTCTTACACTCTGGAGAGGTTGCGCATTTTACCCACACTATGAAGCTCCTGGTCCCGTACCTCGGTACACTTCCCTTCTGGGTGGACCGGTGCTGCTCCAACGAAACTTGCCTAACCCGTGACTCCTCCACCGTACCACCGACAATCATCCTCCCCCGGAGTCATGCCCTGGGTGGCCCCTGTGTCACCCCATGACACCTGCCACCATCGTGGGCAAACAAAACTATCCCAAAGGGGACTCCCGGGCTAAACAAACAACTGGGCTCACAAGGTTATTGCCGCCTACCTGATCAGGGCAGCACGCGTGCATAACCTTCCCTCTTTGGTGGTACCGATAAGAGAGCACAAAGCTAGACCAAGTCAAGGCCGTCCCATAACAGCAAATGTGGCTGCACGAGTAAGCTCGGTTTGGTGGCACTACGACTCGATCCCATCGATGACGGAGGAGGTTTAATTTATAAGTTCAATTTAACATCTCCATCATCGTAACATAACCTCAACATTTGTAAGCAGGAGCACCTTTGCTCTCCGGCGGAGAGATTCTGCCGGGGATACTTCCCTCCGGGAGGGGAAAATCGTCGCCATCGACATCACCAACGATCCTCTCATCATGGGAGGACCAATATTCATCAACATCTTCAACAGCACCATCTCATCTCAAACCCTAGTTCATCTCTTGTATTCAATCTTTGTCTCAAAACCTCAGATTGGAACATGTGGGTTGCTAGTAGTATTGATTACATCTTGTAGTTGATGTGGAAGATTATATGTTCAGATCCATTATGCTATTCAATACCCCTCTGATCTTGAACATGAATATGATTTGTGAGTAGTTACTTTCGTTCTTGAGAACATGGGAGAAGTCTTGTCATAAGTAATCATGTGAATTTGGTATTCGTTCGATATTTTGATGATATGTATGTTGTTGATTCTCTTAGTGGTGTCATGTGAACATCGACTACATGACACTTCACCATCTTTGGGCCTAAGCGAATGCATTGTGGAATACTAATTAGATGATGGGTTGCTAGAGTGACAGAAGCTTAAACCCTAGTTTACGTGCTATTTCGTAAGGGGCTGATTTGGCTCCACATCTTTAATGCTATGGTTAGATTTATCTTAATTCTTCTTTCGTAGTTGCGGATGCTTGCGTGAGGGGTTAATCATAAGTGGGAGCACTACTAGAATCTAACATTTTGCCATCTGTCCCCTCTTTGCCGTCTGCCAGCTGACGGCAAAGAGGCTCTTTGCCGTCTGCTTTGGCAAAGCAGACGGCAAAGAACCAGCTGATGGCAAAGAGGGTCTTTGCCGTCAGCTGTCTCTTTACCGTCTACCAGCTGACGGCAAAGAGCCTGGTGGGCCCCCCGTGGCACGGCGTTGGCTAGGGCACCTTGTTTGCTGTCTACCACCTCTTTGCCGTCTGCTAGCAGACGGCAAAGAAGGGCTAGGCAGACGGCAAAGAGGTGAGGGTGGGGCCCACAGGGTCACGGCGCTGGCTAGCTAATGGCAAAGAGTTCTTTGCCGTCTGCCAGTAGACGGCAAAGAGGGGGGTTACCTTAACGGCTGTGCACCCCGCCTGAAACCCCCACTCCCACGCGCCTCTCTCTCTCTCTGTCATCTGCCGCCGCCGCCCTGTCGCCGCCCCCTCCCTGCCACCCCGCCCCGTCGCCGCCCATCCCTGCCACCCCGCCTCGTCACCGCCCCTCCCTGCCGCCCCGTCACCGCCCCGCCGCCCCCGAAGCCTGGCCCGGCCGCCCCCGCCGGCCGGCCGCCCCACCGGCCCATACCCCCCTGCCCCCACTCTGGTGAGCTCCCCCCTCCTGCCCCTCTATTTTGTTTTGTTTTTTTTAGTTTTTTTTTCTGTTTTTGCAGTAAGAAAATTAGATGTTTAGGTAAATAGATGTTTAGATGTTTAGGTAAATAGATGTTTAGATGTTTAGGTAAATAGATGTTTAGATGTTTAGGTAAATAGAAAAAAAGGAAAAGAAGAAAAAATAAGAAGAAGAAGAAGAAGAAGAAGAAGAAGAAGAAGAAGAAAAAGAAGAAGAAGAAGAAGAAAAAGAAGAGGAGGAGGTGGAGAAGAAAAAAGAAGAAGAAGAAGAAGAAAAAAAAAGAGGAGAGGAGGAGAAGAAGAAGAGGAAAAAGGAAAGGAAGAAGAAGAAGAAGAGGAGGAGGAAAAAAAGAAGAACAAGAAGAAGAAGAAGAAGAAGAAGAAGAAAAAAGAGGAGGAGGAGAAGAAGAAGAGGAAAAAGGAAAGGAAGAAGAAGAAGAAGAAGAAGAAGAAGAAGAAGAAGAAGAAGAAGAAGAAGAAGAAGAAGAAGAGAAGAAGAAGAAGAAGAAGAAGAAGAAGAAGAAGAAGAAAAGGAAGAAAAGGAAGAAGAAGAAAAGGAAAAAGAGAAAAAAAAAAACCCCGACACCACGACACCCCGACACCCCGACCCGACAGCACGACACCCCGACACGACACCCCGACACCCCGACAGCCCGACACGACACCTCGACACCCCGACACCACACCCTGACACCCCGACACCCCGACACCAAGACACGACACCCCGACACCCCGACCCGACACTCCAACACCACGACACCCCGACCCAACACCCCGACCCGACACCCCGTCATATATTTGTGAATTATGAGTTAGGTCATATATTTTCTAATTTTGTTATGAAAGACATCATATATATTTGTGTTGATCGGGTGGATTTAAATGTGCAGTTGTTTCGTCGCTGCGAGGATCTGGTGTTCGACGACCTCCCCGTGCGTTCGACGAGCTCCGCCCCTGCGTTCGTGGGTGAGGACAAATGACATCTCCTCCTCCCCCTTCATTTGCTCTGTTCCGGTCTTCGTGCCGATGAAACTTGCTAGCTATAGGTGTCTTCAATCATCAGTATGCGTGACCATGATGCGTCTCCCGTTCGAAAATGTTACATCTATAAATATGCATGCATTTGCATATTTATAACCGTGATTCTTTCGAATTGTCCAACGTTATCCATGGACAGCCCGAGTATGTGTAGATTGGGTTTGTTTTCCCATATGCTCTGCTCCGGATCCGATGCAGAATTTCGTCAGTGCCTCCCTGTTGTTCTCCGGGTACACATTTCATTGTATATCTTCAACAACCTAACAGAAGTGCGGCCTTACATCGAGTAAGTTCTCGGTACATTGTTTCGCAACATCTAATTCCTTTGAACTGCTCTTATTCCCGGATATTTGATACAGTCGATACATCGCCAAATTCTCATATGGAGCGGTGGTCCAAAAGGATTCCGTCGAATAGTATGAGCTTCTAGCAAAGCATGGAGGCGGCTATCCCGGTTTCATCTCTTGGTTCAAACAAACGGTAATTTGCATTAGACCATTTCATTTCTTCATCTAAATTGCGGCTAATGCAACAATCCTTTCGTATTAAACTTGTAGGCTAATTCAGGGTCTATGGACGCCGAATTGAGACAAGTCGCTAATGGTTTTGACTATAAGGTCCGTTCATTTGACAAATACGACATCAACGGGTATCGCTTTCGTACCTATGGCAAAGAGCTATCTATGGCCGACCGAAAGTCTACAAATTGTTGTGTCTCTACTATCGGCGAAGGAGATACCGAGTATTATGGAAGAGTTGAAGCAATTTATGAACTTCTATTCTATGGTGCAAACTCACCGAACGTCGTAGTCTTCAAATGTTTTTGGTTCCAGCCGAAGGAGACTAGAAGGACTCATGAACATATAGGGCTAGTCGAAATCAAACAAATCACCCATTTGGATGTTCCCGATGTCTATATTATGGCTCAACAGGCAACCCAAATTTTCTATCTACCGTGGGCCTGTCAAAGTGATCCAAATCTCAATGGTTGGGATGTCGTTTATGAAGTGCCGCCACATGTTAGACCACCTCCCCCCAATGAAGAGGATTATGAACCTCACATTAACCCAGACACATATGAAGGAGAATTCTTCCAAGAAACACGTCTTTCCAAAAAACGTTTCAAGAACCGCTCTACTTCACACCAGAACATTGAAGTAGACAGCGACAGTGAATCCGACTTCACCCCTGAGCCGGAACAAGAAGAGCCGGAACAAGAAGAGCCAGAACAAGAAGAGGTTACTGCTGCGGATGACCTGTCAATGCTTGACCCATTACGTAAAGGAGGCCTTCCACATGTTGATGCATTTATTGATGATGATGATGAGCACGTCATTACTGATAGTGATGATGATGATGCATTTATTGACCCCGGAGCATATATAGACGATGAAGATTAATATTAGTTCATGTCAGGTATTCAATTATTATTATGTACATATATATTATTAATTAGTTCATGTTAGGTACTCAATTTTTTATGTTGTACTAATTTCGTTTACTCTTTGTCATTGCAGGTGTTGACAGATGGTGCGCGCGGGTCCAGAGCGCTCTGAGGCTCCTTCCTCAGCGCGTGGTGGGAGGGGTGCTTCCATTCCACCCCAGCACCTCCGGAGAGCGCTGCATCTCAGTATGCAGACACCACCGGCGGGCGCTTCTTCTTCGGCCGGGAGATGTCGGGGGAAGAAGAGGGGTACTAGAGGTGGCCGTGGCGGCGGGAGAGGAAGGAAGGCTGCTACGCCTTCCTCGCCGCCACCCCCAGCTGATTCACCCGACCACAGGACTGCTCCGTCTGAGGTGGACCCATCTCGGACTCCGGTCCACGAGCCTCGGGCCGACGAGCCTCGGGCCGACGAGCCTCGGGCCGACGAGCCTTCGCCCCACGAGACTCCGGTCCACGAGCCTCGGGCCGCCGAGCCTTCGCCCCACGAGACTCCGGTCCCAGAGGCTTCGTCCCACGAGACTCCGGAGCAGAGCACGGATCAGGCTACGTCGTAGTCGACCCGATGGGGGGACTGGCCGCCGGAGGCGAGTGGCCATGCTGATGGTGGCGAGGATAGCTTTTCGGATGATAGCTATAGCGAGGGCGAGCTGGTTGAGGGGGGCAACGTCTACCAGCGTGGTGGTACAAAGCTCCCGCCCGTGCCGGCGACCCGCGAGCAGAGGTGGTTGATTGCGCCTAATGGGGAGAAGTAAGTGCATTTACTCCTTTTTAACCTTTTGCCTTCACGTTTCTTCAAAATCTAATGCGTTGGCCTTGTCATACTGAGGAGTTGGATACACGGCCCTGGTATCCGCAAGCCCAACTTCGTCCTTGGTGTGCTTTGCCGGCAGAACTTCCCGGGGTGGGTCACGTTGCCCGGTGAGGGTCAGGTTCGACAGCTCGGACTTAGCTGGGAGCTGTACTTGGCTGCCCCGGCCCCGCCGCAGGAGAGGATCGACGGTGTCTTGTGCCGCACGAGGGCCGAGATGGTGATCCAGAAGTTTTGGGTAATTTCTCCTTTACAGAATTAAAAATCAACAGTACCGAGTTATTGTACTAATCAGTGTTGTCTTGTTTGATTGCAGACCTTCTACAGGTGTCTTGAGGGAGAGGAGGAGGCCGCGGCTATGGTTATCGAAGCCGAGTGCAGGTGCCTACTTCAGAACTTATGGCACGAGGCTCGGGTGCAGGCTGTTCGAGACTACTACGCCTCGACTGGTATTAAGAGGTCCAAGACGAAGTGCCGCAGCAAGTTTCTGAGTAAGGAGAAGTACATGAAGGTAAATACCTATTCTTAAGGCCTTGTACTTAGTTTCCTTGATTTGATTCGTAGGCGTAGCGCTGAAATTTCTCTTGACTAACTTAGGTGCCTCCGAGATGGTGTGCGGATAGGATGGACTGTTGGGAGGCGTTGGTGGATGAGTGGTGCTCTCCCCAATGGCTAGCGGACCACAACAATGCCAAGGAGTGGCGTGCCAAAATGGTTGGTGTGCCACACCATCAAGGGAGCACCAACCTATATGAGTACAGGAATAACCTATATGATGACGGTACGTTTTCCCTAGTGTTTTGCTTAACAAATGCATACTTAGCTTAAGAAATGACCTATTTAGCTCCAAAATGTCATATAGTTAGCTTATTTTCCTCAAAAATGACATAATAACCTTACTTAGCTCCAAAATGACCTATTTTACCTAGGCTAGCTCAATAATGACCTATACTTAGCTTAATTAGTTCATTTATGACATAATTAGCTTACTTAGGTCAAAAATGGCATAATAACCTTGGTTTAGCTCCAAAATGTCATATACTTAGCTTATTTTCCTCGAAAATGACATAATAACCTTACTTAGCTCCAAAATGACCTATTTTACCTAGGATAGCTCTAAAATGACCTACACTTAGCATTTTTTCCTCCAAAATGACTTAATATGCTTAGTTAGCTCAAAAATGGCATAACTACCTAGGCTAGCTCAAAAATGACCTATACTTACATTAGCTAGTTCATTTATGACATAATTAGCTTACTTAGGTCAAAAATGGCATAATAACCTTGGTTTAGCTCCAAAATGTCATATACCTAGCTTATTTTCCTCGAAAATGACATAATAACCTTACTTAGCTCCAAAATGACCTCTTTTACCTAGGTTAGCTCTCAAATGACCTATACTTAGCTTAGCTAGTTCATTTATGACATAATTAGCTTACTTAGGTAAAAAAATGGCATACTAACCTTGGTTTAGCTCCAAAATGTCATATACTTAGCTTATTTTCCTCGAAAATGACATAATAACCTTACTTAGCTCCAAAATGACCTATTTTACCTAGGATAGCTCTAAAATGACCTATACTTAGTATTTTTTTCCTCCAAAATGACTTAATATGCTTAGTTAGCTAAAAATGGCATAACTACCTAAGATAGCTCAATAATGACCTATACTTATCTTAGCTAGTTCATTTATGACATAATTAGCTTACTTAGGTAAAAAAATAGCATAATAACCTTGGTTTAGCTCCAAAATGACCTATTTACCTAGGTTAGCTCTAAAATGACCTACACTTAGCATTTTTTCCTCCAAAATGACTTAATATGCTTAGTTAGCTCAAAAATGGCATAATTACCTAGGTTAGCTCAATAATGACCTATACTTAGCTTATTTAGTTCATTTATGACATACTTAGCATACTTAGGTCAAAAATGGCATAATAACCTTGGTTACCTCCAAAATGTCATATACTTTGCTTATTTTCCTCGAAAATGACATAATAACCTTACTTAGCTACAAAATGACCTATTTACCTAGGTTAGCTCTAAAATGACACAAGTAAGCAATAAGAAGAAGAAAAAGAAGAGGAGAAAAAGAAAGAGAAGAAAAATTCTTCTTCTTCTTCTTCTTCTTTTTCTTCTTCTTCTTCTTCTTCTTCTAGTCTTCTTGTTCTTCTTCTTCTTCTTCTTCTTCTTCTTCTTCTAGTCTTCTTCTTCTAACTTCCTTCTTTCCCATTTTGCAGATTTGCTTCAGATCACGGAAGCTTGCGTTGATGGAGTCTACTCTTCTGCTTGTCCTTCCTTTTTGTTTTGATTTTGTAGGATGAACAATGTGAAACTTTCTACCTATATATGTATGTATGGATAAAACCATTGTATATGGACTTTTTGCTTAATTGTTGGATATGTTGGCTATATATATGTTCGATATGGACTTTTGATTTGGTATCTATATGTGTTGGATGATCATATCCATATGGCAGGGATATGTATGCTTGTTGAAAGTATTTTCAAATGAATATATATATATATATATATATATATCTATGAAATTGATTGAATTTAAGAAAAAACAGAATTAACAGGGGCAATATAGGCACTTTGCCGTTTGCTAGCAGACGGCAAAGAGCTTTGCCATCTGCCAGCGGACGGCAAAGCTGCCATGTGGCAGCTACCTGTGCAACCTGGGGGGCACCTGGGCTGGCCTATTTGGGCACTTTGCCGTCTGCCAGCAGACGGCAAAGGCTGGTGTGCTTTGTCGTCTGCTGGCAGACGGCAAAGGGCATGCATTGGCCCCAGCTGACGCCTGACGTCAGCTGACGCCTGACGTCAGCTGACGTCAGCTGGCAGACGGCAAAGAACTTTGCGCCTTTGCCGTCTGCTGGCAGACGGAAAGTACGCCGTTAGCAACCTAACGGGCCTAACCCTATCCCTCTGCCGTCCAAGGCATTTGTCGTCTGCTTGCTTAGTATGGCTGACGGCAAACTTCTTTGCCGTTCGCTTTATTTAAGCAGACGGCAAAGCAGCCCTCTGCTGTAGTTCATTCAGCCGGACGTGGGGCCGTCTGCTAGCTGACGGCAAAGGGCTTTGCCGTCCGCCAAACATTCCTTTGTCGTCTGCCATGGCAGACAGCAAAGTGCCTGATTCCTGTAGTGGAGGCTTGTTCAAGGAAGAACAGCACCCAAGCACCGGTCCACCAACATATCAAATTATCAAAGTAGCGAACACGAATCAAACCAACATGATGAAAGTGACTAGATGAAATTCCCATGTGTCCTCAAGAACGCTTTGCTTATTATAAGAGAATGTTCCAGCTTGTCCTTTGCTACAAAAAGGATTGGGCCACCTTGCTGCACTCTTTGTTTATATTGCGACTTGTCACTTGTTACAAATTATCTTGCTATCAAACTACTCGTTACCGATAATTTCAGTGCTTGCAGAAAATACCTTGCTGAAAACCGCTTGTCATTTCCTTCTGCTCCTCGTTGGGTTTGACACTCTTACTTATCGAAAGGACTACGATTGATCCCATATACTTGTGGGTGATCACCCACCATCGGCCACCGTGGCCTCCACCCCACTGTCGACCACCGGGGTCATCACCCGCTCCGCCACTGCGGCCCGAAGGCGGGATGTGGAGGCCCGCACGAGCATCAGCGACCTTGCCGCGTGCTACATCGAGTTCCTGCGGGAAGAGGAGGAACGCCTGGTTGAGCACACAAAGCATCTTACCGCCGTCGCGGCCGCAACAGAAGCCGCCGCAGTGGCGCAGAATGCGGAGATATACGAGGAGTCCCACCGCTTTGAGAGGGATCGTCTGGAGTGGTAGAGGGCGTTCGAGCTGGGCATCGCTAAAGGTGCAGCAGCGGCAAGCGCCGGATTCCACTTCTCCAGCTCATCGGTAGGCTCCTCATCCTCGGCCTCTTACTGAGCGTGCTCGGCAGAGGAGAGGCTGCTGGAAGTAGTACAAAGCCCCTCCGTAGTAGTAGTATTTAGGGGCTATTCTGTTCAGTTCATCTGACTATAGATATGGTTGAACTGTACTACGCACTTAAATTTAGCTAGTATATATAGTTGAACTAGCTATTTCAGTACGTGGTTGGCAACAATTGGGTAAAAGTTTCTTCGGTTCAGCTATCGAGTTGAACTGTTTATATAAAGAACGACTGCTTAATCCATGAATGAAATCTATGCTTACTGAATTTCATTTGCAAAAATTACAGTACTAGTGATTTTTAGCTGCAAAATTTGACAAATGGTAGTGTTTTTTTTCTGAGGATCACAAATGGTAGTGTTACAAGGTTGACAAATGGCAATGTTACTAGATTGACAGATGCCAATTTTTCCAATTTGACAAATGGCAAATATACCCAATATGATAGATGCAAATCTTACCACATTGTTTGTACGTCGTTGCACACGGGTCATCATGCAAAATCGTTTGCGATGAAGAGATGCACAAAACCTGCATGCCACATTTTCCCTTGGCTTCGCTGCAAAAGAACCCAGCTCTCGCTTTGCATACGGGTGTTCATTCTAAAACATTTGCGATGAGGAGATGCACAAAACCTACGCGCCACATTTTTCCCTTGGCTTAGCTGCGAAGGAACCCAGCTCTCGCTTTGCATACGGGTGTTCAGTCTGAAAAGTTTGCGATGAGTGTTTTATTCAGAGAAAAACATTGATGCTTTTTATTACTTTGATAAGTCTGTACATTCAGAGAAAAAATGCTAAGTTGATCAAAACCAAAGATTTCATTCAGTGACAGTTTGATTTTACATTCATATGATTGAGTTACAATATTAAACTAAAAAACTAATTGCGGCGGCGGCGATGGTGGCAACGGCAGTGGCTGCGTGCTGTGCCGGCGTTGTCGTCCTT
This sequence comes from Elymus sibiricus, assembly GCA_039707655.1. Classification (NCBI taxonomy): domain Eukaryota; kingdom Viridiplantae; phylum Streptophyta; class Magnoliopsida; order Poales; family Poaceae; genus Elymus; species Elymus sibiricus. Next base: position 94,180,618 of record CM077672.1, read on the forward strand.
CGGGACGCCGTTGTTCAAGTCTTCAAGCCATCCCAGAATGTTCTGGACTTGCAAATCCAAGAGCCGTTCGTCGCGCGATCGACGGGCAGGGGGCGGGGGGACGGTGACTTGCGGCGCTGTGAGGTAGCGATCGACGGCGGCGTCCCATGACACTGAGGGGGGATGGCGGGTGCAGGCGCACGCACGGGTACGGGTGCGGCGAGTGCAGGCAAGCGCACGGGGACCGGTGCCACGGTGGGTGCTAGGGCGCGCATGAGCACATGCAGGGGCGCTGGCGCTGGCACGTACACGAGCTTGCGTGGGTCCGCGGGGACCTCGCTGACGCCTGCGGATTCCAGCGCTGTAATGGTGCTCGGCGACCAGCCCATAAATGCCACGGGGACGGTCGCTGGCGCGGGCGGGAGGATGGGAGCTCGGACAGGCACGGGGGCAACATCTTCCGGGGCCAGCTCGTCCAGGGCCATGTCCCTGAGGTCCCATTCCTCCTTATTTTCTATCTCCTCCGGCTCATAGTTGACTTCACCAAACTGGAAGACTAGTGGCAGATGATCCTTGTGCACCATGGCATAGGTGGAGATCTGGAAAATAGGATTCGGGCGAGAGGGGAATGGGAGGCGAAGAGAGACTAGTAAGGCTGCCTATTAAACAACGGCTCGGGCGCCATTAATGGAGAGGTTGAGAGCGAGGCAGGCGGCGATGGAGGTCAAAGGGCTCGTTTCCCAGTGAGCCTGCACAACATACGGCTCGCACGCCTCCTGGTGAGCATGCGCAGCATACTGGTCGCACGCCTCCCGGTGAGCCTGCGCGGCAGAGGACTGGTCGCACGCCTCCCGGTTAGCCTGCGCAGCGCAGGACTGGTCGCACGCCTCCCAGTCAGCCTGTGTCGTGGACTTCGCTCGCACGCCTCCCGTCTACTCAAAGAGCTGCCCGCACGGCACCTCCTTGCCAATTAAAAAGTGGGACGCATGGTGGCACATAAATGGTCAGTAGAACACCCACGATTTAAATAATACTGTACAACCGTTTGTGATGATAACATGACAGCTATTTGTTCCAAAATGGCTATGTTGCCTATGGCTGTTAGTGTGTACGCCCTCTGTCATATTGGACAATTTTTTTACCACAGCATGTTGGTGCCATTTCATGACACCATGCCAAGTCTCATGAATTTCAGACGAGTTTTGGATTTATAGGAATTTAAAAATCAAGTTTTTCAATGTTTGCGGCCGAGCCACGAAGCCTGGGTGTTTGAAATTCGTTCCCATTTCTTGCATGGGACCTAAACATTCACCCAAGGACACATATATGATTTTTTAACCCATTTTGGTGCAGCGGAGCATGTGCATGTAGTTCAAATTTGAATTATGCACATAAAATGCCCAGAAAAATTGGTTAATGTGTAAAATGTCCAAACGAACCCCAAAAAATTACAAAATTTAACACGACACTCCAATTGGTCTATGTTGCCTCTACAAAAAAATCAGGCAAGAGGAGGCAACGAAAGTCACTTTGTCCACAAAGGTGACACGTTCCCTACCGGAACCACGAGGCCTCTTGTGAGAAGGTCTGGTTTGTGAGAAGCTTATACCAATACCTGCCCCAAATGGGAAAAAAAATTACCACGACATGTTGGTACCACTTCATGATAGCATGCCAAGTTTCATTAATTTCATACAAGTTTGGATTTACTAGAATTTTAAAACCAAGTATCTCAACGTTTGCAGTGGAACCACGATGCCGAGGTGTTTGAAATTCATTCCCATTTCTTGCATGGGACCTAAGCATGCACCCAAGGACACACATATGATTTTTCAACCCATTTTGGTGCACCGGAGCATGTGCCTGTAGTTCAAATTTGAATTATGCATATAAAATGCCCAGAAAACTCAATTAATGTATAAAAATGTCCAAACGAATCCCGAATAATTCCAAATTTTAACACGACACTCCTATTGGTCGATGTTGCATCTAGAAAAAAAATCAAGGTGGGAAGAGGCAACGATTGTCGTTTCGTTAACAAAGTTGACACACGTTCCCTACCGGAACCATGAGGCTTCTTGTGAGAAGCATATACCAAAACCTGCCCCAAATGGGACAAAAAAATCACCACACCATCTTGGTGCCATTCCATGATAGCATGCCAAGTTTCATGAATTTCAGACGAGTTTTGGATTTACTAGAATTTCAAAACCAAGTATCTCAACATTTGCGGTGGAGCCACGATGCCAAGGTGTTTGAAATTCATTCCCATTCTTGCATGGGACCTAAGCATGCACCCAAGGACACACATATGATTTTTCAACCCATTTTGGTGCACCGGAGCATGTGCCTGTAGTTCAAATTTGAATTATGCATATAAAATGCCTAGAAAACTCAGTTAATGTATAAAAATGTCCAAACAAACCCCGAATAATTCCAAATTTTAACACGACACTCCTATTGGTCGATGTTGCATCTAGAAAAAAAATCAAGGCGGGAAGAGGCAACGATTGTCGTTTCGTCCACAAAGGTGACACATGTTCCCTACTGGAATCATGAGGCTTCTTGTGAGAAGCTATGGTTTGTGAGAAGCTTATACCAAAACCTGCCCCAAATGGGACAAAAAATTTACCACACCATGTTGGTGCCATACCATGATAGCATGCCAAGTTTCATGCATTTCAGACGAGTTTTGGATTTACTAGAATTTCAAAACCAAGTATCTCAACGTTTGCGGTGGAGGCACGATGCCAAAGTGTTTGAAATTCATCCCCATTTCTTGCATGGGACCTAAGCATGCACCCAAGGACACACATATGATTTTTAAACCCATTTTGGTGTACCGGAGCATGTGCCTGTAGTTCAATTTTGAATTATGCACATATAATGCCTAGAAAACTCAGTTAATGTATAAAAATGTCCACATGAACCCCGAATAATTCCAAATTTTAACACGACACTCCTATTGGTCCATGTTGCCTCTAGAAAAAAAAATTGAAGCCAAGAATAGGCAACGAATGTCATTTCGTCCACAAAGGTGAAATGTTCCCTACGAACCATGAGGCTTCTTGTGGGAAGCTCTGGTTTGTGAGAAGCTTATACCAAAACCTGCCCAAAATGGGACAAATTTTTTACCACAGCATGTTGGTGCCATTCCATGATAGCATGCCAAGTTTCATGAATTTCAGATGAGTTTTGGATTTACTAGAATTTCAAAACCAAGTATCTCAACGTTTGCGGTGGAGCCACGATGCCGAGGTGTTTGAAATTCATTCCCATTTCTTGCATGGGACCTAAGCATGCACCCAAGGACATATGTATGATTTTTCAACCCATTTTGGTGCACCGGAGCATGTGCCTGTAGTTCAAATTTGAATTGTGCACATAAAATGCCTAGAAAGCTCGGTTAATGTATAAAAATGTCCAAACAAACCCCGAATAATTCCAAATTTTAACACGACACTCCTATAGTTGTATGTTCACTGCAGATAAATGTTCTAGCAATTCAAACACCGTCCTTTGCCGCTGTTACCCCATTCCGTATTTCAAATCAAGACAAAAAATCAAGTACATCACACACAGTTTATTATCACCAACCGTGTGAGATGCAGCACAAAATATCTTCGAGCACTGTCATATATGGCTTACGCGAGAAGGTTCATCGGCTACAGTCCACACCCGGCGCATCAAGCAAACTAGCTCCCCAACTATCATTTCACTGTTCAATCATCACCGGTCAAAGATGGGGACGTGGACCCGCGTCGTGAGGGCAACTTCGGCGGCCCAGTCCGGCGAAAGCGCGGCCGCAGCCGCCATGAGCGTGCTCACAACCTGCGTGAGCATGGCCGCAATCTGCAACCGGGCAGCTGTGGTAGCCAAAACGGCCGCTACTGCAGCTCAGATGGTGGCAGCAACATCTGCGACGGGGATAGCAAATGGCAAGAGCGGGACAGTAGTTGTCCGTTCCGCGGCGGCCGCCTTAGCCCTGATGGAGGACGCCCGCGCCCATGTCAAGGCTGCCCACGCCCAGCTCCTGCGGTCACTGCACAAATCGCATGAATCTTCTCCAACAACGGTCAGCAACCCATGGCCGAAGAGTTGGCAATCGCTGAGAGCGTTCGAGCAGCCATCCATTCGTTCGTGACATACCTTGACGCGATGGAGACCGTCCAAGCCCAGACCGCAAACGCCCACGCCCAGCTCGTGGTGGCCTTTTCCAAAGAGATGGCGGACGCAGATAGCAAGATGCTTGCCGAGTATGGTGCGATGGATGCCATGGAGCCCCTTCCCCAGGAGATCGTCAGGCGCGAGCTAGACATGGAGGAGGCGGCGGAGGTCGACGAGCGCCGGGTGGAGTAGTAGTCTTTGTTTAGAGCGCCAGTCTTTTGTTAGAGTAATGTTTAGGTCAGCTAAGCTCTGTTTAATTGCTGAACTTGCTTGATTAAGAAGTGTGGGTGTGTTGTAGGCTCTTTTGTGTACCCAAATTATGCAATGATGTGGACGACCACTGTAACCATGGAAATTCGAACCAAAATTTGCATGTTCAAACTCATCACACACGGTGTAAGCCATATGAATCGTTTGTGATGTTCAGATATCGTACATAGTGCTGAATACGGGACCGTGTCTGATGACAGTTTGCGCGCTAGTTTTTCGCTGCACGGAGCAAAAAAAATCGGCATCCGTGGGAATATCTACCTCCCATACCCCCTCCTTCTTACCAAAAGCCACATTTCCCCTGTTTTCGCCTTCTATTTCAAGTTCAAACCTTCACTGCTTGCTTGCAGCGCCGCCGCCTCACCGGCGACGCTCCTTCCTGCTGCTCGGCCTCGTCGATCTAGTCAGGTAATCCACACCCGACTCCCATCCTCCACCTCCTACTACATCCCACATGCCTAGACCACTGGTGTGACACCTTCCACCCAAATCACTGACCCATCCTCCAAATAAGCGCCTCCCTAAGCCATGGTGCACACAGTATAGCCAGGAGCTCAAGGAGCATTTAGCAGCGGAGAAGCAAATCGTGGCCGCACGCGCGGATGAGGTCGCGATGGCTGCTATGCGTGTCGACCCCCAGATCTTGGAGGAGCACCTCGCCGTCGAGGCCACCGTCAACGCCTCGCGCGCGGACGCCGCCACGCGGTTGGCTACTTTAAACGATAGTTCGTGGAGTTTTCTCGAGGCCACCATCGGTGCCTTAGATGAAGACTACGAGGTGTTTTCTCAGCATGCCCGTGCTTACCTCAACTCGAGAGCCAGCAGGTTGGTGCCCGAAGCGGCTCAGGCGACTCACCACCATGAGGAGGGCACCCACGATGTGGAGGCCTCACCCTCTTCCAAGTCTAAGGAGCCCATCGTCATCGATATCTCCGACGATGAGGAGTAGCTTGCCTTTTTAGCTCACTACAAGGACCTATGTTCAGCTAGCTAGCTATGCCATTTAAGCATGTTCGGTATTCCTGTTGCATGTGCTTCTCCTGCTTTTCCTTTACAAATTCTAGTGAATTTTCCTATGTACTATTACTATGCAATTTGATCCTCTAGTATATATGTTCTATATATTGTGCAATGTGGTGCTGAGTTAACTGTTTGGTTTATTTGTTATCATGTTCAGTTAACTATTTGGTTCAATTTTGCAATGTGATGCTCAATTCTTGTGGGTGCAATTTTGTATTCTCTTGCATGTGAGAAATAAATCAAATTTGGTTGTACAAAATACATGAGAAACAAATACAATTGCCATATTTCCAAGTCGTTAAGCATACTAGGTTTGGTTACACTACAAAAAAAACACTTCCATGATGATACGTCTTTGTCACAGTAGGTCAAGTTTTCTGTCATGCATGTACATCCGTGACAATTTTATGATAGAATCAAGATAGTCATACCTGTGCTGTCGTAGAAGTGTTCCATGACAATACTAAAATTATCATCACGGAAGTGTCCACTTCCATGACGATAAATGTCGCGTCATGGAAGTGTTTTCGTCAAGGGTGACCGACACGTGGCTTCCACCGTAACGGGTCGCCGTTAAGCTATCGGGTCCGGTTTTGGATCCGATAACCCGTTAACAGCCCTGACCAATGGCGATTTACCATGTGTAAATTTCTCATTCGCCGGCCGATCCACGTATCAGCTCGGCGTTGCGACAGATGTCATCCATTCATTGGACGAGAGACGCCTATGATACGTCGACACATGGCACGGCCCAACAGTGGCCCATTTAGGTTAAAAAGGCCAGCCCATTTGACTTGGTCAAAAGTTAGCACACCGGCCCATGGAAATCCTATTAACGACCTGTTCGCATACAGCCCATCTACGACACGGGTACTCACGGCCCATTATGGCCTTTCAATATTCGGCCCAGTAGTGTAATATGGGCCATCCCATATGATTCCAGCCCGTTGTCACTTTCGGCCCATCTATGGCCCGTGAAATCTTTTGGCCCATATGAGGCCTTTTGCATCTGTGGGCCCATTCACGGCCTGTGGTGAATCAGGCCCATCATGAACAGTAAACTGCTTTGAGCCCATTAACGGCCCATGATTCAGTTTGGCCGTTTCAAGCCTGTGCTCCCTTTCGGCCTTCTAAGGGCCCATACATTCTTGGGCTCATTTCCGGCCCTCGATTACTTATGGTCCGTTACTGGCCTGTTATGCTAATGGGCCAAATTCAGTCCGTGGTAACATTCGGTCCGTTTGTGGCCCGTTATCCCGTTGGGCCGTTTTCATCATGTCCTGTAATCCGGCCCATTAACGACCCGTCATGCCTCTTGATAGAATTAAGCCTATGCTGTCTTCCGTCCTGTTAATAGCCCGTTATGGTCTGGGCCCATAAACGGACGGTTTCAGTTTTGGCCCGTTTACTGTCCATATTGTGGTCCTGTTTTGGCCCACGAACAGTACGACCTATGGATCCTATGGCCCATAGGAGGCCCATGGATCCTACGGCCCGTAGGATGCCCATCGTTACCACGGCCCGTATGCGGCCCATGGTTATTGCGGCCACTAGCAAACCAAGGAAAAAGAACTACAGTGACTACAAGCAAACAAATAAACAAAAGACTAAGTAAATAAATAAGAAAGCAACTAACGCTAGGCTATTACGGCAATTACGGCGATTACATCCACTGGGCATCAAAGTTCGCTACCAGTGCAAATATTAGGGAACAAAAAAAGCGGCATATTACATACACTGGGCATCTAAATTGGCCACCAGTGTAAATAAACGCGGCAGCAAAACAAGTCCAGAACTGAAACCACTTCAGAAGATCTCAAGAATCGATATCCTGGGCACCCACCATGCTGGCAAGAAGCTTAGCAAGCTTATTTGCTTTCTCTTGTTTGGCACTAAAATCCTCCAACTCTTGTTGTTTCTCCAGAAAGTATGCATCTGAATTCTGCAGGGACTTCCTCAGTCCTTCGGCTTCTTGTCGCAGCACAGCCGATCATTGTCTTTCAGCTTGTAGTTGAGACTCAAGAAGACGAACTGATTCAGGCAGCGAGTTCGAAGGGCTTGTGCCAGCGGTAGTGGCTAGTAACTCAAACACTACATCAAGGTAGGACTTTGGGGTTGTCTCACTGTCTTCAAGATAGTTTTTATCAGCTTTCTTGGAGAACAACAGGGTTGTCTGACTATCTTGGACCTTATCTACATTACTTCCTTTACCATTGCATAATGGGGTGCTCTTCTCCACTATTCTGCCGGCATTCTAAAAGAGGAACAAGCAGACACATCACAGGTTTAGCATGTATATGAGACTCATTTTGGTAAACCAGTTCATTAGTAAGGTTGACAGGATAATACTAACTTGTCTTCTATTGCAAGGTAGTACATAATAACAGAATGAAACAAACATATATCTATGTACTATGGTCACTGTATTGTCTATATCATCCTAGTTTATGTTGCCAAATAAGGATAGAGACACAGTTCAAATCATATTTGTTTAAGACAAAGCAGCATAGACATAATATAAGTGTGGGAAACTACATAGCACTAACAACACTTGTAATGTGCATGACATGATAACATAACTGTTTATACAATTGAAATTGAAATCAACATAGAGCAAGAAGTTACAACAGCAAACCAGTTAAAGAAACAGGTTTAAAACATACCTTTTGCACCATTGGAGTTTCAATTGGATCCTTCAAATTAGAAATTAGTTGGTATGAGTAAATACAGTGATGCAAGAGCAAAGGAGAATGCACCATGGCTACAGAATCTGACCTGAGAACAGTTGTTCTTATGTTTTAAGCGTGGAGTTTGGGTTCGCTGTGGTGGTCCTCGTGCTTTGGGCACTGCAGTTGCCTTACTAACTACTCGTGTGTGGGTGCTCTGTAGTGGAGATGGTGCTGTGTCAACTGGAAGTGGGTTACTATCTGCTGGGGTTGGGGTTAGATGGGGTGTAGCTAGTTCTCTAGCCAACGGGGTAGGGGTACAATCTGCAAGAGTGTCGGTTATGTGTGGTGGGGCTGGCTCTTGGGCAAGGACAACCGTGGTTCTATCTGCATCGACGGGTAGCACCGTCTTTTGTGAAGACCGTGTTTTTACTCCCTTAGATACTACCATCACCCCCTCCAATTCAAATGGCTGATAAACAAGAAGAGAAATTGAAGGTACAGACATTGTATGATAGACAGATGCAGTAATTCACGTATATGTTCTCTAACCAAACATGACAGCATGACACAATTTCACATATATGATGTCTAAGGCTAACTAAACAGGATAGCATGACACAATTTCAGATATATGATGGATAACTAAACAGGATAGAATGACATAATTCAACATATGATGACTATCTAAACAGGATGACATGACATAACTATATGATGTCTTTATAAAATAGGTTGGCATGAAATAATTCACATACATGTTGTCTAAGGATACAGGATGGCATGATATAATTCACCTATATGATTGATATACTAAGCAGCTGGCACTCACATATATGATCTCTAAACTAAGCAGATGGCATTGAATATTGTGTATATGATGTCTAAACTAAGCAATGCAAGACACCAAATGCATGATATGAGAAGTATAACCATCGCAAGTTAGAGCATACACCTCAGGGGGGATATAGGACTGGTCATCTATCTCTGAATCCTCCTCTGAGGAGCTACCTATAACCAGCGAGATATCCGCTTCAACAGGTAGCATTGTCTGCTTTGAAGACCTTGTTTTCACTCCAGATTTTTCCATAACCGACTCAAATGGCTGATGCACAGGAAGAGTACTTCAATATACAAACATTGTTGGCAAATGGAATACGTAATGAAAAAAAAGGATGGCATGACATAATTCACATATATGATGCCTGGCTACATAGGATGGCATTGCATAATTCACATATATGATGCCTTGCTAAAAAAGATGGCATTGCATAATTCACATATATGATATACTCCCTCCGTTTCTAAATATAAGTCTTTGTAGAGATTTCACTATAGACCACATACGGAAGTATATAGATGCATTTTAGAGTGTAGATTCACTCATTTTGCTCTGTATGTAGTCCATAGTGGAATCTCTACAAAGACTTATATTTAGGAACGGAGGGAGTAGAAACTAAACAGGTGCATTCACACAAAGCAGGTCCAATCTAAGCAGATGACATAGCAATGCAAGACATCATATGCATGACATGAGCAATATAACCCTGCCAAGGTAGGGCATAAACCTCGGGGGGGGGGGAATAGGACTGGTCATCTATCTCAGAATCCTCCTCTGAGGAGCTATCTATAACCAGCAAGATATCTGCTTCGATAGGTAGCACCGGCTGCTCTGAAGACCTTGTTTTCACTCCAGATTTTTTCCATCACTGACTCAAATGGCTGATGCACAGGAAGAGTAGATGAATGTACAAACATTGTGGACAAATGGAATACATGATAAAAAAATAGTATGGCATGATATAATTCTCATATACAATGACTGGCTAAACAGGATGGCATTGCATGATTCACAAATATGATGTCTGGCTAAACAAGATGGCACTGCATAATTCACATATATGATATAGAAACCAAACAGGTGGCACTCACACAAAGCATGTCTAAATTAAGCTGATGACATATACGATGTATAAAGTAAGCAATGCAAGGCTCCATATGCATGATATGACCAACATCAGCATGCCAAGTTAGAGCAACCACCTCAGGGGGTAAATAGGAGTGGTCTGCTCCCTCTGAATCCCCCTCTAAACAGTTATCTTCCTCTGGAATACAATCTGGAATGGGGGGAGGGGGGCTGCCACTGCGCCCACCATGGAGCGATGTTTGCATGACATTATATTCCCACGCAATGCTCTTCTCTTTTTCTCTACATGTTCTATACGATTGTGTACAATAACTGACATGCATAATAAAAAAAACATAGTCAGATTATGTAAGGCCTAAGGGGTGCATGCAGAAATCAAGACTAATGGTAGCAACCAGTGGATAAATCCAAAACTAATGGCAGCAGCCAGATGATAGCTTCAGTTAAAAAAGACAGATGATGGCTCCTCTACTGTTTGTTGCCCACCCAACATGAACCACATAGAAGACCCAAGATGAACCAGATAGTAGATAGAGATACTATTCATTGCTGCCTCGATATGTGCCCCACAAGCATTTTAAAACTCAAGTCTGAATATTAATTTGGACCTGACTCAGAGTCTAAGAGGTGAACAGGACGATAAAGTAGCAGGTAATATTAATCAATGTATGACATAAGCAGACACGAAAGAGTGCGACCTCTCTTCCGGAACTGTTTAGTCGACACGTTCATCTGCTTAGTCGATGATGGTAATGCAGTTGGTGTGGCTGCCGGCATTGGGTAAGAAGATCTGAAGCGGCAAAAGAAGGTCTGGAGTGGGGATCTCTGTTGCGGTGGACGCTTTCATCGATGGAGCGGCTCAGGTGGCGTGGACGACGGCACGCCAGGAGCGGGACAAACCACACAGAGTTTTCTTTGACACCTATCTGTAAATGAAGTAAATCTGTAAGGGCTCCTTTGAACTGGAGGATTCTAAAAACACATGGACTGGAAAAACACAGGAATATGATAGGAATGCACGTGCAAAACAGAGCATTGGCAAACAGAGGATTTCTGTCAAACTGGGTGTTTGGTTCACAGGAATCGGAAGAACACAGGAATGCAGAGAAACATGGTCAAATTAAAGTCAAACCACATGAAAATGTTAAGTTAGAATCTTATTATGCCACTAATGCACTTAGTCTTGTACTTCATGCATAGGAATTCGTAAAGGGCGTCCAAGTGGATATTAAAATTCCTACATTTTTTCTTTGAGAGAGACACCAAAGGAAAAAAAATCCTCCAGTTTTCTTTGCTCCATTCCTTCTAACCAAATGCATGAATAGTAGTACCATAGGAAACTTTCCATGTCCTATGTTTTCCTTCACTTTTTCTTTGAACCAGTGGCGATTCTAGTAGGCAGTCTTCAATAGGTTGAAGCCTGCCCTCGAATAATGTTTTTGTACTACTACTATTTTGGACACAACAAACTAGCTCAACTCCCAGGCCCATCTACGCATGCACGGCTCCAACACGCAGAAATAAAAAATGATCGCTTCCGAGAGAGTCCAACACGGATAGCTACTAACTTGCCTACTACCTCACTACTTGTCATATGGGAGAAACTATTCATATTTCTCGTTACTACGTGTTCTCAGTGGGTGTTCTTGCCTGCATGAACTGGATATTTTTCGAAAAGAAGCCTAAAGTTTTTCAATATATACTACATGTGCTCTGTTGTACTCTGAATAAATTTGAGCTTATATGGACAACATAAGTAGGTCCATTATTCTGGTTAAAAAATTAATATCTTTAAAAAAACAATTCAGTAATAGTACATGTTCCCATTGTAATCTGAAATTTTGCGAGTTTATTTGGTCCACATGATTATGAGATGATGGCTATCTTGCTAAACCGATTCAAATTGTGGTTCAAAAGAGCATTTAGTTTTCTCCCTGTTAACTTTGAGACCACCCTCCATTTCTTTCTAGAGTTGCAACTGCTTTGAACCAAAAGATCCCTAAGGGATCAACGTAAATGTAGAGTGAAAAAGTGATGTGACGAGTGTACAACCTCTTTGGTGTAGCCTTGTCGACCTCGGCATCATTGGGTTGGTCGTGGAGGATGGTGCGGCTGGTGTGACTGTCGGAGGCAGGGAAGAAGATCTGAGGCGCCTGGAGACAGCGCCGAGGGTACTGCTCCACTGTGATGGACGGTTCCGTCGTTGGAGCAGCTCTGATGAGGTGTACGATGGTGAGGCTGAAGTAGGACAAGACAGACAACGTTAATCTGAAGTGGGATTCTAATAGCATCTGCAATAGATGATGTAAAATACATCAGCAAATAGTGCTAGATGTAAAATGCATCAGCCGCGCCGCGGTTGCTCCAACAGATGATGTAAAAACTATTGACTCTGAATTTTACTGATGAAACTGAATTTACTGTCGAAACTGTTTGCACTAGTTGTAGAGCACTGCAATAGAAGTTTAGGCCGGTCGAGCACTAGTAGCTCCTGAAGCAGTGATCTAAATCAGCAGCCGCTCGAGCAGTGAACGCACTAGCAGAGAGCAGCTCGTGCAGCTGCAGCAGCTGCGCCCGGAGCAGCAGCACGGGCGAGAGCTAAAGCAGCAACTTGTGTAGCTACAGCAGGTCGTGTAGTAGCAGCAGCAGCGCGAGCGAGAGCAAGAGCAGAGCACAACAGCAACAGGAACGAGAGCAAGAGCAGAGCAGCAGCGCGACCAACAGCAAGAGTAGAGAAGCAGCGTGAACAAGAGCCAAAGCAGTAGCAGCAACGTGAGCGAGAGCCCGAGCAGCAGCAGCTCCTGCTGGTGTGGACGTCACTGCCAAGGGAGCAACGCCATGGGGGAGAGACGTCATGGAGGAAGTGGCCGATGACGCCGCCGTCGATGGAGACGTGCCATGGTGGCTCAGGATCGAGCACCGGCAGCCCCGTGAGATCGAATAAAAGAGAAAATGCAACGATGAGTGTAGAACCTCCTTGGTGGCACCGAGTAGGCTTCAGCTTCATCAGAGGAATTGCAGAGGGTGCTGTGGTTTTGATGGGGCAGGTGAAGACGGCGTTGTGGGAATGGAGGTGGCGCGTTAGACGAGGCAAACGTCGGGGCAACTCCTTGGAGGTGGAGGACGGGGCGGCTGAACCGGCGGGACGATGAGATCGACGATCGATCCTCATCCGAAGCGGTGGATGAGGGACATCGAGCTGTTGCTGTGGATGACGTTGTCAGGGAAGAGGCTTCGGCTGGGCGGTGGTCGGGTGGCGGACGGTGGAGGGTGGGGTTTCGCGGGTTTTGGCGGCCTCGGTGTACGAATGGGGGTAATGCAGGGGAAGAGAGGGGGAGCCATGGCTTAGGGATGCGCTTGTCCGAAATTTGGGGTAAGTTACGAAAGTACCCCCACCAGTTTTAACCATGGGATGTCGAGGCGGTATTTCTGGCTGAGGGGTAGAAGTGGGATTTCACGTGTTGGGTGGCGTGACCGATTTCTGATAAGGAGGGAGTTTTCACGTGCGTTGAAATTTCGGGATAACATGGCGCGGGTTGAAGAGGCGGGAGTTTCGCACCACAAGAGACAAAGAGATACTCTAGTTTGAAAATTTCGTGATAACAAGGCGCGGCTTCGAATTTCGGGAGAACAAGCTTAACGTGTACAAAAAAACAAAAACAAAAAGACAATTCGTACAAGACAAGAGAGAGTCATGTCCCGTTTTACTATATTACTACAAATGCCATTCAAAAACAGCAACAAATAACTAAAAAATTCGGTAGAACAAGCTTAGCGTGTACAGTACCAAATGAATTGGCAGTTCCCTCAGCAACAACAAAAAAACAAATCAAAACACTCCCGCAAAAAAACAAATCAAAACACTGTCGTCTACCATATTGACTCAATTTGAATCAATTTTCCCTATTTGAATACGATGGTTGTCAAGTTATGCTATCATTTTAATATTATCTTGATAACACAATACATGCATATAGTAGTAATCCTATTTAAATATGAACTACATGTACCATACGATCTCCAATTCAAAAATTTGTATCCATTTTATGTTGAATTTAAATCACAGTACATTTCATGCTCTAGCTAGACGTTTAGAATGATCTAAACCCTGTGTTCATATGTATAATGTGTTTAACACACACAATGCATGCCCCCACCCACACACACAACATTTATATGTTAGCTACGAAAGCCACACATTATCTCAAATTCGAATAGTTATGTCCATGCATGGATGCAATGTGGTCAAGGTCAAACGATGCCTGTCATCGGTGTCTCAAATTCAAATCAATTTGGGCTTGTTCGACGTGTGTATATAGTATTGCATGTTTGATTCAAAACCACACGCATATCTTGATTATATTCATGCATGCATGGGTTACAAACATCATGATCTCTTATTCAAATATTTGAATCCACTTATATATTGATTATCATCTATATGTGAGTCTTTTACACCCACACGCACACTCCTCCTCTCTTTGTGAATATATACCACTAACTTTCCTATCGTGCATGCATATATATATGCACATATACTCCCCACTCGGCATCCTCTACAGCGCGCACACACGTTCTCGTTCTCTAGGTCGGTCTCCCACGATCTCTCTAGGTCTATCCATCTGCATCTTTCCCACTCACACCGATCAACATACCCCTCTAGTTAGGTTTGCCTAGCTACCACACACAAACATTTACACATATGGTCCTACGTACCCTCCTCTCACCATCCATGCCTCCCGCCTTAACTCAGAGGAACAAGTGCACTATCGCCCCCTCTATTGTTATCCATATCGCACTCGTACATTGTCTCCAGCTAACTAACTAACAGGCCTCTCGCACCATCTTATAGGTAGCTAGCTAGCTAGATGCACCCCTCCCCCCCCCACACACACACCTCTCCCTCTCTTCGTCTCTCTTGGAGTTCTTTATCTCTGACACATGCATGCATGTGCACCAATTGATTTCCCTCTATGTGTAGCCAGGTCTCTCTCACTATTTTCCCACACAAACCGACCGATCTATATCTCTAGTTAGGTCTCCCCCTCTTTTTCCATGTACACACATTGACGGAACTACGACATCTCTCGATAGGACAGCCTACCACACACACATTAATTGTCCTTCCCCATCTCATCATCCTGCCTTCCGCTTCATCTATCAATCAGACGCATGCGCCCATGCACGTTCTCGTCCCCTCTCTCTAATTATCGATATCGCACTTGTACTCCTTCCTTATATTCGTCTACCTGGCCTCTCGCACCATTTTCAAGCACCCCCTCTGTCCTAGCGCTTGTACGCTTGTAAAGTTCTTCCCTCTATCTGTCTCTATCGATATCTGGCATAAACGATCCTTCCCCTCTCTTCTCATACATCGGCCCCTGCACATACATATACTATGTATGTAGGCTTCTCTTTGAGACAAACATATGTATAGAAGAGGTGCACGCACGCATGCACTCCTTCCCTCATACACACACACGGGTACACGGTGGAGCACACTTCTATAAGAAGAGGCAGCCCACGTGATTGATAATTTGACATGTGTAGAATGGCATTTTAGATGATGTGGCACTAGTACTTCCGGTACGTGCAAAGCAACCAAGTTGGATTTCCAATAGCATGGCACTACTTTGTAGGAAACAAAATACGAGGAAGATCTTGTTTAGGGTGATGTCTCTCTTTTTCAGTCAATATATTTATGAATAAAATGATGTGGGGGGGCATCAATGAAGCCACGTGGCACATGTGGAGGTGTTGTTTGCCAGCTTCCTGTGTGGATTTGATCACACTGATGTGCCGATGGTTCTCGAAGAACGTAGACACTTTTTTTTTACGGTGGGTACACTTAGGTTATTGTAGACGCGAATCCGAAACACCTAGACCACTGGATCAACATCAATGAACGGCTGATACCACATCACATGTGAACGATTGAGAATTTCAAAACTAATTATAGAAATAGCCAGCAGCGGGCTCCTCTTTTTTTGGTCTGAGAGGTTGCGGGCATCTGGCTCCGCCACGATGGCCTCTGAGAGCGCGGGCCCACATACACATCCGAGAAATGTATGCAAACCGTCGGCCAAACTCCCACGCCTCTGCTCTAGTAAAAAAAACTCCCTCGTTTCCCGCGCTAGAAAAACACCCCCCCTCGCCTTTCTAACGGGGATTTCTATCGACCGATCTCATTAAGGAGTGAAAGCAAGTGTTACACTTTACATATTAAGTTTGGCGGTAGACTTACAGCCCGCCGCGTTTGTGTCGCACCAACACACGGTCGGTCCGGCCCGCCACTCACCGAAGGGACGCGCATCGGCTTGGTGTGTCACTGACATGTGCAACCGCAAGTGAGCAGTAGCATGAACAGACGGTCGGTCTGGCCCGCCGCTCACCGAAGAGACATGCATCGGCATGATACATCACTGACATGTACGACCGCATGTGAGGAGTAGCAAGCTGACAGGCCAAGACCCCCCGTCTACCGCGTGCCAAAAGCCCGGCCTTTTTAATAATAGTATAGATCGCACCATGGAGCAGACCATGGCTCCTTCAGTTGTGAACGCTCGCGTGGCAGTTTCATGTGTGGGGAGGGGCGTGGTGTGGCAGTTTTGTAAAATGCCATGGCATTTCTTTTTTTACTGATGTTTTCGACAAATAATTGGCACCGTCAGATGTAGATCTTACAGTTACTGGGGCGTTCACCAGGAATAGCCTAGTGGTGAACTATTGACTATTTTCTTTCACACGCATTACATTGACACATATCATCTCTCTCCCTCTTTCCCACGCACACACCTACGCTCACGAGTCTCTCGGGACTTCTGGCACACACCATCTCTAGCTCTCTAGGTCGATGCCACACACATACACTTGTACTGTAGGTTTAGTACATCATACACGAAGAGAAGAGGTGCACGCACGCACTCGTCCTCTCTCACACACGCATCTGTAGCTACGAATCTAGTGTTCTCAACCATCCGATTCGCTCTATCAAAGGTTTACGTTGCTCCTTGGCCTTCAGATTCAACGGTTCAAAATGCGGAGCCTCAGCTAGGGGCGCGAGGTTTTGCTAATGTGGGTACCGCACACGGCACCAACACGACAAGAGATTGGTCTGCCTAGTGCGCAGTCGGGTGAGTACTAGTAGTGTACTACTTTGATGTGTCACGTCAACTCGCAGAAGTATGCAACACTTCCTTAACAATAAACATATAAGAAGCTTATATTTAGGTTTACTTCTTACCCAAAGGATCTTATATCCAACAGACACAAAATATCCCTTGGACTGTTGGGAATTACTTCAACTGCTGATGTGATGTTGAAGTAATTGCTGCGTCGCCACCAAAATCCACCATCTCTTAAGGTAAAGTAGACCAAACTAAACCCTACATTAGCATATTACTAAGATAAGTAGAAGGAATTGTGGAATCATTTAGGAGGCGAGCTTGTCAATCCGAATGTGGAGGGACACCGTCCTCGACAACCCAGCCCCGGCCAGCAGCTTGGGCGGGACTATCAAGAAGGTCAGCTCCTCCACTGCGACGGCGCCGGGTTCCTTGCTGCTTGTCACCTCAATTTACACCTTGATGGCGTCGGTACTGCCATTGGGCACCCCCGGCGGCCCGTTCGCCCACACCTTGGCCGCGTAGTGCGGCGGTGGGGATGCCCCTGCTCTGATGCAGACGACCGACATGGCGATAGGCGCGCCCATGCCGACCGCGCCATCGACCATGAAAAACACACGGCCGTGCTCCTCCACGAACAGCAAGCACTATGGCTCCGACACCGGCACATGCAGCTGGAGCACCTTGCCGTACTGGATCCTGTGCACGGGCATGGGGTGCACGGTGCTGAGGTGGTTGGGGAGCGCTGTCGGCGGGCCTTTGTAGCCGCAGCCGGGCATGGGGCACTTGCACGGCGTGAGCGGACACGTGCTCTGGTGATTGTCGAGCTTGTGGTAAGTGTAGTAGAGCCCACAGCCTTCGTGTGGGCACTCCACCCTCGCCGAGGAGAGGACGGCGTCCATCGCCATGTTGCACACATCGAAGCCGCCGCCGCGCTCGCACTTCTGGCACTGCCTTTGGTTCCCGGGGAGCTTGCTGCGGTAGCCGACGTAGGCCAGGTGCCCACCCTTGCACTGCAAAAATCAATCGAACACCAACTCAATCCAGAAAACTGTGCCTTGCTCGATCAACCGGACGGACGAGATGTATTCGAACCTCGTACACCGGAGGCTTCAAGGGGCGGAGGCAGAAGGGGCAGTGGAGCATGGTGAGGTCCATAAAGACGTCCATCATCGGGTCCTGTTCCGTCGGCATGATCTCGCCCTCCTCATGCAGCACCATCTCTCGCTTTAGAGAACGTACAATAGTGTGCTTATAGATTGCTTACATGGCAATTTTGGCTATGTGGAGGAGAGAGACATGAAAAAGTAAGAGGAGTGGGCTCTAATGCAAGAGCCTGGTTATATGCGTGCTCCAAGGCAGATGCAATAAATGTGAGGAAAGAGATAGAGAGAAGATGAGAAAAAGTACTAATCTTATAGCCAACCTTATATGTAGCTAGCCTTGTTGTATGAGTGACTATATGTGTTGGCTATAGATGATATGGCAACATCTTATGGCCAACAGTTGGCTGTATTATTAACCATGCTCTTAGGGCCGGGGCATTAGAAAGTTTTACCATCACATGTTCATACTTCAAGGTGCATTAAATCAACAGATGAAAGGACCAAAAGGAAACTCACGGCATGCATACATGCATTGTAATTTATGTATCAGTAAAACCAACTTTTTGAGAAAATCGAGTGTACTCCTTTGATATGTCACGTCAAACTCGTACAACAAGGAGAAGCTTGATTACTACGCCCTCTCCCTCCCCCATGCGCGCGGTGGCTTGCAGGACGAGGAGAAGCTTTTGCTTACAACACGCTCTCCCTCCCCCATGCGGTGGACATGCAGCAGTTCATTCGTGTTAGATTGCCAGAAGCATATAGTATTGTAGTAGTACGACTTCCCAAAGAGGCAAAGAGCCAAACGCAACCCGAATGTGGCAGTTGTGAATGCTCACGTGGCAGTCTCATGTGAAAGGTAGGGGCGTGGTGCGGCAGGTATGTAAAATGCCGTGGCATTTGTTTTTTTATTGTTGTTTGCGTCCAATAGGTGCCACCGTTGGATGCAGATCTTACGGTTATTGTGGTGATCGCTAGTTATAGGCTCGTGGTGAACTGTTGACTAGTCTCTTTTTGACACGAATTTACAACATTGATACGGCCTGAATGCCAACGAGGGAGAGGATAGCGGTTCCCGAAACATTGAACGGTCAATGATGCATCCTCATTCAATTAGCATGCAGAGGGAATTAACTGGAGAAGCAGAATGGAGCCAACACAATATGAATGCAACGCAGTTTACACTCTCATATGAAGGCGCCCCTCCACTCCAATCCATCTACCGAATCGTACGCACCTAGACTGCGCAACACTGCTCACTCCAATCCAAGACCAAGTGACCACAAGCCACAACCACCCATGGAGGCGATGGACGCAAGCGGCAGGCGGCTGTGCCAGATGATCCATGATGCCGGCCTGCGGCCCGGCACCGAGTAGCTTCTCCAGATGGTGCTGGCGACCGTCGGCGTCATAGCCCTCGGCAACGATGGCTTCGCCTCTCACATGGGTGAGATGATGGTCCGCTCCATCCGCAAGTTCACCGCTGTCAAGAAGCATGCAGACGACCTTATCGTACTCCTCTAGCCCGCGCGCCCAGGCTCCTCATTGCCTGCCACCCTCATCGGCCTCCATGGTGAGGACCTCTTTCATGCACTGGTGGCCCTGTAGCTGCCCGACGTCATGACAAAGAATGTCCACCTCGAGGCCGCACTCGCCGTGCAGCGCCTCGCCGAGCAAGAAACTGTCGACCTACACATCCATGTCTACGAGGAAATCGTCTACATAGGCCACTACAGGGCCAGGGACGATGCTAAGACGTTGGCCTTCTTCGACCGGCTGGAAGCCTTGGACTCCATTGTTCAGAAGCACATTGACCTCGCCACGAAAGCCGCTACTACTCAGCCGCCGTTCGGTGGGCCAGTGCCCTGAGTCGAGGAGGAGGAGGTCGTCGATGGATGCATATTTCTTCTTGCCTCCTGTAACCAGCACTGCATCGCGTCGTGGCCTTAATGTGTTACTGTATCGCATTATCATTTGAGTCGTAAATGATATGTGTGATCCCTTGCTCTCATTTGGGGTTAATTATATGTATCACTGTCTTCGCCCTGGTTTATTGGTCACCTTTCGTGTTTTGTGCCAAATATTGACTTCAGATTTAACTAACAATAAGTTAATGCATGTCACAAAAAACAATATCATTGGAAACTACTACCTCCGTCCTGGTTTATTGGTCTCCTTCGTATTTCATGCTTAATTTTGACCATATATTTAATTAACAAAATGTTAGTGCATGTCACCAAAATTTATATCATTGGATTCGTATTTGAACATAGTTTTCAATGATATTATTTTTTGTGACATGCATTAACATTTTGTTAGTTAAATATAAGGTCAAAGTTTGGCACAAAATTCAAAGAGCACCAATAAACCAGGACGGAGGTTGTATGTTCAAACACGAATCCAATGATATATTTTTTGGTGACATGCATTAATATTTTGTTAGTTAAATATAATGTCAAAATTTGACACAAAGGGGACCAACAAACCAGGACGGAGGTAGTACTTACCTATTGCATCAACTTCGTAATTTACGTATTTTGCATGACCCAACCTACCATACTATAGTAGTATATATATGGGCGTGACAACCAAACTTATAAATTCAAAACTAAGCGTTACACGTCACAAGTTCAAAACGAGAAAGTGGAACAAGAACAGCACGCATGTCCCATTCGTGTCGCAACCTACACTGTCGTTCCAGCCCGCCGCTCAGCGCGCATTGGCTTGGCATATTATCACTGACATGTGGGGCCCGATGTGAGAAAACCGACGATGCGCCAAACTCGCAAACTCCCTGGCTTATTGCGTGGGAAAATCCCCTCCCTAGTGTTTTTAATTGTTGTTTCTATCTGTCTACCGTGCCAAGGAGCAGAAGCATAACCAAATGTTACATTTTCTACAAGTTCAAAAGGAAAAGCCTGCCGCGTGGAGGCGATGGACGCGAGCGGCAGGCGGCTGTGCCTTTTCACTGTCATGTGGGACCGGAGTTGAGCAAACCGACTATGGGCAAATCCCCACCCTGCCCGCTGCGCGTCGGCTGAGTTAGAATTAGAAGAGAGAAACGAGGAAGGAGAAGAGCTAGCTGTAGCATGGACGCCGTTGTCCGATGGGACTCATGTTGATAGAGTAGGAGTACTCCGTACTCGTTTGTACTCATACGTACTACGACCACTTGTTGGGTGCGTGCGACCTATACCTGTCATCACTTTGCAGCTACGCTTTAGTACATAGTATTTTTTCCATGCATTTTTCCTACTCCTACTTGCTGAGATGTACTGCTGGGCTCCGCGCAAGTCGGAAATATTTCTACGTGTTTCCTTTCACCGACGTGTGGGACATAGAGCATCTTGGTCCACCAGCAAGCACTCGGGGCATCTCCAGTGCTGAGCGCCGACCGGTGGGGATGAGTCCTCAAACAGAATACGGCAGCGGGCCATCCAACCTTGCCGGCGTTCGAGTACATTTCAAACCGGGCGAATTACATGCAGACCCCCCTCAAAAGAATAAATAAATGAATTACTACATGCAAACCAGATGATTTTCATAGAAACAGGAGCACATTCATTACATTTTGGAGATATTTCATTAAAAAAAAATGACCGGCCGTAAACCAGTCTAAGAGCCTCTTTGATTCCCATGATACTGAAAATACAGGAATGGGGAAAGTATGGGACTCGAGTACTAAATCCAATAGGATTAGCAAAGAGTGTTCAATGCCACAGGAAAAAAAATAAAGGAATTGTAAAAAAAAGGTTGGAGAGGAGTACTAGCTAAGCTGTGACGATGCTCTTGCTCCGTTGATGGCGGTAAACCGAGAGGAGGAGGAGGAAGCAGTGGCGTGTTTTTACATGCTAAGGCTGGACTGTAGTACATTGTTTTTTATCACCATATCGCCTGCTGGTTCACTGGGCTGCCGTGTTTCGCACTCCTCCGACGTATACTAGTACTCCAGTGCTAAACTAGAGTACACTGCACGGTTCTTTGCTCCTTATTACATTGTCGGCAACAATTATTCTTCCTTTTCCCGACATGTGGGACAGCTAGCATCCGGGTCGACGTGTCATGCACCAAATTAGAGTGGGGAACGGAAGGGGAGCCTCACCCGGTCGTAGCGCCGCAGTAATAATGACTATAAATGAGCAGTCATATCACAAGGCCCCACCTTTCCTGCAGTAACGAGCCGTCAAATCACACAGTCCCACATTTCCAGCAGTAAATAGAATCCGCTACTCCCTTATCCTCCTCAACTCTCCAAACCAACTAGGTGAAACTACCGCGCGTACCGCGCGGGAAAATCCCCGCCCTCGACTTTTAAATATAATTTTGTATCGATGGATTGCGGCATGGAGCAAAACCAAAAGAAAAATGGTGGTACATGTATATAGCACGCCCGTCGCGTTCGCGTCGCACCGCCACGGTTGGTCCGGCACGCCGCTCACCGAATGCAACATGCGTCGCGTTAGTACTACTGCAGTCCTAGAAAAGAGAGATGAGCGATGGTAACATACGGCTGAGTTACTTTTTTTTAGGCAGGTTGAGTTACTACTACTACTACAGTAGAAAAGAGAGACGAGCGATGGTAACATACGGGCTGTAGATATGTTGAGAAATCGAAAAAAAATGTCAAGACACCAGCTATATAGTACTGTACAGTACCAATAAAATAATCGAGTGCAGCAATTCGGTGCCTAGGCTCATCTGCACCTGGTTAGAAAACAATTCACAAAAATTCAAAAAAATTCAAACAAATTCAATTTTTTTTGCATGGTAGAAAATTTGATGCGTGAGGTCCGCTCCAATTTTCAAATCGTTTGGACATCTGAGCAGCTCTCGGCAAAAAAGACAAATCGGGTCAGAACAGTGCATGAACAGTAAACTTTTTTACAGACCCGAAATTTCTATTTTTTTGCCGAGAGCTGCTCAGATGACCAAATGATTTGAAAATTGGAGCGGACCTCACGCATCAAATTATCTACCATGCAAAAAAAAATTGAATTATTTGAATTAATCTAGTATTGTTTTGATTTTTTTCGTCAGCGCGGGTACAGATGAGCCCGGGCTCAGAAGATGATTATCGTAATCTATTTCGCTATGAAAATCTACTCCCCCCACCCTAGGCAGCTAGGGCAACCTCCCCACTCCACGCTTCACTAGTGATCCCGTGGATTCACCCCTCCCCTCTTCCCGCCGCTCGGGCCACTAGTGGCGGGGAGGGGAATCCCGGTGCCTCCGCTCCAGTTAGTAGTTTACATTAGGGTTTTTTTGTCCACGCACACGCAGCCCTCACTCTGATGGGGGGCACTTCTCCTTTGAGTTTGTCTTTCGGGCTCTGATCCTCCTCAAGTTCGTCCGTCTAGACATAGTGTATGGAACATGAGCGCATTGTCATGTGGCGAGATTAGGTGTCGAGTGCTTCAGATAATTACAAGGATTCAACGACGACAAGGGTGTGTTTGGTAGGGTGTATGAAGGGTGCATGAGAGCAAAAGTTCCGTTCTCGACCCACTTTTGGGTGTTTGGTAGGGTGTATGAAGGGTGCATGAGAGCAAAATTTCCCTTCTCGACCCACTTTTGGGTGTTTGGTAGCGTGTATGAAGGGTGCATGAGTCCACGCTAGCTTAACACAAATACACTAGGAGCATGCATGAAGAGGGATGCTGAGATGAGCATGCACAAACAGGGAACAACTATGCTGAGATGAGAATGCAACCAAACACACAATACGGCTCTATGGCTCTGGACCTTATGGGCATCTGCATGAAGACTTCTCGTTTATTGTCAAAAAGGTCAAGCCGACTCCGATAGGACAGCGGCGATATCGATCGACACATCTTCTATGAGTTAGTCTTTCGAGCTCTGATCCTTGTCAGGGCATAGTCGATGGAGGTCCAACATAGATTCATGTCATCTCCTAGCGGCGGTGAGTCTAGGGTGTCTTGTCATGTGGCGAAGTATTGCGTTATATGAATTAGGTGCTTCAGATCAATTATGACTACTATGGCTCCGGGTCGCTGCTCCTTAGGGGCAAGGGCACGAACACTTCCCAGATGTCATCGATGAGGTCAAGCCAGCTCATGTAGGATGGCGGCAACAGTGGTGCGTCGGCGGCTCTTTCTAACGGTAGTAGGTCGTTCGGTGGTCTCGGAATCTCGATGTAATTTTTATTACAGTTGAGATGCTTTTGTAGTACTCATGGTGAACTTTTTATAATAGATCTGGTCATTTTCACAAAAGGGTTGCATATGTTGTAGTATGTTCAAAAGCAGAACAAAGATCGATGGCCCTTTACATTTTCACTGCAAACGCTAAGATCATGAATTCGAAAATTTGATTATGTTGAGAACAAATACAGTTCAAGTTCTAGCTAGTGATTCAGAATGTAAACCGTGCATGTGTTTATACATATAGGGTAGTTATCAAAGAAAATGTATGGTATTCCCCCATTTAGATGGGAACTGCAAAAGCCATGTTATGGCAACTTCAAAGTAGTGAGTCCATTGATGTAGTGTGGGCAAACGGTACCATCGATATCTCAAAGCCAAGAGGTCCAGCTTGTCTGTTCTCTCTCTATATATATTCACCCATGTGGTTGTTCAATGAATGGAGGGCCGGGGTCCATAGGTGAACAATACTACTAGTACTCGTGGACGCCGTCGAGTTTTGTTCACTATAGCATGTTAAATAGAGAGTTTCTTTTCTTTAATGTCACATACACAAATTGAAACGATTGTTGTGGAGGGAAAAATAAAATCACTCCACTATATATATGGGCAGGAGCCTCAGCGCTTGCTTTACTAGGGTTGCTCTCTTCACTCTCTTACCCTCTCCAGATCTAAACAAGACAGCGGTGCCACACACTCTCTCTGCTCACCGCTGGTCACAGATCCAGCTGGGGGAGGGGAGTAGATGCATCGTTCACGCGGTCGTCAGCGGCTAGGGAGGAGAACCACAGCTGCCGGTGAATCCCAATCGGCTGCCCGTGCTGTTCTCTTTGACACAACGCCAGCTCGGGAGGGCCTCCGACCCCTTCTTCCTCCGTCCCGTATTGTGGCCAGATCTGGCCTCCCGCTGCCCTCCTAGCCACATCCCGACAACCATCAGGTACAGCTTCCTTTGAAAACGGCCTTGCTCTACTGCCCCAGCTCCCCACGTGGCTGCATGTGGATCTTTTTCTACTTCCATCAGTTGTTCCAAGGCCACCTTAATTTTTACTATTATTAGAGGTAAAGCTACTTCATGCAGTCGAATCTAGGACTTGGTTGAAACAGGGAATAAAGTGGGGAAAGGTGTAGCATGAATCTAGGACTTGATTCAAAGAGGAAATAGAAGGGGGGAAAGTTGTAGAGACTGGCCAACCGATCTCTTGGTTCAAAAGGGAAATAAAGGGAAAACACAGTACAAACTGGATAAGGAACATATCTATTATTGGTGGAGGAAGGAAAGAAAGTGGCAGCTAGGGGACAAGTCAACAGAGTATGTCCAGGATTAGATTTGTTGTCCTCACGTAGTAAAAGGTGCCTAAAGAGAACTAAATTTGGGACCATCCCAGATCTTGGATGGATGTTTGTTGCTCTGGGCAACAAACTCGGCCTCACCACATTATGCGTCCTTGTAGGTACATGGTGCTGATGCGTCCACTGTCTGCATGCCCTTGTACCAACTTTTTGCTGTTGTTAATGTAATGGCGCTTGTAAAATGAAGCAATCGCACTGTTAAAGCAAGGACATTTCTAACCAATGTTGTTGTTAATCTAATGCCTCCAGTAATATGATGCACTTAAACTGTTTTACAAATGCTACTCTCCTGCTAGATTTCCCCTTATGATAAGTAAGTTGCTTCTTTACGCTGGTGAATGTCCTGGTGTCCCCACTGTCCCATGCACTTATACCTACTATTTAGCTATTGTTAATCAAATGTAGCTGGTAAAATGAATCAATGCCACCATTAATGTAATGGCATATTTGACCGATGTCATTGTTGATCATAATGCGTCGAGTAATATGAAGCAATGCTGCCGTTTTAAAATGTCTACTGTCCTTGCATGATTGCCATGAAGATAGATGCTTCTTTTCATTTTGTGTATGTTTCATATTTTGTTATTGACCAGTAACTGTTTTCTTTCTATCTTTTTGGGCAGATAGGGATATCCATTTCACCACGTTGCTATTGTGACCTTTTGGTGAACTGCACAAAACACTTTGTTTTTTTTAAAGAGTGTCTTGTGCAGTTCTACTAAAATGTCACATGGGCATTGTCTCTCGATTTTAGTGGAACTGCACAAAGGGTGATTGGAGTTCCTAACATCTTCGTCTAACTCTGTCGGTAATCTCGTGCAATAGTTTATTAACCTTTGCAAGATTAGCCGTCATCGTCACCACAATGGCACTTGATTTTAGTGGAACCGCACAAAAGGATAAGCAAATTATAGTTGCACCTTCCATGAGCATCACAGCCAACCTTGACGTTGCTCAAATTTTAGTGCAACTAATGAAGGAGAAGCTGCCAGCTCATGGGACCAAGTACATCTTGCTAGCTGCATGATGCAAACATTGCTTCATTTTAGGTGAACTGCACAAAAAGGTCGCATGAATTGAATCATCCATGTTGGTGACTGGTGCTTGGACTGGTGTCAACCCGTCTACAATGGCCTTGACTCCAGTTATGGTTCCCATGACTGGGTATGTTCCTTTTTGGTTCATTTTGACTCTGCATTCAGCTAGTGATCTTGTGCTACTGTTTTCGCACTGCTATGAGAAAGCAATAATGATATTGTTTTTGCATCTTAATGTAATGCCACTAATAATTTGAGGCAATGTTTTGGCACCGCTAGTGCCACTGCTAAAATGATGTAATAATACAGTTATAATAGAGCTACTGTCTTAACTATCATCTCATTTCGAATGTAGATAACTTGCTGAAGGCGTATCCGGGAGAATTGAGTACATTTGCACTGCATCAACCACATAGCATGGGCACTGAACTAGTTAAGTCCATGAGGCGTACCGTCGAGGTGGCGTGGGCCCCCTCTCTCCCTCGCAACATGGCCAGCGCCATAATTTTAGTTGAACTGCACAAAAAAAGAGATTGGAATGACTCAAGGCCCCTCCTTCTACTGCCACACTGAAGTTGTTGATAGATGTCAACGAATCACCATCATGGCAAGATACGGGGACCTGAAGAACAACTTCATCTCACAAAGGCATCTCAAACTGGTCAGTACTATCCTTCATCCACATCATCATGCTTTGTCATACTGTGCTAGCGTTGTATTTTTTTTATATAAAGCTATTGTATGGCTATTTTTCCCATTAAGAAAATAAAGTTGCTACAACTAGTGCCACTATTATAGTAATCATGCTTTTTCATTATCTGTGCAAACAGGAATACTCAGCTACAGATGTTGGGATGGTCAAAGCATTCGCCAAGTTCTTGGTGCTAGACAGTGTTCTTTCCCTTGAACTTTGGGAAATTCTTCTGCACCACATTGGCGCTAGAAGAACCCTCTACCCCTTTCGTGTGTGAGTCCTTTGCTCTCGAGTTCTACTCAACACTTAGATGATGGCTGACATCCTCAACACAGAATTCACGCCTCAAGTGCTTGAGAGAAGTAGCAAAGTTCCTCCATGAAGGAGGGAGTTTTGCAATAATGCAACCCGCGACAAACTTGTCCGGCAACTCACACGTCAGGAGCTCCAGCTCCTTAATGATGCACTGTATCTCATGAGCCTGGTCCAACACAGGACGACCCGCTTACATAGATATTGGAAGTGCTAGTGCCACCAGTTATCTAGAAAATGTTCATCTACCAATGTTTGACATGCGTGGCCGTAAACGGGACTGGTTTCAATGTTTCAGCAAATCCTTGAATCAAATTACTTACATGAAGCATCGATCAATTTTATTTATTTTTTAACATTCTCACAACGTTTTAGTTAAACAGTAACTATTGGCTCTGATCTGTGAATCATTGAGATGCGTAGGCATCTTTGTTGTACTTATTATCTAATCTTATGAGTTGGTTGTGAAACTTGCAAGATGTGAAACACGGCAAGATGATGCAGAGGACAACAACCCTAACAATCTGTTCAAACTTGGTAGTATTGTCTGTCTGAAAGCGCGACAAATGAGCTGTTTGCGTGCGTCCTGAGAATAATAATTCTTATTGTTTTGCATGTTGATTTTATGGCACTGATAGAACGAGCCAATGGTGTTTGAATGGGTCGAGGGGGCGTGCAGCGGGCGAGGGAGGAGGGGTAGTAACTGTTGCCGCCTGTACCTATAACGTTCACGGGCGATTGCAGTTATCCAAGAATGGAAAAACGAACTGCTGCCGCCGCCTACCCCCTACGTTCACTGGCGACAGTTCCCCAAGATTGAAAAAATGAACTGTTGCCGCCCCCAGTACCCCACTACACACCGATCCCCAGTGTAAATAAGGAGCCCTCTGCTATCCATATCTCCCCATCGTCTTCATCTTCCCCCTGCCCCCAATCCCGACAAAACGAGAACCGCCACAACAATTCTGCGTGAGAAGAGACTCCAATGGCGATCCGAGGGGTGAGCCTGCTGGATATGGACACCAGCAAGGAGTTCACCTTTGAGTTTCCCATCTAGACCCATGGCAGCACCAAGTTGAATGTGATGTACACCAACGATCCAGACTCGGTGAAGCTCTGCGTCGCCAAGTTCAAGCAGTACCTACAGGATGAGAAGCAAAAGGTCGTAGGACTAGACCTTGTGCCCATCCATCCATCTCTTGACAGGGACTAGCAGATCACCGTCACCCAGGTATGCGTGCGGGACGAGGTTCTAGTCTACCACTACTGTAGGGCCATCAGGGGTTCTGGACCATTCGCCCATTTCATCGGCACCGCCGACTGCACCTTCGCTACGGTGGAGAGTAGGAAGAATGCCACTGTGCTTTACGATTCGGCCATCTGGTGCAAGAAGCTCATAGACATCCAGAAGCAATACAAGATCATCGGCAATGGCAAGAGGAGGACTCCATGGTTGACCTCGCCGTGGCCATCATCGACCCCTGCTACGCCAACATGAAAGAAGACGTGGATATGAAGGACCTAAACACGTGGGAGGTACCTCTGAATCTAGTCTACATCACCTATGCGGCCAAGGACGCATACGCATGCTATGACATGTACAGGCGGATCTTGGACATGAGGGCGTGTCTGTTTCCCGTGACCGAGGAGTACACGGACAGCCGCAGCGTCATGATCAAGCGTGCCAGGAAGATCTAGATGGTGTAGTTTGTTTGTTTAAGCACCTTTATCATCTGAGTGTTTCATGCATTAGCCTATGTGTCGTAATTATCTGTTTTATCCATAATATTGCATCTAAGAACCCATGAACCTGTTTGCTTTTTTTCCCGAGTGGCTATGAATCTGTTTGCTTATGTATGTAATAAGAGTACTTGTTCATAGGGCTGCCGTGTTTCCTTTTTTTTAGGTCGAGTAGGTATCAACTGGGCTGTGGCTGCCCAGCCCAGGTTTCTTTTCTTAGGACATCTGTGGCCCACGACATGCTTATGGGGATCCAGTAGTTGTATCATTTTTTTGTGTTTTTTTTTTGAAGTCTGAGTGCGGTTTTCTGTAAGTTGCACAGTCGTTCGTTTTGCCAAGATTATCAGATAACTTCACTCAGGGTGGTCATCTTTGATCTTGAACGATGAGAACAAGTTAAGTTTGATACCTCTTCCGTCAGTCCTTCTGGCAGCCATTAGATTGAAATCCAACGGCTGGCGTGCTTTGAATTTCCTTCCTCCCAACATTTCCCCTTCTCAGGTGGACCCAACAGGTCTCATACACAGACATCTAGGACCAACCACCTATCCATTTGTATTTCTTTATTTTGTTCAATCTTTCATCCTCTCCCTACAACGGTTGGCGGCGCTGCCGTGCATGCCTCGACGACCCATCCTAGCCTATGCATGGCGCTGGCTAGGCCATCCCTCTGCTCCCCCACATCTCCTTTTATTCTCTGGCGGTGGCAGCTCCACCGGCCCACCCTGCACCCGAACCAGTCAACCCTCGTACTCCCCTCCGCCTGCATCTTCCCCGGCTCCGGTTCATTCTGGTCCGAGGTCTTAACATCGTCCTCCGCCTTAGTGCTCTCACTGTGGCACCGCCGTCTGTCGTTCTCAACATGGTCAACAAACGAGAGGAATCGGGAGATGACTGTACGTGGAGAGGCTCATAGTCCGGGCCCACCAGTTCCATGGCCGTACGCAAACAAGTGCGTCCTTATATATTGCAAAAAAATGCTTCCTCGTTATGGTATGTTGATGTTTGGGGCCCATGAGATTGTCAACGTAGTCAAGGTGGCTGTCATCCGGGACCTAGCAAGTAATCATTTTTTTCAGAGGTCGAACAACTAACAATTGGGTGTGGCCTGCCCAGCCAATGTTTTGTTGTTTAACATGCGCAGCCCATGACATGCTGACACAGTTGATCCAGCAGGTTTCAACTTTTTTTCTGAGGTCCAGCAGGTATCAATCGGCCTCTGGGCCTCCCAGCCTAGCTTGTTTTATAACATCAACAGCCCAACTTATGTTTGTTTCTTGAAGACAACTCACAGCTCAGTTCTATTTTTCTATACTGCTCAAAAAAAGAAGTTCTATTTTTCTATAAGAATGCCAAACTCAAATTATGTTTTCCCTTCTATAATAGTATATATATTTATATTTTATTTTATTACATATACTCCGTACATATATATATTAGAAGAACATAAGGTTCCCGTTTGACCTGTCCTTCGTCGAACCTTTGTATAGACCTTCCCACTTCCTTTATTTTTGTTTTTAATTAATCCTATCTCTGATTTTTCTCCCACAGGTTTTACCTAAAACCAACTCAATTGTCCCACGTCTAGCCTAAAAAATATTAATACCCACCATCTTATTAACTCTTCAAAATAAATAATATTTTATTTGGTAAATCAATAAGTTCTTACCAAATAATAATTATTATTTAACAATAAGTTTGGCAAGTTAATTCCTGGTGATTGCGTACATAAGCTTGCTAAGATTTTACGGACCAATGCAGTAATAGACGTGCAATCACGTGTTTATGCTCCGCAAATTATGTAGTTTTATAATAAAATGCCCAGCACCAGTTTACGTTTTTATAACATTTCTCCGACCTGCGAAATATGATATTTTCACCCTGCCCAGCAAAACCGTGTATTTTGAAAAATAATACAAATAGGCTGTAAATGCTAACAAAATATATAAATGGGCTGCATAGACGCTACATTATTGTTTCACCCAGCCCACCAAATGGACTGGCTGACATGTGGACCAATAGGTCAAAGCCTACGCAAGGTGTTGTCAACTTAGTCAAAAAAAGTTTCTGACAGCCTTATCTGTTGGATGTACATCCAACGGTCGGCATTCTCCTTCAATCTCTCGTCTTCTTCCTCCAGCGCTGGTGGGACCGCCTGCTCCAGCCTCCGACGGCCAGGCCATCCCTCCACTCCTCTGCACGTCCTATTATTCCCCGCCGAGTGTAGCCCCACCCCACACCCGAACTAGTCAAGTCTCGCAATCATCTCCGTTTGCGACTCAACTGCCGCGTCTTCCCCATCTTGGGGTCATTCCCGTCTGGGGTGGTGGGGCCTCGCCGTCGTCCACTGCCTTGGTGCACTTGGCACGGCGTGTTCAACATGGTCAACAAACGAGAGTCATCGGAAGACAACTGTATGTGGAGAGGCTGACAGCTGCGACCCACGAGGTCCATGGTCGCACGCAAGGAAAGTGCCTCCTTATTATGCGAAAAAAAAGTTTCCTCTGCTACTTGTAGCTTGCGTTGGTATTTTCCCCGAAGAGGAAGGGATGATGCAGCACAGTAGAGGTAAGTATTTCCCTTAGTTATGAAACCAAGGTTATCAATCCAGTAGGCGAATCACGCAACACCTCGTTGGCAGTACCTCCACACAAACAACAAATCCTTGCACCCAACGCAAACAAGGGGTTGTCAATCCCTTGGCGGTAAATTGCAAGATTAAATTGTATGGTGATAGATAGATAGATTAAACTAAAATACAAAATAAAATAAATAAGATAAAAGTGTAGCAAGGTATTTTTAGGATTTTTAATATATGATTTAAGTAGACCCGGGGGCCATAGTTTTCACTAGAGGCTTCTCTCATGAAAATAGCATACGGTGGGTAGACAAATTACTATTGGGCAATTGATAGAAAAGCAAATAATCATGACGATATCCAAGGCAATGATCATGTATATAGGCATCACGTCTGATACAAGTAGACCGACTCCTGCCTGCATCTACTACTATTACTCCACACATCGACCGCTATCCAGCATGCATCTAGTGTATTAAGTACATAAAAGAACGGAGTAACGCCTTAAGCAAGATGACATGATGTAGACAAGATAAACTCATGTATGAATAGACCCCATCTTTTTACCCTTAATAGCAATGATACATACGTGTCATGTCCCTTTCTGTCACTGGGATTGAGCACCGCAAGATCGAACCCATTACAAAGCACCTCTTCCCATGGCAAGATAAATCAATCTAGTTGGCCAAACCAAATCAATAGATCAGAGAAGAAATACGAGGCTATAATAATCATGCATAAAAGAGTTCAGAGAAGACTCAAATAATATTCATGGATAATCTGATCATAAACTCACAATTCATCGGATCCCAACAAACACACCGCAAAAAGTGATTACATCGGATAGAACTCCAAGAACATCGAGGAGAACATTGTATTGAAGATCAAAAAGAGAGAAGAAGCCATCTAGCTACTAACTATGGACCCGAAGGTCTGTGGTAAACTACTCACGCATCATTGGATGGGTAGCAAGGTTGATGTAGAGCCCCTCCGTGATCGATTTCCCCTCCGGTGGAGTGCCAGAAAAGGACCCCAGATGGGATCTCTCGACAACAGAAGCTTGCGGCAGTGAAAAAAGTATTTCGTGGACTCCCCTGTTGGTTTCCTGGTGGGTCGTGGCTACCCCCTGGGTCTTCTGGCCTTCTCCCGAAGTTTCTAGTGTTGGTTATGTCCAGAAAAAAAATCTCCAAAATGTTTCATGGCATTTGGACTTCGTTTGATATTGATATTCTGTAAAACCAAAAACAGGCAGAAAACAACAACTGGCACTGGGCACTAAGTTAATAGGTTAGTCCCAAAAAATGATATATAATTGCTTGTAAATGTATATAAAACATCCAAGATTGATAATATAACAGCATGGAACAATCAAAAATTATAGATACGTTGGAGACGTATCATCCTCCCCCTGACAGCTGGGACTCACCAGCTACATCTTCGCACGCAAGGAAGTGCCTCGTTATTACGCGAAAAATAAATTATTCCTCCCCCTGACAGCTGGGACCCACCAACTATATCTTCGCACGGAAGGAAGTTCCTCCTTATTACGCGAAAAAATGATTCGTCCCTATGACAACTGGGACCCACCAGATTTGGACGTTGACATGTGGGCCTACTCAGTTGACGCGTACGCAGGGCTTTGTCAAGTTAGTCAACAAACGATTTTTTTAGGAAGTCAACAAACAATTCTAGCAGCAGTGACCGTTGGATGTTCATCCAACTACCGTGCAGCTTCTTCAATCTCTAATCTTCATGCTCCAGCCGCCCAAACCAGCGCCGGCGGGACCGCCTGCTCCTGCCTCCCGTGGCCGGCTGTGCTCCAACGTAGGCCTGACCGCCCCACCCTACTCCCACCGCTGGCCAGGCCTTCCCTCTACGCACCCATATCCCCTATTATTCTCTGGCGACGCAGGCCTCACACCGTAGCCGAACCAGTCAACCCTCATACTCCCCTTCATGTGGGCATCCACTGTCGTGTCTTCCCCGGCTCTGCGTCGTCCACCGCCTTCGTACTCTCGGCGCGGCATAGTCAATGTGGTCAATGAACGATAGCCATCGAAAGAGGACTGTACGCGGTGAGGCTGACAGCTGGACCCACCAGCTACATCTTCGCACGCAAGGAAGTGCCTCCTTATTACGCGGGAAAAAAATTATCCATCCCCCTGACAGCTGGGACCCACTTGCTATATCTTCGCATGCAAGAAAGTGCCTCCCTATCCTCCCTGATAGCTCGGACCCAGCCGGTCGAGGCGTACGTAGCATTGTCTATCTGGTCGCGAACGTGTACGTACATACTGGTCGATCGGTCTCTCTGCAATGATGAACCGTGGGCGTGTAAGGAGCGCACGTGTCGTAGTAGAGCCCCCGATGTAGCAGTTCAGGCAGCCCCGTCTAAATCGTGTACACGTACGTATAGCCACGCTGCAAAAAATACAGGCACGTACGTACATACGGGCGGGGTCTCGAATGCGTACTCACGCATATGTATGGCCAGGGCTCGTGTAAATGGAGAGACGATGGTGGGGGTACGCAGCAACGGCCGCCTGTTCATTGGGAGCCGACCGACTGGGTCGGAATGCGTCCTGTTCATCGGGGGCCAACCGGCTTGGACGGAACAGCCGAAACGGGGTCCTGTTCATCAACTCGGGGTCTGGCGTATCGCAAAACGGAGGAAACGGACTACTGTTCGAGCGCCTACGGTCGAAACGGGGTCCTGTTCATCGGTTGGGGGTCTAGCGCACCACAAAACAGAGGAAACGGACTTATGTTCGAGCGCCTACGGTCAAAATGGGGTCCTGTTCATCGGCTGGGGGTCTGCGTACCGCAAAATGGAGGAAACATACTTCTGTTTGAGCACCTACGGTCGAAACGGGGTCCTGTTCATCGGCTGGGGGTCTGGCGTACCGCAAAATGGAGGAAACGGACTTCTGTTCAAGCGCCTACGGTCAAAACAGGGTCCTGTTGATCGGGAGGGCTCTGGCGTACCACAGAACGGAGGAAACAGACTTCTCCCCAACTGCCTACGGTTGAAACGGGGGTCCTGTTGATCGGGAGGGGTGTGGTGTACCGTAAAACGGGACTCCACGGGCTACTGTTCATCCACGGTCGACCTCCTCCAGCCTCCACCAGCTACTGTTCATCCACCGTCAACTTCCTCCAGCCTCCACACAGCTACTGTTCATCCAGCCTCCACGGGGGTCCTGTTCATCCACCCCCAACCGGCTGGGGTACGTATGGCATACCGCGGCATGGCCTCCTCGGGGTCCTGTTCATCCAGCGACAACCACCTACACGGCCGGGGTCCTGTTCATCCAACCCCCACCGGCTGTGGTGGGGCGTACGAGTGGGCGGCAGCAACGGGAACTGTTCATTCACAGCCAACCAACCGGCTCGATCGATGTGTCTCGACTCATGTCTAAGTGTATCGCGCGCGCGGCAGCAACGGGCACTGTTCATCGAGAGGCAACCCAACATCGGCTGGCTACGTCGGGGGCTCGATCGGCTTCAATAAGCAGCAAGAAGGATCGATCGAATTTAGTTAGCAGCAAAGGAATCTCTCGGGTTCAGTTAGCAGCGAAGGGATCACTCGGGTTCAGTTAGCAGCGGAATCAATCGCTCGGGTTCAGTATGTGTAGTAGTGCGATGGATCGATCGATCGCTCGGGTTTAGTAAGCGAACGCCTTGCTCGGGTTTAGTTAGCGAATGCCTCGCACACATGCGCGCGTACGAGAGAAATGCGCAAACCACACTGCATCGCTCGGCCCCGACCACCCACCGTAACCGGGAACTCCCCGAAAATTTCCTCGCCCTCACTTCTACCACGATATTTTACGCCATGGACGGCCCAAAGAATGTCATGCGGGTCTGTCTCCGGCCCGCCCAGAATGAAAAGCCCATTTTCTGTCATAATTTTTTGTCATAGACGTAGGAGCCCACCACATCTATGATAATACGTGTTTTTGTCACAATTATTGTCATAGAAGTGTCACAACCATGACAAAAAAAAATTCGTTCGGGCCATAATGTCACAGATGTGTCTTTTTTGTAGTGTTAACTATCTGGTCTTCTAGTATGTTCTATTGTGCAATGTATTGCTCAGTTAACTGTTTGGTTCATTTGTTGTGGTGCTTAGTTAACTGTTTGGTTCAATTCTGCAATGGGATGTTCAATTGTCGTGGGTACAATTTTGTATTGTTATGCATGTGAGAAATAAATCGAATTTGGATGTACTAAATACATGAAAAACATATACAATTGCGATATTTCCTAGTTCTTAAGCATGCTTGGTTTGGATAAATGGCTTTTCCATGTGGCTCGAATTAATCTGCTGAATATGCAATGTGTTTATTTTTCATCAACATATTTTACTGATAGTATGACAACCCTCACTTAACCTGATCAATAACTACCTTATATGTGGTGCAGGGAAACAATGGGAGGCACTGAGGTTTACCATCGAGGTTCGCACATGCATGGTCCTTTTTCTAATAGCACATTATTGTGCAATTGCAGGAACCATTCTAGTATTTAGGTTTTTAACAATTTGGTCTTGCACATGTAGGTCCTGCTATCAGAGGTTTTGACCCACTGTTCGACCCATTTTGCATATGGGGAAATGAGATGTCCATGAATATCAGTCAAGTCAAGAAACTCAGAAAGATTATTAGGATAAAGAAACTAGCGACAAAAAACAACGAGATCTTTGTCTGCACAATGAAGAAGACATCAGTGAACTACAGGATGGTACTAACTCTTATATTCCCTCCGGTCCTTTTTAGTCTGCATATAAGTTTTGCCCGAAGTCAAAGTATCTCTACTTTGACCAAAGTTATAGAAAAAGTAGCAACATTCAAACTGCCAAATCATTATTTTTAGATGCATTATGAAATACAATTTTATAGTATACATATTTGGTATCGTGGATGTTGATATTTTTTAAAAATAAATTTGGTGAAACTTTACAAAGTTTGACTTGATACAAATCTAATACGCAGAGTAAAAAGGACCGGAGGGAGTACCTTGTTTTTTTATTCCTTTGCGCCATTTCAAAATTCAGAGAAGATATTTATGCATATCTTTGTTTTCAGGCCTTTCCAAAGTAGTTCACAGATGATTACCTCTCAAACCACATGTATGGTCAAGAGGCGAGGAAGGTGTTCATACAACACCCACGGTACAATATTGAAGTCTTCTTCAAGAGGACGAAGGATGGGCGGTCAATCATCCACAGGCACTGGCCTAAAGTTGCAAGGACCTTCAACATCATTGAAGGCTCAATATTCGCCTTTTACTTCAGCAGTTTTCCAGATGAGATTCATCTGTCCATCTACCATCTATGAAGCTAATTTCCAAAGGTTTTAGACGTTCCATGTGAAACTTGGTGTTGTTGTGTAATGGGGTAGCTAGCCTATATGGTGTGAGTGAGTGTTGAAGCTATATGATGTTGTACTCTGATGTATTTCAATTATGAAATCCTGGTTCCGTAATACGAAAATGAAATATATTATGTGTTTAATATGAAATGTAAATTTGATTACTAAAAGGATTAATAATAATAGGCCAACTAGCCTTCTTATTGGGTTTTTCTAGTGCAAATGGTTATTGAGACAACACCGTGGGCGATGATCTCAGACAACCCACACAGTTTCTAGGAAGTAAACGTGTTGGATAAATGAACAATCACACACGACTTCCTATGGACAACTGTTTGCGTTAGGCCACCTTGCACAAACGTTTTCCACATAAAAAGTGTGTGTGATGGACAGCCTATGCCACATAGTTTCTTCTAGACACCGTGCGTGATGCATTCAATAACACAAACGATAAAATTATTACTATCGTCTGCAATGGCAACGCTATCACAGACGATGTGATGTGGAAAACTGTGTGAGATGTACATACGAACGGAAACGTTTGTCTGGGATTCACTATGTGGGATGTATATATGAACGGAAACGTTTATCTTGGATTCACTGTGTCGGATGGCTCGCCCGATCACACACGAGCTCTTTTTACCCCGCTTGTGTGACCAGAGGCCCTATCGCGGACGGTTTCTGGGTCGTATGGAAAGGACCCCCCTATCGCACAAACAGGCAAAGGCGGCGGTTTAAAACTCTGTCGCTGAAAGGGGGTAAAAACCATTTGTATAGCAGGTCGCTGCACTAGTGAACATTTAGCTGACCAATTAAACTTGTCTCTGTCTTACTAATATTAGCATCATAACATATTCGAATTTGTACAACTAAGCTTATTTAGCTTGATGGGTGGAGCAGTGCTCTTACGACACAAATCACGTAGGCTGATCGTAGTGATCATAAAAGGGGGAAACCCTAAGCATGATGAGTATAGTGTTAACCGTGGCACTGCAGATCTGAAGCTACAAACCTCACAAAGGCTACTTAGCAACCGATGTTTGCTTTCAACTAACAACTAAGATTTGGTATGGATAAGAAAGTACAGTAAACAAGTGACAAAGAAATGCAATTTCCTGTTGTCTCTCTATATGTTGCCACATGCATTTGGAAACTCAAGTGGGAGCATTAGCTGACCAATTAAATGTGTGTCTGTTAACTAATATCAGTATCATATCACATTTGTATTTGAACAACTAAGCTTTGGAATTATGAGGGTGTGTTGTTTAGCTTGAAGGGTGGAATGCTGCTAGTACGACACAAAGCACCTACGCAGATCATAGTAGTGTAGATAAAAGGGGAAAACCCTAAGCATCACAAGTAAAATCGGGAAAGTGGAACTAGCTGGAACATATGGGCATGTATTGCCGGTAC
This sequence comes from Elymus sibiricus, assembly GCA_039707655.1. NCBI lineage: Eukaryota > Viridiplantae > Streptophyta > Magnoliopsida > Poales > Poaceae > Elymus > Elymus sibiricus. The sequence continues at coordinate 94,219,537 of CM077672.1, forward strand.
GTCTGGAAATGCTTTGGATCCCCTACAGGGGCGCTCTATTCAACTGAAGGCGCAATACTATTACTATCAGTCTGGACTCTCAAAGGCGACACAGCTCCCATCATTTCCTGGATATTATGGCAGACCAACTAGAATAGTTGAAAGCATCCATCAGAAGCGACCCAATATACCTGTTGACTGCAAATGTCCATGCTCCAGTTCCCAACAAGGAACATATTGTACTACTATACTTATTAAGAAGAACAGAAGAGGAACATGTTAAAGAAGAGCAAGCAGATTTTGGATAATACAATGTGTGTTGCCCACCCATGATGAACCAGAGCGCACAGAGAAATACTCTTCCTTCCTGTCTCTCTATATGTGGCTCACATGCGTTTTGAAACTAAAGTAGGAACATTTAGCTAACCAATTAAACCTATCTCTGTCTTACTAATATCAGCATCATATCATATTCGAATTTGTACAACTAAGCTTGTTTAGCTTGATGGGTGGAGCAGTGCTCTTATGACATGAATCACGTAGGCTGATCGTAGTGATCATAAAAGGGGGAAACCCTAAGCATGATGAGTAGAGTGTTGACCGTGGCATGGCAGATCTGAAGCTGCAAACCGCACAAAAGCTACTTAGCAACCGATGTTTGCTTTCAACTAACAACTAAGATTTGGTATGGACAAGATAGTACAGTGAACAAGTGACAAAGAAATGCAATTCCCTAGTGTCTCTCTATATGTTGCCACATGCATTTGGAAACTCGAGTGGGAGCATTAGCTGACCAATTAAATGTGTGTCTGTTAACTAATATCAGTATCATATCACATTTGTATGTGAACAACTAAGCTTTGGAATTATGAGTGGTGTGTTGTTTAGCTTGAAGGGTGGAGTGCTGCTAGTACGACACAAAGCACCTACGCAGATCCTAGTAGTGTAGATAAATGGGGAAACCATAAGCATCACGAGTGAAATTGGGAAAGTGGAACTAGCTGGAACATATGGGCTTGTATTGCAGGTACGGCTAGAAATGCTTCGGATCCCCAACAGGGGCAGCTCTATTCAACTGAAGGCGCAATAATGTTACTATCAGTCTAGACTCTCAAAGGCGACACAGCTCCCAGCATTTCCTGGATACTATGGCAGACCAACTAGAATAGTTGAAAGCATCCATCAGAAGCGACCCAATATACATGTCCACTGCAAATGTCCCAACTCCACTTCCCGACAAGGAACAAACTGTACTACTATACTTAATAAGAAGAACAGAAGATGAACATGTTGAAGAAGAGCAAGCAGATTTTGGATAATACAATGTGTGTTGCCCACCCATGATGAACCAGAGCGCATGAAGAAATGCAGTTCCCTGTTGTCTCTCTATATGTGGCACAGATGCTTTTCGAAACTAATGTAGGAACATTAGCTGCCCAATTAAACGTTCTCTATTTTTGTAATATCAGCATCATATCAGATTCATATTTGAACAACTAAGCTTTGGAATTATGAGTGGCATGTTGTTTCGCTTGATGGTTTGAGGAGCAGTGCTAGCACGACACGAAGCACCTAGGATGATGGTAGTGAATATAAAAGGGGAAAACCATAAGCCTTATCTAGTGGAGAACATAAGATGAAATTGTTGTGGGGTTTGAAACCACCTCAAAGTTATCCTTTCCGATCAATCTATTAAGCCATCCCTATAAGTGTCACAAATAGCCCGAGAGTTCGTACTAAAATAACACCATATGATACTAATCAACCAACACTAATGTCACCTACACACTCCAATGTCACCACAAGTATCCGTGAGTTGATTATTCGATATGCATCAAACAACTTTAGATTCATAATATTCAATCCACACAAAGAACTTCAAACAGTACCCCAAAGTTTCTATCGGAGAAAGGAGGATGAAAACGTGTACCAACCCATACGCCTAGATTACCCCAAGGTCACGGGAATTCGCAAGTTGATTACCAAAACATACATCAAGTGACTCAATAGAATACCCCATTGTCACCACGGGTATCCACATGCAAGACATACATCAAGTGTTCTCAAATCCAAAGTATTCAATCCGACAATAATGAAACCTCAAAGGGAAAGACTCAATTCATCACAAGAAGATAGAGAGGGAAGAAACACCATATGATCCAACTATATTAACAAAGCTCGCGGTACATCAAGATCGAGCCAAATCAAGAACACGAGAGAGAGAGAGAGATCAAACACATAGCTACTGGTACATACCCTCAGCCCAGAGGGTGAACTACTCCCTCCTCGTCATGGAGACCGCCGGGATGATGAAGATGGCCTCCAGTGAATGATTCCCCCCTGCGGCAGAGTGCCAGAACAGGGCTCCGGATGAGAACGCTTCAGTACATAGGCTTGCGGCGGTGGCGTGGAAGTTCTAGGTTTCTTTTCAGGGTTTTCTATATTTCTAGGATTTTTCAGCGTTGGATTCACGCCAGGGGGGCACAAGGGAGCGACAAGCTCGGTAGGCGCGCCCTAGGGGGGACCCACGCCCCTTGAGCTTGTCGCTTCCTCATGAGGCTTCTGGTCCTTCCTCGAAGCTTCGGGGGTCTCTTTTGGTCCATAAAAAATCACCGTAAATTTTCAGCCCAATCCGAGAACTTTTATTTCTGGACAAAAAACAACACCACGGTAGTTCTGCTGAAAACAGCGTCAGTCCGGGTTAGTTCCTTTCAAATCATACCAAAACCATATAAAATTGTTGTAAACATGGCATGAATACTTCATAAATTATAGATACATTGGAGATGTATCAGCTAGCTATATGTATATAGGGAGATCGATCGGTGTATGTGCATGTGTTAGAGGCAGATAAGGCCCGATGAGACAGGCAGAGAGAGAGGGATGCGGCTAGGAGGTAGTGCGAGAGGCCTACTAGATAGAGAGGGGAGGAGTGTGCGAGTGCGAGATCTATGAAAAGAGGGGCGAGAGTATGTATGTGTGTGGGACCGTATGAGAGATAGGGGGCATGGACGGTGAGAGGAGAAGAGGGAAAGTGTGTATATGTGTTAGGCATACCTAGCTAGAGAGGTAAATCGATCAGTGTGTGTTGGAGAGAAGGAGCTGGGGAGACCTATAGAGACCGTGGGAGAATGACCTAAAGAAAAATAACGAATGTGCGCGATGGAGAGAATGGTGAGGGAGGGGGGTGAGGAGGGTGTGTGCAAGAGAAAGTTAGTGCTAGCTACAAATAGAAGAGGAGTGTGTGTGGGTGTGATAGACTAAGAGAGATCATAATTAATTATAAAAGTAGGTTCATATATTTGAATAAGAAATCATGGTGTTTTAAACCCATGAATGCATGAATATAATGGTGATGTGGTGTGGTTTTGAACATGATATACTATATATATATATACATATATATATAGATATACATGTATGTATATCTATATATATATATATATATATATATATGTATATAATAACGTGTGGCTTTTTGCATATCACATCTAAATACTCTTAGGCATAGGGGCGGGACACCATATATACATTGTGTCATAAACACTTTATACATATGAAACATGGTTTAGATTTTGAAGATCTAGCTAGAGCTTGAAATGTACTATTATTTGTAATCAGCATAAAGTGGATTCAAAAATTTGAATTCGAGTTCCTATGGTACACACAGTTCATATCTAACTTGACAGTAATCATGTGGTGTGTTGTGAAGATAATATACACATGATGGTTTAACTTGACAACAATCATGACTGTAGATTCGTATTAAAATAGAGAAACGAATTCACATGTAGTTCATATTGCAGCCGGTAGTATATACATTTGGAATGCACTAAAATGTTCATTTGAGTAGGTTACATGCATTATACACCTAGCGAAATATTTTAATTGAACATAACATGGATTCAAATTTTTGAATTGCATTTGTAGTAATTCATACAGTAAAACAGGACAAGACTCGGTGTGAATTGATTTATTTATTTTTATTTTTTTGGTTGAGGGAATTGCGAATTGATATGGTACCGTACACGTTAGCCTTGTCTCGAAATTTCAACCAGCGCCTTGTTATGCCAAAATTTCAAGATATCTCTTTGTCTCTTTGTGCTCTGATGAAAACTCCCTCCTTCTCAACCTGCGCCTTGCTATCCCAAAATTACAACGCGCGCGAAAACTCCATCCTCCCACGAAATCCCAACACGCGAAATCCCCGTTCTACCCCTGAGCGGAAAGAGCCGCTAGTTCAAATTGGTGGGGGTACTTTTGTAACTTACATACATTTCAAACAAGCGCATCCCTAAGTCATGGTTTCCCCCTCCCATCCCTTGCTTTTCCCCATTCGAAAACCGAGGCCGCCAAAACCTCTCTCCACCAGCCGTGAAACCCCACCCTCCTCCGTCCGCCCCACCCCCCCCCACCGCTGCCCAGCCGGAGCCTATTCCCCGACAACGTTGTCCACCGAAACAGCTCGACGTCCCTCATCCACCGCACCGAATGAGGATCCGTCGTCGATCTCATCGTCCCGCCGGTTTGGCCGCCCCTTCCTCCACCTCCAAGGAGCTGCTCTGACAATCGCCTTGTCTATCATGGCTGCTCCATTCCCACAGCGCCGCCTTAACCAGCCGCACCGGAACCGCAGCATCCTTACCGACTCCTCGGATGAATCCGAGGCCTACTCGGCGCCACCAAAGAGGTTGTACACTCATCGCATCTTCTCCTTCACTCGACCTCACGGCGCCGCCAGTGCTCGATCCCGCTCTGCCATGGTGCGGCTCCCTCGACGCCCGCGCCGCCGGCGACATCTTTGTCACAGCCCTAGAATAATGCTTGTAATTAGTTACATCAGTGAGCATCATGCATCATGTTAAATTCAAGAAATTTGAATTGAGGAATATTTGTAAGCCTCAAAATTTTAAATAAAAGGGCAAAGAACCCTGAAAATGTATTCAAAATTTCCTAGTGTTCTTTTTAATGTTCTAAGAATTTTGGCAAAGGTTTTAAGCCCAACTATAATTTAGGAACATTTTCAAGGATTATTTTGGTCTTTGAATTTAAATCAATATTCTAATTGAGTTTGGATTTATAGTCATATAAATAGAATATAAATTCAAATGTCTCTGAAATATTTTGTATGCCTTTGGAAAACTCCAATTTTGGCAACATAAATGTTTCACGGGAATTTTGGCTCTGGTTTGAAATTGTTTGGAATTTCAAACAGTGGCAAGATTTAAATCAAAACAGAAAACATAAATAGAAAGAAAAGAAGAAACCATACTTGGCCTGCTACTGTAGCTGGCCGGCCCAGTCCACCAGATCCCAGGCGCCAGTCGTCTTCTTCCTTTGCCAGGAGGACGACGGCGTGGCGCGCACACAGGAGGCGAAGCCACCTCCTGCTTCCTTCCCCTGTCCTCGTCCGATCGCCCAGGAGATGCCCAGCTCCTTCTCTTCCTTTTCCCTCTCTTCTCGGTCTTGCCCCGCTCGTCTAGCCCCCGAACCCGAGCCTCCCAAGAGCCATCGCTCACTGTCGTTCGTCAACTGCGTGGCCACCATCGTTATTTCGCCGCTCCGCCATGTCCAGAAGCTCCCCTGAGCTCCGCCACGTCCCCTCACCAACGAACACGATCAGGGAAGTGCCAAAATGCCACCAACATCATCGTTCCCATCGCCGGCCACAAAAGACTGCCGGCGTTGATTTGCAACATACATCGCGCCCCCGAGCCTGCTCAGCCGCCGTAGAGATCGCTGTGAGCTTCTCTTCGATTTCCCCCTCTTCCTGATGTCGATTTCGTGCCCTGCTCACTGCTCCCACCATAGCCGTGAGCCCACTGCCGCCGCCGTGAACCTCGTCGTCGCTAGCAGCCCCTCGTGGCCAACCGAAGCATGCAGTCGTGCTCAGGGCTTCCACAGCAAGCCGCAGCGCGCCTTAGGTCGCTCGCTAAGTGCACCGTAGCCTCGCGCCCTTGTAAGCCATAACTGCGCCACCGCGGAACTCGACGCCGTCGACATTTCCAGCCACCCTAGCACCACCCACTGCCACCACCCGATGCGCCTCCTGGCGCTGCATCCGAAGAGCCTAGCCGCGCTTCGAACGGCCGCCGAAATCGGCCGGCCGGAGTACCTCCGCCGTCGGTTTTGGTCGCCGGTGTTAAGCCGCCGACGTGGCACACTTAATTAGTGCCAATGACCTGCTAATTAACCCCGGAGAGACTGACAGTGGGCCCCAGGCAGCTAATGTTTTGGTTAGGGTTTAATTAAACACTGTTAGTTTAACTGTGTCACTGAGCAGTGGGACCCACTGGTCAGGGTTGACCTGTCTGGCTCAGTTGACTGCTGACGTCATAATGCAATTAGCTGGATTTTCTTATATAGAAATAAATTTGAAAATTCCAAAAAAAGTTAAAACTTCTAAAAATCATAGAAAATAATCTATAACTCAGATGAAAATAATTTATATATGAAAAATGATTAGACAAATATGAAGAATATGTTTATGCCATGTTCATGCATGTTTGAACTACTTAACATCACTGTTTAGGTAAAATCATGATTAGGGTAAATTTGATAAATAGATTTGTAGTTGGAATTTAATGTAGGGTTGAATTCCACTTCAAGTAATATGACTAACTATTGCATTAGGTTAATTCAGTACCTTAACATGTCATGCCATTCATTTGGTTGTGCATTGCATTGAATGTTGTTTCCCTTGTTTGCCGGTGTTTGTTCCTTCTCGGTAGAAGACGATTCTGACATGGTGATCGTTGACATCGATGAAGAGCATTACTATCTTCAGAAGTGCCAGGCAAGCAAATCCCCCTTGAGCATTTTGATACAATCCCACTCTCTCGCTCTTGCTATCTTTTATTGCATTAGGACAACAACGATTCAACTGTTACATGTTGTGGTAGTTGAACCCATTCCTCTGCATGACCTGTCTTTGCCACAGTAAATAGTTGAAACCTCTTAGCATGAATAGGAACTGTTTGAGCCATGTTGTGACTACTCATCCATGCTTGCTTGTTATGCTAGCTATGCTTAGAGTTATGTCGGGTCTGATTCATCTGGGAATGAATTGGAATGTTGTGATCATGTTCTGATGTTGAGAGCTAAGTGTGTGAACATGATTTGGTAAAGGTAGTGATGAGAGGCCATGTAGGAGTACATGGTGAGTTGTCTCATTGAGACCGTCCTTAAGAACTTAGCTATGTGTACGTTATCCAAGACTAGCAACTACCACACATTGGGCCCTGAAATATGACCCCTCTCAACTTATTAATCGCTTGATCTCTGTCCAGGAGTTGAAACTAGTTTCTGGTGTTTGTAGGTCGTGTTATTTGTCTACCAAGTGGCACCTGGTACAGGTGCGCTTGGGACAGACTAGGCACAGTGGCACGGTGTACCAAGCGCAGTACCATCCGTCGAGGTGGACTTGGTGTCGTGCGTACGACCATCTATGGGGCCATCTAGCCCCTTTGCGGTTCGACTAGGGAGATGCGCAAGCACAAAGAGCAGAATCAGCAATCAACGCAAAGATTTTACCCAGGTTCGGGCCACCGTGAGGTGTAAAACCCTACTCCTGCTTTGTTGTATTGGATGTGTTTGAGCTCAAGTACAAGGAGCGCTACTTACCAGCAAGAGTGCGGGACGTGCAGCTACGCATGCAGACTGAGCAAAGTGTCGACCTTTGTAAAGGTTGCCCTGGCCCTCCTTTTATAGATCAAGGGGTAACCACAGTGGCAAAACAGTCTTTACATGTTGATTAGATAGACAGTGCTATCATACCTAACTCTGCCGGATTAGGTCAAATGCAATAAATGCGCCTTTAGGTGTCATGTGGAGGAGGAGCCCCGGCAAGGTTCCTGCACCGCTCGCCCAGCTACCTCCTATAATCTTGACATGCCTCCTGGACGGGTGTCATTAAAGGTAATCCTCCTTCCAGCATACTGACACGTGCCCCGACAAATCTCACCAAATTGCCTGCCCGCTCGACACCTCACTGATTAGCGACTAGCTACCCAATGAGGTGGAGCGAGGAAGGGTCAGCAAAGGCTTGCCGGCACGGAGCTTGCCGGGCCTTCAACTTGTCGGCAAGTGTTGCTTTCATCTTCAACACTAGTCAAGTGCTTCTTGATGGTTGATCTTGATATCTTCTCTTATGGTTTTGCAACCAAGCCTTGAATCTTGATGTTGGTAATCTTCCAGCAAGCCCTGGCCATCAGGAAGGCTACCACTATCTGTGCATAAGTCAGGGTATAAAATACCCATGTTTTATACACCGACACGAGCCCCTGGGCCTGGGCCACACGCGCGTCTGAAGCGTCGTTGGGCTAGGCCCAAACAATGCGCAGACACGTGGCGAAGAATTTACCGCCATAAATTTTGTGATGATGATTTCCCTATCACACGCCCACGTCACGCATTTAATGCAGGTCGCAAGAGTGGTAGACCGTAGAGGCGGTTTGTGGTAGTGCGACTGCAAAAGCGCTGCCACATCGGACAGTAAAGAGCCAGCCTCCCCGCGCCTTCCCCATAAAAAGACAACCGTGAGGAGGCGCTGCTCATTTACCCTTGCCCCTTGCTCCGTCATCTTCTTCCTCTCGCCAGAGCAGATTCCGCCGCCGCCGCCGATTCGCATCTCTTCCATATTCCTCCCTCCCTTCTGAGCCCTCATGGTGCCCAAAAAGGCCGATACGGAGGGAAAGAAACCCGCCAAGCCCGTTGACCCCAAAGCATAGAAGAGGAAGATGGATTTGGAACAGCGGCGAAGGGAAAATGCGATTTTCTCACCGTCGGTCCTGGACAAGAGCACCCTCATTGATAGATATGCGTATATGTGGGGGGGAGACACCCAGGATCATACAGCTCCAGTAGTGCTTCCTGCTGACACCAAAATTTCTGGAGATGAATATCCGTTCTTCTGCGCGTATTTCTACTGCGACTTGGTTCCCCCTATTTTGATTTCTTTATTGAGCTGATGTACACATTTGGGTTTTAACTACTGGATTTCACTCCCAATGATATGACTTGCATGTCAGTCTTTGCCCACATGTGTGAGAATTTTGTTGGAGTCGTCCCCAATGTCGATCTCTTCCGCCACTTCTTCATTCCCCGCATCGAAGGTGATGCGCTCTCCAGCAGTGTGGCATGGATTCCTCGGGCCAAGGCCAAAGGAAAATACCTTACCGGGATGCTGCATCTGAAGTGGGAAGAGTGGTGGGCAGAGTGGTGTTGGATCAAGGAGAAGGACTTTCCCAATTTCTGCTTGCCGCGCACAGAGAAGATTGACTGCGGTAAGAACTGGAGTGACTTTGGCACCAGCGACAAGAAACTTGCCCCGGTACTGAACCGGATTGCTCGTCTCAAGGCTGTCGGGCTAACCATTGAGATGGTATGAGCTGACTTCCTCCGGTGACGCATTGCGCTGCTGCAGAAGAGGCAGAGGTACACTTGGGAGTACCAAAATGCTGCTGACATCATGCGGCTATATCCAGGGCTGGGTAACAACCTCATAGTCATGCAGCATATTAGCCTTTGCCATCAGCTATTCAGAACTTCCGGCAAGTTTCACTTGCCGGACAAAGTTTTTCCACTGCACATTAATTCTGCCAAGGATTCCATCTTGGTGATGATGCCAGCGTGCAACGCTCAAGGAGTTGAAGCTGACTGGCAAGAACCATCACTCAAAGATGAAATGGCTTGGGCTTCCAACTTGACAGAGAGGGACACTTGAGAAGAGAAGGACCTCATCCGTGCCACCAGAGATGAAGAACTGGCATATATTGCCCACAGAGCTGAGGAAGCCTTGAAACCCAGCAAGGCTAGTGGTTCCCGGGCCGCGGCAACCGAAGAGGAGGAAGAGACCCCCAATGAAGAAGTTGCCAAAGAGCATCAAGAAGAGCCTGCCAGGGAAGAAGTTGCCGGTGAGCCCGAGGAAGAAGGAGATCCCCAAGCCCCAAAGTAGAAGGCGTGTGTTCTTCAGAAGGTGTCCAGCTAGGAGATAGTGCGCCCTTCTTTGTCAAGAACTGGTCCTGTCGTGAAGAAGACGACCACCAAGACTGGCCAGCAACAAGAAGTTCGCCAGCAATCAACTCGGCGTCCTCGAGCCCAATGTCCATCTTCCCGGCAAGAAGTTGCCAGAGAAGTTGGGTCTTCTCAACAGGCATCTTCGCCTCCATCGGCAATCAAGAGGGCCAAGGATTCGCCTCCGCTAGTGAGATACAACCTCTCCGTCCTCAGTGAGCCCGAAGACGAAGAGTAAGTATAATCATCTATTTTTGTCAAATCTTGATTTTATCTTGACTGTCATCTTGACTCGATTTCCTTTGTCTTCTTAGAGATATAGAACCACTCATGCACAGGGTAAAGCGAACCAGAGCTGCAACAGAACATGAGCTAGCGGCAAGCGCTGGGCAGGGGATTACATCTGCCGATGTTGCTGTTACCAGCCCCCAGCCCAGCCCCTAGCATGAGGCCGTGCTGCAGTTTCCGCTCGCGAGCACTGGCGCTGACGTTCCTTCTTCTGAGCCCAACAAGGAGATGGGAGAAGTTTGCCAGGAGGAAGAGCGCCCTGAGGCGGACCCCACCATGGTTCCTCCGTTAACCATGGTTCCAAAAAGCGCGTCTCCGGCAAGGGCCTCCGCTGATGAGCCTGTCCGCACTGAGATCGTCCCGGCAAGCGAAGCTGCCGATGACCGTGCGCCGCAACCGAGGTTGCCGGGGAAGGAATCACCCTTCCTCAACAAAAACCAACAGGTAATCCACTTGCTTCTGAGCACTCTCCAAATTTTTGTTTTCTTGAACCTGACTTGTAAATTAAATTTTCCCTTGCTCTTTGCTTTTGTTCAATCTTGCAGATCCAGCTTCTCCCAAAGAAGGAGAGATTCTTGCAGACATAGCAGAAATTGCAAAGAGCACTGCTGATGAGGCCGCCAAAATTTCTGCCGAAGAAGCCGCCAAGTCTGCTATCGAGGAGGCTGGGGAAGCTACCGGAGAACTAGAGAAGCTATCTGGCAACACACCTGCCCCCATCCAGACAGACACAGAGATGGTGTTGGTTGGCGCTGTCAAGCCAAATCCTGATTCTCAACCTGCCGCACCAATCACTCAAGTCTTGACGGACAACTTGACACTTGTCACTCTTCAACAAGGATCCGGAGCCCCTAGCTCCTCTGGTACTAGAGATCCAAGCTTTGACAACGAGATTGCCCCGATCTTAGCTCCCTTCTCCCAAAGTTCCACTGAAACAGAGAATACAGTCGACAATGCAGCAGATCTTGCCTTCCTAAAAACCATGGCTGTCGGTTTTAAGGATGTGCAAGATCGCTACAGCAAGCGTTGGGACAAACTCCAAGATGGGCACAAGTCTCTGGAGCTAGCCGAAGAGTGGCTAAAAGAGAAGGTAGAGGAGATCCGCACATGGTACAATGGGCAATCCCGCAATCTCAGGAGGCAGGAAGAAAAGCTTGCCGCTACCCAGGAGAAGGCAACAGCTTTTGTCGGCAAGCTGGCAGAGCGCGAGGCGCAGCTCAATGCCGGGGAGAAGAATCTTGCCGCACAGGAAGACGCCCTTGTCGCCAAACTCCGTGGCAAGGATGAAGAAATTGAAGAACTCCTTGAGCAAAGGACACAAGAGCTGGAGAAGAATCACAAGGAATCTATCAAGACCCAAGCTCGAGAAACTGTCGTCAAGCTCAAGGAGGCCACTGATGAAGTTGCTGCTGCCGCTGCCGCCAAGGCAGATTTGGAATCTAAAGTGAACAAGTTGAAAGAAGATCTTGCCGGCAACAATAAAAAGATCAAGGCTCTCAAAGACGAAGCACAGAAGGCAGCTTAGACCCTAGGGGAGCTGCAGACGCAGCTAGCAACCAAAAGCCAAGATCTTGACAAAGCCGCCAAGGCAGTGGATGATCAGAAAACCAAAATTGCCACCTTGGAAAAAGAACTTGAATCCGCCAAGGAAAAAGACATAATCCTGACGGAAAAGCTTGAAACAGAGGAGGCCTCCCGAGTAGATGCTGAAAACCAGTTCACCAGGCTACGCGAAGTGCTCTCCCTCTGGACCAACAGGCTCGTCAACATTGCCGAAGGTATCACTGCCCAGCTTGCCGTCATGGATATGTGGAGCTGGAGCTTCATCATCAACGACAAGGAGGCCGCCAGCGCCAGACTGACCAAATTCTTTGAGGGCCTCATTGATGCCTTGAAAACTTATCACGAAGACAGGTCTGCTTCATTCGCCAATGAATCCCAGAAGTTTGGTCGCGACGTCCTTTATAAGGTGGTCGTCAAGGTCGCATACCACAATCCTGACGGTGATCTCTCTGGGGCCTTCAAGACCTTGCCACAGAACACTGACATCATAGCCATTGACAAAGTTGTTGCTCCAATAGCCGACAAGGTCCTTCTCGTTCCCAGGCATCAAGGCGATCTTAAGAATTAGGCTTGTTGTTACATTTGTCACCAGTGCTATCATGTAAAAGACAAGTTTAATCTTAAGTTAGATCTGCACTGTGCTTGTGATGCAATGCAACTTATGCTGTTTGAATGGATGTATGCTACTTTCCTTGTTTCATCTTGTCTTTGCATGATTTCTTATACCCTACGCTTGCCAGAAGCTTGCCGGTGCACACACTCTTGCTGCAAGCGCTCGAGGAATGGATCCTTAGCATCCTACCGAAAGTGCCGCTGCCGGCAAGTTTGCCCTTGACGTTCTCAATGCGGCTACTTAAGCTGTTGAGTGGACTCAAAACAAAATAAGAGTGCAACTGATCACGACAAGGTTCCTTAGCGTGCAGGTTTCTCATACAAAGGAAAAAATCATTTAAGGAAGATTGCAACTACGACAAAGAATTTGTTTTAGAAACTTAGCTTTTTCTTTGTTGTACTTCTTGTTACAAAATGATCACTTGAATGTCATTTGGTGGTATCCACACGGTCATCCCCCCCCCCCCCGCGAAATTTGCATGCGAGGGAACCTTCTGTCCTTCTGAGAAAAAGAAAGAAGAGAAAGAAGAGGTTGGATGCCTTGACGACTCGTTAATCATCTCATACAAGGCGAAGTGTAACAAAACATCACATGTAATCATACACAAATGAAAATGTACTTTAACAAAGATTTGTGAAACACTTAGCTTTATTTCACTTATACACAGGATCTGCGCCTGGCTTTGTACAAAGGGTTACATGTCTTGCCGACAAGGCTCATACAAAAGGTGTTGCCGGGGGGCCCGGCAACTGCGCCTCAGGGGTAGAACTTGCGAAGATGCTCAATATTCCATGAGTTTTGCACTGGGATGCCATCTTCGGTCTCCAGACGGACTGCGCCAGGTCTGGTGACTCGTACTACCCAATAAGGGCCTTCCCACTTTGGCGTCAACTTGTTTGATCCCTTAGCGGATTGAACGCGCCGAAGAGCAAGGTCGCCTTCCTCAAGGCTTTGGGTATGAACTTTGTGGCTGTGGTAGCGGCGCAAAGCTTGCTAGTAGCATGCAGCATGCACAGCCGCCCGAAGACGATCTTCCTCAAGGAGCGTGGCATCATCTTGCCGCAGCTGCTTTTTCTGTGCTTCATCATAAGCAAGCACTTGAGGTGACCCGTATGTGAGTTCCGTGGGGAGCACCGCTTCTGCACCATAAACTAGGGAAAAGGGTGTATGGCCAATGGCTCGATTTGGTGTCGTCCTGAGTGACCAAAGAACCACCGGCAACTCATCAATCCAGCGCCTTCCGCACTTGTGCAGCTTGTCAAAAGTTCTTGTCTTGAGGCCTCGCGACACTTCAGCATTTGCCCTTTTCGCTTGGCTGTTGCTTCTCGAGTGAGCAACAGATGCAAAACAAATCTTGCTTCCAAGGTCTTGGATGTACTTCCTCACTGGCTCTACCTCAGGCCACTTTGTGAACTTGTCGATTGCAGCATACAAGAACTCAAAGCCCCCGGTAGCACGGGGAAAAGGACCCAAGATATCGAGCCCCCAGACCGAGAAGGGCTAGGAGAGAGGAATTATTAGAAGTGCTTGAGCTGGCTGATGTATATTCTTGGAATGGAACTGGCATGCTTCACACTTGGTTACTAGCTCAGTTGCATCCTGGAGAGCAGTGGGCCAATAGAAGCCTTGCCGGAAAGCTTTGCTGACAAGGGCCCTTGATCCTATGTGAGAACCACACATGCCTCCATGTATTTATGCCAACAGCTTCAGTCCATCTTCCCGGCAAATGCATTTCAATTTCACCCCATTTGGTCTCTTTCTGTGCCGAATATTGTCAACAAACTGGTACATACTTGACTGTCAGGCTACTTTTTTTGCTTCTTCTTGATCATCGGGAAGTTCTCCTGTTTGAAGGAAAAGGACAATTTGTTGTGCCCATGCCAAAGCTTGTGGCTCAACGACAAGGACTAAAGGCATTTCTTCGGCTGCGGGAGCGCTTGCCTCGACGGCAAGAACTTGGAGTTCTGGTCAAGGCCGCCGCTCACCGGCAAGCGCAATGTTGTCCCCGACAACTTCCTTGCCGGCGGCTTCTGGGAGCTCTGCCAGAAAATACTTGCCGGTGTTCAACTTTCTTCTTTTGTTTGATTGCATTGATGGTGTGACAGATGGTTGAGTTAAATGGAGCACAAAAATTCCCAGTTCCATAGGCAGCTTTTGGGCAGCACACTTCGATAGATGATCAGCAATGCTATTTTCCGCACGAGGGTTGTGCTCTGTTTGCAATCCGTTAAAGTGCTCTTCCAATTTTCTCACTTCTTCTACATAATCTTCCATCAATGGGCTCTGGTAATCTTTATTGACTTGCTTCACAACAAGCTGCGAGTCGCCACGGATGATCAATTTTCTGATTCCAAGGTCCACTGCGATCCTGAGACCGGCAAGGAGCCCTTCATACTCAGCAGTGTTGTTTGTAGCTTTCTCCCTGGGAAAATGCATTTGTACCACATATTTGAGATGCTCTCCGATGGGTGCGACAAGCAGCACTCCGGCACCGGCGCCTTGCAGCGAGAAGGCACCGTCAAAATACATGATCCATTCCGCAATGAACTCCGCGAAGGCTCTGCTCTGTATAGTTGAAGTACTCTCAAACTTGAGTGCAAAGCTTGACAACTCCAATGCCCACTCCACTATCCTGCCGGTGGCATCTGGATTTCTCAAGATACGCTGTAACGGAAAGCGAGTGACGATGGTAATCTCATGTGCTTGGAAGTAATGGCACAGCTTCCTCGAGGCCATGAGGAGGCCGAAAAGCAATTTCTGCACACCAGAGTACCTTGACCTAGCTCCTTGCAGAAGGGAACTAACAAAGTAAACTAGGCACTGCACCATTTTCTTCTTCGACACTACTTGCTGGTTTGCTTCATTTGCTTGCGCTGATCCTGACTTGTCGGCACCAGATTCTGCCGGAAAAGATTCCAGCTTGCCGCTTGACGGGCTTCCTGTTGCTGCTTCTTCGTCGTCGGCTTCCCTCTCTGCCACTAATGCAGCACTAACCACTTGATTTGTTGCCGCCAAGTATAGCAGCAATGGCTCTTGTGGCTTAGGCACAACTAGCATTGGCGGAGAGGAGAGGTACTTCTTCAAATCTTGCAGCGCGGCCTCCGCTTCTGGAGTCCATTTCATTAGACCTGCCTTTTTCAAAATCTTGAAAAATGGCAAGGCACGCTCAGCAGATTTGGAGATGAACCTGCTCAATGCAGCTACACAGCCGGCAAGACGTCGCACATCCTTGACGCGCTTCGGTGCTTCTATCTGCTCAATAGCTTTGATCTTGTCGGGATTGGCTTCAATTCCTCGTTGAGATACAAAGAACCTGAGAAGCTTGTCGGATGGAACACCAAACACACACTTCTCAGGATTGAGATTCAAATTTATCTTGCGGAAATTTGCAAATGTTTCTTCTAAGTCTTGAATGAGGGTTGATTTATCCTTGGTTTTGACCACTATATCATCCACATATGCTTCCACATTCCTGTGCAGCTGGGGCTCAAAATCAATCTGGAATGCTCTTGCAAATGTTGAACCAGCACTCTTTAGTCCGAAAGGCATACATACGAAGCAGTATGTGCCACATGGAGTAATGAATGCGGTTTTCTCCTCATCCTCCTTGGCCATGAAAATCTGATGGTAACCAGAATATGCATCAAGAAAGGAGAGAAAATCGCAACCGGCAGTAGAGTCAACAATTTGATCGATGCGCGGCAAAGGAAAAGGATCCTTTGGACATGCTTTGTTGATATCAGTGTAATCAATACAAAGTCTCCACTTCCCGTTTGCTTTACGTACTACAACTGGATTAGCCAACCATGTTGGATGTAGCACTCCTCTAACTAAACCTGCCGCTTCTAACTTTTTTATCTCTTCGGCAATAAACTATTACCGTTCCAAAGCTTGCTTCCTGACCTTCTGCTTGACGGGCCGAGCGTGAGGACAAACGGCAAGGTGGTGCTCAATTACCTCCCTGGGAACACCGGGGATGTCAGATGGTTGCCATCCAAACACATCGACATTCGCCCGCAGGAAGGCAACAAGCGTGCTTTCCTATTTGCTGTCAAGAGTGGCACTGACGATGAAGGTACCACCTGTGCCATCCTCCTTCGCCGACACCTTCTTGGTTCCTGGTGGAGTAGCTTTGGATTTCTTGTTCTGGGTGGTAGAGCTCTCCGGCACGTCATCAACGGGTGCGCAACACTCCAAAGAGGTGTGCTTCCCGGAGGCCTTGTCGGAGTTCTTGTCGTTTTTCTTGCTCTTCTTTTTGTCAACAGGAGCAGGTGCCTTGACGGCAGATGCTGCAATTGCTTCTCTATAAAGCTTGTCAACGCAAATGACTGCATCTTTCTTGTCGGAGTTGATACTGATGACACCCATCGGCCCTGGCATCTTGAGCATGTTGTAGGCATAATGTGATGCTGACATAAACTTCGCCAAGGCTGGGCAGCCAAGAATTCCATTATACGGCAAGGGAATCTTAACCACATTGAAGACAATCTTCTCTGTTCTATAATTCAACTCGCCGCCAAATGTTACCGGCAGGGTAATCTTTCCCTTGGGCTAGCTCCTTCCCGGATTGACCCCTTGAAATGTGCCCATCTGCTTGAGATCTTCATCGGGAATCTGTAGCCTTTTAATGACATCTGGTGAAATCAAGTTCAGGCCGGCCCCACCATCAACCAACATTTTCGTGACTTGGAGATTGCGTATCATTGGTGAAACCAACAACGACAAGCACCCGACCGCAGTTGTGCGATCAGGGTAATCCTCTGCATCGAAAATGATGGGCGTGTGGGACCATTTAAGTGGTTTCTGAGCGCCCATTGCCGGTTCTGCTGCATTGACCTCACGCGCCCACTGCTTGAGTTGGTGGTGGGAGGAGTGCAAGGATGCACCTTCATCAATGCACATGGCTTCAGTTGCTTTCTGTAACTCTTGTTCGTTGGACTCATCTTCGTCCTCGTAATCATCCTCATCTTCCTCCTTCTTATCACGGCCTCGAGTAGGCTTCTTCTTCTGCTGTTTGGCCTTGCCGCAGTGGCCTCCTCGGCCACCATGACCTTTCTTGCTGGATCCCCCAGCACCGTCTTGGCCTTTCTCCTTGTCGCGCTTTTCATATTCAGCCTTCTGCTTTTCGGCAAGTTGTTCAACCTGCTGGCACTCTTGGAGGTCATGGCCTTTGGTGCAGTGAATCTTGCAATATGGCCTGTCGGTCTTGCCGGCTTTCTCGCCCACCGTAGCTTCCAGACAATCAGTGCATACAGCAATTTCCTTGCTGGAACTATCTGTTTTAGCCTTCTTGGCGGCGATAGCGTTGCCGGAGCCCTCAACGGCCATGACTGTCTTGCACTTGTGCTTTCTGTTGCTCTTTCAGCCCTTTTTCTTTGGGGTGGTGGCATCGTCATCTTCGAAATTGACTTTGGCACCAGCGTCCTCCCCAGGAAGTCTCCTTCCTTCTTCAGCGCGCACACATTTGTCCGCCAACGCATAAAGCTCATTGATGGTTTTTGGTAGTCGGATGTTCATCCTCTCTCGCATCCTTCGATGGCGCACATTTTTGTGAAAGGTAGCAATCACAGCAGCGGGGTGCACATCAGGAATGTTATGGTGCACGCAGCTGAATCTCTGTATGTACTTCTGCAAAGACTCACCATCTCTTTGTGGGATTACGTGTAGATCATTGGCTGACCGCGAAGCTTGTGGCCTCCGGTGTAAGCACCAATAAATTCATTGTACAAATCAGACCATAAAGAAATGGAGCCTTCCGGCAAGTTCATCAGCCAAGATCTCACATTGGGCTTGAATACCAATGGAAAATAGTTGGCGAGAACTTTCTCATCTCGTGCCCCGGCAGCTTGTACAGCGATCGTATAGATGCCCAAGAACTCTACCGGGTTGAGTTTGCCGTCAGACTTCTTCGGCAACCCTGGCTTGAAGGCCCGGGTTGATCGCCAGCGGACTTCCCGCAGCTCATGAGTGAAGGCCGGGCATCCAACCTCGTAAGGCAGATACCCCCTAACCTCGGGCGGAGGCTCATCAACAACTGGGCCGTTGCGCACGTCAGATTGACCGCGCGCCTCCCGGCGCCGTTCAATGGTAGTGCAGGCATCCACCACCCACCTATCACGCAGCACTTGATGCTGGTCTTGTTGCACTCATGGATCCGAAGAAGCCATCGACATCTCAACAAACTCGATGGATCGGTGAGTCTTTCGCAGTTGTTGAGGTTGTTGCTGCGAAGGTGACTGCACCATCGACGCGGCACCTTGCTACTTGTAGTCTGCGTTGGTATTTCCCCGAATAGGAGAGGATGATGCAGTACAGTAGAGATAAGTATTTCCCTCAGTTAAGAACCAAGGTTATCAATCCAGTAGGAGAACCAAGCAAAATTCCGTTAAGCGCACCTGCACACACAAGATCAAACACTTGCACCCAACGCAAATAAGAGGGTTGTCAATCCTCTTAGCGATATTTGCAAGGATTAAATCTTATCGAGGTAAATAGATAAATGAAAATACTAATTAAAATAAAAGTAAATAAATTGCAGCAAAGTATTTTTGGGTTTTTAATATATGATAAAGTAGACCCGGGGGCCATAGTTTTCACTACAGGCTTCTCTCTCAAACCCATAGCATACGGTGGGTAAACAAATTACTGTTGGGCAATTGATAGAAAAGCAAATAATTATGACGGATTCATGGCAATGATCATGTATATAGGCATCACGTCCAAGACAAGTAGACCGACTCCTGCCTACATCTACTACTATTAATCCACCCATCGACCGCTATCCAGCATGCATCTAGGGTATTAAGTATGAAACAGAGTAACGCCTTAAGCAAGATGACATGATGTAGACAAAGTAAACTCAAGCAATATGATTAAACCCCATCTTTTTATCCTTAATGGCAACAATACAAATACGTGTCATGTCCCCTTCTGTCACTGGGATTGAGCACCTCAAGATTGAACCCACTACAAAGCACCTCTCCCATTGCAAGACAAATCAATCTAGTAGGCCAAACCAAATCGATAGATCGGAGAGAAATACAAAGATATAATAATCATGCATAAAAGAGTTCAGAGAAGACTCAAATATTTCTCATGAATAATCTGATCATAAACTCACAATTCATCGGATCCCAACAAACACACCGCAAAAGAAGATTACATCGGATAGAACTCCAAGAACATCGAGGAGAACATGGTATTGAAGATCAAAGAGAGAGAGAAGAAGCCATCTAGCTACTAGCTATGGACCCGTAGGTCTATGGTAAACTACTCACACATCATCAAAAGGGCAGCAAGGTTGATGAAGAAGCCCTCCATGATCGATTCCCCCTCCGGCAGAGTACCAGAAAAGGCCTCCAGATGGGATCACGGAAGAACAGAGGCTTGCGGCGGCGGAAAGGTTTTCTCTTCTATCCCTCTGGTATACGGGGAATATTTTAGAATTTATAGCATTGGAATTAGGTCAGGAGGTGCCACGAGGGGCCCACAAGCCGGGGGGGCGCGCCTTACCCCCCTGGGCGCGCCCTCCAGGCTTGTTGCCTCCTCGTGACTCTTCTGGTCTTCTCCCAAAGCTTCGTGGGTCTCTTCTGGTCCAGAAAAAATTAATCCAATTTTTTTTCTCGTTTGGACACTTTTTGATAATGATTTTCTGAAAAGGCAAAAACAAGCAGAAAACAGCAACTGGCACTTGGCACTGGGTTAATAGGTCAGTCCCAAAAAATGATATATAATGGCATATAATTGCATTTAAAACATCCAAGATTGATACTATAATAGCATGGAACAATCAAAAATTGTAGATACGTTGGAGACGTATCAAGCATCCCCAAGCTTAATTCCTGCTCGTCCTCGAGTAGGTACATTATAAAAACAAAAAAATTCATGTGGAATGCTACCTATCATGTTTCATCATGTAATCTTTCTCTTACGGTATGAACAATAAGATCCGAATGATTCAAAGCAATAGTCTATAATTTGATATAAAGACATCAATACTCAGGCATACTAATAAACAATCATGTCTTTCAAAATAAAAATGCTAAAGAACGTTATCCCTACAAAATCATATAATCCTGTCATGCTCCATCTTCTTAAGACAAAGTATTTATCATGCACTACCCCGATGACAAGCCGAGCAATTGGTTCAAACTTTTTAACGCGCTTCAGCTTTTTCAACTCCCACGCAATGCATGAGCGCAAGCCATGGATATAGCACTATGGGTGGAATAGAGTGTGGTGGTAGAGATAAATAAGAGAAGTCAAAAATAAGAAGATAGTCTCACATCGACGAGGCTAATCAATGGGCTTTGGAGATGCCCATCAATTGATGTCAATGCGAGGAATAGGGATTGCCATGCAACGGATGCACTAAGAGCTATAAGTGTATGAAAGCTCAACATGAAAACTAAGTGGGTGTGCATCCAACTTGCTTGCTCATGAAGACCTCGGGCATTTGAGGAAGCCCGTCATCAGAATATACAAGCCAAGTTCTATAATGAAAAATTCCCACTAGTATATGAAAGTGACAAAATAGGAGACTCTCTATATGAAAAACATGGTGCTACTCTGAAGCACAAGTGTGGAAAAAGGATAGTAACATTGCCCCTTCTCTCTTTTCTCTCATTTCATTTTTTTTGTGGGCTCTCTTCGGCCTCTTTTTTTTTCGTCCGGAGTCTCATCCCGACTTGTGGGGGAATCATGGTCTCCATCATCCTTTCCTCACTGGGACGATGCTCTAATAATGATGATCATCACACTTTTATTTACTTATAACTCAACATTACAACTCGATACTAGAACAAAGATATGACTCTATATGAATACCTCTGGCAGTGTACCAGGATGTGCAATGATGCTAGCGTAACATGTATAAAAATGATGAATGGTGGCTGAGCCACAAATACTATGTCAGCTATATGATCATGCAAAGCAATATGACAATGATGATGTGTGTCATAAAAATGGAATGGTGGAAGTTGCATGGCAATATATCTCGGAATGGCTATGGAAATGCCATGATAGATAGGTATGGTGGCTGTTTTGAGGAAGATATAAATAGGCTTATGTGTGATAGAGCGTATCATATCATGGGGTTTTGATGCACCGGCAAAGTTTGCACCAACTCTCGATGTGAGAAAGGGCAATGCACGGTACCGAAGAGGCTAGCAAATTGCGGAAGAGTGAGAGTGCGTATAATCCATGGACTCACATTAGTCATAAAGAACTCACATGCTTGTTGTGAAAGTTTATTAGCCCTCAAAGCAAAGTACTACTACGCATGCCCCTCGGGGGATAGATTGGTAGGACAAGTCCATCGCTCGTCCCCGACCGCCATTCATAAGGTAGACAATCAACAATAAATCATGCTCCAACTTCTTAGCATAACGACAGATCATACGTGTATGATTTGGGAATCACAAACCTTAACACCAATATTATTACTAAACCACAATTATCTACTAATACCTCCCACATATTACCATCTTAATATCACAAAACTATTGCATGGAATCAAACTTATCATATTCAGTGATCTACATGAAATTTTTTATTATATCCCTCTTGAATACCTATCATATCAGAACCAAATTCATAACCCGTGCATATTACCATTGCTAATTATTAGACTCTCAAAAAGATATAAGTGAAGCATGAGAGTGCAACTATTTCTTTAAAATATAACCACCACCGTGCTCTAAAAGATATAAGTGAAGCACTAGAGCAACTGCCTAGCTCAAAAGATATAAGTGAAGCACGTAGAGTATTCTAACAAATCATGAATAATGTGTGTCCCCCTCAAAAAGGTGTGTTCAGCAAAGATGATTGTGACAAACTAAAAAGCAAACAAACTATATAACAAGACGCTCCAAGCAAAACACATATCATGTGATGAATAAAAATATAGCTCCAAGTGAGTTACCGATAGATTGTAGACGAAAGAGGGGATGCCTTCCGGGGAATCCCCAAGCTTAGACACTTGATTCTTCCTTGAATATTACCTTGGGGTGCCTTGGGCATCCCCAAGCTTAGGCTCTTGCCGCTCCTTATTCCTTTATCCATCGTAGTCTCACCCAAAACTTGAAAACTTCAGCACACAAAACTCAACAGAAACTTCGTGAGATCCGTTAGTATAACAAACAAATCTTAAACTTTAGGTACTGTTGTAAATTGATTCATATTTAATATTGGCATAATTCTACTATACTCCAACTTCTCCATGACTCATACCCCCCGATATGATCCATAGATTCATCAAAATAAGTGAACTATGCAACAAAAACAGAATCTGTCTAAAACAGAATAGTCTGTAAAGACCTGAATTAACATCATACTTCTGTAACTCCAAAAATTCTGATAAATTAGGAAAACGTGGTAAATTCATATATCAATACTGTGTAAAAAATTCAGAAGGTTCTGACGCTCCAGTGAAAAAAAAATCCAGCACTGGACGCAAAAGTTTCTGTTTTCCAACAACATCTATCATACTATCTTCCAAATCATCCCAAAGGCATTACTTGGCACAAACACTAATTAAAACATAAAAACACAATCATAACAGAGGCTATAATTGTGTAAACACTCAAGAACAGAAGGTAAAAGCAAAATTTTATTTTATTCATTGGGTTGCCTCCCAACAAGCGCTATTGTTTTATGCCCCTAGCTAGGCATAATGCATAGTTTCAAGTGTTGTCATCCTTCAAGTTAATTCCATAGGTGGACCTTATAATAGATTCATATGGTGCTTTAATTCTCTTTCTAGGTAAGTGTTACATCCCTTTCTTAAGTGGAAATTGAAATCTTATATTACCTTCTTTCATATCAATAATAGCATCAATCGTTCGTAGAAAAGGCCTACCAAGTATTATGGGGCAAGAAGGATTGCATTCAATATCAAGAACAATAAAGTCCATGGGCACATAATTTATATTTGCAAGAATAATCACACCATTTATTCTACCCAATGGCCTTTTAATAGTAGAATCGGCAAGATGCAAATTAAGGGAACAAGGATCCATGTCGGTGAGACCTAGCACATCACACAAAGACTTCGGTATAGTAGAAATGCTAGCACCAAGATCACAAAGAGCATTAGATTCATAATATTTAATTTTGACTTTAATAGAAGGTTCCCATTCATCTTGTAATTTTCTAGGAATTGAAACTTCCAACTCAAGTTTTTCTTCATGTGCTTTCATCATGGCTTCTACGATGTGTTTAGTGAAAGCTTTATTTTGTTCATATGCATTTGGTGAATTAATCATGGATTGCAACAAGGAAATCCACTCAATCAAAGAACAACTATCATAATTAAAGTCCTTGTAATCCAAAGTAGTGGGTGCATTACTATTTAAAGTTTTGACCTCTCCAACCCCACTTTTTCATTTTTATCATTAAGATTATCACCCTCCAAGCAAGTGGGACTCCTTCTATCTAAAGTTGACTCTTATTCAGTCCCTTTTTCATCAAGTTTTATGTTACTAAATAATGATTCAATAGGAGTGACACCAATCATTTTAATATCTTCATCATTACTACAATAGAAACCGGGTGGAATCGCTTTTTCTAGAAATTCCTGCTTAGCTCTCAACCTAGCGGTCCTTTCTTTACTTTCATTAATGGAGACATAGATAGCTTTAATAGACTCATTTATATCATGCTTGGGTGGCAAAATTTTAGTTTTGAGATTTTCCACATCATGAGCAATTCTATCCATGTTCCTAGTCAATTCATCAATTCTATTCAATTTTTCTTCTATAATAGCATTGAAATTCTTTTGCAAACTAATAAATTCTTTAATATTACTTTCAAGATCAGAGGGCATCCTATTATTATTATTATAAGAATTATCATAGGGATTGCCATAATTATTAGAGGAATTTCCAGGAAACGGTCTAGGATTGAAATTACCCCTATAAGCATTATTGTTGAAATTATTTCTAGAGATAAAATTCACATCAATAGCATCATTATTTTGCTCAATCAAGGTAGACAATGGCACATCATTAGGATCAATATGAGCATTTTTACTAGCAACCAATTTTAGTAAAGCATCCATCTTATCACTCAAAGTATTAATTTCTTTAACAGAATTTACCTTCTTACCAGTTGGAGTTCGTTCAGTGTGCCATTGAGAATAATTTGTCATGATATTATCAAGAAGTTTTGTATCTTCTCCCAATGTAATTTCCATAAAAGTACCACCTGCGGCAAAGTCTAGCAGATTTCTAGAGACAAAGTTTAGTCCTCCATAAAAATTTTGTATGATCATCCATAAATTTAAGCCATGAGTTGGGCAATTTCTTATCATTAATTTCATTCTCTCCCAAGATTGTGCAACATGTTCATTCTCAAGTTGCTTAATATTCATGATTTTATTTCTTAAAGAAATAATCTTAGCGGGAGGAAAATACTTGCTAATAAAAGCATCCTTACACTTATCCCAAGAATCAATACTATTTCTAGGCAAGGATGAGAACCAAGTTTTAGCGTGATCTCGTAGTGAGAAAGGAAATAATTTTAATTTTACAATATCATTATCCACATCTTTTTTCTTTTGCATATCACAAAGCTCAATGAAAGTATTTAGATGGGATGCAGCATCTTCATTAGGACTACCAGAAAATTGTTCTTTCATAACAAGATTAAGCAAAGCAGCATTAATGTCACACGACTCTGCACTAGTGGCGGGAGGAGCAGTAGGAGTACTAATAAAATCATTATTATTAGTATTGGAAAAGTCACACAATTTTGTATTTTCTTGAGACATCGCGACAAAGCAAGCAAACTAGTAAACAAGCAAATAAAAAATAATTTTGTGTTTTTGTAAAAAAAAATAGAAGTGAGGGAGATGAAAACGAGAGGCAAATGCAAATAAAAGTCAAATAAAATAAATGCAAGTGGATGATAGTTTGTGCGAAGGTACATGGTAATTTTGATGATGTCTCCCCGGCAACGGCGCCAGAAATTCTTCCTGCTACTTGTAGTCTGCGTTGGTATTTCCCCGAAGAGGAGAGGATGATGCAGTATAGTAGAGATAAGTATTTCCCTTAGTTAAGAACCATGGTTATCAATCCAGTAGGAGAACCAAGCAAAATTCCGTTAAGCGCACCTGCACACACAAGAGCAAACACTTGCACCCAACGCAAATACGAGGGTTGTCAATCCTCTTAGCGATATTTGCAAGGATTAAATCTTATCGAGGTAAATAGATAAACTAAAATACTAATTAAAATAAAAGTAAATAAATTGCAGCAAAGTATTTTTGTGTTTTTAATATATGATAAAGTAGACCCAGGGGCCATAGTTTTCACTAGAGGCTTCTCTCTCGAACACATAGCATACGGTGTGTAAACAAATTACTGTTGGGAAAATGATAGAAAAGCAAATAATTATGATGGATTCATGGCAATGATCATGTATATAGGCATCATGTCCGAGACAAGTAGACCGACTCCTGTCTGCATCTACTACTATTACTCCTCCCATCGACCGCTATCCAGCATGTATCTAGGGTAGTAAGTATGAAACAGAGTAACGCCTCAAGCAAGATGACATGATGTAGACAAAGTAAACTCAAGCAATATGATTAAACCCCATATTTTTATCCTTAATGGCAACAATACAAATACGTGTCATGTCCCCTTCTGTCACTGGGATTGAGCACCGCAAGATTGAACCCACTACAAAGCACCTCTCCCATTGCAAGACAAATCAATCTAGTAGGCCAAACCAAATCGATAGATCGGAGAGAAATACAAAGCTATAATAATCATGCATAAAAGAGTTCAGAGAAGACTCAAATATTTCTCATGAATAATCTGATCGTAAACTCACAATTCATCGGATCCCAACAAACACACCGCAAAAGAAGATTACATCGGATAGAACTCCAAGAACATCGAGGAGAACATTGTATTGAAGATCAAAGAGAGAGAAGAAGTCATCTAGCAACTAGCTATGGACCCGTAGGTCTGTGGTAAACTACTCACACATCATCGGAAGGGCAGCCAGGTTGATGAAGAAGCCCTTCGTGATCGATTCCTCCTCCGGCAGAGTACGGGAAAAGGCCTCCAGATGGGATCACCGAAGAACAGAGGCTTGCGGCGGCGGAAAGGTTTTCTCTTCTGTCCCTCTGGTATACGGGGGATATTTCAGAATTTATAGCGTTGGAATTAGGTCAGGAGGAGCCACGAGGGGCTCACAAGCCTGGGGGCACGCCTGCCCCCCTGGGCGCGCCCTCCAGGCTTGTCGCCTCCTTGTGACTCTTCTGGTCTTCTCCCGAAGCTTCATGGGTCTCTTCTGGTCCAGAAAAAATTAATCCAAAGTTTTTTTCTCGTTTGGACACTTTTTAATAATGATTTTCTGAAAAGACAAAAACAAGCAAAAAACTGCAACTGGCACTGGGCACTGGGTTAATAGGTTAGTCCCAAAAAATGATATATAATGGCATATAAAACATCCAAGATTGATACTATAATAGCATGGAACAATCAAAAATTATAGATACGTTGGAGATGTATCACACCTCTGGTGCGGCCATCAGTTGGTGCTGTCGTCGGACGCCGTGAAGGTCCCGCCTGCTGAGAGTTGCTGGCTTCAGCAAACCCAATGAGACTCTGTATGGTGGCCCTCCACTCATCCATCTTGTCGGCAGCCAGAGGGAAATTCAATAGCATATGCGCCCGCGCCATGGCTTCTGCTGTCATGGCTGGCATGGCCAGGAGCGAAGCGCGTGACATTGCTCGACTCCTGGCTAAACCAGAAGGAACTCTGTCCCATGCTTGCTGCTGTGGCGCATGTTCGCCGGCGTGCTGACGCGGTTGCGGTGGTGCCTAAAGATCATGTGGCTGATCTACAGTTGTCTTGCCATGTGGCCGTTGTCGTCCAGAACCACTAGCGCCGTTCGGAGTCGCGTTGCGCCCATCTTGCTATGGTCGCGGTGTGCGTCCTGACGTGGCCCATCTTGCGATGGTCGCGGTGTGCGTCCTGACGTGGCATCCTTAGATGCTGCAACGGCTGGATCTTGGCTTGCGCCGGTGATGACCCACAAGTATAGGGGATCAATCGTAGTCCTTTCGCTAAGTAAGAGTGTCGAACCCAATGAGGAGCAGAAGGAAATGACAAGCGGTTTTCAGCAAGGTATTCTCTGCAAGTACTGAAAGTAGCGGTAACAGATAGTTTTGGCAGCAAGATAATTTGTAAGAAGTAACAAGTAACAAGTATAATAAAGTGCAGCAAGGTGGCCCAATCCTTTTTATAGCAAAGGACAAGCCGGAACGATCTCTTATAATAAGCAAAGCGTTCTCGAGGACACATGGGAATTTCATCTAGTCACTTTCATCATGTTTGTTTGATTCACGTTCGCTACTTTGATAATTTGATACACTTTACCTTTGTTGATTTCCCAATCTTCAGAGTTACATTTAATTCTTTCCAGAAGATCCCATCTGAATTCAATAGTTTTCTTCATAAAGGAACCAGCAGAAGAAGTATCGAGCATGGATTGATCATTATGAGAAAGCCGAGCATAAAGGTTTTGAATAATTATTTCTCTTGAGAGCTCATGATTGGGGCATGTGTGCAACATATACTTAAGCCTACCCGAAGCTTGAGCAATACTTTCTCCTTCACGAGGCCAAAAATTATATATATAATTCCGATCACGATGAACCAAATGCATAGGATAAAATTTCTGGTGAAATTCCAGCTTCAACCGGTTCCAATCCCATGTTTCAGTATCATCACATAGCCTATGCCATGTCAATGCCTTATCCTCCAAAGATAAAGGGAATAATTTCTTCTTAACTCCATCTCTGGATAGACCTGCAAGCTTAAACAATCCACAAATTTCATCCACATATATCAAGTGCATATCAGGATGCACCGTTCCATCTCCTGCATAAGGATTAGCTAGCAGTTTCTGTACCATACCCGCAGGAATTTCATAATAAATATTTTTAGTAGGTTCAGTAGGTTGAGGGGCAACTCTCAATGCTTCTGGTCAAGGTGAGGATACCCCGAACAAGCCCCTCAAAGGATTACTTTCCATAGTGACTAGTGACAGTAAATTTCAGCACGTAATATAAATGTTTCCTTACCAAATTCCACTCACCAAAGGCGCTTCACTCCCCGGCCACGGCACTAGAAAAGAGTCTTGATGACCCACAAGTATAGGGGATCAATTGTAGTCCTTTCGATAAGTAAGAGTGTCAAACCCAACGAGGAGCAGAAGGAAATGACAAGCGGTTTTCAGCAAGGTATTCTCTGCAAGTACTGAAAGTAGCAGTAACAGATAGTTTCGGTAGCAAGATAATTCATAACAAGCAACAAGTAACAAGTATAATAAAGTGCAGCAAGGTGGCCCAATCCTTTTTATAGCAAAGGACAAGCCGGAACGATCTCTTATAATAAGGAAAGCATTCTCGAGGACACATGGGAATTTCATCTAGTCACATTCATCATGTTTGTTTGATTCGCGTTCGCTACTTTGATAATTTGATATGTGGGTGGACCGGTGCTTGGGTGCTATTCTTACTTGAACAAGCCTCCCACTTATGATTACCCCCTCTCGCAAGCATCCGCAACTACGAAAGAAGAATTAAGATAACTCTAACCATAGCATGAAACATATGGATCCAAATCAGCCCCTGACGAAATAGTACATAAACTAGGGTTTAAACTTCTGTCACTCTAGCAACCCATTATCTAATTACTACTCGACAATGCCTTCCCTTAGGCCCAAAGATGTTGAAGTGTCATGTAGTCGACATTCACACGACACCACTAAAGGAAGCAACAACATACATATCATCAAAATATCGAACGAATACCAAATTCACATGATTACTTATGACAAGACTTCTCCCATGTTCTCAAGGACAAAAGTAACTACTCACAAATCATATTCATGTTCAAGATCAGAGGGGTATTGAATAGCATTAAGGATCTGAACATATAATCTTCCACCAAATAAACCAACTAGAATCAACTACAAGATGTAATCAACACTACTAGCAACCCACATGTACCAATCTGAGGTTTTGAGACAAAGATTGAATACAAGAGATGAACTAGGGTTTGAGATGAGATGGTGCTGGTGAAGATGTTGATGAAGATTGGTCCTCCCACAATGAGAGGATCGTTGGTGATGTCGATGGCTTTGACTTCCCCCTCCTGGAGGGAAGTATCCCCGGTGGAATCGCTCCGCCGGAGAACAAAATAGCTCCTGCCTAGGTTCCGCCTAGAGATGGCGGCGCTTCATCCCGAAAGTCTTCTTCTCATTTTTTTCTAGGGCAAATGGCTTCATATATCACAAGGAGGGGGTCGTAGGCCTGCCAGGGGCCCCACAAGCTCGGGGGCGCACCCAGGGGGATAGGGCGCGCCCCCAGGCTTGTGGCTTCCTGGTGGGCCCCCTCCTGGTAATTCTTTTGCCAGTATTTTTTATATATTCAAAAATAATTCTCCATAAATTTTTAGGTCATTTGGAGTTGTGCAGAATAGCTATCGCTATTTCATCCCTTTCCGGTCCAGAACTCCAGCTGCCGGCAATCTCCCTCTTCATGTGAATCTTGCAAAATAAGAGAGAAAAGGCATAAGAATTGTACCATAAAGTGAAATAATGATTAAAAACATATTAATTAACAATTGGAAATCATGATGCAAATTGGACGTATCGGCCGGTCCGGGCGGTGTTGCTCCGGTGACTCCGCTCACTGGTGCGTCGAGGTGGCAGGAGTTGGCCATCCGCGCCACCCGCACCGTTGTGGCTTCGATCGCCGGATTGGCAAGGAAGCTGAGGGTTCGTGTTGTGCGCTCCACCTGCTACAACTGTGCTGGCTATGCCGCCTGCACCGGTCACACCTTTCGCGCCGCCTGTGCCGGTCGCGCCTCCTGCGCCGGCTGGATCATCTACGCTGCCTGTGGGCACCTGCGACGGAAGCTTGGAAGTCGATGGAGCTGCTGCTGATGCGTCCTTCTTCTTGGGCACCATCGAAGATGATGATGATGATGAAGCTGACGCATAGAATGCTGAATTAGGTTCGTGCAAGCGATCCCCTACCTGGCGCGCCAAAGATGTCATGCGTACGACCATCTATGGGGCCATCTAGCCCCTTTGCAGTTTGACTAGGGAGATGCGCAAGCACAAAGAGCAGAGTCAACAATCAATGCAAAGATTTTAACCAGGTTCGGGCCATCATGAGGTGTAAAGCCCTACTCCTGCTTTGTTGTATTGGATGTGTTTGAGCTCAAGTACAAGGAGCGCTACTTGCCGGCAAGAGTGCAGGAAGTGCAGCTATGCATGCAGAATGAGCAAAGTGTCAACCTTTGTAAAGGTTGCCCTGGCCCTCCTTTTATAGATCAAGGGTTAACCACAGTGGCAAAACAATCTTTACATGTTGATTAGATAGCCAACAGTGCTATCATACCTAACTCTGCCAGGTTAGGACAAATGCAATAAATGCGTCGTTAGGTGTCATGTGGAGGAGGAGCCCCGGCAAGGTTCCTGCACCGCTCGCCCAGCTACCTCCTATAATCTTGACACGCGTTCTGGACGGGTGTCATTAAAGGTAATCCTCCTTCCAGCAATGCTGACACGTGCCCCGACAAACCTCACCAAACTGCTACCCGCTCGACACCTCACTGATTAGCGACTAGCTGCCCGATGAGGTGGAGCAAGGAAGGGTCAGCAAAGGCTTGCCGGCACGGAGCTTGCCGGGCCTTCAACTTGCCGGCTCATGCCTTGCCGGCAAGTATTGCCTTCATCTTCAGCACTAGTCAAGTGCTTCTTGATGGTTGACCTTGATATCTTCTCTTATGGTTTTGCAACCAAGCCTTGAATCTTGATGTTGGTAATCTTCCGGCAAGCCCTGGCCATCAGGAAGGCTACCACTGTCTGTGCATAAGTCAGGGTATAAAATACCCATGTTTTATACACCGACACTTGGGAACCCTGCACACATCGTTTGGGGCCGTGATGGAAACTTCAGCCGGACTTCCCTTGCGGGTTCAGCCTCAGATAGGTGATAAACCTGGACTAGAGTTTTGTGTGGTTAGTCAGGTTGTGGTCGACACCCTCGCCAGGCTTCCGCTTGAAGGTTGCCGAGATACATGACGTGTATATGGTGGTAAGTGGTGGGAGCGTGTGTGAAGAAGTACACCCTTGCAGGGTAAAATGATCTATTCGAATAGCCGCGTCCTCGGATATGGAATACTTGGAGACTTATATGGTTCATAGACAAGTTGAAATGGATACCCTAAAATGTGCAAGATAAGTGTGAGTGCTATGGATGGACTTCTCGTAGGGAGACGGGAGCGGATCCATAGTGGTGTATTGATGTGGTGACTATGTGGACTCGTGTGCGGTTTCTCACCTCAAAGAAATTACTGGTAGTCGTAGTATAGGATAGCCACTGAGTCAAAGCTGGCTTGCTGCAGTTAAACTCCACCACCCCCTCCATTGATACCTAATGCATAAGTAGTTAGTTCTGATGTAAGTCTTGCTGAGTACCTTTGTACTCACGGTTGCTTAATTATTTTTGTCCAAAGGAGACTTCAGTCTCACTAGTAGTTCCACATGGGCTTCGATGAGTAGCTTGGGAATCCCAGATAGAGGTCTGGTTCCTATGGATGGTCTTGTAGGTAGTCAGGCTTCCCAGCCTTTTTCTTTTGTAGTTGTTTGTACTCAGACCTGTTATGCATCTGTTGCTTGTATGACTTTGTATGTTGGGTCATGAGACCCATGATTGTAATATCATGCTATGTATGGCTCCTCGGAGCCTTTTAAATAAATACTTTGAGTCGTAGAGTTATGTTGTGATGCCATGTTGTATCTACACATATCGTGCATATTGTGTGTATGTTTGAAATGCATTGGTATGTGTGGGATTCGACACCTAGTTATCTGCCTTTGGTAGCCTTTCCTATAGGGAAATGCCTCCTAGTGCTTCCACTAAGCCCTGGTAGTTCGCCACTGCTCCAGAACACATGGATTGACTGGCATGTATCCTTCTTTGCTCTTGTGTCTGTCCCTACGGGGAAATGTCACACGGTGTTTTACTGGAGTCCTTGTAGCTTGCTACGAATCGGTTGCACACGCTGATGACCGACACATGCATTGCTGGGTTACGTATGCATGTCCCTGTACGTTTGTGCCACCTTGGTTTATGACTAGTCATGTCGACCCTGGTTCTCTGTCATATGGATGCTAGCATCACAATCATATACGTGAGCCAAAAGACGTAAACGGTCCCGGCCAAGGTAAAGGCGGCAGCCATGGGTTACCGTGCGTGAGGCCGCAAAGTGATATGATGTGTCTTATGCTAGATTAGTGTGACTTAGGATCGGGGTCCTGACAGCTTTGGTATTAGAGCCTGACTGCCTGTAGGATTACCAAGCCAAACTAGTCAAAGTCGAGGCTAGAAATGCTTTAGTTATATAGGGGAATTGATTGTGGAAGGGAACGTAAGGCTCTTTTTACTACTTATCCTATGTCCCTCTGATTCTGAGTCACCCTCTTCTTTTCTACGGGGTTTAAGAACTAGGCTCCCCATCTATATATCAGGATGATGAGTTACTATTCTGTAGTCTTTTAGTTGTCGTCTTCTTGGATCGGTATTTCTATAAGAATTCGGTACTATGTTGTCAGTTGTCTTGCAGGTTGTCTCATATTTCATGCCCGTACAGCCGTTATGTTGTCCGAGTTATCCAAGGTTTCTAAATAGTTTGATGCGTTTGCAAATCATTTCTTCCCGTTCCGATGCCTTTTTGGCCAGACTAAACACACAAATTATTGTGTTGGGGTATTCCATTACCTTAACATATTTGTTGAAGTTAATAGGAAACCATGTTATCTTAAGTGAACCACCCAGAGGTTCGGCCGTTGTGTTGTATCTCTAGTGTGATAATTCTGGCCATCATTTTCGAAAGCATCTCGTGATGTTATTTAGTGAGTAGGTATTCTATTTCTGGGTTCTTGAACCCATGATTCATTCCTCTTATCTCTTTTGTTAGTGATTGTTTCTTCTTTAGATTGAATAGTAACCCTGTTCTAGTTCTCTAGGTCCATGGTATATCATTCTTCCAATACCATGAACCAGTCATGGGAGACGTTCCCCTTGAATGAAAGGATCACAATAAGAGTGCTCTTGATGAGTTCTCCGTCCTATGTTTGTGACTCTGCCAATCCTTTCCTTCTGCATGGGTTATCTGGAAGAAATATGTTCAGCCTTGTTCGACATGCTAATCTGTGCATCCACAACTCAGAAATATTCATTTGTTCCTTTGAGTTGTCCCTCTTCAGTTGTATTCTGACCTTCATCTATCAATTGATAGTCAGGAGTAGTTGTGCATTCGTGTTCATCGGTGCCTATTATTCCTATGGTCCGTCAAGTCATCCTATTCTAGGATGCTTAGGAGAAACAAACTCCAGTACCTTATACATTTCTAGGATGGGGTCAAAGCAGTTGTATTCCACAGATCAAAATACCAATATAGCTTTTGTTCTGTTCTACCTTGGAGTATTACCCTCTTCCATGTCAAGAATGTCATGGGAATTGCACACCATCTTATGGACTCTTGATGCGGTGATACTCCTCACCATCATTATTCATTGCTTGGCCTCCGTGTTGTTGTAACTGGAATGCCAACAGATGAACCGTGATGTGTGAAATCAATACTCCTAGCAACCTTATTGTTTGGAAGTTAATGGACGATAATTTCATTCTCTTAGTGTGTTGGTTATTGAGTCGCCATCCTAAGATTGACCGTGCTACCTAGTCCATCTTTCATGGTGCACCCTTCAATCAGTGAGTTAGGATTGTGTAAATCGTTCACTCTTCTAATCACATCATCTTGCCCTGAATAGCAAGATTGTTCTTGAGCTTAATAACATATCGGTGGTTCATGATTTTCCGAATATCTTCTCAGAAGTATTACCAGGTTGTCCCCTGACCGTTATGTTGAGTTCGTGATCAAGTTGGTTTTCCTCTAAACCATCCCTTCTCCAAGAATCTGTGTTGGATACCCTAAGCTAGTTGGTTAAGATAAACAATAACTTGGAGAGTTGGAAGATAAAAGCTTTATTTGACTTAGTTCATCTGAAAGGGATATCTTTTGTGCGTGTGTGTGCATTGTAGAAAGATGATATCTTCATCAATTGACCTTCGTGGTCCATTGTTGGATCTATTGTCTTATCCAAGCTTTGGTTTGAGTATGGGCTATCATCAAGTCAAAATCAGAACCAACGATTCTCCTAATGTTGTCTTACTCATGGTTGTTCCTCGAGCATGCACCATTATATCCTTTGGTCTGACCAATGCTATCACCTTGTTCACATAGTTATGGAATTCCATCCATATGGAAATCTCGATAAATTGTTGTTGAGCCCATCGGCAACATCCTTACCCTCTCCATGATTCATGTTGAACATTAAAATAGCATTGGAAACTTGTGCAAGCATTATCTTCGTGCTAGTTCATGAAGTATATGTTGATGTAAGAAGTGACTTCCTCTAAGTTAACGTGCATTTGATGCAAGTTGCCGTAGTGAATTCGAGAAAGTTGTTTTGCTTCATTTGGAATCATCCCAAGTCAGTCATGCATGTGTGAAGTATTCTATGGTCTGACAGATTAGCTACCTTCATTCCATATGTATTCCCTAGCACACCAAGCCACTGATTGATTTGTTCAAGGAAAATAAGTTCCTTCTTAAGAATCATGACTTATGGTAGGACTTGTTATCCTCGATGATGGTTCCCAACCAGAACTCGGTTGCATTTTGTTATAAGACCTCTATGTGGACAAGATTGTCCTCGACATTCTGTTCACATGTATCTTGCAAACTAGCTCATGTTTTGGAGCTTGTTGCCGTAGTTCATTTCCCGAGAATCTCGCAATGTCATCTCGTCGATTTGTGTTGCAAACCTTCTTCTTCAGACATGTTGAGTCTGAAGCATCCTGTCACCAATCAGATCTGAATCTCAGGCAGATATGATGGTTGGAATGTTTCCCAACGATTATAACATTGGCCTTTCTCAAACGGTAAAGTGGATGTTGTGGCTAACACACTTCTCTGGAAGACCTGTTGTAGTAGTATCTTGTTCAGCAAGATTAGCCATTCCCCATGAGGATTCTCTATGACTTATTCTAGAAGTTGATCCTTATGGATTCTTGTGCTCCCGAAGTCTGACCTTTACTTGATGACCATATTGATGCTACTCCGAAGCATGATCATGGTAGCTGAAACATCAAGGAGAACATTAGAATGCGGAGTGCTAAATGTCTCTCGGTCGATCATCCAGATTTTCTTTCCTTGGCCCAGTCAAGGTAAAATCTGAGAAAGTGTTGTATTCCTTTGCATATGCATCCTCCATCTCTATTCATCATGGTAGTATGAGGTGTTACCAAGATCTTTGGCATATATGTTGGTAAAACCCTGATGAATATGGAAATGCTCAAGTTCTTGAGAGCACGCTCAGATACTAGGTTATATCCTCAGTATTAATTGGATTGTGCCTTTCGTTTGACGATTGTTCTATAATCCTAGTTTCCATTTCAATCTGAGTATGCCATTTCTTTCAAACTCCTTCAATGATCATTTCTGAATTTGCATTAGTCTAGTATGAAGAGTTTTAATGATCCCTGTATCAAAAGTAATTCTTTTTGCCTGACCAAGGAGATGATTCAACGAGTCACCTCTCCTAAGGTGCCTCGTTATGGTATTAAGGGAAATTAGCTTCCCGCTACTTTGAAACCCACGCACCATCTTACGTAAGCGTGGAATTGTTGCCTACCAATTGAACCTTCATCATCTACTTCTTCCCATCGCTCCTGATATGTGTTTTGTGTCTCAGCTCAAGAGATGTTCTTACGTCTCATTCCATGAGTTGATTGTGAGTTGCTCGATCTTTGAGAAAATCGATTCTTATAGAGTTTCCCTTCCTTCTCGTTATCGTGTTAGATGAAGTTCTCAAAGCCAAGGCGTAAAGATCAATATGAAGTGATGAATCAACATCTTCGAGAATGGCAATTGGATCATGAAGATTGTGTTAGTTTTGTGTCCCTCTTTCCTCATACCTCATGTCCTGAATCTCGGGACGAGATTCTTGTTTAGTGGGGGCAAGTTGTCACAACCCTAGAATAATGCTTGTAATTAGTTACATCAGTGAGCATCATGCATCATGTTAAATTCAAGAAATTTGAATTGAGGAATATTTGGAAGCCTCAAAATTTTAAATAAAAGGGCAAAGAACCCTAAAAATGTATTCAAAATTTCCTAGATGTTCTTTTTAATGTTCTAAGAATTTCGGCAAAGGTTTTAAGCCCAACCAAAATTTAGGAACATTTTCAAGGATTATTTTGGACTTTGAATTTAAATCAATATTCTAATTGAGTTTGGATTTATATTCATATAAATAGAATATAAATTCAAAT
This sequence comes from Elymus sibiricus, assembly GCA_039707655.1. Taxonomy (NCBI): domain Eukaryota; kingdom Viridiplantae; phylum Streptophyta; class Magnoliopsida; order Poales; family Poaceae; genus Elymus; species Elymus sibiricus. The sequence goes on from CM077672.1 coordinate 94,256,425, forward strand.
GTCTCTGAAATATTTTGTATGCCTTTGGAAAAGTCCAATTTTGGCAACATAAATGTTTCAAAGGAATTTTGGCACTGGTTTGAAATTGTTTGGAATTTTAAACAGTGGCAAGATTTAAATCAAAACAGAAAACAGAAATAGAAAAGAAAAGAAGAAACCTTACCTGGCCTGCTACTGTAGCTGGCCGGCCTAGTCCACCAGAGCACAGGCGCCAGTCGTCTTCTTCCTTTGCCAGGAGGACGACGGCGTGGCGCGCACACAGGAGGCGAAGCCACCTCTTGCTTCCACCTCCTGCTTCCTTCCCCGTCCTCGTTCGATCACCCAGGAGATTCCTAGCTCCTTTTCTTCCTTTTCCCTCTCTTGTTGGCCTTGCCCCGCTCATCTAGCCCCCGAACCCGAGCCTCCCGAGAGCCGTCGCTCGCCGCCGTTCGTCAACCGCGTGGCCACCGTCGTTATTTCGTCGCTCCGCCATGTCTAGAAGCTCCCCTGAGCTCCGCCACGTCTCCTCACCAACGAACATGAGAAGGGAAGCGCCAAAATGCTGCCAACGTCATCGTTCCCATCGCCGGCCACCGAAGACTGCTGGCGTCGATTTGCAACATACAGCACGCCCCCGAGCCGGCTCAGCCACCGTAGAGATCACTGTGAGCTTCTCTTCTATTTCCCCCTCTTCCCGTTGTCGATTTCATGCCCTACTCGCTGCTCCCACCATAGCCATGAGCCCACTGCCGCCGCCGCGAAGCTCGTCGTTGCTAGCAGCCCCTCCTGGCCAATCGAAGCACGCAGTCGTGCTCGGGGCTTCCAAAGCAAGCCGCGGTGCGCCTCAGGTCGCTCGCTAAGTGCACCGTAGCCTCGCGCCCATCTAAACCATAGCTGCACCACCGCGGAACTCGACGCCGTGGATGTTTCCGGCCACCCCAGCACCACCCGTTGCCACCACCCGATGCGCCTCCTCGCGCTGCATCCGAAGAACCTAGCCGCGCTTCGAACGGCCACTGGAATCGGCTGGCCGGAGTACCTCCGCCGTCGGTTTTGGTCACCGGCATTAAGCCGTCGACGTGGCACACTTAATTAGCGCAAATGACCTATTAATTAACACTAGAGAGTCTGACAGTGGGCCCCAGGCAGCTAACATTTTGGTTAGGGTTTAATTAAACACTGTTAATTTAACTGTCACTGAGCAGTGGGACCCACTGGTCAAGGTTGACCTGTTTGGCTCAGTTGAGTGCTGATGTCATAATGCAAATAGCTGGATTTTCTTATTTAGAAATAAATCTAAAAATTCTAGAAAATAGATAAAACTTCTAAAAATCATAGAAAATAATCTATAACTCAAATGAAAATAATTTATATATGAAAAATGATCAGAAAAATATGAAGAATCTGTTTATGCCATGTTCATGCATGTTTGAACAACTTAACATCACTGTTTAGGTAAAATCATGATTAGGGAAAATTTGATAAATAGATTTGGAGTTGGAATTTAATGTAGGGTTGAATTCCACTTCAAGTAATATGACTAACTATTGCATTAGGTCAATTCAGTACCTTAACATGTCATGCCATTAATTTGGTTGTGCATTGCATTGAATGTTGTTTCCCTTGTTTGCCGGTGTTTGTTCCTTCTCGGTAGAAGACGATTCTGATGTGGTGATCGTTGACACCGATGAAGAGCATTACTATCTTCAGAAGTGCCAGGCAAGCAAACCCCCCTTGAGCATTCTGATACAATCCCACTCTCTCGCTCTTGCTCTCTTTTATTGCATTTGGACAACAACGATTCAACTGTTACATGTTGCGGTAGTTGAACCCATTCCTCTGCATGACCTATCTTTGCCACAGTAAATAGTTGAAACCTCTTAGCATGAGTAGGAACTATTTGAGCCATGTTGTGACTACTCATCCATGCTTGCTTGTTATGCTAGCTATGCTTAGAGTCGTGCCAGGTCTGATTCATCTAGGAATGAATTGGAATGTTGTGATCATGTTCTGATGTTGAGAGCTAAGTGTGTGAACATGATTTGGTAAAGGTAGCGATGAGAGGCCATGTAGGAGTGCATGGTGGGTTGTCTCATTGAGACCGTCCTTAAGAACCGAGCTCTGTGTATGTTATCCAAGACGAGCTACTACCACACATTGGGCCCTTAAATATGACCACTCTCGACTTATTAATCACCTTGATCTCTATCCAGGAGTTTCAACTAGTTTCAGGTGTTTGTAGGTCGTGTTTTTGTCTACCAAGTGGCCCCGGTATAGGTGGGCTTGGGACAGACTAGGCACAGTGGCAAGGTGTACCTAGCGCGGTATCATCCGTCGAGGTGGACTTGGGAAACCTGCACACATCGTTTGGGGCCGTGATGGAAACTTCGGCCGGACTTCCCTTGCGGGTTCAGCCTTAGATAGGCGATAAACCTAGACTAGAGTCTTGCGTGGTTAGTCAGGTTGTGGCCAACACCCTCGCCAGGCTTCTGCTTGAAGGTTGCCGAGATACATGATGTGTATATGGTGGTAAGTGGTGGGAGCGTGTGTGAAGAAGTACACCCCTGCAGGGTAAAATGATCTATTCGAATAGTCGCATCCTCGGTTATGGACTACTTGGAGACTTATATGGTTCATAGACAAGTTGAAATGGATATAAAATGCGCAAGATTAGTGTGAGTGCTAAGGATGGCCTTGTCGTAGGGAGACGGGAGTGGATCCATAGTGGTGTATTGATGTGGTGACTATGTGGACTCGTGTGCGCTTTCTCACCTCAAAGAAATTACAGGTAGTCGTAGTATAGGATAGCCACTGAGTCAAAGCCGGCTTGCTGCAGTTAAACTCCACCACCCACTTCATCGATACCTGATGCATAAGTAGTTAGTTTTGATGTAAGTCTTGCTTAGTACCTTTGTACTCACGGTTGCTTAATTATGTTTTTTGCAGAGTAGACTTCAGTCTCACTAGTAGTTCCACGTGGGCTTCGATGAGTAGCTTGGGAATCCCAGACAGGGGTCTAGTTCCTATGGAGGGTCTTGTAGATAGTGAGGCTTCCCAGCCTTTTTCTTTTGTAGTTATCTGTACTCAGACATGTTATGCTTCCGTTGCTTGTATGACTTTGTATGTTGGGTCATGAGACCCATAATTGTAATAGCATGCTATGTATGGCTCCTCGGAGCCTTTTAAATAAATACTTTGAGTCCTAGAGTTATGTTGTGATGCCATGTTGTATCTAGACATATCGTGCATATTGTGCGTATGTTTGAAATGCATTGGTATGTGTGGGATTCAACACCTAGTTATCTGCCTTTGGTAGCCTTTCCTACAGGGAAATACCTCCTAGTGCTTCCACTGAGCCCTGGTAGTTCGCTACTACTCCGGAACACATGGATTGATCGGCATGTATCCTTCTTTGCTCCTGTGTCTGTCCCTACAGGGAAATGTCATGTGGTGTTTTACTGGAGTTCTTGTAGCTTGCTACGACTTGGGTTCATACGTTGATGACCGACACATGCATTGCTGGGTTACCTATGCCTGTCCCTGTATGTTTGTGCCACCTTGGTTTATGACTAGTCATGTCGACTGGGTTCTCTGTCATATGGATGCTAGCATCGTAATCATATACGTGAGCCAAAATACGCAAACGGTCCTGGCCAAGGTAAAGGCGACAGCCGTGGGTTACCGTGCGTGAGGCCGCAAAGTGATATGATGTGTCTTATGCTAGATCGGTGTGACTTAGGATCGGGGTCCCGACAATCCTCCACGGCGGCTCTCCCCCATTATGAGGCTCCCTCGGCGGCAGTGTCCACACCAGCCGGAGCTGCTGCTGCTGCTCCAGCTCACGCTCACGCTGCTGCTCTGCTCTTGCTCTCGCTCATGTTGCTGCTCTGCTCTTTCTCTCGCTCACGCTGCTGATGCTGGTACACGGGCTGCTGCTGCTACATGAGTTGTTGCTCTAGCTCTCGTGCACGCTGCTGCTCCGGCTGCTATCTGCTAGTGCGTTCCCTGTCGAGCGGCTGCTGATTTAGATCACTGCTTCTCTACTACTATTGCTCGAGCAGCCTAAACTACCAGTGAAGTGCTTCTCTGCTACTAGTGCGTTCAGTTTTGATAGTAACAGTCAGTTTCAGCAGTAAAATTCAGTTTCGATAGTTAAGTTCAGAGTCAACAGTTTTTACATCATCTGTTGGAGTTGGTGTTTTTTGGTGATGTAAATTTTACAGCTAGCACTTTTTGGTGATGTATTTTACATCATCTATTGGAGATGGTATTAGAATCCCACATCAGATTAACGATGTCCGTCTTGTACTGCTTCAACCTCGACGTAATACAGCTCGCCGGAGCTGCTCCAACGACGGAATCATCCATCACAACATAGCAGTACCCTCGACGTCATCTACAGATGCCTCAGATCTTCTTCCTCAGCTCCGACAGCCACCTCCGCGCAACATCTTCAGCGACCGACCCAATGATGCTAAGGTCGACACGGCTACGCCAAAGAGGTTGTACACTTGTCGCATCATTTTTTACTCTACATTTATGTCGATCCCTTAGGGCTCTTTTGGTTCGAACATAGCAATAGGAAATTTTCCTATGGTACTCTACTATTCAATTATTCATGCATTTGATTGAAAGGAATGGAGCAAAACAAAACTAAAGGATTTTTTCCTTTTGTGTCTGTTTTCAATGGGAAAACACAGAAATTTTAACATCCACCTAGATCTACTTATCAAAATCCTATGCATGAAAAAAGAATAAGTGCATTAGTGGCATAATAACATTCTAACTGTACACATTTTCAGGTGGTTTGACTTTAATTTGGCCATGTTTCTTTGCATTCCTGTGCTCTTCCAATTCCTGTGAACCGAACACCCTAGTTGAAAGAAATACTGTGTTTACAAATGCTATGTTTTCCACGTGCATTCCTATCCTATTTCGGTGTTTTTCCTATCCCTACGTTTTTAGAATCCTGCAAGCCAAAGGTGCCCTTACAGAATTACTTTAGTTACAGATAGGTGTCGAAGAAAACTTTGTGTGGTTTGTCCTGCTCCTGCCGCGCCGTCGTCCACCTCACTTGAGCTCCTCCATCGACAAAATCATCCACCATACTAGACATCACGACTCCTTACCGTATTTCGCCGCCTCAGATCTCCTTCCCCATCACCGGCAGCCACCACAATTGCATCACCATCATCGACTCAGCAGATGAACCTAAGGAGTACATGGGTCCGCAAGAGAGGTCTCACTCCTTTGTTTCTGCTTACTTCATGCATTGCTTAATATTACCTGCTAGTTTATCATCTTGTTTATCTCTTAGACTCCAAGTTAGGTCCAAATTGATGCTCAAACTTGAGTTTTAAAATGCTTGTGGGACACATATCGAGGCAGCAATGAATAGTATCTCTATCTACTATCTGGTTCATCTAGCGTATCTACTATGTCATTCATCTTGGGTGGGAAACAAATAGTAAAGCAGCCATCATCTGTCTTTTCATTAAATTAAGCTGTCATTTGCCTGCTATCATTATTTTTGGATCTATCCACTAGTTGTTACCATCACTCTAGATTTCTGCATGCTCTCCTTACGTAATCTCACTATATTTTTTTCGTACGCATGTCAGTTATTGTACACAGTCATGCTGAACATGTAGAGAAAAAGAGAAGAGTCTTGCGCGGCAATACAATGTCATGCAGACATCGCTCCATGGTAGGTGCAAGGGCAACCCCAGCCCCTCCTCCAGATTGTAATCCAGAGGAAGATAGTTGTTCAGAGGTGGATTCAGAGGGAGCTGACCGCTCCTATTTACCCCCCGTGGTGTTTGCTCTAACTTGGCATGATGATTTTGGTCATATCATGCATATGGTGCCTTGCTTTGCTTACTTTCGACATCATATATGTCATCTGCTTAGTTTAGACATGTTCTGTAATGCCACCTGTTTAGTTTCTATATCATATATGTGAATTATGCAATGCCATCTTTTTTAGCCAGCCATAATATATGTGAAATATGCAATGCCATCTTGTTTAGCCAGGCATCATATATTTGAATTATATCTTGCCATTCCTTTTTTCATTACATTTCCATTTGTCGACAATGTTTGTACATTCAACTACTCTTCCTGTGAATCAGCCATTTGAGTGGGTGATGAAAAAATCTGGAGTGAAAACAAGGTCTTCAGAGCAGACAGTGCTACCTGTTGAAGCAGATCTCTTGCTGGGTCCAGATAACTCCTCATAGGAGGATTCAGAGACAGATGACCAGTCCTATTCCCCCCCAAGGTGTATGCTCTAACTTGGCAGGGTTATACTGCTCGTATCATGCATATGGTGTCTTGCATTGCATAGTTTAGACATCATATACACAATATTCAACACCATCTGCTTAGTTTAGACATCATATATGTGAATGCCATCTTCTTAGTATATAAATCACATCTGTGAATTATATCATGCCATCATGTTTACTTAGATAACATGTAAGTGAATTATGTCATGCGAACTTGTTTACTAAAGACATCATATAATTATCTCATGCCATCCTTTTTAGTTAGTCATCATATCTTTGAGTTATGTCATGTTATACTCTTTAGATAGACATCATATATGTGAAATTATGTCATGCTATCCTTTTTAGTTAAACAACATATATGTGAACTATTTCATGCCCTCTTTTTTCCTCACTATCTATTGCATCTGTCTCTCATACAAGGTCTGTACATTCAACTACTTTTCTTGTTTATCAGCCATTTGAATTGGAGGGGGTGATGGCAGTATCTAGTGGAGTAAAACATGGTCTTTAAATAAAACAGTGCTACCTGTCGATGGAGATAGCACCCCAGTTGTACTTGCACAAGAACCACCCCTACCACACATAACCCAGACTCTCGCAGATTGTACCCCTACTCCGATAGACAGAGAACCAGCTTCACCCAATCTAACCCCAACCCCAGCAGATAGTAACCCAGTTCCAGCTGACACAGCACCATCTCCACCATAGAGCTCCCAAACAATAGTTAGTAGGCAGCTCCAGTGCCCAAAGCGCCAGGACTACCATGGTGAACCCAACTCCACAAGTTAGTACACCTATTCCTGTTGACAAAGCACAACGAGTCATCCGTAGTTTAGCGTCTATCACATTTGATGTTGTTAAATCCTATGTGCGTATCTTCCCATCATGGAAATATTATACTGAAGATGAAGGAAAAAGCCAGTTGTGGGTGTTCCTCCAGGAGTTATGTGTAAGTATTCATGACAATTACTTTGCTTTGTCCCATACTTTCTACCTCCCTGCTGGTTATAACACAGCAAATGTTCCCATTTTTCTGTGTAGAGAATGACCGATTTGGAAACTCAGGATGAGGTAACCTGTGCTATCTTCAAGAATGCTTTGCGACAGTATTGGAATTACCTAACGTACTTCACTGGCAAGGAAACTCATCAAATTCCCTTACTTTGTCCGGAGACACATTTACGGAACAGTGACTGGGAACGCCTTGTTTTGTATTGGTCCAGACCCAAGAATCTGGTAGGGTCTATGAGATCATATTTCATTTTGAAGTACTGTATGCCTGCATCTTACTGTACTCTCTTCTTGTAGAACAAGTGCTTAAACCTGAAGAACAACTGTTCTCAGGTAAGATTCCATACCTATGGTGCATACTGCTTTGCTCTTGTATCACTGTATTTACTCATACCAACTAATTTTTAAATTGAAGGATCCAATCCAAACTCCAATGGCACAACAGGTATGTTTAAACATGTTTCTTTAACTGGTTTGCTTTTCTAAATTGCTCTACATTGATTTCAATTTCAGTTGTGTAGACAATTGTCTTATCATATCATGCACATTACTAGCATCAAAACAGAGCCAATAGTGTTGTTAGTTGTACATGTATACCCGTGGTACCCATCTGAAATCTTGTGGTGCCATGTAGTTTCCCACACTTATATTCTTTCAATGCTACTTTGTCTTGAACTGATATGATTTGAACTGTGTTTCTATTTTGATTTGCGAAGACAATGCAGTGACCATAACACATAGATATATGTTTGTTTGATGCTTTTATAATGTACTACTTTGCAATAGAAGACTTGATAGTTTAATCCTGTCCACCTTACTACTACCTTACTACTGAACTGGTTCACGAAAATGAGTTTCATGTACTACATCCTAAACCTGTTATGTGTCTGCTTGTTTCTTCTTTTAGAATGCTGACAGAATATTGGAGAAGTGTACCACATTAAGCAATGGTAAAGGAAGTAATGTAGATAAGGTAGAAGATAGTGAGACAGCCTTGTTGGTCTCCACCAAAGCTGATAAAACAGATAAGGAAAACTATCTTCAAGATAGTCAGACAACCCCAAAGTCCTGTCTTGATGTAGTGTTTGAGTTACTGGCCACTACCGCTTGCACAAGCTCTTCAAACTCGCTGTCTAAATCAATTCGGTTTCTTGAGTCTCAACTACAAGCTGAAAGACATCGATCAGCTGTGCTGCGACAAGAAGCTGAAGGAATGAGGAAGTCCCTGGAGAATTCAGATGCATACTTTCTGGTGCAACAGCAAGCGTTGGAGGATTTTATTGCCAAATAAGAGAAAGCAAATAAGCTTGCTAAGCTTATTGCCAGCATGGTGGATACCTAGGATAATGTTTCTTGAGCTCTTCTGAAGTTGTTTCAGTTCTTGACTTGTTTTGCTGCCGCGTTTATTTGCACTGGTGGGCAATTTAGACGCCCAGTGTATGTCATATGCTGCTTTGTTCGTTCCCTTTATTTGCACCGGTGGCGAACTTTGATGCCCAGTGGATGTAATGTTTGTAATCGCCGTAATAGCCAAGCGTTAGTTGCTTCCTTATTTATTTACTTTTAGTCTTGTTTATTTGTTTGCTTGTAGTCACGGCAGTTCTTTTTCCTCGGTTTGCTAGTGGCCGCAATAACCATGGGCAACATACGGGTCGTGGTAACCATGGGCCTCCTACGGGCCATAGGATCCATGGCCCTTTTACTGGCCGTAGGATTCATGGGCCTCCTACGGGCCATAGGATTCATGGGCCTCCTATGCGCCGTAGGATCCATGGGCCTCCTATGTGCCGTAGGATCCATGGGATGTACTGCTCGTGGGCCAAAATCTGACCGCAATATGGACCGTAAACGGGCCAAAATCGAAACCGTCCATTTATGGGCCCAGTCCATAAGGGGTCGTTAACAGGCCGGAAGACAGCACAGGCTTAATTCTATAAACAGGCATTATGGGTCGTTAATGGGCCGGATTACACGACAGGATGAAAACGCCCAACGGGTTAACGGGCCACAAATGGACCGATTGTTACCACGGGCTGAATTTGGCCCATTAGAATAATAGGCCAGTAACAGACCGTAAGTAATCGAGGGCCGGAAATGAGCCCAAAAATGTATGGGCCCTTAGAAGGCGAAAGAAAGCACGGGCTGGAAACGGCCCAACTGAATCATGGGCCGTTAATGGGCTCAAAGTAGTTTATTGTTCATGATGGGCCAGAATCACCACGGGCCGTCAATGGGCCTAGAGATACAAAAGTCCACATATGGGTCGAAAGACATCACAGGCCATAGATGGGCCAAAAGTGACAACGGGCTGGAATCATATGGAACGGCCCACATGATGCTACTGGGCCGAATATTGAAAGGCCATAACGGGCCATGAGTACCCGGGCCGTAAATGGGCTATAGGCGAACAGGACGTTAACAGGCTTTCCATGGGCCGGCCCGCTAACATTTGACCAAGTCAAATGGGCCGGCCTTTTTAATCTAAATGGGCCACTATTGGGCCGTGCCACGTGTCGATGTATCATAGGCGTCTCCCGTCCAATGAATGGGTGACATCTGTCCCAACGCAGAGCTGACACATATTTCCGTTGGCGAATGAGAATTTTACACATGGAAAATCGCCATTGGATCGGGCTAATAACGGTTATCGGATCCAAACCCGCACCCAATAGCTTAAAGGTGACCCGTTACGGTGGATGCCACGTGTCAGTTACCCTTGATGAAAACACTTCCATGACGCGACATTTATCGTCATGGAAGTGGACACTTCCGTGATGATAATTTAAGTATTGTCATGGAACACTTCTACGACAACACATGTATGACTATCTTGATTCCGTCATAAAATCGTCACGGATGTACATGCATGACAGAAAACGTGACCTACTGTGACAAAGACGTATCATCACGAAAGTGTTTTTTTGTAGTGTCCCCTTTAGGGTTTCCCCTCCCCAGGCGCATGGGCCTTGTAGGGGCTGGTGTGCCTGGCCCAATAAGGCCAGGGCGCCCCCCCGCTACCACCCATGCTGGCCTAAGGGACGTGGTGGAACCCTCTGTGGACTTCCTGACTGATACGTCTCCAATGTATCTATAATTTTTGATTGTTCCATGCTATTATAGTATCAATCTTGGATGTTTTATATGCAATTATATATCATTTTTTGGGACTAACCTATTAACCTAGTGACCAGTGCCAGTTGTTGTTTTTTGCTTGTTTTTGGCTTTTCAGAAAATCAATATCAAACGGAGTCCAAACGAAGAAAAAACTTTGGATTAATTTTTTCTGGACCCAGAGTGACCCTAGAAGGTTCGGGAGAAGACCAGACGAGCCACGAGGGAGCGACAAGCTCGCTAGGCGCGCCCCAGGGGGGCGCGCCCCCCAGGTTTGTGGGCCCCTCGTGGCACCTCTTGACCTAATTCCGACGCTATAAATTCTCAAATATTCCCAATATACTAGAGAGCCACCTCGAATAACTTTTCCGCTACCGCAAGCTTCTGTTCTTCCGTGATCCCATCTGGAGGCCTTTTTCGGCACCCTGCCGAAGGGGGAATCGATCACGGAGGGCTTCTACATCAACCTTGCTGCCCTTCCGATGATGTGTGAGTAGTTTACCACAGACCTACGGGTCCATAGCTAGTAGCTAGATGGCTTCTTCTCTCTCTTTGATCTTCAATAGCATGTTCTCCTCGATCTTCTTGGAGTTCTATCCGATGTAATCTTCTTTTGCGGTGCGTTTGTTGGGATCCGATGAATTGTGGGTTTATGATCAGATTATTCATGAGAAATATTTGAGTCTTTTCTAAACTTATTTATGCATGATTTTTATAGCTTTGTATTTCTCTCTGCTCTATCCGTTTGGTTTGACCAACTAGATTGATTTATCTTGCAATGGGAGAGGTGCTTTGTGATGGGTTCAATCTTGCGGTACTGTATCCCAGTGACAAAGTAGGGGACAAGACACGTATTTGTATTGTTGCCATTAAGGATAAAACAATGGGGTTGATTCATATTGCTTGAGTTTACTTTGTCTACATCATGTCATCTTGCTTAAGGCGTTACTCTGTTTTCATTAACTTAATACCCTAGATGCATGCTGGATAGCGGTCGATGGGTGGAGTAATAGTAGTAGATGCAGGCAGGACTCGGTCTACTTGTCTCGGACGTAATGCCTATATAAATGATCATTGCCTTGAATATCGTCATAACTATGCGCTTTTCTATCAATTGCCCAACAGTAATTTGTTTACCCACCGTATGCTATGTGTCCGAGAGAGAAGCCTCTAGTGAAAACTATGGCCCCCGGGTCATTTATCTATCATATATAAAATCCAAAAATACCTTGCTGCAATTTTACTTCCTTTATTTTGTTTTGCAATTTATTTATCTATCTATCACTATCAGAATTAATCCTTGCAAGTAACCGCCAAGGGGATTGACAACCCTCTTGTTCGCGTTGGGTGCAAGTATTTGCTTTTGTGTGTGTAGGTGCTGCTAATGAGGTTCTGTGTGGTTCTCCTACTGAATTGAGAACCTTGGTTCTTGCTACTTGTAGTCTGCATTGGTTTTTCCCCGAAGAGGAGAGGATGATGCAGTACAGTAGAGATAAGTATTTCCCTCAGTTAAGAACCAAGGTTATCTATCCAGTAGGAGAACCAAGCAAAATTCCGTTAAAACGCACCTGCACACAGAACAGCAAACACTTGCACCCAACGCAAATAAGAGGGTTGTCAATCCTCTTAGCGGTTACTTGCAAGGATTAAATCTTATCGAGGTAAATAGATAAACTAAACTACTAATAAAAATAAAAGTAAATAAATTGCAGCAAGGTATTTTTGGGTTTTTTATATGATAAAGATAGACCCGGGGGCCATAGTTTTCACTAGAGGCTTCTCTCTCGAGCGCAGAAACATACGGTGGGTAAACAAATTACTGTTGGGCAATTGACAGAATAGCAAATAATTATGACGGATTCATGGCAATGATCATGTATATAGGCATCACGTCTGAGTAAAAGTAGACCGACTCCTGCCTGCATCTACTACTATTACTCCACCCATCGACCGCTATCCAGCATGGATCTAGGGTATTAAGTATGAAACAGAGTAACGCCTTAAGCAAGATGACATGATGTAGAGAAGCAAATTCAAGCAATATGAATAAACCCCATCTTTTTATCCTTAATGGAAACAATACAAATACGTGTCTTGTCCCCTTCTGTCACTGGGATTGAGCACCGTAAGATTGAACTCATCACAAAGCACCTCTCTCATTGCAAGATAAATCAATCTAGTAGGCCAAACTAAACAGATAGATCGGAGAGAAGTACAAAGCTATAACAATCATGCATAAAAGAGTTCAGAGAAGACTCAAATATTTCTGATGAATAATCTGATCATAAACTCACAATTCACCGGATCCCAACAAACACACCGCAAAAGAAGATTACATCGGATAGAACTCCAAGAACATCGAGGAGAACATTGTATTGAAGATCAAAGAGAGAGAAGAAGCCATCTAGCTACTAGCTATGGACCCGTAGGTCTATGGTAAACTACTCACACATCATCGGAAGGGCAGCAAGGTTGATGTAGAAGCCCTCCGTGATCGTTTCCCCCTCCGGCAGAGTATCGGAAAAGGCCTCCAGATGGGATCGTGGAAGAACAGAGGCTTGCGGCGGCGTAAAGGTTATTTCCTCTAGCTCTCTGGGGGGTTCCCAATATTTGTGAATTTATAGAAGTGGAATTAGGTCAAATGGAGTCATGTGGGCCCCACAAGGCAGCGCGGCGCGCCCCCCCTGGGGCGCGCCCTAGTGCCTTGTGGAGCCTCCGTGAGGCTTCTGGCCTCCTCCCGATGCTTCCAAGGTTTCTTTTGTCCAGAAAAAATCTCCAAAAAGTTTCGTGGCATTTGGATTTCATTTGGTACTGTTTCTCTGAAAAGCCAAAAACAAGCAAAAAACAGCAACTGGCACTGGGCACTAGGTTAATAGGTTAGTGGAACACCCCAAAAATTGGGTTATCAATTTTTGTGATGTTATTCTTTTCTGAGCTTTCTTTTTCAAAATCTTTCTCCGGAGTTTGCTGGATGATCACATGAATCCAGGAAATTTTCATTACTTCAGAACCTTGCCTGTGTCTTTGATGCTGGTCAAGACCCATCTGCATCACCCAGACTCTCACCAGAACCCTAATTCCAATATTTGGAATTTGAGACCTTGCTCTTGTGATTACAAAGGAGCCACCATTTCCTTTGCTTTGCTGATCCTCCAAAAATTCCCAGAGATCTTCCTACACTTATAAACCCTGGATGTGCAAGAATATTGCCAAGTCATATGCAATATTTTTCATCTGGGATTAATTTCTTTTTCCTGCCTTTCTGAGGAATTAAATCCAGAAGGATAGTTAGACATCTCTAAAATTCATGAAAATTTGTGGAGATGATCTTTGTGACTATCCCAAGCTCTTGTACAAATATTGGCCAAATTTAAATAAGGAAAATTCACTTTTTCCTTGACAAGGCCAATATTGCCTCTCTGCCACTTTCCAAAGGAACTACCATTTTGGTAGCCAGGAAAATTCCCAAATAATTTGTGGAGGTGCTCCTAGATATATCTTCACCATTTCCATCCAAACCCCATGTTCCATAGTTCAAAATTTGAGCACATGATCCAATGCAAGTTTCTGCCTTGTCTGAAGCCTTGTAAAGGAAGTGCTTGGTTCCTTGATCCAATTGAGTTGAAATTTGTCAGGGTAGTTAATATTGATATATTACTACTGGAAACCAAAAATTAGCTCAATCCATCTATCCAATATTTCCCTATGATTTTCTCAAGTTTCTGTTCAGATTTCACCTGTGTGAAGGAAGTGCTATTTATATTTTCTGGATTGCCCTCAAAAAATTTTAGCACTCTTTCATGTCCAAATTATTGCCACATGCCAAAATTCAGCTCTATTTGCCTAGCCATTTTTCCTCAGAAAATTCCCAAAGTTTCTGTCCAGTGGGAAGCATTCTGAAGGAAGTACCATTTTTATTTATCCAAATGGTATGAAAAATTTACAGTGCCTTCATATGCCCAAATCATCATCCTCCACCAAGTTTCAGCCCAATCCAACACTCTATGTGAGTGCCACTTCATGATCTAGTTTTTGGACTAGATTATGCAGTTGTAAAGCAGCTATGTTAAATCTTGGTCCAAATCTTTCCAAATTTCATATGATTGTAGTCCTTCCTACCCTGACTCCCTATGACAAACTGGTTGGCCCCTTAACCCCTTCATTTAACCCCAGCATCCCCTCTAATCTTGCTGTTGTTTAGGATTTGTGCATCCTGTGGTCACATCGTGGGCCATGGGAATCGTTCCTTTGCGCCGAACAGCTACTGGGGGAGTGGCTTACTCGCCAGACATACTTGGGCTGGCTAGTGCGCGTGGGAACACTGTGGGCACGCGGTGACCATGCGGAGAGCGCGTGCGTTGCCTGCACACCGCGTGCCCTGTGCTTCTAGACCCCTTAGAGAGGTCCACGCGGTCGCCCAGCGAGCCACGGCGCGCCACACCCTCGCCCGCGTCACCTGTGCCCTTTCCCTCCTCGTCCCATAGCTCTTGTCCGCGAGTGCCGGCACCGCGTCCGTCGCCGAAGTGCCGCCATGTCACCGAGCCGCGTTGTTAGTTCCTCCCCCCTTCCCGAGCCTCCCTTGGGGCTTTTTAGGCATGCCCGAACTCCCCCTCGCCACCTCAGTCCCTCCCCGAGCTCCTGGAGCTCCTCTTCCTCTCCATTGCCGAAGACGGCCGCCGCGGATCCCCTCGGCCATTTCGACCAGTGGCCCTTCCCCCTCCCGCTCCTCTGCTCCCTAGCATTCCCCTGGAGCACGCAGACCACCGCCGCCCTCAACTCTGGCGAAGGAGCCCCGCCGACGTGGCCCTCCCCTCGAAGCTTTTCTGCCGCTGTGGCCTGTCCATGGCGATGGCGCTGTGGGCCGTCCCAGCCGACACCGCGGCCACCTGCGAGCGTGGTGTGGAGCGGCGGATCCTCCGCGCGCGACGGCCGTGAGGCGACGGCAGCGTCGCCGTCCGAGCTCTCCTCTGCCCCGCGACGCGAAGAAGAAGACGACCCAGGCGGGAGAGAGAGAGGAGATGTCGTGGGCCCCACCCGTCATTCTCACAGAGCTGACCAGGCGACACGTTGACTCTGGTTAAGTGAAAGCGCATTTTGCGCGATACGCTTTCTCTTGAAGAAAACGTATTCTGCTGCTGTTCGTCCCTAAATGCGCTTTCTCCACGCGGAAGCGTATTCCTCAGAAATACGCTTTCAGCCCAGCCACCGCTGAAATCAGTATTTTGCGGACGTTCGCCCGCTAAGGGCAGAAACGGGCAGATTTTTGTCTGTTTTATGCCTAACGAACGAACGGGCACAGTTTCGCAACCGTAACTCCGATTGAGGTAATTCCAAAGCCCATGCGCTCAGTGCGTCGAGCCCGTTCCGATGATGCCATTTTCATAATGTTGTCACACATTGAAAATGCCATCTTTGCCCCTCTTCAAATCCAGGCCTCTCCTGAGAGCACCGGTTCCGACGACTCGTTTCTAGTGGATCGTCGCACTTCCACCCAGAGTACTCGTCCACCCCGAGGCAAGCCAACCTCTTATCATGAGCACCGGACTTGCATGTTGACTTTGCTTGAACCCCGTGCGTGTGTAGCTGCAGTATATTCATATGATGTTTCTGTCTGCATACGTGGTATATGTATTGCTTGCCATGTCATGCTATAACCAGATTTCATACTAGCTTCTTCCATGTTAGCAATAATGTTTTTAGTGGTAATATCATGTTATTGCTATATCTGTATCTCGTACCATGTCTGTTAGTACTATGGTGATCCTGTCATACCATATCAGTATCATGATACTGCCATGTTTCATATGTCATGTATGCTTTCCATTTAAGGAACATGTTCATTAATGCATTCATGATAATCATGCTCATAATCTTGATGATGTGATTAAATGATGGATATGACAAGAACATTTGTTAATAACAACAACCACCTCCATCGGCTGGATCGTGTCATAGTGCCACCGAATCGAGCTCACCAGTGCAACCACACTTGCCTAGATGGGGAGGCCCTAATTCGGTCTATTGTCATGCCTCTCGCCAGTACCTCCAACCAGGGAAGGTTATGTGCGCGTGCTACCCTGGCCTGGTGGACGGCCATAACCTTGTGTACCCAATTTTGGTATTCAGCTCAGGTCCCCGTTTGGGACAGTTTTGTTTGGCCATGATGGTGGCGGCCACATAGGTGGCGGATGTCACGAGTTGACATCGGGGTCACCCAGGACATAGCCCAAAGGGGAGTTTGTCGGGAGTGGCCGGGAGAGTGTCATGCAATAGATTGGTTTTGTCGGAATATCGTTGGTCCACCCAAATGGGAGCGCGAGGCCATGAGTTCCGTAGTGTGGGTACAGTGTACTAACCTCTGCAGAGTGTATAATCTATCGATAGCCGCGTCCTCGGTTATGGACACAGTTCGTACTAGGTCACACTATCTGGTCTCTATCGACATGGAGGATAAACCTGATATAATAAACTTGTTAAAGAATGTGCTATAAGTAAATGTGGTGACTTGGACTATGAGATAGTCGTGAGGAATCACCATGTTATTCTGACATGATCACGAGATGAGATCTCGGTGAGTCATGAGTTAGCCCAGAGGGACAGTGGCAGTAAAACTGATTGCTGAACAATAGATAACTCTTCACGGGAGGTAATGGTTATTTACTTTCCAGCTTAGTATCTTGCATGTCTTGTAGATACATCTATGCCATGCCTTGATATGCCTTGTTATTCCCATGTTATGCCATGATCTGCCATGATATGCTGTGAGATGATTTGGTATAGATGTACTTGATCCATGTTTCTTGCTTGTATCATGCCATGCTTATCCTTTGCCGTGAGATAAATTCATGTTTGAGCATAGGGCTAGCTTTGTCATCTGCTTGTTTGTATGCTATGTATTTGGTTGTCTTGCGAGTACATTCAAAGTACTCACCTGGCCTTGCGCGTGGCCAGATTGCAGGAGAAGACTTGTCGTGCTAGATCGTAACCTCGCCAGTCCTGTGAGTTGTGGAGCCCAGCCAGAGACGACATGCCGTTAAACCAAGACTTCCGCCGCCATTTAGATAGCCTTAGAGCTATGCAAAACCATTGTATTCATCAGCGATGTAATACTCCATTTCATGTAAATGAAATATATTTTTGTGCTTGGAATGCTGTACCATGGACCTGTCGTGCGTCAGGTGTTATCCTGGGCTGACGTGCGAAGGCCCCCTGCTCCCGACGGATCGGGGTGCCATAGTTAGTCCCAAAAAATGATATATAATTGCATATAAAAACATCCAAGATTGATACTATAATAGCATGGAACAATAAAAAATTATAGATACGTTGGAGACGTATCAAGCATCCCCAAGCTTAATTCCTGCTCGTCCTCGAGTAGGTAAATGATAAAAATAGAATTTTTGATGTGGAATGCTACCTATCATGTTTCATCATGTAATCTCTCTCTTACGGTATGAATAATAAGATCCAAATGATTCAAAGCAATAGTCTATAATTTGATATAAAGACATCAATACTTAGGCATACTAATAAACAATCAAGTCTTTCAAAATAAAAATGCTAAAGAACATTATCCCTACAAAATCATATAACCCTGTCATGCTCCATCTTCTTCACACAAAGTATTTATCATGCACTACCCCGATGACAAGCCGAGCAATTGGTTCATACTTTTTAACGCGCTTCAGCTTTTTCAACTCCCACTCAATACATGAGCGCAAGCCATGGATATAGCACTATGGGTGGAATAGAGTATGGTGGTAGAGATAAATAAGAGAAGTCAAAAATGGAGAAAGTCTCACACCGACGAGGCTAATCAACGGGCTATGGAGATGCCCATCAATTGATGTCAATGCGAGGAGTAGGGATTGCCATGCAACGGATGCACTAAGAGCTATAAGTGTATGAAAGCTCAAAATGAAAAACTAAGTGGGTGTGCATCCAACTTGCTTGCTCATGAAGACCTCGGGCATTTGAGGAAGCCCATCATCGGAATATACAAGCCAAGTTCTATAATGAAAAATTCCCACTAGTATATGAAAGTGACAAAATAGGAGACTCTATATGAAAAACATGGTGCTACTCTGAAGCACAAGTGTGGAAAAGGATAGTAACATTGCCCCTTCTCTCTTTTTCTCTCATTTATTTTTTTTCTTTTTTTCTTTTCTTTTTCCTGGCTCTTTTTCACCTCCTTTTTTTCTCTCTCTCTTTTTTCAATTTTTTTTTATATTTCGTCCGGAGTCTCATCCCGACTTGTGGGGGAATCATAGCCACCATCATCCTTTCCTCACTGGGACAATGCTCTAATAATGATGATCATCACACCTCTATTTACTTACAACTCAACATTACAACTCGATACTAGAACAAAAATATGACTCTATATGAATGCCTCTGGCAGTGTACTAGGATGTGCAATGATGCTAGCGTAACATGTATAACAATGATGAACGGTGGCTGAGCCACGAATACTATGTCAGCTATATGATCATGCAAAGCAATATGACAATGATGATGTATGTCATAAAAACGGAACGGTGGAAGTTGCATGGCAATATATCTCGGAATGGCTATGGAAATGCCATGATAGGTAGGTATGGTGTATGTTTTGAGGAAGATATAAGGAGGCTTATGTGTGATAGAGCGTATCATATCACGGGGTTTGGATGCATCGGCGAAGTTTTTACCAACTCTCGATGTGAGAAAGGACAATGCACGGTACCGAAGAGGCTAGCAAATTGCGGAAGGGTGAGAGTGCGTATAATCCATGGACTCACATTAGTCATAAAGAACTCACATACTTATTGCGAAAGTCTATTAGCCCTCGAAGCAAAGTACTACTATGCATGCCCCGAGAGGGATAGATTGGTAGGACAAGGTCCATCGCTTGTCCCCGACCGCCACTCATAAGGTAGACAATCAATAATAAATCATGCTCCAACTTCCTCGCATAACGACAGATCATACGTGCATGCTTCGGGAATCATAAACCTTAACACAATTATTCTTACTAAACCACAATTATCTACTAATACCTCCCCCATATTACCATCTTAATATCGCAAAACTATTGCAAGGAATCAAATTTATCATATTCAGTGATCTACATGAAAGTTTTTATTATATCCCTCTTGAATACCTATCATATCAGGACCAAATTCATAACCCGTGCATATTACCATTGCTATCATGAGACTCTCAAAAAGATATACGTGAAGCATGAGAGTGCAACTATTTCTTTAAAATATAAACACCGCCGTGCTCTAACAGATATAAGTGAAGCACTAGAGCAACTGCCTAGCTCAAAAGATATAAGTGAAGCACATAGAGTATTCTAACAAATCACGAATAATGTGTGTCCCTCTCAAAAAGGTGTGTTCAGCAAAGATGATTGTGATAAACGAAAAGCAAACAAAATAAACTAATTCACAAGATGCTCCAAGTAAAACACATATGATGTGATGAATAAAAATATAGCTCCAAGTGAGTTACCGATAGATTGTAGACGAAAGAGGGGTTGCCTTCCGGGGCATCCCCAAGCTTAGACTCTTGAGTCTTCCTTGAATATTACCTTGGCGTGCCTTGGGATTCCCCAAGGTTAGTCTATTGCCGCTCCTTATTCCTTTATCCATCGTAGTCTCACCCAAAACTTGAAAACTTCAGCACACAAAACTCAACAGAAACCTCGTGAGATCTGTTAGTATAACAAATAAATCTTTAACTCTAGGTACTGTTGTAAATTGATTCATATTTAATATTGGCATAATGCTACTATAATCCAACTTCTCCATGACTCATACCCCCCGATACGATCCATAGATTCATCAAAATAAGCAAACTATGCAAAAAAACAGAATCTGTCTAAAACAGAACAGTCTGTAAAGACCTATTTAAAATCCATACTTATATAACTCCAAAAATTATGAAAAATTAGGAAAACGTAAAAAATTCATATGCTAATACTTTGTAAAAATTTCAGATTTTTATGACACTATAGTACCGAATTAAAAATCCATCACTGGACGCAAAACTTTCTGTTTTCCAAACAGCATCAATTATACTATCATCAACATCATCCCAAAGGTATTACTTGGCACAAACACTAATTAAAACATAAAAACACAATCATAACAGAAGCTATAATTGTGCAAAAGCAAAAATTTATTTTATTCATTGGGTTGCCTCCCAACAAGCGCTATTGTTTTATGCCCCTAGCTAGGCATAATGCATAGTTTCAAGTGTTGTCATCCTTCAAGTTAATTCCATAGGTGGCCCTCATAATAGATTCATAAGGTGCTTTAATTATTTTCCTAGGGAAGTGTTCCATCCCTTTCTTTAATGGAAATTGAAATCTTATATTACCTTCTTTCATATCAATAATAGCGCCAATAGTTCGAAGAAAAGGCCTACCAAGTATTATGGGGCAAGAAGGATTGCATTCAATGTCAAGAACAATAAAGTCCACGGGCACATAATTTCTATTTGCAAGAATAAGAACATCATTTATTCTACCCAATGGCTTTTTAATAGTGGAATCCGCAAGATGCAATTTAAGGGAACAAGGATCTATGTCGGTGAGACCTAGCACATCACATAAAGACTTAGGTATGGTGGAAACGCTAGCACCAAGATCACAAAGAGCATTACATTCATAATCTTTAATTTTTATTTTAATAGTAGGTTCCCATTCATCTTGTAATTTTCTAGGAATTGATACTTCCAACTCAAGCTTTTCTTCATGTGCCTTTATCATGGCTTCTACAATATGTTTAGTGAAAGCCTTATTTTGTTCATATGCGTTTGGTGAATTAATCATGGATTGCAACAAGGAAATACACTCAATTAAAGAACAACTATCATAATTAAAGTCCTTGTAATCCAAGTAGTGGGTGCGTTACTATTTAAAGTTTTGACCTCTCCAACCCCACTTTTTTCATTTTTTATGATCAAGATTATCACCCTCCAAGCAAGTGGGACTCCTTCTATCTAAAGTTGACTCTTCTCCAGTCCCTTTTTCATCAAGTTTTATTTTACTAAATAATGATTCAATAGGAGTGAAACCAATCATTTTAATATCTTCATCATTATTAGGTAATGATTCCGGTTTGGCAGCCATCCAATTCACTAGAGTTGTGTGTTTATCCGAAATTTTTCCTAGTAAATTTTCAGTATTAGCAAGTTGAGCCTGAAGATTTGATACTTCTAAATTAATAACTTCAAGTTGTTTATTAATGGCATCCAACAAGCTAGAGTGTTCCTTAATCTCTTCGGAAAAGAATTTATTTTGCTTAAATTATGAAGTCATAAAACTCTTAGTAACATTTTCAATTTCAGACAATCTCCTTCTGTAGAAACTATCGTGAAATTCCTCTAATGGCATAGTGACAGAACTAGAGAACAAGCAAATAAATTTTTTTTCTGTTTTTGTAAAAAATATTAGAAGTGGGGGAGATGAAAACGAGAGGCAAATGCAAATGAAAGGTAAATAAAGTAAATGCAAGTGAATGATAATTTGTGCGAAGGTACTTGGTAATTTTGATGATGTCTCCCCGGCAACGGCGCCAGAAATTCTTCCTGCTACTTGTAGTCTGCATTGGTTTTTCCCCGAAGAGGAGAGGATGATGCAGTACAGAAGAAATAAGTATTTCCCTCAGTTAAGAACCAAGGTTATCAATCCAGTAGGAGAACCAAGCAAAATTCCGTTAAAACGCACCTGCACACAGAAGAGCAAACACTTGCACCCAATGCAAATAAGAGGGTTGTCAATCCTCTTAGCGGTTACTTGCAAGGATTAAATCTTATCGAGGTAAATAGATAAACTAAACTACTAATAAAAATAAAAGTAAATAAATTGCAGCAAGGTATTTTTGGGTTTTTTATATGATAAAGATAGACCCGGGGGCCATAGTTTTCACTAGAGGCTTCTCTCTCGAGCGCAGAAACATACGGTGGGTAAACAAAATACTATTGGGCAATTGACAGAATAGCAAATAATTATGACGGATTCATGGCAATGATCATGTATATAGGCATCACGTCCAAGACAAGTAGACCGACTCCTGCCTGCATCTACTACTATTACTCCACCCATCGACCGCTATCCAGCATGTATCTAGGGTATTAAGTATGAAACAGAGTAACGCCTTAAGCAAGATGACATGATGTAGAGAAGAAAATTGTGACGCTCCCGACTTAATCGTGCACTAATCATACACGCAAATGCACACGATCAAGCCTAGGGACTCACTTGAAGATATCACAACACAACTCTAGACACAAAATAAAATAATTCAAGCTTTATATTACAAGCCAGGGGCCTCGAGGGCTCGAATACCAAAGCTCGAGACATACAAGCATCAGCGGAAACAAAAGTATCTGAGTACAGACACAAAGTTAAACAAGATGCCTTAAGAAGGCGAAAACAAACAACAACTCTGATCGAAAGAGGCAAGGCCTCCTGCCTACGAGCCTCCTAAACTACTCCTGGTCGTCGGGGATCTCCACGTCGTAGTAGGCGCCTCCGGGGATCTCCTGCTCCTGGGCTCCATCGTCTGATGTATCATCAATTGGATATGGGGAAAAGAATAGCAGAGCAACTGTGAGTACTCATCCAAAGTACTCGCAAGACTGACATCAGAACTATACTAATATGCATTTGTATCAAAGGAATGGGGCTATATCTTTGGACTGGACTGCAGAATGCCAGAGTAGAGGGGGAGAAGCCTAGCCTATCGAAGACTAGCATCTTCAAGCAATCTTGCAGCATCAGAAGAGAGTAGAGTATAGTAACATACAATAGTGGTTGTATAGCAGCAACTCCCCGAGATTCTTTCTCGACTATCCCGCGAGAAAGCGATCCAGAGAGCAATAGTATCAGTTTAATATGTATCACCATCACTTTGTAGTTGTCATGGATCCGGATACAACTCCGAGCATCCTGTTACCGTGGACACGGCTATTCGAATAGATCACTTCCCTGCAGGGGTGCACTACTGTTACCCAACACGCTCGATTAACTCTGGCCGGACACACTTTTTCGGGTCATGCCCGGCCTCGGCTGATCGACACACCGCAGCCCTACCTAGAGCTCAACAGAGAGGTCCCCGCCGGTCTACATCCTAAGTGCTTAGGGGTCTTGGGCCATCGCCCTTTGCACTCCGGGTCGTTGCAAGCAGGGCGATCCAGGCACCACCTCTGTCATGGATGGCGCCGACCCGGCCCGGCCGCAATGCTGAACTGGACGTCTGACAAAGCTTCCGGCTGATACATACGGCGTAGAGGGCCCCATAAACCATTATCCCACGTGGTGGTAGTGCGTATAGGGCACGACGACCGACTCAGACCAAATACCCAGTTCCGTTAGGCGTATTTAGTAACTCGCAGAGACGATCAGAGTTTCTGTCACTCCGACTTGGTATCACTCGTGGGTACTCTTGGAGCCGACCCGTCTTTAATGTTGTTCTCTCGCGGGCACCCTTGGGGCCAGCCCGACTTTAACAGTTTAAGTATTGCAGCAGTGTAAGCATTTCCGTGATCACACCCAGAATGATCAGGGCCCGGTAACAAGCATGGCATACGGACAAGGCGAAGGGCCAAAGATGGAACAGCAGCATAGTTAACTAGGCATCATGGGATAACAGGTAATGTATCAGTAGCAGGCGACAAAATCAGGCTGTGCATCAGAATAGGATAAAGCAAGGCAGCGGCAATTTCTAATGCAAGCAGGAGGGAGAAAGAATAGGAGATATCAGCATGCATCAATGGGGGATTGCTTGCCTGGAAGCTCTACAGAGAGGGGTTGGTCGTCAGTCAGCTGCTCGTCAGGGGTGTAGTCGAACTCTGCTGCGACAGCGTCGGTCTCGGCGTCTATCGGGAGAGAAAGGAGGGGGAGGAAACAATAAATCCACGGCAAAAATGCAATCACTATGCATGACATGCCTAAATGATATGCAGAGGTGTTTTATTGCCTAACTAAATGTTTTAGTTAATTTAGGAATTTATTCGGATTTATTTTATTAACGTTGAACACTATACATTTATCGAAAACAGTCAAAATGTTCCATGTTCATCTAGCTAGGAGTATTGGACAAGCATTTTGATCGTATATTCAGATTCTTCATATTTTTCTGATCGTTTTTCATCTATAAATTATTTTAATCCGAATTATGGTTTAAAAGATATGATTTTTCAAAGTTTAAACTAAATTCTGGAATTTCTGGAATATTTAAATTAGGATTATCCGAAACAGTGCAATGCTGATGTCAGCATGACGTCACTGTGACGTCAGCAGTCAACTTTGACTGGTCAAAGTCAACCCTGACATGTGGGTCCCGTCTGTGAGTGTCTAATTAGGCTAATTAGGGTTTAATTAAGTTAATTATAGATTAATTAGACTAATTAAATAATTAGTTTAATTAAACAGAATTAATTAAGTTAATTAATTAATTAGTTAGTTAATTATTTATTTATTTATTTATTTATTTATTTTAATTCTTTAATTCCTTTATTTATTTATTTTATTTATTACGTTTAAACAGGGGCTGGGCCCCACCTGTCATTGGCCAAGCCGGACATGTCCGGGCCGTGCCCCTTTCGGGGGCCGGACATGTCCGGGGACGAAAGCGCGCGCGCGCGCACGCAGCGGTGGTGGCCGTGCGCTGGCGATGCGGCGGCGAGCGGTCGGCGGCGTGGTGGCGAAGCGAGGCCGGGGCAGAGGCAGCCGGCGCGGGGCGGCGCGAGCGGCAGCCGCGGCGGGGCAGAGAGCGGCGGCGGGCGGCGGCGCGGCAGCAGGCGACAGCGGGGCGAGCGTGAGGGGAGGCGCGGGCGACGACGGGCGCGAGGCGGCGGCGAGGCGAGCGGCAGCCAGGCGCGAGCGGGAGCAGAGGCGGGCGCGGGCGGCAGGCGACGGCGACAGAGGCGGCAACGGCGAGCGGCGCGGACGGAGGGGGAACGGAGTCCTCACCCCGATGTAGATGCACGGGGGCGGCGAGGCTCAACGGAGCCAGCGAGGGAGAGGACGAGGAGGCGAGGCGGCGTCGACGACGGGGATGAGACGGCGGCGACGGCGTGGCGGCGGGGTCGGGCGAGAGAGAGAGGGACGAGGAGTGGGGGTGGGTTAGGGTTTCGAGTGGCTGGCGAGAGGCCATATAGGCCAGCGGTGGTGGCGTGGGCCGGCCTGGCTGGGCTGAGGCCCAGCTGGGCCAGGGGGCTTTTCTTTTTATTTTATCTTTTGCTTCTTCTATTTTTCTGTTTTCTATTTTCTTTTTAGTAAATCGTTTAGCCACAATTTAGTTTTGTAAAATAAGTGACTTAGCCCAATAAATAGTATGCAATTTTAGTTACTACCAGAAATTAGTTTGGGGAAAATATGATTTCATTTGAATTTTAGTTAAATAAAAAGGCATTAAATATTTCTGTTTGGTTCTGATTTGATGATGATAGAGTCACTTAAGCATTTCAATTAATGTTGCTGTTATTTTTACAATTGCCTCTGGATTATTTGCAACATTATGAACATTTTAGTTCTCAGATTGGAGCAACTTTTGTTTCCACTTTAAATTGAATTTCAATTTGAATTGAATTTGAAATGAGATATGATGCAATGATGATCAAGAACTGTTCAACATGATGACTTGGCATTATCAAAAGGGGATTACTGTAGCTATGACACTGGGGATGTTACAAATCTCCTCCACTAAAAGAAATCACGTCCCGAGATTTAAGAGGTGGAGTAAGGGGAAAAAGGTCTGGTTACGAAATTCTAACGAGTCTTCTCGATCTTCGTTGCACTTCTCGAAGAGTTTGATCCATTATATTTGAAGTCTTCATTTCTCTGCACCATTGCTTCGTGATGAGGTTGCCGTTCTCCCTTTCGGATCTTCATCGTACTTACGAAAGGATAAGGGGTAACTTGGCATCGATGGGGTTTCACAAGGGGAAATCAACTGGGGTTATTTCATGAGTGAAACACATAGATATCTCTCGAGTTTCGGAACTTAGGGAATTCGTCGAGAGCAACATAGGTAGGTAGAAAAGTTTCAAGTGGGTAGGCAATCGTTCGATGCCTAATCAGAAGTAAAAGGGGTTCAGAGCAACGAGATTAGATATTGCGTCTGATACCGGATAGGACGTGTTACGGAAGATGGCTCGTGAAATACAAATGAAGCCAAGCACGAGGAATAACTTTGAAAACAGGGATGTACAGGAGAGTCAGGTTTCGGTCCTGTGGAGCTGTAGTTAGGGTGGATCAAGAATAGGAAGGCTGGTGACATCTTGCATGGTCACGATAACAAGACATGTCAGAGGATAGCTTGTCCACTATGTTGGCAACAGCGTCGGTACCTAGGGCGAGGGACTAAGAGAACCATTTTCCTGCTCGTTGAAATGAGGCGGACCAATAGGCAAGGTTCTCGTCCACCGGGGATATCGGGATGTCATCAACAATAGTAACAGGTTATACTGACAGAGTTGTACACCGAGGTGTTACATAAGCGGGGAACTACTGCTGCTTAGATTATATAGATCGCATGAAAGGTTAAACAAACCAACGGAAAGGAAAGTGTTTGTCAGATTTAAACAAACCAATGGAAAGGAAAATGTGATTACTCACAAGTGTTGGTGTATATCCTTCCCAAGGACAAGCAGAGTCGGATATCCATGACAGCATAGTAGGTAGATAACATTTACGTAAAGGGGCGAGGAAATTCATGATGTTACCCATACAACGGTGTTTGGATAAATTGATCAAGAAACATTTAGCATTGCGCTCTCAATGTTCTTGTTGATATTCGGAATTCCACAATCATGCTTCGGGGTGGCAGTAATATGGTGTTAAGGTAAAGATGGGGTTTGAAGATCACAAGAAATACACAAGGAACAATTTCCCGGAATAGCAAGGAATACAAGGTATAACCCAAAACATGACCAAGTCTGTGTTGGAGGGAAAGCAAGGATGTTATTGATGACAACACAAATTTTATAGGGGCAAGGGTGGTAATACTCATCATGGATTCAATCCACGACTTAAAGAAATCAAAAGGTTAATGATGATCACGACACATTTAGTCGAAAGGTTTCATGAAGACGTAGTCGATCAGCGACGACATCAAGTAAAAGGATGGTGAAGCGAAAGGTTATTGGAACCACGGATAAGAGGCAAGCTCAGAATCAATCTTGTTGTTCAAGGGCGAGACGATATGACGAAGAGGCTCGACGTAAGCTTAGCTCATCGTTGAAAATTGTGCTCCGGGAAGAAGGACCAGGTAGCATAGTTAAAATTAGAACGATAATGATGCAGACAACCAAGCTAGGAATGACATGATGGAGTGTTAAACTCCCCAGCAACAAATTACTAGGAGTACTGAATCACAGTGTGGATTCAAGTCACTTGTCAGAGCTCTCGAGTGACGGACAATGCAAACCTGCGGAGTGGCTAAACCGGTGAGAATTATTATTCCAACAAGAATACATAAGAGGTAGTGCGGTGGCACGATATCCTCGGGATACCAGAGGGCAATACTAGAAGGCAGAACAGAATAGAAGTTGAACTAGTTCGTTGATCTGCGGATGGCAGGTGCTTTAACCTTGTTGAAAAATTTAGACGAGGCACGGGAATGGAGTTATCAAATGAGGTCAGCATGGTCAGAACCATTACTGCATGGAATCAAGTTAAGGAAACTAGAAGAATTTTACAACTGAATAAATATTTTGCAAGAAGCTTCCGTGACGGTCTACATCGTTTTCATGGGCATGAACACAAAGTTCAAGGTCGACTCCCACTTCTTCAATGCATAACCTTCCATTCACTTCTCGCTCTCAGAGAGGTTGTAGTATTGAAAATTTATCTGACGGAAGGCCAGTAGAGTATAACCCGCATAAACTTCGGGTTCACACAGATTAGGGAAAGCGTAGGGTCAACCCATCGAGACATTTTTAGAAACCTATATAACACAGATATAGGAGAAACGGATACAAGATCGACAGCAGAGGGCTGACGACACGGAGCAAATGATACAATCCGCCAAAGGCATTTTTGTATCAGAGGAGAACTCACAAGATTTTTGAATATGAAGGACATTGTCGGATAATAATCCAGCAAAGGGTCTGGCGGTCCACAACGATGCTGAGGTGAGCATCGGTACTCAACCGGAAGAAGAATGAATGTAAAGGCATCGGATTATAGAAGTAACTGAATAATTCGACATTTAATTACAAAGGGAATTATGATTTCCACATCGGGGGATCAGAGGCAGACGCTCTGATCAAAGATAAGTAAGTTGACTAGAATTAGATAGAGAATCAACCAAGGTGTGATTTACTGAGAAACAACCCATGTCCGGAATGACGTCTGAGCCGGAAGGATGAATTCACATGAATCAACTGATGATTGCGGGTATTCACACACATGTGGAATCAATAGGATCAGAATGGCAATGACAAGGGATGTCAATGAAATTATTAGGCATATGGAATTAACCATAATGCAAGCAGGTAAGAGGAATCTCAAAGGCAGCAGGCTGTAGAGGATTTCCGGAAGACCGGATATCATTTCGAAGTATATTGTGAATCACATGAACAACCGGGGATGAACGAATCCCAGATAAGTGTGAGGAATTATTCGCAAATGTATTCATGCGACAAGGGACTACAAGGCAGTAGGGACAAAGGATTCTCGATATATCGGAGAGTATTTCGATATGTCGGATGGAACAAGAGAGAAAATGGAATGAATATATGTACGACAAGTGTATGTAGTTATCCATCAGGATTTACCGGTGGTAGGGAATTGCAAAAGCGGTGGGCACATAGGGTCTCGGAAATTTATCAGAGAGTATCTTCGGGCTCTTCTGGTGAAACAGGCGATCATCTGTATCGAGTGGCTCTCCGGGAGAATATGGTCACGAGATCCTAAAGTTAGAGTTAGTAAAATCTTTAACCCGAATGGAAGAGAGATAAGAGTCCCAGAGTAAGGAAGAGGAATAAAAGATCCTAATCCCATCCATGTGTAACGTGGGCCCGTAAGCCAAACAGCACTGTTAGTAAAATAGTTTTATAATGTCTAGACTCAACTTTGACCAAGGAATCGGAAGGGGGCTTCCTACAGGCAGTCGGCTCTGATACCAACTTGTGACGCCCCCGACTTAATCGTGCACTAATCATACACGCAAATGCACACGATCAAGCCTAGGGACTCACTTGAAGATATCACAACACAACTCTAGACACAAAATAAAATAATTCAACCTTTATATTACAAGCCAGGGGCCTCGAGGGCTCGAATACCAAAGCTTGAGACATACAAGCATCAGCGGAAACAAAAGTATCTGAGTACAGACACAAAGTTAAACAAGATGCCTTAAGAAGGCGAAAACAAACAACAACTCTGATCGAAAGAGGCAAGGCCTCTTGCCTGGGAGCCTCCTAAACTACTCCTGGTCGTCGGGGATCTCCACGTCGTAGTAGGCGCCTCCGGGGATCTCCTGCTCCTGGGCTCCATCGTCTGATGTATCATCAATTGGATATGGGGAAAAGAATAGCAGAGCAACCGTGAGTACTCATCCAAAGTACTCGCACGACTGACATCAGAACTAAACTAATATGCATTTGTATCAAAGGAATGGGGCTATATCTTTGGACTGAACTGCAGAATGCCAGAGTAGAGGGGGAGAAGCCTAGCCTATCAAAGACTAGCATCTTGAAGCAATCTTGCAGCATCAGAAGAGAGTAGAGTATAGTAACATACAATAGTGGTTGTATAGCAGCAACTCCCCGAGATCCTTTCTCAACTATCCCGCGAGAAAGCGATCCAGAGAGCAATAGTATCACTTTAATATGTATCACCATCACTTTGTAGTTGTCATGGATCCGGATACAACTCCGAGCGTCCTGTTACCGTGGACACGGCTATTCGAATAGATCACTTCCCTGCAGGGGTGCACTACTGTTACCCAACACGCTCGATTAACTCTGGCCGGACACACTTTTTCGGGTCATGCCTGGCCTCGGCTGATCGACACACCGAAGCCCTACCTAGAGCTCAACAGAGAGGTCCCCGCCGGTCTACATCCTAAGTGCTCAGGGGTCTTGGGCCATCGCCCTTTGCACTCCGGGTCGTTGCGAGCAGGGCGATCCAGGCACCACCTCTGTCATGGATGGCGCCGACCCGGCCCGGCCGCAATGCTGAACTGGACGTCTGACAAAGCTTTCGGCTGATACATACGGCGTAGAGGGCCCCATAAACCATTATCCCACGTGGTGGTAGTGCGTATAGGGCACGACGACCCACTCAGATCAAATACCCAGTTCCGTTAGGCGTATTTAGTAACTCGCAGAGACGATCAGAGTTTCTGTCGCTCCGACTTGGTATCACTCGCGGTTACTCTTGGAGCCGACCCGTCTTTAATGTTGTTCTCTCGCGGGCACCCTTGGGGCCAGCCTGACTTTAATAGTTTAAGTATTGCAGTAGTGTAAGCATTTCCGCGATCACACCCAGAATGATCACGGCCCGGTAACAAGCATGGCATACGGACAAGGCGAAGGGCCAAAGATGGAACAGCAGCATAGTTAACTAGGCATCATGGGATAACAGGTAATGTATCAGTAGCAGGTGACAAAATCAGGCTGTGCATCAGAATAGGATAAAGCAAGGCAGAGGCAATTTCTAATGCAAGCAGGAGGGAGAAAGAATAGGAGATATCGGCATGCGTCAAGGGGGGATTGCTTGCCTGGAAGCTCTGCAGAGAGGGGTTGGTCGTCAGTCGGCTGCTCGTCGGGGGTGTAGTCGAACTCTGCTGCGACGGCGTCGGTCTCGGCGTCTATCGGGAGAGAAAGGAGGGGGGAAACAATAAATTCACGGCAAAAATGCAATCACTATGCATGACATGCCTAAATGATATGCAGAGGTGTTTTATTTCCTAACTAAATGTTTTAGTTAATTTAGGAATTTATTCGGATTTATTTTATTAACGTTGAACACTATTCATTTATCGAAAATAGTCAAAATGTTCCATGTTCATCTAGCTAGGAGTATTGGACAAGCATTTTGATCGCATATTTAGGTTCTTCATATTTTTCTGATCGTTTTTCATATATAAATTATTTTAATCCCAATTACGGTTTAAAAGATATGATTTTTCAAAGTTTAAACTAAATTCTGGAATTTCTGGATTATTTAAATTAGGATTATCCGAAACAGTGCAATTCTGATGTCAGCATGACGTCACTGTGACGTCAGCAGTCAACTTTGACTCGTCAAAGTCAACCCTGACATGTGGGTCCCGCCTATCAGTGTCTAATTAGGCTAATTAGGGTTTAATTAAGTTAATTACACATTAATTAGACTAATTAAATAATTAGTTTAATTAAACAGAATTAATTAAGTTAATTATTTATTTATTTATTTATTTATTTATTTTAATTCTTTAATTCCTTTATTTATTTATTTTTTTACTACGTTTAAAAAGGGGCTGGGCCCCACCTGTCATTGGCCAAGCCGGACATGTCCGGGCCGTGCCCCTTTCGGGGGCCAGACACGTCCGGGGACGAAAGCGGGCGCGCGCGCACGCAGCGGCCGTGGCCGTGCGCGGGCGATGCGGCGGCGAGCGGTCGGCGGCGCGGTGGCGAAGCGAGGCCGGGGCAGAGGCGGCCGGCGCGGGGCGGCGCGAGCGGCAGCCGCGGCGGGGCAGAGAGCGGCAGCGAGCGGTGGCGCGGCAGCAGGCGACAGCGGGGCGAGCGTGAGGGGAGGCGCGGGCGAGCGCGGGTGCGAGCGGGCGACGACGGGCGCGAGGCGGCGGCGAGGCGAGCGGCAGCCAGGCGCGAGCGGGAGCAGAGGCGGGCGCGGGCGGCAGGCGACGACGACAGAGGCGGCAACGGCGAGCGGCGCGGACGGAGGGGGAAACGGAGTCCTCACCCCCGATGTAGATGCACGGGGGCGGCGAGGCTCGACGGAGCCGGCGAGGGAGAGGACGAGGAGGCGAGGCGGCCTCGACGATGGGGACGAGGCGGCGGCGACGGCGTGGCGGCGGGGTCGGGCGAGAGAGAGAGGGACGAGGAGTGGGGGTGGGTTAGGGTTTCGGGTGGCTGGCGAGAGGCCATATAGGCCAGCGGCGTGGGCCGGCCTGGCTGGGCCGAGGCCCAGCTGGGCCAGGGGGCTTTTCTTTTTATTTTATCTTTTGCTTCTTCTATTTTTCTGTTTTCTATTTTCTGTTTAGTAAATCGTTTAGCCACAATTTTAGTTTTGTAAAATAAGTGACTTAGCCCAATAAATAGTATGCAATTTTAGTTACTACTAGAAATTAGTTTGGGGAAAATATGATTTCATTTGAATTTTAGTTAAATAAAAAGGCATTAAATATTTCTGTTTGGTTCTGATTTGATGATGATACAGTCACTTAAGCATTTCAATTAATGTTGCTGTTATTTTTACAATTGCCTCTCGATTATTTGCAACATTATGAACATTTTAGTTCTCAGATTGGAGCAACTTTTGTTTCCACTTTATATTGAATTTCAATTTGAATTGAATTTGAAATGAGATATGATGCAATGATGATCAAGCACTGTTCAACATGATGACTTGGCATTATCAAAAGGTGATTACTATAGCTATGACACTGGGGATGTTACAAAAATTCAAGCAATATGAATAAACCCCATCTTTTTATCCTTAATGGCAACAATACAAATACGTGTCATGTCCCCTTCTGTCATTGGGATTGAGCACCGCAAGATTGAACCCATCACAAAGCACCTCTCCCATTGCAAGATAAATCAATCTAGTAGGCCAAACTAAACCGATAGATCGAAGAGAAATACAAAGCTATAACAATCATGCATAAAAGAGTTCAGAGAAGACTCAAATATTTCTCATGAATAATCTGATCATAAACTCACAATTCATCGGATCCCAACAAACACACCACAAAAGAAGATTACATCGGATAGAACTCCAAGAACGTCGAGGAGAACATTGTATTGAAGATCAAAGAGAGAGAAGAAGCCATCTAGCGACTAGCTATGGACTCGTAGGTCTGTGGTAAACTACTCACACATCATCGGAAGGGTAGCAAGGTTGATGTAGAAGCCCTCCGTGATCGTTTCCCCCTCCGGCAGAGTACCGGAAAAGGCCTCCAGATGGGATCGCGGAAGAACAGAGGCTTGCGGCGGCGTAAAGGTTATTTCTTCTGGCTCTCTCGGGGTTTCCCAATATTTTTGAATTTATAGAAGTGGAATTACGTCAAACGGAGTCACGTGGGCCCCACAAGGCAGCACGGCGCCCCCCTGGGTGCGCCCTAGTGCCTTGTGGAGCCTCCTTGAGGCTTCTGGACTCCTCCCAAAGCTTCCAAGGTTTATTTTGTCCAGAAAAAAATCTCCAAAAAGTTTCATGGCATTTGGACTTCATTTGGTACTGTTTCTCTGAAAAGCCAAAAACAAGCAGAAAACAGCAACTGGCACTGGGCACTAGGTTAATAGGCTAGTCCAAAAAAATGATATATAATTGCATATAAAAACATCCAAGATTGATACTATAATAGCATGGAACAATCAGAAATTATAGATACATTGGAGACGTATCAGTTCTTAACTGAGGGAAATACTTATCTCTACTGTACTGCATCATCCTCTCCTCTTCAAGGAAATCCCAACGCAGCTCACAAGTAGCAGGAAGAATTTCTGGCGCCGTTGCCGGGGAGATATCACCAAAACCTATCAAGTACCTTCGCATAAACTATCATCTACTTTCTCTTATTTTCATTTGCCTTTTTATTTGCATTTGCCTCTCATTTTCATCTCCCCCACTTCTCATAAAAATTACAAAAACACAAAAATATTTTACTTGCTTGCTTTTATTGCCTTCATGTCAACACACCAAAAACAGAAAATGAAAGCAAAAATTTAAGATGATTATGGATCCAATTAAAGTTTTCTACTTGGATCCTCTTCGATCAATTTGTGCTCATGCTGCAACCCCAACTAGTTTGTTTGAGGGAAAATTATTAGATGAGCATGCTTATTTTGTGCGTCACTGTTTGTCTCAAAAAGGGAGACTCTTATGGAACCAAATAAATTGTTTGCTATGCTATGCTTGGAATCTATGTGAAATTTATGATTTTACTTGTTGCTCTAAGCACCCTAAAAAACACCTTCCCTACCTATGTGAGTTTAATGATAATGAAATCTTATCTTCTTATGCCAAAGGTGTTTATAGTTACTATGATATCGAACAAATTGAAGAATTTGTTGCTTTTAAGGGTGCTTATGAAGTTGCTTCTTTGATTGAAAAGTATGATGCTACTCTCTACAAATCTGAAATTTTTGCCATACTTAAATATTGCTATGAGAACTATGCTCCTAATGCCCATGTTAAAGAATTTATTAAGAGAATGTCTGCTGCTTTGGAAGAGAATAATACCATGCAGGAATCTATAGATAATTATGATCCCATTGATTTGTTTGAAATATCCCTTTTTGATGAACTTGATGCTTGCTATTCTTATGGCCATGATGCCAATATTAATTATGCTTATGGAGATGAACTTGCTGTAGTTCCTTATGTTAAGAATGAAATTATTGTTATTGCACCCACACTTGATAGCTCCTGGAATGAAAAGCATGATTACAATGATGGTATTATAAATTCTATTTATGTCAATCATGCTAATGATATGCAAAGCTACAAGCTTGGGGATGACAATTTTGTTATGTCCACTACTTATTGGAATGATCACGATGGGGTGATAATGCTTCTTATGATCTTGAAAATTTATTTAAGCCTCATGATGAATATGTTATTGATAATAATGTTTGCAATAATATTGAAAGTGGGTTTGGAAGAGTGTCAACTTTAGGTAAAAAGAATCCCACATATTCAGAGAGTGTTCAATCTTACGAATTTTTTGATAAAAGTGGGTTTGGAGAGGTCATGACTTTAGTTGATGTTAATCCCACTATCTTGGAAGATTATAAATTTTTTATGCATGTGGATCATAGAGAGAATATTTTTTATGATAGCTATTTAGTTGAGTTTGATTATGATCCTACATGTAATTATTATGAGAGAGGAAAATATGGATGTAGAAATCTTCATGTTACTAAATTGCCTCTCGTTATGTTGAAATTATTAATGCTTCATTCTTCCATTTTGCCTATGCTAGATATTGCTTGTCATGGTAATTTGTTTGCTTATAAAATGCCTATGCATAGGAAGTATGTTAGACTTAAATGTGTTTTTCACATGTTTTATGATGCTCTCTTTGCGTTTCAATTGTTATCTTTCATGAGAACATCATTGAAATCTCAAGCCTATCTTAATGGCTATAAAGAAAGAGCTTATTGGGAGACAACCCATTATTCTTTGTTTTATGTTTTGTGTGTTTACACAATTGTAGGCTCTGTTATGATTGTGATTTTTACCTTTTAATTAGTGTTTGTGCCAAGTAATGCCTTTGGGATGATTTGGATGATAGTATAATTGATGCTGTTTGAAAACAGAAAGTTTTATGCCCAGTATTTGATTTTAAGTTTTTTACTGGAACGTCAAAAAAATCTGAAATTTTTACACAGTATTGATATATGAATTTTTTAAGTTATCCTAATTTTTCAAAAAAATTGGCATTACTGAAGTATAGCTTTTAAATAGATCTTTACAGACTATTCTGTTTAGACAGATTCTGTTTTTGTTGCATAGTTTGCTTATTTCGATGAATCTATGGATTGTATCAGGGGGTATAAGTCATGGAGAAGTTGGAGTACAGTAGCATTATGCCAATATTAAATATGAATCAATTTATAACAGTACCTAAATTTTAAGATTTGTTTGTTATACTAACGGATCTCACGAGGTTTCTGTTGAGTTTTGTGTGCTGAAGTTTTCAAGTTTTGGGTGAGACCACGATGGATGAAGGAATAAGGAGCGGCAAGACCCTAAGCTTGGGGATGCCTAAGGCACCCCAAGGTAATATTCAAGGAAGACCCAAGCGTCTAAGCTTGGGCATGCCCCGGTTGGCACCCCCTCTTTCGTCTACAATCTATCGGTATATCACTTGGAGCTATATTTTTATTCATCACATGATACGTGTTTTACTTGGAGCGTCTTGTGCCATAGTTTTCTTTTCTTTGTTTGCTTTTTAGTTTGCCACAATCATATTTTCTGAACACACCTTTTGAGAGGGACACACATTATTCGTGATTTGTTAGAATACTCTATGTGCTTCACTTATATCTTTTTGAGCTAGGCAGTTGCTCTAGTGCTTCACTTATATCTTTTAGAGCACGGTGGTGGTTATATTTTAAAGAAATAGTTGCACTCTCATGCTTCACTTATATCTTTTTGAGAGTCTAATAAATAGTAATGGTAATATTCACGGGTTATGAAATTGTTCCTAATATGATAGGTATTCAAGAAGGATATAATAAAAACTTTCATGTAGATCACTGAATATGATAAGTTTGATTCCTTGCAATAGTTTTGCGATATTAAGATGGTAATATGTGGGAGGTACTAGTGGATAATTGTGGTTTAGTAAGAATATTGGTGTTAAGGTTTGTGATTCCCGAAGCATGCACGTATGGTCTTTCGTTATGCTAAGAAGTTGGAGCATGATTTATTATTGATTGTCTTCCCTTGCGTGGCGGTCGGGGGCGCGCGATGGTTAACTCCTACCAACCTCCCCCTTAGGGGCATGCATAGTAGTACTTTGCTTCGAGGGCTAATAAACTTTCGCAATAAGTATGTGTGTTCTTTATGACTAATTTGATTCCATGGATTATACACACTCTCACCTTTCTGCAATTTGCTAGCCTCTTCGGTACCGTGCATTGCCCTTTCTCACCTTGAGAGTCGGTGCAAACTTCATCGGTGCATCCAAACCCCATGATATAATACGCTCTATCACACATAAGCCTCTTTATATCTTCCTCAAAACAGCCACCATACCTACCTATTATGGCATTTCCATAGCCATTCCGAGATATATTGCCATGCAACTTCCACCGTTCCATTTATATGACACACATCATCATTGTCATATTGCTTTGCATGATCATATAGCTGACATAGTATTTGTGGCTCAGCCACCAATCATCATTTTCATACATGTTACGCTAGCATCATTGCACATCCTGGTACACTGCCAGAGGCATTCATATAGAGTCATATTTGTTCTAGTATCGAGTTGTAGTTTTGAGTTGTAAGTAAATAGAAGTGTGATGATCATCATTATTAGAGCATTGTCCCAGTGAGGAAATAAAAAAAGGGAGAAAAAATTGAGAGAAAAAGAGAGAAGGGGCAATGTTACTATCCTTTTCCAAACTTGTGCTTCAAAGTAGCACCATGTTTTTCATATGGAGAGTCTCCTATGTTGTCACTTTCATATACTAGTGAGAATTTTTCATTATAGAACTTGGCTTGTATATTCCGATGATGGGCTTCCTCAAATGCCCGAGGTCTTCATGAGCAAGCAAGTTGGATGCACACCCACTTAGTTTTTATTTTGAGCTTTCATACACTTATAGCTCCTAGTGCATCCGTTGCATGGCAATCCCTAGTCCTCTCATTGACATCAATTGATGGGCATCTCCATAGCCCGTTGATTAGCCGCGTCGATGTGAGACTATCTTCCTTTTCTGACTTCCCCTTATTAATCTCTATCACCGCATTCTATTCCACCCATAGTGCTATGTCCATGGCTTACGCTCATATATTGCGTGGGGGTTGAAAAAGCTGAAGCGCGTTAAAAAGTATGAACCAATTGCTTGATTGTCTCTGGGGTTGTGCATGATAAATACTTTATGTTAAGAAGATGGAGCATGACAAGATTATATGATTTTGTAGGGATAACTTTCTTTAGCATTTTTATTTTGAAAGACATGATTGTTTGTTAGTATGCCTAAGTATTGATGTCTTTATATCAAATTATAGACTATTGCTTTGAATCATTCGGATCTTAATATTCACACCTGGAAAGAAGAATTACATGATAAATATGTTAGGTAGCATTCCACATCGAACATTCTGTTTTTATCATTTACCTACTCGAGGACGAGCAGGAATTAAGCTTGGGGATGCTTGATACGTCTCCAACGTAACTATAATTTTTTTTTGTTCCATGCTATTATAGTATCAATCTTGGATATTTTATATGCAATAATATATCATTTTTTGGGACTAACCTATTAACCTAGTGCCCAGTGCCAGTTGTTGTTTTTTGCTTGTTTTTGGCTTTTCAGACAATCAATATCAAACGGAGTCCAAACGAAGAAAAAACTTTGGATTAATTTTTCTGGACCCAGAGAGACCCTAGAAGGTTCGGGAGAAGACCAGACAAGCCACGAGGGAGTGACAAGCTCGCTAGGCGCGCCCTAGGGGGGCGCGCCCCCCAGACTTGTGGGCCCCTCGTGGCACCTCTTGACCTAATTCCACCGCTATAAATTCTCAAATATTCCCAATATACTAGAGAGCCACCTCGAATAACTTTTCCACCGCCGCAAGCTTCTGTTCTTCCGTGATCCCATCTAGAGGCCTTTTCCGGCACCCTGTCGGAGGGGAATCGATCACGGAGGGCTTCTACATCAACCTTGCTACCCTTCCGATGATGTGTGAGTAGTTTACCACGGACCTACGGGTCCATAGCTAGTAGCTACATGGCTTCTTCTCTCTCTTTGATCT
The DNA here is from genome assembly GCA_039707655.1 of Elymus sibiricus. Classification (NCBI taxonomy): domain Eukaryota; kingdom Viridiplantae; phylum Streptophyta; class Magnoliopsida; order Poales; family Poaceae; genus Elymus; species Elymus sibiricus. Next base: position 94,295,479 of record CM077672.1, read on the forward strand.
TCAATACCATGTTCTCCTCGATCTTCTTGGAGTTCTATCCGATGTAATCTTCTTTTGCGGTGCGTTTGTTGGGATCCGATGAATTGTGGGTTTATGATCAGATTATTCATGAGAAATATTTGAGTCTTTTCTGAACTTATTTATGCATGATTGTTATAGCTTTGTATTCCTCTCCGATCTATCCGTTTGGTTTGGCCAACTAGATTGATTTATCTTGCAGTGGGAGAGGTGCTTTGTGATGGGTTCAATCTTGCGGTGCTCTATCCCAGTGAGAAAGTAGAGGACAAGACACGTATTTTTATTGTTGCCATTAAGGATAAAACGATGGGGTTTATTCATATTGCTTGAGTTTACTTTGTCTACATCATGTCATCTTGCTTAAGGCGTTACTCTGTTTCCATTAACTTAATACCCTAGATGCATGCTGGATAGCGGTCGATGGGTGGAGTAATAGTAGTAGATGCAGGCAGGAGTCGGTCTACTTGTCTTGGACGTGATGCCTATATACATGATCATTGCCTTGAATATCGTCATAACTATGCGCTTTTTTATCAATTGCCCAACAGTAATTTGTTTACCCACCGTATGCTATGTGTTCGAGAGAGAAGCCTCTAGTGAAAACTATGGCCCCCGGGTCTTTTATATATGATATATATAATCCAAAAATACCTTGCTGCAATTTTATTTCCTTTATTTTGTTTGACAATTTATTTATTTATCTATCACTATCAGAATTAATCCTTGTAGGTAACCGCCAAGGGGATTGACAACCCTCTTGTTCGCGTTGGGTGCAAGTATTTGCTTTTGTGTGTGTAGGTGCTGCTAAGGAGGTTCTGTGTGGTTCTCCTACTGGATTGATAACCTTGGTTCTTAACTGAGGGAAATACTTATCTCTACTGTACTGCATCCTCTCCTCTTCGAGGAAATCCCAACGCAACTCACAAGTAGCATGGACCCCTCCGGAATCCTCCGGAACCTTCTAGATGCTTCTCGGTACAATACCGAAAAAAACCGAACTTTTTCTGGAACCCAAAATATGACTTCCCATATATAAATATTTACCTCTTGACCATTCTGGAGCTCCTCGTGATATCCCGGATCCCATCCGAGACTTTGAATAACCTTCGGACTTTCCGCTATTAATATCTCACTACTACCCTAGCACTATCGAACGTTAAGCGTGTGACCCTACGGGTTCGGAACATGCAGACATGACCGAGACTCCTCTTCGGTCAATAACCAATAGTGGAACATGGATGCCCATATTGATTCCTACATATTCAATGAAGATCTTTATCGGTTGAACCACGATGTCAAGGATTCAGTCAATCCCGTATGCAATTCCCTTTTTCCAGCGATATGTTACTTGCCCGAGATTCAATCATCGGTATCTCCATACCTAGTTCAATCTTGTTACTGGCAAGTCTCTTTACTCATTCCGTAATACAAGATCACGTGACTAAACTCATTAGTCACATGAAGCTTCTTGTGATGTTGTATTACCGAGAGGGCCCATAGATATCTCTCCATCAAACGGAATGACAAATCCGAGTCTCAATCCATGCAACTCAACAGACACCTTCGGAGATACCTGTAGAGCACCTTTATGATCACCCAGCTATGAAGTAATGTTTGATATCACACAAGGTATTCCTCCGGTATCCGGGAGTGGCATGATCTCATGGTCTAAGGAACTGATACTTGACATGAAGAAAGTTGTAGCAAATAACTAAACAATCTGATGCTAAGCTTATGGTTGGGTCTGTCCATGACATCATTCTCCTAATGATGTGATACCATTATCAAATGACAACTCATGTCTATGGTTAGGAAACCTTAACCATCTTTGATCAGTGAGCTAGTCTAGTAGAGGTTTACTAGGGACATGGTGTAGTTTATGTATTCACACATGTATTTAAGTTTCCGGTTAATACAATTCTAGCATGAATAATAAACATTTATCATGAATGGGAAATATGATAATAACCAATTTACTATTGCCTCTAGTGCATATTTCCAACATTGTCCACTCTCACAATGAAACGTAATGCAAACTTGGCCGATGCATTTAACCCCGTGAAAGGATACACTCTCTCACACGTAAGGCTCATTGGTACTACGCAAAACGATGTTTATGAAAATCTCTGCTTTCAACCTTAAAAGTCTGGTATATGTCCAAATATTTATGAAAAACACACACAAGAGCCATTCACTAGTAAACATGCGTATGGAGATGGTCATATATATTACCTTTTCTGAATTTCTGCCTCCACATGACACCACACTACGTGTATTACCTTTTCTAGATTTTTGTCAGTAACTGAAACCATTTCTCTAGTGAAAATGCTACTGAAACAAGTATGTTCTGCTTCTTTCAGCAAAAGATGGTGATCAGGGTGCACATGATGTGTGACAAATGCTGGTCCCAGGCTAAAAACCGAATAAAAATGGGGTTGGTTGCCTCGATAGATGGTGAGCTGTACTTTGCTTCACCGGGTTCATATACTTTGCCATATCACTATCAGTTCAGGTTTCGTACTGATAAATAACATGATTGTGTAGGAGTGGAGCATGTGGAGATACAAGGACATGACAGGGACCGGCTGCCAGTGGTCAAGGATGGGGTGGACGCCGCCACAGAGCGGATTATAGACCTCACCACCGGCCGAAACTTCACCACCAAAGGCTCAAACACCAGAGTAGCAGCCAGTGAGCTGGCCAGTGAGGGAGGTGCATGGGAGCAGCATGCAGCCGAGCAGATGGACACCGACAAAACGCAAAATCCCCCCTCCAACAAACCCCTTTCTCACGCGCCCAGAAATTCCTAAATCATCAGCGGAATATACAGAGAGATGGGCAGCAAGTTCGCATCACGTATGTGGCACCCTGGTTTTTCCCAACTTTTCTTTTCAAAAACCCATTTGAATTTTATTCGAAATTTGGTTTGGATTTTAATTAAATGGCTCAATGGACTTAAAACTTGGGAAATATTTTTACTTTCCTTTCCCAAGTGACTCAAGCTTCCAAAAACTTCTTCCAAGTCATGTCATTTCTATTCTTGCCCAATCTCAACTTTTATTCCAATTTAATATTCCTTTTTCTATTAAAGGAATAGCCCTTTGAGCTCTAGGTTATGAAGCAACCTATGTTTCTGTCTTCTCCAAAATTCTAAGAAAATTCTCATAAATTCTTTGGGCCATGTGAACCTTGGATATGTGAAAATATTCAAGATTCCATTCTTATGGTGAGCACACCATCTAATCTTTGTTTCTGGTCCCAATTTCAGTTTGTGAAGTGATACGTCCCCAACGTATCTATAATTTATGAAGTATTCATGCCATGTTTATTATAGTTCTGTATGATTTTGGTGCACTTTTATATGGCTTTTATATGATTTTCATGGACTAACATATTGACCTAGTGCCCAGTGCCAGTTGCTGTTTTCTGCTTGTTTTTGGTTTTCCAGAAAATCTATATCAAATGAAGTCCAAATGCAGCGAAACTTTTTGACGATTTTTTCTAGAACATAAGAGACACTAGAAGCTTCGGGAGGAGGCCAGAAGACCCACAGGGGCCCCACGAGCCACCAGGACATGCCAGACCCCCCCCCCCCCCCAGGCGCGCCCTGGTACCTCGTGGGCCCCCTGTGGCCCTTCTTCATGTGATTCCAACGCTGAAAAATGATATATATTCATAAACCCCCGAAAGTTAACCTAGATGAGTTTTTACGCCACCGCAAACCTCTGTACCTCCACGATCTAATCTACAGCCCTTTTTCAGCACCCTGCCAAAGGGGGGAATCATCACCGGAGGCCATCTTCATCATCCCGGCAGTCTACATGACGAGGAGGGAGTAGTTCACCCTCGGGGCTGAGGGTTTGTACCAGTAGCTATGTGTTTTACCTCTCTCTCGCGCATTCTTGATTTGGCACGATCTTGATGTACCGCGAGCTTTGTTAATATAGTTGGATCATATGGTGTTTCTTCCCTCTCTATCCTTGTTGTGATGAATCGAATCTTTTCCCTTTGAGGTTTCGTTATTGTCGGATTGAATATTTCAGATTTGAGAACACTTGATGTATGTCTTGCATATGAATACCCATGGTGACAATGGGGTATTATATTGATTCACTGGATATATGTTTTGACACTCAACTCGCGGATTCCCGCGGTGACATTGGGGTAATCTATGCATATGGGTTGATGCACGTTTTCATTATCTTTTCTTCGATAGAAACTTTGGGGTGCTCCTTGGAGTTCCTTGTGTGGATTGAATATTATGATTATGAAGTTGTTTGATGCATATCGTATAATCAACTCACGGATACTTGTGGTGACATTGGAGTATCTAGGTGACATTAGAGTTGGTTGATGTGTATCATATGGTGTTATTTTAGTACGAACTCTAGGGCTGTTTGTGACACTTATAGGAATAGCTCAATAGATCGATCGGAAAGGATAACTTTGAGGTGGTTTCGTACCCTACAAACAATTTCTATCTTATGTTCTCCGCTAATAGGAACTTGGGAGTGATTCTTTATCGCACGTTGAGGGATGGTTATGTGATCCAATTATGTTAGCATTGTTGAGAGATTGCACTAGTGAAAGTATGAACCCTAGGCCTTGTTTTTAAGCATTGCAATACCGTTTGTGCTCACTTTTGTTACTTGCTACCTTGCTGTTTTTATATTTTCAGATTACAAAAACCTATATCTACTATCCATACTACACTTTTATCACCATCTCTTCGCCGAACTAGTGCACCTATACAATTTACCATTGTATTGGGTGTGTTGGGGTCACAAGAGATTTCTTGTATTTGGTTGCAGGGTTGTTTGAGAGATACCATCTTCAACCTACGCCTCCTGTGGATTGATAAACCTTAGGTCATCCACTTGAGGGAAAATTGTTACTGTCCTACAAAACTCTGCGCTTGGAGTCCCAACACGAGTCTACAAGAAGAAGTTGTGTAGTAGACATCAAGCTCTTTTCTGGCGCCGTTGCCGGGGAGGTGAGTGCTTGAAGGTATATCTTTAGATCTTGCAATTGAATCTTTTAGTTTCTTGTTTTGTCACTAGTTTGGTTTATAAAAGAAAACTACAAAAAAATGGAATTGAGGTTGCCTCATATTATTCGTCTTTATCATGTCTTTCTTGAAAATGATGGATCGGAAAATTGTGCTCAATTGATAGAAGAAGAATTTAATAAAATATTTGGCATAAAATCTTTGAATGATGAGCATGATTGCAATGAAATTAGTATGAATTCTTTGAATATCCATGATGCTAATGATATGCAAAGCCATAATCTTGGGGATGCTATGTATGATGAAGATGATATTTTTAGTTCCCCAAGTTTTGATGTGCAAATTTGTTATGATGATAGCATGACTCCTATCTATGATGATTATTTTGATGACATGTATGCTATAAATAATAATGATAACTATGAAACTTGTCATCATGATTTTAATTTCCAATTGGATTATGCCAATCAAGTATCTCATGATAGTTATTTTGTTGAGTTTGCTCCCACTATTATGAATGAGAAGAAATTTGCTTATGTGGAGAGTAATAAAAATTCTATGCTTGTGGATCATGAAAAGAATGCTTTATGTGATATCTATATTGTTGAATTTCTTTATGATGCTACTGAAAATTATTTTGAGAGAGGAATATATGCTTCTACATATTACAAAAACCTATATCTACTATCCATACTACACTTTTATCACCATCTCTTCGCCGAACTAGTGCACCTATACAATTTACCATTATATTGGGTGTGTTGGGTACACAAGAGATTTCTTGTATTTGGTTGCATGGTTGTTTGAGAGATAACATCTTCAACATACGCCTCCCACGGATTGATAAACCTTAGGTCATCCACTTGAGGGAAAATTGCTACTGTCCAACAAAACTCTGTGCTTGGAGGCCCAACACGAGTCTACAAGAATAAGTCGTGTAGTAGACATCATGAAGCAACTATATTTTACATTGCTCCAAAAATTCTGAAATTAATCCAGGACTCAGATATCACTATATCCTTTGAGCATGCCAAGATTCACATTATTTTGTCAAGCCATTTTCTCCACAAAATTCCACCAAGTTTCTGTCCAGTGGGAGGCATTGTGAAGGAAGTACCATTTACACTTACCCAAATGGTATGAAATTTTTATAGCATCTTGCCACCACCAAATAACCCACAAATACCAAGTTTCATCTCAAGGAGCCCATCCATGTGAGTGCAACATCTTCAACAAGTTTCTGGACCAGAGATGTAGTTGTGAAGCAACTACATTCAAAACTTGTCCATTTGGTTTGAAATTTCTCCAGTATATGAACCTTCCTACTACACTTCAGTGTGACAAATTTTCCCTATCAAAACCCTAGCCATTTCACCCCAGCAACCTGCCCAAGTTTCTGCCCAGGAACTTTTCTAGAAGCTGGACAGCTGTCCAAGCTATTTCTTGTCAAACCAAATGCATAGGGAGGCCACTGGATGATAGGACTACCGCGTGGACAAGGGCTGCCAGGCCAGGGCGCACCGCGTGCGCCAGTGCACACGGTGACCATGTGTCTGGCCAGCCAAGCACACGCTCTGCGCACTGACCGTGCTCGGTCACATCGGCCAGGCCAGCTGTGGCCGTCCCCGGTTGTCTGCTGGTGCCGACGTCGCCGCCACCGTCCACGCGCCCCCTCTCCAGCACACCTTCCCCCTCCGGCAGCGCCCTCGCTGGACGCAGCCAACCGCCGCCACGCGCGGCACGGTGCGGGCACTGTGGCCGCGCTGGCTGGCGTCTTCCCCGCCGCTCCGCGCCATCGCCATTAACTCCTCTGCCCTCTCCCGTCACCTCCCCACGCGGTCTGGTCGCCAGCGCGACGTCCAGCTCAACGCAAACGCCGGCGCTTTCCCCGCGGCGGGATCCGGCTCTGGCATCGCCGCCCGGCTATAAAAGTCGCTCCCCGGCCTTGTCTCTCGTCACCCATCGCCCCCCACCTCTCAATCGTCACCCAGCAGTGCCGGAGCAAGCCAAGAGGCTCTCCTTCCCCATCTCCGCCGAGGAGCTCCGCCGCTCTGCCCGAGCTCCTCCAGCTCGACTCCGTCCACCCCAACCTCCACCAAGGCCACCAGCGAGCTCGTGGAGCTCCACTGGTCCTCCCCAGCCCCTCCGTTGCTCGAGTGCTCGCCGGAATCACCGACCCCGACGACCACCGTAGCTCGCCGCCGCCTGAGAGGAAGGGGCCGACGCCGTCCGGCCACCTTCCGACGAGCTACGGGTATGGGAGTGCTCGCCATCATCTTCTCGATCCAGCCCTGCCATTCCCCGATGCCGCCGCAGCCTCCTCACCGGCCAGCCATCGCCGGTGAGCCGCCATTCACTGTTCCCTCCCTCTCCCTGTTCAAATCAGACAGCCGGGCCCCGCATGTCAGCAACCCTGCCGCGGCCGAAGGGGTACGTAAGTGGAGGCGTACCCCCACTTTACGTCTTCAACGTGGCCGGCTGAGGATTTTTCTGATTTCTGTTTTAAAACCAATTAATCCAGCAGTTTGACTCAACTTTGACCGTCCATTACTTTTAAACCACAAGTCCAAATGAGTTCATTCTTTTTGCATTATTTTTCTTATGAGCTCCTTTATCTGCTGTAAAATTTTGGTATTTTTCTCGGCTGTCTAGAATTTCTGGACAAAGGAGAAAATGCTCTATGTGATGTTTGTAAATGATTTCTAAAATGTTTTTTAGAGTGATTTGAACATTTGGTGAAGGCTAGGAGTACTCCCACACTCCTTTGGTGCCAGGCAAGCCACAACTCTCATTTGGATGATTGCATTGCAATGCCATGGTTTAAATAATTAATTAGGTTTAAATTTGAATTATTCATAAGTGGTTTATTCATGCAACACTTGGAGAAATTCTTGGATATGTTATTGTCATGTTGATGATTGGATTGTTGGTGACTAGTAGTCTACAAGTTTGATGATGCCAAGATGCTGTCGGATTAGAGGATTACCGTCTATGATTACTTTGTGATTTCCGTCTAGCATTTTGATTATGGAATTAGTAGCAGTAGCTTTATCATGTTACTCATTGGATTACTAGTTGGTTATTGTTATAACTTGAATCACTGTGATACCGGAGTATCAGTCATGATGGGGAAGTCACTTGGGGATAAATTCCTTCATTGTTGATCAAGTGCCACTGAACCGAGCTTTCCAGTGCAGCCACATCTGCCGGTATGGGATGGCCTTGACTTGGTCTAACCTTGTTCTCTTTTATTGATACCACCAAAGAGGGAAGGTTATGCGTGCGTGCTACCCTGATTAGGTAGACGGCGATAATCTTGTGAGCCTGGTTTGGTTATTGAGCTCAGGTCCCCGTTTGGGATAGTTGGTTTGGCCACGACGATGGCAGGTGTCAGGAATGATACAGGGGCCACCCAGGGCATGACCCGGATGGGGAATGATTGTCGGTGGTACGATAGAAGAGTCACAGGTTAGGCAGGTTTTGTTGGATGAAGGTCCATGGTGTGGGTAAAGTGCACAACCTCTGCAGAGTGTAAAAATCTATTCGAATAGCCGCGTCCACGGTATTGGACACCGTTTGTACTAAGTCATACTGTCTGATCAACACTAATGATGGAATGACTTGTTAATGATGGAAGAACTCGTCTTGGTACAGTGGGGTAACCGCTTGGCAAAAGGCTGTTGATAATTTTGGAAGTGATCTCGAGAAGGGTCGTCAAATGGTACTGAGATGATCATGAGTTGATCACAAGAATAGATGGTTCGGCTGGATGGCCAAAGAGTAAGGCGGTCCCTGTGACCTTAAACAGTGGTGACTACTGGTTTGGGGATAACATGTTCATTATTTTTTTCTACTTTTTTTTATAATTGATCCTGACATAATCATGATTGCTGTGATATTGCTTTGCCTTCATGCTCTTGTTTGTTGTAAGCTTGCGAGTACATTCAAAGTACTCTCCTGGCGTGTCATGCCAGTTTGCAGGTGCTGCCATGTTTGTGTAGCCTGAGGATTCCAAGTTGCGAGCTAGGACGTGTCCCAGCCAGAGTCCCTGCGGAGTGGAGTCCATCACCATCGTCGTTATTCTGCTGTTACGAGTTAGTCCGCTGCTAGCATAGAGTTACCTTAGCAGGCGTAGTGTCGCCATACCGATGTGATCTTTTGTATTACCCCAAACCCTTGTATACCAATTATTTGTAATAAAAAGCTGATTTGTTCTATGCCAAGCAGTACCGTATTTCAGAAGACTTGATCTCTGGGCTGGAATACGAGGTGTTCTGGTTCCTTTGAGCCGGGGTGCCACAAGGTTTGGTATCAGAGTAGGTCTGGCTGTAGGACGCCCTAGTCAGCGTGAGCGTTAGAAACCGGTAGTATAGAGTCTAGTCGGTTTGCTGCATTTGGTTGTTGCATATGTTCACCGCATAGCATGCATATAGATTTGGCTCACTAACTAGTTGATTTTGTAGATGGCATCCGTCCCGATTGACTATGACTCAGCCCCTGCACCACTCAGTTTCGCATCCCTGCTTCATGATGTTTGGCGTCTTCTCTATCCCAGTGGAGAGATGCCAAGGTACCAAGTGTTCCAGACCCGCCTTGCAGGACTGGTGCTTGAGTATCATGCCAGTGTCCTCCTGTCAGTTGACCTACCATTGGGGAAGCGCACCTATAGTCTCCATGGTGGTTATGCCTCTACACTAGAACGCGCTATCCAACTTGCCACCCTGGCAGGCCTTACTGTTCTTCGTCATCAGGAGAGCGCGATGCAAGAGAATCGTGCCTTCCACTCCCACTATGGCCACCATTCCCAGATGGGTTAGATGTCCTCCTGTTCACTCGGATGACGATACGGCTGTAGCATACATGTCCCATTACATGATCGCAGAATACGTCCTCATCATTGAACTGGTCAGAGATGCAACCCGTGCCCGGAGAGCGCTTGGTATGGCTTTAGCCCCGTCAACCTCTTCGCCAACTCCGTCGCTCTCTAGTAACCTGCCACCCGATCATAATACCTAAGCCCCTGCGAGGTTCATGTCGCATAAGTTGTAGTAGTACCGAATGTTGTAAATTGCCATGGGTACCAATAAAGTGTGGTTTTTGGTAAGCATGGTACATTTCATCGAGCAGTTTTCATTTGCCTTTTCATTTGGCTCCTCGGTGTCACATTACTTTTCCCTATGAAAGTTGCTCATCAACAACCTGGCACCAAACTTGAAGAATCAATGAGGATTTCAAAATACTTGGAAGCTCAGCTGAACATTATAAAATTATCAGTTGACTGCATTGTATTGGGAATATCTGGATTGAATGCAAATAATATCCTGGATTGGCTATCAGCATCAAGTCTGCCTTAGTGTGTAACTACTACAACCGTAAGGAACCTGCAGGAAGATAAGTTGGGTGCAAGACCAGCCGGGTCAAAGGTATGGATCATATACGAAGTTTGGTTCCGCCTGAGTAAAATATGAAACAGGTTATACCCGAAAGCAAACCAGAATGTGCCATGTATTCAGTACTCAGCAAGAAGGATAGTCAGGCAAATTCTTTTCGTACAAGTAATCAACAACAGGAGCTGTGAGGTGGTATATATGGCATTCAGTCAGCATATCACAGAAAGAAACTTCTAGTGTAAGCAACCCAGTCTTCCTCCGCATGCTACCAAAGAAGCTTACGATGCAAGGCTCCTCAAATCTTCTTTAGTGCGATGTGTGGATAGCTTCTAGCATAAGACACTCTGTCTTCTTTGGTAAACTACCATGGAAAGTTGCCGACATAAGGCATCGAATCTTCCCCGGTAAGCAACCAGGAGGGAAAGCTTCTGAAGTACGGTACCCAGTCTCCTTCAGCCCGCTATTTCGGCAGAAGCTTCGAGCATAAAGCTATCCAGTTTTCCTCAGCATGATGCTCTCGAAGGCTTCCAATGCAAGCTACCCAATCTTTGTCTGTACGGCACTACAAACAGTCATCGACATTGATACAAGGTGTTACCCAGTCACCTCTATAAGAATGCAAGTATGTTCAAGTAGATCCTCGAAGGAAGGTGAGAATCCAACACTTACATAAGTCATGCAAGAGGAAGAAAGTCAGATGTACACTTCGGTGTGCTGCAAGAACTGATAGGCTAAGAAATAAGACAGTTTGGGACTACAATTTTGACAGTGGATGTCAAGGCCAATTTTCCTCACACCCGACAAAGTAATATCATTAACCTTTGTCGCTGTTTTGCATGATTGATCACCGCAATGAGCTCTATACAAGTATCTGTGAACCGGGTATATGATTCAGATGAACCCATGCCTACTTTTCTCCAATGACGGCACCACGCCTGTGTTCTGAGCTGCTTTCGGCCATCCGGGGTGGATGCCGATTTTATATTTCTCTTTTCAACAACTGTCTTGAGTTCTGAGCTGCTTTCAGCCGTCTCATGCAGTGGTTGAATTTCCTTTTTGTGGCAGTGACCCCATGCTCTGAGCTGCTTTCCGGGCGTCTTAGGGAGCTGCTACCTTCTTCTTATCAACATGGTCTCATGCTCTGAGCTGTTTTTCAGCCGTCTTGAGCCATGGTTGAGTTATTTCAGTAATACCCCAGATCGGAGTTATAAAGACCGTTCTGGTGGCTACTGATTTATTTGTCGATTCCATGCAAGGGTTTGGATGATCATTGCCCTGCGGTTAGAGCTTGTGAGATGATAAACTTGCCATTTAAAAGTTGTTGCTAGAATGTTGCACCTGACAGCATCTATGGTCACACAAAGAATTAAGGATACATATGGTCAAGCTCTCGCGGCAAAGGATTCAGGAAAGGGAACAATAACGAAGAGCAAGACCGACAATGCGGGTGTGATGATCCCTGCAGGAATAACATGGTACGGATACCCAAGACAGGCTGATCATCATGAATATACATCCAAGTGGTCCACTCTGTTTTGTAAGGGCCTCATATTAAGGTAACCCGCTTGACCAAATGTATATGCTCAGAACTATCAGTATGAGATATTCGAGTCTGCGGTGTCAAATCAAAGATTCCTTAGCCCGTTCAGCAGTTTGACTCTAGTGACCATGATAAAGCATCGCACGACTTAGGGATATACCGACAAAATGAGTACTCGAAATGCTGAACAACCGTCGCGGATCATGTGCTCTCACATATGGTACCCTGTCATGGATAAGATTCTACCACCAGAGTGACTGGCAATCGAATCCCAACATGAGATCACCTAAGACGTGCCACAGCTATAAAAGCTGCACTCGCTTATATTGGTCATGATCAAAAGATGGTTGAGCCTTTGGTACAGGCTTAACACCCACAACGGATCAAGTCAGTGATTCAGCACAACGCATGTACAATCGAGTACTATGACATTCAGCATCATGAAGCAAACTTTGAATCCGGAGAACATTTTCTCCTTGGGTACCCGGGTGGTAGGATCAAAAAGTCTCAGGACCACAGAGAGTTGGTTCCTGGACTCGTCAAATACCACCGGGTAGGATGGCAGAATGGCATGTCAGTGGAAAATCACCACCGTACCCGTGAAAAGCTCATAGGTCCCGACTATGGGAAGGTACCGTACTCCAACTAAGTCAGCAAAAATGAAGAAATGGAAATAACCGTAGGGTCTGACACAGCAACAGAACCCGTCAGGATTTCCAGAGAAGGTGAGACAAACCACCCCGAAGCCAGATAATCAAGGTTTATGCAGTTCAGTGGGAACACCATACCAAGGAAAAGGATACCCGAGATGGAAACGGTTTCCTTATGGCAGCATATGCATACTTGTTCCCTGAGCAACCAAATCTCGAGGACAAGATTTATCCTAAGGGGGATAGGTTTGTGACACCCTAGTTTTTCCCAAATTTTCTTTTCAAAAACCCATTTGAATTTTATTTGGAATTTGGTTTGGATTTTAATTAAATGGCTCTATGGACTTAAAACTTGGGAAATATTTTTACTTTCCTTTCCCAAGTGACACAAGCTTCCAAAAACTTCTTGTAAGTCATGTCATTTCTATTCTTGCCCAATCTCAACTTTTATTCCAATTTAATATTCTTTTTTCTATTAAAGGAATAGCCCTTTGTGCTCTAGGTTGTGAAGCAACCTATGTTTCTGTCTTCTCCAAAATTCTAAGAAAATTCTCATAAATTCTTTGGGCCATGTGAACCTTGGATATGTGAAAATATTCAAGATTCCATTCTTATGGTGAGCACACCATCCAATCTTTGTTTCTGGTCCCAATTTCAGTTTGTGAAGCAACTATATTTTACATTGCTCCAAATTTCTGAAATTAATCCAGGACTCAGATATCATTATATCCTTTGAGCATGCCAAGATTCACATCATTTTGTCAAGCCATTTTCTCCACAAAATTCCCCCAAGTTTCTGTCCAGTGTGAGGCATTGTGAAGGAAGTACCATTTACACTAACCCAAATGGTATGAAATTTTTATAGCATCTTGCCACCACCAAATAACCCACAAATACCAAGTTTCATCTCAAGGAGCCCATCCATGTGAGTGCAACATCTTCAACAAGTTTCTAGACCAAAGATGTAGTTGTGAAGCAACTACATTCAAAACGTGTCCATTTGGTATGAAATTTCTCCAGTATATGAACCTTCCTACTACACTTCAGTGTGACAAATTTTCCCTCTCAAAACCCTAGCCATTTCACCCCAGCAACCTGCCCAAGTTTTTGCCCAGGAACTTGTCTAGAAGCTGGACAGCTGTCCAAGCTATTTCTTGTCAAACCTAATGCACAGGGAGGCCACTGGATGATAGGACTACCGCGTGGACAAGGGCTGCCAGGCCAGGGCGCACCATGTGCGCCAGTGCACGCGGTGACCATGCGTCTGGCCAGCCAAGCACGCGCTCTGCGCACTGACCGTGCTCGGTCGCATTGGCCAGGCCAGCTGTGGCCCTCCCCGATTAACTGCTGGTGCCGACGTCGCCGCCACCATCCACGCGCCCCCACTCCAGCACCTTCCCCCTCCTGCAGCGCCCTCGCCGGACGCAGCCAACCGCCGCCACACGCGGCACAGTGCGGGCACGGTGGCCACGCTGGCTGGCGTCTTCCCCGCCGCTCCGCGCCATCACCATTAACTCCTCTAACCTCTCCCGTCACCTCCCCACGCGGTCTGGTCGCCAGCGCGACGTCCAGCTCAACGCGAACGTCGGCGTTTTCCCCGCGGCGGGATCCGGCTCTGGCATCGCCGCCCGGCTATAAAAGCCGCTCCCCGGCCTCATCTCTAATCACCCATCGCCCCCCCCCCCCCACCTCCCAATCATCACCCAGTAGCACCGGAGCAAGCCGAGAGGCTCTTCTTCCCCATCTCTGGCGAGGAGCTCCGCCGCTCTGCCCCTGCTCCTCCAGCTCAACTCCGTCCACCCCAACCTCAACCATGGCTACCAGCGAGCTCGTGGAGCTCCACTGGTCCTCCCCAGCCCCTCCGTTGCTCAAGTGCTCGCCAGAATCGCCGACCCCGACGACCACCGTAGCTCGCCGCTGCCTAAGAGGAAGAGGCCGACGCCGTCCGGCCACCTCCCGACGAGCTATGGGTACGGGAGTGCTCGCCGTTGTCTTCTCGATCCATCCCTGCCATTCCCCGGTGCCATTGCAACCTCCTCGCCGGCCAGCCATCGCCGGTGAGCCGCCGTTCACTGTTCCCTCCCTCTCCCTGTGCAAATCAGACAGCCGGGCCCCGCATGTCAGTGCTACTTGTAGCTTGCGTTGGTATTTCCCCGAAGAGGAAGGGATGATGCAGGACAGTAGAGATAAGTATTTCCCTCAGTTATGAAACCATGGTTATCGAACCAGTAGGAGAATCACACAACACGTCGTTAGCAGCACCTGCACACAAACAACAAATCCTTGCACCCAACGCAAACAAGGGGTTGTCAATCCCTTGGCGGTAAGATTGCAAGATTAAATTGTATTTGATAGATTGATAGATTGAAATAAAAATACAAAATAAAATAAATAAAGAAAGATGGCAGCAATATTTTTAGGGTTTTAGTAATATGATTTTGATAGACCCGGGGGCCATAGGTTTCACTAGAGGCTTCTCTCGAGAAAATAGCATACGGTGGGTAGACAAATTACTGTTGGGCAATTGATAGAAAAGAAAATAATCATGACGATATCCAAGGAAATGATCATGTATATAGGCATCACGTCCAAGATTAGTAGACCGACTCCTGCCTGCATCTACTACTATTACTCCACACATCGACCGCTATCCAGCATGCATCTAGTGTATTAAGTCCATAAGAACGGAGTAATGCCTTAAGAACGATGACATGATGTAGACAAGACAAACTCACGAATTAATAAACCCAATGAATAGATCCCATCTTGTTACCCTTAGTAGCAATGATACATACGTGTCATGTCCCCTTCTGTCACTAGGATTGAGCACCGCAAGATTGAACCCACTACAAAGCACCTCTTCCCATGGCAAGATAAATCAACTTAGTTGGCCAAACCAAATCAATAGATCGGAGAAGAAATACAAGGCTATAATAATCATGCATAAAAGAGTGCAGCAAAGACTCAAATAATTTCATGGATAATCTGATCATAAACTCACAATTCATTGGATCCCAACAAACACACCGCAAAAAGAGATTACATCGGATAGAACTCCAAAAACATCAAGGAGAACATTGTATTGAAGATCAAAAAGAGAGAAGAAGCCATCTAGCTACTGCCTATGGACTCGTAGGTCTGTGGTAAACTACTCACGCATCATCCGAAGGGCAGCAAGGTTGATGTAGAGCCCCTCCGTGATCGATTCCCCCTCCGGCAGATTACCGAAGAAGGACCCCAGATGGGATCTCTCTGGAACAGAAACTTGCGGCGGTGGAAAAAGTATTTCGTGGACTCTCATGAGGGTTTCTGATTTTTCTGGAATTTATAGTGCTGGAATTAGGTCAAACGGAGCTTGGTGGGCCCCATGAGGCACCCCAGGCGCGCCCTGGTTGCTCGTGGGCTCCACCAAGGTCTTCTGGCCCTCTCCCAAAGCTTCTATTGTTCTTCTGGTCCAATAAAAAATCTCCAAAAAGTTTCGTTGCATTTGGACTTCGTTTGATATTGATTTTTTGTGAAACAAAAATAGGGCAGAAAACAGCAACTGGCACTGCGCACTAGGTTAATAGGTTAGTCTCCAAAAATGATATAAAATTGCTGTAAATGATTATAAAAACATCCAAGATTGATATTATAACAGCATGGAACGATAAAAAATTATAGATACGTTGGAGACGTATCAGTCAGCGACCCCGCCGCGGCTGAAGGGGTACGTAAGTGGAGGTGTACCCCCACTTTACGTCTTCGACGTGGCCGGCTGAGGATTTTTCTGATTTCTGTTTTAAAATCAATTAATCCAGCAGTTTGACTCAACTTTCACCGTCCATTACTTTTAAACCACAAGTCCAAATGAGTTCATTCTTTTTGCATTATTTTTCTTATGAGCTCCTTTATCTGTTGTAAAATTTTGGTATTTTTCTCAGCTATCTAGAATTTCTAGACAGAGGAGAAAATGCTCTATGTGATGTTTGTAAATGATTTCAATTTCTAGACAGAGGAGAAAATGCTCTATGTGATGTTTGTAAATGATTTCAAAAATGTTTTTCAGAGTGATTTGAACATTTGGTGAAGGCTAGGAGTACTCCCACACTCCTTTGGTGTGAGGCAAGCCACAACTCTCATTTGCATGATTACATTGCAATGCCATGGTATAAATAATTAATTAGGTTAAAATTTGAATTATTCATAAGTAGTTTATTCATGCAACACTTGGAGAAATTCTTGGATATGTTACTGTCTTGTTGATGATTGGATTGTTGGTGACTAGTAGTCTACAAGTTTGATGATGCCAAGATGCTGTCAGATTAGGGGATTACCGTCTATGATTACTTTGTGATTTCCGTCCAGCATTTTGATTATGGAATTAGTAGCAGTAGCTTTATCATGTTACTCATTGGATTACTAGTTGGTTATTGTTATAACTTGAATCACTGTGATACCGGAGTATCAGTCATGACGGGGAAGTCACTTGGGGATAAATTCCTTCATTGTTGATCAAGTGCCACTGAACCGAGCTTTCCAATGCAGCCACATCTGCTGGTATGGGATGGCCTTGACTTGGTCTAACCTCATGCTCATTTATTGATACCACCATAGAGGGAAGGTTATGCGTGCGTGCTACCTTGATCAGGTAGACGGCGATAATCTTGTGAGCCCGGTTTGGTTATTGAGCTCAGGTCCCCGTTTAGGATAGTTGGTTTGGCCACGATGGTGGCAGGTGTCAGGAATGACATAGGGGCCACCCAGGGCATGACCCGGAAGTGGAATGATTGTCAGTGATATGATAGAAGAGTCACAGGTTAGGCAGGTTTCGTTGGACGAAGGTCCATGGTGTGGGTAAAGTGCACAACCTCTGCAGAGTGTAAAAATCTATTCGAATAGCCCCGCGATATAACCCCGCGATATAACCCGGCCAGGACTTGGCAAGTCACCAATGACCCGTCCACAGGCTTGGCATCTCATAGTTAAGACCCGTAAGATGGGCCAGAAGATGGAAGGCTAAGCTACAAGGCAACTTACCAGGCGGGCCAAGACTAAGGCCCAGAGACATGAAGATGGCGGTTCATAAGCAGGCCGGTTGATGGCCCAAGACCTGAAGGCGACTAAAAGGCCTGAAGGCATAAGCCGCCATAAGAGGACTTGTTCTGTAAGACTAGGGAGTTGGAGCCAGGATCGGTTACGTTATATGACCCGACCCGGACTCGTGTAAGCCGCCGGACCTCAGCCTATGTATAAAAAGGCGAGACCTGGCGGCAAGTTAGACAAGTTAGGAGCGACAGACAAGCCTTACGGCGAGAGAGACCAAGCAATCAGGAGCTAGGGCAAGCAAGCCGCCCCTTTGTAATCGATACTACAGTCAATACAATACAAGCAGGACGTAGGCTTTTACCTCCACCGTGAGGGGCCGAACCTGGGTAAACTCGTGTCCCTTGTCCCGTTTAACCCCTTTGAGTCCACCTCTTTAGCAATGGCCTCGAACCTAAGCCTTCGGGCATCTGCCGTGACAAAACCACGACAGTTGGCGCCCACCATGGGGCTAGCGCTTGATGGTGTTGAGTTCTCAAAGGATTCTCTCTCAGAGATCGAGGGGTACGAGGTTGACAGGATGACCGAGAGTCGCCGCAGAAAGCTTTACATCGACAACGCCGACCAGGGCCCCGAGGCCGACTCAATCGAGTGTGGTTTCCGGGTCCACTTTGGCAGAATCCGCGTCTTCATCGGCAAGATCAGCGGATCTGAACCCGAGCCGGACATCTGCACCGACATCGTCGAGCCGGCTCGGCGCAAGCAACTCGCCCGGAGCGTCCAACCCGCCCATGTTGACTCGGGCAAGAAGCACGTCGTCGTTGGCTTTACTCAGGGCATGGAACTTGAAGGTTCTATGTCACAGGAGGAAACTCTTGTCTACTTAGAGGAAGGATCCTCGAGTGGAGAGACGGAATCGATCTATCAGCTTCATAATGGTGGACTTGGGGGTTACAACGAGCCTTACCCCGAGTCGGAGTACCATGAGCCGGAGGAATATGAGCCGCCAAGCCATGCCGCCATCTTCATGGCGGGTGCAGCGGCAGCTCAGGGCAGCACAGCCGCCGGTCTAACTGGGTCCGGGTCAGGCACCCCCCCCCCGGCTCAGGTTCTTCTGGATCTAATGAACGAGCTTACAGCCTTGATGGAGACTGAGGTCACTGCTGAAAACCAAGCGGCCCGTAATGCGGAGATCGCGAGGTTGAAGAATCAGATGGCTGGAGTCCAACAGGAAATCAATGAGCTGAAGGCACGGATGGATGCTGAGGCGGAACGCCTTAAGGCGGACGTTTTTCGCTTTGAGCTAGAGCGGCAGTCAGCGGCGGCGGTTCATCGCATGAGACATCAATCCCGCTTGCAGTATGAAGCTAGGGATCTTTTTCACACGCCAGGAACAGGACGGAACATACCTTTAACCGTAACCCGAACGGCGGAAATACCTGGAAGCCGGGCGGCGGTTCAGCGTCAGCAGCTAGACCCGCCCCGGCGGAATCAAAACCCGCCACTACTTTATTCAACACTGCCGGGTCATTATTCTAGCCCGGTGGAGAACATGGTGGCGGCGGCAACCAGGCTTGATACAATCCCGATCCCCGATGAGGCGCCCTACGCAGAAGAGGTGCGGAATGCCATCGGATACCTGCGCACGGCGATGGCCCAGCAGGGGAAATATAATTACAGCCGGAGTCGTGTGCATTCAACCCCCATCCGCAGCCGTAGCTACAGCTGGCGTTATGAGTCGCCGGCGGTCTCTAGCAGTAACCCGCCGCAAGCTGATCGGGCGGCTCTGGATGTTCAAACACGGGTGGAACGGGCAAAAGCACAGCAAGAAGCGGCGGCTCTGGCATCAGCGGTGGCTTATCAGGATCCCACAGTTGCCCCTTCCGTCTCAGGAGGAGCGGGGGCGACTTCCAGGGCTGTGGGAGTACCATGTTTGGTGCCGGCTCTGCGGAATGAGCGTCTGCCGAAGGATTTCAAGGGTCCTCGTAAGGTGCCCAATTACACCGTTGATTTACCTCCAGAGGCCTGGGTTGAAAGTTATGAGTTAGCCATGGAGATGTTGGACGTTAGTGATGCGGTCTGCGCCAAGTATTTCATCATGATGCTGGAAGGGCCGGCTCGCACATGGTTGAAGGGTTTGCCACCCAACACCATTAACTCCTGTGCCGAGTTAAGGGCGAAATTCATCAAAAATTTTAAAGGAACATGCAAGCAGCCCATGACGATTGTGGATTTGGACCAGTGTGTGCAGCGTGAGGACGAGTTGGCTCATCACTGGGTCCGGCGAGTCTCCGAAATCATCCACTCTTCTGAGCAGATTACGGCCTCTCAGGCGGTTTTGATTCTAGAGAAGAATTGTCACTTCACGCCTTTAAAGCAGAAACCTGGCCGGCTCAAACGCTCATGCCAAGACATGGGGGAGCTCATGGCGGCTCTCACCAAGTACGCAGATTCTGATAACACGAAGGACCCGGACTCTGATAATGAGAAATCAGGTCAGGGGAAGAAAGGTAGCAATGGCAAGCGGAAGCACCCAGATGGCGGGTCAGAACTGGTGGCAAACACCAACGTCAGGAACAACCGTGCTAAGGGCAACGGGAACTTCGAGCAGTCTTTTAACAAGGGAAAAACTACTTTCAACCTGGAGGAGAGGCTTAGCCAACCTTGTCCAGAGCACACCCGGCCGAATAAGCTGGCAAACCATCTATGGAGGGATTGTTATACTATGAGACAGTTTCGGAATTACAGCATTCAACAGCATCGCGATAACGGTGATGGCCCATCGGGCGGCTCAGGTCCGGGCGGCTCAGAAGCCGGCTTTGATGCTGGTGGCTCAAGGTCCGGTTACCAGGGTCAAGGCAACCATGGGGGTCATAATCAACAGCCTTGCGGCGGAGGCCAGCGGCAGAATAACCAGTCAGGGTATCAGAGGAACCCGAAACGCCTTAACGAGGATTACTAAAACACCTCAAACGGGATCATTTATAACCCGCAATGGGCAACTTCAACCTTCAGTGGAGATTATTAAGCCGACTCCTCAAGTCATCTTAAAGACTTGGGGGCTATGCAGTTATGACTCGGCAAAGATCGTTATTTCAAAGAAGACAAAACCTGGTCCTGGAGATTGCCACCACATTCCAACAGGTGACCCGCCGTTCTCTTTGACAGTCAATCTATATGACCCTGAACTGTCAAGAGCCGGCTTATGATTTACGTCTCTTTGACAGTCAATCTATATGACCCTGAACTGTCAAGAGCCAGCTTATGATTTACGTCTCTTGACGGTCAATCTATATGACCCTGAACTGTCAAGAGCCGGCTTATGATTTACGTCTCTTTGACAGTCAATCTATATGACCCTAAACTGTCAAGAGCCGGCTTATGATTTACGTCTCTTTGACAGTTAATCTATATGACTCTCAACTGTCAAGAGCCGGCTTATGATTTACGTCTCTTGACGGTCAATCTATATGACCCTGAACTGTCAAGAGCCGGCTTATGATTTACGTCTCTTTGACAGTTAATCTATATGACCCTGAACTGTCAAGAGCCGGCTTATGATTTACGTCTCTTGACAGTCAATCTATATGACCCTGAACTGTCAAGAGCCGGCTTATGATTTACGTCTCTTTGACAGTCAATCTATATGACCCTGAACTGTCAAGAGCCGGCTTATGATTTACGTCTCTTTGACAGTTAATCTATATGACCCTGAACTGTCAAGAGCCGGCTTATGATTTACGTCTCTTGACGGTCAATCTATATGACCCTGAACTGTCAAGAGTCGGCTTATGATTTACGTCTCTTTGACAGTTAATCTATATGACCCTGAACTGTCAAGAGCCGGCTTATGATTTACGTCTCTTGACGGTCAATCTATATGACCCTGAACTATCAAGAGCCGGATTATGATTTACCTCTCTTTGACAGTCAATCTATAAGACACTGAACTTGTCAAAAGAGTCGGTTTTATAAATTGTTGTACTCTTAAACAGTCAATCTTTAGAGACCCTGAACTTGTCTCTTGACAGTTAATCTCGCAATAAGACCCTGAGCTGGGTAAGGTTAAAACGACGAATCTGTGCCATGTGAGAGCCGGCACATGAGTGGCAATCATGCCTAAGTCTTTACAAGATAAAGCCTGAGTTTCAAGCCGCCCGCCATACCGGGTTACACCGTAACCTCTGCAAGCATAATAAAGACACTAAATAGCCGACATGGCTGGCTATTCTTGAAGAGCCGTCCTATTGATTATAATGCCGGGTTATCTAGATCGACCGGCTCTTGGATTTCTTCAACCAGTGCTATGTAGTATACTACAGCATTCAGGGATTTCTCAAGCATATATTTGCCGGGTTGCACCGCAACCACGAGCAGGGATTCCATTATTCATAACCGGGTTACAACCACGGTCAAGGAATCATATTACTCTTATACATTCCCGAGTCGCCGCAGGCAGACAACCCGGCACTTGGGGGCTACATTATTCAAATCCGGCTTATATCAAGTACGCAAGTCCCATGTCGCTGCAAGCATGCGCCACAGCACTTGGGGGCTAATGCAAGCCGGTTTTCAAGACAGTACATTATCAAGCAAGACCCTGTTATTTCAAGGAGATGACCGGTTTTCTACAATCCTTCTAAAGTCCCGGCCCAGTACATATTACTGACCCGGCACTTGGGGGCTACACCGCTCAGATCAAATTCTCTAAAGTCCCAAGTCGCCGCAGGCATGCGACCCAGCACTTGGGGGCTACAGTATTCAGCTGTTCAAAGCAGACTATAAGGTTCCCATTGAAGACCCGGCCCATCACATACTGAAGAGCCGGCTCTTGGGGGCTACACCAGCTGAAGCTTTATAAGGTATAAGACAGTTATAAGTCCCAGGCTGCTGCAAGCAAGACAACCTGATACTTGGGGGCTGCACAGTCAAAGCTATTATTGCAAAGCGCCAAGTCATCATGGATAAACTTGGAGCTTGGGGGTTACAGGTAATAAGGATATATCAAAATTGAAAAGAGTGTTCAAGATGTCAATTCTGGAGACTGGTTATTTGACCCGGTGTCACCAACATTACATGACCCGACGTCATCAAAGATTATAACCCGATGGTGGTAACCCACCGAGAGTATTGGAGGCCGACTCAATGGCATATGGGTGTTGTATTTCCAGAATATTACTTCGGAGGACACTGATAAGCAAGACAATAGAGAAGACGGAGCTTAGCATGAATAAATTCAAGCTAACCTGGGGGCTAATGTCAGGGATATAACCCCGCGATATAACCCGGCCAGGATATGACCCGGCCAGGACTTGGCAAGTCACCAATGACCCGTCCACAGGCTTGGCGTCTCATAGTTAAGACCCGTAAGATGGGCCAGAAGATGGAAGGCTAAGCTACAAGGCGACTTACCAGGCGGGCCAAGACTAAGGCCCAGAGACATGAAGATGGCGGTTCATAAGCAGGCCGGTTGACGGCCCAAGACATGAAGGCGACTAAAAGGCCTGAAGGCATAAGCCGCCATAAGAGGACTTGTTCTGTAAGACTAGGGAGTTGGAGCCAGGATCAGTTACGTTATATGACCCGACCCGGACTCGTGTAAGCCGCCAGACCTCAGCCTATGTATAAAAAGGCGAGACCTGGCGGCAAGTTAGACAAGTTAGGAGAGACAGACAAGCCTTACGGCGAGAGAGACCAAGCAATCAGGAGCTAGGGCAAGCAAGCCGCCCCTTTGTAATCGATACTACAGTCAATACAATACAAGCAGGACGTAGGCTTTTACCTCCACCGTGAGGGGCCGAACCTGGGTAAACTTGTGTCCCTTGTCCCGTTTAACCCCTTTGAGTCCACCTCTTTAGCAATGGCCTCGAACCTAAGCCTTCGGGCATCTGCCGTGACAAAACCACGACAGTGTGGGTAAAGTGCACAACCTCTGCAGAGTGTAAAAATCTATTCGAATAGCCGCGTCCACGGTATTGGACACCGTTTGTACTAAGTCATACTGTCTGATCAACACCAATGATGGAATGACTTGTTAATGATGGAAGAACTCGTCATGGTACAATGGGGTAACTGCTTGGCAAAAGGCTATTGATAATTTTGGAAGTGATCTCGAGAAGGGTCATCAAATGGTATTGAGATGATCATGAGTTGATCACGAGAATAGATGGTTCGGCTGGATGGCCAAAGAGTAAGGCGGTCCCTGTGACCTTAAACAGTGGTGACTACTGCAAATAGTTCGGGGATAACATGTTCATTATTTTCTTCTACTTTTTTTTATAATTGATCCTGACATAATCATGATTGCTATGATATTGCTTTGCCTTGATGCTCTTGTTTGTTGTAAGCTTGTGAGTACATTCAAAGTACTCACCTAGTGTGTCATGCTAGTTTGCAGTTGCTTCCATGTTTGCGTAGCCTGAGGATTCCAAGTTGCGAGCTAGGACATGTCCCAGCTAGAGTCCCTGCGGAGTGGAGTCCATCACCATCGTCGTTATTCTGCTGTTACGAGTTAGTCCGCTGCTAGCATAGAGTTACCTTAGCAGGCGTAGTGTCGCCATACCGATGTGATCTTTTGTATTACCCCAAACCCTTGTACACCAATTATTTGTAATAAAAAGCTGATTTGTTCTATGCCAAGCAGTGCCGTATTCCAGAAGACTTGATCTCTGGGATGGAATACGGGGTGTTCCGGTTCCTCTGAGCTGGGGTGCCACAACGTATGAGGATCAATGGCTTCAATCCAATCGTGATTTCATCCTCTTGACCATGGGCTGAGACGGTTGTGACAGTTTTTCCCTCGACGAGGACGACGAGCGGAAGGAAGCAGAGGAGGCGACCCGACCGGAAAGAGAAGGGTTTGATGCATTCAACTCGGTCTGGTGCAACCAAGCCATGTCAGCACACCATAACTCTCACCACTACTGCAGGCGACCGCTAACGCGACACATGAATCAGAGACCCCGCGACCAAACTGTGTGCGATGCATGAATCGCAAACGGTGTCGTAAAAAAACTGTTGCCAATAAGACGAACTATTTGCGATGCAGGAGACATCAAAAACGATTCAGATTAGAGATGCATATGCGATACGTGGCATACAGTTGATTCATACAAACTGTTTGCGATAATGCAGAACAACAAACACGGTCAGCCAGTTCGTGGTGTGTGCGATACACGGCATACAGTTCACTCGGATGAACTGTTTGTGATAACCCAACACAACAGAAACGGTCAGGCAGATCAAGGTGTGTGCGATATACGGCATGCGGTTCACTCGGATGAACTATTTGCGATTACCCAACACAACAGAAACGGTTCAACTTAACAAGATGTGTGTTATACGCGGCAAATAGGTCAGTAATCAGAAATGTGTGGGAAGACCGATAACAACACAGACGATTCCTGCTAATAACCCATGTGTGTTGTGGGCAAATGCTTGCTGGTAAACAATTGTCAGCGATTGATGAAATCATCACCGACAGGTTCCGTAGTTTAATCCGTGTGCGATGTGATTTGCTCAGTCTGCACAGCATCTACACTCTCTGTCTACAGAACAACAACATATATACTTATAAGGACATGATTGCATAACCAAATTAAACATCCAATTACATAACTAACTACACACATAACATATGCACACACCAAATTAAACAATTACATGCATAATAAACTAGGATAAACGATCATATCTAATCATCATCTACTTCTTCTTGTGACGCTTGTCGCTGCTGCTCTGCTGGTGGCTCGATCCCTCGTCATCTACAGGAAGGAGGCACTCCCTCATGTCGATGATCCGCCTGTGCATCTCGTAGCATGTGTACACGTTCGTGGCTACAAACTTGACGTGAGGTTCATCCAGTCTCCGCACCTAGGCACCGTGCCAGGATCCAGGATTTCACTTGGAACCTTCCTTCATGTTTTCGTAGTAGGGGTCGATGATGGCCGCGGCAACCAGGGAGTCCTTCTTCGTGTTGTCCCAGACCCTGTAGTGGCCACGGATGTCGACAAGCTTCAGGCAGGCCAAGCCCGAAATCTGGAGCGCTTTTACATCATTGACGGAAACGTGGTACGTCTCCAACGTATCTAATTTTGATTGTTCCATGCTATTATAGTATCAATCTTGGATGTTTTATATACATTTACAAGCAATTATATATCATTTTTTGGGACTAACCTATTAACTTAGTGCCCAGTGCCAGTTGCTGTTTTTTGCCTGTTTTTGGTTTTTCAGAATATCAGTGCCAAAACGAAGTCCAAATGCCACAAAACTTTTTGGAGATTTTTTTCGGGACATAAGAGACACTAGAAGCTTCGGGAGAGGGCCAGAAGACAGAGGAGGTGGCCACGAGCCACCAGGGCGCACCCCAGGGGGGGAGCACCCTGGTGCCTCGTGGGCCCACCTCTGCTCCGTTTGACCTAATTCCACCTCTATAAATACTCTAAAATCAGGAAACCAATAGAGGAGTCCACGAAATACTTTTTCTGCTGCCGCAAGTTCCTGTTCTCGAGAGATCCCATCTACAGGCCTTTTCCGGCACTCTGCCGGAGGGGGATTCGATCATGGAGGGGCTCTCCATCAACCTTGCTGCCCTTCCGATGATGCGTGAGTAGTTTACCACAGACCTTCGGGTCCATAGTTAGTAGCTAGATGGCTTCTTCTCTATTTTTGATCTTCAATACAATGTTCTCCTAGATGTTCTTGGAGTTCTATCAGATGTAATCACTTTTTGCGGTGTGTTTGTTGGGATCCGATGAATTGTGAGTTTATGATCAGATTATCCATGAATATTATTTGAGTTTACTCTGAACTCTTTTATGCATGATTGTTATAGCTTCATATTTCTCTCTAATCTATTGATTTGGTTTGGCCAATGATGTCTACTACGCAACTTTATTCTTGTAGACTCGTGTTGAGCCTCCAAGTGCAGAGTTTTGTAGGACAGTAGCAAATTTCCCTCAAGTGGATGATCTAAGGTTTATCAATCCGTGGGAGGTGTAGGTTGAAGATGGTATCTCTCAAACAACCCTGCAACCAAATACAAGAAATTTCTTGTGTCCCCAACACACCCAATACAATGGTAAATTGTATAGATGCACTAGTTCGGCGAAGAGATGGTGATACAAGTGTAGTATGGATAGTAGATATAGGTTTTTGTAATCTGAAAATATAAAAACAGCAAGGTAACAAGTAACAAAAGTGAGCACAAACGGTATTGCAATGCTTGAAAACAAGGCCTAGGGTTCATACTTTCACTAGTGCAATCTCTCAACAATGCTAATATAATTGGATCATATAACCATCCCTCAACGTGCGATAAAGAATCACTCCCAAGTTCCTATTAGCGGAGAACATAAGATAGAAATTGTTTGTAGGGTACGAAACCACCTCAAAGTTATCCTTTCCGATCGATCTATTGAGCTATTCCTATAAGTGTCACAAACAGCCCTAGAGTTCGTACTAAAATAACACCATATGATACACATCAACCAACTCTAATGTCACCTAGATACTCCAATGTCACCACAAGTATCCGTGAGTTGATTATATGGTATACATCAAACAACTTCATAATCATAATATTCAATCCACACAAAGAACTCCAAGGAGCACCCCAAAGTTTCTATCGGAGAAAAGATAATGAAAACGTGCATCAACCCCTATGCATAGATTACCCCAATGTCACCGAGGGAATCCGCGAGTTGAATGCCAAAACATATATCAAGTGAATCAATATAATACCCCATTGTCACCACGGGTATTCATATGCAAGACATACATCAAGTGTTCTCAAATCTGAAATATTCAATCCGACAATAACGAAACCTCAAAGGGAAAAGATTCGATTCATCACAACAAAAATAGAGAGGGAAGAAACACCATATGATCCAACTATATTAACAAAGCTCGTGATACATCAAGATCGTGCCAAATCAAGAACACGAGAGAGAGAGATCAAACACATAGCTACTGGTACAAACCCTCAGCCCCGAGGGTGAACTACTCCCTCCTCGTCATGGAGACCGCCGGGATGATGAAGATGGCCTCCGGTGATGATTCCCCCTTCCGGCAGGGTGCCGGAAAAGGGATGTAGATTAGATCGTGGAGGTACAGAGGTTTGCGGCGGCGTAAAAACTCATCTAGGTTAACTTTTGGGGGTTTCTGAATATATATGATTTTTTGGCGTTGGAATCACGCGAAGAAGGGCCACAGGGGCCCACGAGGCACCAGGGTGCGCCTGGGGGGTGGCGCGCCTTGGTGGCTCGTGGGGCCCCTGTGGGTCTTCTGGCCTCCTCCTGAAGCTTCTAGTGTCTGTTATGTTCCAGAAAAAATCGTCAAAAAGTTTCGCTGCATTTGGACTTCATTTGATATAGATTTTCTGGAAAACCAAAACAAGCAGAAAACAGCAACTGGCACTGGGCACTAGGTAAATATGTTAGTCCATGAAAATCATATAAAAGCCATATAAAAGTGCACCAAAATCATACAAAACCATAATAAACATGGCATGAATACTTCATAAATTATAGATACGTTGGAGACGTATCAGCATCCCCAAGCTTAATTCCTTCTCGTCCTCGAGTAGGTAAATGATAAAAGAAATAATTTATGAAGTTTGAATGCTAGCATAGTGCATAAGTTTGATCAATAATAATTTCAATCACTTTTTCTAGCATCAATATATATCATAATCGGTAGCTCATCTCATAAAACTTCTCATGATCAAGTAGCAAGCTATTCACATGTTTAAAGTATAGGCCATAAAATTTCTTGAAAACTAACAAACTATGTTCTCAGTCATCAAACAATTACAATTCATCTTATTTTCAGGAAGGGTCTATGTAAGAGCTTTGATCTAGCAAATTCCACATACTCAACTATCATTTAGTCTTCCATGATTGTTGACACTCAAAGCATATTTTTAGAACAAACCGTTTCAGTCAAACACATAGGAAGATAGGGGCTTAATGTTTTGCCTCCCAACTTATTTATCTCAGGGATAATGTCAACAATAATAACTCATGATCACCTATATTCAACTGGATATATGTGCCTGGATCTTTCCCTACCACATAATGCTTGCCAACTAAAGAATAAATAGAGCAGAATAGGGATGAACATTAATGACTCTTGCATAAAAGTAAATTCAGAAAAGTAAATACAGAAATGTAAAAGATAGGCCCTTCGCAGAGGGAAGCAGAGGTTGTCATGCGCTTTTTTTTGTTGTTGGATGCACAAGCCCTTAATGCAAAGGAACGTCACGTTATATTGCCCCTTGTGATAGCAACCTTTATTATGCAGTCCGTCGCTTTTATTTCTTTACCATCACAAGTTCGTACAACGCTTATTTTCCCTTGCAATAAAAGATCATACATATTTTAAGAGCAATTTTTATTGCTTTTTGCACCGATGACAACTTACCTGAAGGATCTTATTCAATTCATAGGTAGATATAGTGGACACTCATGGCAAGAAACTGGGTTTATGGGGTTTTGGATGCACAAGTACTATCTCTACTTAGTACGAATTTTTGGCTAGCAAAGATCCTAAGCAAGCACCACATGTTAGAGGATCCATGACAATATAACTTCTATGTGAATATAAACAAACATAACTCATTACGTTGTCTTCCTTGTCCAATGTCAACTACTTGATCAAGCTTGAAAATAATTAATGGGGGCTCACAATCATAGAAGATGTCCAAGATAGTATATTTATATGTGAAATTTCTCTTCCTTCAAAATTCTTTCATGAATTGTTCAAGTGACCAATGCTATGTTTGTTAACTTTCAATAAATTTTACCACTTATACTTCTTGTATGTGAAGTCACTACTCCCCATGGGACAAGCATATGAAGCATATAAATTTCAACTTTATGATATTCAATTCATTTCAACAATTTACTCATAGGATATGAGTGGAGAACAAGAGTAAATGACAAACTACTCCAAAAAGATATAAGTGAAGACCAAATGAGTAGTTAAGTAAGGTAGCTATGTGAGGACTCTCTCATTTAAAATTTTCAGATCTTATTATTTTATTCAAACAGCAAGTAAAGCAAAATAAAATGACATTCCAAGGATAGCACATATCATGTGAAGAAGCAAAAACTTAGGCTCAACCAAAACTGACCGATAGTTGTTGAAGAAGAAAGGTGGGATGCCTACCGGGGCATCCCCAAGCTTAGATGCTTGAGACTTCTTGGAATAATAACTTGGGATGCCTTGGGCATCCCCAAGCTTGAGCTCTTGTGTCTCCTTAATTCCTCTCATATCACGGTTTCCTTAAATCTTAAAAACTTCATCCACATAAAACTCAACAAGAACTCGTGAGATAAGTTAGTATAAATCAACTCAAAACCTTAACATTATCTACTGTAGCAAATCACAAAAATTATAATTAAACATTGCATACTAAATGCCTCTTCATATTTAATACTACTATCCACAAATAGAAACATTAAACATGCAAACATATGCAAACAATGCAACTATAACAGCAATCTGCCAAAACAGAACAGTCTGTAAAAGGGGAATAAGAATCCATACTTCCCTAACTCCAAAAATTCTGAAAAATTACCATGTGACAGAGAACTCATGCATTCTTACTGTGTAAAAATTTCATATTTTTATCATGTTCTGACTATTCAGGAATATTCTGGACATAACAGAAAACTTTCTGTTTTCAAACAGCAACACATGAACTTGCAAAGTGGGCATGGTAAAGGCTATAATTGGCATTTTATTGAACTAAAAGATAAAAAACATGATTATTGATAACACCGAGCAAATATAAACAGAATAAAATGATGCTCCAAGCAAAACTCATATTATATGACGAATAAAAATATAGCTCCAAGGGAGGTTACCGATAATGTTGAAGACGAAAAGGGGATGCCTTCCGGGGCATCCCCAAGCTTGGTTGCTTGGGTATTCCTTGAATATTACCTTGGGGTACCTTTGGCATCCCCAAGATTAGGGTCTTGCCACTCCTTATTCTCCTCATATCGATATCTCACCCAAAACTTGAAAACTTCAATCACACAAAACTTAACGGAACTTCGTGAGATAGGTTAGTATGATAAAAATAAATCATACACTTAGGTACTGTCAAGACAAGATTTATAATTGTTCTCACATAATTCATACTTTATTATATCATTTCCACAATTTATATTACTCAATATAAGCTATGGAAACACTAAAACAAGCAAACTATGCACCAAAAACAGAATCTGTCAAAAACAGAATAGCATGTAGTGAGTGATTTAAAAACCATACTTCTGTACATCCAAAAATTCTGAAAAATTAGGAAAACGTAAAAAATTTGTAACCCAATACTGTGTAAAAATTTCAGAATTTTTTCACACTCCAGTACAGAATAGAAATTCCAGCACTGGACGCAAAAGTTTCTGTTTTTGCACAGAATCAAATCAACAAGCATCCACACTATCCCAAAGGCTTTACTTGGCACATTATTGAAACAAAACATATAAAACATGATTACTAAAGTAGCTTAATCATGTGGACACACAAAAACAGTAGGTATAAGTATTGGGTTGTCTCCCAACAAGCGCTTTTCTTCAAAGCCTTTTAGCTGGGCATGATGATTTCAATGATGCTCACATAGAAGTACAGAATTGAAACACAAAGAGAGCATCATGAATCATATGACAAGCACATTTAAGCCTAAACCACTTCCTATGCATAGGGATTTTGTGAGAAAATATTTTATAGGAGCAAGAATCAACTAGCATAGGAAGGCAAAACAAGTATAACTTCAAAACTTTCAACACATAGAGAGGAAACTTGATATTATTGCAACATCTACAAGCATATGATCCTCTCTCATAATAATTTTCAGTAGCATCATGAAGAAATTCAACAATATATCCATCACACAAAGCATTCTTGTCATGATACATAAACATAGAATTTTTATTACTCTCCACACAAGCAATTTTCTTCTCATTCATAATTGTGGGAGCAAACTCAACAAAATAAGTATCATGAGATACTTGATTGGAATAATCCAATTGAAAATTAAAATCATGACGACAAGTTTCATGGTTATCATTATTCTTTATAGCATACATGTCATCACAATAATCATCATAGATAGCAACTTTGTTGTCATAATCAATTGAAACCTCTTTCAAAATAGTGGAATCATCATTAAATAAATTTATGGCCTCTTCAAATCCACTTTCATCAATATAATCTTCATAAATAGGAGGCATGCAATCATCATAACAAATTTGCACATCAAAACTTGGGGGACTAAAAATATCATCTTCATCAAACATAGCATCCCCAAGCTTATGGCTTTTCATATCACTAGTATCATGGATATTCAAAGAATTCATACTAGCAACATTGCAATCATGCTCATCATTCAAAGATTTTATGCCAAACATTTTATTGAATTCCTCTTCTATCAATTGAGCACAATTTTCCATTCCATCATTTTTACAAAAGACATTATAAAGATGAATAATATGAGGCAACCTCAATTCCATTTTTTTTGTAGTTTTCTTTTATAAACCAAACTAGTGATAAAACAAGAAACTAAAAGATTCGATTGCAAGATCTAAAGATATACCTTCAAGCACTCACCTCCCCGGCAATGGCGCCAGAAAAGAGCTTGATGTCTACTACGCAACTTTATTCTTGTAGACTCGTGTTGGGCCTCCAAGCGCAGAGTTTTGTAGGACAGTAGCAAATTTCCCTCAAGTGGATGACCTAAGGTTTATCAATCCGTGGGAGGCATAGGTTGAAGATGGTATCTCTCGAACAACCCTGCAACCAAATACAAGAAATCTCTTGTGTCCCCAACACACCCAATACAATGGTAAATTGTATAGGTGCACTAGTTCGGCGAAGAGATGGTGATACAAGTGTAGTATGGATAGTAGATATAGGTTTTGGAATCTGAAAATATAAAAACAGCAAGGTAACAAGTAACAAAAGTGAGCACAAACGGTATTGCAATGCTTGAAAACAAGGACTAGGGTTCATACTTTCACTAGTGCAATCTCTCAACAATTCTAATATAATTGGATCATATAACCATCCCTCAACGTGCGATAAAGAATCACTCCCAAGTTCCTATTAGCGGAGAACATAAGATAGAAATTGTTTGTAGGGTACGAAACCACCTCAAAGTTATCCTTTCCGATCGATCTATTGAGCTATTCCTATAAGTGTCACAAACAGCCCTAGAGTTCGTACTAAAATAACACCATATGATACACATCAACCAACTCTAATGTCACCTAGATACTCCAATGTCACCACAAGTATCCGTGAGTTGATTATATGATATGCATCAAACAACTTCATAATCATAATATTCAATCCACACAAAGAACTCCAAGGAGCACCCCAAAGTTTCTATCGGAGAAAAGATAATGAAAACGTGCATCAACCCCTATGCATAGATTACCCCAATGTCACCGAGGGAATCCGCGAGTTGAATGCCAAAACATATATCAAGTGAATCAATATAATACCCCATTGTCACCACGGGTATTCATATGCAAGACATACATCAAGTGTTCTCAAATCTGAAATATTCAATCCGACAATAACGAAACCTCAAAGGGAAAAGATTCGATTCATCACAACAAAGATAGAGAGGGAAGAAACACCATATGATCCAACTATATTAACAAAGCTCGTGATACATCAAGATCGTGCCAAATCAAAAACACGAGAGAGAGAGAGAGAGATCAAACACATAGCTACTGGTACAAACCCTCAGCCCCGAGGGTGAACTACTCCCTCCTCATCATCGAGACCGCCGGGATGATGAAGATGGCCTCCGGTGATGATTCCCACCTCCGGCAGGGTGCCGAAAATGGGCTGTAGATTAGATCGTGGAGGTACAGAGGTTTGCGGCGGTGTAAAAACTCATCTAGGTTAACTTTCGTGGGTTTCTGAATACATATGATTTTTTGGCGTTGGAATCACGGAAAGAAGGGCCACAGGGGGGCCACGAGGAACCAGGGCGCGCCTAGGGGGGTGGCGCGCCCTGGTGGCTCATGGGGCCCCTGTGGGTCTTCTAGCTTCCTCCCGAAGCTTCTAGTGTCTCTTATGTTCCAGAAAAAATCATCAAAAAGTTTCGCTGCATTTGGACTTCATTTGATATAGATTTTCTGGAAAACCAAAAACAAGCAGAAAACAGCAACTAGCACTGGGCACTAGGTCAACATGTTAGTCCATGAAAATCATATAAAAGCCATATAAAAGTGCACCAAAATCATACAAAACTATAATAAACATGGCATGAATACTTCATAAATTATAGATACGTTGGAGACGTATCAGCCAACTAGATTGATTTATCTTGCAATGGGAGAGGTGCTTTGTAATGGGTTCAATCTTGCGGTGCTCAATCCCAGTGACAGAAAGGGACATGACAAGTATGTATCATTGCTATTAAGGGTAAAAAAGATGGGGTTTATTCATGTGTGAGTTTACTTTGTCTACATCATGTCATCTTGCTTAAGGCGTTACTCCGTTCTTTATGAACTTAATACTCTGGATGCATGCTGGATAGCGGTCGATGTGTGGAGTAATAGTCGTAGATGCAGAATCGTTTCGGTCTACTTGTCTCGGACGATGCCTATATACATGATCATTGCCTTGGATATCATCATGATTATTTGCTTTTCTATCAATTGCCCAACAGTAATTTATTCACCCACCGTATGCTATTTTCAAGAGAGAAGCCTCTAGTGAAAACTATGGCCCCCGGGTCTACCTTTATCATATATTGAAAATCCTAAAAATACCTTGCTGCAATTTTCATTTATTTATTTTATTTTTTATTTTTATTCGATCTATCTATCTATCACCATACAATTTAATCTTGCAATTAACCGCCAAGGGATTGACAACCCTTTGTTCGCGTTGGGTGCAAGGATTTGTTGTTTTGTGTGCAGGTGTTGTTAACGAGTTGTTGCGTGATTCTCCTACTGGATTGATAACCTTGGTTTTATAACTGAGGGAAATACTTATCTCTACTATACTGCATCATTCCCTCCTCTTCGGGGAAATCCCAACGCAGCTCAGAAGTAGCAAAATGCTCGCAAGCACTTGTGGCCAGGCAGTAGTGGTAGATGAGGACGTGATGGCCCACGCACAACTGGGCGACACCAACCGCCTGATCAACCCCGGGACGACCGCCGGTGTACTGGAGGTCGAAGCCGACCACTTTGTACTTGTCGTCCTTAGCAAGCAACTGCTCCATGGTGTTGATGGAGTCCTCCACCACGGCCGGGTCGATGGTGTACACCACCGTGAGTTCCTTTTCCCTCACGTGGGTGTCCACACGATGCACGCCGAACTCCATTGGAGCGCCGCTGGATATCCTCTCTCTCTATGTGTCGTCGTGGGTGTGCTAGTTGTGTTGTGGGGCGCGATCGAAAGGTTGAAGAGACTAAGGTTATAATGGCCGTGGGAATAAATGGGGAGGCCGAACGGCCTGGAGTATCGGCGCGCGCGGATGGCAGTTGTTGCAGCGCGTAACTGCATCGTGTCGCATGTATTAACTGCATCGTGGCGACGCGCGCGGACACAACCGCATGCATATGGCGCCCAAAATGTGATCCTGCGCCGGCCCCAACCGCTGAAAGAGCGCGCGCGGAGGGACGCGAGCAGAGCGCGCCGCGGCCGCCTCAACGTCGAGCAGAGCGCGCGAAGGGACGCGAGCATAGCTCGCCACGACCGCCTAAACGGCGAGCAACCACTTGCGTATAGCAGTTCTGGTCAACCGTCTGGCATGCGTGGGAGGCGAGACGGCCCATCCATCAGACACGCTGACACACCGATCAAACTTAAACGTGTTCACACCGATCAAATTACCACGCAATGAGTAAATGCAAATCTGTTCACACCGATCAAACCTAAACGTGTTCCAACTTAGCACTGGGCTATAAAAACTAGGACCCACTCAAAAATTACTGCACATTCCTCTCCTCATCACCAAAAAAAATGTCTTTCCTCTTAAGCCGTTCCTTGCATCTGCCATGGCCGGTAGGAGGAGTTCTAGGTCGACATATAACCAGGGAGCAAAGACCAAGGCCGCGGAAGCACTAGAGAGGTCCCGCCGCAACGCGGCAGCCGCAGCAGAGATGTCCTGCCGCACCACGGGGCCCTCGAGCGAGCTCTCACAGGCAGGCAAGGGCTCTCACAAGTACACTCGCCGCGTCGGCGAACTCGACGAGCTGGCGGGGCTGAAGTCCTTAGCCAGCGACGACGACATTCTCGCTGGCCTAATTAACCAGCAGGAGCTGCTCACCTGCTTGGAGAAGCTACTCGAGATTAGCGATGCCTCGGTTGATAAGGCAACCGGCCTCGTCGTGAAACTCATGGGTGACAATGTGAAGCTCCACGAGGAGCTCGACAAGCAGAAGGAGGAGGCCGCCGGCTGGAGGGAGCTGTATGAGAAGAGTGTTGCCTCGCGGATGACGCTGACAGCCGTCGTCCATGAACTTGGGGATGACTTGAAGAAGCTCCGCATCAAGCGCGAGATGCAGGTGGAGGAATCTGTGGCTGCTGTCAAGCAAAGTCATGAGGATGTGAAGAAGGAGCTGGAAGAACTCCTTGCCCAGCGATCCATCGAGAAGTAGAGAGCAGCGACTTCCTTCTTCCTTTTTTTTCTTCTTCTCTTTTTCCCCTGTGTCTTCCGGGCGTTGCTGCATGTGGCATTTTAAATTATCCGGGATATGTGAGACTATTATTATGTGTTGCCATTGTCAATATGTCGTCGTATTATTTCGTTCATAACCTCATAGGTACATGTATACGAGTCGAAAACAGGCTAAAAGTCACGTTCTCAGCGAGGCACGGACAAAACAATGCTAGCTAGCATTGAGCGGGGCCATGGGATCACAAGCTAACACCTTCCATCTAGGTACATTAACTGGATGTTAAACAGGGGCTCGGCCGCCATTAATGAAGAAGTTGGGAGCGAGGCGGCGGGCGGAGGTCAAAGAGCTCGCTTCCCGATGAGCCTGCTCGGCCGCCATTAATGGAGAAGTTGGGAGTGAGGCGGTGGGTGGCGGTCAAAGAGCTCGCTTCCCGGTGAGCCTCCACGGCAGACAGCTCGCACGGGTCCCGTCGAGCCTACGCGGCAGACTGCTCGCACGTGTCCCATCGAGCCGTGCGGTGGACTTCTCGCACTCGACCCGTCTAATCAAACAGCTGCACGCACGCCACCTAGTATGGTCAAATTTTTGCACAAAATACAAAGAGGACCAATAAACCAGGACCAAGGTAGTACTCTCCAATAAAAAGAGGGATCCGTGGCCGCACGTAAATGGTTAGTGGAATGCCCACGGTTCAAACAATACAACTGTTTGCGATATTAACATGTCATCTATTTGTTCCAAAATGCCTACGTTGGCTATTAATGTGTGCGCCTTGTCTCAAATTGGACAATTTTTTTACCACGGCATATATGTGCCATATAATGACACTGTGCCAAGTTTCATGAATTTTGGGTGAGTTTTGGATTTACGGGGATTTAAAAACCGAGATTCTCAATGTTTGAAGCCGAGCCAGGACGCCGAGATGTTTGTAATTCATTCCCATTTCTTGCATGGGACCTAAACATGCACCCAAGGACACATGTATGGTATTTGAAACCATTTTGGTGCACTAGAGCATGTGCTTGTAATTCAAATTTGAATTATGGAGATTAAATGCCTAGAAAACACAATTAATGTATAAAAAGGCCAAACGAACCATGAATAATTCCATATTTCAGCGCGAATCTCCTGTTGGTCTACGTTGCCTGTAGAAAAAAAATACAAGGCGATAAGAGGCAGCGACGATTGTCATTTCGCCCACAAGGGTGACACGTTCCCTATCGGAACCACGAGGCTTCTTGCTAGAAGCTCCGGTTTGTAAGAGGCTTGTACCAAAACTTGCCCCAAATTGGACAAAAAATTTACCACGGCATATATGTGACATGTCATGACACGATGCCAAGTTTCATGATTTTTGGGTGAGTTTTTGATTTATGGGGATTTAAAAACCGAGATTCTCAATGTTTGAGGCCCAGCCAATACGCCGAGATGTTTGTAATTCATCCCCATTTCTTGCATGGGACCTAAACATACACCCAAGGACACATGTATGGTTTTTGAAGCCATTTTGGTGCACTGGAGCATGTGCTTGTAGTTCAAATTTGAATTATGTGCCTAGAAAACTCAATTAATATATGTATAAAAAGGCCAGACGAACCCTGAATAATTCAATATTTCAGCGCGAATCTCCTGTTGGTCTATGTTGCCTGTAGAAGAAAAATACAAGGCGAGAAGAGGCAGCGATTGTTGTTTCACCCACAGGGGTGACACGTTCCCTATCGGAACCACGAGGCTTCTTGCTAGAAGCTCCGGTTTGTAAGAGGTGTGTACCAAAAGTTGCCCCAAATTGGACAATTTTTTTACCATGGCATATATGTGCCATGTCATGACACGATGCCAAGTTTCATGAATTTCGGGTGAGTTTTGGATTTACTGGGATTTAAAACCCGATATTCTCAATGTTTGAGGCCGAGCCAGTACACTGAGATGTTTGTAATTCATCCCCATTTCTTGCATGGGACCCAAACATGCACCCAAGGACACATGTATGGTTTTTGAAGCCATTTTGGTGCACTGTATCATGTCATTGTAGTTCAAATTTGAATTATGGACATTAAATGCCTAGAAAACTCAATTAATGTATAAAAAGGCCAAACGAACCCTAAATAATTCCATATTTCAGCACAAATCTCCTATTGGTCTATGTTGCCTGTAGAAAAAAAATACAAGGCAAGATGAGGCAGCGATTGTCGTTTCGCCCACAAGGGTGACACGTTCCCTATCGGAGGCTTCTTGCGAGAAGCTCCGGTTTGTAAGAGGCTTGTACCAAAACTTGCCCCAAATTGGTCAATTTTTTTATCATGGCATATATGTGCCATGTCATGACACCATGTAAAGTTTCATGAATTTCAGGTGAGTTTTGGATTTATGGGGATTTAAAAACTAAGATTCTCAATGTTTGAGGCCGAGCCAGGACGCCGAGATGTTTGTAATTCATCCCCATTCCTTGCACGGGACCTAAACATGCACCCAAGGACACATATATGATTTTTCAACCCATTTTGGTGCATTGGAGCATGTATTTGTAGTTCAAATTTGAATTTTGCACATTAAATGCCTAGAAAACTCTATTATAATGTATAAAAAATGCCAAATGAACCCTGAATAATTTAAAGCAGTTTTGTTCAACCCATGGGTAAGCACTGTGCGCATGCGTCGTGCTAGCTCGCGCTTCCTTCTTTCCCAAGTTTTCCATATTAATGGTGTTATATATCCAAACACGCTACCGTTTCCCGCCACTCCCCCAATCGGTTTCCCGCCAATCCCCCCAATCGGTTTCCCGCCACTCCCCCCATTGGTTTCCCGCTGCCAGTGTCAGTGGGCATAGGAGGCTAGGCGGCGACACACCGGCCATACCGCAGTATACCATTCCAAGCATGCCAATCCGGCGAAGCGCCGCCACCGTCATCAACTTCCGCGACGAGGAGAATGAGCCGGAGCAGGCCGGAGAGCCAGAACGGCCGTGCGCCGCCGAGCAAGAGAGGCAGCACGCCGCCGAGCGTGAGCGGTATCATCGCACCCCAGTGCTTGAGCGGGCCAATGTCTACACATGTGTTCGTCGCCGCCCATGGAGCGGAGCGGAGCAAGAGTGGCAAAGCGCTGCCGCGCAAGAGCGGGAGAACGCCACCGCGCATTAGGTGCGGTGCGCCGCACTATTTGAGTGGAGCCGTGTCAGCATCCTATTGACTCAACCACTCGAGAGGCCATTTCCAGGGCCGGTAAGCATCCCGATTCCCCGCCAGGAATGGGCAGACGCCGTCAGTGCCATAATTGCGCCGGACAAAGTTCGCAGTGCCAGAATCCGCCACCACGATGCCAACGGGCTGGTCGATTGGCTCTTCGACCTCCTCGGCCCCCCAGGTGCCGCCAATGACAAAGCAGAGCAAAATACTCGTCGTGGCTTGGAATCGACCATTGCCGATGAAATATCCTGGGCGGAGATCGATATTGCGGTACGGCAGTTCCGCGAGCATATCAGACGCGTGGATGAAGGCATGTACCAATTCATGCTTAGCCAAGAGTTCCCGTAGGTTTAGGCCCTGTTTGTATCAGTTTTCGCCTGGTTTTCTGCAATTAACTGGGTAACTATCTTGTTCTTAATTAATGAAAATGCAAAGCTTTTGCTTCTTCTGGCTAGTTTTAAGTAGTAAAAAAATAATGTAAGTTTGAATGGAAGTGGTCCGGTATGTAAAGATTGCACACAGTTTCTAAAAGCACAAACGTGTGTGATAGTAAGGAGTCGGTCCCACACGGTGACCATTGGTAAACGCCTTAAACGCGAGGAGGCAACTCTTATCAGTAAGGGGCAGCTTCCCATCCGCTAGCCTAGTCGAATAGAACGCACAAGTTAAGTGAGCTTGGGGCTGGAGCAGTCTAAGGATGGGTGACCAGGTGGGAAGTTGCTATATCTCAAGCTTCATTTAAGCGCCATGATATGGTCATTACAGACATTTAGCATCTAAATGTGTCTGTAGTGACCTGTCATGTCGATTAAATAAACCTTGATGATGTAGGGTGGAACCCTATGGGGCCGATCTTTCATGAATTGGAGGGGAATCCCGCGAAGAACACGAAGAACACGGGGAGAAATCACAAGAGGAACACTCAAGAACAAGTCCAATCACACATCCACTAGACTAACAAACACATGGATCCACAAGGTACATGAACAATCAAAGGGAAAGATACAAGGTAGAGTTCATCCCAAATCCAAGAGGAGATGAAGTCTTGATGATCTGGATAGATCCTTCCCCACATGTGGAGGTCTTGTATCCACTAGGGATCTTTTCCATATTGAGGCCTTGCACTCCAGTGGAGTCTTCTCTCTCTCAAGAGGAATCCCACAAGGGGAGGTACATGAGCTAAGCTCCAATGTGTAGTTCTAATCTTAGCTATCCCTAAATGGAGGAAGAGGAGGGGTATAAGTAGTGCTAGTCCACGAAGGAGTAAGTGGGAGAGGGATACAAGGCCAAAGGCCCGCGACTGCGCAGACAGGCACCGGACGTCCGGTGGTTACCGGTCGTCTAGTCGGTCACGAGGGACCAGACGTCCGGAGGACGTTGGACTTCCGACGATTTGCTTCTGGACAGGTGGCACCGGATTTCCGGACGTGGTCGGTCGTCCGGTCGCTGGAGGTTTTCGGACGTCTGGCGTCTCGTCAGTCGTCCGGCCGTTGTAGGGTTCGTCGGTAGTAGTTCTTCTGGCTGCGCCCTCCGCATCAGGTACCGGATGTCCAGTGGCTGTAGCTTGCAGCAACTCCGTTTCTTCCGTCTTCGCTTCCATGCTTCCCTCGCGGATGGTGTAGATGAACCTGGGCGCTTGCACTCCTCCTCCTCGTCCGTGAAGCTCTGACAATACCTATGCATGCACACGAGAGGAGTGTCAAGTAGTACACCATCCTCGATGGGGTCAAGTGAACACGCGTAAAGAATATGATTCACCTTTGTGTATGCAAAGTAGATGTCGCACATGTCACTTGCCAAACGGACTCTTAACATGGTGATGTCCGTAGGATGCTCCGCATCATCCCCTCCCCCTTGGAAAAGATCCATCCTCGGATCGAAAACCAAATCACCATGGGAAAGAGATGTTGTCTCCACGTAGAAGTGGACGATCACCAAACACTCTTCATCTTGAGGCTCGAAATGGGCACACTCCAATGTCGCACCGTCTTGTGATTCCTTCAAAAGGATCAAGGACAACAAACACTTGGAAAAACAAATGTGGTTAGCGTTAGTGCAAAACCAAGCATTCAAGAGGTGATTCACCCAACAAGTGTCATCATCTTGCATATCATATGGTGTGACAAAGGATAGTGGCATGTCATGTAAGCATATCAATTGAGCACAATCAAAGGCATCATGGAAATAAGCATGTAAATGGGAGGTAGAGATGCAAATATATGTGACAAGAGAACAAGCATCTACCTCAAGGTCATAGCAAGCATGCATCAAGCGCTCAACAAATGGTCTATGGTATGCATAAGAATCATTCACCACACCAAAGAAGGTGAGATGTCTACACACATGGGTCAAGTGCAAGACAATCCAAGCATAATGTGCATATGGTGTAGTGAAGATAGTGCGGCACTCAACACAATAGAAAGAGCAATTGTTCATCATGTGTGAGGCAATCAAGTCAAGCATGTAGCAATCAATTTGACATGGCATATGTGAAGAAGTGACATTGTTGCAATCAAACATATGGAAATAGCATGGGATAATCATGTTCGATGCAACACACATGGCATAAATATCATGAGGCATGGCAATGTGGAAATCATGAGTGGAAACAATATCTCTAACATGGGTGCAAGCAAGTTATCCAAGATGACCAATATGTGTCATGGTGCAAGAAACACATGTAGCAAGATCCACATTATTCATGCGCATGGTTTTGGGATTCTCAAAAGAGAAGGATATCACCTCGAAAGTGTGTCCTTGTGCGTCCTTCACAATGCCGAAGTGGTAGAAAATGCATTGTAGAAGCACGTCGGTCAAAAGTGGCTCGCTCTCAAGAGCTCGGGTGGTCAACTCACGGGTAGTGGAAGGTGACACGAAGTCGAACAATCCTACACATGCACAAACAAAAGCAAACAACGTATGTACATGGTAGATAAACACATCATCCATCATGATGGTTCTCTTCTCTTGCACATAACCATTAGTATCAAAAGTGCATGAATGATATGATGCAACAATCTTTATGTTCATGGCACTAGGCATATGGTGAAAGAAGGAAGACAAGCATGCTTCACATGAAATATGTCACAAGCTCCAAATATATGGGAGAAAGCTATGGGGGCGATCTCATTAGCAAGACTAAAATCATTGTTGCAGTCAATACATGGCAAATCATCTAGCATGAGAGAGGCAACATATGGAGACATATGACAACATTCAATATCAATCATGTGCAAAGCATGTGAATGGATGCCATCAACCGCATGAAACGAGCAAGTATGAATCATCGGTGATGCAACATAGGCAAGCATAGAAATCATGTCGTGCAAACTAGTAGTGCGAAGATGCAACACACTAGAGGAAATCATGGCAATCATGTCATGTGAGCAAATAGTAGATATAGGCAATGCACATGACATATCGCGAGCACGAAAACGAAATATGATCAAGGTATCATCATAGGCATGGATCACAAATGGAACATGGCAATAACAAGCAATTTCTCCTCCAAGCTTGCAAATACACATACAAGTGGTAGAATTAAGTGTCATGTGAGATGCAAAGCATGGGTCAAAAATGCATGTCATCCAAATCGAAATGAGCATATTATGCAAAGTGAACATGGCAAGATGGACATATAATAGGTAATGGACAATAACCCATAACCATGTGAGGGCCATGTAGAAGAAATACGCGAAGTCTTTGCGCAAAGGGAGCAGTGGGAATGATAATCCACGGGATCCCAAATCATCATTGCTCTCTAGAGCTCATTTCGTCAACTCATGCGCTTGCGAGGTTGACGAGTATGTGTGATGACCTACACAAGAAAGACACAAACGGAACAAAGTGTGTGCGTGGTAAATGTACACATCATCCATCATGATGTGTATGTGCACGTGAGAATTAGCACAAGATACGCAATGCTCAAAGAAATTTGAGGCATGGTATATGAACATGTCATCCATCATGAAAGAATAGTTGTTATGTATAACACGATGGGGACACAAATTGTGGCAAGTATGTGGCACAACAATAGCATTTTTATTCATGGGAAGCATATTGTGCACACAATCATGAAAATCATGCAATGTATAGGATGGGTCAAAATCACATAATATGGATGAGGAAACTATGGGGGTCTCCTCATGAGCAATAGCGGAAACATCGTATGGAGAAAATTGATAACATGGCAAACGATGCATGTCCAAAGTTAGGTGGTCATGGCATGGCATATAATGGCAATGATGCAAAGGGAGCATATAAATATCATCACAAGAAAAACAAATGCCAATAACCATGGGCTTGTCATCTATGCCATATGTGCAAATTGGGTTAATTTTAATGGCATATGCATAGTTACTATGATGAGATTGCAAAGATGCGATATGGTTGATCTCATGCATAGCATATGACAAGTCAAGCGGATTGTCAAACATGATGTGACCTAAAGAATTATCACAAGAAATCCTATGCAACATGGCATCACAACTAATAGACTCCACATGGCAATCATCAAACTCATCATAAATGGGTAAATCATCGCATGGGGAAATCATACTAGCATGAAGCATGTCAATAGGAGGATCGACATCATGCAAGCAATCAATGTCCATTAGTGGTACGAGCTCATCACCTTCACCTATGTTACCTTTTTCATTCCACTCATGTGGTGTAGGTGAGGTGGCCAAGACCAAGTCGTGGTCATCATCTTCATCTTAATGGAACCATGTGGGGGGTGCATCATATTTCACCATGGCCATCGTCTTGTCCATAGAAGGACGAACTCATTGTGGATCGGCACGTCATCATATATGGGACCTAGCACCAAATGAGAAGACACAATAGAGGTAGAGGTTAAGTCATTAGAGTTCAAAATGGCCTCAAAAGACCTATCAACTTCCTCTCGCAACTCTTGTGGTGGCTCACTCACTCCCTCAAAATAGGTGCGCTCAAAGTCACATATGGTGGAGTCACTCATCTCACTCAAGTGGTGGGGGTTGTGGCGCTCCTCACATGGCAATTGGGGCATCTCATCATAGATGGGGCTAGTGGTGAACTCGCTCTCACTCTCAATATGGTGGCACAAGTCTCTCAACTCATCATCATACGCCGCCGTGGTCGAAGGGAAAATCCCGTACTCAACCATCTCGTCACCGTCGCCGTGCATGAAGGCCGAAGATGGCACATCATCACTCACGCCTCCAAAGATGGAAGCATCATCCTTGCTCGCCACCTTGTCGCTCACCTCCAAATCTTGGTCCTTGATTGGCTCCGTAGTCGTAGTCGTCGCCACGCCGTCTTCAAAAAGAGTCATGGTAGACTCGGCATCATCAATGCCACAAAGAGGGATGGCGGTGAAGTCGAACTTGGGATCGTCGTCTTGGAGCTCGTTGGGCTTGGACATCATGGTGGTACTATCCTCATGCTCGTTGTCGTGGAGCTTG
The DNA here is from genome assembly GCA_039707655.1 of Elymus sibiricus. NCBI lineage: Eukaryota > Viridiplantae > Streptophyta > Magnoliopsida > Poales > Poaceae > Elymus > Elymus sibiricus. Next base: position 94,340,395 of record CM077672.1, read on the forward strand.
GTCGTCGCGAAGTGTGCTTGGGGTGGAGAAGCCTTCGCCTTCATAAGTTCTTGTTCCGCCTTGAGAGCACCAATGTAGATGTTGTCGAGAGACTCGTAGTTATCGAGGAAGATAGTCTTGGAGATGTTGTTGTTCAATCCCATCATGAAGTGGTACTTCATCCAAATGGGGTCATCCACACCGGCTCGTCGCAAGGCTTTCTTCATCTCCATGAAGTACTCGTCGAGGGACTTGGATCCTTGTATGGTGTTCTCCAATTGGCATTGAAGATGTTCCGTGTAGGTGAAAGGCACAAACTCTCGTCGCATCGCTTTCTTTGTCTTGGGCTAACTCGTGTTGAAGCTCTTCGAAGGTGTGTGAAGCCACCATGTCGACGCGTAGTCATGGAAGTTACTTGTGGCGCACTTCACTTGATCTTCGGAGGGGACTTGATGTAGCTTGAGGTAGTCGTCCATCTTGTGCTCCCACTCGAGGTACTCTTCGGGGTCTTGAGTCCCATAGAAAGGAATCTCGTGGTCGGTGTCGAAGTCGTAATAGCTCGTGGAAGTCACGGACTTGAGCTTGGGGAGCTTCTCTTGAGCGTAATCTTGAGGTGCTTGTCGGCGAAGATGCTGCAAGGCGAAGATGCCTTGAAGTCGCTTGGCGAATATGCCAAGATAGATGGTGAAGTCGAAGAGCGGTGGTTGGTGTTGAGCTCTTGACCTTCACGTTCTTGTCGGTGATGGTGTCGATGCCGATGTGATCTTGCCGGAGATGGTAGCTCAAAAGCATGAGCACTTGAGCTTCTTCTAGAAGATGAGGAAGACCTCTTGGTGGACTTGATGAGGGCTTTGAGCTCCTCCATTTGAGCATCCATCTTGGCATCCAAGTGGTTCTTCATGGCATCAAACTCGTCATTGTTGGTGTAGACCGAAGTAGATGTGTTTTGCCTATCCATCACAAGACTCGAGTAGAGGTGAATAGGAAATGAGATAAACAATACCAAGCTACCTTTTCCCAAAGTTGAGGATGTATCCCGCGTCACTCAATGTGAATTGAGAGAATAGTGGAATTGGTACCGGACTTGTTCACTCACACCTAAAAAGTAAAGCTTATCGAGTGGCTTGGTTAGGACAAGTGGCACAAAATTCAAGCAAGTGTTAGTCAATGATATCAAAAATGTTGAGGAAGATTCACAAAATTGCAATGTAAAGCAAATAGATCAATAGCTATAGTGGCACAAGAAACACACACACGGATAGATAAGTGGGATCCGCGCAACCAAGGAATGAGCACAAAATGTGTTACCACGCAAAAAGCTCTTGTTGCACAGATACTAGAGAGACAATAGCTCGATTGCTCAAATGAGCTAGATACGCTTGTGCACCAACCTAAGCAAGAGAAACCTTGCTGTCTTCAATCCCAAGTATGCTATGTATGTATGCTCCAATATGATATACTATGCAAAATGGCTCAATGTTATTTCTATTGCTTACAAGCTCTTTCGTATCTCCTCTTTTGCTTAAAAGCTTTTTCCTCTTTTTTTTTGGTATGATTTGCCACAATGCTTGATGCTCGAGCCAAGATATGATATGAGACAAGTATGTAAGATATGCACGGGAGAGACTTATGGCACAATGATGATAGCAAGATGATTGCACACTAAATGTAGCTATGCAGCGTAAGCGTATCACTAAGGTGCACAATGAGCATGGCCCGGCAATTCTCAACTTGCTAGTCTCGATAGGAAAGTGACGCAATAGGCTCAAGGTGATCAATGCAATGGCAAGGAAATGTATAATGATGTCGTCGAAGTTACCATCCTTGCTTACGGTTGCGGTGTCAAAAGGTGAAGTGGTCGTTGTCGATGACGAATTTGAGGTGATGATGAGCGGCGATGATGTCAATGTTGAACCGTTCCTAATTAGCTGAAACACCTTAGGAAACGGAAAAATCGCGAACTCAAAATCTCAAATGGCAAATGTCAAATGGTGGTAGCGGAATGCGGTGATGGTTTCAGAGTTGGCAATGCGGAAGTGGAGGTGGTGGTTGATGAAGTAACCATCCCTAAGTAGCTGAAACACCTTAGGAGACTCGAATCACAACTCAAGCAACCACAAATGCAATGGGGATCAAAATGGGTTAGGTTGCGAAGGCTATGGTGGTATTGCGGATGACATGGTGGAGGGCCTAGGCAAAGATGCCAAAATGCACACAATTTGATGGAGTCAAATGGTGTTGGAAGTATTTTTGTGGTATGGGGAATGTCAATAGCTACAAAACGAGCTAAAGAACGTCAAAATCAGACTCCGAATGAATTAGTTATGGTCGAAACAAAATTTCAGCAAAGTCAGTTTCTACAGGTACCGGACGTCCGGTAAATACCGGATTTCCGGTAATTCGGTACTGTTGGTGGGCGTCGGATTTTCGGTAATTACCGGACTTCCGGTGGCTGGAAGGTGTCCGGACGTCTGGTAAAGTGTCGGTCGTCCGGTGGGTCAGGGTCAACGCGGGATTTGAGATCTGGGGCGCGGTTTTGTGCAGAAATGGATGATTTTGGGCTCGAAATTGATGGGGAAAACAAAAAAAATTGGGGGGGGGGGATTCGTGGTGGGGAAGCTAGATCCACTTTCCAAACAACAAAATCATGGATCAAACACAACAAAATCTCACAAGAACGAACAAAATGCAAAAAAATTGGGAGGATTATTTTTGGTGGGGATTTTTGAATTGGGACGAAATCAAACAAAATTAGGCTAGAAACGGAGGGGGGAGACTCCAAATTCGTGATCAACGTGGCTCATGATACCAAGATGATGTAGGGTGGAACCCTATGGGGCCTATCTTTCACGAATTAGAGGGGGGTCCCGCGAAGAACACGAAGAACACGGGGAGAAATCACAAGATGAACACTCAAGAACAAGTCCAATCACACATCCACTAGACTAACAAACACATGGATCCACAAGGTACATGAACAATCAAAGGGAAAGATACAAGGTAGAGTTCATCCCAAATCCAAGGGGAGATGAGGTCTTGATGATCTAGATAGATCCTTCCCCACATGTGGAGGTCTTGTATCGACTAGGGATCTTCTCCATATGGAGGCCTTGCACTCCAATGGAGTCTTCTCTCTCTCAAGAGGAATCCCACAAGGGAAGGTACATGAGCTAAGCTCCAATGTGTAGTTCTATTCTTAGCTATCCCTAAATGGAGGAGGAGGAGGAGTATATATAGTGCTAGTCCACGAGGGTGTAAGTGGGAGAGGGATACAAGGCCAAAGGCCCGCGGCTGCGCAAACACGCACCAGACGTCCAGTGGTTACCGGTCGTCCGGTCGGTCATGAGGGACCAAGCGTCCGGAGGACGTCGGACTTCCGATGATTTGCTTCTGGACAGGTGGCACTGGATTTCCGGACGTGGTCAGTCGTCCGGTCGCTGGAGGTTGTCGGACGTCCGGCGTCTCGTCGGTCGTCCGGCCGCTGTAGGGTTCGTCGGTAGTAGTTCTTCTGGCTACGTCGTCTGCATCAGGTACCGGATGTCCAGTGGCGTCCCGACGTCCAGTGGCTGTAGCTTGCAGCAACTCCGTTTCTTCTGTCTTCGCTTCCATGCGTCCCTCGCGGATCGTGTTGATGAACCTGGGCGCATGCACTCCTCCTCGTCGTCCGTGAAGCTCTGACAATACCTATGCATGCACACGAGAGGAGTGTCAAGTAGTACACCATCCTCGAAGGGGTCAAGTGAACACGTGTAAAGGAGATGATTCACCTTTGTGTATGCGAAGTAGATGTCGCACGTGTCACTTGCCAAACGGACTCTTGACATGGTGATGTCCGTAGGATGCTCCGCATCACTTGAGATCCTTGTTTTGAAAATTCCGAGAATGATGTTTTTTGTTATTTGTTGTTTTGAAAAATCGGAGAATGATCGCGAGATTGATCTGTGGACCCGTGTAACGCCCAAGATGAGGCTCTATCGCAATCTCATGGTGAAGTCGAGATCATGGCAGAACCCCAATTTGGATCGCATAGCAAGGTGGTTCTCAAATACATACAACCAAATGAATAGATAAGTGTACCAGATAAAGGCTTACACTCGCCACATGCTACAGCATAAATATATCATAATCATCATACAATCATCCAAATGAAAGACAGGGTCCGACTATGGACGAAATCAAATGAGAAAACACCACCCTGCTATCATCCCCGGATCAACCGACTAGGGCCCACTACTGATCATCTGGCATCGTGACGTACATACGTCCACGCTCATCATCATACTCCCAATGGAGCATCTCGGGCTCACCTATGTTTGTCTCAAGCATACCTGCAACTGGTGTTTATAGTAATCTGTGAGCCACAGGGACTCAGCAATGTCAACACCCAAGGTAACAAAACTATTCAAGCTTATAGGAATGGAAGGGGTAAAATGTGGTGAGGTTGCAGCAAGCACTAAGCATGTTTAAGTGGCTAACTTACGAGTACAAGAATTAAGATGATCATACTATGCATAACGGTCGCAAGTTTAATATGATCAAGAAGTGATCCTGAACACCTACTTACGGTTCAATCATAACCCCACCGTGTTCTCTTATACGTCTCCAAAGTATCTATAATTTTGTATTGTTCCATGCTGTTATATTATCAATCTTGGATGTTTTTATAAGCATTTACAGCAATTATATATCATTTTTGGAGACTAACCTATTAACTTAGTGCCCAGTGCCAGTTGCTGTTTTCTGCCCTATTTTTGTTTTACAGAAAATCAATACCAAACGAAGTCCAAATGCCACGAAACTTTATGGAGATTTTTTATTGGCCAAGATAAACACTAGAAGCTTCGGGAGGAGGCCAGAAGCCCCAGGGGGTGCCCACGAGGCACCAGGGGGCGCCTGGGGGGCAGGCGCGCCCTGGTACCTCATGGGGCCCACAGAGCTCCGTTTGACCTAATTCCTCCACTATAAATTCCCGAACAATCAGAAACCCTTAGGGGAGTCCACGAAATACTTTTTCCGCCACCGCAAGCTTCTGTTCTCAAGAGATCCCATCTGGGGTCCTTCTCTGGTAATCTGCCTGAGGGGGAATCGATCACGGAGGGGCTCTACGTCAACCTTGCTGCCCTTCCGATGATGCGTGAGTAGTTTACCATAGACCTACGGGTCTATAGTTAGTAGCTAGATGGCTTCTTCTCTCTTTTTGATCTTCAATACAATGTTCTCCTTGATGTTCTTGGAGTTCTATCCCATGTAATCACTTTTTGCGGTGTGCTTGTTGGGATCCGATGAATTGTGAGTTTATGATCAGATTATCCATGAATATTATTTGAGTCTTTACTGCACTCTTTTATGCATGCTTATTATAGCCTCATATTTCTTCTCCGATCTATTGATTTGGTTTGGCCGACTAAGTTGATTTATCTTGCCATGGGAAGAGGTGCTTTGTAATGGGTTCGATCTTGCGGTGCTCAATCCCAGTGACAGAAAGGGACATGAGACGTACGTATCGTTGCTATTAAGGGTAAAAAGGTGGGGTTTATTCATACGTGAGTTCATCTTGTCTACATCATGTCATCATTCTTAAGGCGTTACTCCGTTCTTTTATGGACTTAATACACTAGATGCGTGCTGGATAGCGGTCGATGTGTGGAGTAATAGTAGTAGATGCAGGCAGGAGTCGGTCTACTTGTCTCGGACGTGATGCATATATACATGATCATTGCCTTGGAATCATCATGATTATTTGCATTTCTATCAATTGCCCAACAGTAATTTGTCTACCCACCGTATGCTATTTTTATGAGAGAAGCCTCTAGTGAAAACTATGGCCCCCGGGTCTATCTTTATCATTTACTAAAAATACTTGCGGCAATTTTCCTTTATTTATTTTATTTTGTATTTTTGTTTCAATCTATCAATCTATCACATACAATTTAATCTTGCAATTACCGCCGAGGGATTAACAACCCCTCGTTTGCGTTGGGTGCAAGGGTTTGTTGTTTGTGTGCAGGTACTGCTAACGAGGTGTTGCGTGATTCTCTTACTGGTTCGATAACCTTGGTTTCATAACTGAGGGAAATACTTATCTCTACTGTGCTGCATCATCCCTTCCTCTTCGGGGATAATACCAACGCAAGCTACAAGTAGCAGGAAGAATTTCTGGCGCCGTTGCCGGGGAGAGATCATCAACATCTATCAAGTACCTTTGCATAAACTCTCATCTCCTTGCATTTCCTTTATTTGCCTCTCGTTTTCATCTCCCCCACTTCTAAAAAAGGTTTTTACAAAAATACAAAAATATTTTTTGTTTGCCTTTTTCTTGTTTGCCTCTTTGCTTGCTTGCTTTTATTGCCTTCATGTCGAACACACAAGAACAGAAATAAATAGCAAAAATATAAGACACTATGGATCCACTTAAAGTTTACCACTTGGATCATCTTCTATCCATTCGTGCTCGTGCTGAAACCCCAACTAGTTTAGTTGAGGGAAAATCTTTAGATGAGCATGCTCATTTTGTGCGTCACCGTTTGTCTGAAAAAGGGAGACTCTTATGGGGTCAAATAAATAGTTTGCTATGCTATGCTTGGAATCTATGTGAAATTTATGATTTTACTTATTGCTCTAAGAACCCTAAAAAACACCTTCCCTACCTATGTGAGTTCAATGATAATGAAATCTTATCTTCTTACGAAAAGGGTGTTTATAGTTACTATGATATCGAACAAATTGAAGAATTTGTTGCTTTTAAGGGTGCTTATGAAGTTCCTTCTTTGATTGAAAAGTATGATATTACTCTCTACAAATCTGAAAATTTTGCCATACTTAAGTATTGATATGAAAATTATGCATCTAATGCCTATGTTAGTGAATTTATTGAGAGAATGGCTACTGCTTTGGAAGAGAATAATGATATGCATGAATCTATAGATAATTGTGATTCCTTTGATTCGATTAAAATATCCCCTCTTGATGAATGTGATGCTTGCTATTCTTATGGCCTTGATGCCAATATTAATGATGCTTATAGAGATGAACTTGCTATAGTTCCTTATGTTAAAAATGAAATTATTGCTATAGCACCCATACTTGATAGCTCCTTGAATGAAAAGCATGATTTCAATGATGTTATTATAAATTCTATTAATGTCAATTGTGCTAATAATATGCAAAACTACAAGCTTGGGTATAATAATTTTGTTATGACCACTACTTATTGCAATGATCATGATTGGGGTGATACTGCTTCTTATGATCTTGAAAATTTATTTAAGCCTCATGATGAATATGTTATTGATAATAATGTTAGCAATACTATTAAAAGTGGGCTCGGAAGAGCATCAACTTTAGGTAATAATGATCCCACTACTTTGGAGAATTATCAATCTTATGAATTTTTTTGATAAAAGTGGGTTTGGAAGAGTGTCAACTCTAGGTTAATATAATCCCACTATTTTGGAAGGCTACAAGAATTTTATGCATGTGGATCATGGAGAGAAAATTTTATATGATAGCTATATTGTTGAATTTGATTATGATCCTACATGTAATTATTATGAGAGAGGAAAATATGGTTGTAGAAATTTTCATGTTACTAAATTACCTCTCGTTATGTTGAGATTGTCAATGTTTTATTCCTCTCCTTTGCATATGCTAGATGTTTCTCATCTTGATAATTTGTTTGCATATAAAATGCCTATGCATAGGAAGTATGTTAGACTTAAATGTGTTTTTCACATGCTACATGATGCTCTCTTTGTGTTTCAATTATTATCTTTCATGTGAGCATCATTGAAATCTCAAGCCTATTTTAATGGCTATAAAGAAAGAGGTTGTTGGGAGACAACCCAATGAATAAAATAAGTTTTTGTCTGTTTTCACATTTATGCTACTGTTATGATTGTGTTTTTCTGTTTTTAATTAGTGTTTGTGCCAAGTAAAACCTTTAGGATGATTGGGAAGATAGTATAATTGATGCTGTTTGGAAAACAGAAAGTTTTGCGTCCAGTGCTGGAATTTTGGTTCTGTACTGGATCATCAGAAAAATCTGAAATTTTTACACAGTATTGGATTATGAATTTTACACGTTGTCCTAATTTTTAAGAATTTTTCGAGTTACATAAGTATGGCTTTTAAATAGGTTGCTACAGACTATTCTGTTTTTGACAGATTCTGTTTTTGATGCACTTCTTGCTTGTTTTGATAGAACTATGGATTGTATCGGGGGGTATAAGCCATGGAGAAGTTAGAATACAGTAGGTATAATGCAAAAATAAAATATGAATGGGTTTTCAACAGTACCTAAGTAGTGATTTATTTTGTTATACTAACGGATCTCACGAAGGTTTTGTTGAGTTTTGTGTGATTGAAGTTTTCAAGTTTTGGGTGAGATCACGATGGATGAAGGAATAAGGAGTAGCAAAAGCCTAAGCTTGGGGATGCCCGAGGCACCCCAAGGTAATATTCAAGGAAGACTCATGCGTCTAAGCTTGGGGATGCCCCGGAAGGCATCCCCTCTTTCTTCTACCAACCATCGGTAATTTTACTTGGAGCTATATTTTTATTCGTCACATGATATGTGTTTTGCTTGGAGCGTCGTGTATTATATGAGTCTTTGCTTTGTTTGCTTTTTAGTTTGTCACTATCATCCTTGCTGAACACATCTATTTTGAGAGATCCACACGTTATCATAATTTGTTAGAATACTCTATGTGCTTCACTTAAATTTTTTGAGCTAGGCAGTTGCTCTAGTGCTTCACTTAAATCTTTTTGAGCACGGTGGTGGCTATATTTTGAAGAAATGAACTATCATGCTTCACTTATATTATTTTGAGAGTTGACAAGATTAAAATTTTGAAGAAATAAACTCTCATGTTTCACTTATATTATTTTGAGAGTTGATAAGATGAAAATTTTAAAGAAATATTTGCACTCTCATGCTTCACTTATATCTTTTTGAGAGTTGATGAAAGTAACGGTAATTTGCACAAGATATGAATTTGGTCCCAAAAGTGATGAATATTCAAGAGGGATATAATAAAAACTTTCATATAGATCATTGGATATGATAAGTGTGATTCCTTGCAATAGTTTTGCGATATGGAAATGATGATATGTGAGTCATGTTAGTGAGTAATTGTGATTTAGTAAGAATATTTGTGTTAAGGTTTGTGATTCCCTATGCATGCACGTTAAGTCAATAGTTATGCAAAGAAATTATATCCTACTTATGGTGCATTATTCGGTGTTATTTATGTTCAATGCATGTTTATGACCATTTTCGCTTTTTGGTTGGTTGCTTCTCAATCTATTTGCTAGCCTTCATTTGTACTAAGCGGAAATACTGCTTGTGCATCCAAAATCCTTAAACCCAAGTTGTGCCAAATGAGTCCACTATACATACCTATATGCGGTATTTCCATGCCGTTCCAAGTAAATTTGCGTGTGCCAACTCTAATTTTCAAAATAATTTTCCCGTTTTGTGTGCCCACACCGCTCATGAAGCGGCAGGGGGTGGCCAATATTTTCCATGATAGGTGTGTTATTCTCATGATGAGTGTTTATTCACTTGTCATTGCACGAGAGAATGGTTGGTAATAGGGATGCCCAGTCCCACAATGAAATCAAAAATTAATAACAACAAAATTCCTTGGAAAGTGATGGTCTGGAGGGCACCCGTGGATACGGCTAGCCATGGATTGTGAAAGAAATGGTGGAAAGGAAATAAACTTTACTTTCTGTTTGGGAACCGCCTATGATGTGTCTAGCATGGAAGATATTGGGAATTATCGGTCGTTTTTGTTGACAGGAAAAGCATGCCTCTCAAAATATTTTATCTCTCTAATTTAAAGCTTTGAGCTCTGGCACATTTGACAAATCTCTGCTTCCCTCTGTGAAGGGCCTTTCTATTTACTTTTATGCAATTTTTATTTTTATTTGAGTCTCTATCTTCTCTTATAAAGCACCAACTAGAGAGCACTATTGTCATACTTGTGCATTGGATGTAGCTAATATTTGAGTATGTTTCATGAATGGATCAATGATTGAGCATAATGGGCTAGGGATAACTTTCTTTAGCGTTGATATTTTGAAAGACATGGTTGCTTGTTAGCATGCTTGAGTATTTATATTTTCATGTCAAACTATAGACTATTGCTTTGAATCATACAAGTCCAATGTCCATGCTACAAAAGAAAAGAATATGTGATGAATATGTTAGGCAGCATTCCACATCAAAAATTCTGTTTTTATCATTTACCTACTCGAGGACGAGCAGGAATTAAGCTTGGGGATGTTGATACGTCTCCAACGTATCAATAATTTTTGATTGTTCCATGCTGTTATATTATCAATCTTGGATGTTTTTATAAGCATTTACAGTAATTATATATCATTTTTGGAGACTAACCTATTAACTTAGTGCCCAGTGCCAGTTGCTATTTTCTGCCCTGTTTTTGTTTTACAGAAAATCAATACCAAACGAAGTCCAAATGCCACGAAACTTTTTGGAGATTTTGTATTGGCTAAGATAAACACTAGAAGCTTCAGGAGGAGGCCAGAAGCCCCAGGGGGTGCTCACAAGGCACCAGGGCGCGCCTGGGGGGGCAGGCGCACCCTTGTACCTCGTGGGGCCCACAGAGCTCCGTTTGACCTAATTCCTCCACTATAAATTCCCAAAAAATCAGAAACCCTTAGGGGAGTCCACGAAATACTTTTTCCGCCGCCGCAAGCATCTGTTCTCGAGAGATCCCATCTGGGGTCCTTCTCCGGTAATCTGCCGGAGGGGGAATCGATCACGAAGGGGCTCTACATCAACCTTGTTGCCCTTCCAATGATGTGTGAGTAGTTTACCACAGACCTGCGGGTCCATAGTTAGTAGCTAGATGGCTTCTTCTCTCTTTTTGATCTTCAATACAATGTTCTCCTCGGTGTTCTTGGAGTTCTATCCGATGTAATCACTTTTTGCGGTGTGTTTGTTGGGATCCGATGAATTGTGAGTTTATGATCAGATTATCCATGAATATTATTTGAGTCTTTGCTACACTCTTTTATGCATGCTTATTATAGCCTCGTATTTCTTCTCCGGTCTATTGATTTGGTTTGGCCGACTAAGTTGATTTATCTTGCCATGGGAAGAGGTGCTTTGTAATGGGTTCGATCTTGCGGTGCTCAATCCCAGTGACAGAAAGGGACATGACACGTATGTATCATTGCTATTAAGGGTAAAAAGATGGGGTTTATTCATACGTGAGTTCATCTTGTCTACATCATGTCATCGTTCTTAAGGCGTTACTCTGTTCTTTTATGGACTTAATACACTAGATGCATGCTGGATAGCGGTCGATGTGTGGAGTAATAGTAGTAGATGCAGGCAGGAGTCGGTCTACTTGTCTCGGACGTGATGCCTATATACATGATCATTGCCTTGGATATCATCATGATTATTTGCTTTTCTATCAATTGCCCAACAGTAATTTGTCTACCCACCGTATGCTATTTTTATGAGAGAAGCCTCTAGTGAAAACTATGGCCCCCGGGTCTATCTTTATCACTTACTAAAACCCTAAAAATACTTGCGGCAATTTTCCTTTATTTATTTTATTTTGTATTTTTGTTTCAATCTATCAATCTATCACATACAATTTATTCTTGCAATTACCGCCGAGGGATTGACAACCCCTCGTTTGCGTTGGGTGCAAGGGTTTGTTGTTTGTGTGTAGGTAGTGCTAACGAGGTGTTGTGTGATTATCCTACTGGTTTGATAACCTTGGTTTCATAACTGAGGGAAATACTTATCTCTACTATGTTGCATCATCCCTTCCTCTTCGGGGATAATACCAACGCAAGCTACAAGTAGCATTCTCTTCCCGAACTTACTCGAAAAGAGACCATCACGGTTACGCATAGGGTTGGTGTATTTTACTAGAATTAGTGTCAAGTTCTCTACAACCGGAGGTTAAAAATATCCAAGTCACCACATAACCGCGGGCATGGCTTCACGTAAGATTTTACCCTGCAGGGGTGTTTCAACCTGGTCCATCATAAACCAACACAAGCTGCGGTGGAAATACCTCAACCTCGAGATAGCCCAAAGTATCCTTGGAATCCCGGTGCACAAGACATTTCGACAATGGTAACACAAGTCCAGCAAGACCTCCCGACGTGCCGACACCCCGATAGGAGCCGCGCGTATCTCGTCTCAGGCCATGATCGGATAGGTCAGCCTACGAGTAAAACCAAAACCTTGAGTTTCCTCATGGTGGCCCCGCGGTCTGCCCGGTTCGGACCAACACTTATGTGGAGCACTGGCCCGGGGTTTGTTGATTAAGAATCCTCGGGTTAATTACTCCCTTTGCAAGTTTTAGTTGTTATTAGGCAAATGGTAAAACCAAGGTTGGGCCTTGCTGGAAGCGGTTATTCAAAGCAAGCTATCAAGAGGGTCCCATTGCCCTGAGCATGTTAGGAACGCTAATCAAGGATCATAACACCGGTATTACGGAAACTAGGGTGGTATGAGTGAAACAAAACACTAGGCAAAAGGCCGAGCCTTCCACACACAACCAAGTATATAGATGCATTAATTAAATAAGAGATATTGTGATATCCTAACATATCCATGTCCCAACATGGAACAACCTACACTGCACCTGCAACTAGCAACGCTATAAGAGCGGCTGAGCAAAGCGGTAACATAGCCAAACAACGGTTTGCTGGGTAGGGTGGTTAGAGGCTGTATCATGGCATATGAGAGGCTGACATGTATGTGGTAGGAAGCGTGACATAGCGATAGCAACGAGACAACTAGCAAGCAAAGATAGTAGTGTTATCAAGGGTAATGATCATCTTGCCTGAAGTCTCTTCGGTAGGATAGTAAGACTGCTCCTCGAACACGTTCTCAACCGGTTCCTCAAACTCGGACTCATCTCCCGAAACTACCCAAAGGAAAGAACAAGCACCGAAATAAACAAACAATCATGGCATAGATGCACAAACAAAATGATGCATGAAAAGGAATGGTGGAATAACGAGCATGTCTTGAATGAAGTAACGGTGCTACCAGGGCGGCAGAAATGATGACGAGATGTGAACGGTGAAGCAAAAGATGGATATGAGAAAAATCTTGGCAACCCAAGTATGCCACTGGAAAGAATGAAAGATTTCACATGAAATCGATATAAAGAACACGAGGAACGGATGCATAGAACTCAAATGGTGAGCAGCACAATATGCAATGCAAAATTGTACTTAACAGCAACATGGCATCTTATGAACATCAAAACAGCAAGCTACAGTACACTAAAATGCTCATACAAGATATGTGGCTGTAGTACTCTAAATGCACAGCAATACATTCTATAGGTTCAAATTCATTAGCATCACAGATTAATTGGAATGAAGACAACAAGATGCAAGGAAAACGTTACAACAGAGCACATGCTGGCAGAAACATTGACAGGCAGTATTCACATGCATGTTACAGTAGGCAAAACAACTCTAAAATGCAATAAATTGGCATGCAGCTATAGTATACATGGCAAAGATCATTTCATTACATTGGCACAAATTCATATGAAGCATGGATTCATCAGAAATGAGCTCACAACATTGCAACTTGATGTTGACCGAAAACCGCTACATTGACTAGGCATGTTTAGAGCAACATTTATATATGCTACAGGAGTTTAACATGGCATCAATTGGCATGGCATGAATTTACTAATGACAAAGACCAAATCATGTTTACTGGACATGTCCAAAAGAGGCATAGATTAGTGGCTACCACCAAGGAAACATTGCAAGGTTCGGCAGATTTTAACAAGTTCAAAACAGTAACAATGTCTAAGCATGTTTACAAGCTTGTAGCACTCCTATCATGGCATATCATGGCATGAAATAAATACTAGCGGTAAGGAGACATGAAAATGCTCCAAACTCATGTTGACAAGATGCTCGTATGACATTTGCATTAAATCACACAAAAAATGACAAAATGGCATATTATGTGAAAATGGCATGCATGCAAACTTGCTCAAATGACAAATCTAATGCAACAGATAGATTAGTTGGATTTTTCTACCCCAAAATCATATATTACATGCATATGTTACTGTATGGAAAATGCTCAAAACATCACAAAACGCATAGGACAGAAATTTAAATAAGTCATATTCCAGATTTGGAATATGCCCGATTTGGAAAGCGCCAGATCGGGAAACTTGCCGAAAACGGAAAGTGACAAAACGGAATAAAACAAAACGGTGGAAAAGGGCTACGGGTACCCAGCGGCACCTAGCCGCAGAGACTGACCGGTGGGACCGGGCCCACTTGGCAGGCGGCTGCGCGCGCGGTGGCTGACTGGTGGGGCGACGCGCGGCTGTGTGACTGACCAGCGGGACCCACGGCTGGCGCGTGTATGCGGCGACAGAGAAAAATAGGGGAGGGCGCCGGCGACGGCAGGAGCACGGCGGAGGCTCGCCGGAGTTGTCTTCGATGACCTTTAGGTACGGCGGAGGGAACGGATCGAAGTGGGGGTACACCCCGCACACCCGCGTGGCATCCACGGCGCCAAACGACAACGGGATCATCGCCGGCGTCGAGGTGATAGAAACGGCGACGGCGAGCTTGAGCGCGAAGCTACAGGTCCTAAACGCGGCGCTACAATGGCGGGATCGACTCCACGCTTGGCCAGAAGTACGAAGGACACGCGGAAAAGGCTAACAGGGACCGGAGAACTCGCCGTTGACGAGGTCCGGCGGAAGAGCTCTCGGGCTCGCATGGCATATGCGGACAGAGAAGGGGAAAAGAGGGGGAAAGTGGTGCGAGGAGATGCGGCTGCTCACCACGAACATGTCGAAGGGCTGGGCTTGGCGAGAGGAGGTCGGAATCGGCGTCAACGGCGATCGAACGGCTTCAGTCACCGACGGGGAAGAAGAGGAAGGAGACGACTGCGTCTTGGCGACCCGCGGTGAAGGAGAGGTCATAGACGACGTAGTCAACGACGGGGAAGACGACGGACAGGGTTAGCGAGGCAGAGGACGACGGGGTTCACGGCGGCGACATAGATGCGCTCCCAGATGCGCTCGGGTCGCGCCTGGATCCCTATCCAGAGGAGGCGGCTAGGGTTTCCGAGAGAGGGGAAAGGTAGAGGGGGTAGGTGGTGACTGGCTGGCTCACGGCAAGGCCTAGATAAGGACGAGGGGAGCCGGGCGCGTCTCGCGTGTCCACGGCCACGGCCATGTGCGTGAGTTGGCCGGAGGTGGACGAAAAGGTGGCTCGCGGGTGTACTGTAGCCAGCAGCTGACATGTGGGGTCGGGCTTGCCACGCGGCGACGGGCTAGCGGGGGTGCGCGGGCGCGTGGGTGAGAAAAGGAGGGAGGGCGCGCGGGTAGGTGAGCTGGGCCACGCGCTGGTGGGCTGCACTACTGCTGCTGCTGGGCCGCTGGGCCGCTGGCCTCTCTCCCTCTGCTTTCTGCCTTTCTTTTTCTTCAAACAGAGAAATAAGACAGAAATGCACAAAGAGTTTGGAGTGAGGTGAGAGGGATATAAAAATATCCCTGGAATCCTGGAAAAGTGTAGATTTGAATAAATTGGTTTGACAATTTTTAGAGAAAGAAAAATATATCAAGTTTTTATCCCAACCAAATCAACTCCAAAAATGATGAAATTTGGCAGAGAGGTTTAGGACATGGACTAGAAAATTTAGAAATATGGTGAACATTAATTTGGGACGGAAATATTACATCATGAATAATATTGGAAAGGAGAAGAAGGGGGAGATGATGATAGAAGAGATGCATGGGTGAACCACATGGACTAGAGAGGGAGATGGCAAGGAGGGGATGACCACCACACTATGCATACATGATGAACACAATAACAATGGGTGCAATGCTCATGAACAACATAAATGAATATGATGATGCAAGCACATGACAAATAATAACATGAAGATGAAAAGCAAATTAAAAAGAAAGCAAAACACAACATGAGAAGAGGCACATCCATCAAGATCATCATGACAATTCCATATATGGCAAGTTGAGGGAGTACAAATATGTAAGGAGCGCTCTTGGGGTGTTACAACTCTCCCCTACTACAAGAGGATCTCGTCCCGAGATCTAGGAACGAAAGAACTCCGGATATTCGGAACGGAGGTGGTCCTCGCGCTCCCATGTGGCTTCTCGGTCGGAATGATGAGACCATTTCACTTTCAGGAACTTGGTAGACTTCTTGTGAGTCTTGCGCTCAGTTTCTTCGAGAATGGCAATGGGATGCTCATGGTAAGACAAATCATCTTGGAGCTCAATGTCTTGGAAGTCAATGGTGCGGTCGGGAGTGTTGAAGCACTTGCGAAGTTGTGACACGTGAAACACATCGTGCACATTTGAGAAGTTGGAAGGTAGCTCAAGTTGGTAGGCTAGATCGCCTCTTTTGCCAACTATCTTGAAAGGGCGCACGTATCTTGGAGCAAGCTTTCCTTTGATACCAAATTGTTGGGTGCCCTTCATAGGAGAAACACGGAGATAGACATGGTCTCCAATCTCGAAAGCCAAGTCACGGTGCTTACTATCATAGTAGCTCTTCTGGCGAGATTGCGCTACTTTCAGATTCTCATGGATGATATGACACATCTCTTCAGCTTCAGAAATCTTATCATTGCCAAGAAGTTGGCGTTCACCGGTTTCAGACCAGTTGAGGGGAGTACGGCACTTTCTACCATAGAGAATCTCGAATGGGGCCTTGCCCGAGCTTGCTTGGAAACTATTGTTGTAGGAGAACTCGGCAAAAGGAAGGCAATCTTCCCACTTCATGCCGAAAGAGATGACACACGCTCTCAGCATATCCTCGAGAGTTTGATTGACTCTCTCGACTTAGCCACTAGTCTGAGGATGAAAAGCTGTACTGAAGCGAATCTTCGTGCTCATGGCCTGCTAGAAGAATCCCAGAATCTGGAAGTGAAGATGCTTCCATGATCTGAGGAGATCAACTGAGGAACACCGTGCAAGGAGACCACTCTGGAAGTGTACAGCTCTGCCAACTGGGCTGCAGTAATAGACTCCTTGACTGGAAGGAAGTGAGCGACTTTAGTGAGCTTGTCAATGACCACAAAGATGGCATCATTCCCCTTCTTGGACTTGGGAAAACCGGTGACAAAGTCCATCTCAATATGATCAAATGTCCACTCGGGAATGGGTAGAGGCTGAAGAAGTCCTGCTGGACGCTAATGTTCCGCCGTCACTCTGCGGCACACATTGCACTCGTTTACGAACTGAGCAATCTCACGTTTCATACGTGTCCACCAGTAAGTTGACTTGAGATCATGGTACATCTTGAAGCTGCCTGGATGGATAGACAAGAGAGAATTGTGTGCTTCATTCATTATGACCTTCCTGAGATCCCCTTTTGGCACAACTAGCCTGTCCTCAAAGAACAAGGTATCCCTATCATCCACTCGATAGCACTTATATTTGGGAATGCTCTTTGCAACGCCAAGTTTCACCCTCTTCACCATGGCATCTAAGAGCTGAGCTTCGCGAATTTGATCCTCCAATGTGGGAGTGATCTGGAGGTTTGCGACAAATCCTTGTGGGACAATTGAGATTGAGCTTTCTGAAGGCCTCACACAGATCAGGCTGGACCGGCTTGAGAATAAGACTGTTGCAATATGCTTTTCTGCTCAAAGCATCCGCGATAACATTAGCCTTGCCTGGAGTGTATTCACTGCTCGGGTTGTACTCTTGAATCATCTCCACCCATCGGGTCTGGCGAAGATTAAGGTTGGGTTGAGTGAATATGTACTTGAGGCTCTTGTGTTCAGTGAAAATGTCCACTTGCCTGCCCAACAAGAGATGTCTCCATGTGATTAAGGCATGGATGACTGCTGCCAACTCCAAGTCATGAGTAGGATAGTTCCTCTCGTTTGGCTTCAACTGCCGAGAGGTATAAGCCACCACTTTCTTCTCTTGCATTAGTACTACACCGAGACCTTGCAGAGAAGCATCACAGAACACTTGGTAGGGCTTGGATTCATCTAGAGGAGTGAGAACTGGAGCAGATATGAGCTTCTCTTTGAGTGTCTTGAACGCAACATCACACTCAGAAGTCCAAGAATATTTGACATTCTTCTGGAGGAGGTTAGACAGAGGCTTGGCAATCTTGGAGAAGTTCTCCACGAATCTTCTGCAATAACTTGCAAGCCTGAGAAAGCTTCGAAGTTGCTTGACATTTTGAGGTGGCTGCCAGTTGACAATAGCTTCAACCTTTTCAAGATTTACCGAGATGCCTTTGGCAGAGATAATGTGACCGAGGTAAAGAACTTCATCAAACCAGAATTCACACTTAGAGAACTTTGCATAGAACTGATGCTCCCTAAGCTTATCAAGTACCAAGCGCAAATGCTTTGCATGATCCTCTTCAGTCTTGGAGAAAACCAGGATGTCATCGAGATAGACAAGAACAAACTCATTTGTGTATGGATTGAACACATAGTTCATCACACGAGAGAAAGTAGGAGGTGCATTTGCAAGGCCGAAGGACATCACTGTGTATTCATATGAACCAAAGCTTGTCCTGAAAGCTGTTTTGGGAATGTCTTCTTCGCGAATGCTAATCTAGTAATATCCCATCCGAAGATCGAGTTTTGAGAACACCTTTGCACCTTTGAGTTGCTCAAACAATTCATTGATATTGGGAAGTGGATATTTGTTCTTGATTGTCTTCTTATTCAATGGCCGGTAGTCAACACAAAGTCTTTCCATGCCATCTTTCTTCTTGACAAAGAGAACTCCACAACCCCAAGGAGATGAACTCGGTCTGATCAAGCCCAGACGCTCTTGTTCATCGAGCTGTCTCTTCAATTCTTTCAGCTCTTCTGGCCCAAGCTTGTAGGGGCGTTTGCATACGGGTTCTGTGCCGGGCTCGAGCTCAATGACAAACTCAACAGGCCGGTGAGGAGGCATTCCTGGCAACTCTTCTGGAAAAACATCCTCATATTCGCATACCACTGGAATTTGAGATATGGCATTAATCTCGCCTTTCTCATTGAGGGAGAATAACCGAATGAAATCATCACGAGTAGCAAAGATAATGACCTCTTCAGAAGGATGAGTCAATTTAACTTCCTTGGCTGCACAATCAAGAGAAGCCTTGTGCTTAGAGAGCCAATTCATGCCGAGAATAAGATCAATATCAGAATTCCCAAGGACAATCGGATCAGCTAGAAAAGAATAATTACCCATCTTGATGTTGACATTGGGGACCATGAAGCGAGAATTCATTTGTAGACTCGGTGAAACCATAGTTAAGGGCCTGGACATTTCTTGAAAAGCCAACTCATGCTTTGATGCAAAAGGTCTTGAAATGAAAGAATGCGATGCACCAGTATCAAACAAAACTTTGGCAGGAATAGAGTTGACTGAGAGATTACCCATGATCACTTTAGAAGATTCGTCTGCTTGAGCTGAGTTTACCATGTTCAATCTTGCATACTTGGGATTATGTTTGATAATAGCATTGCTTGGAGGCTTGCCAGGAGGAGGAGGTGGAAGGCGCTTCTGAGTGCACTTGTTGGCATAGTGTCCTTTCTGACCACACTTGTGACAAGTAACCTCCGAGAGCAGACGAGGAGGAGGAACAACTGCCCTGGGAGCCTGAGGTCTCTGCTGGTACATTGGGTTGGGCGGGTGGGAAGAACCACGACCACTAAACTGCTTCTGCTGATGCTGAGGACGAAACTGAGGAGGAGGAGGTAACCAGAACTTCTGCTGCTTGGCAACCACTTGAGATGAGGAAGAAGAGTGAACTGCATCTCTGATTCTCTTCTTAGAAGCATCAAACTTGATCTGAGCTAATTCTTGCTTGAGTGCCATGTTATAGAACTGATCAAACTCAGGCGGATCAACTAGGATGAGAGCAAGCTGTAGGTCCTCTCTGAGACCACCTCGAAACTGGTAAATCTTGCTCTTGTCATCTGGAATGTCTTGCTTGGCATATCGAGCGAGATTCTGGAACTCAGTGTTATACTGGTAGACAGACATGCTTCCTTGCTTGAGATTTCTGAATTTCTCACACATCTCCTCAAACACACTTGACGGAATGTGATATGCTCTGAAATCACGACAGAAATCGGTCCAAGTGATGACTCGACCACCTCTTGAATCTTTGTACTGCTGCCACCACTCGGCTGCCTGGTCCTTGAGCTGGAAAGAAGTGAACTTGACATAGTCCTCAGGTCTGACATTGCTGCACTCGAAGTGTTTGTTGATATCCAGTAACCAATCGTCAGCATCGAGAGGCTGAGTGCACGAACTGAAGGACTTGGGCTGGTTGCTGAGAAACTGGTTGAGAGTTGCATATTGAGGTTGATTGTTGAAGTTGCCTTGGCCTTGATTCCCTTGATACCCTTGATTCCGCTCTTGCATAAACTGGAGCAGCATCTGAGTATTGGCATTGGTTGCTGCCATTAAAGCTTGCCATGCCTCCGGAGGCGGAGGTGGAGGAGGAGGTGGCGGTTCTGATTGCTCCGCATCATCACGGGTCGGATTCCCACGGGTTGCGGGAGCCATCCTGAAGATGGAAACAACCGTTATAATCTTCAATGAGATAATTAGAAAGCTGAATCAATAGGATAGATATTGCAACAGAATTCTTCACAAGCTAGCATCCGAACAGATATGAACGAATGCATTCCGAAAGATAGATGATACACCAAAGATTGAGAAGCCACATGGAAAGAATGTTAGAATAATGTACAAGGTAACGAAGATGGAAACAAACATATGATAGACCCCATATCGTATCATGTGTCTGTTGGAAAGATATCCTAGGTGATACTTGAATTCCAATAGGAACTCCCGAAACTTCTTGGTTATGAGATCAGGTTGCAGATCCAGGAACCTACTCATCAAACAACAACCTAATCAGCTGCAACCGCATCCGCAACCCTCAACACACGACCGAGAAACTTCGCAAATTCGTCTACCTTAGACCTTCGAAAACACAACGATACTAGCCAGGGTGGATCATCCGAGCTATCTCCTCCAGTACTGGGGAAAAGCCACGGCACTATTTGCCACCACAAAAAGTATAGAAGCATTTCGATGTCGGCGTCCTCTGGTATTTCGGAACCGAAATGATAGCGAGTGTGACAAAACCCCTTGGATCTCAACTCCCCAGGTCCAATCCAAACGGTTGGGAGGCACCAAGAACAGAGTCACGTCACACCAATATCGCAACCATTCCAACAATACCCGCGTGATCCTAAAAAAATTGAGTAAGAAGAGGTACTAGAATAAAACACCTACGCCACAATTCCTCACTAGAGCGATGAAGGGGATAAGGAGTAAAAAGAATTCCTACTCTCCGATATATATATAACTAGGACTCAAAATAGTTTTTCTTCTAGACTCGTCAACGGTTGGATCAAACAAGGGGCTCCTATAGTCGGTATGGCTCTGATTACCAACTTGTAACGCCCAAGATGAGGCTCTATCGCAATCTCATGGTGAAGTCGAGATCATGGCAGAACCCCATTTTGGATCGCATAGCAAGGTGGTTCTCAAATACATACAACCAAATGAATAGATAAGTGTACCAGATAAAGGCTTACACTCACCACATGCTACAGCATAAATATATCATAATCATCATACAATCATCCAAATGAAAGACAGGGTCCGACTACAGACAAAATCAAACGAGAAAACACCACCCTGCTATCATCCCCGAATCAACTGACTAGGGCCCACTACTGATCGTCTGGCATCGTGACGTACATACGTCCACGCTCATCATCATACTCCCAATGGAGCATCTCGGGCTCACCTATGTCTATCTCAAGCGTACCTGCAACTGGTGTTTATAGTAATCTGTGAGCAACAGGGACTCAGCAATCTCATCACCCAAGGTAACAAAACTATTCAAGCTTATAGGAATGGAAGGGGTAAAATATGGTGAGGTTGCAGCAAGCACTAAGCATGTTTAAGTGGCTAACTTACGAGTACAAGAATTAAGATGAGCATACTACGCATAACGGTCGCAAGTTTAATATGATCAAGAAGTGATCATGAACACCTACTTACGGTTCAATCATAACCCCACCGTGTTCTCTTCCCGAACTTACTCGAAAAGAGACCATCACGGTTACGCACACAGTTGGTGTATTTTATTAGAATTAGTGTCAAGTTCTCTACAACCGGAGGTTAAAAATATCCAAGTCGCCACATAACCGCGGGCACGGCTTCGCGTAAGATTTAACCCTGCAGGGGTGTTCCAACCTGGTCCATCATAAACCAACACAAGTTGCGGTGGAAATACCTCAACCTCAAGATAGCCCGAAGTATCCTTGGAATCCCAGTGCACAAGACATTTCGACAATGGTAACACAAGTCCAGCAAGACCTCCCGACGTGCTGACACCCAGATAGGAGCCGCCCGTATCTCGTCTCAGGCCACGGTCAGATAGGTCAGCCTACGAGTAAAACCAAAACCTTGAGTTTCCTCATGGTGGCCCCGCAGTCTGCCCGGTTAGGACCAACACTCATGTGGAGCACTGGCCCGGGGTTTGTTGATTAAGAATCATCGGGTTAATTACTCCCTATGCAAGTTTTAGTTGTTATTAGGCGAATGGTAAAACCAAGGTTGGGCCTTGCTGGAAGCGGTTATTCAAAGCGAACTATCAAGAGGGTCCCATTCCCCTGAGCATGTTAGGAACGCTAATCAAGGATCATAACACCGGTATTAAGGAAACTAGGGCGGCATGAGTGGAACAAAACACTAGGCAAAAGGCCGAGCCTTCCACACACAACCAAGTATATAGATGCATTAATTAAATAAGAGATATTGTGATATCCCAACATATCCATGTCCCAACATGGAACAACCTGCACTGCACCTGCAACTAGCAATGCTACAAGAGGGGCTGAGCAAAGCGGTAACATAGCCAAACAACGGTTTGCTGGGTAGGGTGGTTAGAGGCTGTATCATGGCATATGAGAGGCTGACATGTATGTGGTAGGAAGCGTGACATAGCGATAGCAACGAGACAACTAGCAAGCAAAGATAGTAGTGTTATCAAGGGTAATGATCATCTTGCCTGAAGTCTCTTTGGTAGGATCGTAAGACTGCTCCTCGAACACGTTTTCAACCGGTTCCTCGAACTCGGACTCGTCTCCCGGAACTACCCAAAAGAAAGAACAAGCACCGAAATAAACAAACAATCATGGCATAGATGCACAAACAAAATGATGCATGAAAAGGCATGGTGGAATAACGAGCATGTCATGAATGAAGTAACGGTGCTACCGGGACGACAGAAATGATGACGAGATGTGAACGGTGAAGCAAAAGATGGATATCGGCAAAATCTTGCCAACCCAAGTATGACACTGGAAAGAATGAAAGATTTCGCATGAAATCGATATAAAGAACACGAGGAACGGATGCATAGAACTCAAATGGTGAGCAGCACAATATGCAATGCAAAACTGTACTTAACAGCAACATGGCATCTTATGCACATCAAAATAGCAAGCTACAGTACAGTAAAATGCTCATGCAAGATATGTGGCTGTAGTACTCTAAATGCACAGCAATACATTCCATAGGTTCAAATTAATTAGCATCACAGATTAATTGGAATGAAGACAACAAGATGCAAAGAAAACGTTACAGCAGAGCACATGCTGGCAGAAACATTGACAGGCAGTATTCACATCGATGTTACAGTAGGCAAAACAATTCTAAAATGCAATAAATTGGCATGCAGCTATAGTATACATGGCAAAGATCATTTCATTACATTGGCACAAATTCATATGAAGCATGGATTCATCAGAAATGAGCTCACAACATTGCAAATTGAAGTTGACCGAAAACCGCTACATTGACTAGGCATATTTAGAGCAACATTTATATATGCTACAGGAGTTTAACATGGCATCAATTGGCATGGCATGAATTTACTAATGACAAAGACCAAATCATGTTTACTGGACATGTCCAAAAGAGGCATAGATTAGTGGCTACCACCAAGGAAACATAGCAAGGTTCGGCAGATTTTAACAAGTTCAAAACAGTAACAATGTCTAAGCATGTTTACAAGCTTGTAGCACTCCTATCATGGCATATCATGGCATGAAATAAATACTTGCAGTAAGGAGACATGAAAATGCTCCAAACTCATGTTGACAAGATGCTCGTATGACATTTGCATTAAATCACACAAAAAATGACAAAATGGCATATTATGTGAAAATGGCATGCATGCAAACTTGCTCAAATGAGAAATCTAATGCCATAGATGGATTAGTTGGACTTTTCTACCCCAAAATCATATATTACATGCATATGTTACTGTATGGAAAATGCTCAAAACATCACAAAACGCATAGGACAGAAATTTAAATAAGTCATATTCCAGATTTGGAATATGCCCGATTTGGAAAGCGCCAGATCGGGAAACTTGCCGAAAACGGAAAGTGACAAAACGGAATAAAACAAAATGGTGGAAAAGGGCTACGGGTACCCAGCGGCACCTAGCCGCAGAGGCTGACCGGTGGGACCGGGCCCACGTGGCAAGCGGCTGCGCGCGCGGTGGCTGACTGGTGGGGCGACGCGCGGCTGTGTGACTGAGCAGCGGGACCCACGGCTGGCGCGTGTATGCGGCGACAGAGAAAAACAGGGGAGGGCGCCCGCGACGGCAGGAGCACGGCGGAGGCTCGCCGGAGTTGTCTCCGATGACCTTTAGGTACGGCGGAGGGAACGGATCGAAGCGGGGGTACATCCCACACACCCGCGTGGCATCCACGGCGCCAAACGACAACGGGATCATCGCCGGCGTCGAGGTGACAGAAACGGCGACGGCGAGCTTGAGCGCGATGCTACAGGTGCTAAACGCGGCGCTACAATGGCGGGATCAACTCCACGCTTGGCCAGAAGTACGAAGGACACGCGGGAAAGGCTAACAGGGACCGGAGAACTCGCCGTTGACGAGGTCCGGCGGAAGAGCTCTCGGGCTCGCATGGCATACGCGGACAGCGGAGGGGAAAAGTGGTGCGGGGAGATGCAGCTGCTCACCACGAACACGTCGAAGGGCTGGGCTTGGCGAGAGGAGGTCGGAGTCGGCGTCGACGGCGATCGAACGGCTTCGGTCACCGACGGGGAAGAAGAGGAAGGAGACGACTGCGTCTTGATGTCCCGTGGGTAGCACGGCTCCGTCCTTAGATCCGGCAGCGCCGTTGCGAACGACGCCGCTCGCCTGGCTCTGGTCGCCAGAACGTCGTGGAGGCTCAAGACCTCCACCTCCTCCACCAGCGCCCACGCCGTCGCCCGTCTGTGTAGGTACGGGTAGGCCGGACGCGGATGGATCCACCGCTGTCGCACCCTTCTTCTTGGGAGCCATGGCGATGAAAGTGATCAAGAACTGGCACGCTAACTGCTAGATCGGGTTCGCGCAACCTCTAACCTACCTGGCGCGCCAAAGATGTCGGCGTACGACACCTATGGGATCGAGGGGATCCCTTTACGGTTCGGCAGGGGAAAAGATTTGCACAAAGAGCGGATCCAACAATCAACGCAAGGATCTTTTACCCAGGTTTGGACCGCTGAGAAGCGTAAAACCCTACTCCTGTTGTTGTTTATTGTGGATGTTCTTGAGCTCAAGTACACGGAGCGCTTGTGATGAACAGTACGTTCAAGAAGCAGCTACGCATGCAGAATGGGCCAGAAAGTCCTCCTCCCCTGTAGCTCCGCCTTGGGCCTCCTTTTATACGTCCAAAGGGGTCACCAACAGTGGCATACGGGAGTACAAGAGGTGTAAAGTTACTACAGTGTTACATGATTACCACTGACGGATTAGGACAAACGCATTAAATGCCTCCCTTAGGTGTCCCTAACTTTCTTGGGGACGGAAAAAGGACCCGTCCCATCAGCACCGCTTAACCCCATCCGCGGTCAGTGCCATGACACGCAACCAGGAGGACAAGCCCTAAACGACGGACTGGTCACTGCGCTGGAGCGGTGGCAGTACGGTGGGATCTTGCCGGGTGCGAAGCCTTGCCGGGCCTTCGCGAGTCCTCCCGGCAAGTATCTTGCCGGGAGCTCAGCCTTCAGTCTTCTGTCTTTTGATCATCGGCTTGAACGCCTTCTTGATAATCTAGCATTTGTTTCCAGCTGTTCTCCGGCAAGCCTTGCCGCTGGTATGGCTACAACCGTCCGTGCACAAGTATGGGGTACTAAAGGACCCAAACTTTAGTACACTGACAGGAGCCCCCGGGCCTAGGCCATACACGGGTGCGAGGCGTTGTTGGGCTAGGCCCAAACAGTGCACGGGCACGCGTGGCAGGAGTTAACTGTCGCAATCTTCTTATTTACCACGCCCCCCCCCCCCCCCGACGCGCGTTAAATGCGGGACGTGGGATACGTGCGCGGAACGGCCGCAGTAGTGCGCCCGTAAAAACGTATTTACATTAATTAGTAAAGAGGCAGCCTCCGCTCCTTCCCCATAAAAGGGAATCCGCAGGGGCGCTGCTCATTTACCTCTCGCCATTTCCAATCTGGAACCACCATCGTCTTCATCCTCGAGCCTGAAGCGGAGCCTCTCCCATTCATCCGCCATTTCCACGCCCTCATCAGCCCCGCCCTCCGCTTCCACAGTCGCCATGCCGCCCAAAGCAGGCAAGGGCAAAGCGGCGAAAGCCGCCGACTCGGATGCAGAGGCGGAGAAGATCGAGCTGGTGGAGATGCGGAAGGAAAATGCCGTCTGCGCCCCGACGCTCGACAAGTGCGCTCTGGTTGAGCGGTACATGTGCATGTGGGGTAAGGAGACGAAGGCTCACCCAACGACTCGCGTGCTTCCAGCTTCCGTCAAGGGCGGCCCAGATAAATTCCCCTTCTTCGCTGCTTACTTTTACTGCGGGCTCTGCCCTCCGTTTTCGGATTTCTTCATCGACATCATGTATACATACGGCTTCCGCCTCTTGGATTTCACGCCGAATGCCGTGACATGCATGTCAGTCTTCGCTCATCTTTGTGAAAATTTCGCCGGAGTAGCACCCAGCACAGCCCTCTTCCGCCATTACTTCATTCCCCGTATCGAGATGGGAGACGCCCTTTCTGGTTCTATCACTTGGATTCCAAGGGCATGGAATAAGGATATATACCCAGACGGTCTCTACCGCAAGAAGTGGGATGAATGGCGGGCCGAGTGGTGCTGGATTCAGGAGAAAGATCCTCAGCCGTTCTGTGTGCCCCGGCAAACGAAAGTGGTCCGCGGCAAGGACTGGAGCAGCCTCGACCCTCAGGATGAGAAGCTTGCAATCGCGGTTACCAGGATCCACCGTCTCAAGGTTGCCGGGCTCACAATAGAAATGGTCGGCGCTGATTTCCTCCGCCGTCGCATCGCCCCTCTGCAGAACAAAGGGAGACCAGCTTGGGACTTCAAGAATGCAGCAGATATTATGAGGCTGCGCACTGGTCTGAACAATAACTTGACAGTCTTGCAGCACACAGCTCTCTGCCACAAACTGTTCAGGCCTGACGGGAAGTTTAAGTTGCCGGCTGGCGTAGTTCCCCTGTGCAACAACTCTGCCTTGAGCTCAATCATCGCCATGATGCCGGTGTGTAATGCCCATGGCCTTGACGGAAATTGGGAAGAGCCATCCTCAGAGCACGCACAGGAGTTCTTTGACAACTTGACGGAGAAAGCCAACCGGGAAGAGCCAAACCTTATCCGCCCCACCACTGATGATGAAGTGGCTTACATCGCCAGCAGGGCGGAAGAGGCGAACCTGGCCGCGGAGGCCGGCAACTTTGGCTTCGCGGAAGAGGAAACCGGCGAAGAAGGAATAATGCTAGAGGGGACCCTTGCCGAGCAAGGTGACGCTGCTGGGGAACAGAGCGGCATGGTTGCCGGGAGCTCTCCTGTCGAAGACACAGTCGAGGAGCAGCTGCACGAGGAGCCCCCAGCTCCAGAGAAGAAGAAGTGTGTTCTTCGAAAAGCCGTCTCTGGCGTCTCAACACGTCAGCCTCCCTCGAGTAGTGAGGGTTCTGGTAAGGGGGCGGCCGGCAAGGCTGTGCAGCGGCAAGAAGCCCAACAGCAACCCGTGCGACGTACGACACGCTCGACCGCGGCAACAACGGGGGCGGCGGGGGCATCCCATACGACGGCACCGACGGCTGGAGCAGCAGGATCACATCAACCCACTGCTTCTGCTGCAGCCAAGCATCCCAGGACCCCTTCTCCTCCCCCTCGCACGGACATTGTAGAGGAGGTTGATTTTGACATCTCCTCATTTAGTCCGGAAAGAAAAGAGTAAGGGTCCTTGCCGCATCTTTTAGCTTCTGAATTCCTAGTTTCACTTAACTAATTTGTTTTGCTTTGGCCTGTCTCCGCAGAGATACGGAAACGTTGGCGCAAAGGATGGCGAAGAAGGCGAAGACTTCAACGGGTGACGAGCCTCCGACAAGCACCGTAGATGCGCCAGAGCCCATCATCATCAGCCCGGAGCTCAGCCCTCAACACAGCCTCCAACCCAGCCCCCAGCGTGAGTCCATTACTCATTTTCCACTGGCAAGCGTTGGGGAGAATATCTTCACTACTAACATCACCGGGCTTGTAGGAGAAGAACGGCAACAGGGAGAGCCACTGGAGGCCGGCCCTGACGTGCCGCCTCCGTCAACCACGCCGCCCAGAGATGAACCTTCGGCAAGGGCCTCCACTGGCGAGCCCATTCGCGTCGAAGAGGGTCCGGCAAGCACGGGCACTGGCGATCCTACATCGGCAACCAACATTGCCGGGAAAGGAGAAGCCACCTCTCAACAGCTCGACACAGGTAAACCGCTCGCCTTGGTGCACTTGTCATTCTTTCTTTATTTTTGTCTTCTTGAACTTCAACCTTGATCTCATCTTGTTTCCTTTCCTGGTCTTCAGAGCTCCCTTCGGTGGAACAAATGGATATTGACGTTGCCATAGAAGAGACCGCCAAGGACGCTGCCGCCGAAGCCGACAGGATCGCAGCTGCCGAGGCCGCCAAGGCCGCACAGGAAGAAACCGCCAAGAGATCTGCTGAGGGGGCCGGCAAGGAGTCCAGCGACCATACTGACGGCATTCCTGCCGCAGGAGAGCCCGGCGCTACACCGGTCGTGGAGCCCCTAGTCGCCGGCGAGGCGGTCGTCGAGGATCAACCGTCAACATCCGACGCCCCCCCGCCAAGCAGATATCTTAAGGTTGGCGACGACCTGTTCGTCAGCATACCAGGGACGGCAAGCATTGGGGTGCCAACTGAAGGAGAAATCTTTGACGAAGACGTC
The DNA here is from genome assembly GCA_039707655.1 of Elymus sibiricus. Classification (NCBI taxonomy): domain Eukaryota; kingdom Viridiplantae; phylum Streptophyta; class Magnoliopsida; order Poales; family Poaceae; genus Elymus; species Elymus sibiricus. The sequence continues at coordinate 94,369,674 of CM077672.1, forward strand.
ATCGCCGCCGCTGGGCTCAAGATCAGCGATGAGCCACGCGCTAGCAGCAGCGGGTCCAGGGAAGAACAGCTCCTCCAAGCCATGAGCGACAACTTGCAAAAGCTCCAGGCGCTTCACCGCACCCGAAAGGAGAGGTTGGACTCCAGGGCGGCAGTTGTCGAAGTAGCGGAGGCGGATTTCCAGAAGCGCGTCGAGGAGACGCAAGTCTGGTATGCCGAGGCCTTCCGGGAGCTGACGGCTGGCCGGGAGCAGCTGAACCAAAGTTGGAACGAGCTCCTCCTAAAGCAATCCGACGTCGAGAAGGCGCAGGAGGAGGCCACGTAGCAGGCCGCTGCAGAGGAAGCTCGCCTAACGGAACGCCGCGTCGGGCTCGATGCTCATGAAGAGGACCTTGCCGCTCGCGAGGAGGCGCTTGCCGCCAAGCTTCGCAGCAAGGATGAAGAGATCGAGAAGCTCGTTGCGCAGCGAACCCAGGAGCTGGAGCAGAGACACAAGGAAACGCTCGAAGCTCTGGCCGTGGATTACGCCGGCAAACTCAAGGAAGCCATCGATGCTGCCGAAGCTGCAGAGGCCGCTAAGAACGAGCTGGGCGATCAAGTGAAGAGGCTGGAAGCAGATCTTGAAGGCCACGGCAAGGAGATCTCAACGCTCAAAGCCGACAGAGAGAAGACTCTCTTCAGCCTAGCAGAGATGCAAGCCGCCATGTCCGACTAGACCAAGGAGCTCTCCTCAGCTAACGAATCCATTGCTGATCTGAAACTGAAGCTGGCGACGCTGGAGGAGTCCCTTGAGAACGGCAAGGCTCGCGAGAGGGCTTTGATGAAAGACCTCCAGAGCGAGAAGAGCCTGCTCAACAGCGCTGTCGCCACTTATAATGATTTTGAGAGAGGCGTGAAGATCTGGACTGAGCGCCTTGCCGACGTCGCGGAAAAGCTTGCCGCGGAACTGTCCACCATGGGCTTGGATAATTGCAACTACTCTTCTGACGAGAGGGTGTCTTCGAGCGCCAAGCTGACCATGTTCTTCGAGGGTGTCGTTGATGCCCTCAAGCTGCTCCAGTCTAACCGAGAGAGCCAGCTGGCCAACGAATCTCGCAAGCTCTGCCGGGCCGTCCTCCGCAAAGTACTCGTCAAAGTGGTGCACAAGAACCCTGGCATCAACCTCACCAATGTTCTTGCTAGCTTGCCGAAGGATGTAGACCTCAAGGCACTCGAAGAGCTTGTCGCGCCCATCATTGACCGAGTGAGCCAAGTCAAGAGGGTCGAAGGCCAGCGCAGAGACTAGCCGCTTCGCTCCATTTTGTCGCCACCATTCCATGTAAAAGACAGTTTTATCTTAAGTTAGGATCGTGGCGACTATCAATGTAATATAACTTGTTGTGTTTTGGATGAATGTATGCTATTTCCCTTGTCTGATTTCTTTCTGTATGGTCTTTGCCCTACGCTTATTGGTAACCTACCGGTGCGCGCACCCTTGCCGCGAGCGCTTTGAGGAACGGATCCTTAGCAGCCTACTGGAGGTGTCGCTGCCGGCAAGATACCTTGACGCTTTTAGTGCAGCCACTTAAACTGTTGAGCGGACTCGAAACAAAGTAAGGGCGCAACCAATCATGACAAGGTTCCTTCGCGTGCAGGTTTTCCATACAAAAGCCGAAATCGTTCAAGGAAAATAACTCTACAATAAAAAAATTGCTTAGAAGTTTCGCAACTTAGCTTTTCGTTGTTGTACTCCTTATCGCAAGATGTCAACTTGAACGTTGCCTGTCGGTATCCATATCATCATTCCTTCCCCCCCCCCCCCGGCAAACTAGTACGCGAGGGAACCTTCTGTCCTTTGAGAAAAAGAAAGAAGAGAAAATAGAGATATGGAACCTTGGCGGTTCATTAGTGCTTACCGGAAGCAGGTGTACTACAATATCTCAGATAAGCATGCATATAAAATGACATGAAAATCGATAAGAATTGCAAAACACTTAATTTTATTCAACTGTGCACAGGGTCTGCGCCTGGCTTTGTACAAAGGATCATATGCCTTGCCGGCAAAACTTGTACAAAAGGTGGTTGCCGGGGGACCCGGCAACCGCGCCTTATGGGTAGAACTTACGAAGGTGTTCGATATTCCAGGAATTGCTCACTGGAATGCCATCTTCGGTCTCCAGGCGGACTGCGCCGGGCCTGGTGACTCGTACTACCCGATAAGGGCCTTCCCACTTCGGCGTCAACTTGTTGGAATTCTTGGCCGACTGAATGCACCGAAGAACAAGGTCGCCTTCCTCAAGGCTTCGGGCATGAACCTTGCGGCTATGATAGCGGCGCAAGGCTTGCTGGTAGCGTGCAGCTCGCACAGCAGCCCGAAGACGATCTTCCTCAAGGAGCGTGGTGTCATCTTGGCGCAGCTGCCCTTGCTCGAGCTCATCATAAGCGAGCACTCGAGGTGACCCGTATATGAGTTCCGTGGGGAGAACTGCTTCTGCCCCGTAAACCAGGGAGAAAGGTGTATGGCCAGTAGCTCGATTTGGTGTCATTCTGATTGACCAAAGAACCGCCGGCAGCTCATCAATCCAGCGTCTTCCGCACTTGCGCAGCTTGTCGAAAGTACTTGTTTTGAGACCTCGCAGCACTTCAGCATTTGCCCTCTCTGCTTGGCCATTGCTTCTCGGGTGAGCAACAGAGGCAAAACAGATTCTGCCGCCAAGGTCTTGGACATACTGCATGAAGGTGCGGCTCGTGAACTGTGTGCCATTGTCGGTGATGATCCTGTTTGGCACACCAAAACGGCACACTATTCCCTTGAAGAACTTGACGGCCGACTGTGCTGTCACCTTTCTCACTGCTTCCACTTTCGGCCACTTCGTGAACTTGTCGATGGCAACGTACAAGTACTCGAAGCCCCCGGCAGCGCGGGGAAAGGGGCCCAATATGTCGAGCCCCTAGACCGAAAATGGCCAGGAAAGAGGGATTTTTTGAAGAGCTTGAGCTGGCTGATGCAATTGCTTCGAATGGAATTGGCACGCTTCACACTTGGTTACTAGTGCAGTTGCATCCTGGAGAGCAGTGGGCCAGAAGAAACCTTGCCGGAATGCCTTGCCGACAAGAGCTCTTGAGCCTATGTGGGAGCCACATATGCCTCCATGTATCTCTGCCAACAGCTCCAGTCCATCCTCCTGAGGAATGCACTTCAATTTCACACCGTTCGGTCTCTTTCTGTACAGGACGTCGTCGACGAACTGGTACATACTAGACTGACGGGCTACTTTCTCCGCTTCTTCCTGTTCTTCAGGGAGTTCTCCTATTTGAAGGAACTGGATGATGTGTTGTGCCCATGTTGGAGCCTGCGGCTCGACAACAAGGACCAAAGGCATACCTTCGGCCGCGGGAGCGCTTGCTTCGGCGGCAAGAACCTGAGGTTCTGCGCGAGGCTGCTGCTCACCGGCAACCGTGTCATTCCCGGCAACTTCCTTGCTGGCGGCTTCTGGAAGCTCTGCCGGAAAGTACTGGCCGGAACTCAACTTCCTTCTCTTGTCTTGCCTCGTCGATGGTGTTACGGATGGCTGAGTTAAGCGGAGCACAAAAGTTCCTGGTTCCACGGGTAACTTGAGGGCAGCGCGTTTTGACAGGTCGTCAGCAATGTTGTTCTCTGCTCGAGGAACATGCTCTATTTGCAACCCGTCAAAACGCTCTTCCAACTTTCTCACTTCATCTACATATGCTTCCATCAACGGGCTCTGATAATCTTTGTTGACTTGCCTAATGACAAGCTGTGAGTCACCTCTGACGATGACCTTCTTGATCCCGAGGTCTGCCACGATCCTGAGACCGGCAAGCAGCCCTTCATATTCTGCAGTGTTGTTTGTTGATCTCTCCCGGGGAAAGTGCATCTGAATTACATACTTGAGGTGCTCTCCGGTGGGTGCGACAAGCAGCACGCCAGCACCGGCGCCTTGCAGCGAAAAAGCCCCATCAAAGTACATAATCCATACTCGATCTGTTTCCTTGCCGGGGACGGTTGTGTCTTGAATTTCTTTGTCTGGCGTCGGTGTCCATTCTGCAATGAACTCTGCCAAGGCTCTTCTCTGAATAGTTGAAGTGCTTTCAAACTTGAGATCAAAGCTCGACAGCTCCAACGCCCACTCCACAATCCTGCCGGTCGCATCTGGATTTCGTAAAATCCGTTGCAACGGGAAGCGAGTGACGACGGTGATTTCATGTGCTTGGAAATAATGGCGCAGCTTCCTTGAGGCCATGAGAAGGCCAAAGAGCAACTTCTGCACACCAGAATATCTTGACCTAGCACCCTATAACAGGGAGCTGACAAAATAGACCGGGCGCTGCACCATCTTGTTTTTCTGCGTTGCTTCATTCGACTGCACAGATCCTGCCGTGTCGGCACCAGACTCCGCTGGGGAGAATTCTGGCTTGTCGCTTGACAGGCTTGCCGTTGCCGCTGCTTCCTCGTTGACTTCTCTCTGCGCCACTAATGCAGCACTTACCACTTGATTCGTCGCCGCTAGATATAGCAGCAACGGCTCTTGTGGTTTAGGCGCAACTAGCGTCGGCGCAGAGGAGAGGTACCTCTTCAAGTCCTGCAGCGCTGCCTCCGCTTCCGGAGTCCATTTCATTGGACCTGCCTTCTTCAAGATTTTGAAAAAGGGCAGGGCGCGCTCAGCGGATGTGGAGATGAACCTGCTCAGAGCAGCAACGCAGCCGGCAAGTCAACGCACATCTTTGACACATCTCGGTGCTTCAATCTGCTCAATTGCCTTGATCTTGTCGGGATTAGCTTCAATTCCACGTTGAGACACAAAGAACCCGAGAAGCTTGCCGGACGGAACGCCAAACACACACTTCTCAGGGTTGAGCTTCAGATTGATCATGCGTAGATTTGCAAACGTCTCTTCTAGATCTTGTATGAGCGTTGCCTTGTCCTTGGTTTTAACCACTATGTCATCCATATAAGCTTCCATATTTCTATGTAGCTGGGGCTCAAAACCAATCTGGACTGCTCTTGCAAACGTTGAACCAGCACTTTTCAACCCGAAAGGCATACGTATGAAGCAATACGTGCCACATGGGGTGATAAATGCGGTTTTCTCTTCATCTTCCTTCGACATGAAAATCTGATGGTACACTGAATAAGCATCAAGAAACGACAGCAAATCGCAGCCAGCAGTGGAGTCTACAATCTGGTCGATGCGCGGCAAGGGAAAAGGATCTTTTGGACAGGCCTTATTGATATCTGTATAGTCAATACATAGCCTCCATTTTCCATTCGCCTTGCGCACTACAACTGGATTGGCCAACCATGTTGGATGGAGCACTCCTCTGACTAAACCTGCCGCTTCTAGCTTCCTGATTTCTTCGGCAATAAATTCTTGCCGCTCCAAAGCCCGCTTCCTAACCTTCTGCTTGACGGGCCGCGCATGAGGGCAGACAGCAAGATGGTGCTCGATTACCTCCCTGGGAACACCGGGGATATCAGATGGTTGCCATGCAAACACATCGATATTCGCCCGCAGGAAGGCAATGAGCGCGCTTTCCTATTTGTCATCAAGGGTGGAACTTATGGTGAAAGTTCCTCCCGTACCATCCTCCTTGGCTGGCACCTTCTTGGTCGCTGGTGGAGTTGCCTTGGATTTCTTGCTCTTGCCGGCGGAGCTCTCTGGCACATCCTCAACGGGAGCGCAGCACTCCGAGGAGGTGCGCTTGCCGGAGTGCGTGCTAGAGGTCTTGCCGGTCTTCTTCCCCCCGGGAGCTTCGGCGGCAGGAGCAAGTGCCTTGGCGGCAGGTGCTGCGACTGCCTCCCGGTAGAGTTGGTCGGTGCAGATAAGCGCATCCTTCTTGTCGGAGTTGATAGTGATGACGCTCATCGGCCCGGGCATCTTCAATGTATTATAGGCGTAGTGTGATGCCGCCATGAACTTGGCCAGCGCCGGGCGACCAAGAATCCCATTATATGGCAATGGAATCTTGGCGACGTCGAAGACGATCTTCTCCATCCTGTAGTTCAGCTCGCTACCAAATGTTACCGGTAGTGTGATCTTGCCCTTCGGCTGGCTCCTTCCTGGATTGATCCCTTGAAACGTGCCCGTTTCTTCGAGATCTTCGTCAGGAATTTGCAACCTCTTGATCACATCAGGCGAGATCAAGTTCAGACCGGCCCCACCGTCAACTAACATCTTTGTCACCTTGAGGTTGCGGATCGTTGGTGAAACCAACAATGGCAAACACCCGACCGCAGTTGTGCGATCAAGGTGATCCTCGGCGTCAAAGATGATAGGCGTGTGGGACCACTTTAATGGTTTCCGAGCATCGATCGATAGCTCTGCCGCATTGATCTCGCGCGCCCACTGTTTGAGTCGGCGGTGAGAGGAATGCAACGAGGCGCCTCCGTCAACGCACATGGCTTCTGTAGCTTTCTGGAACTCGTGCTCGCTGGACTCGTCGCCGTCTTCATCATCATCGTCGCCCCCTGCTCCTTGTCGCGGCCTCGAGCGGGCCTCTCCTTCTGTTGCTTGGCCTTGCCGCGGCAACCTCCTCGACCACCGCGCTTCTTGCCAGATCCCTCAGCACCATCCTGGGCCTTCTCCTTGTCTCGCCTCTCATACTCGGCTTTCTGCTTCTCGACAAGCTGCTCAACTTGCCAGCAGTTCTGGAGATCGTGACCCTTGGTGCGATGGATCTTGCAATTCTGCTTGTCGGAGCCCTCCGGCTTGTCGGCAGCCGCCAAGGCCTGACATGCGGCACACGCGGCAACCTCCTTGCCGGGGCCATCAGTCTTGACCTTCTTGGCGGTGTCGGGGTTGCCGGACCCCTCGACGGCAAGCACGGCCTTGCCCTTACGCTTCCTGTTTCGCCGTCGGCCTTTCTTCGTCGAGGTGGTGGCGTCTTCGGCTTCAGAGTCGAGCTCCGCGCCAGCATCCTCGCCGGGGAGTCTCCTTCCCTCCTCGGCCCGAGCACATCTATCAGCCAGAGCATAGAGCTCGGCGACATCCCTGACTTTGTTCATCGCCAGCTCTTCCCGCATTTTACGGTTGCGCACGTTCTGATGAAATGTGCTGATAACAGCGACAGGATGAACGTCTGGGATGTTGTGTTGTATACGGCTGAATCTCTGTATATACTTGCGCAAGGTTTCGCCCTCTTTCTGGGGGATGAGATGTAGATCACTCTCCTGGCCAGGAGCCTGGTGGCCTCCAGTAAAGGCGCCAACAAACTCATGACACAGATCTGCCCAGGAGGAAATGGAATTCTCCGGCAGATGCATCAACCACGACCGGACGTTGGGCTTAAGCACCAACGGGAAGTAGTTGGCGAATATCTTGTCGTCTCGAGCTCCGGCAGCCTGCACCGCAATGGTGTAGACGCTCAGGAACTCTGACGGGTGAGTCTTGCCGTCGTATTTCTCCGGCACCTCCGGCTTGAAAGTTCGGGAGTTGGGCCACTGGACTCGCCGCAGCTCACGAGTAAAAGCTGGACAACCCACCTCGTAAGGAAAGTTACCAGAATACCCCGGCGCAGGCTCGTCGACAGTGGGTCCCGCGCGCCTGTCGGATTGACGGCGCGCCTCCCGCCGCCGCTCGATGGTAGTTCGAGCGTCCTCCTTGTGCCGTTCTCGAAGAACTAGACGTTGATCACGGCGAACCCGCGGATCAGACGATGCCGTGGAGTCGTCATCACGGGCGTCGATCCGCCGAGTTAGCGACCGCTCTTGTCGTAGTGGAGGGGAATGCATCGTAGTCGTACCACCTCCGGTCTTCTCGCCACCAGCACGCACTGGCTCAGTGGGCTGCCGCCGCGAAGGCTCCGCCTGCTGCGGCCTGTCGTCGTTAGCCAAGCCGATGAGGCTTTGGATAGCGGATCTCCATTCATCTAGCTTCTCCGCAGCGGGAGGGAAGTCTAGGAGCAGCTGAGCTCGCGCCAACGCTTCTGCTGGTGTAGGCGGTGGCGAAAGGTGCGAAGAACGTGAGGTGCTCTGACTCCTAACTGAGTTAGAAGGAGCTCCATCACGGCCTTGCGATCGCGCCCTGCTTCTGCCGGCATGTTGGCATGGATCTTGGCCCCGCGCGTCTTGGGAGTGATGTGCAGGGGTTTTTCCATGGGAGCGCCTGGAACCACCGACGTCGCGGCGCTGTCCGTCGCGCGCAACCTGAGGAGGCCGCGACGCGTGCACTGGCGTGGGTGTCTTGGAAGGCGTCGTCCCGTCCTTGGAGTTCGCTGCGCCACCCGTGGGTAGCACGGCTCCGTCCTTAGATCCGGCAGCGCCGTTGCGAACGACGCCGCTCGCCTGGCTCTGGTCGCCAGAACGTCGTGGAGGCTCAAGACCTCCACCTCCTCCACCAGCGCCCACGCCGTCGCCCGTCTGTGTAGGTACGGGTAGGCCGGACGCGGATGGATCCACCGCTGTCGCACCCTTCTTCTTGGGAGCCATGGCGATGAAAGTGATCAAGAACTGGCACGCTGACTGCTAGATCGGGTTCGCGCAACCTCTAACCTACCTGGCGCGCCAAAGATGTCGGCGTACGACACCTATGGGATCGAGGGGATCCCTTTACGGTTCGGCAGGGGAAAAGATTTGCACAAAGAGCGGATCCAACAATCAACGCAAGGATCTTTTACCCAGGTTCGGACCGCTGAGAAGCGTAAAACCCTACTCCTGTTGTTGTTTATTGTGGATGTTCTTGAGCTCAAGTACACGGAGCGCTTGTGATGAACAGTACGTTCAAGAAGCAGCTACGCATGCAGAATGGGCCAGAAAGTCCTCCTCCCCTGTAGCTCCGCCTTGGGCCTCCTTTTATACGTCCAAAGGGGTCACCAACAGTGGCAGACGGGAGTACAAGAGGTGTAAAGTTACTACAGTGTTACATGATTACCACTGACGGATTAGGACAAACGCATTAAATGCCTCCCTTAGGTGTCCCTAACTTTCTTGGGGACGGAAAAAGGACCCGTCCCATCAGCACCGCTTAACCCCATCCGCGGTCAGTGCCATGACACGCAACCAGGAGGACAAGCCCTAAACGACGGACTGGTCGCTGCGCTGGAGCGGTGGCAGTACGGTGGGATCTTGCCGGGTGCGAAGCCTTGCCGGGCCTTCGCGAGTCCTCCCGGCAAGTATCTTGCCGGGAGCTCAGCCTTCAGTCTTCTGTCTTTTGATCATCGGCTTGAACGCCTTCTTGATAATCTAGCATTTGTTTCCAGCTGTTCTCCGGCAAGCCTTGCCGCTGGTATGGCTACAACCGTCCGTGCACAAGTATGGGGTACTAAAGGACCCAAACTTTAGTACACCGACACAATGGCTATATTAGGTTGTTATAGTGAGCATATATGCCTTGTTTATTTCAGTTATTCACAATGTGATGTTCATTATGTGCAAGTATGAACCGTGCAGTTCGATTTCATCAATACCAGTTTGAACGGCTATATTTGGTTCCTGTTATGCCTGGTGAAGTTAACACATGCCCTTTATTTCAGTTTTACACATTTATGCGGTGTGATGTTTAAGCATGAGCTATGTTCTATTCATTTTCAACAGTACCTATTTGAATTACAATATTTGGTCCCTGTTAAGCCTGTTGTACTTAACATTCCCTTCCATTTTTTAACTGATTTAACATCATGCTGAAACCAACACATTCAAGTTGTCATTTTGAGATGTTGTTGTTTACCATGGCTATATTTGGTTGATGTTAAGCTTGTAGTACTTATCACGCCTTTCCATGTACTTACGCAGGACAACAACGGGAGTGGCCAGCATTTTCCACCGAGGTTAGTTTCATCCCTCGGATTATACTGCCTCCGTTCGATAATGTAGTGCATACAAATCCACGGCTGGACACTTTTTAGCTTCTAATATTGACTTGTCGCTTGTAGGTACATATGTCCTAGGCAGAGATCCACGCCTCGACCCTTTTTGTGTATGGGGCAATGAGATATTCATGAACCAGCATCAAGTGAGGAAACTGATAAGAATTATTAGCAAAAAGATACGACTGATGGCAATTAAATTATTTGTCTACGCTCTATCCAACACAACAGTGAGCTGTAAGATGGTAACTACGAACTCTGTAGCCTTCTCTTTTTACTGCCCATAATGAGTTGTTAGACAACAATGTCTGAATCTTTTTCGTTTGCAGTGGTTCCCAAAGCAGTTTACTCAAGATTACCTCGCAAAGTACATGATTGGTGGACATGCGATGAAGGTTAAAGTATTTCATCGAGACTACACTGAGCATCGAGAAGTCCTAATGAAGACAGTGAAAGGTGGGCGGGCGGCCATCACAAGGGGTTGGCCTAGAGTCGTGCGCGCATTAGGCATGGAGGAGGGCACAATATGGGCATTCCACTTCACCTTCTCCAGCAACCAGAATGTCTTCCACCTCTCTCTTTACAGTCTTTAGTACAACTGTGGTTCATCATTCTTTCCTTGCTGCTTCTCTAGTTCTTCAGCATATGTACATGTGCATCGAATTAATCATTCGTCCTTGAACTTGTATTTGTAATAAACATGGTTCGATATGAAATAAGTGATTGCCTACTTTCATATTGAAAATCTGTTTCAATTTAAAATTAATTTTAAATGCAAGGATTAAATTAGGGATAAATTATGATCTTCATGCCATTACACTACACACGATTTGCGAAAGCAAAACGTCTGTGATAAGCATCAAGATCAGACATGTTTCTTAGATCAGTACGTGTGTGATGAAACTTTACTGCACACACGATCAAACAAGAAAAAACGTGTGAGATTAACAACAACAACAACAACAACAACAACGCACACAGTTCCTTCTTAATAAATGTTTGTGAAAGTCACCTTATCACACACGCTAGGCAATTATGAACTGTTTATGATGTCGCGTGCATCGTAAACGTTTGCTCATAGAAAAACGCGTGCGATAGGTCTTCATCCGACACGGGTAATACGGATAAATCGTTTGGGACATTTTATACATCTCAAACGTTTATGTACATACAAATGTGTGGGATATTCAAGCTTCTCATACGGTGTACAATTGTGAACTGTTTGTGATGGGGTGAGCATCGCAAACGTTGCAGCACTGAATACCGAGTGCGATGGTAATGCGAGTACAAACGAGTACCAAGGACGGAGCGTTTGGGAAAGATGCTGGCATCGCATATGCTTAGTTCTGCGAAACATATGCTTGCGTGCTCCCTATCGCCGACGGTTTCTGGGTCATGTGGGAAGACCCCCCCTATCGCACACACAGGCAAGGCGACGGTTTAAAACTACGTCGCGGAAAGGGGTTAAAAACCGTTTGTATAGCAGCTCGCTGTACCAGTGCACCATCCATCGTAAAGCCACAGAACGTCAGGCAACAGTGTCCCAAAACTGGTTTAAATCGAACCAAAACAGTCTAAGGGGGAGATTTATCCGGTTTTAATGATTTTGGGGTTAAAATCATACCAAATTGGAGTTCAGTGGGTTATTTGTCCCTCTGGTCACATTTGAGGGTGAAATATGGACTTCTTTCTTTTTTTTAGGGGAAACATGGACTTCTTTCTAAGAAGTTTCCATCGGGACCTCCTAATTGGCGCCTCAGGCGCCAGCTCGCTAAGCTGGCGCTCACGCAGCCGCCTCGCATGGGTCGGCCCAGCAAGCGAGCTGGTCGCTCGCTCCTTTTTTCGTTCGATCACTCCACCGGTTCTTCGCTCATGCAATCACCGTCGGTTCACTCTCCAAACATTTAATCAGTGACCGGTTGACTTTGAAAAACAAATATGTATCTAAAACATTGTGAATTTAAAAACAGTTCATCAATTTGAAAAAAAGTTCATGACTTTTTAAAAAGTTCACAGATTGAAAAACGTACATGGAGTTGAAAAAATTAGTGGATTTCACGAAACTGAAGAAAGTTCACGAATTTCAAAAAGGTTCATCAATTTAAAAAAAGTTCATAAAAAATTGAAAGTAGAGTCCACGAATTTGAAAAAAAGTTCATCAATTTTGAAAAAAAGTTCAATAATTTTGAGAAAATTTCACAAAATGAAAAAAGTTCATCAATTTTGAAAAAAGGTTCATCGATTTTTAAAAAAAAGTTCACAAACTTGAAAAAAGTTCATCGATTTTGAAAAAAAATCAACAATTTTGAATAAGGTTCACAAAATTGGAAAAAGTTCATCGATTTTGAAAAAAAAATAAGAATTTAAAAAATGTTCAGGGTTTTTGAAAAAAAAAGTAAAAGTTTGAAAGAAAGCGAAATAGATTCACGTTGGTTATTGTTATAATTGAAGAAGACAAATAGATTCACGTTGGTTATTGTTATAATTGAAGTATAAAGAAGGTAAGTAGGCACAAGAGGAAAGTTGTCCTGATGGTTAGCGCGCCTGTACTAAGAGCATCTCTAGCAGATCCCGTAAAACACCACCTGTAGAAAACAGTATACACCGCCCCTAAAACGAATTTACGATACCGCAAGGCATCGGGCGGAACAGATCCCGTTAACCCGTACCGTAAACGTTTTTTCTTCTTTTTTCTCCTCACGCTTCTTCTTCCCCGGGACGCACGCATGGACAAACTCGAACTCCGGCCGGCCAGAACGGCGCCGCTCCGGCTTGTCGCCTGCTCCGGCCCGCTGCCTACTCCGGCGACGCTCCGGCCCGCCGCATGCTCCGGCGATGCTCCGGCCGGCCGCTGTCGAGCTCCTCCGCCTACTCGTTGCTCGCACGCGGCGTCGCCAAGACCCCTGCTCCGGCGTTGACTGGTTTTGCAGGATCCTCAAAAAATGGCTCAAATCCTCCATATATGACGGATGGGAGCTCTAATATAAAGGACCCTGTAAAAAAAATTACAGGATATGCTATTTTATAGGATCTATTCGGTGTGTTTTTTTCAACCTGTGTCGTAAATCTGAAGGTTTGACCGTTTTTACGGGATCTGCTAGAGATGCTCTAAGCTCTAGTGGTGCGAGTTCGAACCTCAGCTAGCGCCTTTCTTTTTTTAGGTTTTACGGAAAGGAAAAAAATGTAAATGGGCCTGCCCAGGGGAGAGGGGTGTGTGTGCGCGGAATTCCCTAAACGGCGCCCGTTGCACCTGTTACAGGTATCGGCGCAAACGGGCGCACACCCTTCCCTCGTTCATGGGCCGGCCCGTGTTACCCTTTTTATTCTTTTCTGTTAAATTCCAAAAAAAGCGCGACAGGACGATTCGATCTCGAGACCTCTACTTTCGTAGAGAACGACAGTAACCACTAGGACTACGTAATAGCTTGTGACAACTTACTGCGTTTTAGTCCTGTTATTCTTTATTCCGTTTCTGGAAGCCATATTTTTTTTGTTTTTTTTTTGGACCGGTTTTTGTTAGGTTTTTTCCTTTACGTTTAGTATTCAAAAAATAATGAACTTTTCTCAAAATTGATGAACTTTTTTCAGTTTTTGTGAAATTTTTTCGAAATTGATGAACTTTTCTTAAAAAAAATCGATGAACTTTTTTTTAATTCTATTACCTATTTTTCAAAATTGATGAACTTTTTTTCAAAATGGATGAACTTTTTTCGTAATTGGTGAACTTTTTTAAAAAATTCGATGAACTTTTTTCAAAATCGATGAACTTTTTAAAAATTTGATGAGCTTTTTTAAATTCGATGAACTTTTTTCAAATTCGATGAACTTTTTTCAAAATCTGTGAACTTTTTTCAAAATCGATGAACCTTTTTTGAATTTTGATGAACTTTTTTCAAACCTGTGAACTTTTTTCTCAAGATTTGTGAACTAACAGATGAACTTTTTTCAAAATCGATAGCCATTTCTCTCGAAATCGTGAACTTTTTTTCAAAACCGATGAACTTTTTTCAAATTTTGATTATTTTTTTCAAAACAAATGAACTTTTCTGTAATTTATGAACTTTTTCCAAAATGTTTTCAAGTAATTTAAAAATCAAAGCGCAACAGTAAACGTTTACAAGTGTAATAAATTGCGCGGCTACAAATGTACTTGAAAAATTCGCCCTGGAATTGGTCAGTAGCGCGTTGTAGGTCAGGTGGTTAGCCATACTCGTTCGTTATTGTCTCGTGGCGAGTTCGATCCTCGTTAGAACCAATTTTTGGGATGTTTTTTCGCTTTTTCGTGCTACCCACGAAATGCTGGGCCGGCCCACTAGGATCGCCTTCGGGCGCCAGTAGGAGGAACCGGCGCTGAGAGCGCCGGTTAGGAGCTCCCTGTGTGCGCCCATTTACAAATATCGAAGTAACGGGCGGCAATCCCTGTTTAGCGCTTTAGGCACCCGTTAAAGGCCATTTTGCTAGCGGGCGCCTGAAGCGCACACCCCTCCTCCCGCGCTTGGGCCGGCCCATCTGTTTCTTTTTTCTGTTAAAACTGAAAAAGGGTGCAACGTGACGGACTCGAACATGAGACTTGGAGCTTCACAGAGCAACGCAACAACCACTCGGACAATAAGCCGCATGTGACAATTTACTTCGTTTTTCGCCTTTATTCTTTCTACAGATCGCGATGCCCGCGGTTTTTTATTTTTCTTTTTCTTATCTTTTCTCTGTTTCTCTTTTGTTTTCTTTTTCTTTTGCAAATGCGTGAACTTTTCTCAATTTTCTCTATTTGTTTAAAAAGTCGATGAACTCTTTTTCAAATTTGTGGACTTTTTCAGAATTGATGAACTTTTTCAAAATGGATGATTTTTTTTCAATTTTGATGAACTTTTTTCAAATTTGAGAAAAAAATTAAAGTCAATGAACTTTTTTTCAAAATCAATGAACATTTTTCTAAAAATCCTATGAACTTTTTTCAAATTCGATGAACTTTTATTCAAATCAATTTACTTTTTTGTGAATTCGATAAACTTTTTTCAAATTCGTGAACATTTTTATCAAAACCGGTGAAAATTTTCAAATCCGTGAACTTTTTTTCAAAACCCGGTGAACTATTTTTGAATTCATGATTTTTTAATTCAAAATCGATGAACTTTTTTCAAAACCCCGTGAACTATTTTCAAATTCGTGATATTTTAATTCAAAATTGATGAACATTTTTTCAAATCAATTAAATTTTTCAAAGTATTTTTCAAATTGATGAACTTTTTTAAAACTCATGAACTTTTTACAATTTTATGCTTTTTTAAAATTCATGATTATTTTTTTCAAAATCATGGACATTTTTTGAATTCATGAACTTTTTCCAATATCACGAACTTTTTCCAATAGGTACGAACGTTTTTCAAATTTTTTATTTTTTCAATTCATTGTTTTTGTGAATTCTTTTTCAAATTTATGTCTTCTTTATTCAATTTATAGTGGGTCAATACTACTATATGCTAATGTTGCACTGAAGGAAGGGTTAACTGTTTCCTCAACGTAAGCCAGAAAGTTGATCGTGGTCTAGTGGTTAGCGTGCGGTGCGGTTGACATTGGCGTCTGGAGTTCGAGTCCCACTTCACCCGAATTAATCTGAAATTTTCCACCTCGTTTGATTTTTCAGCAGATTGCTGGGCCGGCCCGCTGTGCGGCGCTTGCGAGCGCCAGCACCGCTAACGGGCGCTTAAAGCGCTGAATAGGAGCTTTCTATCTCTTTTTTTTAACACAGTACAGACGCAAGCGCATATATACGCGCATACACTCACCCTATGGGTCGAACTCTCTCTCTCAAACCCAAACCCATGCCCGAATAGCTAACAGGCATAGGAGCAGACCCACTACCCTACCCATGGGTTTCAAGTCAGACCCATGCCCGAACCCATCGGGCAACCCGACCTATTAGGGCACCCATCGGGTTTGAAATATACATTTATTTTTACTTTAAAATTAGCATGCATCATGCATCCTGCCAAGGTTGTTGTTCTTTTTAGCTCACTAGCTACTGGGCGCAGCAGTGAGTAGTCACATCCAGATGATGCAATAGCTACTGCCTCTACTGGTCAGGTCTTGAGTCTCTTATATAGGCAAAACTGCACCTCCCATCAGCGCGACTAGGCGAGGTGGTACTAAACAAGGTGGCAACCTGCATCGTTGTCTCTTGCATGCAAAGCAGGAGACGAGCTGGGCTCGCTTTGGAGGCCTAAATGGCTGACATGTTACTCTGTTGAGGCCCAAATGGCCGACATGGTAGCCAACAATAATATTGGGCTGCTGCTTAGCTACTCAACAAACAATCAAAGCAGTAACATTTAATTCATCCATGGGCGTTACCAGGAGTGATTAGAAAGAAATAAAATGTAGAGCAAAGATGCATACATGCATCGCTACTGGCAGCCTTGGGTTGTTATAAAGAAATTAATTACTAGCAAGTATCTTCACCAAAAGGTCCACATATAATATAAAATAATAATATATTTTAATCACTTATATTAATCGGGTGACCCATCGGGCGACCCATGGGTAGAACATTATATGCACATACCCTACCCATGACTAATCGGGTTACCCATCGGGCTTACCCATGGGTGAATATGATGACCCATACCCTGCCCATTCGGGTCGGGTGCCCATGGGCGCGGCCGCCCATGGGTCGGATTGCCGGGTTGAGTCTCCTCCCACTTGTTAGAAGGGATAGAGGGAGAGGATTGGCGTAATGTGATTGATGTATTATTGAGCCTCGAGGGCGAGTATATATTGAGTACAAGACTTGGAGCACAAGACGCCTCCTAGAGATAAGATGGAAACAATTCCTATCTAATCCCGGACAATCTCTACATACCAAATATATCGCTAACATCCCACCGCAGTCGTAGCGGGAGCGTTGCGAACAACAGGAGCGTCGCGGACGGTCAGACTGGAGAGAATAGCAGCCGACGGGCTGACATCCCCCCGCAGTCGCAGCGGGAGCGTCGTGGACGGTGTCGCGTCGCGGACACGTGGACTGTAGAGGAAGCCGTCGAGTTGCTCAAGCGAGGTGATAGCCCTTTGTGCCAATGTCGATGTAGCCGAGAGCGTATGGTGGTGTACCGTGGTTGAGGTAGCCGTGCGAGGGATGCCGTGGTCGATGTCGAGTCGGGGTGGCCGGTGTCGAGGTAGTCGCTGTGGACCGGGAAGAAGAGCGGCGGCGGTGGCCTGAGGAGGCGGCGGCGGCGGCTAGGTCAGAAGCGCGGCGACGGTGCTCGAAGTAGGCGAGGAAGAACCCGACAGCATGACGAAGACCGGCGAGGACGGTGGCGTTCCCGCGCCTAGGGAGGCGGCGCGACACATACCACGTAGAAGTCGACGCGCGGGGACGGCGGAGTAGACCGCGCGCCGTGACGCTACGGCCCGAAGGGGCGACGCAGCGACAGTGCGCGGGTCAGGGCGACGGCGGGGAAGACCTCAGGGCGGTTGCAAGGAGCGCGTGCCACGCTCGCTACGGCCCGACGGGGCGACGCAGCGGCAGCGCGAGGGTCGATGCAACCTCGGGGACGGCCTGGAGCGGACGGCCTCGGGGCGGCGGTTGACCGCGGGCCGCGGCACTACGGCCCGAAGGGCCGACGCAGCGGCATCGCGCGGGTTGGTGCAACCATGGGCCCGAAGGGGCGACGCAGCGGCGGCGCCGATCGGTGCAGCCACGGGGAGAACCACGGGGCGGCGGTGCGGCGACCCGACGGGGCGACGCAGCGGCAGCCCGTTGCTCGATCGGTGGAGGGGCGTGCTGAACTCGGGGACAGGGCGGTGACGCCCGGCGCAGAGCGACGGGCGGGCAGATGCGCGGATGGTGGCCGTGACAGGCCGCCGCGTTGCGCGAGGCCGCCCAGTCGGACAAGAGGCCGGGTGGTCGCGCCGGTGTCGGAGTAGAGGCGCGGGTCGACGGCGGCGGCGGGCGACGCAAACCGATCTTAGATCGGAAAACCAAAAAGAAAACGCCGATCAAGACGAACGGCGAGAGAGAAAAACCCGGAGCAAGGGCTCGGGAAAAAGACTCTCTAGGGCAGCCGGTCAACACGACCGGCGGACGAGCCCTAGGTATGGGCGGTGCGGCCCCCGGCGGCGGTTATGGAGGCCGACCGCCCCGGGGACGGCGCGAGGCGGAAGCGGCGGGTGGCGGCTAGGGTTTGGATCGGTTAGGCTGATACCATGTTAGAAGGGATAGAGGGAGAGTATTGACGTAATGCGGTCGCCGAAAATCCTGAAATAAATCCAGAAATAATGCGAGCACCAGGACTTGAACCCTGGTGGGCCGGAATAGGAGCTTTCTATCTGAAGAAAGAAAGTACTACCCAAAATGACGTTTGGCCGGGCGTCTCCGATGCGCCCAGCACGGAGAGCGGCCCGTGACCTCTATTTATGTCTTATACTAGGTAGGAAGTGCGGCTTGCCGCACCCGGCAGCACTGCTGCCGGATACAAGTCATATCCAATACGTAATACAATCATCGAAGCATTGCAAATATAAAAAATAGCATAGACAACTACGATGCGAAAATTCAATTCGGTGCCCAGGTCTAGATGAACCCGGCGAACAGTAACATGATAAAAAATAGAAAAAAAATCAAAAAAAAATTGCAAGCAAGATGCTCGTGTGCGTGCAAAATTTCATCCCGTTTGGAGATCTGTGGAGCTCGTGGAAAAAAAGAACCGGCCAAAACAGTGTGTGAACAGTAACATTACTCACAAAGACGAATTTTGTCTTTTTTGTCGCGCGCTCTTCAAATGTCGAAACTCCACCAAATTTTGCACGAACATCACGCCCACAAGCATCTTGCTTGCAACAAAAATTCGGAATTTTTTGATTTTTTTTTCTATTTTTTGTGAATTTTTTATTTTGCCCAGGCTCATCTGAGCCCGGGCGCTGAAACGCCGCTCCGACTACAATGCATCTATTCTGATGGAGCCTCAAGATAAGAAGTGCGGCCCACCGCACCCCACCTCATCACATTTTAGCTAACCCGGTAATAGACAATATATGGATCAAAAGATGGAAATGCAGGACAACCATAGCATTCAAATTTAACATCAGTAAAGTGAAAGGGCCATGCCAATAAGAACATGTGAAACTGTCAGACATCAACAAATCATGAATGTCAGTTGTTTTTAAAGCTCTTCCAAAACAAAATGAGTTAAGCTTTCTGAAAAAATCACATACAAGTCTGTTTATCTTAAATAATTGTGACTTCGCACAAATAACCCTGGTAACAGAACATTAAGTGATTCAGATGGATGATAAACAATAAATCAACGAAAATCATGTCGGTACAAAATAAGGGAAACCACAATCACCAGCTGTCCAATTGCCATGTTTTGGTTTGCTGACCTGTCTCAGAAATTAAATGATCCAGGTAGATGATAAACAATCAAATCAACGAAAATCACATTGTCACAAAATAAGGGAAACTACAATCACCAGCTCACCAATGGCCATGTTTTGGTTTGCTGACCAGTCTCAAAAAACTAAATGCCGTATCCTTGTTGAGAGCATGCATCCATGCTTATTCTAAAAATAACATCACGGTGGAACTCATAAATCAGACATGCACTTGCAATCTCGACCCCAGCACAACTATATGTACAGAAATAGTATGTTCTCCATCAATATTCTTCAGTTATAAGATCGATCATCGTGTAATTTTGCTGGTAAAAGCACCAGAATCTTCATTGCCTGTCTTTTGCTTTTCCAGACTTCTTCCTTCATTTCACATGTTGAGCAAAATCAAATTGCTCCCGCAGAAATCCTAACCGAAGAAGATAATTCGGATTGCTGACAACTATGCCAATTTCCACCACAGATCCAGTAGAAGTTGCAGATATAACAACTAATGGAGCTCAGTAAATGACACGTTGCATAGCAACCTGTGCAGAAGATCTAAAAGAACCCAACACTACATTACATATAATAATCTCTATCTAGTTCGCAAATACGCCACTGGAAGATACTGTGCAATCAAATATTATGAAAACACAAACTAAAACCTATCAGATTTCTCAACTATTGATTCATCTGATGAACTCAAAGTTTTAACCATTTTAAATCTACTGCCTGATATATGCAATGCTAGTGTCTGATGTCCAACTTTGTGATTCTTAGTTGTTCATTTCCTACTTTTTTATAAAGAAACATGGAATGCAGGCAACGTTTACTTATAGTATTAAAGGAATGCATTCTAATTTTAATACACATCTTAAGAGAAGAATTGCATCCATGTGCTAGATCTAAAATAATATTCTGCAATATGAATGTGAGTCCTACAGAAATTAACTTCACCAACCAGTGAACTATATGGGCCATATATCATACCAGAATAAGCAGTATATCATACAATAATCTTGTCAGGGATGGGGATTGACCTCTATTCTCATTGCTATATTTCCTTAGCTTCCATAGTGCTTGGCCTTCTTGGTTGTGCGGAAGGCCGGTGTCACAAAAAAAATGACTATAGTAGCCAAAAAATGCAAGCATGAACCATGGTGCATACAAAAAAAAATTCTAAAACAGTGAGATGAGTATAGCATAAGAAATGTCAGGTTAATGGATTGAGCATATATACCAGCTTAGCAATGAAATGAAATGTTCTGTGGCTTCCTCTCCTCCAATCATCGTTGCACCACGACTGGGTTCTGCAAATCTGGTCAATCTCAATCAAATTCAGTAATCAATAGCTAGACCCAAATAGCAAATATAAACACTCACCTGTTTTGCTTTACTTCATTCAGGAACATCATAGTTGCATCCAAATCTTCTTTAGAACATAGGAAGGCAGGAAGTAAAGATGTACCTAGCCCTGTTACAAAGAAAGGGAAAACATCATGCTAATCAATGATCTTTATGAATTAATTTTAGTATTTAAAATCAGTACCATGGAATAGATAGTTGATAGTGCTCTTTCTGATCCATCCATACAAAAATGTAAAATAGCAAATAGCAGCATGCACTCGTAAGTGAATCAAAATCACCATAACAACACATTCTAATGTAGGAAGAAACAACCAACACGATATTTTAAGAGTTCAGAGGGAGGACAAAAATGGTAGATGTTAATTAGATGAGAACACTTTACTCACAACATTTCACATAGGAAAAATAGATAAGGGTCTACGCAATAAAAAAGGGACCTTGCAGAAGTTTGGTAGCAAACATGTAAGCAAAATAATGTATGCAGGAAAAGAGACGGACCTAAGCAGCAAAGTAGTATCCATTCCAAACAATCATTTCCATGCGTCGACCCGCCCACATTCTACTTTCACATCATTGATCTGTTCTGATTCTCCGTGGGGGTTGTAAAATCACAAGATTAATGCAGTGGTAGAAGTACCCAGAAAACTAACATTTTAATCATAATTAATAAGGATCTCGAGCGACGGCTAGCAGCCGCAAGATCCCCAGCAAAAAGACCATCTTTAAGCAAGACATAATCTCACCAAGCTATATGCAGAGAATATTGGTTTGATATGAACTGGAACAAAAATCAAGAGCCAAAACATAGAGAAGTCAATCAGTACATACAGAACCATACAGAAACATTTTGGCAAGTGAGAAACAACCAAAAAGGAACCAAGAGCATGCCAAAATGCTATAAGTGCATCATTAATATAGTTCACTCAAGATATATGTATACTGGAAACGATAGCTAGATTAGAATTTTGAAATACATGACCAAATTTAACTGAACGAAGCCTCCAGGAATACATCACAATAAAACTATTAGTCGAATAAAAAACTCGTCACCTGAAGTGAAAAAAGAACAACCATGTTGGAGCAACAAATGGAAAAACTACTCCTTGAAAGAGCACTTCAATTTTCACTTCTATCTGAATTTCAAACAGAGAAAAATATTTTCTGTCCGGTGGCTACTGTCTCCCACTCCAACCCAATAAGCACACATGTACACACCAAAATAGAACATAAATGAGTAGTGGTGTCTCTGTGTTTAAGTAAATGACAGCAATGAATCAAGAAACTCAGTAGAGCAATGTATCCATTTATCAAGCTAGACCTCAACATCTTCTATTTCAACAGCAAGGCAGATCCACCATTTAGCGCAATGAATGAACCGAGCACGAACAATTAAGTAGAACAATAAGCCTA
This sequence comes from Elymus sibiricus, assembly GCA_039707655.1. Taxonomy (NCBI): domain Eukaryota; kingdom Viridiplantae; phylum Streptophyta; class Magnoliopsida; order Poales; family Poaceae; genus Elymus; species Elymus sibiricus. The sequence goes on from CM077672.1 coordinate 94,391,624, forward strand.
AGAGAAGGAGAAACTCACCCAGCAGAACGCCGCGATGGTCGGAAGCACAACCACAGCACAGTTCGAGCGAGATTGTCCACGAGGGGAAGAATCGTCAGCAACAACAAACCTGCAGCAATCCCACATCAGATAAACAACCAATCGAGCACCCAGAAGAGGAAAAGTACAATGCGCCGGACGAGCACCTCAACCCTCTTGTAATTAATATGGTAGACCTTTTGTTAACCCAGAAGAGGAAAAATATGTAGGCAATGTAAAAGTATTTAAAAGCCCCTGCCAAAGTATTTAAGGAGACCAACCAATCAAGCGACCTAGAGCATCCTTCTTGTAAAGGTTGTCTATGACTAAAAGATCTTTATGGTAAAACAAGGATCAAGAGTACAGTCGAGTAAGCTAGTGGGTCGGTTATTACCTTGTTGGTCGGTGCTGCCGCACGCCACACCCCTGCGCTGTGCAAAACAACAAACCTAATAAGCAGCAACATCGAAGATGGAGAGCAGTAACAACGTTGAGAAAAAGGTGAACAAAAACAACCTCTTCCATTGCACGGCGATGAAGAACGGCAAGGGCGAACGGCGAGGCGAAGAGCAATCAAATCCTGATTCACCTGTGAAATGACGGACGGAATCAACGATACAGTCAAGGTCAACGGCAAAGAGAATAGGGAGGGGAAAGAGAGCTAGCAGGAGGCACCTAAAATCATCACTATATGAGAATAAAAACAAACAAAAACTACTATTGTGTCCATCGCTATATCCGACTGCCAAAAACGTAACTATTTTAAAACTAACATGAGAACAAAAAAGAAGCGGTTGTACATAGATGCTTGCTGCACCCCATCTAATCTGATATTGAACAAAAACATCCCACATACTTACAGGGAATGACATTGTATCAGAAGACCAGGTGAGAGAAGATAAGAATGCTTACAACTTCAACAGGTGGTGAGGGGCTGAGGGCTTCAAAGAGAAGATGTTGTACCTAGTCTGCTTTGCCTAGCATAATATACCAAAGACAAGTCATGATAGTAGTACATGGAAACATAATAATACCCAAGACAACCCACATGTAGAATGTTTTGGCCGAAGACAATGCAAAAGGATGCAAACAACACATTATGGATAACAATTAGTGGTAGTACATAATATCATCCAAGGATCAAAGCGCCTATGTGGTACTTCACGAAGCATAACAAAAGGTAGTAGACCAAACAAACATACATAAGTGACCAAAATACATAGCTTCATATAAGAATCCTGGAATCATACTTTAATTTGTTGTATATTGTGACCATACAAAGAACAGTTAATTTGCAGAGAAATTTCTAATGTAGTTGTAATAAGAAAATGAATCAAATTTCATATCTGCAGCAGGGTTCTTCAACAGTTCTGCTACAATATCACCAATTTATGATCAGTGGCGGCCTAAAAAGTGCAAAGCTATCATCCTTTATCTGCGGCCAATTATCGTACCCATTTAAAAAGTCTATTAAGCTGATCATCTATTCGTTGCTAGCAGCTTGACTCTGATTGGGAGTTACAAAATTCTTCTTTTTTCTAGCAAATTCACCATTTCAATCATGCGTGAAACAGAAAGCATTAAGCTGACCATCTATCTTTGCTAGCCGTTTGATTGTGCTTCAAAAAAATTAGTGACTACCGAGTCCGAAACATGGGAATTGCCTGCATACACATAACACAGATATCACATATCCTCTTGTCCTAGAACGCACACACGGAGATTAACATGAACACTGGCCACCTAAACAACTCTCAAAGCTCTGCATAGTACATATATACCAATGCACCTAACCCACTTTTACTCTATTGGCCATTTGCCAGGTACTGTATGAAACAATATTCAGCATGTTAATTGGTGCAATGGAGATTTGTATAAAGGTACTTACCAAATGTGGCCGGGCAGAAGGTGATGGAGTGAAAGACATTGAGGCTGGCCTTGATGACTATATGACCCCTGGCCTCGCTGATGAGCATGAGGTTCTTATATTTCTTTCCCACCTGTACCTTCTCCATGTATGCTCTGCAGGAAGCACCCTCCTAACCATTGGATTAGACCTGGATGCAGGGTGGAGTGCTAAAAGGCTAAACGCAAGTTCATTTGCTGTTAGTTTAGCAGGCAAGGAGTCCCACCACAAGGCCTTCACCTACAACAACAACCAAGGCAGCACTGTAATGGATCCAATCGTGGAGCAGCAAAATGTAAATTGGGATTGGACCTGGATGCAGTGTGGACGGGGGTGCCTGGTCCTCACCATCGCCAGCGGTGGCGTGCCCAGGAGGTCGTCGGAGAGGGTGCGGCCTGGATCCGCCGGCCAACGGGCAGCGCCAGCGAGCGCACCTTGGTCCACCACTCTCCCTGCGCGTAGCCTTGCAGTCGGCGGCGCGAGAGAGTGAGCAGAGGAGACCGCTACCGTCTTTGCGGCTGGCACTCGTCCTGCCGAGCCGTGAGGAATAGCGACGGCGCCACAGGAAACTCGGCCACCTCGTCGAATCCGCGGCCCGCGCTCCTTCTCCTCTGCACGGTCCCGATGGGGAGGAGAAGGGAGGCGCAGAGGAGATTCGCCGCTTGGGCTGGAGAAAGGGAGGAAGAACGCGACGGCGATGGCGCGCTGCGCTCCTTACGTCGACGGCGGCGCGAGAGAGAATGCTGGGGAGAGAGAGGTGAGAAGAGAGAGAGTAACCTAGCTCTCACCCGATTGGGGATGAAGCAGTGAATCAGGGGAAACTGTGGCACCGGTCGGCACCTGAGGAACGACGGCTGGGCGAGAAGAGAGACGACGACGGCGGCCGGATCGGGAGACGAAAGAGAATGGAGGGGGCGAAGCGAGGACGGCGATAGAGAGAGCGTCGGCTAGGGTTCTCTCCCAGCCAATCGCTCTCCTCGGCTTTACACACCGACCAACCAACCAAGGAGGGCCACGCAAGGGCAAGCACCTGAAATGTCGAAATTACCCTTGTCGGTCACCCAAATTCACAGGCGGTGGCATGACCCCCGCGCACATAATAACCAGCACCAGGTGCAGCTCACCTTCGCAGTCGCCGACGGCTGAGGCCCACCCTGTTTGGGTCCCGCTTGTCATACAAAGATAGGAAGGCAGCGAGAGTGTAAAACGGAATGCACTATTCATTACTAGTCACATCACAGAAGATCCAACGGCTAGGATCGCTCCATCTGAAGATCCGACGGCCAGGATTCTTTTGGACGCCCAATCCGACGGCCCACACAACACATGCCCTGAGAAGGCTCCATACTTGCCCAGACTCAACAATGGGATTATATTATACTGTACAAAAACTCGTCCGGTGCTGACCTTGCCCAATCTGCTCATCCGCCGCCTCCCGCATCAGAAGTTGGAAACCCTAGATCCCAAAAGAATATGGCCGCACAACCTCTTGCCGCCGGTCCGGTCAGTTCCCCAAGATCCAAGGAGATCACACGCGCCCCCGATCATAGCGACGTAAACAAGTTGGACGCCTTGAAAGCAAGTATGCGAGGATTGGTTTTTCGCATAGAAGAGGTATGCGACGGTGCCAAGATTGTGCCGCCGTTGGAGGTCATCTTGGTCCCAGGTGAGAGGGATCGATAGATGTATGTTCCAGTTTTTAGGTTAGGATTGGGGTTTCCCAATCAAATCTAGTGCATTATGTATGATTCGTGATACCACGCGTTGCTGGATGCAATCGATTCGAATGTTACTAGTTGATTTGCTAGATGTGTTTTGTTCGTTAATTAACTCCTCTTGTACGAATTGCCCTATCTGACTATTATTTACTCGTTGCCTCCCTTCCAGAATTTATCCCAAGTGTATGGCATACACATAGACTGGTGCCCTGGGTTGATGGTTTCGTTCACTGGGAAGTTTATATGCAATACCTTGACAAATTTCTCGAGTTAAATCGTCGAACTGTTTTAACCCTGGAACTTGATGAGGTAATTTGGTTTCTCCTGCGTCTGCCAAACCATGCATGGTTATTTGTTTTAATTCACTGATAATTAACTTCTTTGCATCTTTGTAACAATAATGTTGTCAAGTGTCTCTCGATCGAGAAGGAGTATGTCGAAAGTCGTGCATCACATCTCAGTGACGAGGAAAGGAACCTGAGTGATATGATCATGGCCGAAATTAAAAAATTCAAGAAGCAAAAGGATTGTATGAGCGAGGAGGATTCATGTCTTGCGGCAGCTGGCTTTATGGTACATACTTGCCTCTAGCAAACCGGATTAAACTATGCCCTACTTCATGTGTAGTTTTTGTTGTCTGATGTTCTATAACTAACTTGCACCATGGTAAATCAATTGTTTCAACCTCAAGTGTATCGCGACCGAGGTCAAGTTGATGTCTAGGTTGACCCGGCACGACTTCAGCACTTCTGTAAGAAAGTGCGCTTTTGATCTGGTCAACAAGAGGCCTGGATGTGCAGCAGTTTCTGCTGCCTTGTTGGTATGTTCGTAGAAATGCGATGTGCACTTAATTTGCAGTGTTCCTGCTTTGATGCTTACTTGCTGCTTCTTCACCAATCGCAACATGATTCTTTGTAGGGTATGGCAACAGAGGCTCAATTGTTGTTTGACTTGCTGAAACAAAATCAAGATGATTACCCTCACCTGTATACAGATATTTGTACGTGTCGGACTGTCCGGAATAGAACACTGACACTTCTAACCAAACTTCAAGGGTCATTTATGCTTGATACTGCTGGTAACCATGATAGTGGTGTGGCTTCTCCTGCCAACCAACCAACTAGGTATGTTCGTATTGCACATATAATGTTGGGTCAGAAGTGTCATTTAATTCCCTTGGAAATAAAAAGCATTTACACTTCATTGTACCAGTGACAACACTGTTGATTGTTTATCTGCTGGAGATAAACACCTGGGAAAGAAGACTGATGTGCACAAAAGATTGAACAAGAAAAGAAAGATCGAGGTATTTGTCTGTTAAATCAGTGACACTAACTTGCAATACTATGTCATGTCACCTTTCCTATGAAATATATAACTTGTCTGATTTTGTTAGTACTTCCTGTTGCGCAGATGCTGGAGGAAGTTGAAGTTCCAGTTTCAGCTATAAGTGAGGTGCGAATGGATGCTACCGAAATGGGTGTTACTGAAGTCTATATGCAGCGATCTGAAGTTCTTTCGGGCCCTGCCGAGGATGCTCCAGGAGGTGGAGCACAAGATTCTGAGGGGAAAACTGTGCGTATGGATACTGATGCCATGGTAATGGTCTTTTTTCTTTTTCTTTTTTTCACCCATTCGTGTGCATGGACTTCTTACTGGGAACAGTTTGCACTTCATTGTTTTGGATTTGATAGTGGTTCACCAATTATTTTCTAGTCACCAGTTTCTAATCTATCCAATAACGAACTTCCTTAAGCTGAATTAGAATGCTACTGATGGTATCTTAGATGCTCCACATGGAATTTACATCAAAAGATTTTTTCTTGCTGTTAACAGGCTAGTGTCTAGTTTCATTCGGCCATGTTATTCCATGTTATAATTTGGGAAAGCACCGGGTTCAGTTGTTGGACTAGACATGTATTTATGAAATTATTTTATTTATTTTAGATTGAGCCAACAAAGGAGAACCCCATTGAAAAGGAAATGGCTCGTAATGGCAGAGTTAGGGAAGAGAGCAAAGAGAAGGATGCTGTGGAGGCTTATGTTTATGAGATACGGTCCACGGTATGATGTGTTGCTTGTTTCGATGTTCTAGTGAACTCTATGGCAGTGTGCAATACCTGATGTTATTTCTTGTTTTCAGCTTTATTAGAAGTACGATGATTTTGTTACGTCGGAGGACATGAATACTTTGATGGCTAAGCTTCAGGAGACAGAGGATTGGCTGTATGGAGATGGCCAGGATGAGACCAAAGAAGTCTATGTTGCAAAACTTGAAGAACTTAAAAAGGCATGCCTTCTTTGCTACTTCCTCCGTCCTGAATTACTTGACTCTCAAATGGATGTATCTAGAGGGAGTACTTAACAGTTTACATCATGTTCTTGTATGCTGAAATTCTGAATGGCTCAACTTTATTCTCCTGCAGGTTGTTGGCCCTATCGAGGCGCGCTGCAAAGAGTTGGAAGGAATAGGCCCCACTCTTCAACAGCTAGTGAACTGCATCTACAGTTCCAAGGAGGCCACACTGTCTGCTGACCCAAAGTTTGATTATATCAGCGTGTCGGATAAAGATGAGGTATTGCATTGACACCTAACAGAGGATTCGATATGCTCATCATGCAGGGTTTGCTGTTATTGTATCTTGGGAGAGACGTAAGAGGTTATTCTGCTGTCAGTTGCTAACCTTTATCTCTTACATACAACTTCTTGATAAGTGCTCGGAAGTGGACACTTGGATGATTGGTCTACTAAAGCATGCTGACCCATCTAACCTCGAGAAGAAGACAAAAGTACTTGACAGGTTAGTTTGTTAGCCCATCTATTGTGCCTGTGACAACTATTCTGAAACCGTCTATTGCAGTTTCTGCAAAGCGGTCATTAAACCAGAGCCCACCGGAGCAGCACCAGAGGTACAAACACAGGATCAGCACCCAGACGTTGCCAATGAACCTATTGAGCAGGCTGAGCAAATGGACACTCACACGCCTGTTCGATTTCCTAGTTCTTCCTTGGCATAAGCCTTGTTGATCAAAGCAGTTTTATTTTGTGTCTGATTGCGTTTCCCTTTGTTGGTGCGTAATAAGCTTTGTGGCACTATTGATGTATGTATGATGTATTCGAGCAACGTGAGTTCTGGCATAAGCTTTGTGGTCATCTTGGTGGCCGGTGGTGTAGTGATGCTGGATGTGCTGTATGTTATTTGGTGTAGTGATGCTGGATGTGCTGTATGTTATTTGGTGTGTCTGTATGTCACCATCTCTTTCCTCGTTTAATGTCATGTCACTAATATGCCTAGTTGGCATTGCATGAATATGTTGATATCTATGTTACAATCACATAGCGCTTTCAATAAAAAATTGTCTATAAGCTAATAAATGAAGACATCTATGGAGTGAGGACGTTTGGTTTTTTTTGAAAAATTCAAAATTCAAACTTTTCGGTTTCAAAGAAATCTGAAAAAAATTGTGCAAGTAAACAAGGATGTTATGTGTATGTGTGTAAAATTTTAGGATGAAATACGTTGAAATGCGACCTGTACAAAAAAGACAAATTCATGGTCTGGGAGGATGAATAGTATCATGTGTTAAAAAGCCCCAGATTTGTCTTTTTTGCACAGTCCTCATTTCAACGTATTTTGCCCTCAAAATTTACACACGTGTGTTATGCCTTCATGTATATCTGTATTTTTTTCAGAATTTTTTGAAATGTAAAAATATGAATTTCGATGAAATTTGAAATTTGAATTTGGAGGCCTCCATGGAGGCCGAGATCCAAAGGCAATTTTCGGGCATCTATGATACTTCCTTCTGTGTTCTAGAGCATGGTTAATAATATAGCCAGTTGTTGGCTATAGTATGTTGCTGTGTCGTCTATTGTCATGTAATAGCCAACATCTATAATACTCCCTCTGTTTCTCAAATAAATCTTTTTAAAGATTTTTAATATGGACTACATACGGATGTATATAGACGTATTTTAGAGTGTAGATTCACTCATTTTGCTTCGTATGTAGTCCATATTGGAAGGGAATTGTTTGTGTGCGGCGCGCCGGCCGAACTTTGCGCCGGACGCGTCCACGCACGCTACAGCGACTCAAGTCACGACACGTGGGGTGGTGGGGGACCCACATACGTTATCTCTTTCCTCCCATCTCGTGCAGGTGTCACCGAAGGGCGCGGGGCGGAGCTTGCCGCCGTCGGCCTTCATCCCGCGCGCCAGCTCCTCGAAGGCCTCGGCCACGGTCGTGAGCGGCTGCTCCATCCCGTGCCGCGCGGCCACCACGACCGCCTTTGCGTTGCACATCTTCTCGGAACTGCGTCGGTGATCCTAGTAGCCGTGGAGCGGCCACGGCGGCGCCTTGCATGCCGGTATGCTACGAGCGACTGCTGTTGGGGAGTGCACGCGATGCTGCAGTCCTGCCACCCATGGCCGTTGCTGCCAGGGGGCGCCGTATCCTGGCGAACCTGCAGGCGCCGACGTGCTGCACGGGATGCTTCAACCGGCTACGACGAAGCTGTTAACGGCACTTGACGAAGCTGCAACCAGTGACGTAAATTGCTACATGCGCCATTTGTTTGTAGGGACAAGAGAAAGCAGGTGTTACAACCGGTGCACATCGGAGCTACAACCATCAACGCCAAATGCTACGACCGGTGGCATTTTTTGCTGGAACCAGAGAAATAAGGGGCTTCGACGGACATGCGTCAAAGCTACAACAAGTACTGAAAAATGCTACGTCCGGCAACCAAAAAAGCTACAACCGGCTTTGAAAAAAGCTTCAACTGGATACGAGGTAGCTGGAGGTCGGCCATCGCGCAGCGCAAAAAGCTGCAACCGGCGGCGAGAAAGCTACAACCAGCTTCGAAAAAAGTTTCAAACGGATAGAGGGTAGCTGGAGGTTGGCCACCGCGCAGCCGCAAAAAGCTGCAACCGGCGTCGAGAAAAGCTACAACCTGCTTCAAAAAAAGCTTCAAACAGAGACGGCTAGCTAACAATGGCGAGCGGCGACGACGGAGCTGCGACGGGCGCGTGGTGAGCTGTGACGGCGGCTGGTGGCGATGTTGGAACCCTCACCCGGCGGTGCTGCAACCGGGGGGTGGGAGACACGTCGAGATGCAAAGGCATGCAGCGCTAGGGACGGCTTTCTTTCGACCGGCCCGGCGAAGCTGCATCCAGTGAGCATCCCCGACAAGCTGCGACGGGGTGGCAAGGGCGAGCACGAGGAGGTTTACCTACGGATCCCTTCCTTTTTTTTTCTCGCGCTCGTCCAGAAGGAGGAAGACGACCTGGGTCACGGCAATCTCGGCCGTTGCATGGAAATCCGACGCTTGGCAGCCGACCGGCCCAAATTTGCGCCAGCACGCCGGCGCCTATCAGCGCCCATATTGGAATCTCTAAAAGGTCTTATATTTAGGAACGGAGGGAATAGTTAGCTACAAGGAAGTAGGACGTGGACGAATAGCTCTCGCATGTTTGTGTGGGTACAAAGGCCGTTTTCGTTGGGTCAACCCCTTTGACTGTTAAATGGATTAGTGGGACTGTGAAAAAACAGATATGTGGGGCCAGCCACGTTAGCCAACCGGCGGTTAGTCACCGACGAAAAGCAGGGCAGAGCAGAGTTGCTCGTCTGATCGATTCCAGCAATGGATGGACGCGATCTTGGACTCTATGGGTTCCTGGTGCTCGTGCACGATGAGGGGGTGGCAGGGGTGGACCGCTAGTGGTGAGTTCCATCGTGGCTGGAGTTTGGTGGCAACAAAGCTAAAGCACGGATTCGAACGAGTTTTTGTGCAGGTGATGCTCTACGACTGCGCGCGGTGCAGTTTGACACGGGCACATGACCAACTAGTCACTGATATGTCTCCAACGTATCTATAATTTATGAAGTATTCATGCCATGTTTACAACAATTTTATATGGTTTTGGTATGATTTGAATGGAACTAACCCGGACTGACGTTGTTTTCAGCAGAACTACCGTGGTGTTGTTTTTTGTGCAGAAATAAAAGTTCTCGAAATTGGCTGAAACTTTTTGGTGATTTTTTTTGGAACATAAGAGACCCCCGAAGCTTCGTGGAAGGACCAGAAGAGTCACGAGGAAGCGACAAGCCTGCTAGGCGCGCCCTGGGGGGTAGGGAGGGCCTACCGAGCTTGTCGCTCCCTCGTGGGCCCCCCTTGACGTGAAACCAACGCCAAAAATTCCTATAAATACCAAAACCCCCAGAAAGAAACCTAGAACTTCCACGCCGCTGCCGCAAGCCTTTGTACCAAAGCGATCTCATCCGGAGCCCTGTTTCGGCACTCTGCCGGAGGAGGGAATCATCACCGGAGGCCATCTTCATCATCCTGGCGGTCTCCATGACGAGGAGGGAGTAGTTCACCCTCGGGGCTGAGGGTGTGTACCAGTAGCTATGTGTTTGATCTCTCTCTCTCTCTCGTGTTCTTGATTTGGCACGATCTTGATGTACCGCGAGCTTTTTTAATATAGTTGGATCATATGGTGTTTCTTCCCTCTCTATCTTCTTGTGATGAATTGAGTGTTTCCCTTTGAGGTTTCGTTATTGTCGGATTGAATACTTTGGATTTGAGAACACTTGATGTATGTCTTGCATGTGGATACCCGTGGTGACAATGGGGTATTCTATTGAGTCACTTGATGTATGTTTTGGTGATCAACTCGCGGATTCCCGTGACCTTGGGGTGATCTAGGCATAGGGGTTGGTTGCACGTTTTCATCTTGTTTTCTCCGATAGAAACTTTGGGGTACTCTTTGAAGTTCTTTGTGTGGATTGAATATTATGAATCTGAAGTTGTTTTGATGCATATCGAATAATCAACTCACGGATACTTGTGGTGACATTGGAGTATCTAGGTGACATTAGAGTTGGTTGATGCGTATCATATGGTGTTATTTTAGTACGAACTCTAGGGCTGTTTGTGACACTTATAGGGATGGCTCAATAGATTGATCGGAAAGGATAACTTTGAGGTGGTTTCGTACCCTACAACAATTTCATCTTATGTTCTCCGCTAATAGGAACTTTGGAGTGATTCTTTGTCGCACGTTGAGGGATTGTTATATGACTCAACTATGTGCTTGAGAGATTGCACTAGTGAAAGTATGAACCCTAGGCCTTGTTTTCAAGCATTGCAATACCGTTTGTGCTCACTTTTGTTACTTGCTACCTTTCTGTTTTTTATTGTCCGGATTACAAAAACCTATATCTAGTATCCATACTACACTTGTATCACCATCTCTTCGCCGAACTAGTGCACCTATACAATCTACCATTGTATTGGGTGTGTTGGGGACACAAGAGATTTCTTGTATTTGAATGCAGGGTTGTTTGAAAGAGACCATATTCATCCTACGCCTCCCACGGATTGATAAACCTTAGGTCATACACTTGAGGAAAATTTGCTGTTGTCCTACAAAACTCTGCACTTGGAGGCCCAACAACGTCAGCAAGAATAAAGTTGCATAGTAGACATCAAGCTCTTTTTTGGCGCCGTTGCCGGGGAGGTGAGTGCTTGAAGGTATATCTTTAGATCTTGCAATTGAATGTTTTAGTTTCTTGTTTTATCACTAGTTTGGTTTATAAAAAGAAAACTACAAAAAAAATGGAATTGAGATTGCCTCACATGCTTTATCTTTATGATGTCTTTCTTGAAAATAAGGATTCCGATAATTGTGCTCAATTGTTAGAGGAAGAATTCAATAAAATGTTTAATGTGAGTCCTTTGAATGATGAGCATGATTGCAATGTTGTTAGAATGCTTTCTATGAATATCCATGATACTAATGATATGCAAAGCCATAAGCTTGGGGATGCTATGTTTGATGAAGATGATATTTTTAGTCCCCCAAGTTTTGATGAGCAAATTTATTATGATGAAAGCATGCCTCCTATTTTTGATGATTATATTGATGAAAGTGGGTTTGGAAGAGTGTCAACTCCAGGTACTAATGATCCCACTATTTTGGAGGGTGTTGAATCTTATTGTAATAATTATGAAAGTGGATTTGGAGAGGTCATGACTTTATTTAATGTTGATTCCACTACTTTGGAAGAGGTTTTAATTGAATATGATAACAAAGTTGCTATCTATGATGATTATTGTGATGACATGTATGCTATAAAGAATAATTATAACTATGAAACTTGTCATCATGATTTTAATTTTAAATTGTATTATGGCAATCAAGTATCTCATGATAGTTATTTTGTTGAATTTGCTCCCACTATTATTAACGAGAATAGATTTGCTTATGTGGAGAGTAATAAAAATCCTATGCCTGTAGGTCATGAAAGGAATACTTTATGTGATAGTTATATTCTTGAATTCATTCATGATGCTACTGAAAATTATTATGAGAGAGGATCATATGCTTGTAGGTGTTGCAATAATATCAAGTTTCCTCTCTATGTGTTGAAAGTTTTGAAGTTATACTTGTTTTGCCTTCCTATGCTAGTTGATTCTTGCTCCCATAAATTATTTTCTGACAAAATCCCTATGCATAGGAAGTGGGTTAGGCTTAAATGTGCTAGTCATATGCTTCATGATGCTCCCATTGCGTTTCAATTCTTCACTTTTTATCTGAGCATCATTAAAATCATCATGCCTAGCTAAAAGGCATTAAAAAAAGCGCTTATTGGGAGACAACCCAATATTTATACCTACTGTTTTTGTGTGTCCACATGATTAAGATACTGTAGTAATCATGTTTTATATGTTTTCTTTCAATAATGTGCCAAGTAAGACCTTTGGGATAGTGTGGATACTTGTTGATTTGATTCTGTGCAAAAACAGAAACTTTTGCGTCCCGTGCTAGAATTTCTATTCTGTACTGGAGCGTGAGAAAATTCTGAAATTTTTACATAGTATTGGGTTACAATTTTTTTAAGTTTTACTAATTTTTCAGAATATTTGGATGTAAATAAGTATGGTTTTTAAATAGCTCACTACATGCTGTTCTGTTTTTGACAGATTCTGTTTTTGGTGCATAGTTTGCTTGTTTTAGTGTTTCCATAGCTTATATTGAGTAATATAAATTGTGGAAATGATGGAATACAGTAGGCATTATGTGAGAACAATTATGAATCTTGTCTTGACAGTACCTAAGTGGATGATTTATTTTTATCATATTAACCTATCTCACAAGTTCCGTTAAGTTTTGTGTGATTGAAGTTTTCAAGTTTTGGGTGAGATATCGATATTAAGAGAATAAGGAGTGGTAAGACCCTAAGCTTGGGGATGCCCAAGGCACCCCAAGGTAATATTCAAGGAAGACTCAAGCGTCGAAGCTTGGGGATTCCCCGGAAGGCATCCCCTCTTTCGTCTTCAACACTATCGGTAACCTCACTTGGAGCTATATTTTTATTCGTCACATGATATGTGTTTTGCTTGGAGAGTCATTTTATTTTGTTGAGATTTGCATGCTATTATCAATAATCATGTTTTGTATCTTTTAGTTCAATAAAATTCCAATTATAGCCTTTACCATGCTCAGTTTGCAAGTTTATGTGTTGCTGTTTGAAAACAGAAAGTTTTCTGTTATGTCCTGATTTTTTGTGAATTGTCAGAACATGATAAAAATCTGAAATTTTTACACAGTAAGAATGCATGAGTTCTCTGTCACTTGTTAATGTTTCATAATTTTTGGAGTTAGGGAAGTATGAATTTTTATTCACCCTTTACAGTCTATTCTGTTTTGGCAGATTGCTGTTATAGTTGCATTGTTTGCATATGTTTGCTTGTTTAATGTTTCTATTTGTGGATAGGAGTATTAAATATGCAGAAGCATTTAGTATGCAATGTTTAATTATAATTTTAGTGATTTGTTACAGTAGAGAATGTTAAGGTTTTGAGTTGATTTATACTAACTTATCTCACGAGTTCTTGTTGAGTTTTGTGTGGATGAAGTTTTTTAAGATTTAGGAGAAGCCATGATATGAGAGGAATTAAGGAGACACAAGAGTTCAAGCTTGGGGATGCCCAAGGCACCCCAAGATAACATTCCAAGAACTCTCAAGCAACTAAGCTTGGGGATGCCCCGTTAGGCATCCCACCTTTCTTCATCAACACCTATCGGTTAGCCTAAGTTTTTACTTGTTCACATGATATGTGCTATTCTTGGAGTGTCCTTTTATTTTTGTTTTGTTTGCTGTTTGAATAAAATTATCAAGATCTGAAATCTTGAATGAGAGAGAGTCCTCACATAGCTACTTAATTGTTTGACTACTCATTGATCTTCACTTATATCTTTTGGAGTAGTTTGTCATTTACTCTCGTTCTTCACTTATATCCTAAGAGTAAATTGTTAAATGAATTGAATATCATAAATTTGAAATTATATGTGCTTCATATGCTTGTCTCATGCCTAGTAGTAGTTTCACATTGCGTTTATAAAGTAAAATCTATTGAAGTTTGACAATCACAATATTGGTCATACAAGCAATTCATGAATGATTAGTATATGGAAGAGAAATTTCACATACAAATATATTATCTTGGACATCTTTTATGATTGTGAATACCCATTAATTATTTTCAAGCTTGAGCAAATTAGTTGAAGTTGGACATGGAAGACAACGTAATGAGTTATGTTTGGGTATATTTGCATAGAAGTTATATTGTTATGGATCCTCTAACATGTCGTGCTTGTTTAGAATCTTTTGCTAGCCTAAATTTCTGTACTAAGCGGGAATACTGCTTGTGCATCCAAAATCCTTGAGCCAAGTTTCTTCCATGAGTGTCCACCATACCTACCTATATACGGTATTACCCTGCCGGTTCAAGTAAATTTGCACGTGCCATCTCTAAAACCTTCAAATAAAAATCTGTTTTGTGTGCCCGTATCGCTCATGGAGCGACGGGGCGGTCAGTATCTTCCATGTTAAGCGGGTTATTCTCATGACGGGTGTTTATTTACTTGTTCTTGCACGAGAGAGGATAGTAAAAGGGATGCCCAGTCCCGTCAATCAAAAAGAAAATAAATAATAAAACAAGCCCCCCCCCCTAGAAAGTTGAAAGTTTGGAGGGCACCCGTGAATTCGGCTAGCCATGGCTTGTGTTTGAATGGTTGAGGGGGAGTTAAACTTTTCATTTCTGCATGGGAACCGGCCATAATGTGTTTAGCATGGAAGATATTGAATACCTTAGTCGTGACGTTGACAGGAAAGGCATACCACTCAAAATGTATTCATCTCTGTTTTAAGCTATGCGCTCTGGCACCTCTGCAAATCCCTACTTCCCTCTGCGAAGGGACATTCTATTTAATTTTATGCTATTTACTTTCATGTTATTTAATTTTTATTGAGCCAACTTCTTATTCCAACCTATTCTCTAGTTGGCAAGCATCATGTGGTGGGGATAGATCCAGATACATATATCCATTCAAATATATTTGATCATGAATTATTATTGTTGACAATTATCTCTATGATAAATAAGTTGGGAGGCGAAACTTTAAGCCCCTATCTTTCTCTGTGTTCGATGGATGCTATTTTTTCTAAAAATATGCTTTGAGTACTAGCAATCATAGAAGACTACATGAAAATTGAGTATGTGGAGCTCTTACTTAAACTTTGTTGAAGATAAGTTGAATTGCAATTGTTTGGTGACTAAGAACATAGGTTGTTAAGTTTCAAGAGAATGCATTGTTTGAACCATAACATGTGAATTGGTTGCTACTTTATCATGATGAGTTTTATGAGAAAGAGTTGCTATTATGATGCTAGGAAAAGTGATTGAAATTATCATTGATCAAACTTATGCACTATGCTAGCATTCACACTTCATAAATTATTTCTTTTATCATTTACCTACTCGAGGACGAGCAGGAATTAAGCTTGGGGATGCTGATACATCTCCATCGTATCTACAATTTATGAAGTATTCATGCCATGTTTACAACAATTTTATATGGTTTTGGTATGATTTGAATGGAACTAACCCGGACTGACGCTGTTTTCAGCAGAACTACCGTGGTGTTGTTTTTTGTGTAGAAATAAAAGTTCTCGGAATTGGCTGAAACTTTTTGGTGATTTTTTGGAACATAAGAGACCCCCGAAGCTTCGTGGAAGGACCAGAAGTGTCACGAGGAAGCGACAAGCCTGCTAGGCGCGCCCTGGGGGGTAGGGAGGGCCTAGCGAGCTTGTCACTCCCTTGTGGCCCCCCTTGACGTGAAACCAACGCCAAAAAATCCTATAAATACCAAAAACCCCAGAAAGAAACCTAGAACTTACATGCCGCCGCCGCAAGCCTCTGTACTGAAGCGACCTCATCCGGAGCCCTGTTCCGGCACTCTGCCGGAGGGGGGAATCATCACTGGAGGCCATCTTCATCATCCCGGCGGTCTCCATGACGAGGAGGGAGTAGTTCACCCTCGGGGTTGAGGGTGTGTACCAGTAGCTATGTGTTTGATATCTCTCTCTCGTGTTCTTTATTTGGCACGATCTTGATGTACCACGAGCTTTTTTAATATAGTTGGATCATATGGTGTTTCTTCCCTCTCTATCTTCTTGTGATGAATTGAGTGTTTCCCTTTGAGGTTTCGTTATTGTCGGATTGAATACTTTGGATTTGAGAACACTTGATGTATGTATTGCATGTGGATACCCGTGGTGACAATGGGGTATTCTATTGAGTCACTTGATGTATGTTTTGGTGATCAACTCGCGGATTCCCGTGACCTTGGCGTGATCTAGGCATAGGGGTTGGTTGCACGTTTTGATCTTGTTTTCTCCGATAGAAACTTTGGGGTACTCTTTGAAGTTCTTTGTGTGGATTGAATATTATGAATCTGAAGTTGTTTTGATGCATATCGAATAATCAACTCATGGATACTTGTGGTGACATTGGAGTATCTAGGTGACATTAGAGTTGGTTGATGCGTATCATATGGTGTTATTTTAGTACGAACTCTAGGGCTGTTTGTGACACTTATAGGGATGGCTCAATAGATTGATCGGAAAGGATAACTTTGAGGTGGTTTCGTACCCTACAACAATTTCATCTTATGTTCTCTGCTAATAGGAACTTTGGAGTGATTGTTTGTCGCATGTTGAGGGATTGTTATACGACTCAACTATGTGCTTGAGAGATTGCACTAGTGAAAGTATGAACCCTAGGCCTTGTTTTCAAGCATTGCAATACCGTTTGTGCTCACTTTTGTTACTTGCTACCTTGCTATTTTTTACTGTTTGGATTACAAAAACCTATATCTAGTATCCATACTACACTTGTATCACCATCTCTTCGCCGAACTAGTGCACCTATACAATCTACCATTGTATTGGGTGTGTTGGGGACACAAGAGATTTCTTGTATTTGAATGCAGGGTTGTTTGAGAGAGACCATATTCATCCTACGCCTCTCACGGATTGATAAACCTTAGGTCATCCACTTGAGGGAAATTTGCTGCTGTCCTATAAAACTCTGCACTTGGAGGACCAACATCGTCTGCAAGAATAAAGTTGCGTAGTAGACATCAAGCTCTTTTCTGGCGCCGTTGCCGGGGAGGTGAGTGCTTGAGGGTATATCTTTAGATCTTGCAATTGAATCTTTTAGTTTCTTGTTTTATCACTAGTTTGGTTTATAAAAATAAAACTACAAAAAAATGGAATTGAGATTGCCTCACATGCTTTATCGTTATGATGTCTTTCATGAAAATAAGGATTCTGATAATTGTGCTCAATTGTTAGAGGAAGAATTCAATAAAATGTTTAATGTGAGCCCTTTGAATGATGAGCATGATTTCAATGTTGTTAGTATGCTTTCTATGAATATCCATGATACTAATGATATGCAAAGCCATAAGCTTGGGGATGCTATGTTTGATGGAGATGATATTTTTAGTCCCCCAAGTTTTGATGAGCAAATTTATTATGATGAAAGCATGCCTCCTATTTATGATGATTATATTGATGAAAGTGGGTTTGGAAGAGTGTCAACTCCAGGTACTAATGATCCCACTATTTTGGAGGGTGTTTGAATCTTATTGTAATAATTATGAAAGTGGATTTGGAGAGGTCATGACTTTATTTAATGTTGATTCCACTACTTTGGAAGAGGTTTCAATTGACTATGATAACAAATTTGCTATCTATGATGATTATTGTGATGACATGTATGCTCTAAAGAATAATGATAACTATGAAACTCGTCAACATGATTTTTATTTTAAATTGGATTATGCCAATCAAGTATCTCATGATAGTTATTTTGTTGAATTTACTCCCACTGTTATTAACGAGAATAGATTTGCTTATGTGGAGAGTAATAAAAATCATATGCCTGTAGGTCATGAAAGGAATGCTTTATGTGATAGTTATATTGTTGAATTCATTCATGATGCTACTGAAAATTATTATGAGAGAGGATCATATGCTTGTAGGTGTTGCAATAATATCAAGTTTCCTCTCTATGTGTTGAAAGTTTTGAAGTTATACTTGTTTTGCCTTCCTATGCTTGTTGATTCTTGCTCCCATAAATTATTTGCTCACAAAATCCCTATGCATAGGAAGTGGGTTAGGCTTAAATGTGCTAGTCATATGCTTCATGATGCTCCCATTGCGTTTCAATTCTTCACTTTTTATGTGAGTATCATTAAAATCATCATGACTAGCTAAAAGGCATTAAAGAAAAGCGCTTATTGGGAGACAACCCAATATTTATACCTACTATTTTTGTGTGTCCACATGATTAAGCTACTGTAGTAGTCATGTTTTATATGTTTTCTTTCAATAATGTGCCAAGTAAGACCTTTGGGATAGTGTGGATACTTGTTGATTTGATTCTGTGCAAAAACAAAAACTTTTGTGTCTAGTGCTGGAATTTCTATTCTATACTGTAGCGTGAGAAAATTCTGAAATTTTACATCGTATTGGGTTACAAATTGTTTAAGTTGTCCTAATTTTTCATAATATTTGGATTAAAGAAGTATGGTTTTTAAATCGCTCACTACATGCTGTTCTGTTTTTGACAGATTCTGTTTTCGGTGCATAGTTTGCTTGTTTTAGTGTTTCCATAGCTTATATTGAGTAATATAAATTGTGGAAATGATGGAATACAGTAGGCATTATGTGAGAACAATTATGAATCTTGTCTTGACAGTACCTAAGTGGATGATTTATTTTTATCATATTAACCTATCTCACAAGTTCCGTTAAGTTTTGTGTGATTGAAGTTTTCAAGTTTTGGGTGAGATATCGATATTAGGAGAATAAGGAGTGGTAAGACCCTAATCTTGGGGATGACCAAGGCACCTCAAGGTAATATTCAAGGAAGACTCAAGCGTCTAAGGTTGGGGATGCCCCGGAAGGCATCCCCTCTTTCGTCTTCAACACTATCGGTAACCTCACTTGGAGCTATATTTTTATTCGTCACATGATATGTGTTTTGCTTGGAGCGCCATTTTATTTTGTTGAGATTTGCTTGCTGTTATCAATAATCATGTTTTGTATCTTTTAGTTCAATAAAATTCCAATTATAGCTTTTACCATGCTCAGTTTGCAAGTTTATGTGTTGCTGTTTGAAAACAGAAAGTTTTCTGTTATGTCCTGAATTTTTGTGAATTGTCAGAATATGATAAAAATCTGAAATTTTTACACAGTAAGAATGCATGAGTTCTCTGTCACTTGGTAATGTTTCAAATTTTTTGGAGTTAGGGAAGTATGAATTCTTATTCGCCCTTTACAGACTGTTCTGTTTTGGCAGATTGCTGTTATAGTTGCATTGTCCTCGGTAGAGCACATTAGCGAGCTTGGGGATGGGCTGGAGGCGACGAATCGACAGTGGTGTCCTCGGCTACAGATGGTGAAGAAGGCGACGATGGCGACAATTCAGGGCGTCCAGTATTGCGATCTCCATCGTAGAGTTTCACGGTGTCGAGGCGAAGCTAAAGGACACGATGGTGAGGCGAGGAGAGCACGGTGGCTACGGTGGTTCACGTCGGCACAACCATGGCGTTCTCGGTCATGGGTGGAGAGCAAGCAAGAGGAGGGAAAAGTGATGGATAGTAGATAGGTTCGACCAAGTGGTATCATGCACGTCTCTTGGCGTAGAGTTAGGGATGAAGGAGGCCTCGACAATGCGAAGCTAGAGCTACCGCTCTCGGACGCATCCTCCTCTGCCACTAGGGCGAGGTTGAAGATGGGGTTGCCCCTAGGTGGGGTAGGCTGCATAGTGCTGGGCTACTAGGTAAGTTTTCCACTCTCTCTCTCTCTCTCTCTCTTATATTTCGGTTTTTCCTTTTTGTTTGAATCTATTTTGATTTGATTTTAGATCAAAACATTTGTAAAACCTTCTAAAAAATTATGTGTGAATTTAATGCATATTTACAAAACCACGAACATTTTTGCCGATGCCTATGGGAGTACCTGGGCCGGCCCACGCGCGTTGCCCCAGCGCCGATGCCTATGTGGTTTAGTCCCACCTCGCCACGTGAGGGGCTTGCCGACCGTTTTAAATAGTCGCGCCGTCCATATGCGGTAAGCTACTTCTATTGTAGTAGGGCCATCAATGTTCGTTTTGTGAAGGAGATGAACTGATTTTTGATGACATATCATCCCCTTCACAGAGTGTGCATTGATGGCCCTACTATAATAAAAATATTATTTTAAATTTCGCATAATTTTTATAATTTATAGGATCAAACTAGAGCACACTATTCTTTTACATTTTCCAAGTGCAAGATTGACCCCATTTTTAAAAAAAGAACCAAAGAAGAATTAAAAAAGTCTCAAAATTTGAAATCCTTTTGGATGGAGCCCTTTTATGTGCACTGAATGTTACCATAGGAATTATGAATTTTTTGTAATAAAAACTAGTGTAAAATGCATGCGCGGTCCTAATTCTTTCACGAAAGTGTCGATTGGGTCCTAATTCTTTCAAAATGCATATCTGAGTCCCAAATATTTTTAAGTTGTTCATTTGAGGTCCAATTCCCGCCTGACCCCCGCTGACTAGCTTGCGCGGCACTTTGACCAGTGCCCAGGCGGGATAACGAGTGGTCATGCATATTTGCAGAACAATCCTCGAACCCTAATTCCTTTTCATTCGCGGTCCGTTCCTCTTCCCCACCCCTCTCTGGCGAAACAGGGGCGATCGACGATGGAGGCGCTGCTCCAGTGAGAAGGAGAGGTCATTGCTAGCTGTTGTCTGGCGGCGGCACCGCTAGGATGGCGCCTGTCGGTACTAAAACCGGCAGACCTCGGGGTAGGGGGTCCCGAGCTGTGGATCTCGGATCTATGGGTAACAGGAGACAAAGGGGACAGTCTTTACCCAGGTTCGGGCCCTCTCGAAGAGGTAATACCCTACGTCCTGCTTTGATTATATTGATGATGATGTATCGAGTACAGAGTCGATCTACCTCGAGATCGTAAGTTTGTGTTCTAACCCTAAGGCTAGGTGGTTGTCAATGTGATCTCCCTGTCTACGGATTAAACCCTCAGCTTATAGACGCCGGGGGGTATGTAGGGTTACACATGGTTGGTTGTCCATCTAGGGATACATACGCCGGCGGCTGATGCTATCCTTGGAGAACACGTCAAGTCTTCGGCAGAGTCCATCTTTATCACGCCAAAGTACGAGGCTTTTGGAGTCCTTCCTTACAAGAATGGTGGGCCGCAGGCCTGGCCCATGGATTGTGGGCCAACTAGGTTGGTACCCCCTAGTTCAGGACACCGTCAGTAGCCCCTGAACTGGTCTTCGACGCCGAGGACGATGACCTTCGTCAGATAAATGACTTCGGCCTTGGAGTCTTCGGCTTGACAGACAAGTTCTCATCAACAGTCTGAGTTTGGCTCCCGAGGTAACTCCACCTTCTCAACCCCATGGGGACAAGATTACTATCACCCGAGGCCCCTTACACTTCGGCCTCGGGCCTGCCATGCCTTATTAAAATAACCTTTCCTTGATAGCCACGGTGACAGCCCGAGACCGACGCGCCAGATGCCTTCCATGTTTTTCGTGTTAGCCACGTTAATTATTTGTTTGTTGCATTCATCATCACATCATCCGCATTGCATCGGCACTCCGTTGTCATCATTTTTCAAAAACTTGCATACGTTCGTAGTTGCCGCTTCTCCTCGTTGCCGTCGTTGTTCGTTCCGAGACCAACCACACTTGCAGCTTGGATCTTCGTTTTCTCTCTTGCCTAAGCCGGAGTCTCTTTGCAAAGTGCACAGACCCCCCTCGCGTGCTCGTCCGAAACTCCGCCCCCGACCCGAACCGGGCAGTCGTGACTGATGGGTCTGGATCAATCCCGAAATACCCCAAACATCTTCGGTTTCTTCATTGGACTATCCTAGCCTAATTATCTAGACCGTCCGATCTAAATCGGAGGGTCCAAATAGAGCTCTCCCATCTACCACCGCTATATATAGCAGTGCAACCCTAGCCCTAGCCTGTCCAATCCATGCCATCAGCTGCCGCCGCACACCTCTCCCTCATGATCCATCTGCACCAACCAGCAGCCCCGACCGCCTCCCTTGATTTCCGCCGCCACCCAACCAGCGCTTCCCCCTGTTCCTCCTCGATCCCCACCTCCCGCAGCCATCTCCCTCCTCGATTTTATCCTCGAGCCAATCCCCTTGCCCCCCACCTCGCTCGATCCAGCAACCGCGCCTGGAGCCCGAGCCCCTACAGACTCCCATGAGCACCTGCCCACGCCCAAGGCCTCCCGAGAAGCTCCTTTGCCCGAGCTCCTCTTCAACCCCGACGCCACCGGCGGCCAGCTGTAGCACCGCCGACAGCAGCCTCTCTGGAGCTATACCTCGCAGCCGTTGCACCGGCCGAAGACCCGCTGGAGCACCAGGTCCCCTCGCGCCTCCATGCCTGAGCTCGACCTCCTTTTTATTTTCCCTTCCCGGTTCTCCTCGCCTCTGATTTTTCCTCACTCTTGGCCTCGCAGGGACCTCCATGGGTGCCCCGATTGGAGCTCCACCCTGCAACACCTCGTCGTCGCCGCCTCCCGATGCAGCCGCTCCCTCGAGCTCCTCCGCCTGCCGGACCTCCCTAGCTGGACGGAGCCCCAAGACCGCCTCCGCCGCCTGCAACTCCCGTTCCTCGCTAAGCCAGCGTGGCACCGTCCCCTGCGTCATGCTCGTGCGCTTGCACGAGCGAGACGAGCACCAGCCGCCAGTGCCGCTTGGGCCGAGGCCCATGGTGAGCGCCCAGCCACCCTTCCCCTATCATGTGCCCATGTGCGCAATGTTGATATCCGTCGCCCATGCCACTGTTCCAGTTTTGGCCCGATCTGTTTTTCTTCCCTGTTGCGATTTTAGCAATTATCTAGATTTTGCAGATTTACAGAAAAACCCTCAAGTTCATGCATTTAATAACTAATTAACCTTGCATCGGATTAAAATGATCTATATATGTAAATTGCTTAGAATTTTTTTTAGTTTCATAATATCCAACTTTCATCCACGATAAAAATGTTTTAAATTGATGTTTGCATTAATTTGCATAAATGACATGCTAAAATGGTTTATTTCATATCTAAATAACCCTAGCTCCAATTTAAATAAACTTTATATGTAAATTGGGTGAAAAAATGTGTATATTAACATGGTGCACTTACTTTTGCTATTTAACAATATTAAAATTGTGTTTAGGGCAGAACAGTACCAAATTTGAAAATTACATATGGGGATTTTCCGGAATTGTTCTTGGTTGTTTCCGGCCTCATTTAAATTGCCTAGATAGGTAGTTTAATTATGCTTCACCTCTTGCCATGTTTAACAACATTTAACCTTGTCATGTGCTTAAACGGGAGTGAACTAAATAATTCAAACGTGGAGTTTCGTCAATATGCAACTCGTTGCATATTGATCTTCACTTAATGTGTAGTATTCGTTTGTTGCATCTTGCCATGACATGCCTCTTTAACCGGACATGCATCATACTTGGTTGTGCATAATGCTATGTTTATGCTTGCGTGTTTACCATGTTGTTTGTTTCTTTCCGGTTGTGCTTCTTCTCAATAGACCGGTTACGTTGCGAAGTGTGAGGATTCGTTCGACTACGCTTGTTCGTCTACTTCGTGGATTCGGTCTTCTTCCTAGCGGGATTTCAAGCAAGATGATCATGACCTTGGATATCTCTACTATCTTTGCTTGCTAGTTGTCTCGTTGCTATCGCTATGTCACGCTTCCTACCACATATATGTCAGCCTCTCATATGCCATGATATAGCCTCTAACCACCCTACCCAGCAAACCGTTGTTTGGCTATGTTACTGCTTTGCTCAGCCCCTTTCTTATAGCGTTGCTAGTTGCAGGTGCAGTTGCAGGTTGTTCCATGTTGGGACATGGATATCAGGGGATATCACAATATCTCTTATTTAATTAATGCATCTATATACTTGGTTGTGTGTGGAAGGCTCGACCTTTTGCCTAGTGTTTTGTTCCACTCATGCCGCCCTAGTTTCCGTAATACTGGTGTTATGTTCCTTGATGAGTGCTTCTAACACATGTGGGGCATATGGAAACCCCCCTGATCACTTGTTTTAGGATAAGACTTCTCCAGCAAGGCCCAACATTGGTTTTAACATTTGCCAACATGAACCTAATAATTAATGCATAGAGGGTCGCCACCTCGGGGACTCTTTTAATTCCAACATAACTCGGGCCAACGGCAAAACACAACCGTTGGTCCACCTACCTAGCAGTCGGCGGAGCCGCCTTGGGGCAATTTGAGGTATTTGGCTACCGTCCACTATGCATAGACGGATGATGCCCGTAGATAGAGAGCGCGCGGCTCTAGACACGGATCTGGCTCACCGGGAGGTCTTGCTACTTTAGTTTTGCCTGTTACGAGTGGCTTGTCCACCGGGATTCCTTATCGTAAGCATCGTCTTATCGTGGTGTGAGGATGTTCCATCGGATGCGCGTGGTAATTTATAATGGACTACTTGGAGCACCCCTGCAGGGTTAAATCTTACGCGAAGCCGTGCCCGCGGTTATGTGGTGACTTGGAAATTTATAACCTCCGGTTGTAGAGAACTTGACACTAAATTTCAATTAAAATACACCAACCGCGTGCGTAACCGTGATCGTCTCTTCTTGTGAGGTTTGAACCAAGAAGTGAACACGGTGGGGTTATGTTTGACTCATAAGCAGGTGTTCAGGATCACTTCTTGATCATTATTAGTTTGCGACCGTTATGCGTAGTTACTCTTCTTATTCTTGTATTTGTAAGTTAGCCACCATATGATGCTTAGTGCTTGCTGCAACCTCACCACTTAACCATTCCATACCCATTAAGCTTTGCTAGTCTTGATACCCCTGGTAATGGGATTGCTAAGTCCTCGTGGCTCACAGTTTACTACAACAACAGGTGCAAGTACAGGTAAAGCGATGATTTGAAGTGAGCGCGATGCATGTTTGCTTTTGGAGTTCTTCTTCTGCTTCTTCTTCTTCATCGATCATAGGATGGGTTCCCGGTTGGCAGCCTGGGACTAGCAGGGTGGATGTCATTCTTCTTTTTCATTTGATTTCATCCGTAGTCGGATCCTGCTCTTCTGTATGATGATTGCTATGTATTGATGTATTCATGCTGTAGCTTGTGGCGAGTGTAAGCCTTTATCTGGTATTCTCATCTATTCAGTACGTGGTATGTTGTAATGATATCCACCTTGCGAAGCGTCTCCGATATGCGCTTCTATCCTTAGTGGGATTTTTGAGTCCCTTGAGGATAGGACCGCATATTGAGCATGACAAGTTGGTATCAGAGCCTCTACCGACCGTAGGAGCCCCCTTGATTGATTGAACCATTGGCGAGTATAGAAGAAAAAAACTATTTTTAGTCTAGCTATATATCGGAGAGTAGGAATTCTTTTTACTCCTTATCCCCTTTGTCGCTCTGGTGAGGAATTGTGACGTAGGTGTTTTGATTCTACTACTCTTCTCACTCAATTTTTTTTTAGGATCACACGGGTATTTTCGGAATCATTGCGATATCGGTGTGACAGAATTCTGTTCTTGGTGCCTCTTGACCGTATGGATTGGACCCGGGGAGTTGAGCTCCAAGGGGTTCTTGTCACATTCGCTATCGTTTCAGTTCCTAAATACCAGAGGACGCCGACATCGAAATGCTTCTATACTTTTTGTGGTGCTAAATAGTGCCGTGACTTTTCCCCAGTACTGGAGGAGATAGCTCGGATGATCCATCGTGACTAGTATTGTTGTGTTTTCGAAGGTCTGAGGTAGACGAATTTGCGAAGTTTCTCGGTTGTGTGTTAAGGGTTGCGGATGCAGTTGCAGCTGATTAGGTTGTTGTTTGATATGAGTTGGTTCCTGGACCCGCAACCTGATCGCATAACCAAGAAGTTTCGGGAGTTCTTATGTGGGAATTCAAGTAGTTACCTAGGATATATTTCCGACAGATGCATGATATGAGATTGGGGTTTGACGTCTAGTGGTCCGCCTGTACACGGTCGTTTTTACAGTGGTCTCGTGGTGTCTTAAAGAGCCCTTGTAGCTTTGCTACGGCTCGGGGATGCTTCGTATGTCAAGGGCAGCAATGTACTTGATGGTCGCTGTACGATCGAGCCCGTGTGGGCCCCACCACAAAAAATTCGGACGAAATCTCTATCATATGTTTGTTCAGGCTTATTCTGCAAGCCAAACCCTTGTTTTGTTTTCGTTGAGGTATTCGAGTTGCTTCGAAGTCAAGTGTGGATTCCATACCTTTCCTGAGCGGTGTTCTCGTATTTCTATGGGAGTGCTAATCCTTCTTGATCATCAAGATTGTCATGGAAAATTATTCTCAACCGGTGTGCTTCTCTTCAAGTTAATTCAATCCTTTCAACATTGCACGATCAATTCTCAGTTTTCTCAACGGTGTTCGTTTCACCCGTCACAAGTTGTTTTTCTTTTCCCACCCTCCCACCTTTTTTTTTCTTTGCGGAGTAAAATTCTCAAATCAAGTATCCATTTTATTCATGAGAAGTCTCTCAATTCTTTTCCTTCAATGTTCTTAGCCGGTGATTTCTCGTGAAGATGCTCAGGACCTACATGTTCATCATTCTTCGCTCTCGTTTTCTTTTCCGGTGGATTCCATGCAAGCTTTCGGTGTTGATCATATCCCTTTCCTCATTTTAAATGCTTTCCCATGTTGGAAATTCTTATTCAAGACTCTCTTGTTTATTCACCTCTCTATTCTTTTCCGGTGCGAAGAAATTATCTCAGAAGATTCATGTTTCCATTCAAGATCCATTCGAGCTATTTCGAGGTTGTCATTTCATTCAAGCCATTCAAATCAACCGGTGCAATCTCTGTTTCTGAGCATTTGTTCCAACGGTGTTTCTTTTGAGTGGGCCCTAACCCACAGGTCTTTTCCCAGGATCTTACCTGACTCTTCTAATTTTCCCGGAGTTATTCTCAAATTATTTCAAAGTTTGACGTAAGAATGGATTCCATCAGTCAATTGCCTTCCCCAAGATCACTTTCAAATTCTTTTCATCTTTGCCTCAACCTTTGTATTCTTCATTATTCCGGAGTATCTCACAAAATCTTCATGGTGGTTCTCGTCGTCATTCTCAGCTTTGAAGACCGAAGGAGAGTTTTCCTCCAAATCTTGTCCATTCTCTCAAAGATTCGTAGTTCAAGCTTGATGCTATCCTCTCAAATTATTCCAATCGTGAGAAATTCTTTTCATACCCATCCGAAGCATTTCAGGAGTTGTTTTCGTTTTGATTCTCTGAAGGCCATCATTCCACAAGAATTCTTCATTCTCAACGTTCTTCTCTCGTTCTCAAATTCTTTCGGTGCTTCATTCAAGTATTCTCTAGTCAGCTCGTGATTGCCTCGTTCTCTTGTAATTAATTTCCCTCAAGTATCCTCGTTCGTTTTCTAATTCTTCCCGGCGATTCGTTCTCTTTTCTTTGTTCGTTTTCAATTCTTATGGTGGTTCGTTCAACATTCCTCTTCCTTTGTTATAATATCAATTCATTCATTCTTTCCAAAATCTTACCGGTGGTTCGTTGAAGACTTCTCTAAGATTGCTATCTCTCTCTTCAATATTTTCAAGAAGAATAAGTGGCATGCCAAATCCGTTACTTGTCATCACTTTAAGTTGATGAAGGATAAGCATACCATAATTCTTATTCTTGTTTCATCCAAGTGATTAATTCCTTCTTCCAGAGTTTTGTTCATGATGAATGAAGTCTCGGTTCAATTTGCTTCATCTTTTCTTTCCGGAGTTCCAAGTTTTCTCGGTTATCTCTTCACGAAGATCCATCTAAATCATCACAAGGTTTCATCTTGTTCTTTCAACTTTCCTTTCATTTCGATCATCTTGTTATCTATCCGTAGTCCTTCGAGAGTTTCTTTATGGTGGTTCGTCAAGATTCCTTTCATTAACGAAGTGTTCGTCAAGATTCTTTTTGGAGGAGCTCAAGCGTTCTTTATCGTGCATTCCAAAGTGCAATTCTTTCTACCTTATCTTTTAAGGTGGTGTTATGTCATTCTTGATAAATTCCCTTTGTGGTACATAATCCACGAGTTGTGAGGAACGAGATATTTAAAACCCCCCTTTTTTTCTCTTCGTTCAGGAATGAGTTATCTTGGTATAGATTTCACCTAAAGCTTTTCCAAAGGATTGTTGCTATTTGTGGTGATTATCCATGACCCAAGTTTTCTATGTATCCTCTCGGTGAAAGAAGTTTTCATCCCTTCATTAACCTCAAGCAAGCAAATTCTTTTCGTTAGTAGCCGGTTCTCACCTCATAATTTTGAGATGTTTTCCATAAGCCCACAACAAGCTTATTCTTTTCATTGTTGATTTTTCAACAACTCCGTTCAATCCTTCTTTGTAAGGATGCTTTTCAAATTCATTTATGGTAGAGGTTGTCATTCTCTTCTCCGTTCTGTTCATTCAATTCTTTCAATTATTCCGGAGGCATTGTGAGGTTGCTCCCTTCGAACCATCATCTCGTTTTGTCAAGATCATGCTCTTTTCCTTGCTTATCCATTTAACCGGAGTGTTGTGTCCCCTTTTCAAGTTCTTTTCATCATATCAAGTCTTGCCTCTCTCTTCTACGAAGTGCTTCAACTTTGTTCATCTCCGTGGTATTCTTTCTTTCAAGTTGTTCAACACCTCCGAGGTTTGTTGGTTTCACTCGTTTGTCCAAGAAGCAACTTAGTTTACCTCTTCTACTTTCTCTTCCTCTTCTCATTCTAAGATCTCGGGACGAGATCTCTTGTAAGTGGGGAAGTGTTGTGACTGCCCGAGACCGACGCGCCAGATGCCTTCCATGTTTTTCCAGTTAGCCGCATTAATTATTTGTTTGTTGCATTCATCATCGCATCATTCGCATTGCATCGGCACTCCGTTGTCATCATTTTTCAAAAACTTGCATACGTTCGTAGTTGCCACTTCTCCTCGTTGCCGTCGTTGTTCGTTCCGAGACCAACCACACTTGCAGCTTGGATCTTCGTTTTCTCTCTTCCCTAAGCCGGAGTCTCTTTGCAAAGTGCATAGACCCCCCTCGCGTGCTCGTCCGAAACTCCGCCCCCGACCCGAACCAGGCAGTCGTGACCGATGGGTCCGGATCAATCCCGAAATACCCCAAACATCTTCGGTTTCTTCATTGGACTATCCTAGCCTAATTATCTAGACCGTCCGATCTAAATCGGAGGGTCCAAATAGAGCTCTCCCATCTACCACCGCTATATATAGTAGTGCAACCCTAGCCCTAGCCTGTCCAATCCATCCCATCAGCCACCACCGCACTCCTCTCCCTTGGGATCCATCTGCACCAACCAGCAGCCCCGACCGCCTCCCTTGATTTCCGCTGCCACCCAACCATCGCTTCCCCCTCTTCCTCCTCGATCCCCACCTCCCGCAGCCATCTCCCTCCTCGATTTCATCCTCGAGCCAATCCCCACGCCCCCACCTCGCTTGATCCAGCAACCGCGCCTGGAGCCCGAGCCCCTACAGACTCCCGTGAGCACCTGCCCGCGCCCAAGGCCTCCCGAGAAGCTCCTCTGCCCGAGCTCCTCCTCAACCCTGACGCCACCGGCGGCCAGCTGCAGCACTCCCGGCAGCAGCCTTTCTGGACCTGTACCTTGTAGCCGTTGCACCAGCCGAAGACCCGCTGGAGCACCAGGTCCCCTCGCGCTTCCATGCCTGAGCTCGACCTCCTTTTTATTTTCCCTTCCCGGTTCTCCTCTCCTCTGATTTTCCCTCGCTCTCTCTTGGCCTCGCAGGGACCTCCATGGGTGCCCCGATTGGAGCTCCACCCTACAGCACCTCATCGTCGCCGCCTCCCGATGCAGCCGCTCCCTCGAGCTCCTCCGCCTGCCGGACCTCCCCAGCTGGCCGGAGCCCCAAGACCGCCTCCGCCGCCTGCACCTCCCGTTCCTCGCTAAGCCAGCGCGGCACTATCCTCCGCGTCATGCCCGTGCGCTTGCGCGAGCGAGACAAGCACCAACCGCCAGCGCCGCTTGGGCCAAGGCCCATGGTGAGCGCCCAGCCACCCTTCCCCTATCATGTGCCCATGTGCGCAATGTTGATATCCGTCGCCCATGCCACTGTTCCAGTTTCGGCCTGATCTGTTTTTCTTCCCTGTTGCGATTTTAGCAATTATCTAGATTTTGCAGATTTACAGAAAAACCCTCAAGTTCATGCATTTAATAACTAATTAACCATGCATCGGATTAAAATGATCTATATATGTAAATTGCTTAGAATTTTGTTTAGTTTAATAATATCCAACTTTCATCCTTGATAAAAATTGTTTAAAATTGCTGTTTGCATTAATTTGCATAAATGACATGATAAAATGGTTTATTTCATATCTAAATAACCGTAGCTCTAATTTAAATAAACTTTATATGTAAATTGGGTGGAAAAATGTGTATATTAACATGGTGCACTTACTTTTGCTGTTTAACAACATTAAAATTGTGTTTAGGGCAGAACAGTACCAAATTCAAAAATTACATATGGGGATTTTCCGGAATTGTTCTTGGTTGTTTCCGGCCTCATTTAAATTGCCTAGATAGGTAGTTTAATTATGCTTCACCTCTTGCCATGTTTAACAACATTTAACCTTGTCATGTGCTTAAACGGGAGTGAACTAAATAATTCAAACATGGAGTTTCGTCAATATGCAACTCGTTGCATATTGATCTTCACTTAATGTGTAGTATTCGTTTGTTGCATCTTGCCATGACATGCCTCTTTAACCGGACATGCATCATACTTGGTTGTGCATAATGCTATGTTTATGCTTGCGTGTTTACCATGTTGTTTGCTTCTTTCCGGTTGTGCTTCTTCTCGATAGACCGGTTACGTTGCGAAGTGTGAGGATTCGTTCGACTACGCTTGTTCGTCTACTTCATGGATTCGATCTTCTTCCTAGCGGGATTTCAGGCAAGATGATCATGACCTTGGATATCTCTACTATCTTTGCTTGCTAGTTGTCTCGTTGCTATCGCTATGTCATGCTTCCTACCACATATATGTCAGCCTCTCATATGCCATGATACAGCCTCTAACCACCCTACCCAGCAAACCGTTGTTTGGCTATGTTACTGCTTTGCTCAGCCCCTTTCTTATAGCGTTGCTAGTTGCAGGTGCAGTTGCAGGTTGTTCCATGTTAGGACATGGATATCAGGGGATATCACAATATCTCTTATTTAATTAATGCATCTATATACTTGGTTGTGTGTGGAAGGCTCGGCCTTTTGCCTAGTGTTTTGTTCCACTCATGCCGCCCTAGTTTCCGTAATACCGGTGTTATGTTCCTTGATGAGCGCTTCTAACACATGTGGGGCATATGGGAACCCCCCTGATCACTTGTTTTAGGATAAGACTTCTCCAGCAAGGCCCAACATTGGTTTTAACATTTGCTAACATGAACCTAATAATTAATGCATAGAGGGTCGCCACCTCGGGGACTCTTTTAATTCCAACATAACTCGGGCCAGCGGCAAAACACAACTGTTGGTCCACCTACCTAGCAGTCGGCGGAGCCACCTTGGGGCAACTCAAGGTATTTGGCTACCGTCCACTATGCATAGACGGATGATGCCCGTAGATAGAGAGCGCGCGGCTCTAGACACGGATCTGGCTCACCGGGAGATCTTGTTGGTTTAGTTTTGCCTGTTATGAGTGGCTTGTCCACCAGGATTCCTTATCGTAAGCATCTTGTTATCATGGTGTGAGGATGTTCCATCGGATGCGTGTGGTAATTTATAATGGACTACTTGGAGCACCCCTGCAGGGTTAAATCTTACGCGAAGCCGTGCCAGCGGTTATGTGGCGACTTGGAAATTTATAACCTCCGGTTGTAGAGAACTTGACACTAAATTTCAATTAAAATACACCAACCGCGTGCGTAACCATGATCATCTCTTCTTGTGAGGTTTGAACCAAGAAGTGAACACGGTTCGGTTATGTTTGACTCGTAAGTAGGTGTTCAGGATCACTGCTTGATCATTATTAGTTTGCGACTGTTATGCGTAGTTACTCTTCTTATTATTGTATTCGTAAGTTAGCCACCATATGATGCTTAGTGCTTGCTGCAACCTCACCACTTAACAATTCCATACCCATTAAGCTTTGCTAGTCTTGATACCCCTAGTAATGGGATTGCTGAGTCCTCGTGGCTCACAGTTTACTACAACAACAGGTGCAGGTACAGGTAAAGCGATGATTTGACGTGAGCACGATGCATGTTTGCTTTTGGAGTTCTTCTTCTGCTTCTTCTTCTTCATCGATCATAGGATGGGTTCCCGGTTGGCAGCCTGGGACTAGCAGGGTGGATGTCGTTCTTCTTTTTCGTTTGATTTCATCCGTAGTCGGATCCTGCTCTTCTGTATGATGATTGCTATGTATTGATGTATTCATGCTGTAGCTTGTGGCTAGTGTAAGCCTTTATCTGGTATTCTCATCTATTCAGTACATGGTATGTTGTAATGATATCCACCTTGCGAAGCGTCTCCGATATGCGCTTCTATCCTTAGTGGGATTTTTTAGTCCCTTGATTGATCGAAATAGCTTGAACAGATCTTGAATGGAAACACGAATCTTCTGAGATCGTATCTTCCGCACCGGAAAAGAATAGAGAGAGGTGAATAAACAAGAGAGGCTTGGGTAAGAAATCCCAACATGAGAAGGCCTTTGAACAAAAGAAAAGGATGTGGTGAACACCGAGAGTTTGAATTTAGACCACCGGAGAAGAAAACAAAAATGAAGAATGATGGACTTGTAGCTTCTGGGCATCTTCATGAGAATCACCGGTTAAGAACATTGAAGGGAAAGAATGGAAAGACTTCTCACGAATAAAATGGATACTTGATTTGAGAATTTTGACTCCGCAAATAAAAGGGTGGGAGGGTGGGGAAAATAAAGACAACTTGGGATGGGTGAAACGAACGCCGTTGAGAAAACTGAGAATTGATCTTGCAAATGTTGAAAGGATCGGATTAACATAAGAAAAAGCACACCGGTTGAAAGAATTGTCATGACAATCTCGATCGAACAAAAGGATTAGTATTCTCATAGAAATATGAGAACACCACTTAGGAAAGGTATGGAATTCACACTTGACTTCGAAGCAACTCGAATACCATAACTCAAAACAAAACAAGGGTTTGGCTTGCAGAATAAGCCGGAACAAACATATGATAGAGATTTCATCCGAAATTTTCGTGGTGGGGCCCACACGGGCTCGATCTTACAGTGGGCATCCGTACAAGGTAGTGCATGAGACTACGAAGCATCCCCGAATCATAGCGAAGCTACAAGGATTCTTTAAGACGCAACGAGCACCGCTGTAAAAATGACCGTGAGCAGGCGGACCACTAGACGTCGAACCCCAATCTCATATCATGCATCTGTCGGAAAGATATCCTAGGTAACTACTTGAATTCCCACCTAAGAACTCCCGAAACTTCTTGATTATGCGATCAGGTTGCGGGTCCAGGAACCTACTCAGCAATCAACAACCTAATCAGCTGCAACTGCATCCGCAACCCTTAACACACAACCGAGAAACTTCGCAAATTCGTCTACCTCAGACCTTCGAAAAACACAGCGATACTAGTCACGGTGGATCATCCGAGCTATCTCCTCCAGTAGTGGGGAAAAGTCATGGCACTATTTGCCACCACAAAAAGTATAGAAGCGTTTCGATGTCGGCATCCTCTGGTATTCAGGAACTGGAACGATAGCGAATGTGACAAGAACCCCTTGGAGCTCAACTCCCCGGGTCCAATCCATACGGTCAGGAGGCACCAAGACAGAATTCCCGTCACAACGATATCATAACGATTCCAAAATACCCACGTGATCCTAAAAAAAAATTGAGTGAGAAGAGTAGTAGAATCAAAACACCTACGTCACAATTCCTCACCAGAGCGGCGAAGGGGATAAGGAGTAAATAGAATTCCTACTCTCCGATATATAACTAGACTCAAAATAGTTTTTCTTCTAGACTCGCCAATGGTTCGATCAATCAAGGGGGCTCCTATGGTCGGTCGAGGCTCTGATACCAACTTGACAGCCATGCCATCGGGAAGCGGGCTGCTTTATGGCCAGACACCGAAGCGTCGCCCTTCTTGCTTTATTTAATGGGTACTCCATTCACGATTACGACAAAGCGCATCTAGTTTTTCCTCTTACGCAACTCAACACGAATGTCTTCCGAAAGTCCAGGTTCGAGAACTTAAAGAAACGACGAACGACGTGGGGAAGTTGCTCCGTCACCCGCCTTCAACTGGATCGGCTTGCCACTCAAGGTTATCTGCTGGATTCAGACCTGACTTCCACCTGCCCAGGCTTGATATCCGTGGACGGGCAAGTGCATGCCAACAACCACCCCATCCTCATGGGGAAGAGCGGGTATGTTTCGTGCCCTTTCTCCTCCGTGGCCTGGGATTTCCTATCCACCCCTTTCTTCGGGGCCTGCTCGAGTTCTATGGGATCCAGCTCCACCACCTTACTCCCAACTCTATTCTCCACATCGCGGGATTTGTTGCCCTCTGTGAAATGTATCTCGGATGCGCGGCACACTTTGGGCTGTGGAGGAAGTATTTCTGTGTGATGACCTGCTCCCAAGGAGGGAAACTCCATGAAGTGGGTGCCGCCGAGGTCTGCCGAATAGCCGGGACCGGCTACCCCGCTGGCACCCCTCGAGAGGCTGGCGACATATGGGCATCCGAGTGGTTTTATATGGACGACGTCCCTTTGCTTGACCCAGTTCGGCCTGGGCTCCCAACATTCTCCTCGGATCCACCAAAAAAGCGTTTCAACTAGAGGCCATGGAGTACTGCTCAGAAGGATGACTCCGACGTGGCTCGCCTGGCTGCCCAGGTGAGGTGTTTAACAATCAGAGGCCTCACCACCATAGACGTAATGGCAACAACCATCGACCGAAGAATCCAACCTCTCCGGCAGTGCCAACACCTGATGTGTTTGTATAATGGAACCGACGACGCCATCCAGTCCATCCGGAAGGGTTTCAAGGACCAGGTGGCCTTTGGGACGGCCCTGGCCGGCATATACAAGGGAGAACCTGTGGAGTTCACGAAGCGAAAGTTCGTAGATGGTTTATCCTACTACAACCCCACTGAAATAATAAGCCATACCGAACCTCCTTATCTATCCGAGCAGTTTATTTTACTTCTTTTAAACAGTGGTCCGATATGTTTGAACAGGGATGGAGGCGCTGGGTTGAAACCCTAAGCTGGCCCGTGCCTGAGCCGGGGGTGTACCGTCGAGATGACGACCCCGGCTTCCACGAAGATGAATAATTGTCCACCATATACGAGGAGGGAACTTTCTATCAGGAGAGCCTCTATGGCTCCAGAGTGGCTATCACCCCTGACCACCCAGGGATTCAGCCAACCTCATCGGTAAAGCCTTCTCCTGCTTCTGCTCCAAAGAGAACTTCAGGCTGTGAGGCCCCGAGCACCCTGACGCCTCTTCCTAAGGGTCGGCGCTCGAAATGCCCGCGCCCTGGTCTGAGCTCTCAAGAGGGCCCTCTACCGGCCACACCAGGTGCTTCTCAATGGACAGTTGCTGCGGAACTGGAGCGTGACGCCCCTCCCGTGGACAGGTGCCTTTCCAATAGCGATTTCTTAAGGGATTTAATGTTGACATCCAATGCTCAATCATCTGATCCTTTCGTGTAGGCATCCCACCCGTGCGTCAACAACCGAAGAGGCAATCACTAAGGGTACCTCGGCCCCGAGGTCCGATGGTGGAACCATACCCACCTCGGAAGGTGCCCCAAAGTACCTCAACCGGAAACTTCGGGGACTTGCTCAACTACCACCTCTAAGGTCAAAAGTGCTATGAACCATCGGCGGAGGCGGGCTTCTTTAAGGAACCCAGTATTCTCCAGCGAGGAATTCAATGCCCTTAGTTCGGTGGACGCCTACCTCAGCACCGCTTGCACCGTCTTTGAAAAGGCGGTGGATGTGCTATCAAAAGGTCTACAGGTACGGTACCTTTAAAGGCTTTATTATTTTGGCAATGGGCCGTGCTTCAGTCTGTAGTGGTCCTTTTGTATGGGTTTAATGCCCGTTCGTACTCCTCTTCAAGCTTTACTAATTCTTGATTACGCTGAGGACTTACAAGGACCGACCAAGCTGCCATACATGGCAGTAGCCCCTAAGGCACTTGTCAGATGACACAGTCGATAAGTGGATTCAGAATGGCCAAGCAACCTTTAAGCAAACGCGGAACCTAGTAGCCCCCAAGCCTTGATTTGGGCACGTGTGGCCATATTAAGGGTTGATCTAACATAGTCGTGTCTTTGAATTTGCAGAATTCTCGGGAGAAAAACAAAAGTCTCTCCGAGGTGCTGACCCAGACCAAGATGAAGCTGGGCGCCGCGCAGTCGGAGGTGGAGCACGTCAATTTTTTTACCAGAGAAGCGCACGATAAGTGCATCTAGTCTTTAGTCAATGGCCGTAGAGGACCAGAGGTTTCTATTAATGGAGCTTGGTTTTCATAGCAGCGGAGGTCATTGGTCAACTGGAAAAAGACCTGAAGCAAGCTCAAGAGGATTTGCTGTACTCTGAATCACAACGACATGCTGGCCATCATGTCCTAGCTCAAAGCAAGGAGGACACAAATGCACTCAAGGCAAAGAACGACCAGCAAGCGCATGAGATTGAGAGTTTAAAGGCTCAACTAGACGCTACCGAGGAGAAGAACCAGAAAACCAGCGAAGCTGTGTCTGGTAAGTGTTTTTTAAGAAAGCTATAATCATGTGGTAGTTAATCGTGAAGGGCTAACCCTCATATTCGCGCGGTGCTGATTATAGGTCGGCCATCAGAGGACGTTAGTCCTTTGTCCGAAGATGCCTTGGCGAAGCTGACCGACGTGCACGAGAGATCTCAGAAGGCGGTGAAGGCCGTTTTTAAAGCTCTATGGCCCGAGGAGGAGAGGGTGCCCGAAGACATGTCTGAGCTCGCCGAGCGTCTCAAAGGTGCTCGGCACCGGATACAAGCTTGGAAGATATCGGCATGTCGGGAGGGTGGGAGGGGGGCGTGGGCGATGGTCAAGACCCGCTTCACCTGCATAGAGACGGAACACCTTGCCGAAGTAGGCCCTGTAGGGGCTGATGGAAAGGAGGTGCCGACTCACCTGGTTTATGACAATGTGATGCCAGCCACTCGCCACTTGTAGTGGAACTGTGCCCTTGATTCTTTAATAGAGGGGCTTGATAGAGCATAGTAAATTATGTGTAATGACTCAATGCATCAAAATGTTTTACGTCATTTTATTCCAATCTGCACATTTGAACTTTGTTAACCAGCCATTAGCTTCCACCTCCTCGTCCAGTGGCCGAGGAGTGTTCCCTAGTCTCGGGTTGGCTTAAGGCGAGTGATTTTGGGAACAAGGCAATCTGGCCATATGGTTCAAAAAACAAAAGTGAGGCAGAGAGCTATGTTATATTACTTTTTAATGTAAGAAACATCTTCAAAGAAAAATAGTACTTCTAACAGTTCCTTTTCTTGGGGCATCATGTTGACCATGATTGTCCGAAGATTTGCAACCTTGGGAGGTGAAGCCCCTAGTGAGGGTTGAAGAAGCTAGCCTTTCTCTGCTTCCATCGTGGCCGATCGATTATATTCGCTAAGAATGCTAGCTTTCGGCTTTGTCCGACTGAGGTGCTAGCCCGGATGACCTAGGAGCGAAAATCACAACAGTGCTCCCTTTGCCCCTTAGCCGAAAAATCGGGAACGTAAGGGGCAAGCACAGGAGCCGGGCAACCCAGCTTTGCCAATTCTTACGTCAAATCGATGCATATTGTGGCTTGAATACGATGTGGTTGGAAGAAAGCAAGTATAACTAAAGTAAATGCTCGAAAGAGTAGGCTTTATTAATTAAAGCCCCCAGGGCTATTTAAGTCATACATTCGAGGATGCAACCGAGGTGTCTAGGCATACCTTGGAGTGACTAAAAGCTATCGCTGGGGATGAAGGTTTTGACAACCTTGAGACAACCGGTATGTACCAAAAATAGGTAGCAAGGTGATGTATGCGAAAAGAGAAAAAAGAAAAAGGAAACTATGACTAGATGTATGGTGGAGGGAAGGGAGGCCATGTTTAATCGTAGAAATGTTAAAGCAGGGCAGCGTTCCATGGGTTCGGTTCGAGCCGGTCGTCCGTCGGATCCCGGATGCAGTACCCTGGTCAATTATAAATGGTCCATCCCATTTGGGCAAAAGTTTATGCTTTTGCTTTTCTGGATGAAGCCTCATGACCAGGTCGCCGACGTTGAACTCCTTTGAGCGGACTTCCCTGCTTTGATATCGCCACGCCTGCTGCTGATAGAACGTGGAGCGTGCCGGAGCTACGTCGCGCTCCTCTTCCAGAGCGTCCAAGGCATCTTGCCAATCGAGCTCGGCCTCCCGTTCCTCGTACATATGCACCCGAGGTGCATCGTGGATGAGGTCGCATGGGAGCACTGCCTCGGCGCCGTACACCATGAAGAAGGGTGTGTAGCCGGTGGATCGATTTGGCATAGTGCGCAAGCCCCATAGAACGAAATCGAGTTCCTCCACCTATTGACAGTCTACTTCCTTTAGGGCGCGCACCAACCTCGGCTTGATGCCACTGAGGATTAATCCATTAGCGCGTTCTACTTGCCCATTGGGCTGCGGGTGGTAAACAGACGCGAAATCGAGCTTGATGCCCATGTTTGCACACCATGCCTTTACCTCCTTTGCCTTAAAATTTGTTCCATTATCTGTTATAATACTGTGGGGAACGCCATAACGGTGCACCACTCTGGATATGAACTCAAGTACATGTTCTGTTTTGGCTGAGGTTACCAGCTTTGCCTCAATCCATTTGGTGAATTTATCTACCATGACGAGGAGATATTTGTTTTTCTTCGACCCTCC
This sequence comes from Elymus sibiricus, assembly GCA_039707655.1. Lineage (NCBI taxonomy): Eukaryota > Viridiplantae > Streptophyta > Magnoliopsida > Poales > Poaceae > Elymus > Elymus sibiricus. Next base: position 94,430,645 of record CM077672.1, read on the forward strand.
CCGAAGGGGGCCAACCATGTCCAGCCCCCAGACCGCAAAGGGCCAGGTTATCAGAATAGTCTGAAGAGTCATGGGGGCATATGGCTTTGTTTAGAGTCAGGGCAGCGTTGGACCTTCGAATAATCTGACGTGCCTCGATTTGGTCTTCGGGTAACTCCTTTCAGAGTAGGTATGTGAGGAGCGGTTCGGTCCAAGGTGCAATAACTGCCATGACCTCATGGGCCGATGCTGTTTCCTGGATGGTCGTGCCTCCGACTATATCCTCGTCCTCTTCGGTGGTGGGAGGACTAGCTCGTCCCTTGTCGTTTAAATCCGATGTGATATTATCATCTTGCCAGACCACGGATGGTTTAAAAAGCCGTTTGAGAAAAGTGTTCTCGGGGACCTTATCCCGGGGAATATGATGAAACTCTAGCCCTTCAAATTGGGCTGAGATTTTGAGGACGGCGTTCCGGTATGCTGTCATTTTGGTGTCCTTGGCGTCAAACACCATTAACTTGGGAGATGGCGAGGTTAGAATCACCTCAGACCTCGAGACGTCGGACACCCATTGACGGTGTCCTAGACTAGGGGGTCCCAGCCTAGTCGGTCTAGTCCATGGGCCGGACTTAAGGCCCGATGAAGAATAAGGACGCCGGAGGTCTCCAGCTTGTAGAACCGGCATATCGGGCTTCACCGAAGACTTGGCGTGTACCCCAAGAATATTAGATTCGGCATATAATCTCTAGATGGTAACCGACCATGTGTAACCCTAGATATCCCTGGTGCCTATATAAACCAGAGGGTTTAGTCCGTAGAGGCATTCTCATTCATCATCATACCCCTAGGGTTAGACCACAACTTACGATCTCGAGGTAGATCAACTCTGTACCTTGATACATCCACAATATAAACAAGAGCAGGACGTAGGGTTTTACCTCCTTAGAGAGGGCCCGAACCTGGATAAACATCATGTCCCTTGTCTCCTGTTACCTATCGATCCGATCTCACAGCTCGGGCCCCCCACCCGAGGTCAGCCGGTTTTGACACCGACATTGGTGCTTTCATTGAGAGCTCGCTGTGTGATCGCCTTGGATTGATGGCTCGCTTGCAGTTTGATAGCAGCATTAGCTGTGGTGACATCTTCGTCCCCGGCCAGCTTTTCGCCTTCGGCAGCATCGTGCTGCACGCTGATCCGACCGGCCACCTAGGCTGCGTCGAGAACTTCCCCCCAAGTCAGATCGTCAAGTTCGGAAGCCTGGAGTACATTGTGGACGCCCGAGGTGACCTGGTCCTTTCGGATGGAGCTCGGATCAGCCTGAAGGTCCCTCTGGCATCGCGTCCCCGGAGCTGGCTCCCGATCTGATCCTCGGATCCAACCACTTAGCAGAACTGATCCCTGAGATAGATCTGGTGGTCGCCCCGCTCGGCCCAATCGCGGCGTCTTCGGACGCTGGCCTCGAGCCAGGCCCGCCGATAGGCCCGGCAGTAACAGCCTCGTCGCCAATGACCAACGAGATTTCTTCTCTTGCCGACCAGGGGTCCGCCCTGGACAAGCCGGATGACGGCGCTGCGTCAGGCAGCCCGAGCAAATTACTTCAGATCAGCTCGGCCTACAGCCAGGTCCTGGAGACCGAGGAGATTTCATAGATTAACGAGGTGCTGGATCGAATCCAAAATCTGGCATTCTCGTTTGCAGTCTATGATCAGATCGGATGTAAAGCCGATGATCAGGAAATTTTTATCCCACTCACCACCCACCTAGTCGCCACGGTCGAAGATTTGACCGATATGCTAGATTACGGCTCCGACGAAGCCACTGACATGGAGGAGGACGCCGGAGCAAACCCATCCACGGCCATACCCCGCACAGGGAATTGGGCCGCAATGTCTATGTATGATGTCTACATGGTCGACACTCCTAAAAACAGTCCTCAGGAGAAGCCTAAGGAAAACCCTAAGCATCGACGTCCGAAGAGGCGATCAAAAGGCATTTCTGGAACTGGTTCTTAACTAAAAAGAACTAGATTGTCGATTGTCCTGATGCTGAGGCCATTGCTGTGTTTAAACACAGCATTCGAGATGAATGGCTTGCCCGACAGCTTGGGCAGGATAAGCCAAAAACCATGGCGGCCCTTACCTCTTTAATGACCCGCTTTTGCGCGGGCGAGGATAGTTGGCTGGCCCGTAGTTCTCATAGAAGTGACTCAGGCACCTTGGAGGCACGCGACGGGAATGGCAAATCCAGGCGCAACAGAAATAAGCATTGGAACAAAAACAGCGGCAGCGACGCTGAGGACCCAGCAGTCAATGCGGGGTTCAGCAACTCGCAGGCCGGACCCAAGAAAAGGCCCTTTATAGGGAACAAGGATGGCCCAAGCGCCCTGGACAGGATACTGGACAGGTCTTGCCAAATTCATGGTACCTCGGATAAGCCCTCCAACCACACCAATCGCAACTATTGGGTGTTTAAGCAGGCCAGCAAAGCAGTTGCTGAGTTACCAAGCAGTGGCCATGCCCTGAATGATGACAAGGATGAACCTTGCAGGCCAAATAATGGTGGCCAAAAGCAGTTTCCTTTCGATGTAAAGAACGTGAACATGATCTATGTCACACATATCCCCAAAAAGGAAAGGAAACGAGCACTTAGGGATGTCTACGCCATAGAGCCTATGGCCCCGAAGTACAACCCATGGTCGGCTTGCCCGATCACCTTTGATAAAAAGGACCACCCAACCAGTATCCATCATGGTGGGTCAGCATCTTTGGTCCTGGACCCTATTGTCGACGGGTTCCACTTGACCCGCGTCCTTATGGATGGCAGAAGCAGTCTGAACCTGATCTATGCCGACATGGTCAAAAAAATGGGTATCGATTCGTCACGAATCAAACCCAACAGCACCACATTCAACGGTGTCATACCCGGCGTGGAGGCTCAATGCACTTGCACCGTAACGCTGGAAGTAGTCTTCGGCTCGCCCGAGAACTTCCGAAGTGAGGACTTAATTTTTGATATAGTCCCCTTCTGTAGCAGCTACCACACATTGCTCGGTCGTACTGCGTTTGCCCGCTTCAACGCGGTACCGCACTACGCTTACCTGAAGCTTAAGATGCCGGGGCCACATGGTGTCATTACCATTAACGGTAACACGAAGACCTCCCTCCAGACAGAGGAACAGACAGCGGCCTTCGCAGCTGATTTCTAGGCGGCCGAGGAAGCTGCCCAACGTACAGCTCGGCAGGCTTTACCAAGCTCTTCAAAATGAGTACGTACCGTCACGTCGGCCCCTGGCCAAATCCGCATCAATCCCAAATAGGGATACGCGCTCCCTAGTTCCCCCTTTCTGATAGCAAACTACGTGCCTCGAGTACATAATTTTGCACTTAAAATTCCATGGGGGACCGGGGAGCATAAATTGACAAAAGGGGTGTGCTATATCAGAACATACGAGCACCCGCAACCTGGTTATCTCTTCGGCAACATAAAGGCCGAACAGGAAGTACATCTTGGCAGCGTCAAGCAGCCACACTCCGGCGCCAGCCTCATTAGGGGCCCTGCTTCTCGGACGCGTTCAACGTAGTCAAGGCGGAGTAGCCGGCAAAATTAATCAAACCTTGGATTAGACAAGGAACGGCTGCTCAACAACACAGAGGCGCAGACGTGCGGCAGGGAAGGCACGGGAAACGGTCCCCGCTTTTTAAAGCCCTGTACCAAAGACCTCTCCTTGTTTTTTACATACTCTCTGTATCTTGTAAGGTCCCTCTGTATATCAGCTCAGCATCTATGCCTGGGCCTTATAAATGAAAAAATAGACCTCTTTTTGGTCCGGGCACTATACTATGTGTCATTTTTTTTCCTGTTTTTGCCATGTCGCACTGTGGAAACCGTTGGAAATATATAGATGAGTCCGGCTTTCAACTGGGGGCTCGGATATGAAAATCGAGCCTATGTCCAGGTCCGATATATGTTCAGCGTCTCGGGTATTGCATTATATGCATCAATTTCCAATTGTGGTTTTGGTTAATGATTGGGTTGCCTGGATCCTGTGTTTACCTCCTACATTCCGCTTTGTTCGGCTAGGAGCATAAAGGGAGACCAACTGCGATTGTGCTTCCAGCTCGGATGGTTAAGCGCCTCAGTGGAGAATGCCAAAAATTGACTGTCACGATAGGCGCAAACTGGTCGACTATCTGAAGATAGTGTCAAACTAAAAATCGTTGGTGGTTACGCCATGGTAAACGAAGGGTCCTTGTCATAAGAACTGAGGTGTTCTAAATGGTGTACTTCGGCGTGTTCGATCACCACTACACCAGGGGCTAGGTCAACTACCCCACAATTTGAACTCCTATGACTAAGTGAAAGTTATAAAACCACTATGGTCTGATTGCCATGTTCCCTAAATACGCAACTGCCTAAGGGTGCCGAGACGTCAGCTAAGGGTTTATGTGTTTTAAGGAACACCCCGCGTAGTATCTAGAAAGGGGGTAGAAGCCGACGACTGGCCACTTTCAGTATAAAAACGGTCAAACAGGAATGAAAATGACACGTCTGATACAAACGACTAATTAGCATAATATTACTTTGTTTACAAAATTCTCCTCTGGATACTAAAGGACCTTTCAGAACCGGAGCTCGGACTTCGCGCATTGCGCCTCAGTCACCCGAGCCCCTTCACGGACCTCGGACAAAAGCTGCTCGGGCGTCCGCTTCTTCCCTTCTGGAGGCCCTGACGCGATCTCGAGCGGCTTGATCTTTGGATAGTATGCCATTGTGGAGGCATACGCCCGCTCCGCGCCTTCCAGGCAGACCGAGCGCTTCCAGTTCTCGACCTGGGGGCTTGCATTCCGCAGCCTGTGCACCAGAGCCGAAGAAACTGGTCGGCATTGGCTCCTGCGGCCAGAGGGTGATGCAGATATCTTCCATCACTGGCCTAGCCGTACAGAACATCTTGGCCAGCTGCTTCATCTGATTGTTTAGAAGAGGCGGATGCTCTAGCGCCTGGAACTGTGCCCAGAAGGTCTTCTCCATAGACTCCTCGGGACGAGCGGCGAAGTAGGAGCCGGTGTCCGAAGCGCTCCGCGGCAGGTCCCTGAAGCCTTCTGAAGAACGCCAGACTTGCGTAAGATGGACAAACCGGCGGTCACTAAAAACGCAACGAAGCAGGTATGGCTTACCAGTGGCGATCTGCTTCACTTGTTGAAGCACTTCAAGATCCGCCCTAGCCTGGGTCGTGGCCTCCTTATAGGCTGAGCTCATTGTTTTGAGCTCGGAGGCGAGTTTGTTCTTTTCTTCCTGGAGGGCATCACGCTGCTTGTATAGCCCCTCCAGGTTCCCTTTGACCTCTACGACCCGGGCCACGCACTTCGCGCCGACATATTTTTCCTTTGCCAGCTCTTCGCTGGCCTGCTTCGCCGCAGCCTTCTGCTATTCGGCTTCCTTCCGAGCTCTTTGAAGCTCGGAACAGAGTTTCTCAAGCTCCGAGGAGGCAGCTGCATTACATTAACACGTGCTTTAGAGCTCAAACCAACTGGATCATAACTAAAAGTACAATATTATGGTATTCAAGCTCTTGCTCACCTTGGGATTGCTCCATCTGCTTCTTAAGCAGATCCATGTCCTTCTCGGACTGATCAAGCTTATGGTTCAGTTCTTCCACCTCTTTCGAGGTGGACACTGAAACCGATGCCGAAACCTGCAAAGCGCATCGTTAGCTTCCTCAGATGAATTGATCCCCTGATTAGCTTTGTATGTCTGATCAGGGTCTCGGGGGCTACTGTGTATTCACTTTATTCAACTACCTTTTTCCCTATGATCCCCGAGCAAGATTCTCACATCTAACCCGGGGCTTGGGGGCTACTGTGGTTATACACTTGTAATAAGTACTTGCAGTAGTAGAAGTCTTCAGACAAATTGCATTTTACTTATCCTCTAAAGGCTATTGGATATATCTAGTGCTAATAGCTCTATGCATTGACATAATCTCAAGAGAGGATCAAATGTTACCTCAAAACCTTCGTAGAGGCCCTTGAAGGCCTCCCTTATACCGGCCTCCGCGGACCGGTAATTCTGTAACACCGCGTCCAGAAGGGCGCGGTGCTCTGCAATGATGGAGGAGCCCGTCATGGATGCCTCCATCTCTTCGGTCCATCCCATGGCCTGCCTTCCAGCAGGTAGGGATGGACGAGCTGCCTCGATCCTCTCCGTCAAAGGAGGAGCCGCCGTCGTGGTCGGCTGCCGAGGTGGCTCTGTATCAATAGGGGCCGAGATGATCAGCTTCCCCCGTTCTTCCCCTTCCCCCGAAGAAGGGTTCTTCCTCGACGCATCTTTGGAGGCCGAGGCATCGACCTCGGCCATGGAGGCATCGGCGCCATCCCCCGTGGTAGGAACGGATGGGGCTGGCTGAGAGGTCGCCTCCCCTAGCCCGTCGTGGGCAGCAGGGGAGGGGTGATGCTCCTCCGAGACACTGGGTGGAGGGATCCCGCTCGACGACTCCTTGTCACTAAGGCGGGAGCATTGTGGGCTGTAAAGGGCGATCGATCAAATTAGACTTACGGAAGGAAGGAATCAGAGCATGTACAACATACAAGGGAATGAAGTGCAAATTGTGCACCTCTGATAACCCACAAGTATAGGGGATCAATTGTAGCTTTTTCGTTAAATAAGAGTGTCGAACCCAACGAGGAGCTAAAGGTAGAATTAATATTCCCTTCAAGTTCTATCGACCACCGTAGAACTCTACGCACACTTAACGTTCGCTTTACCTAGAACAAGAATAAAACTACTTGTAGGTGAAGGATAAAGTTGCAAGGATAAAACTAGAAGTACTTAGCAAGAATAAAACTATGAGTAAATTGCAAGATAATAAAAGTTAGTTGTTTAGTAGAAAGCTTTTCGTAACACAAAGAGAAAGATTTGTCCGTAGGCAATCAATAACTAGACCGGTAATCATTATTGCAATTTTATATGAGGGAGAGGCATGAGCTAACATACTTTCCTTACTTGGATCATATGCACTTATGATTGGAACTCTAGCAAGCATCCGCAACTACCAAAGATCATTAAGGTAAAACCCAACCATAGCATTAAGTAACAAGTCCTCTTTACTCCCATACGCAACAACCCCCTTACTCGGGTGTAAGCTTCTGCCACTCTAGCCACCCACTATAAGTGAATCATGAACATATTGCAACACCCTACAGCGGGTATCCCTCATGCTTGCGCGACACGGAGGGCACCATAGGACAGCACCAAAATAAAATATACAACTCAAACCAGTCACGATCATCAATCAACCCATAGGACAAAATGAATCTACTCAAACATCATAGGATGGCAACACATCATTGGATAATAATATGTAGCATTAAGCACCATGTTTAAGTAGAGATTACAACAGGGAGAAGAGGTGTTACACCGCGGCATAGAGGGGGAGGGTTGGTGTTGACGGTAGTGAAGTTGTTGGTGTAGATCGCCATCACGATGATTGCCCCGGCGGTATTCCGGCGCCACCGGGAGAGAGGGGGAGAGAGCCCCCTCTGGTCCATGGCCGCCATGGCTCTCGGAGGGGAGGAGCCCCTCCGAGATTGGATCTCTCTCTCTCTCTCTCTCTCTCTCTCTCTCTCTCTGTTTCTCTCCTGTTTCGCATTCCTCTTTTCTGGCCCTTCACCGTTTCTTATATTCCTGGAGATCTATAACTCTGATTGGGCTGAAATTTTAACACGGTCTTTTTCTCGATATAAGCTTCCTTGCGGCCGAAGAAGGACCCCAAACGACTTACGAGGTGCCCACAAGGCAGCCCCGCGCGGCCTGGGGGGACAGTGGTGCCCTGTTGCCTTGTGAAGGCTATGGGCCTTCGTTTGCATTGATTCCACCTCCCAAAAATCACATATATTCCAAAATAATTCTCCGTAAAATTTTATCGCGTTTGGACTTCGTTTGATATGGATTTTCTGCGAAACAAAAAACAAGCAGAAAACAGGAACTGGCACTGGGCACTGGATCAATATGTTAGTGCCAAAAATAATATAAAATGTTGCCAAAAGTATATGAAAGTTGTAGAATATTGGCATGAAACAATCAAAAATTATAGATACGATGGAGACGTATCAACCTCCTTGGTGGGTGTCTCTCCCTGCATGGCCCGATAAGGTCGTCCTCTGATTTGGAGGGGACAACCTCGGCTGTGGAAGGGGCCTTGTTGGGGGCGGCATCGACGGCCTTTATAAGGCGCCTTCGTGTTCGAGGGGTATCAGCCCCCTCAACGTCCTTGGACGCCGCCCTCTTCCTCTTCGGGGAAGAAGTGCTCTCCTCCCCCTCATCTCCTCTCCCTTTTTCCTCCTCGTCAGAGGAGAGGGCTTGGACTTCCTCGGACTTAGCGTCCGAGGGATCTCGGATCCGAAGACCTCCCCTCTTCTTCCCTAGCTCCTTCTTCGCCTTTGCGGGAGCCTTTGGGGGCACTACAGCCAAGAGGGCCTGTAGCTCGGGGGTCCGGTTGTCTTCGGGGAGCGGTGCCGAGCACCTGATGAGCGTTGCCTTGGGCGCCCATTTCTGATAACAGTAAAGGAAAAGTTCAGAAAAATACAGTGAAAAGAATCTTACTGGATATGCAAGATGATTCATACCTCGGACGGGGCATGGGCGGCACTATAGCTGCTGTCGGGCCCAGCCTCAGGAAATAAGTTTTGGGACGGCTTGAAGAGAGCCGTCCACATCCCGTCTAGGGTAGCGCGGAAGAAATTCCGCACTGTTGGTGCGTCTTCGGGCTTGTAGAGCCACATGGGGCTAGCACGAAGCTGGAGTGGAAGGATACGGCGATGGAGCATCACATCCACCACATCCGTTAACTTAAAATTCTTTTGAAGAACCCGGATCCTCTCCTGGAGAGAGGTGACTTTCTTTGGGCTGCCCCACTCCAGGCCCTGCTTCTGCTAGGACACCAATTTCCTCGAGGGCGTACCTATGAAGGCGGGGACCACGGTCTGGCCCGCGGTGAGCGGCTCGGTGATTAGAACCTCTCGTGCTGCCAAAGCTTCACGGTCTCGATGAAGGTGCCCTCCAGCCACCGACTTCTGGAGTTTGCTAATCATGGCAGCCCCACATTCGGCGAACTCGGCGCCACCGCTCTTTGGCTTCATGCAGAACGTCTTCAACCATAGGCGAAAGTGAGGTTCCACGCGTAGGAACGCCTCACAGACGATGATGAAGGTGGTGAGGTGCAAAATGGAATTCGGGGGCTAGATTGTGGAAATCTAGCCCGTAGAAGAAAAGGATCCCCCGCACGAAGGGGTGCAAGGAAAATCCCAGACCTGGGATGAGGTGAGGGATGAAGACGACCCGCTCCCCAGGCTTGGGAGTGGGGACGGGCTGGCCGGGCTCTGGAGCCCTGCAGACGGCATCGGCGGGAATATACCCCGCCGTTCAAAGCTCTTCGATGGTGGCGTCAGAGACCTTGGAGGCCACCCACCTCCCCTTCAGATCCGCATCGGCCATTGGCGTGGGATGCGGGAGATTGGAGGAAGCTTTAGGCTTGGAAAGGGGGTTGGGGGTGCGAGAGCTTGGAGGGTTTGGGCGCTGGAGCAGTAGGAGGGCGTGGGAAGAAGGATTTGCTGCCCCCTGCTCTTTATAAGTCAGTAAAAAGACGAAGCGTCCCTCCGTCGCACCGTAAAAATCTCCACATTTCGGCTGATTACGCCATTGTTGCCGCATGGGGTGAAACAATTGATTGATGATATCCCCTAAAATGCGGGGCACGAAATCTGCTTTGATGAGATGTGCCAATAAGAGGGTTACCTCAAACCATGATTCGAATAAGTAATAACTGATGTACATGATGTCATAGGTCATGACGTTTCGGTAAAGTTGTGAGTAATTGGCCGCCGAACACATTCATGCTGCTAGTCTTCGAGACTAAGCAAGTTGTGCACTTCAGATTAACGGAGATACACTTTGGTGGCACATGGTCGGCTGACTTCATCTCCTGCTTAGACGGATGCCGTCTTCCAATTGGGGATTAGCGGGCCTCGAATAGATGCCCAGCTTAGAGCGTGGTAAGGAACTTGCCTACTAAGCCAAAGACTCTCACGCTGAAAACATTTATCTGAAGAAGATGACCATCCTCGGCTTCGAAGACAAGTTCGGGGGCTACTGACGGTGTCCTGGACTAGGGGGTCCCAGCCTAGTCGGTCTAGTCCATGGGCCGAACTTAAGGCCCGATGAAGAATAAGGACGCCGGAGGTCTCCAGCTTGTAGAACCAGCATATCGGGCTTCACCGTAGACTTGATGTTTACCCCAAGAATATTAGATTCGGCATATAATCTCTAGATGGTAACCGACCATGTGTAACCCTAGATATCCCTGGTGCCTATATAAACCAGAGGGTTTAGTACGTAAAGGCATTCTCATTCATCATAATAACCCTAGGGTAAGACCACAACTTATGATCTCGAGGTAGATCAACTTTGTACCTTGATACATCCACAATATAAACAAGAGCATGATTTAAGGTTTTACCTCCTTAGAGAGGGCCCGAACCTGGATAAACATCGTGTCCCTTGTCTCCTGTAATCCGATCTCACAGCTTGGGCCCCCCTACCTGAGGTCAGCCGGTTTTGATACCGACACACATTGAGACCGCAATTCGGAGGCCGTGCAAGAGAGCCTCGTACTCGACTGCGTTGTTTGAATCGGTGTACATGATTTGTAGTACATACCGGATGTTATCGCCTGTTGGTGATGTGAGCACGACTCCAGCACCCAGTCCTGTGAGCATTTTCGAGCCATCGAAGTACATTGTCCAGTGTGAATATGTACTGTGCTCCCTAGGGAGCTCAGCTTCTGTCCATTCAGCAACAAAATCTGCCAGTACCTGGGATTTAATAGCTCTGCGTGGTTGGTATTTTATCTCAAAGGGGAGGAGCTTGATAGCCCACTTGGCGATGTGCCCCGTGGCGTCCCTGTTATTGATTATGTCAATGAGGGGCACCTCGGACGCTACCGTTACAGAGCACTCTTGAAAGTAGTGCCGAAGTTTCCTTAACGCCATAAAGATGGCATAAGCTATCTTCTGGTAGTGGGGATATCGTGTTTTACACGGGGTGAGGACCTTGGAGACGTAGTAGATGGGCCATTGGACTCGGAGCTTGTGCCCCTCCATGTCTCATTCGACCACGAGAACTGCACCGACCACCTGGTTGGTGGCCGAGATGTATAATAGCATTGGTTCGCAAGCCCCGGGTGCTACTAATATGGGGTTTGTGGCAAGGAGGGCTTTAATCTCCTCCAAGGAGGCCCCCGCCTCGCTGGTCCATCTGAAGTTTTTCATTTGTTTCAGCAGCCTATACATGGGTAATGCTTTTTCCCCAAGCCATGAAATAAATCGGCTCAAAGCTGCCACGCAGCCTGCCAGTTTCTGGACATGTTTGAGCTCGGTTGGGATTTCGAGTCGAGATAAAGCTCGGATTTTGGCTAGATTGGCCTCGATTCCTCGGTTAGAAATGATGAAGCCGAGAAGTTTGCCGTTGGGCACCCCGAAAACGCATTTCTCCGGGTTGAGTTTAATTTGGTATGCCCGGAGTTTAGCGAATGTTCCTCGGAGGTCATCGACCAGCTGGCCGACATGTTTGGTTTTGACAACCACATCGTCAACGTACGCTTCCACCGTTTTCCCAATTTGCTTTTCTAGGCATGTTTGAATCATGTGTTGGTATGTAGCACCGGCATTGTTTAGTCCGAAGGGCATGGTGTTAAAGCAGAACGGCCCGTATGGGGTAATAAAGGCTGTTGCTGCCTGATCGGATTCCTTCATTTTGATCTGATGGCATCCTTAGTAAACATCCAGGAAGCACAAGGAGTCATGTCCCGCCGTGGCGTCCACAATCTGGTCAATGTGCGGTAATGGGAAAGGGTCCTTGGGGCAAGCCATGTTGAGGTCCTTAAAATTGACGCAAAGGCGCCAGGACTTATCTTTTTTAGGTACCATGACCAGGTTGGCTAGCCAATCAGGGTGTTTAATATCCCGAATGAATTTGGCTATGAGTAGTTTGGCTAATTCTTCACCCATAGCTTGACACTTGGGTTCTGAGAACCGCTGCAGCGCCTGTTTAGCAGGCTTTGAGCCTTTGATAATATTTAGGCTGTGCTCGGCAAGGTTACGTGGGATCCCTGGCATGTACGAAGGGTGCCAGGCGAATATGTCCTAGTTTTCTTTAAGGAAATTTTGCAGGGCCTCATCGATTGCCGGCTCTAGCTGTGCTCCTATGGACGCCATTTTACTTGGGTCTGTAGGGTGCACTTGAAATTTGACGATCTCTTCGGCTGGCTTGAACGAGGTGGACTTGGGGCGTTTGTCACGAATGACATCGTCCTTGTCCACTGTTGTCTGAAGTGCCGTCAACTCCTCGGCTGCAAGAGCTTCGGATAGTAAATCTAGGGCGAGTGACGCCGTTTTGCTCTCAGCTTTAAGCGCTCTATCGAGGTCGCTGGAGATGGTGATCACCCCGTTCGGGCCCGGCATCTTAAGCTTCATGTAGCCGTAATGCGGAATTGCATGGAATTTTGAGAAAGCATCGCGCCCTAGAAGGGCATGATAACCACTTTGAAAGGGGACGATGTGAAAAGTCACTTCCTCAGATCGGTAGTTATCTGGAGTTCAGAAGACCACATCCAATTTAATTTTTCCGCTGCACCGTGCCTCTCTGCCGGGTATTATTCCTTTAAAGGTAGTGTAACTCTGTTCGATGCGTGATTTATCGATTTGCATCTTGTTTAGAGTGTCTTCATAGATGAGGTTCAAGCTACTTCCTCTGTCCATTAGCACCTTCCGAAGTCGACAACCGCTAACAATTGGATCAATGACTAGTGTGGTAGGGCATCGGCTCTGGCCGCCGCGCGACTGGTCTTGCTGGTCGAAGGTGATTGGCATGTCTATCCACGCGCCCGAGGTTGTGACAAATTGGACGGAGCCGAGCTCTCGAAGAGCTCTTTTCCTCTGGTTTTTTGATGCGAATGTTTCATAAATCATTAGGACCTCATCCTTGTCTGAGGATGCTGCCGCTTGCCTCTTTTTTATCCCGAGGAGGTCTTCGCCTCCCTTGGCTACCTGTCTCATCACCCAGCAATCTCGAAGATTGTGAGTTGGGCTGGTGTTGAGCAGGACGGAGTGTATAGGGCATGGTTTGTCCAGCAGTCCATCAAGGGCACTCCTGGCTACTGTGATGGGTTTTCTCCTTTTCTGAGGTGTGTCGGGTGATACCATCTGGCAAGAGCGATCTTGCCAATGTGCCGGCTTCTTGCGCTTTGTCCTCCTGGTGCAGATTGAATCTGATTGCTCCTTTGGGGCCAACCAGGCGTCCTCGATGGTGTAAAATTTTGACACCAAATCCAATAACTCAGGGAATGTTTGGATGCAGCAGCGGGCGAGGGAATTTAGAACGCCTTTGTCCTTGCAATTATGGCTAAAAGTTGCTAATAGGTCCGAGTCGGGACAATCTGCGATCCTATTCTTAACGAATAGGAATCTGTCCCAGAATTGCCTAACTGTTTCGTTGGGCAGCTGTTGTACGTAGACTAGGTCCCAGATGTCGGGTGGTCCCAAGTTACTCGGACAGTACTCGACGTGGGAGGTGGGTGGGAGCAAAAATTCTATCCCTACCGCTTGCGGGCTCGAAGCTCCGGCGGCGTTATCCTGAAGGGGATGTGTCAAAAGAAGATCGTTCAACCCCTCGGCTCTTTCGGCTTGGTCATCTTCACCATCGCTCACCAAATAGTATCTTGGTCCCTGGTCTTCCACAAGGGGATTCATGACTGGGGCGAGGGGAAGGGCAGAGAGCTCGGGTCTTGCTTCCCGCTCGTTGCAACCCAACTCTTGATGGAGGAGGCGCGATTCGATTGTGGGGGATCGGGGCGTGGGCGCCATATCACGAAGATTTGGGTTGTTAACCGACAATTCCATTGATCCTTTCCTGATTACACAGCGGAACTCTCAATGAAAGCACCAATAATGTCGGTACTAAAACCGGCAGACCTCGGGGTAGGGGGTCCCGAGCTGTGGATCTCGGATCTATGGGTAACAGGAGATTTAGGGGACAGTCTTTACCCAGGTTCAGGCCCTCTTGAAGAGGTAATACCCTACGTCCTGCTTTGATTATATTGATGATGATGTATCGAGTACAGAGTCGATCTACCTCGAGATCGTAAGTTTGTGTTCTAACGCTAAGGCTAGGTGGTTGTCAATGTGATCTCCCTGTCTACGAATTAAACCCTCAGCTTATATAGATGCCGGGGGGTACCTAGGGTTACACATGGTTGGATGTCCATCTAGGGATACATACGCTGGTGGCTGATGCTATCCTTGGAGTACACGTCAAGTCTTCGGCAGAGTCCATCTTGATCACGTCGAAGTACGAGGCTTCTGGAGTCCTTCCTTACCAGAACGGTGGGCCGCAGGCCTGACCCATGGACTATGGGCCAACTAGGTTGGTACCCCCTACTCCAGGACACCGTCAGCGCCACATCTGTGGTGGCCCGGAGATCCTCCTCCATGATATGGTAAGTGCCCGTAACCCTAACCCCCAATCCTACTATTTCTTTCCTCTTCTACTCTCTGATTTAGGACGAATCAATAACCGAATTCCTTGCAATCTAGGACCGCAAGAGGAGCTTTTCAGTGTGGAAATAAAACATGCTATTTTTTTTTGCGGATTTGGCAAGTCGAAGTCATATGTTGATGGCAAAGTTGTTGTGTTCTATGGATGTGAAGTAGATACATGGTCTCCTCTCTGGCTCACTGATTTTATGCAACAATTAGGATATAGTGACCAATCAAACTTCACTTTGTATTGGTTTCTCCCAGGAAAGAATCTAGCTGATGGACTCTGGATTGTGGACTGCAACACTGACACATTGCACATGACACCAGTTGTCCCAAAATTTTAGTATTTTTAGTTTTTTGTGGACCACAAAGATATGACATTTGACAATGCAATTGAGGATATTCATGCTAGTGGTACACCTGATCTGCCTCCTGTACTAAGCCCTAAGTCTCCTGTATTTAATACTGGAATTAGGGGCAGTCCTAGGTTTAAGGTTAAAGCTAAGAAAGGCAGTCTCAACCAGTGTCATGCACGTTGCATCAATGAAGGGAGTAGCAGTGTTCCACCAATGGCACAAAGTGTTGGACATGAGCTGAGAAGAAGCAGGAGAAAACTTGTGGTAGAAAAAGAAATTCCCAATTAAAAAGACAGTGACAGCGATGGTAGTGAGTGGGATTCAGACTGGGTTGACTCTGATAATGAACTAGGTAAAGATGATGTTGATCTCTATGAAGAATGGGTGGATGAGAAATTTGAGCAGAAAAAAAGAAACCCAAATGGGAGCAGGACAGTGACTATGATTCTGATGAGTTGTGCCGGGGGGATGACCCCCGGGTAGGCACCGGAGCCCAGAGGATTTTTCAAAACATCGGGGCGGCCTGCACCCCTCAATCCAGCTAGCCCTCCAGCCGGCCGCCCCGAGGCGGGCCGGCTGGGCACGACGCCACTCCAGGCCTGCTGGCCGCCAGCCGACTGGCGACGGGTCACCGGCCGTCCCATCCAGCCGTACGACAAGATCTTTCGCCCACGACGGGAGAGCGTGGCTACAGTGCCGCTAACCCCGCTGACCCGGGCAAGCGACGTCAGCCCGACGTGGCACTGTAGCCCCACAACGCCAACCACTCCGTGACACGGGAGGCGATGGGCAACAGTGCCGTGCAGCCGGTGGGTTCCACAGCCGGCGAGCCCCACTGCCGACTCCAGACAATGACAGCAGGGCCCCACCCCCACATAGATTTACCGTTGTACCCCGGGGGGCCAACCTATAAGGCCCCCCGGGAGCCCTCCTTGCAGGGGGTTCGCATTGTTCTTCACTACACACACACACACACACCCCCACAGGACACGTAGAATGGAGAGCTAGCTCCTTCTTCTTCCTCCGCCCAAGAAGCTCCAGGAGCACCATTGTAGCCCTTGTGCTTACCATACTACATTCGGCAGGACTAGGGGTGTTACCTCCCGCGGAGGGCCCCGAACCTGGGTACGTCTTATGTCCCGCACTCGCGCGTACCGACCTCGCCTCCGGAACCAACCGGCGTCCTCACGCAGCCCCCACTTTTAGCCATCTCATGGCATCTGCCGTGATTTCACCATGACAGTTGGCACAGACCGTGGGGCTGCTTGCAGCATCGGCCGGAGTCATGTTCTGGACAAGACCCTTCACCAGCTCTGGCGAGCGCATTGCGCATGGTTTGGTCCGCGCGCCTGGCGCGGCCAGCCCGGCCGGCTGTGGCGCAGCGCCCGGCGCGGACGCCGCCTGCTCCGCAGGCTACTCCGTCGTCCCCTTCGGTGCGCTGCGCATCTTTGTCACGCTCATCCCCGATGAGTACCCTAGCAAGGTACACAGCTTCACCGACTCGCCCGTCCCTGTCGTCTGCGCCGTCTCCAGCGACGTTGCAGACCTCTGCACTCGTGTGGAGGTGCTGACCACTGGCTCCAGCCTCAGCTCCTCATGCGGCAAGGAGAAAGCTGTCGTGGCCGCTGCTGCTGCGGCCCAAAGCAGCCGGGTCGACCCACTGCATGCGGTGCTGCAGAGCCTGCGCGCCCCCATCACGCCTGACGCCGACCCGGCTGCCACTGCAGCCCAGCTCAATGAAGACCGCCAACACCTGCTGGACGAGGCCACATCGCTCGCTACGGCACAGCGCTGGATGGAGTCCGCCCAGCGAGAGTATGACACCGCCCACGGCCTCACGCCGGCTGTCGCTGAGCCCAGCCAGGTCGCCGAGGTGCGGCTCCGTGGTGGCGTCATCGGCCGTGCGCTAGGCGCAGGCCGGCCCACCTACGACACCCTCGTCAAGAACATGCGCGCCGCGCAGGAGGCCATGGCGGACCTCGAGTTCCTGGAGGGCGAAGAGCTGCTGCAGTAGCAGCAACGCGTCCGCGACCTCATCACCGCTGCGAACCTACAGCAAAAGCGGTTCGAGCCGGCCCCGCCCGCCGCCTACACCTCGGGGAACACCGGGGACCTGGACAGAGTCCTTCAGGACACGCAGCAGGCCTCTTCCCCGCACGCGAGCGCAAGCCGCTCGGGCCGGCACCGCGCAGGCTGGAGCCGGCGCAACCGTGCCACGATAGCCGGTGATGGCGTCGCCGACGAGCCGGCTGGCTCCAGCAGCCGGAACGCCCCTTGCCGCCTACTCGGTGGCCCCATCCGACCTCTGTCGGTGCTGTGCCACGCGGTCCCATCGCCGACCGACTAGGGCCTCGCGAGCCCTACGACGACAATGACGCTCGCCATCGCATTGACCGGCTGGCACAGTCCACGACCCTAGAGGAGGAAAGCTTCGTCGGCCCCGCCTGTTTTAGGCCACGCATCCACGAGGAGCCCTTCCCCAAAGGCTTCTCGTTGGCCCACGACACCCCCAAGTACAGCAGCGTCACCAAGCAGGAGGACTGGCTAGTCGACTACATCACGGCCGTCGGCATAGCCGGCGGCAACAAGCGTGTAGCGGTGCACTACGTGCCCCTCATGCTGCTCGGCTCGGCCCGGACATGGCTGAACAGCCTGCAAGCCGGCAGCGTGAACTCCTGGCTGGACTTCGAGGATGCGTTTGTGCGCAACTTCACCAGCATGTACAAGCACTCGGGTCGGCCTCGCCAGCTCTCCATGTGCGTCCAGGGCCCGGACGAGTCCCTCCGCAACTTCCTCACGCGGTGGACGGAGCTGCGCAACTCTTGCGAGGGGGTCCACGAGGTGTAGGCCATCCAGTACTTCATCAACGGGTGCTAAGATGGCACCCTCCTCAATCACAAGCTGATGTGTTCCGAGGCAGCCACCATGGCGGCGCTCATGGCCACGGCGAACAAGTACGCCACGGCCGACGCCGCGATGCGCGTGAAGGTCTCGCTCGACGCAGCCGGCAAGGCTGTCCAGGTCCAGCCGGCCAACCCTCGGCAGGCTGGCGACAACAACCAATGCCAGCAAGACAACAACAACAACAACAAGCGGAAGGGAGAGCAGCCGGCCGCCCGGTACAACAATCGGCAAGTCACCGCTGTGGAGGCCGAGCAGCCGACCGATCAGGGCAGCTGCCGGCGCCAATGCACCGGCAAGGCCGTGTGGAAGCCCAAGCTCACCTTCGAGCAGATGCTCGACACCCCCTGCAAGCACCACAGCGGCGCGAAGCCATCTACGCACACTCTCTGGTAGTGCAGCATCACACAACACTTGATGCGGGGCGACCTCCCACCCCCGCTGTCAGAATCGGGACTCCGGGGACCCTGGTTCAAACTCTGGGGCGTGCTCGTTTCGACTGACCCGACGGTGACCACGGCGAGACTACGGCGAGAGCACATGAAGCACACGGCATAACAGGGGACACAAAAGCTAGCCAGGTTCGGGCCACCTTGCGGTGTAAAACCCTACTCCTGCTTTGTGTTTGGGATTACGGTGAGCAAGGAGGTTCTCGCGTACAAGGTTGAAGACAGAGGAATTGGTCGACCTCCTCTACGGTGGTAGCACTACCCCTTTTATAGCCGTCTTGGTCCTCTTCCCCGAAAACATTGGCGGGAAGGGTAGCCACACACAACGGCAATTTGAAAGGGGACAGGCGCCCAGGCTTATCCTGACTAAAGTTGGTCTTCGCCTGCAAAAGTGTTATCCATGACGCGCCGGTGGGCTCGGTGATGACCTCCGCCCTGCGCACCTTGCTGTCTTGGTCTTCTTTCACCAAACGAGCAGTCCTTGGGACCTGCTTTCGAGGTGGGCAGCTGGTGCTGCCCCTTTAGCACCAAAGAGGAAATCCTCTCTGTCCGCGCCTGCTGGTATGGTTCCTGCCGCAGCTTGTCTCCAAGCACGTCACCCACGTGGTGGGCACTGGACCGCGTGACCGGCGCCAGGCGGCGCCAGCCTCGGGTGGCCTCGGGAGGCCACCTCGCGAGGGGGCCTCGTGAGGCCTCCTGCTGTTGTTGCTGCTGCTAAGTCTCGGTAGTCCGCCCGTGTGGAGGGTTCCTCGTGAGGCTGGCGCCTCGCGAGGTGTCTTGCTTCGCGGTGCCCACGACTGGGCTACATCTTGGGCCTTCTCCAGGCGTTGCTTCCTGGGCCACAGGCAGACGGGCCGTGGTACCCTGGTTCCCACTGGCCCGACAGTAGCCCCCGGGCCCGTGGCGTGCATGTTCCCGCCCGTTGGGAGTGAAAAAGACGCGGGCCCTAACTGACTACGGGGCCCAGGTAGTGGCGCGTGGCGCACGATGGGACGTGGGATGCCCCCACTTCCTCCACTATACCTCGGTAATGGCCCGCGCTGCCATAAAGCTGACCCGCGTGCGGCGCAGAGCATCATTGCCTTCCTTCGCATTCCCCGCTTCCTAGCGCTTGACTCCTCGCATCTCCTTCCTTGAGCACTACTTCTTCTTCCTCTCGCCCCCAAGCTCCATCGCACAGCAATGGCGCCTGCCGGCAAGAGAGGCAAGGCGGTGGCTGCGGCCCCGAGCGCGCCGGTCATGGAGCCAGCTCTGCAGCGCTCCATCATCGCCAACCGGGAGGGCCTGGACAAGGTGATCTCGATGACCACCAGTGACCAGAATGAGTGGAAGGCGACAAAGATCTGGCCGGGCTCTGGTGCGCTGCACGACCTGGAGGCGACGACCTTCCCCTTCTTCGTCCACAGCGTCTATGTCGGCTTGGTGCCGCCGTTTTCAGATTTCTTCAATGCCATCCTCTCCCATTACTAGATCCATGCCCTCCATCTCCAACTCAACTCCATCTTCCTCCTTGCCATCTTTGCCTTTTACTACGAGGCCTTCGTGGGCGTGATGCCCTCGGTGGCGCTCTTCCGCCACTTCTTCAACCTACGGATGTCCGCGGCGAATCAACGCTCCGCGTGTGCCTCATTCCTTGCTGTCAAGGCGATGGAGGATGACATCATCAGCCTGAAGATTCGAAGAAGGTGGAGGGCTACAGGCAGCGCTTGATCTATATGGATGCGCGCCATCGCAACTAGCTGCTGATGGAGGCGATGGACCCCACCGTGAAGAGCCCGGGATGGGAGCACGAGAAGCTCACCGACCCGAGGCTGGCGTCCGTCTAGGAGCGGCTGGCTGACCATAAGGCGGAGGGCCTCACGGGGGCGATGGTCGTCAAGGAGTACCTGCTGTGGCGCATAGCGACACTCCAGAAGCGTTCGCGCCCGGTGTGGAAGATCACCGGCGTGAAGGACCCCATAAGGCTGAGCGTCGCCTGCCTGAAGCCGACGGTGCTAGAGGGGATCATGCAGATCCTGCTTGGTGGCACTACGGAAGACCCGCCCGTGGACGCGCTTCCGCTGTATCGCTACCAGGAGATCGAGCAGCTGGTCGCGGAGATGCCAATCTTTGACGAGTGGGGCCTCGTGTCGGAGGGCCATGAGGGGCCTCGTGAGAACCCGCTCATGGTGGTTCCCGGCTCGGGAGACCGGGGCGACGCCGAGGCCCCGGGCGGGGCCGCGGAGGGGAACGACAACGGTCCTGCCTCGTGAACCCGCCGCCAACTCATCTGCGACCTCGAGGACGACGACGATGACGATGATGACGCCCAATTCAGGGTTGAGCCCTCCCGACCTGCCGGCATGGGAGGCGAAGGGAGTACCGATGCAACAGCTGACGAGCCGCGCGTGGAGGAGACATGCGCCGGTTGTGGGGGCACCGAGCCCCCCACAGAGAAGACTGGCGCAGGCGGTTGGGCAACCGCCCCCCCGCCGAGAAGGACGGCGCCAAGGACGGGGCGGCTGAGGCTTGGGAGGCCACCTCGGGAGGTGGCCTCACGAGGGAGGCTCGCGAGAGCGACAGTGGGAGCCGCCCACCGCTGGTCTTGAAGAAGAGGAAATGGGTCCTGAACGATGAGTAAGTCACCACGCCCTGCTCTCTTTCCTTATGTTCCTCGTTCTTCCTCCCAAGATCTGGGGCTGAGCCCCCACGCGCGCAGGAGGCCCACGAAGAAGAAGAAGCAGAAGACCCCTGGCTCGAAGGGGGCCACGATGCCTACCACAGGCGCAGAAGGGTGCGCAGAGGCCAGCCACTGCCCCGAGGCTGAAACGGGGCGCGGGGAGGTGGAGGAAGAGCAGGTGGCTCCTCCGGAGCCGCACACCGATGCGGCTCCTAAGGTCAAGGGAGACGAGCCTCGGGAGGCGGCCTCTGGAGGAGGGGCCGCGCCTCTCGAGGCGCCCGCTGCAGGAGGGGACACAGCAATGGGAGAGGTGGAGGCGCCAATTCCCCCGCAGAGCTCCACCCCCGCCACGGAGGCCGCAAACGCCGGAGGCGCCTCGGCGAGCCCCCGACGCTCGCCGGTGTGTGAGGCCCCCGCCACGGGTGTGACGAGCCCGCAGAGCATGCCGGCGCGGGAAGAGGAGGAGGAGACCCCGGTGAGCCCCCCACTCCTGACGAACGACGTCGGGCCTTCCCAAGCTGTGACGACGGAGAGCGGCAAGGAGCCAGACCCGGACTGGGCCCTGGCTGTCACAGCCCCAGAATAATGGTTGTAATTAGTTGCACCAGAGCATCAATGCATCATGTTAAATTCAAATGAATTTGAAATGGGGACTGATAAACCCTAGCACCAAATGAATTTTCTACTAGGATCAGAATAAAAATATTTTCAATGAATCCAAAATGCCCATCAGAAAAGTTCATCATTTTTGGAAAAGGTGCAAACCTCTGCTAAAAATGATGCACACATTTTTGGAACATTTCTGGATTTTTGAATTAAGCCATAATGTATTTGAATTGGAGCATTTAATTGCTATAACTATCTTAAATGCTCCAAATATTCTGAAACTATTTGAGGGCCTCTGGAATAATTCAAGTAGTGCCCACAATTATATTCAGGAGTTTTAAAAATGGTTTAGTATTTTTTACTAAATCAAAAACAAAGAAATAAAATCAGAAAACAGAAGGAAATAGAAAAGAGAGAGAGAGAGAGAGAGAAGAGTTACCTGGCGCTCACCTGGCCGGCCTAGCCCACCTGGCCCGTTGCCAGTCGTCGTCCTCCTCTCGCCAGAAGGACGCCGAGCACATGCTCCCCGCGCGTGCACACGCGCCCATGCCACCTCCTGCCTGCTAGCCTGCGTGGTGCCGCAGATGGCTTCGCAGCAGCCGTCCTGATCGCTCTGACCCGCTCACTCTCCCCCTCGCTCTCTCCCTCGCCTCTGGACGCCACCACCCGAGCACACCGAGCGCTACCGTCGCCGTTCGCCGTGCCCACCGATCCTCCCTCGCTCCACTGCCGTGTCCAGTAGCACCGCCATGGACCAGAGCTTCTCCACGCCGAAGATCGCGAGCGCGGGAGCAGCAGCACACCATCGCCATCGAGCTCGTTTCCGCCGCCTCTGTCCGCATCTTGCCGGCGTCGATCCGGTGAAACCAGGCCGTCCTCAAAGCCACTGACCAGTTGCTCCGCCCCCCTTGAGCTCCTCTTCCATACCTCCCCGTCCTCTCACTCGCGCGCCTGCCCTAACTACGCTAGCCGCCGCACCCGTGAGCTCACCGCCGGTGTCCATGTCGCCGCTGTCGTTACAGTGGACAAACATCGCGTACAAGCACGTGGACGTGCTCCTGGCATCTCTAGCAACCTGACCCGCACCCTTGCTAGCTCCCTAGCGCACCGCAGCGCTGCGCCCGCTCGAGCTCGAGCTCCGGCAGCCGCCGCGAGCTCGTTTCCGGCGAGCTCCGGCCACCCCAGCTGCTACCGCTTGTTGCAATGGATGCGGCACTCCACCAGCTACCCGTAGAACCAATCCACGCTCGAAACCAGGGCCTACAGCTCGATTTCGAGCGTCGCCGCCGCGATCCGTGGTCGCCGCCGTCTTAACTCCGGTGACGCTGACGTGGCAACGTCATTAGTTGCTAATGACCCCGCTAATCACCCCCTAGAGCCACTGCCATGTGGGCCCCTGTGCCTGTTTAGGTTAGTTTAATTTCTGTTTAGATTAGTTTATAACCCAGTGGGACCCACGCGTCAGCATTGACTTTGCTGACGTGGCCGTTGACCGGGCCCACCTGTCTGTGACCCTAGCCAGCACTATGACATTGACCAGTGGGACCCACTAGTCAGGTTTGACCTGGACCGGCCCTGTTGACTAGATGACGTAAGCATTATGCAGTGCTAACATCATAAATGTTTTCTGGATTTTAGATAAATCAGAAATGATTTATTAATTTTAGAAAATAGTCAAAACTTTGAAAAATCATAGAAATTCAACCGTAACTCCAAATGAAATAATTTATATATGAAAAATTATCAGAAAAATATGAAGAATCTGTTTATGGCACTATCATGCATGATTGAACAAGTTAACCTCACTGAATAGGTCAAATGATGACTAGGGCAAATTTTGAAATAACATTTGGAGTTGGAATTTGATCCTGTTTGAATTCCACTTCAATTAATTTGGCTAAATATTGCATTAGGTGAATTCAGTACCTTAATATGACATGTCATTCATTGGGATGTGCATTGCATTGAATGTGATCTTTTCCTTGTTTGCTGGTGTGTGTTCCCTCTCGGTAGGCGTGTTCCGACGATGTGATTGTTGACACTGATGAAGAGCATTACTATCTTCAGAAGTGCCAGGCAAGCAAATCCCTTTGAGCATTCTGATACAATCCCACTCTCTCGCTCTTGCTCTCTTTTACTGCATTAGGACAACAACGATTCAACTGTTACATGTTGCGGTAGTTGAACCCATTCCTCTGCATGACCTGTCTTTGCCACAGTAAATAGTTGAAACCCACTAGCATGAGTAGGAGTTGTTTGAGCCATGATGTGCCTACTCATCTATGCTTGCTTGTTATGCCTGCTATGCTTAGAGTTGTGTCAGGTCTGATTCATCTGGGATGGATTGGAATGGTGGTGAACATGTCCTACTGTTGAGAGCTAAGCATGTGAGCACGATTTGGTAAAGGTAGCGATGAGAGGCCATGTAGGAGTACATGGTGGGTTGTCTCATTGGGACCGTCCTCAGGTACTGAGTTCCGTGTTTGTGATCCAAGAACAGTTACTACCACACATTGGGCTCCGGGCGCTCCAAGCTCTCTCGACTTATTAACCGCCTTGATCTCTATCCAGGAGTTGCAACTAGTTTCTGGTGTTTGTAGGATATGTGTTGGAGGCCGTGCGTAGCGCTGACCCTAGGGGTGGGCTATGATGCGGTATAGACACTGTGGCACGGTGTACCGAGGCACCCGTTTGGTGGGCTTGGGAACCCTGCACACATCGTTTGTGGTCGTAGTGGAAACCTCGACCGGACTTCCTTGCGGATGGAACTCAAATAGGCGATAAACCCGGACTAGAGACTTGTGTGGTTAGTCAGGTCATGGCCGACACCCTCGCCAGGCTTCCACTTGAAGGTTGCCGAGATACATGACGTGTACATGGCGGTAAGTGGGGAAAGTGTGTGTGAAGAAGTACACCCCTGCAGGGTAATATGATCTATTCGAATAGCCGCGTCTGCGGATATGGACCACTTGGAAGCTTACATTGTTCATAGACAAGTTGAAATGGATACTCTAAAATGCGCAAGATAAGCGTGAGTGCTATGGATGGCCTTCTCATAGGGAGATGGGAGCGGATCCATAGTGGTGTATTGTTATGGTGAATATGTGGACTCGTGTGCGCTTTCTCACCTCAAGGGAAATACTGGTAGTCCTAGTATAGGATAGCCACTGGGTCAAAGCTGGCTTGCTGCAGTTAAACTCCACAACCCCATTGTTGATACCGATGCATATGTAGATAGCTCTGATGTAAGTCTTGTTGAGTACATTTGTACTCACGTTGGTTCATTTATGTTTTTGCAGAGGAGACTTCAGTCTCGCTAGTGTTTTCCGCGATGAGTTCAATGTTGACCAATTAGCTTGGGAATCCGAGAGAAGGTCTGGTTCCTATGGAGGGTCTTGTAGATAGACAGGCTTTCCAGCCTTCTTTCTTTTTAGGTGTCTGTACTCAGACAGGTTATGCTTCCGCTTGTTGCTCGTATGACTTGAATGTTGGGTCATGAGACCCATGTTTGTAATATCATGCTATGTAAGGCTCCTCGGAGCCCTTTTAAATAAATACTTTGAGTCATAGAGTTATGTTGTGATGCCATGTTGTATTTACACATATCGTGCATATTGTGTGTATGTTTGAAATGCACTGGTATGTGTGGGATCCGACACCTAGTTGTTTATTCTTGGTAGCTTTCCTTATGGGGAAATGCCTCCTAGTGCTTCCATCCGGAACATATGGATTGACCGGCATGTGTCCTTCTTTGCTCCTGTGTCTGTCCCTATGGGGAAATGTCACGCGGTGTTTACTGGAGTCCTTGTAGCCTGCTACGACTCATATACACTCGTTGCTGACCGACACCTGCATTGCTGGGTCAGGTATGCCTGTCCCTGTAAGTTTGTGCCACCTTGGTTTACGACTAGTCATGTTGGCCCGGGTTCTCTGTCACATGGATGCTAGCGACACAATCATATACGTGAGCCAAAAGGCGCAAACGGTCCCGGCCCAGGTAAAGGCGGCAGCCGTGGGTTACCGTGCGTGAGGCCGCAATGTGATATGATGTGTTACATGCTAGACCGGTGTGACTTAGGATCGGGGTCCTGACACTGGCACTCGTGAACAGCCACACCCTGCTCAAGCGCGGGGTCCTGCGGAACGCCCGGGTGGCTCTGGGCCAGCTCGAGGCGGAACTCCAGGTGGAGGAGACGCGCCTCACCGGGGAGCGCCTGCGCCTCGCTGAAGGGTGGCGCCAACTTGACGTTGCTGTCAAGCTGGGCCGGCGCCAAGATGAGGCCGCGTGGGAGAAGTGGGAGAAGGCTGCCGCTGAGGCGAAGGAGATCTTCAAGAATGCCATGCGGGAGGCCGACGCGGCCGATCGGTGTCGCGAGGAGGCGGAGGCTCGCACGAAGGTGCTTGAGGAGCAGCATGCCGCCCAGGCACAACGGCTCCAGGTGCGGGAGGCCAAGCTTGATAAGCTCGTCAAAGGCCTTGTAGGCCGCGAGGCAGACCTCAGAATCCGCGAGTGAGACCAGTCCGCAGAGCGCGAGCGCCTGGAGATGCTGGATCGCGAGGTGGCTGCCGCCCAGGCCTCCTACAACCAGCGCATGGAGAAGGCCAATGATACGTCTCCAACGTATCTATAATTTATGAAGTATTCATGCCATATCTATAACAATTCTATATGGTTTTGGTATGATTTGATTAGAACTAACCCGGCCTAACGCTGTTTACAGCAAAACTACCGTGGTGTTGTTTTTTGTGCAGAAATAAAAGTTCTAGGAATTGGATGAAACTTTTTGGAGATTTTTTATGGAACAAATGAAAAATACTGGAACCAAGGCCCACTGGAGGGGGGCCACCCAGTGCCCACGAGGCACCAGGGCGCACCCCCCCAGGCGCGCCTTGGTACCTCGTGGGGCCCACGTGGCTCCGTCTCGCATGATTCCAACGCCAAAAAATCATATATATTCAGAAACCCCAGAAAGTTAACCTAAATTAGTTTTTACGCTGCCGCAAGTCTCTGTACCTCCATGATCTCATCTACAGCCCTTTTTCGGCACCCTGCCGTAGGGGGGAAGGCATCACCGGAGGCCATCTTCGTCATCCCGGCGGTCTCCATGATGAGGAGGGAGTAGTTCACCCTCGGGGCTGAGGGTTTGTACCAGTAGCTATGTGTTTGATCTCTCTCTCTCGTGTTCTTGAGATGGCACGATCTTGATGTATCGCGAGCTTTGTTGATATAGATGAATCATATGGAGTTTTCCCCTCTCTATCTTCTTGTGATGAATTGAGTTTTCCCTTTGAAGTTTTCTTATCGGATTGAGTCTTTAAGGATTTGAGAACACTTGATGTATGTCTTGCATATGGATATCTGTGGTGACAATGAGATATTCACTTGAGTCACTTGATGTATGTTTTGGTGATCAACTTGCGGGTTCCGTGACCTTGGGGATTTATGCATAAGGGTTGGCACACGTTTTCGTCTTAACTTTCCGGTAGAAACTTTGGGCCACTCTTTGAAGTTCTTTGTGTTGGTTTGAATAGATGAATCTGAGATTGTGTGATGCATATCGTATAATCAAACCCATGGGTACTCGTGGTGACATTGGAGTGCCTAGGTGACATTAGGGTTTTGGTTGATGTGTATCTTAAGGTGTTATTCTAGTACGAACTCTAGGGCTGTTCGTGACAATTAATGGGGATGGCTCATAAGATTGATCGGGAAGGATAACTTTGAGGTGGTTTCGTACCCTACAACAATTTCTTCGTTTGTTCTCCGCTATTTGTGACTTTGGAGTGAACTCTTTGTCGCCCGTGAGGGATTTATATATGATTCAACTATGTCAACAATGTTTGGAGATTGCACTAGCCAAAGTATGAACCCTAGACCTTGTTTCTAAGCATTGCAATACCGTTTTTATGACCGTTTACTTTTTGCTACCTTGCTGTTTTTATATTTTCAGATTACAAAAACCTATATCTACTATCCATACTACACTTTTATCATCATCTCTTCGCCGAACTAGTGCACCTATACAATTTACCATTGTATTGGGTGTGTTGGGGACACAAGAGATTTCTTGTATTTGGTTGCAGGGTTGTTTGAGAGATACCATCTTCAACCTACGCCTCCCACGGATTGATAAACCTTAGGTCATCCACTTGAGGGAAAATTGCTACTGTCCTACAAAACTCTGCGCTTGGAGGCCCAACACGAGTCTACAAGAATAAGTTGTGTAGTAGACATCAAGCTCTTTTCTGGCGCCGTTGCCGGGGAGGTGAGTGCTTGAAGGTATATCTTTAGATCTTGCAATTGAATCTTTTAGTTTCTTGTTTTATCACTAGTTTGGTTTATAAAAGAAAACTATAAAAAAAATGGAATTGAGGTTGCCTCATATTATTCGTCTTTATCATGTCTTTCGTGAAAATGATGGAAAGGAAAATTGTGCTCAATTGATAGAAGAAGAATTCAATAAAATGTTTGGCATAAAATATTTGAATGATGAGCATGATTGCAATGTTGCTAGTATGAATTCTTTGAATATCCATGATGCTAATGATATGCAAAGCTACGAGCTTGGGGATGCTATATTTGATGAAGATTATATTTTTAGCACCCTAAGTTTTGATGAGAAAATTTATTATGATGATAGCATGCCTCCTATTTATGATGATTATATTGATTAAAGTGGATTTGGAGAGGTCACAACTTTATTTAATGATAATTCCACTATTTTGGAAGAGGTTTCAGTTGATTATGACAACAAAGTTGCTATCTACGACGACTATTGTGATGACATGTATGCTATAAAGAATAATGATAACTATGAAACTTTTCATCATGATTTTAATTTTCAATTGGATTATGCCAATCAAGTATCTCATGAGTTATTTTGTTGAGTTTGCTCCCACTATTATGAATGAGAATAAATTTGCTTATGTGGAGAATAATAAATCTTCTATGCTTGTGCATCATGAAAAGAGTGCTGTATGTGATAGTTATATTGTTGAATTTATTCATGATGCTACTGAAAATTATGATGAGAGAGGAACTTATGATGATAGGTATCTCAATAATATCAAGTTTCCGCTCTATGTGTTGAAAGTTTTGAAGTTGCACTTGTTTTGCCTTCCTATGCTAGTTGATCCTTGTTCCCATAAATTGTTTGCTCACAAAATCCCTATGCATAGTAAGTGGGTTAGGCTTAAATGTGTTTGATATATTTCTCATGATGCTCCCTTTACGTTTCAATTCTTTACTTCTATGTGAGCATCATTCAAAATTATCATGCCTAGCTAAAAGGCTTTAAAGAAAAGCTCTTGTTGGGAGACAATCCAATACTTATACCTACTGTTTTTGTGTGTCCACATGATTAAGCTACTGTAGTAATCATGATTTATATGTTTTCTTTCAATAAAGTGCCAAGTAAAACCTTTGGGATAGTGTGGATACTTGTTGATTCAATTCTGTGCAAAAACAGAAACTTTTGCCTCCAGTGTTTAATTTCCCATATTTTACTGGAGTGTCAAAAAATTCTGAACTTTTTATACAGTATTGATATGCAAATTTTTGACGTTTTCCTATTTTTTCAGAATTTTTAGAGTTCCATAAGTATGGTAGTTGCTCAGATCATTACAGACTGTTCTGTTTTTGACAGATTCTGTTTTCAATGCATATTTTGCTTGTTTAAATGTTTCCATAGCTTATATTATGAGATATAAATTGTGGAAATGATAGAATACAGTAGGAATTATATGGGAAAAATTGTGAATCTTGTCTTGGACAGTACCTAAGTGATGGTTTATTCTTTATCATACTAACCGTTCTCACGAAGTTCTGTTAAGTTTTGTATGATTGAAGTTTTCAAGTTTTGGGTGAGATATCGATATGAGAAGAATAAGGAGTGGCAAGACCCTAAGCTTGGGGATGCCCAAGGCACCCCAAGTTAATACTCAAGGAAGACTCAAGCGCCTAAGCTTGGGGATGCCCCGGAAGGCATCCCCTCTTTCATCTTCAACACTATCGGTAACCTCACTTGGAGCTATATTTTTATTCGTCACATAATATGAGTTTTGCTTGGAACGTCATTTTCTTCTGTTAATATTTGCTTTGTGTCATCAATAATCATGTTTTGTATCTTTTAGTTCAATAAAATGCCAATTATAGCCTTTACCATGCCCAGTTTGCAAGTTTATGAGTTGCTGTTTCAAAACAGAAAGTTTGCTGCTATTGATTAAATTACCCAGAAATGTCAGAATGTGATAAAATCTTGAAATTTTGAAACAGTAAACTTTGATAAATTATTTCCAGTGTGGTAAATTTTCAGAATTTTTTGAGTTATCTAAGTATGGATTCTTAATTATCCTTTACAGACTGTCCTGTTTAGGCAGATTGCTGTTATGTTTGCATTGTTTGCATATGTTGACTTGTTTATTGATTCTATTTGAGGATAGGAGTATTAAATATGCAGAGGTATTTAGTATTCAATGTTTAATTATAATTTTAGTGATTTGCTACAGTAGATAATGTTGAGGTTTTGAGTGGATTTATACTAACATATCTCACAAGTTCTTGTCAAGTTTTGTGTGGATGAAGTTTTTGAAACTTAGGGAAACTATTATATGAGAAGAATTAACGAGACACAAGAGTTCAAGCTTGGGGATGCCCAAGGCTCCCCAAGTTAATATTCCAAGAAGTATCAAGCATTCAAGCTTGGGGATGCCCCGGTAGGCATCCCATCACTTTTCTTCATCAACTATCGGTTAGTCTCGATTGAACCCAAGTTTTTACTTGTTCACATAATGTGTGATATACTTGGTTGTGTCTTTGTTTTCCTTGCTGTTTGAATAAAATATCAAGATCTGAAACTTTTTAAATGAGAGAGAGTCCTTACATAGCTACTTAATTGTTTCACTGCTCATTGCTCTTCGCTTATATATTTTGGAGTAGTTTGTCATTAATTCTCATGCTTCACTTATATCTTTTTGAGAGTTAATAATAGTAATGGTAATTTGCACAAGATATGAATTTGGTCCCAAGATTAATATTCAAGAGGGATATAATAAAACTTTCATATAGATCATTGGATATGATAAGTGTGATTCCTTGCAATGAAAATAATGAAAGAGATCATATGCTAATCTTATGGAAAGTAATGACATTATATAAAGAAAAGTATAAGTGGTAAAATTTATTGGAGGTTAACAAGCATAGCATTAGTCAATGATGCAATTCATGAAAAAGTTAATAAGGGAAGAGAAGATTCACATGCAAATATACTATCTTGGACATCTTTTATGATTGTGAGCCCCCATTAAGTATTTTATGTCAAAGTGTTGACGTTGGACAAGGAAGACAACGTAATGAATTATGTTTGTTCATATTCACATAAAAGTTATATTGTTATAGATCCTCCAACATGTGGTGCTTGCCTAATATCTTTGCTAGTCAAAAATCCGCACCAAGCAGATATACTACTTGTGCATCCAAAACCCTTAAACCCAGTTTCTTCCCATGAGTGTCCACCATATCTACCTATGGATTGAATAAGATCCTTCAAGTAAGTTGTCATCGGTGCAAAAAGCAATAAAAATTGCTCCTAAAATATGTATGATCTTTTATTGTAAGGGAAATAAGCGTTGTACGAACTTGTGATGGTAAAGAAATAAAAGCGACGGACTGCATAATAAAGGTTTCTATCACAAGGGGCAATATAACGTGACATTCCTTTGCATTAAGGGCTTGTGCATCCAAAAATAAAAAGCGCATGACAACCTCTGCTTCCCTCTGCGAAGGGCCTATCTTTTACTTTTATGCATTTACTTTTATGTATTTATTTTTTATGCAAAAGTCAGTAGTGTTCTCCTCTATTTCTTTTTTTATTTTTCTCCTTTGCAAGCATCATGTGGTGGGGAAAGATCTAGGCACATATATCCAGTTGGATATGAGTGATCATGAGTTATTATTGTTGACATCACCCTTGAGGTGAATAAGTTGGGAGGCAAAATCACAAGCCCCTATCTTT
Organism: Elymus sibiricus; assembly: GCA_039707655.1. Taxonomy (NCBI): domain Eukaryota; kingdom Viridiplantae; phylum Streptophyta; class Magnoliopsida; order Poales; family Poaceae; genus Elymus; species Elymus sibiricus. The sequence goes on from CM077672.1 coordinate 94,462,197, forward strand.
CTATGTGTCTGGCTGAAACTTTTGCTCCATATATATGTCGTGAGTGTTAGCAATCATAGAAGACTAAATGATAGTTGAGTATGTGGACTTGCTAAAAAGTTCCTACATGAGACCCTTCCTGAAAATATGATGAATTGCAATTGCATTGTTGACTAGAATAGTTTGTTAGCTTCCAAGAAAGTCTATGCCTTATACTTCATTGTTGTGATGAATCGTTACTTGCTCATGAGAAGTTTTATGATAATAAATATTGCTGTTATAATAATGATCTTGCTTTGAATCATTCAAGTCCAATGTCCATGAAACAAAAGAAAAGATTATATGATGATTATGATAGGTAGCACTCCACATCGAAATTTCTGTTTTTAATTGCTACTTTATCATGATGACTTTTATGAGAGAAAGTTGCTGTTATGATGCTAGGAAAAGTGATTGAAATTATCATTGATCAAACTTTTGCACTATGCTAGCATTCACACTTCATAAATTATTTCTTTTATCATTTACCTACTCGAGGACGAGCAGGAATTAAGCTTGGGGATGCTGATACGTCTCCAACGTATCTATAATTTATGAAGTATTCATGCCATATCTATAACAATTCTATATGGTTTTGGTATGATTTGATTAGAACTAACCCGGACTGACGCTGTTTTCAGCAGAACTGCCGTGGTGTTGTTTTTTGTGCAGAAATAAAAGTTCTTGGAATTGGATGAAACTTTTTGGGGATTTTTATGGAACAAATGAAAAATACTGGAACCAAGACCCACTGGAGGGGGGCCACCCAGTGCCCACGAGGCACCAGGGCGCGCCACCCCCCCAGGCGCGCCCTGGTACCTCGTGGGGCCCATGTGGCTCCGTCTTGCGTGATTCCAACGCCAAAAAATCATATATATATTCAGAAACCCCCGAAAGTTAACCTAGATGAGTTTTTATGCCGCCGCAAGTCTCTGTACCACCACGATCTCATCTACAGCCCTTTTCCGGCACCCTGCCGGAGGGGGGAAGGCATCACCGGAGGCCATATTCGTCATCCCAACGGTCTCCATGATGAGGAGGGTGTAGTTCACCCTCAGGGCTGAGGGTTTGTACCAGTAGCTATGTGTTTGATCTCTCTCTCTCGTGTTCTTGAGATGGCACGATCTTGATGTATCGCGAGCTTTGTTGATATAGATGAATCATATGGAGTTTTCCCCTCTCTATCTTATTGTGATGAATTGAGTTTTCCCTTTGAAGTTTTCTTATCGGATTGAGTCTTTAAGGATTTGAGAACACTTGATGTATGTCTTGCATATGGATATCTGTGGTGACAATGGGATATTCACTTGAGTCACTTGATGTATGTTTTGGTGATCAACTTGCGGGTTCTGTGACCTTGGGGATTTATGCATAAGGGTTGGCACATGTTTTCGTCTTGACTTTCCGGTAGAAACTTTGGGGCATTCTTTGAAGTTCTTTGTGTTGGTTTGAATAGATGAATCTGAGATTGTGTGATGCATATCGTATAATCAAACCCATGGGTACTCGTGGTGACATTGGAGTGCCTAGGTGACATTAGGGTTTTGGTTGATGTGTATCTTAAGGTGTTATTCTAGTACGAACTCTTGGGATGTTCGTGACAATTAATGGGGATGGCTCATAAGATTGATCGGGAAGGATAACTTTGAGGTGGTTTCGTACCCTACAACAATTTCTTCGTTTGTTCTCTGCTATTTGTGACTTTGGAGTGAACTCTTTGTCGCACGTGAGGGATTTACATATGATTCAACTATGTCAACAATGTTGGGAGATTGCACTAGCGAAAGTATGAACCCTAGGCCTTGTTTCTAAGCATTGCAATACCGTTTTTATGCCCGTTTACTTTTTGCTACCTTGCTGTTTTTATACTTTCAGATTACAAAAACCTATATCTACTATCCATACTACACTTTTATCATCATCTCTTCGCCGAACTAGTGAACCTATACAATTTACCATTGTATTGGGTGTGTTGGGGACACAAGAGATTTCTTGTATTTGGTTGCAGGGTTGTTTGAGAGATACCATCTTCAACCTACGCCTCCCACGGATTGATAAACCTTAGGTCATCCACTTGAGGGAAAATTGCTACTGTCCTACAAAACTCTGCGCTTGGAGGCCCAACACGAGTCTACAAGAATAAGTTGTGTAGTACACATCAGCCAATGCCTCGCTGGAGGCGAAGAAGAAGAAGATCCAGGCAGATGCTGATGCAAAGGTCGAGAGGAACCGCCAGATGCTTACTGCAGACCACAGCAAGAAGCTAAAGGCCCAGGAGGACCACTTCAAGAAGAAGCGCGAGGAGCTCCAGAAGGAGATTGACGGGCTCAAGGACGTGCTGACGAAGGCGGAGGCCCAGCGCAAGACCGCGCTGAAGGCCAAGGACGACACGAAGGAAGAACTGGCCTCCCTCCAGCAGTAGGTGGGTAGCGTCTCGAACGTTGTTGAGCAGGCCAGGCTGGAGGCGGATCGGGCGCGGGGGCGGCAGCACGAACGCGCCAAAATGTTCCACTCCCTCCAGCTCTGAGCCCGTGGCGCCTTGACGACCATCTGTCAGGAGAGGCTCGGGGGGCCCCTTGAGACCCACAACGCCAGCTACCTCAACTTCTTCACCAAGCTCGTGGAGCGGCTCAAGGTGGGGGCCAAGCGGGTGACCGGCATCATCAAGGATGAGTACTGCGACCTCCTCAGCCAGGCGGCGACACGCATCTTCAGCCATCTCCTCCATGCCGATGCCAACTTCGACTTCGATAGGGTGATAGCCCCTGTCCCCGAGGAGCTCCGCGATGGCCTCAGGAAGATGGTGGAGGACCACGTGGATGCCCTGCTCGCAAAGTTCTCCCACGGTAGCAGCGAGAGCTCCAGCGGTGTTGAGGAAGACGAAGGCGACGACGGCGGAGATGGTGATGGTGCGTCCTCTTAGGCCTTTTCACCTCTGTTTACCTATATCAGATCGGTGTAGCCCCGTGGGGGCGTGAAAACAATGTCTTCATGCTTAAGTACTTTAATGATTTGCTGCAAATTGTGTTCCTTGTGAGGCCCTTTCGTGAGGCTTGTTTTCCACTTTTTCGCATGCCTTGGTGCTCTACGTCGTCAGGACCCAGCCTCCGAGTGGGCTACGACCGTCGCTGGTATGTTAGGACGCGTACCTACACAAGGCCAGAGGGTGTAGGGCTCTAAGGGGCGGTAAGGGCTCCTGAGGCGTGATGTTCAGGGAGCCCCCCTTTGACGTGCAAGCGGCTTGCGCAAAGGAGAAAACATCAGCACTCAGCGAGGTTGCGGGGAGAGGAGAGCGGCTCGCGAGGTATTTGTAGACTTAGCTTTTTTTCGTGGAGTGCGCCGCTTGCCGCGTCGTGGCTGCGGAGTATGCCTCATGAGGCTCTTGCTCGTGAGGCCTCCTGTTGGCACTCGGTGAGGATCGCCGCCGCAGGCCGCCTCACGAGGCAGCGCTCGCGAGGTCTCCTATAGGCTTCGTCAGGAGGCGGCTTGACATGGGTCACCTCGCGAGGCAGCGCTCGCGAGGCCTGCTTTGTGCCTTGTTCCTATAACAACTGCATGCCGACAAGTTTTTACAAAGGAAGGAGCGGTGCACGCTTGCTAGCTTGCTCATGGGCGTCACGCGAGGAGACAAGGCACCAAGGACCTTGGTGAGGTGACATGCACGGGAGCAGGCCCGCGAGCCAGAGCTCAGTCACTTGGGTTTTGCGGCGCTGCTGGGACTGACCCGAACACAGGCACACTGTGTCCAGCCCCCACTCGCGTGATGCGCAGGAGGAAGGTCACGAGCACGCATGGCTCCTGAGGCAGACAACTTATGAAACACATATGATATCTTAGGAAATAAAGGTTTACTGCGGCATAATAATAAGGTTCACTACACAACCAAAAAAGATGCGGCTGCCGTGTCTGGCACGGGTCAGCTTGAGGATGGTGCAGCCACGTGGCGCCCTTAGTTTCACATCCAAAAGAGAAGAGGCTGCCGTGACGGACATGAGACAACGTGAGGATGGTGCAGCCAGGCGGCGCCCTCAATTCGATCGATCCGCCAGCGCTGAGCATGGGGCTTCCACTGGGTCGTGGGAGGGAGCTCTCGCGGGCCCATCAGCCTAGCGCAAGGAGAGCTCCAGAGCGTGTACAGCTCCATTTCGTTCGTACGCGTGAGGTCACGGGTAGAACTTGCGGAGGTGTTGGATGTTCCATGTGTTGGGCACAGGAACACCCTCCTCCATCTCCAGCCGAGCGGCGCCAGGCTGGGAGACATGAGCAACCCTGAATGGGCCTTCCCATGTGGGTGAGAGCTTGTGGAGTCCCTCTCTGGAGAGAATCCTTCGTAGGACGATATTGCCTACTTCGAGTGTGCGGTGGCGTATGTTGCGGCTGTGATAGCGATGCAAAGCCTACTGGTATCGGGCAGCGCGTAGAGTGGCCTGGCGACGGGCTTCCTCGAGGAGCAGCAGGCCAGCCTTTCGTGAGGCGTCCTGTTGTGCTTCATTGAAGGCAAGGACTCACGAAGAGCCGTGCTTGAGCTTAGAAGGGAGGACTGCTTTAGCTCCGTAGACGAGTGTAACATCCCAAAAATTTAGTCATGTTTTTATTAAGTAAAATTTGGCCAGAAATAAAATTTTGAATTATATGATGTCATTTATGGTTTTAGAATCTTCTTTGTTCTTTATTTTCTAAAATTCTTTTCTCCATATAGAAAATATTGTGGGCTTTGAAAGTTTTCTTAAAACATTTCATTTATATTTTAAATAACATTAGGAAATATTTTCATAATAAAATTTGCCCCAAAATAATTCTTTTAATAGCATTTTCAAACTTTGAAATGCTCCTGTTGCACTAGAACTATTTAAAATAATTCTTTTAAGATTCCACAAAAATTATGAGAGGTTATGAGATGCCTATAGGTAACTTTTGTGCAAAAACCCAACATGCTCTATTGAAAATTTTGAGCAAAACAACCTCTTTTCAATTCTGTCCCATTTTTGAGTTATAACTACAACCCCAATTTTCCTTGCTCCAAAAATTCTCAAACTTTGCCATATTATAGTCCTTCCTAAGAAACCCTTAAGTCCAGGAGCTCACCCCTATTTGCATCATTTAAGTTCACCAAATAATTCCCCTCAGTTTGGGTCCAGAACTGAAATTCATCAAAACTTGCACTTGCAAGTTAATCATTTTGTGCACCCAACTTTACCATCATCTTTGTCATCTAAGGATACACCAAGCTGCCAATTTTCACTTCCAACAAAATCTCCTAGATAGCTCTAGCATTCTGTCAAACACCTTGAGTGCATGGCAGAATTTGGCAAGTCTTGAGCTGGCAATAGACACTAACCCTCTCCCCAAAATGGCATGTCCAACATCCTCACCATCCCTAGTATCATCACCATACCAAAATTCACAACAAAAAGGGCTCCCTAGGTCACTCGGGCATTTTGTCAAACACTCTGTGAGCGTACTCTGGGCATGGCCAGAATGCCCATTTGGCTGGCATCAGCATCGCCCTCGCGTGGCCTCCCTGTTGCTGCTCCCGCACGCCAGCCTCCTCAGATATCTTCAAGAGCAAGCTAGATAGCTCGTCGACATAACCCCCTGGCCTCTAGCGCCGGCGAGATGTCGCTGTCACCTACGTCACCGCCGCCGTCACTGCCGTGCCACGCATCGGGCTAGCTAGCCACCAGAGAAGTCTCTCGGGTCAGCAGGTGCCCTCCCAAAGTTCATCCACCCCACCGACCACGGCCACCGCCCAAAACTACCCCACGGCCACTCCACCATCCTCCAGAGACCTCCAAGAATGACCAAAACGGCCGTAGGTGGTCACCTGCTCCATCTCCGGTGAAACCCACCGCCGCATCGGTTCGATCTATCCCGAGCTAACCAGAGCCTCCCTTGCCTCACACTCTTCTCCAGTAGCTCCCCCTCGATCGCACGGTTCCCTTCCACCACTCAATCTCAACTGAAATCGACTATGAGCAAAAGCCCCTTACAACCGAAGCTCCCTTCCGCCATGGTTGAAGCTTTGCTCAACCTCGAGCTCTCCGGCGACTTCTTTTCCCTCCAACGGACGCGGTCTGACCTCCTAAGCACGTTGGTGTGCCGAATGCTGGGAACGGCGCCTCCAAGAGCCGGCAATCATCACCGGAGCCCTCTTCTGTTCCTGTCCAGGCACGCGCGAGGGAGAAAACAAACCCGACAGGTAGGTCCCACCTGTCGGTGAGTCACCGGTTCACCCCCGCGTGGCTGCATCTCTGGGCTCCGCCCAGTGGCGTCGTTAGATGGGCCTCGCCCAGTGCACGCCTCGGCCAACCCGACAGGTTATTTTTCTATCTTTTTCTTTTATCCAGAGACAAACAAATCTCCACAGTATTCATTTGAAATTCAAATGAGACAATAAACATTTATATGGACTTATAAAATTGTTCTCTATTTAAATAGCCATAGTGAACATTTTTCCTATGGCCATTTTTTGCCTAACCTAATTAGTAGGCCATTTTCTTATATAAGACAATTTATAAAATCCCTAGATTAATCACCTCAACTCCAAAACCAGTGAAACCAATTTATAAATGCATCTAAAATCATGCCTCATTTGATGGGTGCCTCAACTCATTTTTTAAAAATGTTTCCTGTAAACTTCTTGCAGATCCACTATTTCCTTGATTTCCACCTAATTGAAGTGTTCAAAAATCCCTAATACTAAAAATCCGGTAGAACCACCTTGGTTATTTTTCATATAACCAGAGAGGTCCTAGAAAAGTGAAATTCCTATTTTTAGAGCACTTTTATTTATCTGCTTGACACTTGTGTGATAATTGCATTATTTTAGGAAATGAGAGGGAAATGATTATTTTTCAAAGTTGTGGAGTATACCCTACCCTACTTCATACCCAAGGCAAGCATCTTGAACACTTGATATGGTGAATGCATGGTCGATTGTTTGCAAGAATAATCGAATCATGAATATGTTGAATTCAAATAAAATTTGCATATTGCTAGTTATACATGCATGATCCCTTGATAATAATTTATCTTCATTTAAACATGAGGTATGAGTGAGTATGGTTATTCTCACATGTCACATATGCCTATGTTGGTCCGGACTAATCTGCAGGAAAGAACCAGTCACGAGAAAAGTGACCGTGAGACTGAAATCTCGTTGTGATGAGAATGATCAGTGAGGGCATGTTGGGACATGTCAGGTGGTGACCCTGTTGGGTACTACCAAGAAAATATAATGTGCTAACCAATGCAGGAAAATTTAACCTCCTGAGTCGACCATAGATCGAGTCTTGTTCCGGTAACCCCCATACTTGTTTCGTGCTGCCACTGGTCCCTGTCACAGGTGGGGTACGGTTCAGTAAGTTGTTAACCCCTTTCCTGCACACACCGTACAGAGGGGCCGCGATGAAGGTTTCCCAGATCTAGGTATAATGCCAGCCATCAGGTCAGGGGGCATGGGTGTATCAGGCTAGGCCGAGAGGGGGGCACCCCTTGTAATCCGCGCGTTATAAATAGTGATCCCAGGCTATTCGAGATGATGGTCTCCCCGTCTTAGAGTTTTTCTTGAGCGATGCTTTGGGTGATTCCTGGCATCAGGAAAGTTAATCTGATGTGTGCTGGTTAGGTGTGTTTTCAACCCAAAGGCCGTAATGGGAATTAGTCAGCGTCTCAGTGTTGGCTAAAGAAATCCTTTACTTGTGGGTAAAGAGTACACCCTCTGCAAAGTTTTAAAACCTATTCGAATAGCCGTGTCCGCGGTTAAGGAATACAGTCTAGGTTGGTCAAGTGTCGGTCTTGGTGTCGGTCTTCGGAGGAAATAATTAAATTGATCGTGATATATTTTTGCAGGATAATTATTGTCACTACTAATGCCAGCATGAATATTGTTGTTAACATAAATGTTATTGTGGACTAACCTTTTTCTTCTATGTGCAACCTTGGGTATCTCTTAGGATGGTTAATCCAGCTGGATACTCAATTTTATGTTCTTTTCTGAGTATCTCTTGGGATGGTTAATCCACCTGGATACTCAATTTTATTTTCTTTTCTGAGTATCACTTGGGACGGTTAATCCACCTAGATACTCATTTCTATTTTTCTGGGTATCACTTGGGATGGCTAGTCCACCTGGATACTCATTTCTTTTCAAGACCTCTCAAGGCGTCGCATTCAGACACCCGTTTGGCATTTCTTTTCAAGACCTCTCGAGGCATCGCATTCAGACACCCGTTTGGCAATTCTTTCCAAGACCTCTCGAGGCGTCGCATTCAGACACCCGTTTGGCATTTTTCTTGGAATTCCTCGGGCGGTCCAACGCTTGACGTTCCATTCTATTTTCTTCGTTCATTACTAAAATGATATATTTATCCATCCGCACCGTATTAATATTTATCATGCCATGCTTTAATTTCGGTCAGCATATGCATATAAATTAATCCATCATGATCATATGCACTCTACTGCATTCGGTATATCTTTTGTTCATAATGTTTGCGAGTACATTCCAACGTACTCACTGGCTTGTCCCTGGCTATTGTCTTGGCTAGATTACGATTAGGAGAAGAGCACTACGAAGTCACACCCCGCAACCTAGGAATCGGAGGTAGCAGCCACGCAAGATAGGAGCTATCTAGGTCAGCTGTTCCTGGTTAGGTGTGTTTTCAATCCAAAGGCTGTAATGGGAATTAGTCATGTCGGCCCAGTGGGAACCAGGGTACCACGACCCGTCTGCCTCTGGCCCAGAAGACGACGCTTGGGCTGGCCCCGACAAGGTGACCCTGGAGTCATTGCTCAGGCGGGAGTTGCCTCACGAGGAGCGAGCCTTGCGAGGCCCCTCGCCGCCAGGCCAAGCCCTGGTGAGGCCGGCAAGCCCTGGATCTCATGAGGCAACCCCTCGCGAGGCCGCTTTGCGGGGCGTGATGTATGGTGCCGGCCTCGGGGCGTCCGGCCCGTCACGTGGGTGACGTCCCGATGTAAGGGCAAGGACAACAGGGTACAACTCAGACAGGTTTCCATTCTGGTGATAAGGGATCAGCGGAAGCTGCCTCCACCAAAGTAGGTCCCAAAGCATTCCTCTTCGGTATAAGGAGATCAGGATGGGTCGGTGTGCTAGGACGGAGGTCATCGTCGAGCCCACTAGCACATCAGGACGACCGCTTTATTAGGCAGAGACCGCCTTTAGTGAGGATAAGCCTGGGCGCCTGTCCCCCTTTGAATTGCCGCCCTGTGGCCACCCTTTCCCGCACATATTTTCGGGGAAGAGGACCAAGGCACTACAAAAGGGGCAAGGCTGCTTCCATGTAAGGGGATCGATTCATTCTCCCCCACACCTCGTGTACCTGGAGCCACAAGCTCTCCATTACAGAGCAATCCAACACAGGCAGGAGTAGGATATTACACCGCACGGTGGCCCGAACCTGGGTAGCTCGCGCGTCCCCTTCGTGTCCGGTGAGAGCCAGCGAGCCCGTCATGATCCCACCGTAGTTGCCGTCGTGTCGTAGGTCGCCAAGCAAAGCCCCCCAGAGTTAGAACCCTGAGTTCTTGGAGAAGTTTCTTGGATGCAGATCCTCGACTCCGACATTTGGCGCGCCAGGTAGGGGGGCTTGCCGCCTTCGCGCCTTCGACCTCGATGTCAGCCGCTACATGGACGCTGCCGCCTCTCACCGGGAGCGCGCTGCGCGCCGAGCCGCCGCCAGGGTCCACGCGGCGCTCGCCGTCCGAGGTGCCCCTGGGCGGCGCCCTCGCGCCGCCGCCGAGCCCGTTGAGGAGCGGGCGGCCTCCTCCATCCGCCCGTCGACGAGTGAGCAGGAGCATGGCCGCTCCTCCACCGCATCCTCGCCCGCAGGTCACGGCCCTCCTGCTCCGGGCGTCGCGCTGCTCATGGCGCAGGGACTGCTGCGCTGTCGCCCCGCCAAGGACGGTCGTGACGCCTGGCTCGAGCGCATCTCCGAGCTCGTCTCCACCGCCCGCGGCGGCCAGGCGCCCCCTCGCTCCTCGCCCGCTTCACCACGGCGCGTCGAGCGACCCGGGTGTGCTGCTCCTCGTCCTCCTCCTCCTCCGGGCTGCGGCGAGGTGGGGTGGCACCGCACGGCGTGCGCCTCGGAGTTGTCCCACGGCTCGTCCGCGCTAGACGGCATCGGCGGCCGCCGCTGAATCGTCCGCCGCGTCCCTCGCGGCATTGCCACAGGGGAGCGCGGGAGCCGTGCGGCTCCGACCAAGGGCATTGTCACCAGCGGGGGCTCCCAGGGGCCCCGCGGGGTGGCCTACATCCTGGGAGGGGCCCAGCCCCCTCCGTCCAGCCACCACCTCAAGCGCTTCTCACGCGAAGTGAGCACGGCCCTTTCGGCACCCGAGTCCGCCGGCCGCCTCAAGTGGTCCGAGTTTCCCGTCGCCTTCGATGCCAACGATCACCCCAAGTCCACTAGGGCTGTGGGAGCTGTCCCTCTGCTATGTACTCCTACTATCGGCGGTGTGGCCGTCACCAAGACGCTCATCGATGGCGGTGCTGGCCTCAACATGCTCTCTGTGGAGACTTTCGAGACTCTCCAGGCGCCATATGGGCGCCTGGCGCCCACCAGGCCCTTCTCGGGCGTCACTGACGGCTCCACTGTCCCCCTGGGGCAGGTGCGCCTTCCCGTCACCTTCAGTACCCACAAGAACTACCGTATGGAGTTCATCATCTTCGATGTGGCTCACATCGGCCTGCCCTACAACGCCATCTTGGGCTACCCAACGCTCTCCAAGTTCATGGCCGCAACCCACCACGCTTACGGCCTCGTCAAGATGCCTGACAGCGACGACACCCTCACCATCCATTGCGATGAAAACGACGCAGCGTGAGCCCTCGCGCGTGCCTACAAGGTGGCCGCCGCCACATCCCTGGCCGAGGAGGACGCCCCTGAGCTTGCCGAGCCGGCGCCCGCGAAGAAGAAGATACTGTTCTCCCAGGAGCGGGCCGAGACCAAGAAATGTCATTGGATGGGAGCAGCGCGGGCCCCTTCCTCACCATCGGCAGTGGCATTTCCCCCGAACAAGAGGGTGCCCTCGTCGACTTCCTCTGGGCGAATGCTGATATGTTCGCTTGGACAGCCTCAGACATGCCCGGCATGCCAAGGGAGGTGATCGAGCACCACTTGGCGGTGTGCCCCAACGCGCGCCCCGTCAAGCAGAAGGTATGGCGCCAGGCGCCCGAGAAGCAGGGTTTCATCGTTGAAGAGGTCAAGAAACTCCAAGACGCCGAAATCATCCGCGAAGTGCTCCACCCGGAGTGGATCGCCAACCCCGTTGTCGTTGCCAAGCCGCACGGCGGCAAGCGTATGTGCGTCGACTTCACCAACCTCAACAAGGCCTGCCCCAAGGACCACTTCCAGCTGCCCAGGATCGACTAGATAGTAGACTCCACCGCCAGGTGTGATCTGCTCTGCTTCCTGGATGCCTTCTCAGGCTATCATCAGATCAAGATGGCAAAGGAGGATGAGGAGAAAACCGCCTTCATCACCCCCTGCGGAGTGTTCTGCTACATGTGCATGCCATTTGGCCTGAAGAGCACGGGGGCTACCTTCCAGAGGCTGATGGGCATCTGCCTAGGGTGCCAGATGGGGAGAAATGTGAGGCATATGTTGACGACATCGTCATCAAAACGCACGAGGCGCGCACCCTCATCGAGGACCTGAGAGAAACCTTCGCCAACCTGCGCAAGGTCAACCTCAAGCTTAACCCCGCCAAGTGCGTCTTCGGTGTCCCTTCCGGTAAGCTCCTTGGTTTCCTGGTCTCCCATCGTGGCATCAAGGCCAACCCTGAGAAGATTAAGGCTATCGAGGAAATGCGGCCGCCCCGCGATCTCAAGGAGATGCAGCGCCTGGCGGGGTGCATGGCCTCGCTCGGTCGCTTCATATCCAAGTTCAGCGAGCGGGCTCTACCTTTCTTCAAGCTCATGAAGAGGTCTGGTGTGACACCCTGGTTTTTCCCAACTTTTCTTTTCAAAGTTTATTTGAAATTCTAGATGGAATTTGGCTTGGATTTGATTTCGAATGGCTCTATGGACTTAAAACTTGGGAATACTTTTGATTTTCTTTCCCAAGTGACTCAAGCTCCCAAAAACTTCTCCCAAGTCATGTCACTTCCATTCTTGCTCAATCTCAATATTATCCCAAATTAATATTCCTTTTTCCATCAAAGGAATAACCCTTTGAGCTCTAGGTTGTGAAGCAAACTATATTTCTGTTCTTTCAAAAATTCCAAGAAAATTCTCATAAATTCTTTGGACCATATGAACCCTGGATATGTGAAAATATTCAAGATTTATTCTTCAGGGTGAGCCTAGCATCTAACCTTTGTTTCTGGTCATAATTTCAGTTTGTGAGGCAACTATATTTTATGTTGCTTCAAAAATTCTGAAATTAATCCAGGACATTCTCCTACCCATATGATCAGTCTCCACCAATTTTTGGCTCATTTCATTTAGCCATTTTATCTATAAACTTCCTCCAAGTTTCTGTCCAGTGGGAAGTGTTGTGAAGGAAGTACCCTTTATACTAACCCAATTGGGCTGAAACTTTTATAGCATCTTGGCATCATCAAATCACCCACAAATACCAAATTCCAGCTCCAGGAGCCCATCCATGTGAGTGCAACATCTTCAACAAGTATTCTGGACCAGAGAGGCAGTTGTAAAGCAACTACCTCCAAAACCTGTCCATTTGGTCTGAATTTTCTCTAGCATGGGAACCCTCCTACTACATTTCGGTGTGGCAAATCCTCTCTCTCAAAACCCTAGCCATTTCTTCTCAGCTTGCTGAACAAGTTGCTGTCCAGAAACTTTCATGGCAGCTAGCCAGCTGTCACAGCCACCTCTTACCAAACCAGATGCGTGGAGAGATCACTGGATGGATGGACAACCACGTAGACATGACCCAACGAGCCAGAGTGCACCTCGTGTGCCAGTGCACATAGTGACCACACATCTGCCAGGGCTAAAGTCGCGCTCTGTGCGCCCAGCCGTGTCGGATGCGACCACTCTGGCCAGCCCCTGCCTCCTCTCCTTGTCCATTGGTGCCGGCATTGTCCCAGCCACACACGTAGCCTCTCCAGAACCCCCTCCCATCGCCGGCAAGGCTTGCCGCCGCTCACGGCCAAGTTGACGCACGGGCGGCACAGTTGCCATATGGGAGATGAGTTGGCTGGCAGCTTCCCGGCGAGCCGTCGTCTTGCGTCTTAATTCCTCTGACCTCTCTTGTCATTTCGCCCTGCTCCACGATGGCCACCTCGCCGTACCTGCTTTGGTGACGTGTCCGCGGCGCCGAGCGGCTTGGCCACCTCTTGTTCGCCTATAAAAGGCCCCGCTCGGCCTCTCCCTCCCTCACCACTCCACCCCTCTCCCTCTCAAACGCCCCCATCAGCGCCAGAGCAGGCCGGAGAGCTCTTCTGCTCCATTTCCGGCTAGAAGCTCCACCGCTCTGCCACAGCTCCATCCACCCGTCTCCGTCCACCCCAGCTCCAACCAAGGCTATCAGCGAGCTCCTGGCTCTCCACTGATCCTCCCCAGCCACTCTGCTGCTCGAGTACTGGTCGGAGTCGCCGGATCCGCCGACCCCCGAAGCTCGCCGCCGCCTGAGACGAAGGGGGCGACGCTGTCCGGTCGTCTCCTGACGAGCTACGGGTACGGGCGTGCTCGCCAGCGTCCACCCGTTCCATCCCCGCCCTCGCCCAGCTCCGCCGTGGCGTCAACACCGGCGAACGGTCGTCGGTACGCCGCCATCTCTCTGTTCCCTCTCTCGCTCTCTTTAAATCCGACAGGGGGTCCAACCTGTCGGCGACTCCCTGTGCACCCGAAGCGGTACGCGAGTGGAGGCGTAAACTAGATTTATGCCTTCGACGTGGCCGCTCCTGGGTTTTTTCTGATTTTCGGTTTTAATTCAAATAAATTCAGAATTTGACTAAACTTTGACCATCAATAACTTTTAAACCATAAGTCCAAATGAGTTCATTCTTTTTGCATTATTTTTCTTATGAGCTCCTCTATTTACTGAAAAAATTTGGTATCTTTCTCTGCTGTCTAGAATTTCTGGTCAAAAGAAAATGCTTTATGTGATATTTGAAAATGTTTTCAAAAATGTTTTTCAGATTGATTTGAGTAGATGGTGAAGACTAGGAGTACTCCCGCACTTCCTTGGTGCAAGGCAAGCCACAACTCAGATTTGCATAGTTGCATTGCAACATCATGATCTAAATAATTATTTCAATGCTAAATATGAATTATTTTGTGAATGGATTAATTCATGCAATACTTTGGAAATCTTGGATATGCTACTATCATGTTGCTGATGAGATTGTAGTCATGAGTAGATTTCAAGTTTGATGAGTGCATGACATAGTTGAATTAATAGATTACCGTCTATGATTATTTTGTGATTCTGCCCGGTACTTCACATATGGGATCAGTAGTAGTAGTTGAGCATGTTGCTCATTGGAATTCTAGTGAGTTATTGTTGTACTAGGATCACTGTAATACCGGAGTGTCAGTGATGACTAAAGTTTCTTGGGGGTAAATTCCTTCGTTGTTGATCAAGTGCCACTGAACCGAGCTTTCCAGTGCAGCCACATCTGCCGGAATGGGACGGCCATGACTTGGTCTATCCGCATGCACTTTTATCGGTACCACCAAAGAGGGGAGGTTATGCGTGTGTACTACCCTGATCAGGTAGACGGCGATAATCTCGTGAGCCCGGTTTGGCTAATGAGCTCAGGTCCCCGTTCGGGACAGTTTGTTTGGCCACGACGGTGGCAGGAGTCCGAGGGGACACATGGGCCACCCAGGGCATGACTCGGACGGGTGATGATTGTCGGTGGTACGATAGAAGGGTCACGGGTTAGGCAAGTTCTGTTGGAGCAACACCGGTCCACCCGAATGGGAGTACGAGGCCAGGAGCTCCATAGTGTGGGTAAAGTGCGCAACCTCTGCAGAGTGTAAGAATCTATTCAAATAGCCGCGTCCACGGTATTGGACACAGTTCGTACTAAGTCACACTGTCTGATCAACACCAATGAGGGAATGACGTGTTAATGATGGAAGAACTCGTCTCAGTATAGTAAGGTGATCACTTGTCAGAAGGCCGCTGGTAATTGTTGAGGATGATCCGGGGGATGATCGTCAGATGTTCTCGAGATGACCATGAGTTGGTCACGAGAGTAAGTGGTTCACCGAGTGGCCGAGAGTAAAGTGGTCTCTGTGACTTTAGCAGGAGTAATATTCGTAGATAGTTTAGCAATAGCATGTTATTATTTTCTTCCACCCTTTTGGTAACATTTAATCTGATATAATTATGATTTTCTATGGTGTTGTTGTGCCTTGATGCTCTTGTCTGTTGTGAGCTTGCGAGTACATTCAAAGTACTCACCTGGCGTGTCATGCCAGTTTGCAGGTGCTGCCATGTTTGCATAGCGGAGGTGTTCGAATTGCGAGCTAGGGCGTGTCCTAGCCAGAGTCCCTGCGGAGTGGAGTCCATTTCCAACGTTGTGGTTTCGCTGCTAGGAGTTGTTTCGCTGCTAGCGTAGAATTACCTTAGTAAGTGAAGCATTATCATCGTAACCCTTTGTAATATCTCAAACCTTTGTACTCCAATTATTTGTAATAAAGAGCTAATTTGTTCTATGCCAAGCAGTGCCGTATTCCAGAAGACTTGATCTCTTGGCTGGAATACGGGGTGCTCTGGTCCCTCTGAGCCGGGGTGCCACAAGGTTTGGTATCAGAGCCAGTCTGGCTATTGGACACCCTAGCTAACCCGGACGTTAGAAAACCGTTAGTTTTGAGCCCAGCTTGCTTGTGTGTTGCATTTGAGTTGCTACACTTGGTTGTTGCATTTGTTTGCTGCATAGCATGCATGTAGATTTGGCTCACTAACCAGTTGATTTTGTAGATGGCATCCATTCTGATTAATTACGACTCAGCTCCTGCACCACTTAGCTTCGCATCCTTGCTTCGGGATGTTTGGCGTCTTCTCTATCACAGTGGAGAGATGCCAAGGTACCAAGTGTTCCAAACCCCACTTCCAGGGCTGGTACTTGAGTATCATGCCAACGTCATCCTAGCAGTCGACCTACCTTTAGGGAAGTGAACCTATAGTCTCCGTGGAGGTTATGCCTCTACACCGGATCGTGCTATCCAACTTGCCGCTCTGGCAGGCCTCACCGTTCTTGGTCATCAGGAAAGCGCGATGCAAGAGAATCATGCCTTCCACTACTATCCCACTATGGCCACCACTCCCAGACGGATTAGATTTCCTCCTGTTCGCTCAGATGATGAGGTCGCTGTGGCATACATGTCTCGTTACATGGTCGCAGAGTAAGTCCTCATCGCTGAACTGGTCAGAGATGCAACTCGTGCCCGAAGAGCGCTTGGCATGGCTTTAGCTCCGTCACCCTCTCCGCCAGTTCCTTCGCTCTCCAGTAACCCGCCATCCGACGACCATAGTACCTAAGTACCTGCGAGGTTCATGTTGCATGAGTTGTGGTGGTACCGAGTGTTGTAAATTACCCTGGGTAGAAATAAAGTGTGGTTGTTGCAAGTTTGGTGCATTTCTTTGAACAGTCTTCATTTGCTTTTTTCCTTCAGTTCCTTGGTGTCATATTATTTTCCCTATGGGAGTTGCTCATCAACCGTCAGACATGAAGAATCAATGAGGATTACAAATACGTGGAGGTTTAGCTGAACAATGTGGAATTTTTAAGATTTCATTGCTTGGGGAAATATTTGGTTTGAAGGCAAATGGTATTTTGAGTTGGTTATCAACGACAAGGTTACATCGGAGATGCGACCGTCACAACAGTAATGGTTAGACCGGCAGAAAGACCAGTGGTGTGCAAGGCCAATAATATGCTTATAGTACAAGTTGGGATTCAAGAAGGATAGTTAGACAACCCTTTCTCAGGTAACCAACAATAGGAATTGTGAGGCGGTATACATAAAAGCCTGGTACCGAAGGAAACTTCTGGGGCAAGCAACCAATCATCCTCCGCACGCTACCAGAGAAGCTTATGAAGTAAGGCTCCTCGAATCTTCCTGAGTACGATATATGGATGGCTTCTAGCACATGATACCCTGTCTTCTTCGGTAAGCTATCATGGAAAAGCTGCCAGCATAAGGCACCAAATCTTCCTCGGTAAGTAACCGGGAGGGGAAGATTCTGGGGAATGCTACCCAGCCTTCCTCAGCACGCTATCCCGGCAGAAGCTTCGAGCACAAGCTACCCAGTCTTCTTCAGCATGATACCCGATGGCTTCTAACACAAGCTATCCAATCTTCGTCAGCATGGCACTGCAAATAGTTGGCCGCATTGGCACGAGCTATTGTACGGTGTGTTGGCAGTGCATCTCGAGAAATCAAGTCCACAACCGTTCAATCAAAAATACGAGCTAATCAAGACACAAAAAGTCTGCCTCGGGGACCAAATTTTCGGCTACACATACTTCCATATACATTGTGAGGATGCTGCCCGGGTCATGCCAGTCACTTGTGTGAAAAATAACTATGTTTGAGTCAGACTACCAAAGGAAGGTGAGGATCCAACACCCACATAAGTTATGTAAGAGGAAGAAGGTCAGAATACCCATCAGCAGGCTGCGAGGACTAGCAAGCTATGAAGTAAGACAGTATGGAGCCACAATTTTGGCAGTGGATACCAAGGTACCTATGAACTAGGTATATGAACCTGATGAACCCTTGCTTGTTTTTTTGGTAACGACAGCACGCCCGCGTTCTGAGCTGCTTTCGGCCGTTCGGGGTGGATGCC
This sequence comes from Elymus sibiricus, assembly GCA_039707655.1. NCBI lineage: Eukaryota > Viridiplantae > Streptophyta > Magnoliopsida > Poales > Poaceae > Elymus > Elymus sibiricus. Next base: position 94,480,004 of record CM077672.1, read on the forward strand.
GACATTATATTTCTCTTTTCAACAACTGTCCCGTGTTCTGAGCCGCTTTTCGGCCGTCTCGGGCAGCCATTAAGTTTTTTTGGTAGCGGTGACCCCATGTTCTGAGCTGTTCTTCAGCCGTCTTAGGGAACCGCTACATTCTTTTTATCAAGATGGTCCCATGCTCTGAGCTGCTTTTCAGCCATCTTGAGCCATGATTGAATTATTCCAGTAATGTCCTAGATTCGAGTTGTAAAGACCGTTCTGGTGGCTACTGGTTTACTTGCCGATTTCATGCAAAGGGTTCGGATGACTACTGCCTTACAGTTAGAGCTTGTGTGAGATGATGAACTGGCCATTTAAAGGATTGCTGCACTGCCATAGGCTAAGGATAAGGTATATTTGCCGAAATATTGCACTTGATAGCACCTATGGCTACCCAAAGGATTAAGAATGTATATAGCCAAGTTCTTGCAGCAAAGGATTCAGGAAAGAAAACAATAAAGAGGAGCAAAACTGAAAATGCAGGTGTGGTGATCACTACAGAAACAACATGGTACGAATATCTAAGACTGGCTGATTCCATACCAATCATCATGAATATATCACCAAGCGGTCCACTCCGTGCTGTGTTGAAGGACTTTATATCAGGCATCGCAAGACTTATGGATGTATCGACATAATAGGCACTCATAATGGTACACAACAGCATCGGATCATATGCTCTCACATGTGATACCCTGTCATGAGCAAGGTTATCCTGTCAGAACCACCGTCAGTCAAGATATTGCTATAAGGTATTACTCCTTTGTACTAGACCCGATGGGTAACTACTGAATCGTCGATACGGATTCGAGACAAAACAGTCAGCCCAGAGGATTCAGCCTCCTTGCAAGTAGTCAGACCCCACCAGGAGAAACATTGTGATTCTCAGCATTGTAACCCGATACAATGACCAGCTGGATTGTGTCCCCTAAGAGGAGTTGTTCGTAATCCTTATCGGTACCAGATGGGAAAAGAATAGGCCCAACGAAAGTCACTCCCGGACTTGTGGGAGAGTGGCATACTCCAGTCAGGATAATATGGCAGATGAACCAGAAGATATGATAATAATGAAATCAACATAATGTTGGACGTATGAGGAAAGACCCGTTGGAATATGGGTACAGTGAAGCAAACCACCCTAGAGTAAGACAACAAAGCCGGAGGAATTTCAGTAGGAACAGACTGTAAGGAAAAGGATACCCGAGTTGGAATCGGTTTCCTTAAAGGCAGAATATTCATACTGGTTCCCTGAGCAACCAAATCTCGAGGACGAGATTTATCCTAAGGGGGGGTAGGTTTGTGATACCCTGGTTTTTCCCAACTTTTCTTTTCAAAGTTTATATGAAATTCTAGATGGAATTTGGCTTGGATTTGATTTCGAATGGCTCTATGGACTTAAAACTTGGGAATACTTTTGATTTTCTTTCCCAAGTGACTCAAGCTCCCAAAAATTTCTCCCAAGTCACATCACTTCCATTCTTGCTCAATCTCAATATTATCCCAAATTAATATTCCTTTTTCCATCAAAGGAATAACCCTTTGAGCTCTAGGTTGTGAAGCAAACTATATTCCTGTTCTTTCAAAAATTCCAAGAAAATTCTCATAAATTCTTTGGACCATATGAACCCTGGATATGTGAAAATATTCAAGATTTATTCTTCAGGGTGAGCCCAGCATCTAACCTTTGTTTCTGGTCATAATTTCAGTTTGTGAGGCAACTATATTTTATGTTGCTTCAAAAATTCTGAAATTAATCCAAGACATTCTCCTACCCATATGATCAGTCTCCACCAATTTTTGGTTCATTTCATTCAGCCATTTTATCTATAAAATTCCTCCAAGTTTCTGTCCAGTGGGAAGTGTTGTGAAGGAAGTACCCTTTATACTAACCCAATTGGGCTGAAACTTTTATAGCATATTGGCATCATCAAATCACCCACAAATACCAAATTCTAGCTCCAGGAGCCCATCCATGTGAGTGCAACATCTTCAACAAGTTTTCTGGACCATAGAGGCAGTTGTAAAGCAACTACCTCCTAAACCTGTCCATTTGGTCTTAATTTTCTCCAGCATGGGAACCCTCCTACTACATTTCGGTGTGGCAAATCCTCTCTCTCAAAACCCTAGACATTTCTCCTTAGCTTGCTGCCCAAGTTGCTGTCCAGAAAGTTTCATGGAAGCTAGCCAGCTGTCACAGCCACCTCTTACCAAACCAGATGCATGGAGAGATCACTGGATGGATGGACAACCGCGTAGACATGACCCAATGAGCCAGAGTGCACCACGTGTGCCAGTGCATGCGGTGACCACGCGTCTGCCAGGGCTGAAGCCGCGCTATGCGTGCCCAGCCGTGTTGGTTGCGACCACTTCGACCAGCCCCTGCCTCGTCTCCTTGTCCATTGGTGCCGGCGTCGTCCCAGCCACACATATAGCCTCTCTAGAACCCCCTCCCGTCGCTGGCAAGGCTTGCCGCCGCTCACGGCCAAGTTCATGCACGGGCGGCACAGTTGCCGTACGGGAGATGAGCTGGCTGGCAGCTTCCCGGCGAGCCGTCGTCTCGCGTCTTAACTACTCTGACCTCTCTCGTCATTTCGCCCCGCTCTACGACAGCCACCTCGCCCTACCTGCTCCGGCGACATGTCCGCGGCACCGAGCAGCTCGGGCACCTCTCGTTCGCCTATAAAAGGCCCCGCTCGGCCTCTCCCTCCCTCACCACTCCACCCCTCTCCCTCTCAAACGCCCCCAGCAGCGCCAGAGCAGGCCGAAGAGCTCTTCTGCTCCATCTCCGGTGAGAAGCTCTGCCGCTCTGCCCCAGTTCCATCCATTCATCTCCGTCCACCCCAGCTCCAACCAAGGCCATCAGCGAGCTCCTGGCACTCCACTGATCCTCCCTAGCCACTCTGCTGCTCGAGTAATAGCCGGAGTCGCCGGATCCGCAGACCCCCGAAGCTCGCCGCCGCCTGAGACAAAGGGGGCGATGCCGTCTGGTCATCTCCCGACGAGCTACGGGTACGAGCGTGCTTGCCAGCGTCCGCCCGTTCCATCCCCGCCCTTGCCCAGCTCCACCGTGGCCTCAACACCGGCGAACGGTCGCCGATACGCCGCCATCTCTCTGTTCCCTCTCTCACTCTCTTTAAATCCGACAAGGGGTCCCACCTGTCGGCGACTCCCTGTGCTTCCGAAGCGGTACGTGAGTGGAGGCGTAAACTGGATTTACGCCTTCGATGTGGCCGCTCTTGGGTTTTTCTGATTTTCGGTTTTAATTCAAATAAATTCAGAATTTGACTAAACTTTGACCATCAATAACTTTTAAACCATAAGTCCTAATGAGTTCATTCTTTTTTGCATTATTTTTCTTATGAGCTCCTCTATTTGCTATAATATTTTGGTATTTTTCTCTACTATCTAGAATTTCTGGTCAGACGAAAATGCTTTATGTGATATTTGAAAATGTTTTCAAAAATGTTTTTCAGATTGATTTGAGTAGATGGTGAAGACTAGGAGTACTCCCGCACTTCCTTGGTGCAAGGCAAGCCACAATTCACATTTGCATAGTTGCATTACAACATCATGATCTAAATAATTATTTCAATGCTAAATATGAATTATTTTGTGAATGGATTAATTCATGCAATACTTTGGAAATCTTGGATATGCTACTGTCATGTAGCTGATGAGATTGTTGTCATGAGTAGATTTCAAGTTTGATGAGTGCATGACATAGTTGAATTAAGAGATTACCGTCTATAATTATTTTGTGATTCCGCCCGGTACTTCACATATGGGATCAGTAGTAGTAGTTGAGCATGTTGCTCATTGGAATTCTAGTGAGTTATTGTTGTACTAGGATCACTGTAATACCGGAGTGTCAGTGATGACTAAAGTTGCTTGGGGGTAAATTCCTTCGTTGTTGATCAAGTGCCATTGAACCGAGCTTTCCAGTGCAGCCACATCTGCTGGAATGGGACGGCCTTGACTTGGTCTATCCGCATGCTCTTTTATCGGTACCACCAAAGAGGGGAGGTTATGCATGCGTGCTACCCTGATCAGGTAGACGGCGATAATCTCATGAGCCCGGTTTGGTTAATGAGCTCAGGTCCCCATTCGGGACAGTTTGTTTGGCCACGACGGTGGCAGGAGTCCGAGGGGACACAGGGGCCACCCATGGCATGACTCGGACGGGGGATGATTGTCGGTGGTACGATAGAAGGGTCACGGGGTAGGCAAGTTCTATTGGAGCAACACCGGTCCACCCGAATGGGAGCATGAGGCCAGGAGCTCCATAGTGTGGGTAAAGTGCGCAACCTCTGTAGAGTGTAAGAATCCATTCGAATAGCCGCGTCCACGGTATTGGACACAGTTCGTACTAAGTCACACTGTCTGATCAACACCAATGAGGGAATGACATGTTAATGATGGAAGAACTCATCTCAGTATAGTAAGGTGATCACTTGTCAGAAGGCTGCTGGTAATTGTTGAGGATGATCCGAGGGATGATCGTCAGATGTTCTCGAGATGACCATGAGTTGGTCACGAGAGTAAGTGGTTCACCGAGTGGCCAAGAGTAAAGTGGTCTCTGTGACTTTAGCAGGAGTAATTTTCGTAGATAGTTTAGCAATAGCATGTTATTATTTTCTTCCACCCTTTTGGTAACATTTAATCTGGTATAATTATGATTTGCTATGGTGTTGTTGTGCCTTGATGCTCTTGTCTGTTGCGAGCTTGCGAGTACATTCAAAGTACTCACCTGGCGTGTCATGACAGTTTGCAGGTGCTGCCTTGTTTGCATAGCGGAGGTGTTCGGATTGCGAGCTAGGACGTGTCCTAGCCAGAGTCCCTGCGGAGTGGAGTCCATTTCCAATGTTGTGGTTCCGCTACTAGCATAGAATTACCTTAGTAAGCGAAGCATTGTCATCGTAACCCTTTGTAATATCTCAAACCTTTGTACTCTAATTATTTGTAATAAAGTGCTGATTTGTTCTATGCCAAGCAGTGCCGTATTCCAGAAGACTTGATCTCTGGGCTGGAATACGGGGTGCTCTGGTCCCTCTGAGCCGGGGTGCCACATCTTTCCCCTTCAAGTGGACTCCCGAGGCCGACGCTGCCTTCGAGGATCTCAAAAGGTACCTCACGAGCCCTCCCGTCATGGTCGCTCCGCGCCCCCGTGAGCGCCTGCTATTGTACTTGGTGGCCACTCCCCAAATGGCCAGCGCGGCCCTTGTGGTAGAACATGAAGAGCGAGTCTGCGCCAAGAAGAAGCCTGCCAAGCCTGCGTCTGCGGATGCCGCCCCCGTGGAGGCATCACTGGAGCCCCTCAAGGCCCTGCCGGCGCCTGCCAAGGGCCCTACTCAGGAGGCCCCAACGCCCCCTCGGGAGGCCTCTGGAGCTCAGCCTCCGGAGGCCCCTTTGGTGCCGCCTCCGGATGCCCCCGCGGCGCAGCAACCTGAGCTCCTCAGTGAGCACGACTTGGATACCACGGTCACGTGCCTCGTCGAGCACCCCGTCTACTTCGTCAGTACGGTGGTGCGAGACGCGCACGAACGATACCCCATGCAGCAGAAGCTTCTCCTGGTGCTCCTCATGGCCTCCAAGAAGCTGCGCCACTGCTTCTAGGGTCACCCAGTCAGAGTGATCTCCTCCTATCCACTGGAGCAAGTCCTGCGGAGCCCAAATGCCACCGGCAGCGTCGCCGAATGGAACATCGAGCTGCAGCCTTTCGAGCTAGATTTCCTCACCACCAGGACCATCAAGGGCGCGGCCTTGGCGGACTTCGTGGCGGAGTGGAAGGACCCGCACCGGGGCGAGCCCCAGGAGGAGTCGCCCTTGTCCGAGGAAGCTACCTCTAGAGGCTGGAGCATGCACTTCGATGGGGCCTTCGCACGCCAGGGCGCGGGGGCTGGTGTGGTTCTCATAACACCCACAGGCGACAAGCTTTACTATGCAGTGCAGCTCTGCTTCGGGCGCACCGACAAGGTCTCCAACAACATCGCCGAATATGAGGGACTCATCACTGGGCTCAAGGCCGCCATCGCGCTTGGAGTCAGGCGCGTCATCATCCAGGGGGACTCGCAGCTCCTCGTCAAGTTCTCCAACAAGAAGTACAAGCCGAATGATGAGCACATGGCGGCCTACCTGGAGGAGGTGCGTAGGCTCAAGAAGCGTTTCATGGGATGGAGCTTCAGCACATCCCTCACGGCGATAACAGCGAGGCGGACGAAATTGCCAAGCGCACTTCTCGCCGCGAGCCCCAGAGCCCTGGCGTTCTCGAGGAGCGGCTCCTGAAGCCTTTAGCGGCACCTCCGATCGCCAGCCCCATGGCGCCTCATGAGGAGCTCCCTCCTGCACCACCCATGGGTGCACCAGACTGCGGACCATCTTCAGGCGCTCACCTGCTGCTGGCGCTCGAGCCGCAACCTGAAAGCTGGACCACGGAGATCAAGGCCTACCTGGAGGGCGGTGCCCTCCCGGAGGTCGACGCAGAAGCAGAGCGTGTGGTCCGCCAGGCTGTGCTCTACCACTTGAAGGAGGGTGACCTGTACCGCCAACACCCAAACGAAGTCGCGTTGCGGTGCATCTCCAAGGAGTAAGGGCGCGAGCTGCTTGCCCACATCCACGGAGGCGACTGCGGCCACCATTCGTACTCACACACTCTCACACGTAAGGCATTCCGCATCGGCTTCTACTGGCCCGCAGCGCTCAAGGATGCCACGGAGCTGGTCCAGGCATGCGAGGCCTGCCAATTCCACACCAAGTAGATCCACCATCCAGCGCAGGGGCTCCAGACCGTCCCTCTCTCATGGCCCTTCGCGGTCTGGGGGCTGGATATCCTCGGGCCCTTCCCTCGCGCAGCTGGCGGCTATCGCTACCTCTACATCGCCATCGACAAGTTCACCAAATGGGCGGAGGTGGAGCCTGTCCGAACCATTCCGGCAGGGTCAGCGGTCAAGTTCATCAAGGGCCTGGTGTGCCACTTTGGCGTCCCCAACCGCATCATCACGGATAACGGCACGCAGTTCACCATCGGCCAATTCAAGACCTACTGCGCTAGCATCGGCACGCAGATCTGCTTCGCCTCCGTGGCACACCCTCGAAGCAACGGCCAGGCCGAGCGTGCCAACGCTGAGGTCCTCAAGGGCCTCAAGACCAGGAGCTTCAAGAAGCAGCTTGTGGCCTACGGCAAGGGCTGGCTGGATGAGCTCCCATCAGTGCTATGGTCCATCCGCACCACGGCGACCAAGGCCACTGGCGAGACACCTTTCTTCCTCGTCTACGGGGCAGAAGCAGTTCTCCCAGCCGAGGTCAAGCACCGGTCCCCGCAGGTCTTGGCTTTCGACGAATCACATCAAGACGGCCTGCAGGAGGATGACCTACTTTTCCTAGAAGGAGCGCACCGCCAAGCCGCCCTTCGCGCGGCAAGGTACCAGCAGGCGTTGCGTCGCTATCACAGCCGCAACATACGCCCCCGCACCCTCGAAGCGGGCGACCTTGTCCTACGCCGGATCCTCTCCAGAGAGGGACTCCACAAACTCTCACCCATGTGGGAGGGCCCTTTCAGGGTCACGCACATCTCCCGGCCCGGTGCGGCACGGCTGGAAACGGAGGAGGGTGTTCCGGTACAAAACACATGGAACATTCAACATCTTCGCAAGTTCTATGCGTGACCCCACGGATACGAATGACATGGAGCTGTACACGCTCCGGAGCTCCCTCTACCGCGCTGCCTTCGGCACACAGGAGCTCCCTCCCACTCTCGTGGAAGCCCCATGCTCAGCGCCGGCAGACGCCCCATGCTCCGCGCTGTCGGCCTACTTACTTGAGGGGCCTACCGGCCGTCACATCCTCAAGCTGACCCATGTCGAGCACGGCAGCACGTATCTTTTCTGTTGTGTAGTGAATATATTTCATGCATTAGTAAAGTCTACTTCCTAAAAACAACCGGTGTCCTTGCAGCTAAGTTTGCCTCGGGAGGCGCGCCCGCGATCTCCCCCTGTGTGTCTCACGCGAGCGGGGGCTGGGCACGATGCCTGTGCTTGGGTCAATCCCAGCAGCGCTGCAAAACCCAAGTGACTGAGCTCTGGCTCGCGGGCCTGCTCCCGTGCACGTCACCTCACCAGGTCCTTGGTGCTCTTGCCTCCTCGCGTAACACCCACAGGCGGCCTCGCGAGCGCACCCCGCCACATTACTTGCGAAAACTTGGCAGTTTCCCTGGTGCAGGATTTCAAGGGCCTCAGGAGCCCCCCTCGGGAGGCCTCGCGATCGGCGCCCTGCAGGCAGAAGGCTTCGTGAGGGACCGTGCCTCGCGTGCTGCACCCTGCGAAGGACTCGCTCCAAGCTGCGCATCTCTAAAAGAGCTAAGTCTAAGCGCCCCTCGGGTTTCCCTCCTCTCGTTTTCCCCTCAAGGCACCTGGACTTCCTTGGCACGAGCCGCCTGCGCGTCAAGGGGGGGACCCTGAGCATCGCGCCTCAGGGACTCCTACCGGCCTCAAGAGCCCTACACCCTCTGGCCTTGCTGAGCGCACGCTCCAAGCACACCAGCGACGGTCGTAGCTAGCTCAGGGGCCGGGTCCCAGTGACACAGGGCACAAGGGCAGTGTAAGAAGGAAAGAAGGATCTCAGGGAGAAAGCAAAAATGCGGGAGACATCAAGTACTTAGACATATGGCGCCATACAAGATATTTTTATGCCCCACCAGGATACATTGGTTGCAGGGGAAAAAGAAAGGAATCATCCTCAAGGGTCTGCCTCAGGCACCGCCCGCGCCTAGTCGGAATCCTCGTCTTCACTCGTGACGCTCCGGGGGCTCCCGCCGCTTTCGCCCCCGCTGGAGGAGTCGGAGCCGCTCCCGCTCTCTCTCTCCGCGCAGCACCCCACACGGCCTCCGGCGACCCCGAAGAACTTCATCAAGAGGGTTGCAGCTCCGTCGTACCTGAACTGCAAGACCTGCTCGTGCCTCAGATCATGGGAGCGGGCAAACATTTTCCACCCTCGGGCCAGGAACATGAACCCGGCGGGGGAAAACTCCACCGCTACAGAGAAAGGACTGTTGCAGCAGTCGTCCGCCTGCAGCCACAGGCCCAGTGGCTCGTTGTCCTCCATCGTCCTTGCAAAGGAGTCCGGAAGCCGGAGCCAACTACGAGGCGGGCGGTGCAGCCCCACGATAAACTCGTGCGCGACCTCCGCTGTGTGGGCGTCCGCCCGAGGAGAGGGGGCGTGCGCTCCATCGCGCCCCCTGCGGCCGCGAGCGCCACTCCTCTCGCGACCACGAGTCATGGCCGTTCCACGGGTGCTGGGGCCAACCTCCGCGGCGATGGCCATGGAGCACGTCCGGGCCCGGGGAGGAACCCTCGTCGCCGTAGCCGAACCACGGGCCCGGCCTCTACCCCTCGCCGGCGCCGGCTTCGGCGGCTCCACCTCCTCCGCCGCCTTCTTCCCTTTCTCGACTGTGGAGAGTTTCCTTTTGGGATCCATGGCCGCGGCGGCAGCGGGCGGAGATTGGGAAGTTGGAAAAGAAAGGGGAGACGAGGAGTTGGTCGCGAGGAAGGCTGGGGACAGGGTGAAGGAGCAATGAGATGCCCGCGTCCTACGCGGGCAGGCTTTATCGCCGAGACGGCGGTTATCGAGGCGTCGTGGGGAAGTGGAGGCACCGCGCCTGCAAAGGCCGCCACACGTCGCCCTGGGCCCTGCAGCTCGATGGGCCCCGCAGCGCTTCGTCCCCAACGGGCGGAACACGCATGCCGCGGGCCCGGGGGCAACTGTCGGCCCAGTGGGAACCAGGGTACCACGGCCCGTCTGCCTCTGGCCCAGAAGATGACGCTTGGGCTGGCCCCGGCAAGGTGGCCCTGTTGTCATTTCTCAGGAGGGAGTCGCCTCACGAGGAGCGAGCCTCGTGAGGCCCCTCACCACCAGGCCAAGCCCTGGTGAGGCCGGCAAGCCCCGGATCGCCTCGTGAGGCAACCCCTCGCGAGGCCGCTTCATGGGGCGTGACGTACGGCGCCGGCCTCGGGGCGGCTGGCCCGTCACGTGGGTGACGTCCCGATGTCAGGGCAAGGACAGTAGGGTATGGCTCAGACAGGTTTCCATTCTGGTGATAAGGGAGCAGCGGCATCTGCCTCCCCCAAAGCAGGTCCCAAAGCATTCCTCTTCGGTATAAGGAGATCAGGACGGGTCGGTGCGCCAGGATGGAGTTCATCGTCGAGCCCACCAGCACGTCAGGATGACCGCTTTATCAGGCAGAGACCGCCTTTAGTCAGGATAAGCCTGGGTGCCTGTCCCCCTTTGAATTGCGGCACTGTGGCCACCCTTTCCCGCTCATATTTTCGGGGAAGAGGACCAAGGCACTACAAAAGGGGCAAGGCTGCGTCCATGTAAGGGGATCGATTCATTCTCCCCCACACCCTGTGTACCTCGAGTCACAAGCTCACCATTATAGATCAATCCAACACAGGCAGGAGTAGGGTATTACACCGCACGGTGGCCCAAACCTGGGTAGCTCGCCCGTCCCCTTCGTGTCTGGTGAGAGCCAGCGAGCCCGTCGTGATCCCACCGTAGTTGCCGTCGTGTTGTAGGTCGCCAAGCAAAGCCCCCCAGAGTTCGAACCCTGAGTTCTTGGAGAAGTTTCTTGGACGCAGATCCTCGACTCCGACAAGTCAACATCTCAGTGTTGGCTAAAGAAATCCTTTACTTGTGGGTAAAGAGTACACCCTCTGTAGAGTTTTAAAACCTATTCGAATAGCCGTGTCCGCGGTTAAGGACTATAGTTTGGGTTGGTCAAGTGTTGGTCTTGGTGTCAGTCTTCGGAGGAAATAATTAAATTGATCATGATCCATTTTTGCAGGATAATTATTGTCACTACTAATGCCAGCATGAATATTGTTGTTAACATAAATGTTATTGTGGACTAACCTTTTTCTTCTGTGTGCAACCTTGGGTATCTCTTAGGATGGTTAATCGACCTGGATACTCAATTTTATGTTCTTTTCTGAGTATCTCTTGGGATGGTTAATCCACCTGGATACTCAATTTTATTTTCTTTTCTGAGTATCACTTGGGATGGTTAATCCACCTGGATACTCATTTCTATTTTTCTGGGTATCACTTGGGATGGCTAGTCCACCTGGATACTCATTTCTTTTCAAGACCTCTCGAGGCGTCGCATTCAGACACCCATTTGGTATTTCTTTTCAAGACCTCTCGAGGCATCACATTCAGACACCCGTTTGGCATTTCTTTTCAAGACCTCTCGAGGCGTCTCATTCAGACACCCGTTTGGCATTTTTCTTGGAATTCCTCGGGCGGTCCAGCGCCCGACGTTCCATTCTATTTTCTTGGTTCATTACTAAAATGATATATTTATCCATCCGCACCGTATTAATATTTATCATGCCATGCTTTAATTTCGGTCAGCATATGCATATAAATTAATCGATCATGATCATATGCACTCTACTGCATTCGCTATATCTTTTGTTCATAATGTTTGCGAGTACATTCCAACATACTCACTGGCTTGTCCCTGACTATTGTCTTGGCCAGATTATGATTAGGAGAAGAGCACTACGAAGTCACACCCCACAGCCTAGGAGTCGAAGGTAGCAGCCACACAAGATAGGAGTTATCCAGGTCAGCTGCTCCTGTGGGAATGGAGCCCCACCAGAGATGGAGTTCCGCTACCCGCTTCCGCCATCCACTGTTAGAAATCATTATTGTATCATTAGGCCTTTATGGTCTTGTATCCAATTCTTGTAATTGCTTGGTAATCTGTAACAAGGACGTGTCCACCAGTAACAGTAATCCTGGGGCTGGTGACAACACGAGGGGTCATTTGCTGGGATATTGTGTCCCGGAAATCCAGCCCCGACAATGAGGAAGAAGGGAGTCTCGCCAGTGGGCTTGGTTGCTATCATGCGGATTGACCAAAGCACGAACTGGAGCTCGTCAAGCCAGCCTTTGCCGCAGGCGTCAAGCTTTTTCTTGAAGCTTCGTGTCTTGATGCTCTTGAGGACTTCAGCGTTGGCACGCTCGGCCTGGCCGTTGCTTTGCGGGTGTAACATGGAGGCGTAGCAGATCTGCGTGCCAAGGCTGGCGCAGTACGACTTGAAGAGGCCGCTGATGAACTGTGAGCCATTGTCGGTGATGATGCGGTTGGGGACGCCGAAGCGGCTCATGAGGCCCTTGATGAACTTGACGGCTGAGCTGCCGGGATGGTGCAGACAGGCTCCACTTCCACCCATTTAGTGAACTTGTGGATGGCGACATAGAGGTAGCAGTAGTCACCTACCGCGCGAGGGAAGGGGCCCAAGATGTCTAGCCCCCAGAATGCAAAGGGCCATGAGAGTGGGATCATCTGGAGGCGTCGTGAAGCGCGGTGGGCCAGTAGAAGCCGCTACAGAACACCTTGCCGGCGAGGGTGCGCGACGAGGAATGGTGGCCACAGTCTCCACTGTGGATGTCCGCGAGTAGCTCGAGACCTTGTTCTTTGGAGATGCACCACAGCACGACGCCATTGGGGCGCTTGCGGTAGAGCTCGCCTTCTTGCAAGCAGTAGGTGGTGGCCTAGCGAGCCACGTGCTCTGCCTCCGAGTCCTTCTCCGAGAGGGTGCCGCTCTGCAAGTAGGCCTTGAACTCCATGACCCAGCTGTCCGCTTGAGGCTCCAGCGCGAGCAGCAAGTGAGCGCCCGAAGATGGGCCACAATCAGGTGCGCCTGTGGGTGGTGTGGGAGGGAGTTCCTCATGAGGCGCTCACAGCAGGTGGTGTGGCTGATGGCCTCAGGAGCCTTTCTTCGAAGACACCAGGGTTCTGCGGCTCGCGGCGAGATGCCCGCTTGGCGATGTCGTCCGCCTCTTTGTTGCTGTAGCGAGGGACATGCTGGAGCTCTAGGCCAAGGAAGCGCTTTTCGGGCTTGCGAACTTCCTCCAAGTAGGCGGCCATGTGCTCGTCCTTGGGCTTGTAGCTTTTGTTGGAGAAGTTGTCGAGGAGCTGAGAGTCGCCCTTGATGATGATGCGCTTGATACCCAGAGCAGAGGCAACCTTGAGCCCAGTGATGAGGCCTTCGTACTCTGTGGTGTTGTTAGAGACCTTGTCGTCATGCTTGAAGCAGAGTTGGATAGCATAGCGGAGCTTGTCTCCTGTTGGTGAGGTGAGCATGACACCAGCTCCCGCGCCCTGTCGCGAGAACCCACCGTCGAAGTGCATGGTCCAGCCGCCAAGTGCCTCGTCTCCAGGCAGGAGGGATTTGTCCTCGCGAGGCTCTTCTTGGTGCGGGTCCGTCCATTCCACCACGAAGTCTGCCAAGGCTGCGCCCTTGATCATGCGTGTGGTGCAGAATTTTAGTTTGAAGGCCTGCAGCTCGATGTTCCACTCGGTGACGCGGCCCGCGGCGTTGGGGCTGTGCAAGACTTGCTCCAATGGGTAGGATGTGATCACCTTGATGGGATGGCCTTGGAAGTAGTGGTGTAGCTTCCTAGAGGCGACGAGGAGCACGAGGAGGAGCTTCTGCTGCATGGGGTAGCGCTCGCACGCATCCCGCATCACCGTGCTGACGAAGTATACAGGGTGCTCGACGAGGCACGTGGTTGTGGAGGCATCTTGCTCTCCGGAGGGCCCTGGGGGCTCATGAGGCTCGGAGGGCTTAGGAGGCGGCTCGAGAGGCAGCCCAGCAGGGGCCTCCTGAGGAGGGCCCTCGGCAGGCGATGACGCAACCTCGACATGCGAAGGTGCGTCCTTGGCAGGCTTCTTATGGATGCAGACACGCTCCTCTCGTACCACCACCAAGGCCGCGCTGGTCGTCTGGGGGTGGCCGCCAAGTACAGGAGCAGGGGCTCACGAGAGCGTGGCGCGACCATGATGGGCGGGCTCGTGAGGTACCTCTTGAGGTCCTCGAAGGTAGCACCAGCCTCAGGAGTCCACTTGAAAGGGCCGGACCTCTTCATGAGCTTGAAGAACGGCAGGGCTCGCTCGCTGAACTTGGAGATGAAGTGCCCCAGCGAGGCCATGCATCCCGTCAGGTCCTGCATTTGCTTGAGGTTCTGGGGAGGGTGCATCTTCTCAATGGCCTTGATCTTCTCGGGGTTCGCCTCAATGCCGCGGTGGGAGACCAGGAAGCCAAGCAGCTTGCCAGAAGGGACTCCGAAGACGCACTTGTCGGGGTTGAGCTTGAGGTTGACCTTGCGCAGGTTGTTGAATGTTTCCTTGAGGTCCGCGAGGAGGGACCAGGCCTCGCGAGTCTTGACAATGATGTCATCGACGTAGGCTTCCATGTTCCTTCCCATCTAGGGCCCTAGGGCAATGCACGTTAGCCTTTGGAAAGTGGCTCCGGCACTCCTCAGGCCGAAGGGCATGCAGATGTAGCAGTATATCTCGCATGGGGTGATGAAGTTGTTTTCTCCATGTCTTCTGTCGCCATCTTGATCTGGTGATAGCCTGAGAAGGCATCTAGGAAGCACAACAACTCACACCCGATGGTGGAGTCCATAATCTGGTCGATGCGAGGTAGCGGGAAAGGATCTTGAGGGTAGGCCTTGTTGAGGCTCGTGAAGTCGATGCACATTCACTCCTTGCCGCACTTCTTGGGCACTATGACTGGGTTGGCGAGCCATTCGGGATGGTGCACCTCATGGATGACTCCTGCCTCTTGTAGCTTCTGGACTTCTTTGACGATGAACTCTTGCTTCTCTAGCGCCTGGTGTCGTGCCTTCTGTTTCACGGGGCGTGCGTTGGAGCACACCGCTAAGTGGTGCTCGATCACCTCCCTCGGCACACCGGACAAATTAGATGCTGTCCAAGCAAACACATCCACATTTGCCTGAAGGAAGGTGACGAGCACGTCTTCCTATGTAGGAGAGAGGCCTGTGCTGATGGTGAAGGCAGGGCCTGAGCCGTTGCCGTCCACCAACACCTTCTTCGTCTCGGCGCGCACCTGAGAGAACAGTTGCTTCTTCTTCACGGGTGCGGCCTCAGGAGGCTCGACGTCGTCTTCATCAGCAGGGTGGGCAGTGGAGGCAGCCTTGTAAGCGCTTATGAGGGAGCGGACTGCATCCTTCTCGTCACAGTGGACGATGATGATGTCGCTGTAGCCCGGCATCTTGAGGACGTTGTAGGCATGATGGGTCACTGCCATGAACTTGGCGAGCGCAGGGTAGCCCAGGATGGCGTTGTACGGCAGGCCAATGTGCGCCACGGTGACACCCCAATTTTTGGCCCTTTCTTTTTCTTTTGATTTCCTTTGGATTCTGGTTTGGTTTTCTTCTGGTTGGGCTCTGTGGTCTTGCAACCTGGGAAGATCCTCTCTTCTTCCTCTCCCAAGTGGCTTGTCACTCAAATATTTCTCAAGGCCATGTCATTTCCATCTTAGCCAAACCCCAATTTTCATTTCTTGGGAATATTCCTTTTTCTATTAAAGGAATAACCCTGTTTGCCCTAGGTTGTGAAGCAACCTACATTTTTGTCTTCCATAAAATTCCCACAAAATGCTCATAAATTCTTTGGATCATATCTTCCACTAATATGTCAAAACCCATCCTTGCCTAGTTCAAAAATAATTCAGGAATATTCATTTCCTATTCTGTCTAGTATGGCACTTTGTGAAGGAAGTGCTATTTATCTTTTTTTGATTGCCCTCAAACTTTTTGAGAACTCTTTAATATCCAAATAATTTCCACATGCCAAAATTCAACTCCATTTGCCTAGTAAATCTGTCTCAGCAAATTTCCAAAGTTTCTGACCAGAGAGAAGATTTGTGAAGGAAGTACTAGCTAGGCTTATCCAAATGAGTTGAAATTTTGGCAGATCATTCATATGATCAAATCCTTACTCTCCACCAAATTTCATCTCCATCCAACAATCTATGTGAGCACACCATCCAATCTTTGCTTCTGGTCACAATTTCAGTTTGTGAAGCAACTATATTTTATATTGCTTCATAAATTCTGAAATTAATTCAGGACCCAAATATCACTATATCCATGGAGCATGCCAAAATTCACATTATTTTGCCAATCCATTTGCTCCGTAAAATTCCCCCAAGTTTCTGTCCAGAGGGAAGCATTGTGAAGCAAGTACCATGTAGGTGTATCCAAATGGTATGAAATTTTTTCAGTGCCTTCATATGACCTAATTATAAACCTCTACGAAATTTCAGCTCAATCCAACACTCCATGTGAGTGCAGCTTCATGATATAGTTTCTGGACCAGATTTTGTAGTTGTAAAGCAACTATGATAAATCTTGGTCCAAATCTTTTAATATTTCACAGGACTGTAGTCCTTCCTACCCTAAACCCCTTTGATATTCTGGTTAGCCCTTATCCCATCCCTTTTGACCACAATTTCATGCCCAAGTTTGCTACAACAAACTTCTGTTGATGCTACCCATTAGCACAAAGGTGATATAACCAAACCAAGGCCACAATGTTTCTCCATCGAGTAGGGTCCACGCGGTAGACACATTTTTGCTGGCCAGAACGCACCGCGTGCGCCTGTGCATGCGGTGACCACGTGGTCTGGCAGGCCAAACGCGTGCTCTGGACGCCGGTACCCCTCTGCCACCGCCCAAACGTCGTCCTCGCGCCACCACACCATGTCCACAGCGCTGCTCGATCTCTCCTGCATCCACGCGCCCCCTCTAGACCCCTCTCCCCCTGCTCTTTCCGCTCCGGCGAGCCACGCCGCACCGCGTGCCCGTGGCCGTCGTTGTTTTGCCGCTGTCCTTTTCCTCCTGTTTGATGCTCTGGCACTCCACTACCTCTCTCCCATCACCATCCTTGCCTGCCCGCGTGGTCACGCCAGAGCATCATTCTCGCGTCTGTGGTGGCATCCGGCGAGGGCATCATCGCCGCGGCTATATAAGCCCTCCCCGAGCTCCCTCGACCTCACCAACCTCTCTCTCTCCCTCCTAGCACCACCCCTGCCCTCTCAATCGAGCTCGAGGAGCTCCCATTCCTCCCCACGGCCACCATTGCCACCGTCGGCCTCGGCTTAAATTTGAGCAAGCCGAGCCCTCTCCCTCCCTCTAATCGACTCAAAGGAGCTCCCCTAGCCGCCTCAAACCTCCCCAGCCCTCTGCGGCCTCCTCTCGATGGCCGTGCCGTGCTCCTCGGAGATGGCCGACGCCACCTCCCACCGCGGCCGAGGCCCTGCTTGCTCTGCTGCTCCCCGGCGAGGGCAAAGCCCACTGGTGGATGCGCCTCCTCGCGCTGGGCACGCCGGTGGCCGGAGCCCCGCCGGAGGTGGCCTGAGTCGCCGGGACGAGCGCCGGCGAGCTCGAGCCCCTACTCTGTCCCGCGCGCTCGGGGTTGAAGAAGGTGACCTGGCCAGGCGGGCCCCACCTCCCCGCGGCCCCCACCAGTCAGTCAAACCAGACTGTTGACCCCAACCGCTGACGTGGATAAGTGAAGACGTATTCTTTTGAATACGTTTTCCTCCACCGAAAGCGCCTTCCAGTTCTTCTTTGGGCAAAAATACGCTTCCTCCTCTGGAAAGCGTACTCTCCAGAATGAGCTTTCTGTTTTTCAGCCGCCGCCGCTGAAACCCTTATATTGTGAACGTTCACCCGTTAGCAGCAGAAATGGACAGATTTTTTTGTTTTCTGCCTAACGAACGAACGGCCACAACTTTTTAACTGTGACTCTGAATCTGGTGATTCCAAAGCCCACGTCCTCTATTCGTCGAGCCCGTACTGTTGGTATCATTTTCACCATGTTGTAACACTCTGAAAATGACCATTTTGCCCCTGCCCTCTATTCAGCTCCGCCGAGAGAGAACCTTTTCCGGCAAAATTTTCCGCGAGCTTCTCGCACTTCTTCCCGGTGATTCCTTCATCTCCAGGCAAGCCACAACAACCACTTGCATGATGGCATTGTAGTAGCCATGGTTTCCACTGGAATATTTAAATGACTGCTTGCTCATTTAATTATGCTTCGAATATGCTTGTGAATCCATGTCCATGCTTATGCCATGTTCATTTTCATCTAGTAAGTGAAATGATTAGTTGCTAATGTTATTCTTATCATGATTTACTCTTGTAATCACTTCAGATGCTAGTGCTAATGACATGCTCATATGGATGGTTTGATATGAAAATACTTGCGACATTCATGATCCTCTTTATGCCATGCTCATTTGCATCCCGAAGACTAAAAGAGTTATCATTGTTGATGTTATGTTGTTAAATGGTTATGTTGGCCATCCAAGGTTACCCTAAAGTCATGCTCATATGCATCGTTATTTCATTATGTTATTTTATTGTGACTCAGCTCATCATCATTCAAGTTAAACCTGACATTAATTGAACTTGAACAAATCTGTTGGCTGAGTCATGGTGCCACCGAATCAAGCTCACCAGTGCAACCACACTTGCCTGGATGGGGAGGCCCTAATTCGGTCTATTGTCATGACTCTCGCCGGTGCCTCCAACTAGGGAAGGTTATGTGCGCGTGCTACCCTGATCAGGTAGGCGGCCATACCCTTGTGTGCCCGAGTTGTGTTGTACCCGGGTGTCCCCGTTTGGGACGAGTTTGTTTTGGTCACAACGGTGGCAGCCACAAAGGTGGAAGATGTCACGAGTTGACATCGGGGCCACCCATGACATAGCCCAAAGGGGAGTTTGTCGGAGTGGCCGGGAGAGTGTCATGCAATAGATTGGTTTTGTCGGAATATCGTTAGTCCACCCGAATGGGAGCACGAGGCCATGATTTCCGTGGTGTGGGTACAATGTACTAACCTCTGCAGAGTGTATAATCTATCGATAGCCGCGTCCTCGGTCATGGACACAGTTCGTAGTAGGTCACACTATGGGTCAATAGTAATAATAACCTGAATAATAAACAACCCCGGTTCCATGAGGAAAGAAGTTGGTTGATCTTTATGTGATCATGCGATGATCACAGGTAAAGATCAAGCTCCGTGTGGTCATGTGATGATCACGATGGTATAGTTGATACCAAGCTTGGTTGATCCTGAGGTGATCGTGTGATGATCACGATGGTAAGTTCGTTACATATGGTGGTTACGAGATAACCTCCGAGAAGGGTAAGTTGGTCCAGGGGACCTTAAACATCGACCCCTCTCATGCTAGTGCTAGTATAATCATGTTCATATCATGAGAAACATGTACATGCCATGCTCACTCTCACGTTATTCTAGTTGTATCATGCTCATCATTAATTAACCTGTAAATGCCATGCTGTTGTTTGTCTTGAGTGCTTTGGTTGCTGTGAGCTTGCGAGTACATTCAAAGTACTCACCTGGCGTGTCATGCCAGATTGCAGGTGATGCCATGATTGATTGCTTGTCGAGGATCCCGAGGTTGCGCTCTAGAACGCGTCCCAGCCAGAGTCCCTGCGGAGTGGAGTTCATCACCGTCGTCGTTGTTCCGCTGCTAGAATTTATTCCGCTTCGAGATCTTCCGCTGCTAGCATAGAACTACCTTAGCAGGTGAAGTGTCGCCATGCCCCTGTAACCTTTGCAATATCGGACCCTTGTACCATGATTATTTGTAATAAAGAGCTGATTTGTTCTATGCCAAGCAGTGCCGTATTCTAGAAGACTTGATTTCTGGGCTGGAATACGGGGTGTTTCGGTCTCTCTGAGCCGGGGTGCCACAGCCACATTGAAGACGATGAGCTCAGTGTGGCAGTTCTTGTGGGTGCCGAAGGTGACGGGGAGGTGCACCTGCCCCAGAGGCAGCATGGAGCCATCAGTGATGCTAGAGAAGGGCCTCGTCGGCATCAGGTGCTCGTAGGGTACTTGGAGCTTCTCGAAGGTCTTGATGGAGATCACGTTGAGTCCTGCGCCTCTGTTGACAAGCGTCTTGGTGACAGCAACGTTGCTGATGGTGGGGGTGCATAGCATGGGGATCGCACCCACTTCCTCCGTGGACTTGGGGTGGTCCTTGGATTCGGAGGAGATGGTGTACTGCGACCACTTGAGGGGCTGAGAAGTCTCTGGCCTCGGGAGGGCGGCGTTCACCTCACAAGCAAACTGCTTGAAGTGGCGGTTGGACGGGGGGGGGGGGGGGGGGGCTGGTAGCCCCCAGCGCCATCGTCAGGCTGGTTGCCGCCGTTCGCCCAAGGCGGCGGCGACAGCGGTGGTAGAACAACGTTGGCCTGAGGATTGGTCTGCCGTGGCTGGTCGCGCCAGCCCTGCCTGAAGTTGCTGTTGCCGTTGTTGCTGCGGTTGCCCCAGCGGTTGTTTCTGTGGCCGCCTCCATGGCCGGCGCCTCAATCGTTGCAGCTGTCGCACCCGTCCTGGCGGCTCTCGCGAAGCAGCTTGAGCTCGTGGCAGTCTTCGGTGTTGTGGGAGAACAAGTCATGGTAGGCACAGTACGGGCGGCCATCCTTCTTGGGCACGTTGCGGTCACGGCTGCGCTTCTGCTCAGGCTCTGCCGCGAGCACGGTAGGGCCCTTGTGCTTGGCGTCCTTGCTCTTGGCCCTGGTGGCGTCTGGCGCCTGATCCGGGTCGTTGTGGATGAAGAGACGGCGCTCCTCAGCCTTGGCGCACCGGTCGGTGAGGTTGAAGAGCTCAACCACGGTGTCAAGCTCGTCATTGATGGCAAGCTTCTCGTGCATCCGGACGTCTATGACGCCGGAGGAGAATGCAGAGATGATGGTGGCATCGGAGGCGCGCGGGATCTTGTTACGCACTTGGCTGAAGCGCTGGATGTACTTGTGAAGAGTCTCGTCTAGGTGCTGGCGCATGGCACGCAAGTCGTTGAGCGTGAGGGGGCGCTCGTGCGTGCCCTTGAAGTTGGCAACAAACTGCTTGCACAGCTCAGCCCACGAAGAGATGGATGCCTCAGGGAGGTTCGTGAGCCAAGAGCGCGGCGCGTCCTTGAGGGCCATGGGGAACCAGTTCGCCATGACCTTGTCGTCACCATTCGCCGCTTCGATGCTTAGAGTGTAGAGCTGCAGGAACTCCATGGGGTTGGGGGTGCCACCGTAGCGAGGCGGCAGGTCCGGCTTGAACTTCGTGGGCCACACCACGTGGTGCAGCTCACGGGTGAAGGCGCGGCAGCCCCTGATGCTGGAAGTGATGCCACCTACGAGGGCGGCATGGTTCTGGCAACCCGCAGCCACGACCACTTGGATGGTGCGGTCCTGACGGTGGCACTGCTGCTCGAGGAGCACATGTGCGTCGGGCGGCGCGCGCCTGACGATCTGGCAGCTCTCGTTGTCGTGGTCAGGTGAAGACGCGTTGCGGGACATCTCCTGCGCCCGCGCGCCGTGGCTGCGCCCGGCATCCCCGTTCGATGGAGGAGGCGCGCCATGCGCCACTTCCCCGGTGCATGGCAACGGATGGCGAAGCGAGTGAGAGGCCGCAGGGGCATCTCCGGCGGCGTTGACGAGCTCGGTGATGCGGCCAAGCCAGGCGTCATAGCTAGCTTCGGTGGGGCGGTAGCGCAAGAGCTCGCGCGCCATGAGCAGCGCGGCCTGCAGGCACGGTGGCTCGCGGCGGGCGAGCGAGGATGCGGTGGCGGTGTGGCCGACCGCTTGCATGGACGGATGAAGGGAGGAGGCCTGCTACTCCCTAGCAGCAGGGTCGGTGGCAGC
Source organism: Elymus sibiricus (assembly GCA_039707655.1). Classification (NCBI taxonomy): domain Eukaryota; kingdom Viridiplantae; phylum Streptophyta; class Magnoliopsida; order Poales; family Poaceae; genus Elymus; species Elymus sibiricus. Next base: position 94,501,569 of record CM077672.1, read on the forward strand.
ACCGGCACGGCGACGGCGGTTGTCACGGGCGACCGGCTCCGTCTGGGCCACCCTGACAGCCCGGCGCTCTGCACGCTCACGGCGAGCGTCGGCCATGGCGAGACTGAGGCGGGGTAACAAAACAGAAGTAGCCCCCTACCTGGCGCGCCAAATGTCGGAATCGGGGCTCCGGGGACCCTAGTTCGAACTCTGGGGCGTGCTCATTTCGACTGACCCGACGGCGACCACGGCGAGACTACGGCAAGAGCGCACAAAGCACAGGGAACGGCAGGGGACACATCAGCTACCCAGGTTCGGGCCACCTTACGGTGTAAAACCCTACTCCTGCTTTGTGTTTGGGATTACGGTGAGCAAGGATGTTCTCGCGTACAAGGTTGAAGACAGAGGAATTGGTCGACCTCCTCTACGGTGGCAGCACTGCCCCTTTTATAGCCGCCTTGGTCCTCTTCCCCGAAAACATTGGCGGGAAGGGTAGCCACACACAACGGCAATTTGAAAGGGGATAGGCGCCCAGGCTTATCCTGACTAAAGTTGGTCTTCACCTGCAAAAGTGTTATCCATGACGCGCCGGTGGGCTCGGTGATGACCTCCGCCCTGCGCAGCTTGCTGTCTTGGTCTTCTTTCACCAAACGGGCAGTCCTTGGGACCTGCTTTGGAGGTGGGCAGCTGGTGCTGCCCCTTTAGCACCAAAGTGGAAATCCTCTCTGTCCGCGCCTGCTGGTACGGTTCCTACCGCGGCTTGTCTCCAAGCGCGTCACCCAAGTGGTGGGCACTGGACCACATGACCGGCGCCAGGCGGCGCCCGCCTCGGGTGGCCTCGGGAGCCACCTCGCGAGGGGGCCTTGCAAGGCCTCCTGCTGTTGTTACTGCTGCTAAGTATCGGTAGTCCGCCCGTGCGGATGGGTCCTCGTGAGGCTGGTGCTTCGCGAGGTGTCTTGCTTCGCAGCGCCCACGATTGGGCCGCATCTTGGGCCTTCGCCAGGCATTGCTTCCTGGGCCGCAGGCAGACAGGCTGTGGTACCCTGGTTCCCACTGGCCCGACATCCGCCTCCCGGCCCACCACTTCCGCCGCCTCCCCCACCGCCTTCGGCAGCCGGCGCCGTCGCCAACAACGCTTTCCCATGCCAGGACGCGGCCTACATCGTCTTTACCAGTGAGGGCGACGACAAGTACAACAAGCGCAAGTACCAGCACGAGGTGAACGCCGTCGTCCCCCCGGTTCCCCAGTTCATGCACTGGTCTGACTGCCCCATCAGCTGGACCCAGGAGGACCACCCGGCCATGATGACCATGCTGGGTGGTTACGCTCTCGTTCTCGACCCCACCTTCATCGCTGAGAAGCGCACCTGCCGCTTTTCACGGGTGCTGATCGACGGCGGCAGCAGCATCAACATCCTCTACCACGACACCATGATCAAGCTCGGCATTGAGGAGAGCCAGCTGCAGCCCACCCGGACGGTGTTTCACGGCATTGTGCCAGGTGCCTCCTGCTCCCCAATCGGCAAGGTCCGGCTGGATGTGCTGTTCGGCACCAGCATCCACTTCCGCCGTGAGCCGATCTGGTTTGAGGTGGTCGACCTGGCCAGCCCCTACCACGCGCTTTTGGGCCGGCCCGCCCTGGCCAAGTTCATGGTGGTCCCCCACTACGCCTACCTGAAGATGAAGCTGCCGGGTCCCAAGGGCATCATCACCATCACCGGCGACTACAAAAAGTCTGGCTGCTCGCAGCCGGCTTCATCATGGAAGTTTTTCACCCCGAGTGGCTGGCCAACCCAGTCCTCGTCCTGAAGAAGAACGGTACCTGGCACATGTGTATCGACTACACGAGCCTGAACAAGGCATGCCCCACGAACCCGTTTGCTCTTCCCTAGATCGACCAGGTCATCGACTCCACCGCCAGCTGAGAGCTCCTGTCCTTCCTGGATGCCTACTCCGGCTACCACCAGATCAAGCTGGACCCGGCCAACGCCCTCAAGACGTCCTTCATCACCCCCTTCAGGGCATATTGCTACATCACCATGTCGTTCGGCTTGAAGAACGCCGGCACCACCTTCCAGCGTTGCATGCAAAAGTGCCTCCTGCCACAGATTGGCAGGAACGTGCACGTCTACGTCGACGACATCGTGGTGAAGACCAAGCAGCACCTCACCCTCCTGGAGAACCTCAAGGCGACGTTCGCCAACCTGCACCGGTTCTAGATCAAGCTCAACCCGGAGAAGTGTGCCTTCAGCATGCCGGCTGGCCAACTCCATGGGTTCCTCATCTCGGAGCACGACATCAAGGCCAACCCAGAGAAGATCAAGGTGGTCGAGCGCATGCGCAAGCCGGCTCGGCTGCGTGATGTCCAGAAGTTCACCGGCTGCTTGGCCTCAGCCGGTTCGTCAGCCGGCCTGGGGAAAGGGCCCTGCCGCTGTATCAGTTGATGAAGAAGACGATGACATTCGAGTGGACCAACCAGGCGGACGAAGCCTTCCGCGACCTCAAGCGCATGCTCTCCACCGCACCCGTCTTGGCCGCGCCGGCTAAGAAGGAGCCCCTGCTGACGTACATCGCGGCGACCACTCACGTGGTCAGCGTGGTCCTGGTGGTAGAGCGCCCTGAGGAGGGCAAGGCGCAGCCGGTCCAGCGCCCTGCGTACTACCTGAGTGAGGTGCTCTCCCTCTCCAAGCAGAACTACCCCCACTACCAGAAGATGTGCTACGGCTTGTACTTGGCTGCCAAGAAGCTGAAGTAGTACTTCCAAGAGCACCCCATCACCATGGTGAGCACGGCTCCCCTCGGTGATATCATGGGCTGCCGCAACGCCTCTGGCCGGGTCACCAAGTGGGCCATCGAGCTGGCCTCCCACACGATCCTCTACGAGCCCCGCACCGCCATAAAGTCCCAGGCCCTGGCCGACTTCCTCGTCGACTGGGCGGAGACCCAGTACCTGCCACCGGCTCCCGACTCGACGCACCGGCGCATGCACATCGATAGCTCGAAGATGCTCACCGGCTTGGGAGCCGGCATCGTACTCTCCTTCCCCAAGGGCGACCGGCTGTGCTACGCGCTCAAGATCCACTTTGCCGCCTCCAACAACGTGGCCGAGTACGAAGCCCTTGTCCACGGCCTCCGGCTGGCCAAGGACATCGGCATCCGGCTCATCCTCTGCTACGACGACTCCGACCTGGTGGTACAGCAGGTCTCTGGCGAGTGGGACGCCAGGTACGCAACAATGGCCAGCTACAGCTTCCTGGTCCAGCAGATGACCGGCGGCTTCGTCGGCTGCGAGTTCCTCCACGTCCCTCGAGACGAGAACGAGGCGGCTGACACACTAGCCAAGATTGGCTCCACCCGGCAGGCCATCCCAGCAGACGTCTCCCTCGAGCACCTGCTCAAACCCTCCATCAAGACGTCTCCCGACTTGGAGTCCATCTTCGTCCCGGCCGACCCGACGGCTCCCACCTCCGGCTCGGGGGCTACCAGCTCTAGCTCGGGGATTGCCATCCTGGTTCCGGGGGCTGCCGGTTCTGACCCAGCCCCGGGGGCTGCCGGCTCCGGTTCGGGGACTGCCGCCTCAGTCCCGGGGGCTGCTGGCTTCGGCCTGCCGCCTCACAACCTAGCCGGCCCTATGCAAGCTGCCGTCCTCACGATGGTGGAGGCACCATCATGGGCGCGGCCGATCCTCACCTTCTTGGTGAGCGGCGAACTCCCCAACGACGAGGTCGAGGCCCGGTAGGTGCAACGCCGGGCCTTCGCCTACAGCATCATCAACAACGAGCTCGTCAAGCGCAGCACAACCGGCGTATTCCAGCACTACGTCGAGCCGGCCAAGGGGCTCAAGATCCTATGCGACATCCACCAGGGCGAGTGCGGGCATCACGCCGCCTCACGGTCCCTGGTGGCCAAAGCCTTCCGCCACGGCTTCTACTGGTCGACTGCCCTGAAGGACGCCGATCAGCTGGTCCTCAAGTGCAAGGGTTGCCAGCACTTCAGCACCCGGAGCCACCAGCCGGCTTCGGCTCTCCAGACCATCCCCATCACGTGGCCCTTTGCCATCTGGGGCCTTGACATGGTGGGGCCTTTCAAAACCGCTCGATGCAGCATGACGCACCTGTTGGTGGCCGTCGACAAGTTTACCAAGTGGATCGAGGCAATGCCGATCAAGAAGCTCGACGGTCCCACAACCGTCAAGCTCATCAAAGACATCACAGTCTGCTACGACGTTCCCAACAGCATCATCACCGACAACGGCACCAACTTCACCAAAGGACCACGCCCAACCGGCCAACCGGCTTCACCCATTTCTTCCTCGTCTATGGGGCCAAGGCGGTCATCCCCACCGACCTCGAGTTTGACTCACCTCGGGTCACGCTGTACATGGAGGCGGAAGCAAAGGCGGCGCGCGAAGACGGCGTCGACCTGCTCGAGGAAGCACGCCTGTTGGCCCTCAGCTGGTTGGCCATATACTAGCAGAACCCGCACCACTACCACAGCAAGAAGATCAAACCCCTCGCATTCCATGAGGGCGACCTCATGGTCCGGCTGGTTCAGCGGACAGCCGGCTAGCACAAGCTGTCCTCCCCATGGGAGGGTCCCTTCATCATCAGCAAAGCCTTGCACAACAACGCATACTACCTCATCGACGCGCAGAAGGCAAACAAGCGCAAGAGAGATGCCTCCGGCGAGGAGACGGAGCGCCCCTGGAACGCGGAGCTCCTCTGTCCATTTTACAGTTAAACCAGTGTATGTATGTATCGCCATCTTTTGGACTTAATGAAAGCACCAGGTCCCCCGAACGACACTCGGGGGCTACCTTTTCGTCTCTATCGAGCTTTTAATCTCTTACACACTTTATGGCATTTGCCTCCCTCCCGCCGGGTCGGCACATCTGGCTCGGGGGCTCGGAGGCTCGCCGGCTAGCCCACACCTTGCTCTTCCATAGCCGGCCCAGTAGCGTGCGCACCGCCTAAGCCATCTCTTCGCCGCAAGCCACAGACCGGCTCCCGGCTGTCCGGCTAGCAAGAGCCAAAGGCTGAAAGCGTCCTCACGCGAAAAATGGCTAAGGAGGAACGTCCGGCTCGGTCAATCCGGCTGTCCCTCTCATTCGTTTCCGCACAGACCGGTTGTGCTCCAGCCGGCTTCGCCACCTGCTGCCAGCTGGCCCAGTGGGTGTCTCGCTTGCGCTCAAGTCCTAAAAACCTAAGTACTGTACGCTTTCTTTCAAATCCGACTCCCCGTCCTAGCTACAGACCGGCTCCCGGCTGTCTGGCTGGTGGGGAGGAAGTTGAGAAATGAAGTGAACAAGAAAAATGGTCTAAGGAAAACAGCAAACGCGAGTCGCCAGACGGCAGGACACACACACAAAATAGCAATCACATGCATTTATGTACATCAAGAGGCCCACGGCTAGAAGTTCATTACAAAAACTACTACACCCCCAGTGAGTGGACTTGCAAGCTAAGAAAAGTTCCAAGTATGAAAGCAAAAAACAGAAAAGGTAAAGACCCTATGCTATGGGCGCATCGGCTCCAGGCCAAGCCGGCTCCTCCGTGGCGCCGGTGTCCTCATCGGCGGCAGCGTCGGTGTAAGCCCCGGCGCTGGAGCGGGTCCCCTTGTCCTCCATCTCGCCCGCGCTGCCCTTCGGATCCTCGAAGGCCCGGCCGAAGTCGTCCGCGGGGAGTGCCATGCCGTCTGACGCCCGCTCCATGACAAACTCGTCGTGAGGGGTGAACGATGAGATGTCGCTGGCCCGCACGGCGATAGGGGTTGCCCGCTGCGCCAAGTCATCCTCTGCCACGGCCCGCCGAGCGGCCAACTGCTCCAGGTTGACGCTCGAGCTCGGGCCGCGAAGGCCCTCCAGGCGTCGAGTCACGCCGAGCCGGGCTTGAGCCACCTCGCCAGCCGGCTGACGGTTTGGGGCTGCACCGTGTTTGGTCATAGAGCTCCCACCACCGCCAGGCCGGCGTCACGGAGCCGGCCCATGCCACGACCCACCGCCCGTAGCCGAGCCTCGTTGGCGACCCCGATCTCCATTACGGTCCAGGCGGCGAGCATGCCGATGTGGACCCCCATCACCCTCTGCTTCTCCCGGTAGGCCTCCACGGCCTCCTCGGTCGGCGCCTGCGTCTAGGGGAAAGCCTCTGGAGAAGAAGAAGAAGAAGAAGAAGAAGAAGAAGAAGAAAAGAGAAAAAGAATAAGAAAGGAACTAAAAGACCTGGCCGCCTGCAACCGCCAGCCAGGCACAGAAAGGCGAGAGAACAATAAAAAACTTACCGGCGAGCATCGTGTCGATGTGCTGCACCTCCGCCAGCACCCCCTGCTCCTTTAGTGACCAGTCGCTGGCGCGGCGTTCATAGTTCTCCTTGAGCTGGGTGACCTCCTCGGCGGCCTTCTTCACCTGCTCGTCCTTCTTGGCCGCCGCCTTGCGGTGCTCCTCCACAAGCCGGTCCAGCTCGCCCTGGTGGCCGGCTACCGCCTGGTTCCTCTCCGCCATCAGCTGGCCCACCTCCGCCAGCAGCAGGTCGCTCCGCAACCGTCAGGTCCCTCTGCCTGCCGGCCCGGTCCAGCTGGCGTCGGAGATCCGAAACTTCGGCCGCGGCGGCTGCACGACGAAGCTCCAGATCGGCAGTCAAACAAGAATTAAAGACAAAGAAAAAGCAAGAAGATTTGACCCGGCTGCTACGTAGCTGGCCCGAATTTTGGGGGCTACACCTAGTGGGTGCGCTGGCGCACCCCCACTGGAAGAAACGCAAGACATCCCTTGGGCCTAGTGTAGCTCCTCCTCCTTGGCGGCGAGCTGGGTCTGGGTTCCATGGTACACACCGAGGAGACGGTTGTACGCCGCCACCCGCTAGTCGTTGACGGCCTGCAAGGAGAAAGTGAGAAAAAACAAACGCCTGAGAAGGCCCGACCCGCCTGCTGCACAGCCGGCCCGGGCCTCAGGGGCTACACCCAGTGGGTGCGCTGACGTGCCCCCACTGGAGAGCGACCTCGACAGTCAAAGAAGGAAGAAAGGCAAGATTTGAGAAAAAATGCAAAGGGCGAAAAGACTTACCGCGGCGGCCTGCTCCAGTTGCTGCACCCAGCCTAGTTTCGCCTAGGCGTTGCTCCACAGCTGGCTGATGTGGTCGGCGAACTGCTAGTGCAGGGCGTTCACCGCCGCGGTCAAGTCACCGGGGTGCGCCCTGCCGGTGGCCTCGCCGGCGCTCGCCCAGTCCAGCTGCATCCGGGCTGAGGACCCGACGCTGGTCCCGCTACCCGCTGGCCTCGGCTCGGCGCTGTGCCCCGAAGCTCGCGGCCCTACAACCACCATGGCGCCGGAGCCCCCTGGCGTGGCCTTCGTACTTGGAGGTGGCGCTCCTCCTCCGCCTGGTGCGGTCTCCGACCCGTGGCTTCCTTCATCTCCACGTCTGGCCTCGTCGGCCAGATCGGCGGCCGGCGGCGTCTCCGGAGCGGCCGTCTGGTTAGCGGCTGGCTCATGGTCGTCCATCTCGCCACGGCCGGCTGCTTCGGCGGCAGCGCGGGCGTCGGCCTCCAATCGACGGGCCGTGCCGTGCACCAGCTTGGAGTGATGCTCCTCAACTGGCGATGACGACGGCGAGTTCGCCTCCCAAGCCGGCCACGCGGGTTTCTCGGCAGCGCTCCCCCGCGTCCCCATGGCATTGGCCCACGCCTTAGTCGAGGCCTCCTGCACCTCTCTCTCGACCTCCGCCCACGCCCTCCACGTGTCCTTCTCGGCCTCCTCCAGCGCGGCGCCAGACTGCCGGGCCGCGAGCACCTCCTCGGCGGTCTTGGCCGGCTCGTGCTCGTCTGCGCCGCTCCGATCCCCATGCCAACCGGCCACGCCTTCGGCTGCGGCTGCTTCTGCCAGCTCAAGCGCGGTCCTGTTTGGCGCGCACGGAGGGTAAGGGGGGAGGAAGAAGATACAGCAACATCAAGAACAGAAGCGATACGAAACACACGAAGAAAACTTACTCGATGGCCGTGGGGACCGCCCGCTTCGGGCCCGCCGATGGGGGCAGCCGATGCGCCTTCTTGACGGACCTCTTCACGCCCCCGGCTGCGCCCCCGCCGGGCGCTTCCCGGCCGGCCGGCTGCTTCCCATGCGGCCGCTCGGTGTCCGCCTGCTCGTCAGATGGCCCGGCCCCAGCCGCCTTCCACAGCCGCTTCCAAGGGGTGGCGCCGGCTTCCGCCTCCGCGGTCGATCCCGCTGCACCGCGCGCACCGCTCAGATCATCTTCATCGTCATCCGTCCACTCATGCAAGGGATCCATGGGTGGGAACTTGTCGGCTTGGCCGGATCCGCCGGCTCCGGCGTCCTCGAGGCGCTCCTCGCTTCTCTGCTCCTCCTCCTCGCCATCCCCTTCCTCCTCCACGTTCGAGTCGACTTGGTCCGGCTACAGGACCTGGGGGTTCAACCCATCGTGGGTCTGCTGGCTCGGGAAGCACTGCAGCTGGCCCGACGCGCCAGGGTGCATGAAAAGGATGGAGGTCGCAAAGAACAAAGACCAGGGACTCACCGCTAGAGCTGGAGCCTATCGGCTGTAGGGATCCTTGCCAAAGTGCCATGCCGTCTCGTCGAGCCCGGCGGTGGTGATGTCGTTGATGCGCCGGGTGATCCCAGCCGGCGTTAGCTCCTTCGTCAACATCCGGCAGGGGTCATGCCGGCCGCTCATGTCGTAGATCCGGTGCGGCTGACGCTGCAGCGGCAGCACCCAGCGGCCGATGAAGGCCACGATGAGGTCCATGGCGACGAGCCCCTCATGGTCCGTCAGCTCCTTGATCCATCGACAGACACCCATGATCTCCGCCGATGGGTTCTTTGGGTTGTGCCCCCAGTTCAGCTTCTCAGCCGGCAGTGGGTTATTGAAGGGCGGAAGGTTCATGCGATCGACAGCCGGGTAGACGTTCCTCACATAGAAGAACGATTTCTGCCACTTCTTGGCCGACTCCTTGAGGGGAAGCTTGGGGAAGGGTCCCGCCGGCCGGCTGACCACCACAGCCGCCCCGCAGGCGGACATGTTGCCGGCTGCCGCCCCCTGCTGCTTGAGGTAGAAGAGGCAGCACCACAGCTCCGTATACGGTAGGAGGCCGACGTAGCCCTCATAGAGCACCACAAAGGCCGAGAGCTGCAAGATCACATTCACGCCTAGGTGGTGCGGTTGAAGGCCGAAGAATGTGAGGCACCAATGGAAGAAGAGGCTCGTGGGGAGGCCAAGCTCGCGGAGGAAGTGCGTCTAGAAGACCACCACCTCGTCGTCCCGTGGCGCTAGAGCGAGCTCCGCACCGGGCGCGCGCGCCTCCACCTCCTCTGCCGGCGGTAGCCATCGCGTACGGCGGATAGGCGATGTTGTCATCGGTCACCACAGAACCCTCCCAAGAGCCCTTCGGTGGCGCCATTACTAGGCACGGTGGAGATGCGGGCATGGTGACGACGCGGCGAGAATCGAAGAAGGTCCACACCCGCGAGTCACCGGCGTGGTGCGGTGGTGGATCGGGCAGTCGCCGCCGCTGTACAGCTCCGCTTGCGTGCACGAGAGGGAGAAGAAGCAGAGAGGAAGACGAAGCGAGGGGCGGGGGCAAGTGCAGGAGTGCCCTGGCCATTCCCCTCCCCTCCATTTAAACCCTCTGTGGACGTGGGGGAGTGGGATCGTTTGCGCCCACGTTCCCCACTCCCCCGCAATGTGTGGGCACGTTACACGCGCGCATTAACGACACCGAGAAGCTCAATCGATGGCCGCAGTCACAGCGGATCCCGCGCACGGGCCGAGGCCACGGCCTGGTGGGTCCCGGCCTACTGCGATGTCCCGTGGTGTGCGTGGTCTGGTAGGGCCTCGCCCGCCACTGGGCTGCATGTGGCAGGTCCGTGTCGGGCAGCGGGCACGATCCCCCGCTCCGCTGGGCTGCATCCAGTTTGGTTTCATCTTCAATGACTTATGATCTTACTTCCTCTACTATCATTCAAATTCTGCAAGACCAGGTGAGTGTTGTAGTGTTAATTACTTTCTTGCACTGTATGCTTTCCTATTATTACTTTCCTGGTAATTACTAAGTGTTGGATATGCTTTATTTGTAGGCTATAGCTACACATCAATCATAGACTACATTGCTAGCTCCTCTGCCCGATAGCCAGTTCATTGCAATCTATAGAGATGCCCTGCCCCTTCCAAGAGTGCAAACTACTACAACACTTGGCTTGAAGAGAAGGAAGAAAGTGACAAAAACCAAATAAAACAAAGCCTCAACAAATGCTAAGAAGTGAAGTTGACATAATCTAGTGAAGTGAATGTTGGAAATATGCCCTAGAGGCAATAATATTGTATTATTATATTTCCATGTTCATAATTAAGAGTTTATATTTCATGCTATAACTGCTATGATACTGGAATATGCGATTCAGTAGAAAACTTATATGCATGTGTGGAATGATAAACGGTAAAGAATATGTCACAGCCCTAGAATAATGGTTGTAATTAGTTGCATCACAGCATCAATGCATCATGTTAAATTCAAATGAATTTGAAATGGGGACTAATAAACCCTAGCACCAAATGAATTTCAAATAGGTTCAACTTAAAATATTTTTCAATGAACCCAAAATGCCCTTCAGAAAAGTTCATCATTTTTTAAATGGGTGAAAACCTTTGCCAAAAATGGTGCACATGTTTATGGGTCATTTATGGATTTTTGAACTAAATCATAATGTATTTGAATTGGAGCATTTAATTGCTATATTTATTTTAAATGCCCTAATAACTCTGAAGCTAGTTGAGGGCTTTTGGAATAATCCAAATAGTGCGCACAATTTATTTCAGGAGTTATAAAAATGATTTAGTATTTTTACCAAGTCAAAACAAAGAAAGAAAAATAGAAAACAAAAACAAAGAAAATAGAAAAGAAAAGAGAGAGAGAGGGAACTACCTGGGCACTCACCTGGCAGCCCACCTGGCCGGCCGAGCACTACTGGCCGTGCCAGTCGTCTTCAACTTCTGCCTATAGGCAGAGGCGAGACAGCACACGGCGCGCCCGCGCGCCACGCCACCTCCCTGCATCCCTGCCGCACTGGCGAGCGGGATAGGCTCGCAGGAGCTGTCCCGATCGAGCGGACGCCCTGGCCATCCTCCCCTTCGTCTCCCTCTTCCGATTTCGAGCTCCACCGAGAGGATCCGAAGCATGCCGTCGCCGTAGCCATAGCCACCGCCGTCGCATCTCCTCCCCGATGTGGTCCAGGGATCCGCCTCGTCGCCTGCTGCCTCTTCGTCGAGCAGCGCGTCGCCGAAAGCACCATATCGCCGGCACCGTCGTCATCTTCCTCTTCGGGCACCCGAGATCGCCGCCATGGTTCCGTCGCATCCGTGCCGTCCCCGAGTGCGCTGAGCTACTCAACGACCTCTTTGTGAGTCTCCGCGTCCATTCCCCCTACCCCCGCACTCTATAGCGCCCCTAGCCACGGTTGCCGCCGAGCTCGAGAGCTCATCGCAGCCGGCCATGTCGCCGCCGTGGCCACGGCCACGCAAGCTTGCAGCCGAGCACATCAATGTGCTCAGCGCGACCCCAGGAGCCCGAAATGACGAACTGTTGCTCCTACTGTGCATCGCAGAGCCGAAACCACCGAGTCCTGAACTCCGGCTGCCGCACCCGAGGTCACCACCGTCGTTTTAGGCCGTCCCCGGCGAAACTAATGGCACCACTCGACACGCACGTGCACCAGCTACCCGTTGGTGGCCTCCGCCATCCATTTGGCGGCCGGAGCGCGAAACCCGCAGCCCTCCGCCATGTCTGCCGTCGCCGGCGTCGAGCCGCCGGCGTGTTTGACTTGTTTAACCGGTGGGTTTGACCCATTTGACCCGTGGTTTGACTCCCCTGGGTCAATGACAGGTGGGCCCCAGCCCTAATAACCTTCGATTAAATTTTAAATTAAACTTAATTAACCCGCTGACTCACTGACATGTGGGCACTGAGCCCAAATGAACCTAGATTAAAATTAACATTAGTTTAATTAACCCTGTTAGTTAGAGTAGCCACTGACAGGCGGGACCCACTGGTCAGATTCGACCAGGAACGGTCCAGTTGACCTGCTGATGTCACAGTGATGTAATGCTGACGCAATAAATCATTTTCAGGATTAAGACTAATTTAAAATAACCAAGAAATTCCAGAAAATGATATAAACTTCAAAAATTCACAGTAAATCAACCGTAACTCCAAATGAAATAATTTATATATGAAAAATTATCAAAAAAATATGAAGAATCTGTTTATGGCATTTTCATGCATGTTTGAACAACTTAAAGTTGCTGTACATGGCAATTTGAATAAATGGCATTTGAAATGTCTTATATGGAGTTTGAATTTGAACCTTGGTTCCAAACCAACTTCATTTAAATTGCTGCTAGTTGCATTAGCCCAAATCATCAACATGCTACCATGTCATGATCATGCATCATATTGTTGCATTGCGTTGATTGTGTTCCTTCTTGTTTGTCGGTGTTGTTCCTTCTCGGTAGCCGACGTTTCCGACGTAGTGACCGTTGACAGTGATGAAGTTCTATCATCTTCAGAAGTGCCAGGCAAGCAAACCCCCATTGAGCATTCTGATACAATCCCACTCTCTCGCTCTTGCTCTCTTTAACTGCATTAGGACAACAATGATTCAACTGTTACTTGTTGCGGTAGTTGAACCCATTCCTCTGCATGGCCTGTCCTTGCCACGGTAAATAGTTGAAACCCACTAGCATGAGTAGGAGTTGTTTGAGCCATGATGTGCCTACTCATTCATGCTTGCTTGTTATGCCTACTATGCATAGAGTTGTGTCAGGTCTGATTCATCTAGGATGGATTGGAATGGTGGTGAACATGTCCTACTGCTGAGAGCTAAGTGTGTGAACACAATTTGGTAAAGGTAGCGATGAGAGGCCATGTAGGAGTACATGGTGGGTTGTCTCATTGAAACCGTCCTCAGGAACTGAGTTTCGTGTTTGTGATCCAAGACATCTACTACCACACATTGGGCTCCGGGCGCTCCAAGCTCTCTCGACTTATTAATCACCTTGATCTCTGTCCCGGAGTTGCAACTAGTTTCTGCTGTTTGTAGTGTGCTGGAGGCCGTGCGTAGCGCTGACCTTAGGGGTGGGCTATGATGCGTTAGGCAAGTGGCACGGTGTACCGAGGCACCCGTTTGGTGGGCTTGGGAACCCTGCACACATCGTTTGGGGCCATAGTGGAAACCTCGGCCGGACTTCCTTGCGGATGGAACTCAAATAGGCGATAAACCTGGACTAGACTCTTGTGTGGTTAGTCAGGTCGTGGACGACACCCTCGCCAGGCTTCCGCTTGATGGTTGCCGAGATACATGACGTGTACATGGTGGTAAGTGGTGAGAGCGTGTGTGAAGAAGTACACCCCTGCAGGGTTATAGATGATCTATTCGAATAGCCGCGTCCGCGGATATGGACTACTTGGAAAGCTTAAATTGTTCATAGACAAGTTGAAATGGATACTCTAAAATGTGCAAGATAAGCGTGAGTGCCATGGATGGCCTTCGTGTAGGGAGACGGGAGCGGATCCATAGTGGTGTATTGATATGGTGGATATGTGGACTCGTGTGCGCTTTCTCACCTCAAAGAAGTCACTGGTAGTCGTAGTTCAGGATAGCCACTGAGTCAAAGCTGGCTTGCTGCAGTTAAACTCCACAGCCCCATTGTTGATACTGATGCATATGTAGTTAGTTTTGATGTAAGTCTTGCTGAGTACCTTTGTACTCACCGTTGCTTAATTTATGTTTTGCAGAGGAGACTTCAGTCTCACTTTAGCCTCCTACGATGAGTTCGACGTTGACCAATTAGCTTGGGAATGGCAGACAGAGGTCTGGCTCCTATGGAGGGTCTTGTAGATAGACATGCTTCCTAGCCTTCATCCTTTTAGCTATCTGAACTCAGACATGTTATGCTTCCGCTTGTTGCTTGTATGATTTGAATGTTGGGTCATGAGACCCATGTTTGTAATATCATGCTATGTAAGGCTACTCGGAGCCCTTTTAAATAAATACTTTGAGTCATAGAGTTATGTTGTGATGCCATGATGTATTTACACATATCGTGCATATTGTGTGTATGTTTGAAATGCACTGGTATGTGTGGGATCCGACCCCTAGTTGTTTATTCTTGGTAGCCTTCCTTATGGGGAAATGCCTCCTAGTGCTTCCATCCGGAACACATGGATTGACCGGCATGTGTCCGTCTTTGCTCCTGTGTCTGTCCCTACGAGGAAATGTCACGTGGTGTTTTACTAGAGTCCTTGTAGGTTGCTACGACTCGGTTACACTTGCTGCTGACCGACACGTGCATTGCTGGGTCATGTATGCATGTCCATGTAAGTTTGTGCCACCTTGGTTTACGACTAGTCATGTCGGCCCGGGTTCTCTGTCAAATGGATGCTAGCGACACAATCATATACGTGAGCCAAAAGACGCAAACAGTCTCGGCCAAGGTAAAGGCGGCAGCCGTGGGTTACCATGCGTGAGGCCGCAAAGTGATATGAGGTGTTACATGCTAGATCTGTGAGACTTAGGATCGGGGTCCTGACAGCTTTGGTATCAGAGCCTGACTGCGTGTAGGATTACCAAGCCAAACTGGTCAAAGTTGAGCCTAGTAATGCTTTAGTTATATAGGGGAATTGATTGTGGATGGGAACATAAGGCTCTTTTTACTTCTCTTCTCGTATCATTCTATTCTGAGTCACCCTCCTCTTTTCTACGGGGTTAAGAAACTAGGCTTTCTCATCTATCTATCAGGATGACGAGTTACTGTGCTGGAGACCTATAGGAAAGTTGTTGTCTTCTTGGATCAGTGTCTCCGTTGTAATTCAATTGTTATGTTGTCAGTTGTCATGCAGGTTGCCTCATATTCCATTCCCGTACAGCCGTTATGCTGTCTGAGTTATCCAAGTTTTCTAAATAATCTGCTGCATTTGCAACCTCTTTTCTCCCCGTTCCCGATGTCTATTGGGCCAGACTAACCACACTAAACATTGTGTTGAGGTATTCCATTACCTTGACATAATTGTTGAATCTATCGGGAAACTAGGATGTCTTAGAGAACCACCCGGTAACTCGACCTTGTGTTGTGTTCCCAGTGTGATAATTCTGGCCACCATTCTCGAAAGTGTTTCGTGATATCATTTAGTTAGTAGGTATTCTAAGTCTGGGTTCTTGAACCCATGATTCATCCTACTTATTTATTTTGATAGTGTTTGTAGTTCCTTTAGGTTGATTAGTAACTTGTTCTAGTCTTTGAGGTCCGTGGTATATCGTTCTTCCAATACTATGAACCATCCTCGGCAGGAGTTCTTTTGAACCAAAAGATCACAACAAAAGTGCTCTTGATGAGTTCTCCATTCTATATTTGTGACTCTGCCAATCCTACCTTTCTGCATGGGTTATCCGGAAGAAATATGTTGAACTTGTTCGACATGCTAATCTATGCATCCACAACTCAGAAAGTCATGTGTTCCTTTGAGTTGTTCCCTCCTCAATTGCATTTTGACCTTAGTCTAGTCAGGAGTAGTTGTGCATTCGTGCTCATCGGTGCCTATTATTCCTGTGGTCCATCAAGTCGTTCTATTTCAGAATGACTAGGAGAAACAAACTCCAGCACCTCATCCATTTCTAGGATTGGGTCAAAGTAGTTGTATTCCGTGGATCGAGAAAGCCAATCCAGCTTCTAGTCTGCTCTACCCTGGAGTGTTACCCTCTTTCATGTCAAGAATGTCATAGGAATTGCACACCATCTTATGAATTCTTTATATAGCGATACTCCTCGCCATCATCATTTATTTCTCGGTCTCCGTGTCGTTGCAACCGGAATGTCGACAAGTGAACTGTGATGTGTGAAATCAATACTCCTAGCAACCCTATTGCTTGGTAGTTAATGGACGATAATTCCATTCTTGGCGTGATGGTTATTGAATCGTCATTCTAAGTTTGATCATGCTACCTAGACCTTATTTCTGGTGCACTCCTCGGTTAATGAGTTAAGATTGTGTCAATCCCTTGCTCTTTTTGTCGTTTTGTCTTGCCCTGAAAGGCAAGAATGTTCTCGATCTTAGTAACATATCAGTGGTTCATGATTTTTCGAATATTTTCTCGGAAGTATCACCAGGTTGTCCCTGACCATTATGTTCAACTCGTGAACAAGTTGGTTTTCCTTTAAACCACCCTCTCTCTAAGAATCTGTGTTGGACACCCCTGAGCTAGTTGGTTAAGCTAAACAACAACTTGGAGAGTTGGAAGATAAAAGCTTTGCCTAAGTCAGTTCATTCCAAAGGGATATCTTTGTGTTTGTGTGTGTGTTGAAGAAAGATGATACCTTCATCGACTGACCTTCGTGTTCAGTTGTTGGATCTATTGTCTTATCCAATCTTTTGATTTGAGTTTGGGCTATCGTCAAATCAAATCTGAACCAACGATGTTCGTAATGTTGTCTTACTCGTGGTTGTTCCTCGAGTATGTACCATTATATTCTTTTCGGTCTGACCAATATCACCGTGTTCACCTAATTGTGGAATGCCATGTCTATGGAAATCTCAATAAATTGTTGTTGAGCCCATCGGCAACATTTTTATCTTCTCCATAATTTTGATGAACATTAAGCTAGTGTTGGAAACTTTTGAAAGCATTTTCTTCGTGCTAGTACATGAAGTACATGTTTGATGCAAGAAGTAACCTCCTCTAAGTTCATGTGCATATGATGCAAGTTGCCGCCGTGAATTTGAGAAAGTTTGTTTTGCTTCCATTGGAATCATCCCAAGTCAGTCATGCATGTGCGAAGTATTCTGTGGATTGGTAGACTGATCATCTCCATTCCATATGTAATCCCTAGCACACCAAGCCACTGATCGATTTGTTCAAAGATAAGAAGTTCAAGTGCTAATCTTGAAGGGCCCAGACGGACATGCACAAGACTTTGTTCTCTTCAATGATGGTTCCCAACCAGAACTCGGTAGTGTTTTGCTGTAAGACTTGTTATGTGGCCACGCTTGTCTTGGACAGTGTGTTCACGTGTATCTTGCAACCCAGCTCATGTTTTGGAGCTTGCTTCCGTAGTTCATTCCCCGAGAATCTCGCAACGTCATCTCGCCGCTTTGTGTTGCAAGCCTTCCTTCAGACATGTTGGGTCTGTAGTGTCCTGTCACCAACCAGATCTGAATCTTAGGCAGATATGATGGTTGGAACAATTTCCAAGAATTATAATATTGGTCTCTCCGTAACCCGATAAAGTGATGTTGTGGCTAACACACGTAGCCGAAAGACCTATTATTATAGTATCTTGTATCAGTAACGTTAGCCACTCTCCCATGTGGATTTGATTTATTCTGGAAGTTGTTCCTTATGGATTCTTTGTGCCCCCGAAGTCCGACCTTTACTTGATGTTCTAGATACCGAACAATACATATAATTGGGTTATACTAGTACATCAAGGAGAACATTTGAAGCGGAATGCTAAATGCCTCTCGTTCGATCATCCGAATTTTGTTCCCTTGGCTTCGCTAAGGTGAAATCTGAGAAAGTGTTCTCTTCCTTTGCATCTGCATCCTCCACCTACATACATCGTGGTAGTATGAGGTGTTACCAAAATCCTTGGCATAAATGCTGGTAAAACCCTAACGAATATGGAAATGCTCAAGTTCATGAGAGCACGCTCAGGCACTAGGTTTTATCGTCGGCATTAATTGGAGTGTGCCCTTAGTTTTTTTCCGATTATTCTATAGCCACTCAATCAGTGGAATTATTCTCTACCGTTGAGCCTTCTCCCCAGTTACTAGAATCATTCCCAACATTTGCATTTTGTTCCCAGCTTGCACCCGCCATTGTGCCATTTTTCCCATGGGCTGCCCTTCTCAGTAATTGCTGTTCAGGATCATCCTCAAAAGTGGGCTTACCATGGGTCCCATCCATTTCCGATGATAAGCAAAAATCATCCATTGAGTTGTCTTCAAAAAGGTAGTCCACATCATCCATTCCAGTCTAACTATGCCATTCTTTCGAACTCCTTCAAACGATTATTCGTGAATCGCCTTAGGCTGGTATAGAGAGTTTCAATGATCTAGGTATCAAAAGTAATTCTTTTTGCCACTCAAGGGAATAATTCTATGAGTCACCTTCCCTAGGGTGCCCCATCATGGAATCATGGCAATCAACTCGTTGCTATCTTGAAACCATGCACCATCTTACCTAAGTGTGGAATTGTTGCCTACCAAATTGAACCTTCGTTATCTGCTTCCTTCCCTCGTTCGTGATGTGTGTTTTGTGTCTCAGCTCAAGAGACGTTCCTACGCCTCACTCTATGAGTTGATCTTGAGTTGCTCGATCTTCGAGAAGATCGATTCCTGTAGAGTTTCTTTCTATCGTCATCGTGTTGGGTGAAGTTCTCAAAGGCAAGCATGTTAAGATCAATATGGTGTAATGGATCAACATCTTCGAGAGGTGCAAATGGATCATGAAGACTATGTCAGTTCCGTGACCTCCCTTCCTCTCACCTCATGTCTTGAATCTCGGGACGAGATTCTTGTTTAGTGGGGGTGAGTTGTCACAACCCTAGAATAATGGTTGTAATTAGTTGCATCAGAGCATCAATGCATCATGTTAAATTCAAATGAATTGGAAATGGGGACTGATAAACCCTAGCACCAAATGAATTTCAAATAGGTTCAACTTAAAATATTTTTCAATGAACCCAAAATGCCCTTCAGAAAAGTTCATCATTTTTGAAATGGGTGAAACCTTTGCCAAAAATGGTGCACATGTTTATGGGTCATTTATGGATTTTTGAATTAAATCATAATGTATTTGAATTGGAGCATTTAACTGCTATATTTATTTTAAATGCCCTAATAACTCTGAAACTAGTTGAGGGCTTTTGGAATAATCCAAATAGTGCCCACAATTTATTTCAGGAGTTATAAAAATGATTTAGTATTTTTACCAAGTCAAAACAAAGAAAGAAAAATAGAAAACAGAAACAAAGAAAATAGAAAAGAAAAGACAGAGAGAGAGAGGGAACTACTTGGGCACTCAAATGGCCGGCCCAACACTGCTAGCCGTGCCAGTCATCTTCAACCTCTGCCTACTGGCAGAGGCGAGACAGCACACGATGCGCCCGTGCACCATGCCACCTCCCTGCTTCCCTGCCGCGCTGGCAAGCGGGATAGGCTCGCAGGAGCCATCCCGATCGAGTGGACACCCTGGCCATCCTCCCCTTCGTCTCCCTCCTCCGATTCCGAGCTCCACCGAGAGGAGCCGAAGCACGCCGTTGCCGTAGCCATAGCCACCACCGTCGCATCTCCTCCCCGACGTGGTTCAGGGATCCGCCTCGTCGCCTGCTGTCTCTCCGTCGAGCCACGCGTCGCCGGAAGCACCGTATTGTCGGCACCGTCGTCATCTTCCTCTTCGGGCACCCGAGATCGCCGCCGTGGTTCCGTCGCATCCGAGCCATCCCCGAGCGCGCTGAGCTGCTCAACGATCTTTCTGTGAGCCTCCGCATCGATTCCCCTACTCCCGCACTCTATAGCGCACCCTAGCCGTGGTTGCCGCCGAGCCCGAGAGCTCATCGCCACCGGCCATGTCGCCGCCGTGGCCACGGCCATGCAAGCTTGCAGCCGAGCGCATCAATGTGCTCAGCGCGACCCGAGGAGCCCGAAACGACCAACCGTTGCTCCGGCCGTGCACCGCAGCGCCGAAACCACCGAGTCTCGAACTCTGGCCGTGATACGTTTCCAACGTATCTATAATTTTTGATTGTTCCATGCTGTTATATTATCAATCTTGAATGTTTTATATACATTTACAAGCAATTATATATCATTTTTTTGGGACTAACCTATTAACTTAGTGCCCAGTGCCAGTTGCTGTTTTTGCCTGTTTTTGGTTTTCCAGAATATCAGTACCAAACTAAGTCCAAATGCCATGAAACTTTTTGGAGATTTTTTTCTGGACATAACAAGTAGTGGAAGCTTCGGGAGGGGACGAGAAGATGATGCAGTGGCCCACGAGGCACCACGGCGCGCCCCAGGGGGACGCCCTGGTGGCTCATGGGGCCCACACAGCTCCGTTTGACCTAATTCCACCTCTATAAATTCTCTAAAATCTGGAAACCAACAGAGGAGTCCACGAAATACTTTTTCCGCTGCCTCAAGCTTCTGTTCTTGAGAGATCCCATCTGGGGGCCTTTTCCGGCACTCCGCCGGGGGGGGGGGGGATTCGATCACGGAGGGGCTCTCCATCAACCTTGCTGCCCTTCCGATGATGCGTGAGTAGTTTACCATAGATCTTCGGGTCCATAGTTAGTAGCTAGATGGCTTCTTCTCTCTTTTTGATCTTCAATACAATGTTCTCCTCGATGTTCTTGGAGTTCTATCCGATGTAATCACTTTTTGCGGTGTGTTTGTTGGGATCCGATGAATTGTGAGTTTATGATCAGATTATCCCTGGATATTATTTGAGTCTTTTCTGAACTCTTTTATGCATGATTGTTATAGCTTCGTATTTCTCTCTGATCTATTGATTTGGTTTGGCCAACTAGATTGAGTTATCTTGCAATGGGAGAGGTGCTTTGTAATGGGTTCGATCTTGCGGTGCTCAATCCCAGTGACAGAAAGGGACATGACACATATGTATCATTGCTATTAAGGGTAAAAAGATGGGGTTTATTCATGCGTGAGTTTACTTTGTCTACATCATGTCATCTTGCTTAAGGCGTTACTCCGTTCTTTATGAACTTAATACTCTAGATGCATGCTGGATAGCGGTCGATGTGTGGAGTAATAGTAGTAGATGCAGAATCGTTTTGGGCTACTTGTCTCAGACGTGATGCCTATATAAATGATCGTTTCCTTGGATATCGTCATGATTATTCGCTTTTCTATCAATTGCCCAACAGTAATTTGTTTACCCACCGTATGCTATTTTCAAGAGAGAAGCCTCTATTGAAAACTATGCCCCCCGGGTCTACTTCTATCATATATTAAAAATCTTAAAAATACCTTGCTGAACTTTTACTTTATTTAATTTATTTTATATTTTAGTTCAATCTATCTATCTATCACCATACAATTTAATCTTGCAATTAACCGCCAAGGGATTGACAACTCCTTGTTTGCATTGGGTGCAAGGATTTGTTGTTTTGTGTGCAGGTACTGCTAATGAGTTGTTGAGTGATTCTCCTACTGGATTGATAACGTTGATTTCATAACAGAGGGAAATACTTATCTCTACTGTACTACATCATCCCCTCCTCTTCGGGGAAAAACCAACGCAGATCACAAGTAGCAGAAGAATTTCTGGCGCCGTTGCTGGGGAGACATCGTCAACATCTATCAAGTACCTATGCATAAAACTTTCATCTCCTTGCATTTATTTTATTTTCCTCTCATTTTCATCTCCCCCACTTCTAAAAAGTTTTTATAAAAATACAAAAATATTTTCCGTTTGCCTTTTTCTTGTTCGCTTGCTTGAAGTTGTTATCATGAGTAATTTTGGCCTGGCAGAAACTGATGATGGTAGAACTCCTAAGATTGGAAGTTCTACCAATCTTGATGCTAAAACTTTTGTGTTGGGACATGGGAATGTTATAGGAAAAAGTGTTATCCAAGAATTCTTTAATTGCATTGGGACCTTGGCTTGTGATGATGCTCCTATACTTAAAGAGACCAAAATTATGCCGAAGCTATTTCCGCACTTGTTCTTAAACTTGAAAGAAGATTTATTCGCACCCATGCTACTTTGCAAAGACTGTTTTATGAGTTACCAGTTATAAAAAATCCTAGAGCTAAGAAAATAGCTACCCTTGTCCTCATGCATGAATTTGATCACATAGTGCGAGAAGCCAGGGAGATCTTTGATTTTTATGGTATGAGCCATGAAAAACCGGTAATAGATGAGGTCTTTTATAATGATGATTACTTATTGAGGTATTTGTTCTGCAATGACCACATCTTTGATGAGAATATTAAAAAATAAGTTCCTCCTTTGAATATAATCCAACAAGTTTTCAATAGTGTTAATAGACAACTCTTGGATTGTAGCCGGTAATCAGGAGGGATATGCAGATGGACAACTTGCTAATGCTAAAATTTCTATGGATGATGTGTTTCATATTAATTTTGAGAAACCTTCTAAAGAAAGTACATCTTTGGATAAGAAGAAGAAGGATGACAATACTTGAAACTATGTATTATGCCTAGCTAGGGGCACAAAACAATAGCGCTTGTTGGGAGGCAACCCAATGAATATAATAAATATTTTGCTTTTTATTTCTGTTCATGTGTGTTTACACAATTATGTTACTGTTATGATTGTGTTTTTTGTGTTTTAATTAGTGTTTGTGCCAAGTAAAGCCTTTGGGATGATTTGGAAGATAGTATAATTGATGCTGTTTGGAAAACAGGAAGTTTTGTG
Source organism: Elymus sibiricus (assembly GCA_039707655.1). Taxonomy (NCBI): domain Eukaryota; kingdom Viridiplantae; phylum Streptophyta; class Magnoliopsida; order Poales; family Poaceae; genus Elymus; species Elymus sibiricus. Next base: position 94,524,001 of record CM077672.1, read on the forward strand.
TCCAGTGCTGGAATTTTAGTTCTGTATTGGAGCGTCAGAAAAATCTGAAATTTTTACACAGTATTGGTGTTTGAATTTACCACGTTTTCCTAATTTTTAGGAATTTTTGGAGTTACAGAAGTATGGATTTTAAATAGATTTCTACAGACTGTTCTGTTTTTGACAGATTCTGTTTTTGATGCGTTGCTTGCTTGTTTTGATGAAACTATGGATTGTATCAGGGGGTATAAGCAATGGAGAAGTTAGAATACAGTAGGTACAATGCAAAAATAAAATATGAATGGGTTTGCAATAGTACTTAAAGTAGTGATTTGTTTTGTTATACCAACGGATCTCACGAAGGTTTTGTTGAGTTTTGTGTGATTGAAGTTTTCAAGTTTTGGGTGAGATCACGATGGGTGAAGGAATAAGGAGTGGCAAGAGCCTAAGCTTGGGGATTCCCAAGGCACCCCAAGGTAATATTAAAGGAAGACTCAAGCGTCTAAGCTTGGGGATGCCCCGGAAGGCATCCCCTCTTTCTTCTACCAACCATCGGTAATTTTACTTGGAGCTATATTTTTATTCGTCACATGATATGAGTTTTGCTTGGAGCGTCGTGTATTATATGAGTCTTTGCTTTGTTTGATTTTTAGTTTGTCACAATCATCTTTCCTGGACACACCTATTTGAGAGAGCCACACGTTTATCATGATTTGTTAGAATACTCTATGTGCTTCACTTAAATTTTTTGAGCTAGGCTGTTGCTCTAGTGCTTCACTTAAATCTTTTTGAGCACGGTGGTGGCTAAATGTTGAAGAAATATTTGAACTCTCATGCTTCACTTATATTATTTTGAGAGTCCATAAGATTAAAATTTTGAAGAAATATTTGCACTCTCATGCTTCACTTATATCTTTTTGAGAGTTGATAATAGTAATGGTAATTTGCACAAGATATGAATTTGGTCCCAAAGTGATGAATATTCAAGAGGGATATAATAAAAACTTTCATATAGATCATTGGATATGATAAGTGTGATTCCTTGCAATAGTTTTGCGATATGGAGATGATGATATGTGAGTCATGTTAGTGATTAATTGTGATTTAGTAAGAATATTGGTGTTAAGGTTTGTGATTCCCTATGCATGCACGTAAAGTCAATAGTTATGCAACAAAATTATATCCTACTTATGGTGCATTATTCGGTGTTAGTTATGTTCAATGCATGTTTATGACCATTTTCGCTTTTTGGTTGGTCGCTTCTCAATCTATTTGCTAGCCTTCATTTGTACTAAGCGGGAATACTGCTTGTGCATCCAAACTCTTTAAACCCAAGTTGTGCCAAATGAGTCCACCATACCTACCTATATGCGGTATTTCCTTGCTGTTCCAAGTAAATTTGCATGTGCCAACTCTAATTTTCAAAATAATTTTCCGTTTTGTGTGCCTGTACCGCTCATGAGGCGGAAGGGGGTAGCCAATATTTTACATGCTAGGCGGGTTATTCTCAAGATGAGTGTTTATTCACTTGTCATTGCACAAGAGAGTGGCAGCTAATAGGGATGCCCAGTCCCGAAATGAAATGAAATGAATTTTTTTATATGATGATAATAATAAATTCCTTGGAAAGTGTTGGTATGGAGGGCACCCGTGGATACGGCTAGCCATGGATTGTGAAAGAATGGTGGAAAGGAAACAAACTTTATTTTCTGTTTGGGAACTACCTATAATGTGTCTAGCATGGAAGATATTGGAAATTCTCGTTCGTTTTCGTTGACAGGAAAAGCATGCCTCCCAAAATAATTTTATCTCTCTAATTTAAGCTTTGAGCTCTGGCACATTTGCAAATCTCTGCTTCCCTCTGCGAAGGGCCTATCTATTTTCTTTTATGCAATTCTTATTTTTATTTGAGTCTCCATCTTCTCTTATAAAGCACCAACTAGAGAGCACTATTGTCATACTTGTGCATTGGATGTATCTAATATTGAGTGTGTTTCATGAATGGATCACTTATTGAGCATAATGGGCTAGGGATAACTTTCTTTAGCGTTGATATTTTGAAAGGCATGGTTGCCTGTTAGTATGCTTGAGTATTTATGTCTTCATGTCAAATTATAGACTATTGCTTTGAATCATTCAAGTCCAAATGTCCATGCAAGAAAAGAAAAGAATATATGATGAATATGATAGGCAGCATTCCACATCAAAAATTCGGGTTTTTATCATTTACCTACTCGAGGACGAGCAAGAAGTAAGCTTGGGGATGCTTGATACATCTCTAATGTATTTATAATTTTTGATTGTTCCATGCTGTTATATTATCAATCTTGGATGTTTTATATACATTTACAAGCAATTATATATCATTTTTTTGGGACTAACCTATTAACTTAGTGCCCAGTGCGAGTTGCTGTTTTTTTGCCTGTTTTTGGTTTTCCAGAATATTAGTACCAAACAAAGTCCAAATGGCTCGAAACTTTTTGGAGATTTTTTTCTGGACATAACAAGTACTGGAAGCTTCGGGAGGGGATGAGAAGATGAAGCAGTGGCCCACGAGGCACCACGGCGCGCCCCAGGGGGGCGCCCTGGTGGCTCGTGGGGCCCACACAGCTCCGTTTGACCTAATTCCACCTCTATAAATTCTCTAAAATCTGGAAACCAACAGAGGAGTCCACGGAATACTTTTTTAGCCGCCGCAAGCTTCTGTTCTCGAGAGATCCCATCTGGGGGCCTTTTCCGGCACTCCGCCGGGGGGGGGGGGGATTCGATCACGGAGGGGCTCTCCATCAACCTTGCTGCGCTTCCGATGATGCGTGAGTAGTTTACCACAGACCTTCGGGTCCATAGTTAGTAGCTAGATGGCTTCTTCTCTCTTTTTGATCTTCAATACAATGTTCTCCTCGATGTTTTTGGAGTTCTATCCGATGTAATCACTTTTTGCGGTGTGTTTGTTGGGATCCGATGAATTGTGAGTTTATGATCAGATTATCCATGAATATTATTTGAGTCTTTTCTGAACTCTTTTATGCATGATTATTATAGCTTCGTATTTCTCTCCGATCTATTGATTTGGTTTGGCCAACTAGATTGAGTTATCTTGCAATGGGAGAGGTGCTTTGTAATGGGTTCGATCTTGCGGTGCTCAATCCCAGTGACAGAAAGGGACATGACACGTATGTAACGTTGCTATTAAGGGTGAAAAGATGGGGTTTATTCATGCGTGAGTTTACTTTGTCTACATCATGTCATCTTGCTTAAGGTGTTACTCCGTTCTTTATGAACTTAATACTCTAGATGCATGCTGGATAGCGGTCGATGTGTGGAGTAATAGTAGTAGATGCAGAATCATTTCAGTCTACTTGTCTCGGACATGATGCCTATATACATGATCCTTGCCTTGGATATCATCATGATTATTCGCTTTTCTATCAATTGCCCAACAGTAATTTGTTTACCCACCATATGCTATTTTCAAGAGAGAAGCCTCTAGTGAAAACTATGCCCCCCAGGTCTAATTCTGTCATATATTAAAATCCTAAAAATACCTTGCTGCACTTTTACTTTATTTATTTTATTTTATATTTTAGTTCAATCTATCAATCTATCCCTTGTTTGCGTTGGGTGCAAGGATTTGTTGTTTTGTGTGCAGGTACTGCTAATGAGTTGTTGCGTGATTCTCCTACTGGATTGATAACCTTGGTTTCATAACTGAGGGAAATACTTATCTCTACTGTACTACATCATCCCCTCCTCTTCGGGGAAAAACCAATGCAGATCACAAGTATCAGGCCGCCGCACCCGAGGTCACCGCCGTCGTTTTAGGCCGTCCCCGACGAAACTAATGGCACCACTCGACGCGCACGTGCACCAGCTACCTGTAGGTGGACTCCACCATCCATTTGGCCGCCAGAGCGCGAAACCCGCAGCCCTCCGCCGCGTCTGCCGTCGCCGGCGTCGAGCCGCCGGCCTGTTTGACTTGTTTGACCGGCGGGTTTGACCCGTTTAACCCGGGGTTTGACTCCCCTGGGTCAATGATAGGTGGGCCCCAGCCCTGCTAACCTTCGATTAAGTTTTAAATTAAACTTAATTAACCCACTGACTCACTGACATGTGGGCCCAGAGCCCTAATTAACCTAGATTAAAATTAACATTAGTTTAATTAACCCTGTTAGTTAGATTAGCCACTGACAGGTGGGACCCACTGGTCAGATTTGACCAGGAACGGTCCAGTTGACCTGCTGATGTCACCATGATGTAATGCTGACGCAATAAATCATTTTCTGGATTTAGACTAATTTAAAATAACCAGGAAATTCCAGAAAATGATATAAACTTCAAAAATTCATAGTAAATCAACCGTAACTCCAAATGAAATAATTTATATATGAAAAATTATCAGAAAAATTGGAAGAATCTGTTTATGGCATTTTCATGCATGTTTGAACAACTTAAAGTTGCTGTACATGACAATTTGAATAAAGGGCATTTGAAATGTCTTATATGGAGTTTGAATTTGAACCTTGGGTTCAAACCAACTTCATTTAAATTGCTACTAGTTGCATTAGCCCAAATCATTAGCATGCTACCATGTCATGATCATGCATCATATTGTTGCATTGCGTTGATTGTGTTCCTTCTTGTTTGTCGGTGTTGTTCCTTCTCGGTAGCCGACGTTTCCGACGTAGTGACCGTTGACACTGATGAAGTGCTATCATCTTCAGAAGTGCCAGGCAAGCAAACCCCCATTGAGCATTCCGATACAATCCCACTCTCTTGCTCTTGCTCTCTTTTACTGCATTAGGATAACAACGATTCAACTGTTACTTGTTGCGGTAGTTGAACCAATTCCTCTGCATGACCTGTCCTTGCCACAGTAAATAGTTGAAATCCACTAGCATGAGTAGGAGTTGTTTGAGCCATGATGTGCCTACTCATTCATGCTTGCTTGTTATGCCTGCTATGCTTAGAGTTGTGTTAGGTCTAATTCATCTGGGATGGATTGGAATGGTGGTGAACATGTCCTACTGCTGAGAGCTAAGTGTGTGAACACGATTTGGTAAAGGTAGCGATGAGAGGCCATGTAGGAGTACATGGTGGGTTGTCTCATTGAAAGCGTCCTCAGGAACTGAGTTCTGTGTTTGTGATCCAAGACAGCTACTACCACACATTGGGCTCTGGGCACTCCAAGCTCTCTCGACTTATTAATCACCTTGATCTCTGTCCAGGAGTTGCAACTAGTTTCTGGTGTTTGTAGTGTGCTGGAGGCCGTGCGTAGCGCTGACCTTAGGGGTGGGCTATGATGCGGCAGGCAAGTGGCACGGTGTACCGAGGCACCCATTTGGTAGGCTTGGGAACCCTGCACACATCGTTTGGGGCCGTAGTGGAAACCTCGGCCATACTTCCTTGCGGATGGAACTCAAATAGGCGATAAACCTGGACTAGAGTCTTGTGTGGTTAGTCAGGTCGTGGCCGACACCCTCGCCAGGCTTCTGCTTGAAGGTTGCCGAGATACATGACATGTACATGGTGGTAAGTGGTGAGAGCGTGTGTGAAGAAGTACACCCCTACAGGGTTATAAATGATCTATTCGTATAGCCGCGTCCGCGGATATGGACTACTTGGAAAGCTTACATTGTTTATAGACAAGTTGAAATGGATACTCTAAAATGCGCAAGATAAGCATGAGTGCTATGGATGGCCTTCTCGTAGGGAGACGGGAGCAAATCCATAGTGGTGTATTGATATGGTGGATATGTGGACTCGTGTGCGCTTTCTGACCTCATAGAAGTCACTGGTAGTCATAGTTCAGGATAGCCACTGAGTCAAAGCTGGCTTGCTGCAGTTAAACTCCACAACCCCATTGTTGATACTGATGCATATGTAGTTAGTTCTGATGTAAGTCTTGCTGAGTACCTTTGTACTCACCGTTGCTTAATTTATGTTTTGCAAAGGAGACTTCAGTCTCACTTTAGCCTCCTGCGATGAGTTCGACATTGACCAATTAGCTTGGAAATCCCAGACAGTGGTCTGGCTCCTATGGAGGGTCTTGTAGATAGACAGGCTTCCTAGCCTTCTTCCTTTTAGCTGTCTGTACTCAGACAGGTTATGCTTTCGCTTGTTGCTTGTATGATTTGAATGTTGGGTCATGAGACCCATGTTTGTAATATCATGCTATGTAAGGCTCCTCGAAGCCCTTTTAAATAAATACTTTGAGTCATAGAGTTATGTTGTGATGCCATGATGTATTTACACATATCGTGCATATTGTGTGTATGTTTGAAATGCACTGGTATGTGTGGGATCCGAAACCTAGTTGTTTATTCTTGGTAGCCTTCCTTATGGGGAAATGCCTCCTAGTGCTTCCATCCGAAACACATGGATTGACCGGCATGTGTCCTTCTTTGCGCCTGTGTCTGTCCCTACGGGGAAATGTCATGAGGTGTTTTACTGGAGTCCTTGTAGCTTGCTATGACTCGGTTACACTTGCTGCTGACCGACATGTGCATTGCTGGTTCATGTATGCCTGTCCCTGTAAGTTTGTGCCACCTTGGTTTACGACTAGTCATGTCAGCCCGGGTTCTCTATCACATGGATGCTAGCGACACAATCATATACGTGAGCCAAAAGACGCAAACGGTCCCGGCGAAGGTAAAGGCGGCAGCCGTGGGTTACCGTGCGTGAGGCCGCAAAGTGATATGAGGTGTTACATGCTAGATCTGTGAGACTTAGGATCGGGGTCCCGACAGAATAGGTTCCTGGTATCGCCTCTAAGACTGGCTCAAGTGTTGTTGGTGATCATGTTTTCTGTATCTTAGGATATCATTAAGTGTAACGATAGTCCTAAAACAACATTGTGAGTATGACGTTAGAAGAACGATCATATTGAATCGACCCAAACTTGTGTGTCATACTTTGAGATAATATCGTCTGAAATCAGTTGCTATAACACGAAGTGTTAACATGTGTTTTTAGTTCCTCAGACCATGAGAGTATCATAGTCACTTCCGACCATATGGTAGACTTTGGGGTTGCTCAAACGTTATCTGTAACACGGTGATCATAATGACAACTTACAGGTTCATCGGGAAGTTTGACAAGGGACTAGATAGTTCGAGAGTGGGATTTTCTCCTTCGACGATGGAGAGATATTCTTAGGTCCCTCTCGGTGTGACGGCATCCAGCATCGTCTGGCCAGACACAGGTGACTATGTCATTCGTAGCATGATATTACAATCATGGGTCTCATGACCCAACATACAAATCATACAAGCAACGGAAGCATAACATGTCTGAGTACAGACAACTACAAAAGAAAAAGGCTGGGAAGCCTGACTAATCATGCAAGACTCTAGTCCAGGTTTATCGCCTATCCGAGGCTGAACCCGCAAAGGAAGTCCGGCCAAAGTTTCCATCACAGCCACAAACGACGTGAGCAGGGTTCCCAAGCCCACCATCCAGGTGCCACTTGGTACACTGTGCCACTGTGCCTAGTCTGTCCCAAGCCCACCTGGCCGGGTGCCACTTGGTAGAAAAATAGCACGACCTACAAACACCAAAAAATAGTTGCAACTCCTGGACAGAGATCAAGGCGATTAATAAGTGAGAGGGGCCACATTACTGGAACCCAATGTGTGGTAGTAGCTAGTCTTGGATAACATACACAGAACTTAGTTCTTAAGGACGGTCTCAATGAGACAACCCACCATATACTCCTACATGGCCTCTCATCACTACCTTTACCAAATCGTGTTCACACACTTAGCTCTCAACATTAGAACATGATCACAACATTCCAATTCATCCCCAGATGAATCAGACCTGACACAACTCTAAGCAATAGCAGGCATGGCAACAAGCATGGATGAGTACTCACATCATGGCTCAAGCAATTTCTACTCATGCTAGTAGGTTTTACTATTTACTGTGGCAAAGATAGGTCATGCAGAGGAATGGGTTCAACTACCGCAACATGTAACAATTGAATCATTCTTGTCCTAATGCAATAAAAGAGAGCAGGAGCAAGAGAGTGGGATTGTATCGGGATGCTCAAGGGGGGTTGCTTGCCTGGCACTTCTGAAGATAGTAAAGCTCTTCATCGGTGTCAACGATCGCAACATCGGAATCGTCTTCTACCGAGAAGGGACAAACACTGACAACAAAGAAGGAACACAATCAATGCGATGCAACAATATGATGCATGGTCATGACATGACAACATGCTGTGATTTGGGCTAATGCAACTAGCAACAATTTAAATGGAGTTGGTTTGAACCCAAGGTTCAAATTCAAACTCCATATAAGACATTTCAAATGCTCTTTATTTAAATTGTCATATACAGCAACTTTAAGTTGTTCAAACATGCATGAAAATGCCATAAACAAATTCTTCATATTTTTCTGATCATTTTTCATATACAAAATATTTTCATCTGAGTTATAGATCATTTTCTATGATTTTTTCAAGTTTGGAGTATTTTCTGAAATTCATAAATCATTTCCTAATTTATTTTAATTCCAGAAATATTTTACCATGTTAGCATTGCGCAAGGGTGATGTCAGCAGGTCAACTGGCTCGTTCCAGGTCAAACCTGACATGTGGGTCCTACGTGTCATTGACAGAGGGACTAAACATGATTAATTTAAACCTAACTAAAGTTATTAGCAGGCCGGGGCCCACTGTCAGTTGCTATAGGGGTTAGTTAGCGGGGTGAATAGCGGAGAGTTAGCCGCTAATGACGGTGCCACATCAACAATCGCCGGCGACAACAGGATGCGGCGGAGCTCACCGGAATTCCTCCTCCGGCGACCATTCGCGCGGCGGAGGGGCTCTACGCGAAGCGCAGGCTCGTGCGCATCCAACGCAGCAAGGGACAACAGCCGGGGTGCACTAGAACGACACCGGCGATGACAAGCGCGGCGGCCGGAGCACGGTGATGGCGCGGACAACCACTACGGGGCACGGGAAGGCTAGCTAGGGGGTGTTTTCGTCTCCTGCGATCATCCCGAGCACGATGACATGCTCAGGTGCAAGCTACGGCACCTGTAGCCGCGGCAGCGTCATGGCCGGCGGCATGGAGCTCTCGGCTCCAGTGGCTAGGCTGGCTAGAGGAAGGGGTTGACCGTGGGGAGAGGGGGAAAACGCTCGGGAGCTCACAGCGGGGTCGTAGGGATGGTCATCGGGCTCGGGGGAGTTCTACAGGCGGTGAATCGACGGCGAAGTCCGGTGAGCAGATGCGGCGGTGATGAGCTCGAAGGTGACGTTGTAGGATGTCTGGGGTCGTTTCGTTCGGCGTGGAGACAAGGTGCTTGACGGCGGAGCTTAGGGACACGTCGACGAGGCAATGCGATGACGGTGGCTACTGCAACGGCAAGCGGCGCTCTCGGGGGCATTTGGGGCTGCGAGAGAGAGAACAGCAGGGGAGAGGAGAGGGCCAGAGAGAGAGGGGAGAGGGAGAGAGAGCTCTGGGCATCTCCCTGGTGAGGGGAGAGGGATGGGGACGCACGGGACAACGCGAAGCAGGAGGTGGCTGCGGGTGCACGCGCGCGCGACACGGCATCATCCTCCTGACAAAGGAAGAAGACGACTGGCGAGGTGGAGGTGGGCTGGGCTGCCAGCTACAGTGCTGGGCCAGGCAGGTAAGCCAGGTTAGCTCCTGTTTCCTTCTTTATTTTATTTCTTCCTCTCTTTAGATTTGTTTGAAAACCAAATCATTTTTTTTAAACTTCATGAAAATAATTGTGTGAACTAAGTGGACTTATCCAAAGCCACACAACAATTTTCAAAATTATTGGACTTATATTTAATATATAATAAATATAAATCCAATTCAAATATTTATTGGATTAATTCAAAGGCCCAAAATAATTACTTCTGAGATTCTAAAAATATTGGTTTGAATTTTATCTCTTGCCAATATTTTGAGAGATTAACTGGAACATTTTCTTGGACTTGTTTGAAGAGATTTTTAATGTTGATCATTTTTAAAAGATTTCTGAGGCTTTGAGAATTCCCTCAATTCAATTTCACTGAAATTAATATGATGCATGAATGATTATGCAACTAATTACAAACATTAATCTAGGGATGTGACAATATAATATGGTCTAGTAATTGTTAGAGGGCTTTTATATTTTATTTAATATAAACAGGCCTTAAAAGGCCAAGTGGTGGAAGGTATATTGGGCCACCTTGGCCCAAAAGGAAGTGGGGCCCCCCCTTTCCTTATGGGGGGGGGATCGGTGTGTGGGAGGAGTCCAACTCCTCCTCCCCGGTGCCCCAAGGAGGGCCTTTCCCTCCTTGGTGGCAGCCTCTCCCTCCCCCTCATATACTAGAGGATTTTGTCCTTGGAGACACACAAGTTTTGGAGTCTCCTCTAGTTCTTCTAGTTCTAGTTCTAGTTGGTCCTAGTTGACTAATTAGAGCTAGACCTTGTTCCTATAATCCTCATAATTAGAAGCCCAGTGTGGTTCTAATCTCCTCCCTCTAATTCTTCGGCGACGATTAGCTCTGGATGGCGAAGCGCTGCCAGATCGTGAAGACCGTACGTTTGCAATCAAGTAGAGAGGCCGTGCTTTCGGTCTTCCATTCAAGGGATCATTCGAGGGCGGTTCGCGGAATCGTCATCAATGGTTCGAGGGACTCCAAGTACGATCTACATCGACTCTTCTACTTCTGTTGTACTCCGGAGTCGGTAACGATCATTGATCCAAACCCCATATGCATCTTCATATTGTTCCTGGGTGATCGTAGGGCGATCTTTTTTGTTTCCTACTACGTTTCCCAATAGTGGCATCATGAGCGGTTCTATGAGTAGATGCAGGTTTCGATCTAGATCACTTGTGGATGTGAGGGTTTGATGTTCTTGCTATGCTTCCCTCAAGTGTTGCTTCGGTTCAGTTCATTGACGGCATGATGATGCTTTTCACAAGGTTCTGACAATCGATCCGCTCTCGCTGTCGATGATCTGCTAACAGTTCCTTGGGCTTCATCATAGTTAAGAATAGTTAACCGTCGCGTACGCAAGAGGGCAATGAAGATGAACGATCTTCTAGGGGGTCACATGTATTTGACGAAGTTTAGTGTGGGGGACAAGATTTTTAATTAGGTCTCTTCTTTCACACACCCGAAAAGTTAATCTAGCAACAAGAATTATCTCCTTGATGGTGTGCACGTAGGTAGCTAGTGTTATCCGAAAACCCTAGAAGCCACGTAATTAAAAATTTGCCAAACCGATTAGAGGACGTCTAACTTGGTTTTGCAGGGTTTGCATATGATGTGGTATGGCCTTCGTCATGATAACGAGTTTATGTATGAGATGGTTATATGTTGTATTGTTAAGTGACATGCGCATCACGGCATGATGGCTGGAGCCACGGGATTGCCACCTTAATGTATTAGATGTAGAGATAGCATAAAGGTTACACGGAGGACCCGGAACTTCACCAGGCACACGAGAACAAAATCGGTGCCACGGCGGTAGTTTTCAAAATTGTCATGACGGCAACGATTCCGGAGAAAACTTCATGAAGATCATGAAGGACCATGGAGATGTTTCTGGCATCCAGGGCTATACCATATCATGATATTATGAATTGTTTGAGATGTTATCCCTTTTGTTGTTTGCACCCTTTGATTGCGCAGTAGTCAATTATTAGGGTGATCTCTCACAGTAAATATCAAGTTAAAAGGTGCTCTTCCTAGTGTTGCTACCGTCTATAACATGTAACATTCCAGAGTGCGTCATGTCCACATGAGTACAAACGGTTTGTGAAATGTAAGATGGATGAATGGTCAGACCATGTGAGCAGATAACACTTGGTTGTCTTGAAGTTCTGGCAGAATCGTTCTGAGCTCGGAGCACGAAGCATCGAAATATGAATAAGAGTCATATGGAGATATGATCGGCAAAGGTTTGCCTACCGGTTGAAGTACACGTCATCAGTGATTTCCGCATCAATGGCTATGAATCAGATCAGGGTATTGAATCGCTTAAAATCAATTATGAGAGATATTGATATGAGTGGGAGCACATTATGAATTAATTAAATTTAATCACTTATGCAAATTAATTGTGAACTATGTCTATGTATAGTTTGCATTATAGTTGTAGAATTATGGCAAATCTAACCCATGTAGGAAGATGAACTACAAATGATAGGATTGCTCCAAACTTCAACTCATGAGCATCCACTTCAAGTTCAACTACATGATGGACATCACCACCAAATCCCAATGTAAGTTATCACATCTTAGAGAAGCTTTACTCCAAGACATGAGCTAAAGCAACTCAACAAGATGTGAATACATTGAAATGCTTAAAGGAAAAATGACAACCCCATTTTGAGCTTAAACGATGAGTATGACCTATGATCAAGTGTTCTCACTTGACTCCTAAGTCAATATACTCTAACATAGGTGACCTAGTCGCCGACCCATCTAGATGAAGTTAAAAAAAATCTTCATCTAGATGTTGCTTTGCTTCTTCTCTGTATATCTTTGCCTTTAGCTAGATTCGCAGTAAATTCATTGCAAATCCTTGTGAGAATTTCTTTGCCTAGTGAGCTGAGTTGACAAATTGTTCCATTGCCTCAAACTTGGTTCCACCGAAGTGCAATAACTCGGTGACGCCGATTTTGCTGCTCTAAGGAATTTTCTGTCAAAAATTTCCAGAGTTTTTCTGCTCCAGCTCCACTCAATGATCCTTATCCTCTACTTGCATCTAGAGTCATCAATGGCCGATGTGTTTCTCAAGGACCAAACCCACTTGATCAATAACCTTGAAGTCCCTTCTTGGAAATTGATGTCAAAGGGGGAGAGAGGAATTCCATCAAAGCTTATTACTACAAAAAGATGCACCTTACAAGAGGAGAGAATGTTACATGTTTCTAAGAGGGGAGAAACATGATCTGTTTTTGGTTGTTGTTTTAGTTTTCTCACCCTACCTGCTCCCAATATCCAATGTCAGATTCAGGGGGAGAGGAAGTTCTAAAGGGGAGATAACTATTTCTTTTTGGGGACATGTCTGCTTCAAAGAAGTATTCACCTAGTGATACTCTATTCTACATGTCATCCCAATCTTGGTTTCCTGTTGATCTTGTGTCTTTTCTTGAAGAAATTATCTTGTGTCATCTAACCTTGTTTTCTCAAGTGTATTTCTTCAGGTACTTGATCAAGACCTTCAAGGTAAGTATATGCATCACACTCATGTACATGATTGACCCCCTTGCTAGTATATATTGTTTGCAAGGAGACAATCATGGACATGTGGACCCTATATGATATATATGTTTGCTCTGATGCATATAGCCAAGATACATGTTGCATGTATAATTCCCATGAGATATCATCATGTTATATGCACCTCTTCAAGGGGAGTTCTAGGGAGCTCATACATGTTACATGTTTCCTTCAAAGCTTTCATACATATTTCTGCTAAATCTTTATTTGAAGCTTTGATGTATGTTGTCATCAATTACCAAAAAGGGGGAGATTGAAAGCACATTTGCTCCCTTGGTGGTTTTGGTAATTTATGTCAACATACATGTTGTTGGACTAATGTTTTTATCTAGTGAATTTCAGACAAGTTCAACAATTGCGTGGCATGGACAAGAGGATGTGGAACCCCTTCAAAATTCTAAGGACAAGCATTGGCAAAAGATCAAGACTCTACATTTCTGGTTTAGTGATCCAAGATCACATTGAGTCCATAGGAAAGCCAATACTATTAAAAGGGGATGAGGTATTGCTTAATGGTCCTTTTGCTCAAGTGCTTAGTGACAGTACTCCTAAACCCTCAACCACTCTCTCTATCCCAAAGTTGTCCAAAACCAACATTCCAACTCGGCCCCACCGAATTTCTCAATCCGGCCCCACCGACTTCACCTAGACTTAGCCACTGCCAAAACCCTAACAAATCGGATCCACCGAAATGGATCTCAGTCCCGCCGAGATGGCCTTGCCAACTCTCTGTAATAGGTTGCATTCACTTCGGTCTCACCGAGTTGTGCATATCGGTCTCACCGAGATGGCTTGCCAAGTCTCTGTTGCCTTATTGCTTCACTTCGGTCTTACCGAGTTGATGCAATCGGTGCCACTGAGATGAGGGTTGCCCTAAGCCATTGCACTTCGGTCCATCCGAGTTGTCCGTATCGGTCCCACTGAGATGCCTAACGTTCATATCTTTTACACTGTTCGGTGCTACCGAGTCTTCTGAATCGGTGCCACCGAGTTGGGTCAAAAGTGTGTAACGGTTGGATTTTGTGTGGAGGCTATATATACCCCTCCACCACTCCCTTCTCAGTAAGGAGAGCCATCAGAACGTGCCTACACTTCCACCATACATTTTCTGAGAGAGAACCACCTACTCATGTGTTGAGATCAAGCTATTCCATTCCTACCATTTGAACCTTGATTTCTAGCCTTTCCCAAGTTGCTTTCCACTCAAATCCTTCTTCCACCATAGCCAAATCTGTGAGGAGTTCTTGAGTGTTTGGGAAGACTATCATTTGAAGCACAAGAGCAAGGAGTTCGTCAACAACACACCGTCTATTACCTTTTGGAGAGTGGTGTCTCCTAGATTGGTTAGGTGTCACTTGGGAGCCTCCGACATGATGTGGAGTTGAACCAAGAGTTTGTAAGGGCAAGGAGATCGCCTACTTCGTGAAGATCTACCCCGAGTGAGGCTAGTCCTTCGTGGACGTAAGCCATGGTGGAATAGACAAGGTTGCTTCTTTGTGGACCCTTCGTGGGTGGAGCCCTCCGTGGGTGGAGCCCTCCGTGGACTCGCGCAGCCGTTACCCTTCGTGGGTTGAAGTCTCCATCAATGTGGACGTACGATAGCACCACCTATCAGAACCACGCCAAAAACCACCGTGTCTTCATTGCGTTTGATCTTCCATACTCTACCCCTTTACTTTCCGCACACTTGCATGCTTTACTATTTCCGCTGCTCAATCTCTAGATATGCATGTGTAGAAAGTATGGTAGTGATCTTAACTTGTGCCAAAATCTGCCTAACTTCCAAGAGAAATTAAAATCTGCTAATTTGGCTGGTTAAGGGTCTATTCACCCCCCTCTAGACCTATCTCCTCGATCCCACAAGGCTATTACCTCCTTCGTGAGGGGCCGAACCTGGGTAAACCCTCGTCTCCCCGATTCCGATCAACCCAGTTCAAGCTACCACCTGTTCACGATGCCCTCACGACTAAGTCCTTTCACGAGGAAATCTGCCGTGACAAAACCACGACACCCAGCACGCCCCCCGTTTGGTCACTAGACAGCCGCAACGCTGCACCCGCACGCCACCGGGCTCCGGCCGCCGCCTAGCTCGTTGCCACCGACGACATAGACCACCCCCCGGCCACCCCATGACCACCAGCCGAAGCGCCGCATCACCACCTACCCGTAGCGCCCAAGAACGCGTCCAGCCGTCGCCGGAGTTGGCTGGACGGGCAACTCCGACGTGCCCTGCTTACACCAGCTAATCACTGTTTAGCCGCTAACTAACCCCCCTAATTAACCCCTGTGCCGCTGACATTTGGGCTCCACGCACTATTTAACCACAGGTTTAATCCCTATTTAAAATTGAACTAATCCCTGTGGCCCCACTGGTCAGTTTGACTTGGCCACGTCAGCAGTTAACCTGGCCCACACGTCAGTGACTGTGGTTGACTTGGTGAAGTCACTCTTGGCCATGCTGACATCATAACTACATTTACTGGAATTTTCTTACTTCTAAATAAATTTGGAAATTCCAGAAAATGTTTAAAACTTTGAAAAATCATAGAAAATAATCTATAATTCAGATGAAACTAATTTATATATGAAAAATGATCAAAAAAATATGAAGAATCTGTTTATGCCATGTTCATGCATGTTTAAGCAAGTTAACATCACCAACTAGGACAATTTATGATTATGGAATATATGGTACGTAATTAGTTTTGGAGTTGGAATTTGCTCTATATTTGAATTCCACTTCAATTAATATGACTAACTATAGCATTAGGTCAATTCAGTACCTGAATATGACATGTCATTCATTTGGATGTGCATTGCATTGAATGTGTTACCTTTTCTTGTTTGCCAGTGTTGTTCCTTCTCGGTAGAAGACATTCCCAACGTTGTGATCTTTGACACCGATGATGAGCAGTGCAACAGTCACAACCTAGGGCGATACACAATAGCTCCAATTCATCAATGTAATGTAGGCATGTATTCCGTATATAGTCATACGTGCTTATAGTAAGAACTTGCATGACATCTTTTGTCCTACCCTCCCGTGGCAACGGGGTCCTTAAGGAAACTAAGGGATATTAAGGCCTCCTTTTAATAGAGAACCGTAACAAAGCAATAGCACATAGTGAACACATGAACTCCTCAAACTACGGCAATCACCGGAAAGAATCCCAATTATTGTCACCTTGGGGTATGCGGATCTTGACACGTAATAGGTGCATATAACTTGCAAGATAGGATCAAGAACTCAAATATATTCATGAAAACATAGAGGGTTCAGATCTAAAATCATGGCACTCAGGCCCTAGTGACAAGCATTAAGCATAGCAAAGTCATAGCAACATCAATCTCAGAACATAGTGGATACTAGGGGTCAAAGCCCTAACAAATTGACTCGATTACATGGTAAATCTCATCCAACCCATCACCGTCCAACAAGCCTATGACGAAATTACTCACGCACGGCGGTGAGCATCATGAAATTGGTGATGGAGGATGGTTGATGATGACGACGGTGTCGAATCGCCCTCTCCGGAGCCCCAAACGGACTCTAGATCATCCCTCCCGATGAAGAATAGGAGGTGGCGGTGGCTCCGTGTTGTAAAACACGATGATTCCTTCTCTCTGATTTTTTTCTCCACGAATAGGTACTTATAGCACTGGAATTAGGGTAAACGGAGTTGGCAGGGGCCCACAAGCCTGCCAGGCGCGCCCTGGGGGGTGGGCGCGCCCCCAGGCTTGTGGCGCCTGGTGGCCCCCCCTCTGGTGCATCTTTGCGCCAGTATTTTTTATATATTATAAATAATTCTCCATAAATTTTTAGGTCCATCCGAGAACTTTTATTTCTGCACAAAAACAACACCATGGCAATTCTGCTGACAACAGCATCAGTCCGAGTTAGTTCCATTCAAATCATGCAAATTAGAGTCCAAACTAGAGCAAAAGTGTTTGGAAAAGTAGATATGTTTGGGACGTATCAGTGCTATGGATGGCCTTCTCGTAGGGAGACGAGAGAGGATCCATAGTGGAGTATTGATATGGTGAATATGTGGACTCGTGTGCGCTTTCTCACCTCAAAGAAATTACTAGTAGTCGTAGTACAGGATAGCCACTGAGTCAAAGCTGGCTTGCGGCAGTTAAACCCCACAATCCCCTTCTTTGATACATGATGCATAAGTAGATAGTTCTGATGTAAGTCTTGCTGAGTACCTTTGTACTCACAGTTGCTTAATTTATGTTTTATAGAGGAGACTTCAGTCTCACTAGTAGTTCTATGTGGGCTTCGACGAGTAGATTGGGAATCCCAGACAGAGGTCTGGTTCCTATGGAGGGTCTTGTAGATAGACATGCTTTCTATCCTTCTTTCTTTTCAGCTGTCTGTACTCAGACAGGTTTATGCTTCCGTTGCTTGTATGACTTGTATGTTGGGTCATGAGACCCATGTTTGTAATATCATGTTATGTATAGCTCTTCGGAGCCTCTTAAATAAATACTTTGAGTTGTAGAGTTATGTTGTGATGCCATGTTGTATCTACACATATCATGCATATTGTGTGTATGTTTTGAAATGCATTGGTATGTGTGGGATTTGACACCTAGTTATCTGCCTTTGGTAGCCTTTCCTACAGGAAAATGCCTTCTAGTGCTTCCACTGAGCCTTGGTAGTTCGCTACTGCTTCGGAACACATGGATTGACCGGCATGTATCCTTCTTTGCTCATGTGTCTGTCCCTACGGGGAAATGTCACGCGTTGTTCCTTTAAGTCCTTGTAGCTTGCTATGACTTGGGTTCATACATTGATGACCGACACGTGCATTGTTGGGTTACCTATGCCTGTCCCTGTACGTTTGTGCCACCTTGGTTTAGGACTAGTCATGTCGACCTAGGTTCTCTGTCATATGGATGCTAGCATCACAATCATATACGTGAGCCAAAAGACGCAAACGGTCCCGGCCAAGGTAAAGGTGGCAGCCGTGGGTTATCGTGCGTGAGGCCACAAAGTGATATGATGTGTCATGCTAGATCGGTGTGACTTAGGATCGGGGTCCTGACAACTTTGGTATCAGAGCCTGACTGCCTGTAGAATTACCAAGCCAAACTGGTCGAAGTCG
Organism: Elymus sibiricus; assembly: GCA_039707655.1. NCBI lineage: Eukaryota > Viridiplantae > Streptophyta > Magnoliopsida > Poales > Poaceae > Elymus > Elymus sibiricus. The sequence goes on from CM077672.1 coordinate 94,542,328, forward strand.
AGTCTAGAAATGCTTTAGTTATATAGGGGAAATGATTGTGGAAGGGAACGTAAGGCTCGTTTTACTCCTCATCTTGTGTCATTCTCGTTCTGAGTCACCCTCTTCTTTTCTACGGGGTTAAGAAACTAGGCTTTCTCATCTATCTATCAGGATGACGAGTTACTATGCTGGAGACTTATAGGAAAGTTGTTGTCTTCTCGGATCGTGTTTCCATAATAACTCGGTTGTTGAGTTCTCAGTTGTCATGTAGGTTGTCTCATTTTTCATGCTCGTACAGCCGTTATGCCGTCCGAGTTGTCCCAGGTTACTAAATAAATCTGATGCGTTTGCAAATTCTTTCTCCCTGTTTTGATATCTTTTGGGCTAGACCAACCACACTAACCATTGTGTTGAGGTACTCTGTTGCCTCGACATATATGTTGGAGTTATCAGGAAACTAGGATGTCTTAGAGAACCACCCATTATTCTAGCTTTGTTTCGCGTTACTAGTGTGACAATTCTGGCCACCATTTTCGAAAGCATCTCGTGATGATATTTAGTTGGTAGGTATTCTATTCTGGGTTCTTGGACCCAAGCTTCGATCTGCTTATTCCGGTTGATAGTGTTTGCTCGTTCCTTTAGGATATTAGTAACCTTTGTGATAGTCTTCGAGGTCCGTGGTATATCATTCTTCCAATACCATGAACCATCATGGCAGAAGTTCTCTCGAACCAAAAGATCACAACAAGAGTGCTCTTGATGAGTTTCCATTCTATAGTTGTGACTCTACCAATCCTACCTTTCATCATGGGTTGTCCGTAAGAAATATGTTGAACTTGTTTGACATGCTAATATATGCATCCACAACTCAGAAAAATCATGTGTTCCTTTGAGTTGTCCCCCTTTAATTGTATTTCGGCCTTCATCTATTAGTTGATAGTCAAGAGTATGTCATGCATTCATGTTGTCGATGCCTAATATTCTTGTGGTCTATAAGCCATTCTATTTCAGAATGAGTAGGAGAAACAAACTCCAGTACCTCATCCATTTCTAGGATTGGGTCAAAGCAGTTGTATTCCGCAGATCAAAATGCCAATCCAGCTTTTGTTCTGTTCTACCCTGGAGTATTACCATCTTTATGTCAAGAATTTCATGGGAATTGCACAACCTCTGATGAATTGTTGATACCGTGATGCTTCTCACCATCATCATTCATTCCTCGGTCTCCGTGTTGGTTGTAACCGGAATGCCGACAAGTGAACTGTGATGTGTGAAATCAATACTCCTAGCAACTCTGTTGCCTGGTAGTTAATGGACGTTAATTTCATTCTTGGCGTGTTGGTTATTGAATCATCACTCTAAGATTGATCGTGACACCTAGTCCTTATTTCTGGTGCACTCTTCAATCAATGAGTTAGGATTGTGTCAATCCCTCGCTCTTCTAATCATATCGTCTTGCCCTGAAAAGCAAGATTGTTCTCGAGCTTAATAACATATCGGTGGTTCATGGTTTTCCGAATATCTTCTCGGAAGTATCACCAGGCTGTCCCCTGACTGTTATGTTGAGTTCATGATCAAGTTGGTTTTCCTCTAAACCACCCCCTCTCCAAGAATCTGTGTTGGATACCCTGAACTAGTTGGTTAAGCTAAACAACAACTTGGAGAGTTGGAAGCTAAAAGCTTTGCCTAACTTAGTTCATTCCAAAGGGATATCTTTTGTGTGTGTGTTGAAGAAAGATGATATATTCATCGATTGATCTTTGTGATCAATTGTTGGGTCTATTGTCTCGTCCAAGCTTTGATTTGAGCGTGGGCTATCGTCAAATCAAAATCAGCACCAACAATTTTCGTAATGTTGTGTCACTCGTGGTCGTTTCCTCATGCATACACCATTATATCTTTTGGTTTGACCAATGCTATCACCGTGTTCACTTAATTGTGGAATTCCATCTATATGGAAATCTCGATAAATTGTTATTGAGCCCATCGGCAACATCCTTATCTTCTCCATGATTTTGGTGAACATCAAGCTAGTGTTGGAAACTTGTGTAAGCATTTTCTTCGTGTCCCATTCATGAAGCGTATGTTTGGATGAAAGAAGTGACTTACTCTAAATCACGTGTATTAGCTGTAAGTTGCTGCCGTGAATTCGAGAAAGCTTGTTTTTGTCTCCTCTGGAATCATTCCAAGCCACTCATGCATGTGCGAAGTATTCTATGGCTTGATAGATTCGCCATCTCCATTCCATATGTATATCCTAGCACACCAAGCCACTGATTGATTTGTTCAAGGAAAATAAGCTCCTTCTTAAGAGCATGCCTTATGCAAGGACTTCGATATCCTCGATGATGGCTCCCAACCAGAACTCAGTAGTGTTTTATTGTAAAGTTTCTATGTGGCCACGATTGTCCTGGACATTCTATTCACATGTATCTTGCAAACCAGCTCATGTTTTGGAGCTTGCTTCCGTAGTTCATTTCCCGAGAATCTCGCAACGTCATCTCATCGATTTGTGTTGCACACTTTATGTTTCAGAGATGATGAGTTTGAAGTATCCTGTAACCAATCAGATCTGAATCTTAGGTAGATATGATGGTTGGAATGTTTCCAAGAATTGTAATATCGGTCTTTCTAAACCGGTAAAGTGGATGTTGTGGCCAACACACCTAGCTAGAAGATCTATTATTATAGTATCTTGATTCAGTAATTTGGCCATCTTCCCCATGAGGATTTCATATGACTTATTGTGGAAGTTATTCCTTATGGATCCTTTGTGTTCCCGAAGTCTGACCTTTACTTGATGTTCTAGATACCAAACAGTACATATAATTGGGTTACGCTAGTACATCAAGGAGAACATTGGAAGCGGAGTGCTAAATGTCTCTTGGTTGATCATCCAGATTTCATTTTCCTGGCACGGCTAAGGTGAAATTTGAGAAAGTGTTGTCTTCCTTTGCATCTGCATTCTCCAACATTATTCATCATGGTAGTATGAAGTGTTGCCAGGCTCCTTGGCATAGATGCTAGTAAAACCCTGATGAATATGGAGATGCTCAAGTTCTTGAGAGCACGCTCAAAAACTGGGTTATATCCTCGCTATCGATTGGAATGTGCCTTCTGTTGCTGAGTTGTTCTATAACTCTAGTTTCCTGTCTGATCTGGGTATGCCATTCTTTCGGATTCCCTCAAACAATCAATTATGAATTTTCCTCAGTCTGGTATAAAGAGTTTCAATGATCCTTGTATCAAAAGTAACTCATTTTGCCTGACCAAGGAGATGATTCTATGAGTCACCTCCTCTAAGGTGCCCCGTTATGGTATAAAGGGCAATATATCTCCTCGCTACTTTCACACCATTCATGATCTTCTTAAGCGTGGAATTGTTGCCTACCAAATTGAACCTTCGTCATCTGCTTCTTTCCATCATTCCTGATGTGTGTTTTGTGTCTCGGCTCAAGAGATATTCTTAATTACGTCTCACTCAATGAGTTGATCATGAGTTGCTCGATCTCTGTGAAGATCGATTCTCATAGAGTTTTTCCTATTCCTTTTGTCGTCGTGTTTGGATGAAGTTCTCAAAGCAAAGACGTCAAGATCAATACGATGTGATGATTCAATGCCCTCGAGAAATGCAACTTGGATCATGAAGACTATGTCAGTTTTGTGTCCCCCTTCCTCCTACCCTACGTCTTGAATCTCGGACGAGATTCTTGTTTAGTGGGGGTGAGTTGTCACAGCCCTAGAATAATTGCCTGTAAATAGTTGCATTAGTGAGCATCATAATGCATCATTTTAAATTCAAAGGAAATTGAAGTGAGGGAATTCTCAAAACCTCAGAAATCATTTAAAAATGATCCACATTAAACATCTCTTCAAAGGAGCCCAAGAAAATATTCCTATTAAACCCTGAAAATATTGGCCAGAGCAAAAACTCAAACCAATACTTTTGGAGACTTAGACATATTTATTTTGGGCCTTTGAATGAATTCATAGCTATTTGAATTGGATTTATATTTACTATAAAATAAGTATAATTCCAATAATTCTGAAATTTGGTATGTGGTTTTGGACAAGTCTACTTAGTCCACATGTTTAATTTTAGGAGTTTTGAAAATGATTTGGTTTGGCGGAACTCAGTCCCTCTCCCGAAGCCTCTCCACCGTCCTCATTGAGAGTTGCCACCAACCGCCTGGATCCGGTCCCTCTCGCCACCGGCACTCGCGCTGGTGGATGTAGAGCTGGATTAGGATGCCGGTTCCCCTTGTACATTAGTAGATGTAGGTTTAGGTGTAGGTCTGGGCGTGGTCTTGTGTTTGCCCATGTGGCGTATGGCGTGATGCCGTCCTAGAGCTTGTCCTCGGCACCGGCGAGTGGTGCTGAGGCGTGGAAGACCTCGCTTGCCTGTCGACGTCGATGGAGGGCGGCAGCGGAGGTCGAGTCTGGCCGGAGCTTCTTCCCCAATAAGCTTGCGGTCTGGTGCCGGGCGGATTTCTCCAGGTCAGTTTCTGCCTTTCTCTTTTCTTGCCATCAAGGAGATGGAGGAGAAGTCGGGAGGGGTGCAGCTCGGAGGCTATCTGCATGGCGGGGAAGTTCGGATGCTGTGAACTTTGGGAGCACATCCTCGGCGGCGCTTCGATGGTCTGCCGCAGTCTTGCCATTGACCTTTATGGCCGAAAGGCGACCGCTCCAAGTTCTGGCGTGCGTGGCTGATCTTCAGATCTTTGGCCGGCGTCAGCTCATCACTAACCTCCCGGCCGGTGTGCCAAAGGGGAGGCCCTTCAGCTCCAGCAGCGCGGCGCTCTTCGGTGGCTTAATCCCAAGTGGTGTTGTCCCCGGTGACGAGGTTGCTGGCCGCGACTGGAAGCGATGACGCGAGCTTGGTGGTGACGGACCCGATTGCGTTTCTGTTCTTCATTGTAGAGTCATGTTTGCAAAACGAGAGGACTTGGTTGTATTTATTTTTCTCTTGGAGGTCCTCTACGTAACACCACCGCTCAAAATTAATGCAGCATCTGGGTCCTTCGGGGCCCTTGCCTATTCAAAAAAAATGATTTGGTTTTTGAATCAAATCAAAACAGAAAGAAACAAAACAGATTTTTTTTAAAAAGGACAGAAACCTCACCTGGCTTACCTGGCCCAGGAGAGAAGCCAGCCCAGCCCACTTTCTCCTCCCCTGTCGTCTTCCTCCTCGGACAGTAGGTAGGCACGTGGTCGCCGCGCGCGCGCCACCGCCTGCTTCATGCTGGCGAGCTCTCCCTCATCCCCATCTCGCGCCAGGGGACTTGCCTCGACGCCGTGAACCATCCCCAGCCTCTCTGGTCATTCTCCCCTCTCTCCCTCGCTCCCCACCTCATGGCTGAGGCCCCCATGGCAGCACCATCGCCGTAGTAGCAGCCAGAGCCTCCCCTATGCCTCCTTGCCGTGTCCATAGTGACCGCCACGACCTCATCTCCCTGCTCAACGAGGCACGCAAGCCGGGCTTCGCCGCAATGCCACCAATGCCATCGTCTCCAACCTCAGATACCCGAGATCGCCACTGACGCTCCATCACCTCCAGAGCCTTCCCCGAGCCGCCGAGCCCTTCAATCGACTCCCTATGAGCCCACCTTCGTTTCCCCTCTGTCCTCTCGCTCGATTTCAAGCTGTAGTGCCATTCCCCGTGAGCAATCATAGCCGCCGTTGCCATGGCCGACGAGCTGCTCGACCCCGAGCTCCCCTCGCCGCAAACCATTATCTGCCGTGCCTCTGGAGCGCCCAGAAACCCAGCACGCCCCCCCGTTTGGTCACTAGACAGCCGGAATGCTGCGCCCGCACGCCACCGGCCTCCGGCCACCGCCTAGCTTGTTGCTGCCGACGACACAGACCACCCCCCGGCCACCCCATGACCACCAGCTGAAGCGCCGCATCGCCAACTACCCGTAGCGCCCAAGAACGCGTCCAGATGTCGCCGGAGTTGGCCGGACGGGCAACTCCGACGTGTCTTGCTTACGCAGGCGATTAGCCACCGGCTAATCATTGATTAGCCGCTAACTAACCCCCCTAATTAACCCCTATGCCGCTGACATTTGGGCCCCATGCAGTAATTAACCACAAGTTTAATCCCTGTTTAAAATTGAACTAATACCTGTGGCCCCACTGGTCAGTTTGACTTGGCCACGTCAGCAGTTGACCTGGCCCACACGTCAGTGACTGTGGTTGACTTGGTGACATCACTCCTGGCGATGCTGATGTCATAACTACATTTACTAGAATTTTCTTGTTTCTAAATAAATTTGGATATTCCAGAAAATGTTTAAAACTTTGAAAAATCATAGAAAATAATCTATAACTCAGATGAAACTAATTTATATATGAAAAATGATCAGAAAAATATGAAGAATCTATTTATGCCATGTTCATGCATGTTTAATGTCAGGACCCCAATCCTATGTCACACCGGTCTAGCACGTAACACATCATATCACTTTGCGGCCTCACACACGGTAACCCACGGCTGCCGCCTTTACCTGGACCGGGACTGTGACGCCCCCGACTTAATCGTGCACTAATCATACACGCCAATCGTGCACTAATCATATCACAACACAACTCTAAACACAAATAAAAGTCATACAAGCTTTATATTACAAGCCAGTGCCTCGAGGGCTCGAATACATAAGCTCGCGCACAAGCGTTAGCGGAAGCAACAACAATATCTGAGTACAGACATAAAGGTAAATAAGTCTGCCTTAAGAAGGTAAATAAGTCTGCCTTAAAAAGGCGTAGGCCTCCTGCCTGGGAGCCTCCTATCTACTCCTGATCATCGGTCTCCACGTAGTAGTAAGCTCCACCGTAGGGGTAGTAGTAATCGTCGATGGGGGCAGCTAGCTCCGGGGCTCTGTCATCTGGTCGCAGCAATTGGATATGGGGAAAAGGGAAGCAAAGCAACCGTGAGTACTCATCCAAAGTACTCACAAGACTTACATTAGAACTATTCTATTTATGCATCGGTATCAAATGAAGGGGCTGTATCTATGGACTAGACTGCGGAAATGCTAGAATAGAGTGGAAAGCCTAGCCTATCGAAGACTAGCATCTTCAGCGTCTTGCAACATTAGAAGAGTGCAGATTAGCATATTAAAGTAGTAGTAACAAGTATAATAGTAGTCATGCCCAGAGATCCTTCCTCGACTCCCTGCGAGAAAGCAATCCCGGAGCTAACATATTAATTAAGTTCACAAGTATCCAGTTCAAGTTGTAGTAGATCGGGATACTTTCTGAGCGTTCATTACCATGGACACGACTATTCGAATAGATATACTTCCCTGCAGGGGTGCACCAACTTACCCAATTGTAAGTGCATCAAGTGCCCCCTTAGTGGCTTTGGAGTATTGAAGACAAATAGGGTGAGGAACTAATGTGTTTGTGAGTATACACAGGAGACAGAGTCCCTGAAGATTTGGTTTAACACATGGAAGACGACCCCTAAAAATAGATTTCTTCAAGTGAAGAATTTGATGATGAAATTGGTACGGCCTTTGAAGAAATTGAGGTGAAGACTTTGAAGCTTGAAGACTTTGGTTTTCGTAGTTTCTTTTCTTCTTATTTGAGTCATAGGAAAAACCATACTATTAAAGGGGGTCTAGGTGAAACATATTTCACTTTTCCAAAGTGATGCTCAAAACTTCTCAAACCTATACACACAAGCCGCTTTGAGTGAAGCCTTTGGAAATCTCCAGTACAGCTGACGCATTTGCTAGCGACAGTGACGAAGTTCATCTGGTCGCTGACGAATTTGGTCAGGCTGAGGAGTTAGGAGTTCGCCAGTGCGATCTGCCTAAAGTGAGGAAATTGAGTGCACTGACATATTGAGAGTTCAATTTTCAGACTGTTGCTGCACCACGTGCCAGCTGTCGAGTGTATCCTTATCCTGACAACGATCGAATCAGACAAGGGCATTTATGACATTTTATGTCGGGCTGCCCCCTGGCTATAAATAGCCACCCCCCACAATCACTTGTTGGTTGGATGCTCCGAGAGAACTTGACACTTGTCATTTGAGAGCAACCCATCCTCTGACGACTTTGTGAGAACCCAAGTGAGGAAAAACCCAACAAGAGCCTAAATGATTGAGCATCACTGAAGAGATTGATCTGTGTGATCCGACGCTTGTTACCTTTGAGGACTGTCATTCCTCCAGACGGTTAGGCATCATGTTTTGAGCACCCAAGAGTAATTGTGGCGTGCCTGTGAACAAGTCTGTGAAGGTTTTGGAAGTCTACCGTGAAGACTTACCACGAGTGATTGGGCGAGGTCTAAGTGACCATAGCTCAAGAGGAATACGGTCAGGACTAAGTGTCCTCTGAGTTGCGACTCAGCCGCCTCAACCAGATGTACAGTTGATGCAGCAACTGGAACTGGTCTACCAAATTCCATTGTCTTCACCGAGCCAACCTGGTTTCAAATTCCTCACCCTCTCTTACTTTATTCCGCTGCTGAAGAATTTGTGATCTATCCTCTGATGAATTTGAACTGAAGTATTTGATCATGCTATCTTTTATTTCCTCAGTTCATATTCTTCATGCATGTATGATTGTATGATTGCATGTTCTTCACCCTTATGTATCCTGTTCGCATGTACTCTACTTCTATGATGACTTAGTTTCCCTTGTGTTTCTATTTCTTCACTCTGATCTTCGTCAAATTCATCAGAGTTTGACGAATTTCTAATAATCTCCCATTCACCCCCCTCTGGGAGATAACTTGCGCTTTCAATTGGTATCAGAGCAAGGTGCTCCCTTGTTCTGTGTGATTTTGGGTTAACCACCTGAAGTTTTAGTTATGTCGACCGCAGGTATGATCAAGGTCTCCTCTGCGTGCGCCATCTTCGATGGCACAGACTATCCCTACTGGAAGAACAAGATGCGAATGCATCTTGAGGCTATTAACAATGATCTCTGGTTCATCTTTGAGAATGGCGTCCCCACCATTTCACCAAGTATCAATGCTCCTAATGTGAAGAGATTCAAGCAACTGGACTCTCAAGCGAAGAACATCATTTGTGGTCATCTCAACAAAGGACAGTATGGCAGAGTGAGTGCACTGGAAACCTCGAAGCTTATCTGGGACCGGCTTTCAAAAGTGAATGAGGGTGTTTCCACTCAACGTGACTCCCGAGTTGATGTTCTGTGCAATCTCTTCAATCGCTTCGAAAGACTCGACAATGAAAATGTGCAGCGAACCTTCGACCGCCTTATTGATATTTCCAATGAGCTTCAAGCTCTTGGTGCTGCTGACATCACCGATCATGTGGTGGAGAAGAAATTGCTGAGGTCTCTGGACAGTTCCTTTGACACTTTGGCACTGATGATTCAAGAGCGCCCTGATTACAAGTCACTGGATCCTGCTGACATTCTTGAGAGGCTCAACACACATGAATTTCAGCAAGCCGAGAAGAGAGACATGTATGGACCCAGCTATGGTCGCCCTCGTGCTCTGAAGGCTAAAGCAAAAGCCAAGGCTATTTCTTCATCTGATGAAGAAGAAGAGGAATATGAGAGCAGTTCTGACGGTGCTGAGGAAATTGGCAGAGAACTAGCTATGCTGGTGAAGAAGTTCCAGAAGTTTTCCATGAAGAACAGATTTGGAAAATCTTCAAAGTATGACTCGAACAACACTGGAGAAGCGTGTGCTCGAGACTACAACAAAAGAACCTGTCACAAATGCAAGAAGCCAGGCCACTACATCGCCGACTGCCCCCTTTGGCTGAAGAAGAAGAAGAGCAGGGATGATGATGAATCTGATGGGAAAAAGAAGAAGTCCTCAAAGTCTTCATCAAAGTCCTCAAAGTCTTCATCAAAGTCCTCATCTCACAAGATGTCTAGTTCTAGCAAAGCTCGTGCATTCCTTGGGAAGGAAATGGATTCTGAAGAAGAATCTGATGATCAGCAAGCTGAGGAATCTCAGGAGGAGTCAGACACTGGTGTGGCAAGCCTTGCACTCGCTACTGAGTACGTCAACAAGTCCATCTTCAACACTGAGGATAATGGTATCTCCACCAACAATGATGACTGTGCTGATGACTACGCTCCCACCTATTGCTTCATGTCTCGAGGTGCAAAGGTAACCTCATGAGAAGCTTACTTTGAAACCTCCAGTGATGATGACTCTGAGTGTGAATCTAAACCAAGCTATAAGAAACTTGCTAAAATTGCAACTGAACAGCAACATGCCATGGAAAAGATTCAAAAACTGCTAGACAAAAGTGATGACATGTTGGACGAGGAAATGGATCATAGTCAAGCCTTGTCTGAGGATCTCAGAAGGCTTAAGTCTCAATATGACGAACTTGAAAGTCGTCATGTGTCCCTCTCAGCTAAACATGAGAAGCTGTCCTATGAATTTCTTCAAAGGAAGCAAGATCTCGAGAAGCTGAGAGCGTCTCATGATGATCTTCAAAAAGAAAACGATTCACTCCTCGCTCAACAGATCAGTACCGCTCAGGAAGAATTTGTTGCACCATGCTTAAAATGCCTTGAATGTGATAATGCTAATTCTTCAGTTGAATGTTCAAATGCTTCTGTGCTTGCAATTGCTTCAACTGCTGCGGTGGCCACTAACCCCTCATCTGAGGAAGCCACCAGTGATACTAATGAAAATGCAGGGCTGAAGGAATTGTATGTCACTGGCATGTACAAAAGCCTCAAAGGGCATCAAACCCTGTGTGATGTGCTCAAAAAGCAAATTCTTCACAGGAACCCTAGGAAAGAGGGTATTGCTGGTGACAGAAAGCTCAACGCTGATGGTTCATTTTGGAAGCCTGAGTAGTATCCCAAAACCACATGGGTTGCTGCAAAGGGACCTCTAGTAGACCCATCCTCTTTATCTGGCTATACTTGTGATTCTTCATATTCTTCAGATGAGTCATTTGACTCCAACTATAAACTGTTCAAGAATCAGAATGGTGAGGTCTTTGCCAAATTCATTGGTACTAATTGCAGGAACGGTCCTCCTGTGAAGAAAATCTGGGTTCCTAAAAGCTGTCTGGAAAATCTTCAGGTGAATGTCATCATGACACCACCGATGAAGAAGAATCTTCCCAGGGCAAATTCTTCACAGGGATCAAAGTCATCAAATGGATGCAGACCCACTTATGGTCGCACTAATGCCTTTGTTTCGCAGGGAAAGAAACAGCGATTTGATAAATATGAGCATTATTCATCGAACCACTATGTTCACAAATCTTCGAAGAATTTCTTTGCTTATTCATTCAATTACTATAATCCTCCTATGAAGAGAAATGCATATTCTTCAATGCCTAAGTTCTCCAACAATGCACTTCGTCACATTGCTTCTCAGCCACCCATTCAGATGTGGGTGGTTAAGAAGAACTAATCTCTTCTGCAGGGTCAGGTCTTCAGACAACCAAATGTCTGATGAATTTGCTGAAGACCTGACAAAATGCCTGTTGGGATGCAGGCTAAGCATGCTAGAATGAGTGCTTCATTTCACACATCACTTATGCTACTTGATATTATACAATGATGAAATTGACTGACGAAATTGATCATTATCATATTCTTCACTTTGAAGCATATGAATTTGTAAGTCAGACTAATGCTTCTACAGGATGATACACCTTCAGCCACTGAATGGGTCTTGGACAGTGGCTGCACGAATCATATGACTGGAGATAGGAATCTCCTCACTGATGCTCCCCTTACTCCGTCTCATCTGAAGCATATCACTTACGCTGACAAAGGAAAAAGCAAGGTATTGGGCCTAGGTAAGGTTGCCATTTCAAAGGATCGACACATGGAAAAGGTGATGCTTGTCGAGTCCCTTGGATTCAACCTCATGTCTGTCTCAATGCTTTGTGATCTTCATATGATTGTCATCTTTGGCAAATATAGATGCATTGTGCTGTTGGAATCTGACAAATCCAAAGTCTTCGAAGGCTTTAGGAAAGGTGACTTGTATATTGTAGATTTTTCTATAGGTCCTAAGCCTGCAACATGTCTAATGACAAAACCTTCGGAATGCTGGCTATGGCATCGATGACTTGGACATGCTGGAATGAGGAATTTGAGCACTCTCGTCAAGAAGAAGCATATCATTGGCGTCGAGGGTGTCAAATTCGTCAAGGATCACCTCTGTGGTGCTTGTGAGTCTGGAAAGATGACCAGATCTAAGCACCAGGCGAAGACAATCATGACCACTACTCGTCCTTTTGAATTGTTTCATATGGATTTGTTTGGTCCTACACATTATGCCACACTAACCAATGCAGCATCTCTCTACGGATTCGTCATTGTTGATGACTACTCTCGCTACACCTGGGTGCACATCATTTCCTACAAGAATGAAGTACAGGATGTCTTCAGGCGATTCTCCACTCGGGCCATGATGAATTATGATCTCAAGATCAAGCACATCAGGAGTGACAATGGCACTGAGTTCAAGAACACATGCCTCGAGGACTATCTTGATGAACTTGGTATCACTCATGAGCTCTCTGCTCCGTACATGCCTCAGCAGAATGGAGTCGTGAAGCGCAAGAACAGAACCCTCATCGAGATGGCGTGTACTATGCTTGATGAATACAAGACCCCTCATCGATGGTGGCCTGAAGCAATTGATACTGCATGCCATATCATCAACCGTGTATATCTTCACAAATTCCTCAAGAAGACCTCATATGAGCTCCTCACTGGAAAGAAACCCAATGTGAGTTATTTCAAAGTCTTCGGTGCTAAATGTTGGATTAGAGATCCTCATCACAGTTCTAAATTTGCACCAAAAGCACATGAAGGTTTTATGCTTGGTTACGGAAAGGATTCGCACACCTACAGAGTCTTCAACTCTTGTCATCACAAGATTGTTGAAACTGTAGATGTGCGGTTCGATGAAACTAACGGCTCGCAAAGAGAGCACCTGCCTCCTGTGTTAGATGAAATGCCACCTAAGGAATCTATCAAGCTGATGGGCACAGGTGAAATTGTGCCCAGTGAAGAAATAGCTGCTAATGAAGAAGTGGTTGTTCCACACCGTGAAGAAAATGAACATCCTGATGAAAATGATGCCGAGGATTCTGCACGACAACAACAACAATGAGGCCCTCGTCCAGCACATCCACGAGTGGCGAATGAAGTGCAGATTGAGAAGATCCTCGACAACATCAATGCACCTGGTCCCCTCACTCGCTCAAGAGCTTCACATTTAGCTAACTTTTGTGGCATTACGGGTTTGTCTCTATTTCAGAGCCCACCAAAGTTGATTAAGCCTTTCTGGAACCTTAATGGATTCAAGCGATGCAAGATGAATTGCGTCAATTCGAGCTCAACAATGTGTGGGAGCTTGTTAAGCGTCCTAATCCACGCAAGCACAATGTCATCGGCACTAAGTGGATCTACCGCAACAAACAAGACGAAAATGGCAAAGTGGTGAGGAATAAGGCCCATCTTGTAGCTCAAGGCTACACACAGGTTGAGGGTATTGATTTCGATGAAACATTTACAGCTATTGCTAGGCTTGAAGCCATTCGAATATTGCTTGCATATGCTAACCATCATGATATCCTCTTATATCAAATGGATGTAAAAAGTGCATTCCTCATGGTAAGCTTGAGGAAGAAGTATATGTTGCTCAACCACAAGGTTTTGAGGACCCAAAGCATCCTGACAAAGTCTTCAGACTCAACAAGGCTCTCTATGGCCTCAAGCAGGCCCCTAGGGCTTGGTATGATACACTGAAGGAATTCCTGAAGAAAAAGGGGTTCAAGCCCGGTTCACTTGACCCTACTCTCTTTACTAAATCTTATGATGGTGAACTGTTCATATGCCAAATTTATGTTGATGATATTATCTTTGGTTGCACTAACAAGAAATACAGTGACTAATTTGCTCATATGATGCAAGAAGAATATCAGATGTCTATGATGGGGGAGTTGAAATTCTTCCTCGGGCTTCAAATTCGTCAACAACCCAATGGCATCTTCATATCTCAGGAGAAATACCTCAGAGACTGCCTGAAGAAATTCAGAATGCAAGATTGCAAAGGCCTCAAGATACCAATGGCAACAAATGGCCAACTCAACACTGACGAAAATGGTAAAGATTTCGATCAGAAGGTATATCGCTCCATCATTGGTTCGCTGCTTTACCTATGAGCATCTAGGCCAGACATTATGCTTAGCATTTGCATGTGTGCCCGCTTTCAAGCGTCACCAAAGGAATCACACCACCAGGCTATGAAACGAATTCTTCGATATTTGGCTCACACCCCAATGCTTGGATTATGGTATCCCAAGGGCTCATCACTTGATCTTGCTAGATATTCCGATTCTGATTATGCTGGTGATTGTGTGGATCGCAAGTCAACATCTGGCACATGCCATTTCCTCGGACGATCTCTTGTATGTTGGTCCTCGAAGAAGCAGAACTGCGTTTCACTTTCCACTGCCGAGGCTGAGTACATTGCTGCTAGCGCCTGCTGCTCATAGTTACTATGGATGAAGCAAACCCTCAAGGACTATGGCGTCAACATGAAGAAAGTGCCACTCTACTACGACAATGAGAGTGCCATCAAGATCGCCCACAACCCAGTGCAACACTCAAGGACGAAGCATATTGAGATTCGTAACCATTTTCTTCGTGATCATGTGCTGAAGGGAGACATCGTCATCGACCATGTGAAGACTGAAGACCAGCTTGCAGATATCTTCACAGCCCTTGGATGAGATAAGGTTTTGCATGTTGCGGTGTGAGCTAAACATCTTAGAATCTTCGAATGCCCTTTGAAAAGGACACACATCCTAACGCTTATGCATTCTAGATGACTTTGAGGCACAACACACGAAGTAACATTTTTCTTCAATCAATGAAGACTAACCCTCTAAGTGTGAAGAAATTAATGAAGAAATTGATTCTCAGAACCCTACGACAATTGTACGTGGTGTCAGAAATCATCATAGTTCTTATACGGTGGGTAACGCCACCACCTCTTCTTGACATTCTTCAAATTTGAGTTTTTCGTAATTTGCAATTTCGTCAAACTTGTCAAATTCCTCATTTGAGGTTATTCTTCACTGCTGTTGGTTCTATGCCTATATATATATATATATATATATATATATATATATATATATATATATATATATATATATCTTGATTTGAGTTTTTCATGTCCTCAACAGCATCCACATATAGCTATTTCTTCATTCGGAGTTTTTCGTCATCCATGTGGATGTGATTGGACCCGCTCCCCTCTGTGCTAAACTCAACCCACTCCGTTCACAAATTCTTCATATGTGTTCTACTTGACACTGTTCAAAGTCTTCACCGTGTCCTTGACAGCTGAAGAAATTGCGAACACACTTTGAAAAATATTCTAATCAATTTTTGGCGGTTGCCACAGTAACTTCATCCCGCACTTCGCACACGAGGATAGGGATGAAAATGCATGTGTGACGCGTGTCACTCAGATGCAAAACGCCAGGGGCTTATCCGTCCAAAATCTCCGGACCGCTCTGTTTTACCGCACCTATATAAAGGCTTGACCCCGTCAACCTCAACTCATTTCTCCCTTGCGCCCCTGTCACTCTCAAACCCTAGCGCCGCCGCTGGAACTCATCGTCGTCGGAGAGGAAGAGCTTCACTGCCTCGACTTCTTTGCCGTCGTACTCGCGCCGGCCGCAGATTTCTTCACCTCCGCCACCGCCGTAGATGTCTTTCATCGCCAAGTTAGGGCACAGAAGATCTGAACTGACGATTTCCATCACCTCGTTGTCCAGTTCGTCGAGTTCATCCTTGGGGTAAATAAAAGTTATTTTTACCGCCCTAGTTTGATCTTTTTACTGCCACAAAATCTTCAAGTGCTGTTTTTACCACATTTCCAATTCTTCAGCACTACCTTCTGGCCAGTCTTGAGTATTTTCATCTAAGTTTCACTTAACAACTAGATTCCTCAATTGTGCAGTTGCTTCAATCTGTACAACTCTGGAACCTTTGTCAAGAACACTTAGTGAAATGCGTCAAGACGATAAGGGTCAATTTCTTCTCCTGGTTTATATTGAAAAATCTCTGAGAACGCATGTGACTCTTCCCTATTTCCTCGCAACTATACTCTATTCACAGGTACAATGTCTGCAGACGAATCACTAGGTTCTCATCAAATTAATTCATTTGTAGCATTGCTTGAGGAAAACCTTCAAATGTCTTCAGAGTCCTCAAAAGTTCAAAAACCTCAGCTGAAGAAAATGGCTGATGGGAAAAGGCCTCAGAAGGGCGGCAAGAGAAAGGAAGAACATACAGCTTTTGAGAATCATGATGATCTATATGATGGATATTGCACTCCAGATGAGGAAACTCATGGAAAAGAAACCAAGGAGCAGCACAAAACACGCATGCAAAAGATAAAGAGGTACTGGACATATCAGTGGAGGGATTACAATTTCGTCACCTCCAAATACATGAAGGACTTTGCTGTGAAGCCTTCATGCAACAGGCCACCACTTGCTGATGGCCAAACTTCTCATCCAACTAGCATCCGTAGGGGTGAAGAATTCCCCAAAGAATGGGCAAAGCAACAAGCTAAGTTGCAGAAACAGGCCAAAAAGGCCGTTGATGAATTCAACAAGGCCGCAAAGGCCTCAGTTGAAGCTGGCACAAGTGGCAGTGCAAGTGCTCCGAAGAAAGCCATGCAGAAGAAGCCTGCCAGCAAGCCAAAGCTGTTAGTCCAAAAGGCTTCACACCCAAAGCTTCAAAATCTTTAGCACCTCCTCCTGCTTCAAGTTCATCACAGGCAGCAGCAAAAGCTTCAACACCGGTCGTGCTCGCATCTTGCCAGCGCACCGAGGGCTTTCCAACAGCCTCAATCGCTGCATCAAGTGCCTCATCATGTGGGCAACCATCGTCTTCACTGCCCATGCTAAAGAAAAAGGCAACAGCTAGCCGCGGAACTAGGCCAAGTCCCAAGAGCAAGGCCGTCGTGCGTCAGGCTGACGAACACGGGCTGGCTGACGAAGATGAGCTTGCTGAGTTCCTCAGAAGAAAGCAAGAGCAAGCAGCAATTGCTAAGAATTCTTTAGTCCCTATGCTGCTGGACACCAAGAAGCTTCTAGACTTCATCGACATCTGGTGCACCAAGCCAGACACGCCTCTTGACGAATTGAATCTGCCTCCTGGTCCGAGTCATGTGTTATCAGCTTTCATTCTGAATGAGAAACATAAAATTGCTCAACCAAAACTGGTGAGGAAACATCAGCTATAGAAAGAGAAGGAGATGCAGAAGAACATGCTTTCAATTTCTCCTCAGCAGCTTGTGTCCTTGCAGTCTGAAATTTAGAAGCTGTCTGAAGAATTTGAACTCCAGTCAAGTCACTGCTGTGGTGTGCGTGACAGATTCATCGCTGCAACCAACCAGGTTGTTGAAGACCACAACAAGCGAGAGGCAGCCAAGTTTGGCACAGTGCCACCCACAAGTTCTTCCGCTCCACCACCCACAGCTTAGGCCAGTTAGAATGTGCCATTATCTCCGCAAGTACAAGACAGGGCAACTGACGATGTTGTGCCTGAAGAAATTGCAAGGGCGACTGCATCAGTCGACCCTGAAGAAAATGAACCACCAAGTTCCTCAGCAGCACCACCACCAGCATCCTCACCTGTGAGGCATATCACACTTCCTTCTGCATCAGAAGTGAAGAAAACCAAGGCTGCTGAGAAGGAAGCGAAGAAGAGAAAAGCTTCAGCTCCTCCTGCCATCACTGCAATTGTGAAGAAAGTGAAGACGACACCATTGTCTTCAGATGTTCCGATTGATGCCATCCCGATCTCATCAGCACCCCCTGCTCCTGCCACAGATAATCGTCAGATTGTTCCATATGGGGTGGATTATGAAATCCCTCAGGCTGATGATGATGAAGACAACCACTCTGCTGCTACCACAGAGCAAGTGGATGAAGAAATTGAAGTCGAAGATGATGCTTCGCTTCACCAAGTCCTGTCCCGGAAGCCCTCACAGGTTCCGGTGACTGAAGAACATGCCACTGCTTCAACTGGAAGTAGTGAAGAAACTGAAGAGGATGTGGACATTGATGGTGCAACTACTCCTCCGATCATTGACGAATTTTGGGAAGCTTTCCATCCAAATTCGCCCCTCACCACACCTCTGACGCAAGTGCCACAGTCACCCGCCATCACTGAAGAAATTCATAAGGGATTTGAGGAAAAACAACCTTCACCACTCTAGAGCATTCTTGAAGAGATACCAGCTGCAGCAGCTGATGAAACTGCTTAAGATGAGCCCACGGTTGATGTCGTCAATACATCCCCTCCTCGTGCAGACTCAATTCCTTCAGCAGACACCGATACAGTTCCTACCGCCACTGTTGAGGAAATTGCTAAGTCCCTTGCTGTTATAGATTCGAATGATTCCACTGGGTCCCCACGACCAGTGTTTGATGTATGCAAGAAGATGCACAATCTCCAACCAGTTCCTGTGATGCCCAAGATTGGCAAAACCCTCAGGCGGCCATAGTTTGACAACGCCAAATTCTTCGAAGAGAAGAATTTCTTCTTTGGTGAGTCCCCTTATGACTCAGCCAAGATCAGGCGCCTACGATTCTGGACAAGGACGCAGCTGAATTTCTATGCTTCACCGCTGTTTGATAAGAACAAAATATTTCCGCATCGCCATATTCCTCATGTGGATATGGAGTCTTTACCTTGCTTTCGGCCAGTTTTGGCTATTCTTCACGATGCTGGACTGCTCAGCTTCTGCTCTGATGTGTGCGATTGGAATGAAGAACTCATTCTTTAGTTCTACGCCACTGTTCATTTCTTTGTAGAGGCTGAAGACATTGCTACATGGGCTCTGGAATGGATGAGTGAAGACACTCACTATAAAGCACCAATTGAAGAACTTCTTCGTGCTCTACCCATTGATCCACCCCAAGATGAAGCAAAGATAATATATGAAGAACCTGAGCTGCCTGACCACCTGATGCAAGTGCTGATGAAGCCAATGGCTGAAGGAGATGCTCCAAGGACGACCTTCCTAGTGAAGGACTTGCTATATGTGCCAAGGACCGTTTTTCGCATTCTGACCAAAACCCTCAGTCCAATTAAGGGTCACAACTCCAACACTGAAGAAGTTGTGGGAATTATGAAGAACTTGTTCCATATTATTCATGGCACTCCCATCAACATTCATGATTTCTTTCTGAGGACATTGGTCACAGTGGCACAGTCACCTTTTGATCTTAAGCCATATGCTCCATGGATCATGAGATTCATCAGATCCTGATCTGCTATTCACTACAAGGCTGATAGTCAGAATCACTTGAGCTATTTGCCTGAAGTAGAAGTTCTTCAGAGAACCATCTCCTCGGTTCCTGGCAAGGGCAAGACACCCGTAGATGAAGGAATTTGCCCCCTTGATGGGCAATTTCGTCAACAAATCTCCAGCTCCCATGCTGATGAATCTGTTAGCCAAGATACTGCTGCAAAAGCTTCAAGGCCAATTTCTTCACCTGAAGCACCACATGTCATGACTGACCGTGAGCTGCTCATCAGCCTTCACCAGAAAGTGGACATGAATCACAGATGGGTTAAGCGTCAGTTTGCTGCTGTGCAAGCCAACATGACTGTGACGCATAACTCAGTCCACAAAAACCAGTATTATCTTCATGAGATCTTTGACAGATCATGGGCCATCCTTTCACACCTCAAGACCGATGAAGAACTTGCTGTTTTGGACTTCCAGATGAACTTTGACTGGGAAAAACCGCCAAGGAAGAAGTTCAAGAATACCAAAGTTCCTCCCCTCATGCCAAGTTCAGAGTCTTCATCGCGCAGGACTGATGAAAATGAAGCTTTTGAAGACGATGCGACTGGTCCATCTGCTTCACGCGACCCCGACAATGCTGGTGCTCCCTAGTCTTCATCGCGATGTTTTTCTTCAGGGGCGTTAGTCCTCACCTTGTCTTCTTTTGGTCATCTGATGACAAAGGGGGAGAAGTGTGAGTTAGTCTTCAAGCAGGTCGATATATGGGCTGTTTTTTTTGCTTAAGTTGCAACTCTTGGACTTCATTTGATTCGCTCTTTGACGAGTTGTAACTTAGATAACTGTTGGTCGTCTGACTCTTTTGCTACATTTACTATGCGTGCTATGATCCTAATATATCTGCTCATTATGCATGCACAATTTCATCAGACACCAATTTTCATCATGCATTCATATTCTTCAAGTATCTTATGATCATGCATGATTGGATTCCAAGATATAGGGGGAGATCTCCACAATTTCAACCTGCCATGTGCATTTGCAATCCAAAGCAAATTCCTCATATGCACATCATCAGGGGGAGTTCCTCAATATCTTGTAATCAATTTCTTGAAACTCTGTACTTACACTTCAATTATTTTTACTCCCGTTGAAAGCCTAACAAATTTGTCATCAATCACCAAAAAGGGGGAGATTGTAAGTGCATCAAGTGCCCCCTTAGTGGTTTTGGAGTATTGAAGACAAATAGGTTGAGGAACTAATGTGTTTGTGAGTATACACAGGAGACAGTGTCCCTGAACATTTGGTTTAACACATGGAAGACGACCCCTAAAAATAGATTTCTTCAAGTGAAGAATTTGATGATGAAATTGGTATGGCCTTTGAAGAAATTGAGGTGAAGACTTTGAAGCTTGAAGACTTTGGTTTTCGTAGTTTCTTTTCTTCTTATTTGAGTCATAGGAAAAACTGTACTATTAAAGGGGGTCTAGGTGAAACATATTTCACTTTTCCAAAGTGATGCTCAAAACTTCTCAAACCTATACACACAAGCCGCTTCGAGTGAAGCCTTTGGAAATCACCAGTACAGCTGACACATTTGCTAGCGACAGTGACGAAGTTCATCTGGTCGCTGACGAATTTGGTCAGGCTAAGGAGTTAGGAGTTCGCCAGTGCAATCTACCTAAAGTGAGGAAATTGAGTGCCCTGACGTATTGAGAGTTCAATTTTCAGACTGTTGCTGCACCACGTGCCAGCTGTCGAGTGTATCCTTATCCTGACAACGATCGAATCAGACAAGGGCATTTATGACATTTTATGTCGGGCTGCCCCCTGGCTATAAATAGCCACCCCCCACAATCACTTGTTGGTTGGATGCTCCGAGAGAACTTGACACTTGTCATTTGAGAGCAACCCATCCTCTGACGACTTTGTGAGAACCCAAGTGAGGAAAAACCCAACAAGAGCCTAAATGATTGAGCATCACTGAAGAGATTGATCTGTGTGATCCGACGCTTGTTACCTTTGAGGACTGTCATTCCTCCAGACGGTTAGGCATCATGTTTTGAGCACCCAAGAGTAATTGTGGCGTGCCTGTGAACAAGTCTGTGAAGGTTTTGGAAGTCTACCGTGAAGACTTACCACGAGTGATTGGGCGAGGTCTAAGTGACCATAGCTCAAGAGGAATACGGTAAGGACTAAGTGTCCTCTAAGTTGCGACTCAGCCGCCTCAACCAGATGTACAGTTGATGCAGCAACTGGAACTGGTCTACCAAATTCCATTGTCTTCACCGAGCCAACCTGGTTTCAAATTCCTCACCCTCTCTTACTTTATTCCGCTGCTGAAGAATTTGTGATTTATCCTCTGACGAATTTGAACTGAAGTATTTGATCATGCTATCTTTTATTTCCTCAGTTCATATTCTTCATGCGTGTATGATTGTATGATTGCATGTTCTTCACCCTTATGTATCCTGTTCGCATGTACTCTACTTCTGTGATGACTTAGTTTCCCTTGTGTTTATATTTCTTCACTCTGATCTTCGTCAAATTCATTAGAGTTTGATGAATTTCTAATAATCTCCCATTCACCCCCTCTGGGAGATAACCTGCCCTTTCAAACACGCTCGATTAACTTTGGTTGGACACATTTTTCTGGGTCATGCCTGGCCTCGGCTGATCGACACACCGTAGCCCTACCTAGGTTCAACAGAGAGGCCAGCATGCCGGTTGATACGTCTCCAACGTATCTATAATTTTTTATTGTTCCATGCTGTTATATTATCAATCTTGGATGTTTTATATACATTTACAAGCAATTATATATCATTTCTTGGGACTAACCTATTAACTTACTGCCTAGTGCCAGTTGCTGTTTTCTGCCTGTTTTTGGTTTTACAGAATATCAATATCAAACGAAGTCCAAATGCCACGAAACTTTTTGGAGATTTTTTTCTGGGGGAAACAAACACTAGAAGCTTTGGGAGAAGGCCAGAAGACCCAGGGGGTGGCCACGAACCACCAGGGCACGCCTAAGGGCACGCCTAGGGGGGGCAGGCGCGCCCTGGTGCCTCGTGGCCCCCCCTGAGCTCCGTTTGACCTAATTCCACCACTATAAATTCCCATAAATTGGGAAACCACTAGAGTAGTCCACGAAATACTTTTTCCGCTGCCGCAAGCTTCTGTTCTCGAGAGATCCCATCTGGGGTCCTTTTCCGGTAATCTGCCGGAGGGGGAGTCGATCACGGAGCGGCTCTACATCAACCTTGCTGCCCTTCCAATGATGCGTGAGTAGTTTACTACAGACCTTTGGGTCCATAGTTAGTGGCTAGATGGCTTCTTCTCTCTTTTTGATCTTCAATACATTGTTCTCCTCGATGTTCTTGGAGTTCTATCCGATGTAATCACTTTTTGCCGTGTGTTTGTTGGGATCCGATTAATTGTGAGTTTATGATCAGATTATCCATGAATATTATTTGAGTCTTCTCTGAACTCTTTTATGCATGATTATTATAGCCTCGTATTTCTTCTCCGATCTATTGACTTGGTCTGGCCAACTAGATTGATTTATCTTGCCATGGGAAGAGGTGCTTTGTAATGGGTTCGATCTTGCGGTGCTCAATCCCAGTGACAGAAAGGGACATGACACGTATGTATCATTTCTATTAAGGGTAAAAAGATGGGGTTTATTCATACGTGATTTTATCTTGTCTACGTCATGTCATCTTGCTTAAGGCGTTACTCCGTTCTTTTATGGACTTAATACAATAGATGCATGCTGGATAGCGGTCGATGTGTGGAGTAATAGTAGTAGATGCAGGCAGGAGTCGGTCTACTTGTCTCGGACGTGATGCCTATATACATGATCATTGCCATGGATATCATCATGATTATTTGCTTTTCTATCAATTGCCCAACAGTAATTTGTTTACCCACCATATGCTATTTTCATGAGAGAAGCCTCTAGTGAAAACTATGGCCCCCGGGTCTACTTAAATAATATATTAAAAATCCTGAAAATACCTTGCTGGACTTTTATCTTATTTATTTTATTTTTTATTTTAGTTTAATCTATCTATCTATCACCATACAATTTAATCTTGCAATTTACCGCCAAGGGATTGACAACCCCTTGTTTGCGTTGGGTACAAGGATTTGTTGTTTGTGTGCAGGTACTGCTAACGAGGTGTTGCATGATTCTCCTACTGGATTGATAACCATGGTTTCATAACTGAGGGAAATACTTACCTCTACTATGCTGCATCATCCCTTCCTCTTTGGGGAAAATACCAACGCAAGCTACAAGTAGCACCGGTCTACACCCCAACCGATCAGGGGTCTTGGGCCCATCACCCTTTGCACTCCTGCGCGTTGCGAGGACGGCCGGGACCAGACCTAGCCCCTGTATACACACGCAGGCTTACGCGGTCCACCCGGGCATGTGCCGCTCAACAGCTGACATCTAAAGAACTTCGGCTGATACATACGACGCCGAGTGCCCATACTATTCCCGCGTGGTGGTTAGTGCAAAAAGGCCAGAGGCCTACTTAGATCACATATCCTAACCCATTAGTGTGTTGGGAGCTCGCGGTGACGATCAATGTTCCATGATCTGTGGTCCCGTCGCCCCATCTCAAGGACTTGCAGCAAGGGCCAGGCCCAATACCTTTCCTCCCTCTCCTGAGGCAATCTGCCTGCCCAGCCGCGCCTCGTAATTATTTCACGGGTACCCTCACGGTCAACCCGACTTCACATTTCTCTCGGGTACCCCTCGGGGCCGACCCGACTTTAATCAGGGACTGAGATAAATTTTAAAGTATCTGTGTGTCTGAAACATCAAGGGGAAATCCGAGGAATCACCCTCGATGGATTCCCACTCGATGTATCCGTCAAGGTGAACTCAGAGGAATCACCCTCGATGGGTTCACACTCGAGGGGTTGCACGACAGAGGCTTCATCGGAGGTGGTGAAAGAGGAATCACCCTCGATAACCCACAACCGACTAACTATGCTATAGAGATATCATCAGGAGTGATGTAAGAGGTATCACCCTCGACACTAAATAATAGCTCTACAGAATCGTACAACTAAGGGGGTGTGCGGTGCTGTGTCGGTCTCTGTACCTCGATCACATTGATCGGGACACCGGTAAAAAAGTGGGGCAACAAGGACAAGGGTGAGGGGTCACTGATGGGTCACTATCCAACCTATACTAAGCATTTAGGATAGCAGGTAAAGTATCAACAATAGTTACAAAAACAGGCTATGCATCAGAATAGGAGATATCGGATAACAGTAGCAAATTCTAATGCAAGCATGGGGGAGAAGGAATAGGCGATATAGGAATGATCAAGGGGGTTTTGCTTGCCTGGAAGCTCTGCGGTGAAAGAGGGGTCGTCGGTGGTGTAGTCGTAACCCGCGGCGTCAGCGTCGGTCTCGGGGTCTACCGGAGAGAAGAGGGGGAGGAAACAAATAAATACAAAGCAAACAATGCAACATAGATGCATGTCATGGCAATATGCTGTGTTGGGGGTGACCTAATGCAGTGCTACATGTTACAGACGGAGCGGGAAAATATCTGGGAATATTTTCCTGGTTTTAGGCATCTGTCAGACAGATGAACCGGAGGGGAAGGTTCCATGTTTGTAGTGTTGTGGGCATGTGACAGCTACATGGAGGGCATAAACAGATTCGTCCCATTTTTTTGATCAACTTTCATGTAGAAAACTTTTTCATCCGAGCTACGGATTATTTTCTATGATTTTTCAAAGTTTTAAACAATATTCTGAAATTCCTGGAATTATTTTAATTCGAAAATAACTTTATTGTGTCAGCAGTACGTCAGGGTGACGTCAGCAGTCAACCCAGCCGCTCCAGGTCAAACCTGACCACTGGGACCCACATGTCAGTGACTGAGTTGATTAACAGAGGTTAATTTTAATTAATTAGTTTAATTAACTAGTGGGACCCATCTGTCAGTGACTAATTAGATTAACAGATTAAGTTTGAATCCAAATTAGTTTAATTAAGTGCAGGGGCCCACATGTCAGTGGCACATGGCTGCCCAGTCAGCACAGTTGACCGGTCAACGCGGTCAACTGGGCCCCTAGGAGCCCATGTGGCAGGCCAGGTCAGCGGCGCCTGCATTTAAACGCCGGCGACCTCATTTCACGGTGGACGGTCTTAGTCACGCGTCGGGTTTCGTCTACGGGCGACCATTCGGCGCGCGGTTGGGCGCATTGGAATGATTGGAGCGAGCCGCGTCGTTTGGTGGCGGTGGCGTCGCCGAAGATGGCCGGAGTCGACGGCAGCGAGCTCGCAAGCGGATGCCGGAGTACGGGCGAGATTGAGCATGGCGATGCAGGGCACGGTAACGCGTGCGGCCGGTGGCGTTGGGCTCCTACGAGTGCGCTGAGGACGACTACGTGCTCGGTTGAGCTCGTCGGCGACGGTAGCAACGGCGATGAGCACGGCGGCGGAGGCTAGCTACGACAACGATGGCGGCAGCGGCTGTAGCTCGAAAATGAGTCAAAACGGAGAAGGGAGAGGTGCAGGAGCTCACCGAGAGGCTCACGGTGGCCGTTGGGGGGCTTAGGAGCTGCAGACGGCAACGAATCGAGGCGGCGGAGCTCGTCGGGGCCGAGGAAGAAGATGAAGACGAAGCGGCCACTGTGGTGCTCCCCGGCTCGAATGGCTGGCACCAGGCGACGGAGCGGGCGACAGCGGAGCTCTATGACATGGTGGTGAGGCAAGAGGCAGACGGTGGCCACATGATTGACGGCGAACGGCGACGGCTGTGCTCGGTGAGGTGGGGGAGAGGGCGAGCGAGCGAGGGAGAGAGGGGGAGAAGTGGATGGGGGTGTTGACGCGGCCGAGGGCGTCGACCTTAACCCCTCCGCAGCCACTGTAGTGTCACCGTGTTGCCGTTTCGCCGGCGCACGCACACGCATCCACGGGCGCGCCGACACGGTAGAGGAGAGAGGTGGGAGGAAGAAGGAGAGAGAGAGAGAGTGGGCTGGGCCGCGGGCACTGTGGACTTGAAGCCCACATGCACAGTGCGCTTCGGCCTTTTTCCATTTCTTTTCTGTTTCTTTTTCCAGCAACCGATTTGCATTTATTTTTAGCCATCAAATGACTTTGCAAAAATGTGGAGCTGGTAAAAACAAATACTAGGGAATATTGAGCACTGCCACAAAAAGTTTGGAAGGCACTTGAATTCATTTGGATTTTTCATAAATGAAATGGCATTTAAAATGCTGAAATGGCACTGTTTTAATTGCCATAGCTCATTTTAGCAAATAGGTGATGTTGTTTTCCTGAACAATTATTTGTTTTGGAATATTTGCTAAATGATGAACTATTTTTTAGCAACTTTTGTGCAACTTCAAATTTCACTTATAAATTGAATTGAATTTAGTAGTGGAATTTGAAATGAGATAAGAATCCAATATGATCAAGCATTGCAAATCAAGGTGACTTAGCATAATCATTATGGATTACTGTAGCTCATTACACAGGGGTGTTACAGGGACCGTTTGCGCCTTTTGGCTCATGTATATGATTGTGTCGCTAGCATCCATGTGACAGAGAATCCGGGCCGACATGACTAGTCGTAAACCAGGGTGGCACAAACTTACAGGGACAGGCATACATGACCCAGCAATGCACGTGTCGGTCAGCAGCGAGTGTAACCGAGTCGTAGCAAGCTACAAGGACTCCAGTAAAACACCGCATGACATTACAGGAGCACAAAAGGACACATGCCGGTCAATCCATGTGTTCCGGATGGAAGCACTAGGAGGCAATTCCCCATAAGGAAGGCTACCAAGAATAAACAACTAGGTGTCAGATCCCACACATACCAAAGCATTTCAAGCATACACACAATATGCTCGATATGTGTAGATACAACATGGCATCACAACATAACTCTATGACTCAAAGTATTTATTTAAGAGGCTCCGAAGAGCCATACATATCATGATATTACGAACATGGGTCTCTTGACCCAACATACAAAGTCATACAAGCAACGGAAGCATAACCCTGTCTGAGTATAGACAGCTGAAAAGAAAGAAGGCTAGAAAGCCTATCTATCTACAAGACCCTCCATAAGAACCAGACCTCTGTCTGGGATTTGCAAGCTAATTGGTCAACATCGAACTCATCACGAAAACCACTAGTGAGACTGAAGTCTCCTCTGCAAAAACATAAATTAAGCAAACATGAGTACAAATGTACTCAGCAAGACTTACATCAGAACTAACTACATATGCATCAGGTATCAACAAAGGGTTGTGGAGTTTAACTGCAGCAAGCCAGCTTTGACCCAGTGGCTTTCCTGAACTACGACTACTAGTATTTTCTTTGAGGTGAGAAAGCGCACACGAGTCCACATATTCACCATATCAATACACCACTATGGATTCTCTCCCGTCTTCCTATGAGAAGGCCGTCCCTAGCACTCATGCTTAGCTTGCGCATTTTAGAGTATCCATTTCAACTTGTCTATGAACAATGCAAGCTTTCCAAGTAGTCCATATCCGAGGACGTGGCTATTCGAATAGATCATTTATAACCCTGCAGGGGTGTACTTCTTCACACATGCTCCCACCACTTATTGTCATTTACTCGACATGTACTCGGCAACCTTCAAGCAGAAGCCCAGCGAGGGTGTCAGCCACGACCTGACTAACCACACAAGTCTCTAGTCTAGGTTTATCGCCTATTTGAGTCTGACCCGCAAGGAAGTCCGGCCGAGGTTTCCACTATGGCCCCAAACGATGTGTGCAGGGTTCCCAAGCCCACCAACCGGGTGCCTCGATACACCGTGCCACGGTGTCTATACCACATCATAGCCCACCCCTAGGGTCAGCGCTACGCACGGCCTCCAACACATATCCTACAAACACCAGAAACTAGTTGCAACTCCTGGACAAAGATCAAGGCGATTAATAAGTCGAGAGGGTCCATGGGTTTCGGGCCCAATGTATGGTAGCAGCTGTTCTTGGATCACAAACACAGAACTCAGTTCCTGAGGACGGTCCCAATGAGACAACCCACCATGTACTCCTACATGGCCTCTCATCGCTTCGTTTACCAAATCGTGTTCACACACTTAGCTCTCAACAGTAGGACATGTTCACCACCATCCCAATCCATCCTAGATGAATCAGACCTGACACAACTCTAAGCATAGCAGGCAACAAGCAAGCATGAATGAGTAGGCACATCATGGCTCAAACAACTCCTACTCATGCTAGTGGGTTTCAACTATTTACTGTGGCAAAGACAGGTCATGCAGAGGAATGGGTTCAACTACCGCAACATGTAACAGTTGAATCGTTATTGTCGTAATGCAGTAAGAGAGAGCAAGAGCGAGAGAGCGGGATTCTATCGGAGTGATCAAGGGGGTTTGCTTGCCTCGTGTCGACCCAGTGGGAACCAGGGTACCACAACTCGTCTGCCTCTGGCCCAGGAGGTGACACGTGGGCCGGCCCAGGCAAGGCGGCCCTGGCATCGTCGCCCAGGAGGGAGTCGCCTCGCGATGGGCTAGCCTTGCGAGGCCCCTCACCACCAGGCCAAGCCCTGGTGAGGCCAGCAAGCCCCAGATCGCCTCGTGAGGCCATCCCTCATGAGGCTACTTTGCAGGACGTGGCGGACGGCACCAGCCGCGGGGCAGACGGCCCGTCACGTGGGTGACGTCCCGACGTCAGGGCAAGGATAGCAGGATACAACTTAGATAGGTTTCCATTCGGGTGATAAGGGAGCAGTGGCATCTGCCTCCCCTCGAAAGCAAGCCCCGAGGCATTTCCTCTTTGGTGAAAGAGGATCAGGACGGATCGGCGCGCCAGGACGGAGGTCATCGCCAAGCCCACCAACATGTCAGGAAGACTACTTTACCAGGCGGAGACCGCCTTTAGTCAGGATAAGCCTATGCTCCTGTCCCCCTTTGAATTGCCGCCCTGTGGCCACCCTTTCCCACGGATATTTTCAGGGAAGAGGACCAAGGCACTACAAAAGGGGCAGGGCCGCTTCCATGTAAGGGGATCAACTCATTCTCCCCCACACCTCGTGCACTTTGAGCCACAAGCTCTCCATAGAGAGCAGTCCAACATAGGCAGGAGTAGGGTATTACACCGCACGGTGGCCCAAACCTAGGTAGCTCGCGCATCCCCTTCATGTCTGGTGAGAGGCAGTGAGCCCGTCGTGATCCCGCCATAGTTGCCGTCATGTCGTAGGTTGCCAAGCAAAGTCCCCCAGAGTTCGAATCCCAAGTTCTTGGAGAAGTTTCTTGGACGCAGATCCTAGACTCTGACATTTGGCACGCCAGGTAGGGGGCCTTGCCAGTTTTGTGCCTCCGACCTCGATGCCAGCATCGACATGGGCAACGCTGCCATGCGCCGGGCCGCCACCAGGGTCCGCGCGGCGCCTGCCGTCCAAGGCACCCCTGGGCGGCGCCCACGCGCCATCGCCAAGCCCGTTAGGGGGTGGGCGTCCTCCTCCCTCTGCCCATCGGTGAGTGAGCAGGAGCATGGCCTCTCCTCCATCGCGTCCTCGCCTGCAGGTCGCGGCCCTCCCGCTTCGTGCGTCGCACTGCTCATGGCGCAGGGGCTGCTGCGCTGTTGCCCCGCCAAGTACGGTCGCGACGCCTGGCTCGAGCGCATCACCGAGCTCGTCTCCGCCGCCAGCGGCGGCAGGGCGCCCCGTCGCTCCTCGCCCGCTCCTCCACGGTGCGTTGAGCAAGCCGGGCGCGCCGCCCCTCGTCTCCCTCCTCCTCTGGGCCACTGCGCGGCCGGGCGGCGCCGCGTGGTGCTTGCCACGGAATTACCCCGCGGCTCATCCGCGCTGGACGGCGTCGGCGGCCGCCGCCCAACCAGGGGCGTTGTCACCAGCGAGGGCTCCCAGGGGCCCCGAGGGGTGGCCTGCATCCTGGGATGGCCCCAGGCCCCTCCGTCCGGCCACCACCTCAAGAGCTTCTCACGCGAAGTGAGCGCGGCCCTTCCGGCGCCCGAGTCTGCCGGCCGCCTCAAGTGGTCCGAGTTTCCTGTCTCCTTCGACGCCAGCGATCACCCCAAGTCCGCAAGGGCTGCGGGGGCTGTCCCTCTGCTGTGTACTCTGACTATCGGCAGTGTGGCCATCACCAAGACGCTCATCGATGGCGGCACTGGCCACAACGTGCTCTCTGCGGAGACTTTCGAGACGCTCCAGGCGCCAGGTGGGCATCTGGCGCCCACGAGACCCTTCTCGGGCGTCAATGGCGGCTCCACTGCCCCCTGGGGCAGGTGCGCCTTCCCGTCACCTTCGGCACCCATGAGAACTACCGTACGGAGTTCATCGTCTTCGATGTGGCTCGCATCGGCCTGCCCTACAACGCCATCTTGGGCTACCTGGCGCTCTCCAAGTTCATGGCCGCAACGCACCACACTTACGGCCTCATCAAGATGCCCGGCAGCGATGGCACCCTCACCATCCGTTGCGAGAAAAAGGATGAGCTGCGCACCCTCGCACGTGCCTACAAGGTGGCTGCCGCCGCATCCCAGGCTGAGGAGGACGCCCCTGAGCTTGCCGAGCCGATGCCCGTGAAGAAGAAGCTGTTATTCTCCCAGGAGCGGGCCGAGACCAAGAAAATGTTGTTGGCTGGGAGCGGCACGGGCCCCTTCCTCACCATCGGCAGCGGCCTTTCCCCCGAACAAGGGGGTGCCCTCGTCGACTTCCTTGGACAGCCTCAAACATGCCCGGCGTGCCAAGGGAGGTGATCGAGCACCACTTGGCAGTGTGCCCCAACGCGCGCCCCGTCAAGCAGAAGGTACAGCGCTAGGCGCCCGAGAAGCAGGACTTCATCATTGGAGAGGTCAAGAAACTCCAAGACGCCAAAATCATCCGCGAAGTGCCCCACCCGGAGTGGATTGCCAACCCAATTGTTGTCGCCAAGCCGCACGGCGGCAAGCATATGTGCGTCGACTTCACCAACCTCAACAAGGCCTGCCCCAAGGATCACTTCCCACTGCCCAGGATTGACCAGATAGTAGACTCCACCGCCGGGTGCGATCTGCTCTGCTTCCTAGACGCCTTCTCAGGCTATCATCAGATCAAGATGGCCAAGGAGGACGAGGAGAAAGCGGCCTGCATCACCCCCTATGGAGTATTCTGCTACGTGTGCATGCCCTTTGGCTTGAAGAGCGCGGGGGCTACCTTCCAGAGGCTGATGCGCATCTGCCTAGGGTGCTAGATGGGGAGAAATGCGGAGGCATATGTCGACGACATCATCATCAAAACATGCGAGGAGATTAAGGCCATCGAGGAGATGAGGCCGCCCCGCAACATCAAGGAGATGCAGCGCCTGGCGGGATGCATGGCCTCGCTCGGTCGCTTCATATCCAAGTTTGGCGAGCGGGCTTTGCCTTTCTTCAAGCTCATGAAGGGGTCTGGCCCCTTCAAGTGGACTCCCGAGGCCGACGCCGCCTTTGAGGATCTCTAAAGGTACCTCACAAGCCCTCCCGTCATGGTCGCCCTGCGCCCACGCGAACGCCTGCTGTTGTACTTGGTGTCCACTCCCCAAACGGCCAGCGCAGCCCTCGTGGCAGAACAGGAGGAGCGAGTCTGCGTCAAGAAGAAGCCTGCCAAGCCTACTCCTACGGATGCCACCCCCGAGGAGGCACCGCTGGAGCCCCTCAAGGCCCTGCCGGCGCCTGCTGAGGGCCCTCCTCAGGAGGCCCCAACGCCCCCTCAGGAGGCCTCCAGAGCCCAGCCTCCGGAGGCCGCTATGGTGCCGCCTCCGGAGGCCTCCGCGGCGCAGCAGCCTGAGCGCCTCGGTGAGTACGGCTTGGATACCACGGTCACGCGCCTCGTCGAGCACCCCGTCTACTTCGTTAGTACGGTGCTGCGAGACGCGTGCGAACGATACCCCATGCAGCAGAAGCTCCTCTTGGCACTCCTCATGGCCTCCAGGAAGCTGCGCCACTACTTCTAGGGTCACCCAGTCAGAGTGATCTCCTCCTACCCACTGGAGCAAGTCCCGCGGAGCCCAAATGCCAACGGCTGCATCGCCGAATGGAACATTGAGCTGCAGCCCTTCGAGCTGGAGTTCCTCACCACCAGGACCATCAAGGGCGCGGCCTTGGCGGACTTCGTGGCGGAGTGGACGGACACGCATTAGGGCGAGCCCTAGGAGGAGGAGTCCTTGCCAGAGGAGGCTTCCTCCGAAGGCTGGAGCATGCACTTCGACGGGGCCTTCACGCGCCAGGGCGCGGGGGCTGGGGTGGTTCTCACTACAGCCACAGGCGACAAGCTTTGTTACACAGTGTAGCTCTACTTTGGGCACACCGACAAGGTCTCCAACAACATCACCGAGTATGAGGGACTCATCGCGGGGCTCAAGGCCGCCATTGCGCTTGGAGTCAGCCGCATCATCATCAAGGGCGACTCGCAGCTCCTTGTCAACTTCTCCAGCAAGAAGTACAAGCCGAAGGATGAGCACATGGCAGCATACCTGGAGGAGGTGCGCAGGCTCGAGAAGCGCTTCATGGGCATGGAGCTGTAGCACATCCCTCGCAGCGACAATAGTGAGGTGGACGAAATCGCCAAGCGCGCTTCTCACTGTGAGACCCAGAACGCTGGCGTCTTTGAGGAGCGGCTCCTGAAGCATTCAGTGGCACCCCCGACCGCCAGACTCGTGGCGCCTCATGAGGAGCTCCCTCCCGCACCACCCATGGGCGCACCAGACTGCAGACCATCTTCAGGCGCTCGCTTGCTGCTGGAGCTCGAGCCGCAACCTGAAAGCTGGACCACGGAGATGAAGGCCTACGTGGAGGGCGGCGCCCTCCTGAAGATCGACGCAGAAGCAGAGCGCGTGGTCCGCCTGGTTGTGCTCTACCACTTGAGGGAGGGTGACCTGTACCGCCACCGCCCGAACGGAGTCGCATTGCGGTGCATCTCCAAGGAGCAAGGGCGCAAGCTGCTCACCGACATTCATGGAGGCGACTGCGGCCACCATTCGTCCTCACGCACCCTCGCAGGTAAGGCACTCCGCAGCGGTTTCTACTGGCCCACAACACTCGAGGATGCCACGGAACTGGTCCAGGCATGCGAGGCCTGCCAGTTCCACGCCAAGCAGATCCACCAGTCGGCGCAAGGGCTCCAGACCATCCCTCTCTCGTGGCCTTTCGCGGTCTGGGGGCTGGATATCCTCGGGCCCTTCCCTCGCGTGGCTGGCGGCTATCGCTACCTGTACATTGCCATCGACAAGTTCACCAAGTGGGCAGAGGTGGAGCCTGTCTGGACCATTCCGGCAGGGTCAACGTTCAAGTTCATCAAGGGCCTAGTGTGCCGCTTCGGCGTCCCCAACCGCGTCATCACGGACAACGGCATGCAGTTCACCAGCGGCCAATTAAAGACCTACTGTGCCAGCATCGGCACACAAATTTGCTTCACCTCCGTGGCACACCCTCGAAGCAATGGCCAGGCCGAGCGTGCCAACGCTGAGGTCCTCAAGGGCTTCAAGACTAGGAGTTTCAAGAAGCAGCTCGCGGCCTGAGGCAAGGGCTGGCTGGAGGAGCTCCCATCAGTGCTATGGTCCATCCGCACCACGGCGACCAAGCCCACCGGCGAGACGGCTTTCTTTCTCGTCTATGGGGCAGAAGCGGTTCTCCCAGCCGAGGTCAAGCACCGATCCCCGCGGGTCTTGGCTTTTGACGAGTCTCGACAGGACGGCCTACGGGAGGATGACCTGCTTTTCCTCGAAGGAGCGCGCCGCCAGGCTGCCCTTCGCGTGGCAAGGTACCAGCAGGCATTGCATCGCTATCACAGCCGCAACATATGCCCCCGCACTCTCAAGGTGGGTGACCTTGTCCTGCGCTGGATCCTCTCCAGAAAGGGACTCCACAAACTCTCACCCATGTGGGAGGGCCCTTTCAGGGTCACGCACATCTCCCGGCCCGGCGCGGCACGGCTCGAAACGGAGGAGGGTGTTCCGGTACAAAACACATGGAACATCCAACATCTCCGCAAGTTCTATCCATGACCCCACGGATACGAACGAAATGGAGTTGTACACGCTCCGGAGCTCCCTCTACCGGCGCTGCCTTCGGCACGCGGGAGCTCCCTCGCACTCTCGTGGAAGCCCCATGCTCCGCGCTGGCGGATACCCCATGCTCCACGCTGGCGGACGCCCCATGCTTCGTGCTGGCGGCCTACTTATTTGAGGGGCCTACGGTCGTCGCATCCTCAAGTTGACCCATGTCGAACACGGCAGCACGTATCTTTTCTGTTGTGTAATGAATCTGTTTCATGCATCAGTAAAGCCTACTTCCTAAAAACAACTGGTGTCCTTGCAGCTGAGTTTGCCTCGGGAAGCGCGCTCGCGATCTCCCCCGTGTGTCTCACGCGAGCGGGGCCTGGGCATGGTGCCTGTGCTCGGGTTAGTCCCAGCAGCACTGCAAAACCCAAGCGACTGAGCTCTGGCTCGCGGGCCTCCTCCCATGCACGTCACCTCACCAGGTCCTTGGTGCTCTTGCCTCCTGGCGTAACACCCACAGGCGGCCTCGCGAGCACGCCCCGCTACATTACTGGCGAAAACTTGGCAATTTCCCTGTTGCAGGATTTCAAGGGCCTCGGGAGGCCTCGCGATCGGCGCCCCGTGGGCGGAGGGCTTCATGAGGGACCGTGCCTCATGCGTGGCACCCCACGAAGGGCTCGCTCCAAGCTGCGCACCTCCAAAAGAGCTAAGTCTAAGCGCTTCTTAGGTTTCCCTCGTCTCGTTTTCCCCTCGAGGCACCTGGATTTCCTTGGCACAAGCCACCTGCGTGTCAAGGGGGGGACCCTGAGCATGGCACCTCAGGGACTCCTACCGGCCTCAAGATCCCTACACCCTCTGGCCTTGCCAAGCGCACGCTCCAAGCACACCTGCGACGGTCATAGCTAGCTCGGGGGCTGGGTCCTAGCGACACAGGGCATAAGGGTAGCATAAAAAGGGAAGAAGGATCTCGGGGAGAAAGCAAAAACGCTGGAGGCATTAAGTCAAGACACAGAAGCCATTGTTTAAACTCCCCCACGGGGCTACATCGATCTAATGCAGGAAAAAGGAAAAAGAAGGAAGAGGGCCAGGCGGGGCGCCGTCATCCCTAAGAATCCACATCGAGCGTCGCCCGTGCCTAGTTGGAGTCTTCGTCCTTGTCCTTGACATGGGGGGAGCTGTCGTCGCTCCCGCTTCCATCGGAGGAGGCTGCACTGTCGTCGTTGCCATCCTCGCCGGAGGAGCCGCTGTAGCTGCCATCCTCGCTCTCCGCACAACACTCCAGGTGGCTGCCGGAGACCCCAAAGATCTTCATGAAGAGGGTGGCGGCTCCGTCATACTTGAAGTGAAGGAGGTGCCCCCGCTTCAGGCCGTGGGCGAGGGCAAAGGACTTCCACCCCTGCTTCAAGAACATGAAGCCGGAGGGGATGAACTCCACCGCCACCCAAGAGGGGCCATTGCAGCAGCCGTCCGCCTGCAACAATAGGCCCAGGGGCACGCGTTCCTCCATCACCCTCGTGAAGGAGTCCAGGAGCCGAAGCCAGGTGCAGGGTGAGCGGTGCATGTCCACGATGAACTCGTTGACTGCCTCCGCCGAGTGGCTCCCCACCGGGGGAGGAAAAGCGGCTGAACCGCCGCGGCCGCCTCGGCCATGGCCACCGCGCCCTCAACGCCCATGAACAGCGCCCCTCCTGCGACCATGAGTCGCGGGCGTTCCGCGGGTGCTGGGGCTGACCTCCGCGGTGGCGGCCGTGGAGCGCGTCCAGCGCCGGGGAGGAACCCTCGTCGCCGTAGCCGAACCACGGGCCCAACCTCTACCCCTCACCGCCGCTGGCTTCGGCAGCTCCACCTCCTCCGCCGTCCTCTTCCCTTTCTCAACCGCGGAGAGCTTCCTTGTGGGAGCCATGGCTGAGGCGGCGGCGGGCGGAGAGATTGGAAGTTGAAAGAGAAAGGGGGAGCCAAGGAGTTGGTCTCAAGGCATGCTGGGGACGGAGCGAAGGAGCAATAAAATGCCCGTGCCCCGCATGGGCAGGCTTTATCGCCGAGACGGCAGTTATCGAGGCGTCGCAGGAAGAGGAGGCGCCACGCCCGCAAAGGCCGCCACGCGTCGTCCCTAGGCCCGGTGGCTTTATGGGCCCCGTAGCGCTTCGTCCCCAATGAGTGGGACGCGTGCGCCGTGGGCCCGGGGGCTATTGTCAGCCCATTGGGAACCAGGGTACCACGGCCCATCTGCCTCTGGCCCAGGAGGCGACGCTTGGGCCGACCCAGGCAAGGTGGACCTGGCGTCGTCGCCCAGGAGGGAGTCGCCTCGCGAGGGGCAAGCCTCGCGAGGCCCATCACTGCCAGGCCAAGCTCTGGTGAGGCCGGCAAGCCCTAGATCACCTCGTGAGGCAATCCCTCGCAAGGCCACTTTGCGGGACATGGCGCACGGCGCCAACTGCAGAGCGGACGGCCCGTCACGTGGGTGACATCCCGACATCAGGGCAAGGACAGCAAGATACAACTCAGACAGGTTTCCATTTGATAAGGGAGCAGTGGCATATGGCTCCCCCCAAAAGCAAGCCCCGAGGCATTTCCTCTTTGGTGAAAGAGGATCAGGATGGATCGGCGTGCCAGGATGGAGGTCATCGCCAAGCCCACCAACACATCAGGAAGACTACTTTACCAGGCGGAGACCGCCTTTAGTCAGGACAAGCCTGTGCTCCTGCCCCCCGTTGAATTGCCGCCCTATGGCCACCCTTTCCCATGGATATTTTTGGGGAAGAGGACCAAGGCACTACAAAAGGGGCAGGGCCGCTTCCATGTAAGGGGATCGACTCATTCTCCCCCACACCTCATGTACTTCGAGCCACAAGCTCTCCATACAAAGCAATCCAACATAGGCAGGAGT
The DNA here is from genome assembly GCA_039707655.1 of Elymus sibiricus. Classification (NCBI taxonomy): domain Eukaryota; kingdom Viridiplantae; phylum Streptophyta; class Magnoliopsida; order Poales; family Poaceae; genus Elymus; species Elymus sibiricus. Next base: position 94,579,467 of record CM077672.1, read on the forward strand.
AGGGTATTACACCACACGGTGGCCCGAACCTGGGTAGCTCACGCGTCCCCTTCGTGTCCGGTGAGAGCTAGTGAGCCCGTCGTGATCCCGCTGTAGTTGCCGTCGTGTCGTAGGTTGCCAAGCAAAGTCCCCCAGAGTTTGAATCCTAAGTTCTTGGAGAAGTTTCTTGGACGCAGATCCTAGACTCCGACACCTGGCACTTCTAAAGATGAAACAGGACTTCATCAGTGTCAATGATCACAATGCCAGAAACGTCGGCTACCGAGGAGGAACTAACACCGGTAACACAGAAGGAACACAATCAATGCAATGCAACAATTTGATGCATGATAATGACATGGCAACATGCTGTTGATTGAGCTAATGCAATTTGCTAAAGGATTAAATGAAGTTGATTTGAACAAAGGGTTCAAATTTAAACTCCATATAAGGCATTTCAAATGCAATTCATTTGATTTGTCCAATTCAGCAACTATAAGTTGTTCCAACATGCATGAAAATGCCATAAACAGATTCTTCATATTTTTCTGATAATTTTTCATATATAAATTATTTTCATCTAAGTTACGGTTGATTTTCTATGAATTGCTTAAGTTTTAAACATTTTCTGGAATTTCCTGGTTATTTGAATTAAATTAATTCCACAAAATGATTTACTGCATCAGCGTGACGTCAGTAGTCAACAGGGCGGTCCAGGTCAAACTGACCGGTGGGACCCGCGTGTCAGTGACTGTTCTAATTAACAGGGTTAGTTAGCACTAAACTAATCCTAACCTAGATTAATTAAGGGCCTAGGCCCACATGTCAGTGACCCAGGGGAGGTCAAACCCCTGGTCAAAAGAGCCAAACTCGCCGGTGGCTCGACGCCGGCGATAGCAGACATGGCGGAGGGCTCATGTTTGGCCCTCCGGCGACCAAATTGATGGCCAAGGCCATCTACGGAATGAGGAGTCGCATCCGCGTTGAACGGTGCAGGTGGAAGGAGCTGGGGTGCGGTGAGCTCACCGGTATCGAGCTCATGGTGGCGACCGGAGCTCGGGTGTGCACAGGGATGGGGCTACAGTGGCCGTGGCGACGCATGCATGGCACCTAAAGCATCTACGCAAGCTTACGAACTCAATGGACACGCGCACGGGACCCGTTGATCACCAGAGCTACGTCGGCGACGAGCTCGGCGGCGGCGCGTTCGATCATGGGCGAGACAACGGCTACGGCGTGCAAACGAGGCAAAATAGAGGGGGGTTAGGGGGAGGAGCTCACGGCAGTTCGAACAGGGCAGACGGCGAGCTCAGGGAACGGCCGGAGCGAGCGGGGCGGCGAAGGCGATCTCGGCATTCCGAGGAAGAAGGCGGCGGTGGTGGCGGTGTCCTGGGGTGTTCAACGTCGCGTGGCTCGGTGGGGAGGTCGAGGGAGTCGAGGCGGAGCTCCTGGACACGGCGAGGGAGCACGTGGAAGGCGGTGGCTGCGCGTGCAGCGACGGCGAGCTGGCGGTGGCGTCGGCCATGGCGGAAAGAGGGCGAGGGAGAGAGCATGGGGAGGAGTGGATCGGTCAGGCAGATCGGGACGGCTCCCGCGAAGCCATCCGCGGCGCCACGCAGGCTACCAGGCAGGAGGTGGCACGGGCGCGTGTGCGCGCGCGGCGAGCATGCGCTCGACGTCCTTCTGGCGAGAGAAGGAGGACGACTGGCAGCTGGGCTGCACAGTGTCGGGCTGGCCAGGTAAGTTGGGACAGGCTACGGTAAGTTTTCTCTTTTCCTTTTTCTTTTTGTTTTTCTTTTCTGTAGTGCCAGGCAAGCAAACCCCCTTGATCACTCCGATACAATCCCACTCTCCCGCTCCTGCTCTCTTTTATTGCATTAGGACAACAACGATTCAACTGTTACATGTTGCGGTAGTTGAACCCATTCCTCTACATGACCTGTCTTTGCCACAGTAAATAGTAAAACCTACCAGCATGAGTAGGAATTGCTTGAGCCATGATGTGACTACTCATCCATGCTTGCTTGTTATGCCTGCTATTGCTTAGAGTTGTGTCAGGTCTGGTTCATCCGGGAATGAATTGAATGTTATGATCATGTTCTGATGTTGAGAGCTAAGTGTGTGAACATGATTTGGTAAAGGTAGCGATGAGAGGCCATGTAGGAGTACATGGTGGGTTGTCTCATTGAGACTGTCCTTAAGAACTGAGTTATGTGTATGTTATCCAAGACTAGCTACTACCACACATTGGGTTCCGGTAACTCGACCTCTCTTGGCTTATTAATCGCCTTGATCTCTATCCTGGAGTTGCAACTAGTTTCTGGTGTTTGTAGGTCGTGCTATTTGTCTACCAAAGTGGCACCCAGCCAGGTAGGCTTGGGACAGACTAGGCATAGTGGCACAGTGTACCAAGTGGCACCCGGATGGTGGGCTTGGGAACCCTGCTCACATCTTTTCGGGCCGTGAAGGAAACTTGGGCCGAACTTCCTTTACGGGTTCAGCCTCAGATAGGCAATAAACCTGGACTAGAGTCGTGCGTGGTTAGTCAGGTTGTGGCCGACACCCTTGCCAATCTTCCGCTTGAAGGTTGCTGAGATACATGACGTGTATATGGTGGTAAGTGGTGAGAGCGTCTGTGAAGAAGTACACCCCTGTAGGGTAAAATGATCTATTCAAATAGTCGCGTCCTTGGATATGGACTACTTGGAGACTCATATGGTTCATAGACAAGTTGAAGTGGATACTCTAAAATGCGCAAGATAAGTGTGAGTGCTTGCTAACCCACAAGTATAGGAGATCGCAACGGTTTTTGTGGGTAGTATTTCACCCAGATTTATTGATTCGACACAAGAGGAGCCAAAGAATATTTGCATGTATTAGCAGTTGAGTTGTCAATTCAACCACACCTGGAGAACTAAATATCTGCAGCAAAGTGTTTAGTAGCACAGTAGTATGATAGTTTCAATAGCAGTAGTAATAGAAGCAGTTTTGTAGTAATTGTAATAGGAGAAGCAGCAATGAAAGTAACTTAGGAAAGATCAATATGCAAAAAGCGTAGGCATTGGATCAGTGATGGATAATTATGTTGGATGACATTCATCATGTAACAGTCACAACCTAGGGTGATACACAATAGCTCCAATTCATCAATGTAATGTAGGCATGTATTCCGTATATAGTCATACGTGCTTATAGTAAGAACATGCATGACATCTTTTGTCCTACCCTCCCGTGGCAGCGGGGTCCATAAGGAAACTAAGGGATATTAAGGCCTCCTTTTAATAGAGAACCGGAACAAAGCATTAGCACATAGTGAACACATGAACTCCTCAAACTATGTCAATAATCAGAAAGAATCCCAATTATTGTCACCTTGGGGTATGCGGATCATGACACGTAACAGGTGCATATAACTTGCAAGATAGGATCAAGAACTCAAATATATTAATGAAAACATGGAGGGTTCAGATCTGAAATCATGGCACTCGGGCCCTAGTGACAAGCATTAAGCATAGCAAAGTCATAGCAACATCAATCTTAGAACATAGTGGATACTAGGGATCAAAGCCCTAATAAATTGACTCGATTACATGGTAAATCTCATCCAACCCATCACCGTCCAGCAAGCCTATGAAGAAATTACTCATGCATGGAAGTGAGCATCATGAAATTGGTGATGGAGGATGGTTGATGATGACGACGGCGAATCCCCCTCTCCGGAGCCCCAAACGGACTCCAGATCAGCCCACCCGATGAAGAACAGGAGGTGGCGGTGGCCCCGTATCGTAAAACACGATGATTCTTTCTCTCTAATTTTTTTCTCCATGAATAGGTACTTATAGCACTGGAATTAGGGTAAACGGAGTTGGCAGGGGTCCACAAGCCCGCCAGGATCGCCCTGGGGGGTGGGCGCGCCCCCAGGCTTGTGGCGCCTGGTGGCCCCCCCTCTAGTGGATCTTTATGCCAATATTTTTTATATATTCTGAAATAATTCTCCGTAAATTTTCAGGTCCATCCGAGAACTTTTATTTCTGCACAAAAACAACACCATGGCAATTCTGCTGAAAACAGCATCAGTCCGGGTTAGTTCCATTCAAATCATGCAAATTAGAGTCCAAACTAGAGAAAAAGTGTTTGGAAAAGTAGATACGTTTGGGACGTATCAACTCCCCCATGCTTAACTCATTGCTTGTCCTCAAGCAATTCAGTTGACAAACAGAAAGTGATAAATAAAAACTTTTACAAACTCTTTTGTTCTTGTTGTCTGTATATATACTTAACTAGCATCCAAGTTTTCAGCAAATATTATGAACTAACCATATTGATGATAACACTTAGGTCTCACATTTACTAATGGTAATAAGATAACCAACTAGCGAGCAATAATAAGATATCTCGGATGCCAACACTTTGTCAAAACAATCATGATATAATATGATAACATGGTATCTCGCTAGCCCTTTCTGAGACCGCAAAACATAAATGCAGAGCACCTCTGAGATTCAAGCAACGACTAAACATTGTAATTCACGGTAGAGGATATCCAGTCATGGTCACACCCAACATTAACTATACTCAATGCATAAAAATGACGATAGTGCTCTCCAACTGGTGCTTTAAATGAGAGGGTGATGACTCAACAGTAAAAATAAAATAACGTAAAAGTAAATGGATAGGCCCTTCGCAGAGGTAAGCATGGATTTGCAGTGGTGCCAGAGCTCGAAGCTTAAATTAGAGATGAAAATAATTTTGGGAGGTATGCTTTTCCTGACGTCACGACCGAGAGTTTTCAATATCTTCCATGCTAAACAAATTATAGGCGGTTCCCAAGCCGAATTCATGGGTGCCCTCCATACCAACAACTTTTTGGGGGAGTTTGTTTGCATTATATGATTTTGATTTGAGCATAGGATTGGGCATCCCAATTACCATCCTCTCTCATGTAATGACAAGTGAATAAACACTCATCTGAGAGTAACCCGCTTAGCATGGAAGATACTGACCGCCCCCTGTTGCTCCATGAGCGGTACGGGCACACAAAACAGATGTTTGTTTGAATAGTTGGAGGTGGCACTTGCAAATTTACTTGGAACGACAGAGTAATACCGCATATAGGTAGATATAGTGGACTCATCTGGAATAACTTTGGTTTAGGGATTTGGATGCACAAGCAGTATTCCCGCTTAGTACAGGCGAAGGCTAGCAAATAGATTGAGAAGCGACCAGCTAGAGAGCGAAAACGGTCATAGATATGCATTGCGAATAATTAACATTGAATACGAGCATGAGTAGGATATCAACACCCTAAACATAAATATAATGGAGGCTATGTTGGTTTTGATTCAACTACATGTATGAACATGTGCCAAGTCAAGCCACTCGAATTACTTAGAGGAGGATACCATGCTAACATACTACATCACAACCATTTTAATGCATGTTGACACTCAAGATAAATCATTATCCACTCCTAGTTATTTAAGCATCACATGAGCAACTATAATCTCTAATTGTCATCACAAATATGTTTACTCATAATAATGCTGAATCATGAATACTGAGCTAAACATATTTACAAAGACAAAAACAAGAAGAGTTCATACCAGCTTTTGTTCACCGCAATCACTTCATCAAATATCATCATTATTGCCTTTCATTTGCACGACTGAATGGCGTGATAATAATAATAATGGTGCAAGTGTGCCATGGACTAAGCTCGACGGCCAGCAGGCAGACTGCAGGGGGGCGATGGTAAGCAAGCTCCCTTGGGTTGAGTGGCCAGAGGGCACCTTCATTGAAACTGTCAAGATCTGGCAGATAGAGTGGTTTTACATCACGGAGCCGCGAGACGCGGATTGGGCGGAGATGCCTGCCTTCAGATCCGGACCCTCCACGAGGCTTGTTTCATGGACCAAGAAGGGTCTAGACTGGGGGTCAGCCAAGGAGGTGGAGCTGCTATAGAGCCGGATATCCCGGATGATCGAGCAGGGGGTGGAATTGCCCAATGTGATTCAGATCATGCTCCACCGCCATATCCTCCCCTTTCAAGATCGGGCCTCTCCCATGTGGGCCAACATGCCCGAAGACCCTGCCACCATGCTCGGCTTCTTCCGCACTACCCAGGCCCAGCTGTGGAAAGTGTTATTCAAGCCGCAGAAGGAGTGGCCGGTCGAGGAAGAAGACATTGGCCTCGACGCCGAAAACCCCCCTCACGAGGTATGATAAGTTTTACTCTTATGTTCGGATGTTCCTTTTTGACAAAGTACTCAACTCTATTTTCTCCCATCCATAGAGCTGGCTGAAGAGGGCCGAGCGAATCAACTGCCCGGCCCCGCTGCCTGAGGGCCCAGGACGGCCTTGCTGACGACCATGTTGGCCGAGGCGCCATACGAGGCGCTGGAGAAGAAGGAGAAGAAGAAGGAGACCAGAGAAGGTCTCCGTTCTCAAGGTCCTCCGGACACTAGATCCGGGGACACCCATGCCCCCTCCGCCCTTGAGGGGGAGAAGGGACAAGAAGAGGACGGGGAGAAGGGCGTCTCTTCCGGAACAAGGAAGAGGGCTGCGTCCGAAGATGCTGAGGAGAACCAGCCTCCGTCCGCCCCGAAAAGGCTACGCAAGGCCAAGGTGGTCTTGTCCGACGACAGCTCGGCTTCTGCCGAGCACTCCGAGGCCTCCGACGAGGTTCCCCAGAAGACCCGTAGGGAGAAGCCGCGGGCCCAAAGGTATGTATCTTAAGATGCGCCTATCCGCTTTTGGCCGAACTAAGCCCGTTATTGATCCCGCGCTTGCCTTTAACACTGCAGCCCTCCGCGCGACCTTCCTACGGATCAGGTCTCGGAAGGGGACTCTCCACCAGCCACGCTGGCGGAGAGTGGTACCGAATTACACGCATCGCTTCCCCGGTCATTGAGGAGGCCGGGGAGGTTTTGTCAAGGAGGGCCCCTCCTGTGTCGAACACAGAAGAAGGGGCCGATGTCATTATGGCCGAGGTGCATACCTCGGCCGCCGAAGACCAGGAGGGAGGAAACCTTCAGGCAAACCAAGATGGGGAGCCCGGGTAGTCCGAGCTGCCCATAACAGCGGTTCCAGAGCCGTTAAGGCACCAGGAGCTGACCATCCCCGTCTCCACAGGGGGAGGGGCCGAAATGCCCCCGCCACCGCCGCCGCTCCAGGGCGAGCCTCGACTGGGTGGCCGAATGAGATGGAGGAAGCTTTAACAATCTCCTCTATTGCCGAAGAGCATCGTGCCCTGATGGGCACGGTTTTGCAAAGTCTTCGGTCCGTGGACAACAGACTGAAGGAGGCATTCAACGGCCTTCTGACAGGCTTCAAGGTAGGTCACATAATGACTTTTCCCTAGAAATTTTCTTTTATATGATCATGCAACCTCATACACAGTAGCCCCCGAGCCCTGTGTGAGTTTGAAAAACTCATGTAGGGGTCAAATAACCTGAGGATATAGATGATCGCAAAATGAGCCGTAGCCCCCGAGACTCTGGCCGGATTGAGAAAGCCGGTCAAGGGATCGAAAATCAATAACCCAGGAATCTAAAGTGCTTGGTTTGATGCGCAGGCGTCGTCCTCGGCGGTAGCTACCAATGCCGAGGAGGTGGCCGAGCTGAACCAGAAGCTCAAGAGCTCTGAGAAAAACCTCGATCTGCTTAAGAAGCGTTTTGATGAGATGCAAGGTAAGCCCAAGCTGAACTGGTTGATACAACAGTTATTTATGAAAGGTAGGAAGTTAATCCCAATGGGATGCAATTGACATTGCTGCAGCTGCCACCACCAAGGTCTAGAACCTCAAGGCCAAGCTTAAGAAAGCTCGGTAGGAAGCTGCGGAGCAGAGGGCTGGGGCCAAAAAGGCAGCCACTAAACTGGCCACGGTGAACATCATGAGCGAGAAGCACGAGGCCAGGGTGGCCGAGGTGCAACAAGAGCTCAAGGATGTCATCGCAAACGGTGAGGTCCTTGAGCAAAAGAATAAGGATCAGGCCACCGAGCTATCCTCGCTGAGGTCGGCGGCTAAGGAAGCGCGGACGGAGGTGCAGGGCTGCCAGGAGAAACTCTGCCAAGTCAAACTTATTGCGGATGGTAAGCCGTACTTACTGCAAAGTGTCTTTGGTGGTAACAGGTTTGCTTTGCTCATGCGAGTGTGGCCTTCCCCAGGCACTTTTGTGGACCCCCGAGGAGTGCATCAGACGCAGCTAGGTACTTTGCGTCCCAGGAGGGTTGTACCGAGCAGAGGCTGTTTTGGGCGCAGTTTCAAGCACCCGAACACCCTCCCCTTCTCAACAACCAGTTGAAGCAGCTGATGGAGTTGCATCGGATGGTGGAGCCGGCAATGAAGGACCTCTGCATCAAATTGTGGCCTTCAGAGCCACTGCCGAGCAGCTACTTTGGCTTGGTGCAGAGGTTGTGCGATGGCACGCCCCGGATCGATTTCTGGAAGCACTCCGTATGCATTGAGGGAGCTCGGATGGCCTTCGGCAAGACCATGGTGCATTGGCTGAAGATCAAGCCGACCGAGGTGGCCACCAGACCACCTCCCCCTGGGAAGGAGCATAGGCGCCCCGAGCAGTATTTTCCCGTTGTGATGGATGGTGCTCGGGCTATAGAGGCCCAGTGCTCAAAGGATGTAATTTATGAATGAATTTATTTTCTTATATAAAAAATGTTGGAACTTTTGTGCTTTACAATGCAACTGGTCGGCTTTATATAATGCCTTTGTGTGTTTATTTTGACTCCTGTGCGGCCGTTTTAAACTGAAAGTTACCAGTCGTCAGCTTCAACCCCCTTGAAGATACTGCATGGGGTGTTTTTCCCTTAACACCTTTACCCTTAGCCGACGTCTCAGTGCCCGGAGGCGGTTGTGTATAGGGAAAACAAGGCAATCGGACTATGCGGCTTTAGTGCTTTCACTTGGCCATAGGAGCTTGACTGTGGGAGCTAGTGACTAGCCCCCAGTGTTTGTGATATTCGGACGTACCGAGGTTGATGCCATTATCACTCGGTTCCTGTGACAGCGAACCCCTCGTTTGACATGGAATAACCTCCATTGATTTTTAGTTTAACACTTGTCATCGGATCTTCGACTAGTTCTCGCTTATTATGGCAGTCAGCTTTCGGCTTTCTCCACTGAGGTACTTAACCAGATGAGCTAGAAGTACAATCGTAGCGGTTCTCCCTTTACCCTCCTAGCCAAACAATGCGGAACGTAAGAGGGCAAACACAGGAGCCGGGCAACCCAACTATTGACCAAAGACATAATTCGGAACTGATTCATATAATGCAATATCCGAGACGCCGAGCACATGTAATGAGATTGGTGTCGGACTGATGCTTGGGGGAAGATTTATGGTCGAGCCCCCGGTCTATTAGCCGATCGTATCTAAAAGAAAGAATGTATCATTATAGTTTACTTCGGCCTATAAGCGGAAAGGAAAACGCAACACAACTGACGGCAGTATGACCGGAGAAGAATGGTCTTTATTTCCTTTGAATTTGTGATGTCCAACCGTACAATCCGAACTGCCGAAGCAACTTTTATAGATACAATTGTCAGAGGAAAGGTTTACACAGGGCCTCCATAAGTGGTTTGACATCCCTACTGTGCCCTGCTGCACGTCTGCTCCTTTGCTCTTTATAAAACTTCCGTAGGGAACATGCTATTGAAGTCGCCATTTGTATGCACGACGGAAGTGATAGTGCTCGGCGGACGAGCCCTTGAGAAAGGGTTTTGAGAAGTCGCCGTGAGGTACCAGCTTGATGCTGATCAAGCACTAGATGGTGCCTGTTGTTTGATGTTAATCCGAGAACATCTTTGGCTGTGGCTCAGTCGAACCGAGTGCTAAACCCTTGTAACGTTTTGCCCACACAGCTGCCCATGGAATTTTAAGTGTGAAATTATGTACCCGAGGTATGTGTTTCACGGCTGGGGAGGCTGTGCTTTGGGGCGCGTATCCCTATTTAGGGTAAGCATGGGAGTGCTCCGTGACCGAGGCCGTAGCTCGGGCGCATTTGCATGCGTCCAGCGCCTTGAGGGTAGACTGGGCCTTCGACGTTTCTTCGACGGCCTGAGCTTCGGCTGCCAGAGCCGCTGTGTGTTCCTCGGTTCGGAGCGAGTGCTCGGTTTTACCATTAATGGTAATGACACCCTTAGGTCCTGGCATCTTAAGCTTCAGATATGCATAGTGCGGGACGGCATTAAAGCGAGCGAACGCTGTTCGGCCGAGGAGTGCGTGGTAACCGCTGTGGAAAGGAACGATGTCAAAGATTAAATCTTCACTGCGGAAGTTTTTGGGCGAGCCGAAGACCACTTCCAAGGTCACGGTTCCCAAGCAGCGTGCCTCGACGCCTGGGATTACACCTTTAAAGGTAGTGTTACTGGGTTTGATCCTTGACGGATCGATTCTCATCTTCCTCACTATATCTGAATAAATCAGATTGAGGTTGCTGCCTTCGTCCATAAGGACTCTAGTGAGGTGGTATCCATCCACGATGGGGTCGAGCACCAAAGCCGCCATTCCTCCATGATGGATACTGGTCAGATGGTCTCATCGGTCGAAGGTGATCGGACAAGCCGACCATGGGTTGAATTTCGGGGCCATTGGCTCTAAGGCGTAGACATCCCGGAGTGCACGCTTCCGCTCCTTCTTGGGTATATGCGTGACATAAATCATGTTCGCAGTTTTTACCTCGGGAGGGAACTGCTTTTGGCCTCCATTGTTCGGCCCACGAGGTTCATCATCGTCCTCGCTATGGGGACCCTTGCTTAGTTCCTCGGCTGTGAGCTTGTCGGCCTGCTTGATTACCCAACAGTTACGGTTGGTGTGGTTGGCGGGCTTGTCCGAGGTACCGTGGATCTGGCAGGGCCTATCCAGGATTTTGTCTAGTGCGGTCGGGCCATCCCGGTTCCCTTTAGAGGGCTTCTTCCACGGTTCCATTTACTGCCGCGTCATCGGCTTCAGTACCATTATTTGTGTGCCGGCGCTTATTGTTCTTGTTGCGCCGAGGTTTCCCGTTCCCGTCCCGTACCTCTGAGGTCCCGGGGTCGTCGGGGTGGTTGCTTCTACGAGCTAGCCAAATATCTTCACCCGCGCAAAAGCGGGTCATCAAGGAGGTGAGGGCTGACATTGTTCTCGGCTTATCTTGGCCGAGCTGGCGGGCGAGCCATTCATCCTGAATACTGTGCTTGAATGCGGCGATTGCCTCAGCATCCAGATAATCGACAATCTTGTTCTTCTTAGTCAAGAACCAATTCCAGAATTGCTGACCTGACTCCTCGAGCTGTTGAACAATGTGGCTCAAGTCGTCGGCATCCAGTGGCCGAACATAGGTGCCTTGAAAGTTGGCTCGGAATGCGTCTTCGAGCTCTTCCCAGCTCCCAATGGAGTTTTCGGGTAGGCTGTTTAACCAGTGCCTTGCCGGTCCTTTAAGTTTTAATGGCAGATATTTAATGGCGTGGAGGTCATCTCCTCGGGCCATATGAATGTGGAGAAGGAAATCTTCAATCCACATAGCTGGGTCAGTTGTCCCAACATACTGTTCTATGTTTACGGGCTTGAACCCCTTGGAGAACTGATGCTGCATCACCTCATCTGTGAAACACATTGGGTGTGCGGCGCCCCTGACCCGGGCCACGTCGTGCCGGATATCGGTTATCATCCGAGCTCGATGTTGTTCCCGAGCTCTATCATTCTTGTTGCACCAGGCTTGGTATCCGTCCTGTCCAGTGGGTGTGTTTCCTCTGGATTCGTAAAGGGATCTGGTCTGTGCCGCTCTGGCGTTTAAATTGTGCCGCAGATCATATGGATCATCTGGTTGTACTGGCTCCTTGCCCGCCCGGCGAGGGAGCATAGGTGGGTTTTCGGCTTCTCCAACCGTCCTGTCCTGTCCTCGAGGGGGTGGTCGGGCTGGTTTGCCTGAGTGTGCCTGGGGGGTATGGGCTCAGGGGCCTTGTCATCAAATGACGGAAGCAAATGCCACCATGGGTAACTTTTTCTTTGATCCTATCGCTGATTGTCGAAGCCCTATTCGGCTGCTAAGACCAATGTCCACCTATCATTAAGGGTATCCTGTTCAGCTTTTAGCTGCTGCTTCTTCTTCTTTAGGCTTCGGGTGGTAGCTATGAGTTGCCGCTTGAACTTTTCCTGGTCCAGAGTGTCCTTGGGGATGATGAAATCCTCGGGTCCGCGGCTGTCATCCTCTTCGAAATAAGGGAGGTAGTTACTGTCCTTGGAATCATCGGGGTCCATAGGGTTACCCTGGTCCTCGTGCACTTTAGAAGCATCGCGGTGCTGTTCTGGGGTGGTGTTGTCGCCGAGCTCCTCCATGTTGTCCGGAGTATCATTATCTCCAGTGTTGTTTGTATCTGTGTTGCTTTCCCTGCCCTTTCCCATCCCTTGGATCGCCTTCGTTGGCATCGGCGTTTGGGCGGCTCCTCGCCGGGGCCATCGCCATCCTTTCTGGGAGTGTCGACCATATAAACGTCATAGGTGGAGGTGGCGGTCCACTTTCCAGTGTTGGGAGTGGCAAGGGAGGGAGCAGTATAGGACATGACGTCGATATCCTCGTCCATGTCGTCAGCCTCCTCGGAGGCGTAGTCCAGCATGTCGGTTAAATCTTCAACAGTGGCTACTAAGTGGGTGGTGGGTGGGATGTAAAATTCCTTGTAGTTGGCCTCAAGTCCGATCTGATCACAGACCGAGGACGGGCCATCCACGATACTCATCATTTGGATCCGATCTAGCGTCTCGCTTAACAGTGAGAGGTCTGCCGGATCCATCCTCTGACATCTTTCGGGGTTAACCTCTGGTGTGCCTGCGTTGGGGGCGCGTTCAGCCAAGGCTAACCCCTGGTTCTCGGGCGCTGAGATCGGATCCGAACTCACGGCTAGATCCGAACTAAAGCCTGGCCCGGAGATGGGGCCGGAGAGAAGATCCGAAGTTAAGGCCTCGGGATCACTAGGCCCCTCAGGTAAAGCTGAGAACCCGGTAAAGATCAGATCGCCTCGGGAGTCGGCGACGTACTCTAGGTTACCAAACCAGATTTCCTGCTCGGGGGCAAAACTATTGATCTGGTGAAGGTGACCGGTCGGGTTGGCATGCAGTACGATGCTGCCAAACACGAAGAGCTGACCGGGGATGAAGACGTCCCCGCTCTGGATGCCGTCGCTGATGACTAAGCGAGCAATTGATCCTTGATGACCCTACAGTGGAACTCTCAATGAAAGCACCAATGTTGGTACTAAAACTGGCAGATCTCGGGTAGGGGGTCCCAAACTGTGGATCTCGGAGTCAATGGGTAATAGGGAACATAGAGACAGCGTTTACCCAGGTTCGGGCCCTCTCGAAGAGGTAAAACCCTACGTCCTCCTTGGTTGTATTGATGTGTTGGTATGACAATTACAGAGTCGATCCACCTCGAGATCAGACGAACTAAACCCTAGGTGGGTATATCGACAACGGTTCCTGCCTCTACGGACTAAACCCTCCGGTTTATATAGACACCAGGGGTACCTAGGGTTACATATGGTCGGTTGCCACCAGGGGATAAACATGCCGGCTACGCTAAACTTCTCTTGGAGGAGATGCCAAGTCTTCGGAGGTTTCCTTTTGGTGCACGGGGTCGCCTTCCTTCGATGAATTAAGAGCGGCCCATGAATACGGCCCATGAGAGACAGGCCGACAGCATGAGGACCCCTTAGTCCGGGACTCCCTCACCCAGCGCCACCGCGACGCACGGGCGCACGAGCACTCTCACGGCGCATCTTCGCTGGACCATGGCGAGCCCAGCTGCCAGATCGTCCGGCACGCGCCGCCCGACGTGCGCGTCCTCCTCGAGAAATAGTGCCAGCGCCAAGACAGGACCGTCCAAGAAGTCGCGGCCGCCGGTCGTCAGAACCGCGCCACCCTCGCCGGTGGCGTCCCCTCCAGCTGCGTGGGCTGCCGTGCCTTCACGCGCGAGCTGTGTCGCATGGTGTGGCCCGCCAAGTTCAAGCCGGACCTCCCTCAGCACTACGACGGCACCCCCAACCCTGCGGAGTTCCTGTAGCTCTATGAGCATCGAGGCAGCCAACGGCGACGACAAGGTCATGGCGAACTGGTTTCCCATGGCCCTCAAGGATGGTCCGCGCTCCTGGCTCATGAACCTCCCCGAGGCGTCTATCTCTTCATGGGGCGAGCTCTGCTGGCAATTCGTCGCCAACTTCAAGGGCAGGCAATAGCGCTTCCTCACGCTCAACGACCTGCGCGCCGTGTGCCAGCGCCCTGACGAGACCCTCCGCAAGTACTCCAGTGCTTCAGCCAAGTGCACAACAAGATCCCGCGCACCTCCGAGGCCGCCATCGTCTCCTCATTCTCCAACAGCGTCACGGACGTCCGGATGCGTGAGAAGCTCGCCATTAACGACGAGCTCGACTCCGTCCTCAAATTGTTCGACCTCACCGACAAGTGCACCAAGGCCGAGGAGGGCCGCCTCTTCATCCACAACGACCCTGACGCGGTGCCGGACGCTGCCAAGGCCAAGAGCAAGGACGTCAAGCGCAAGGGCCCTGTCGTGCTCATGGCGGAACCCGAGTAAAAGCGCGGCCGTGAGCATGACGAGCCCAAGAGGGATAACCGCCCTCTCTGTGCCTACCACAACTCGCACTCCCACAACACTAAGGACTACCACGAGCTCAAGCTGCTTCACGACGAGCGCCTTGGCCATCGCAGCGACCGTAACGACCACGGCATCGGCCACGGAGGTGACCGTAACAGCGGCCACTGGGGAGACCGTGGCAACAACGGCAACTTCCGCCAGGGCTGGCACGACCAGCCTCGTGAGGCCGCCTGGCACGACCAGCCTCGTGAGGCCAACCCTCAGGCCAATGCTGCCCTTCCACCACTGCCGCCACCACCACGACGGAATGATGACAACCAGCCCGACCAAGACGCCGGGGGCTACCAAGAGCATCGCGGAGTGGCATGCATCCTGGGCGGAGCTCAGGCTCCTGTGTCCAACCGCCACTTCAAGTTGTTCTCTCGCAAGGTGAATGCTCCCCTCCCAAGGCCTGAGGCTTCTCGCCCCCTCAAGTGGTCTCAATACACCATCACCGTCGACTCCAGCAATCACCCCAAGTCTTCAAGCACTGTGGGCACGGTTCCCATGCTGTGCACCCCCACCATTAGCAACGTCGCCGTCACCAAGACGCTCATCGACGGGGGTGCTAGCCTCAATGTGATCTCCATTGAGACCTTTGAGCAGCTCCAGGTGCCTTACGACCAGCTGCTGCCGACCAGGCCCTTCTCCGGAGTTACCGATGGCTCCACCATCCCTCTGGGCCAAGTGCGCCTCCCCGTCACCTTCGGCACCCACAAGAACTACCATATTGAGCTCATTGACTTTGACGTGGCGCACATCGGCCTGCCGTACAACACCATCTTGTGCTACCCAGCTCTCGTGAAGTTCATGGCGGTGACGCACCACGCCTACAACGTCCTCAAGATGTCGGGCTGCAGCAGCATCATCACCGTCTGATGTGACAAGAAGGACGCAGTCCGCTCCCTCGAGAGCACCTACAAGGCAGCCGCCACTGCCTACCCTGCCGACGAAGACGCCGCCGAGCCTCATGAGGCCGCACCCGCGAAGAAGAAGCAGCTGTTCTCTCAGGACCGCGCCGAGACGAAGAAGGTGTCGGTGGACGGCAGTGGCTCAGGCCCTGCCTTCACCATCGGCACCGGCCTTTCTCCTACATAGGAAGACGTGCTCGTCACCTTCCTTCGCGCAAATTCGGATGTGTTCGCCTGGACGGCATCTGATTTGTCCGGTGTCGAGGGAGGTGATCGAGCACCACTTAGCGGTGTGCCCTAATGCATGCCCCGTGAAATAGAAGGCACGGCACTAGGCGCCAGAGAATCAAGATTTCATCGTCAAGGAAGTTCAGAAACTCCAAGAGGCTGGAGTCATCCGTGAGGTGCGCCACCCTGAATGGCTCGCCAACCCCGTCGTGGTGCCCAAGAAGTGCAGCAAGGAGCGCATGTGCGTCGACTTCATGAGCCTCAACAAGTTCTGCCCTCAAGACCCTTTTCCGCTGCCCCGCATCGACCAGATTGTGAACTCCACCGCCGGGTGCGAGTTACTATGCTTCCTAGATGCCTTCTCAGGCTACCACCAGATCAAGATGGTGACCGAAGACATGGAGAAAACGGCCTTCATCACCCCCTGCGGCATATTCTGCTACATCTGCATGCCGTTCGGCCTCCGGAGCGCCGGAGCCACCTTCCATAGGCTGATGCGCATCGCCTTGGGGCCCCAGATGGGAAGAAACGCCGAGGCCTACGTCGACGACATCATTGTCCAGACTCGCGAGGCCTGGTCCCTCCTCGTGGACCTCCAGGAGATGTTCGACAACCTGCACAAGGTCAACCTTAAGCTCAACCTAGACAAGTGCATCTTCGGAGTCCCCTCCGGCAAGCTCCTCGGCCTCCTGGTCTCCCACCGTGGCATCGAGGCCAACCCCGAGAAGATCAAGGCCATCGAGAAGATGTGCCCTCCCCAGAGCCTCAAGGAGATGCAGCGCCTGGAGGGATGCATGGCCTCCCTTGGGCGATTCATCTCCAAGTTCAGCGAGCGAGCCTTGCCATTCTTCAAGGTCATGAAGAGATCCAGCCCCTTCAAGTGGACTCCCGAGGCCAACGCTGCCTTCGAAGACCTCAAGAGGTACCTCATGAGCCCGCCCATCATGGTCGCGCCACGCTCTCGCGAGCCCTTGCTCCTGTACTTGGCGGCTACTCCCCAGACAGCTAGCGCTACCCTGGTGGCAGTACGAGAAGAGCGTGTCCCCACACAGAAGAGGCCTACCGCGCCACCAACTCCTGAGGCCTCGCCGTCGCCTGCCGAGGCCCTGCCTCAGGAGGCCCCCGATGAGCCACCTCGCGAGCTGCCTCCCAAGCCTCCTGAATTTCATGAGCCCCTCGGGCCCCCTGAAGGCCAAGCTGCTGCAACAACTACCCGCCTCGTCGAGCACCCCGTGTACTTCGTCAGCACGGTGCTGCGAGATGTGTGCGGGCACTACCCCATGCAGCAGAAGCTCCTCCTTGTGCTCCTCGTCGCCTCCAGGAACCTGCACCACTACTTCCAGGGCCATCCCATCAAGGTGACCTCGTCTTACCCCCTGGAGCAAGTCCCGCACAGCCCCAACACCGCCGGCTGCGTCGTCGAATGGAACATCGAGCTGTAGGCCTTCGAGCTGGAGTTCTGCACCACAAGGGTGATCAAGGGCGCAGCCGTGGCCGACTCCATAGCAGAATGGATGGACCCACCCTAGGAGGAGCCTCGCGAGGCTGAATCCCTCTTGCCTGGGGATGAAGGGCCTGGCGGATGGTCCATGCACTTTGATGGCACCTTCTCCCGACAGGGCGCGGGGGCTGGCGTCGTGCTCACCTCACCAACGGGAGACAAGCTCTACTACGCTGTCCAGCTCTACTTCAAGTGCGACGATAAGGTCTGCAATAACATCGCGGAGTACGAGGGCCTCATCGCCGGCCTCAAGGCCACCTCTGCCCTGGGCATCAAGCACCTCACCATCAAGGGTGATTCACAACTCCTCGTCAACTTCTCCAACAAAAGCTACAAGCCCAAGGACGAGCACATGGCCGCCTACATAGAAGAGGTACGTAAACTTGAGAAGCGTTTCCTTGGCCTGGAGCTGCAGCACGTTCCTTGCGGCGGCAACAGAGAGGCCGACGACATCACAAGGCGAGCATCCTGCCGCGAGCTTCAGAGCCCCGGCATCTTCGAGGAAAGGCTCCCCAAGCCATCAGCCGCACCACCTGCCGCGGGCACTGAGCTGCTACTCGAAGAACTCCCACCTGCACCGCCCACGGGCATGCCAGACTGTGGCCTAGCCTTAGGAGCCCGCCTGCTGCTGGCGCTGGAGCCTCAAGCAGACAGCTGGGCCGCAGTGTTCAAGGCCAACTTGCTTCACGGCACCCTCCCGGAGAAGGACTCAGAAGCAGAGCACGTGGCCCGACAGGTGTGACACCCCGATTTTGGCCCTATCTTTTTCTTTTGGATTTCTTTGAATTTTTATTTGGAGTTCTGTTTCCGTGGCTATGTGGTCTTAAAACCTGGGGAGATCATCTCTTCTTCCTCTCCCAAGTGGCTTGTCACTCCCAAAGCTTTCCCAAGACCATGCCATTTCCATCTTAGCCCAACTCCAAATTCTTTATCTGGGGAATATTCCTTTTTCTATTAAAGGAATAACCCTGTTTGCCCTAGGTTGTGAAGCAACCAATATTTCTGTCTTCCACAAAATTCTCACAAAATTCTCATAAAATCTTTGGATCATATCTTCCACTAATATGTCAAAACCCATCTTTGCCTAGTTTCAAAATAATTCAGGAATATTCATTTCCTATTCTGTTCAGAATGGCACTTTGTGAAGGAAGTGCTATTTATCTTTTCTTAATTGCTCTCAAACTTTTTGAGCACTCTTTCATATCCAAATAATTGTCACATGCCAAAATTCAGCTTCATTTGCCTAGTAAATCTTCCTCAGCAAATTTCCAAAGTTTCTGTCCAGAGAGAAGCTTTGTGCAGAAAGTACTAGCTAGGCTAATCCAAATGAGTTGAAATTTTGGTAAATCCTCCATATGATCAAATCATTACTCTCCATCCAACTATCTATGTGAGCACACCATCCAATCTTTGTGACTGGACATAATTTCAGTTTGTGAAGCAACTATATTTTATATTGCTTCATAAAATCTGAAATTAATCTAGGACCTAAATATCCCTATATCCATTGAGCATGCCAAAATTCATATCATTTTGCCAAGCCTTTTTCTCCATAAAATTCCCCCAAGTTGCTGTCCAGTAGAAAGCATTGTGAAGGAACTACCATTTTTATTCATCCAAATGGTATGAAATTTTGCAGTGCCTTCATATGCCCAAATCATCATCCTACACCAAACTTCACACTAATCCAATCATCCAAGTGAGTGCAACTTCATAAGCTAGTTTCTGGACCAGGTTTTGTAGTTGTGAAGCAACTATGACAAATATTGGTCCAAATCATTTCATATTTCACAGGATGGTAGTCCTTCCTACCCTACACCCCTTTGACATCCTGGTTATCCCTTATCCAATTCATTGTGACCACAACTTCATGATCAAGTTTGCTACAACAAACTTCTGTTGATGCTGCCAATTAGCACAAAGTGTCTTTCTTCGTTCTATCACTTCAGAGAGGTCCTACTTTGGAAGGACTACACTCTAGACATGTTTTTACTGGCCAGAGCGCACCGTGTGCGCCTGTGCACGCGGTGACCATGCGGCTGGGAGGCCATTGTCGCGCTCTATTTGTCGTTTTGCTTCGGGTCTTCTCTGCTCGCCGTGTCTGCGCATCCTACCTTGTCTACGGCGATGTTTGATCTCTCCTGCCTCCATGCGTGCCATGGCCCCCTCCTCTTTCTTCCCCGACGCGCCACGGTAGCCCTGCCCGTGGCACTATTTGTCCGTGGTGGCCGACCGGACTACGCCTCTACCGCGTCTGCCCTCCTCTGGCGCTCCACTAGCCCCTCTCATCGCCAGCAACCTCTCCGCGCATGCGCACGCGTACGCGGTCATGCTAGAGCTTCGGCATCATGTCCGCGGCAGCATCCGGAGAGAGCACCTCGCCCCGGCTATTTAAGCCGTCCCCGAGGTCTCCCGACCTCACAAACCTCCTCACCACACTCCCAATAGCGTCCCCGACCTCTCCAACGAGCTCTGGATCCCCTCCTCGCTCCGCATTGCCACCATGGCCGCCATCGGTCTCGCCTTAAATTCAAGCTAGCCGAGCTCCTTCTCTCCCTCTAACCCTCACCATCGTGCTCCCCTAACCTTTGCGAAGCTCCCAACCTCTCCAGCTCTTCCCCGGGACGACCGTGGGCTCGAAGCCAAGTCCGGCCGACGGCCTAGTCCACGGGTGCCCTCGCCACCGCCACTCCGGTCCTCCTCGTCCTCCGTGTTCGACCGGGATGGATGCGGCGCTCTTCCACGAGCTTGTCGGTGCCCGGAACGCCGGCAACGGTGGCCGGAGTCGCCGGGGCTCGCCGTCGGGGCGGCCGGCCTCGCCTCTGCCTTTTCCCATCGCGAGGAAGAGGAAGAGGACAGGGGAGAGAGGGAGAGTCAACGCGGGCCCCACCCGTAAGTGAGCCAGCCGCCGGGCCCGTGCTGTTAAGTGGAAGCGCACTTTAACCTGAATACGCTTTCCTTTTTTGAAGAAGTAATCTGGCGCTGCTCTCGGGAGAAATACACTTTCCATTTCTGAAAGCGTATTTTCCAAAATGCGCCTTCTGTTTTTCAGCCGCCGTCGCCGAAACCCTTATATTGTGAACGTCCACCCGTTAGCAGCAGAAATGGACAGATTTTATTTGTTTTTCTGCCTAACGAACAAACGGCCACAACTTTTTAAGCGTGACTCCGATTCAAGTGATTCCAAAGCCCACTTTCTCTATTCGTCGAGCCCGTTCTGTTGGCATCATTTTCACTATGTTGTAACATTCCGAAAATGACCATTTTGCCCCTGCCCTTATTCAGCCCTCTTCGTGAGGGAAATGTTTCTGGCAAAATATTCCGTGAGATTCCCGCACTTCTTCCCGGTGGATCCTTCATCCCCACGCAAGCCACAACAGCCACTTGCATGATGGCATTGCAATAGCCATGGTTTTCACTTGAATATTTAAATAATTGTTTGCTCATTTAATGATTTTGTTAATACTTTGAATATGCTTGTGAATCCATGTCCATGCTTATTCCATGTTCATCTAGTAAGTGATATGATTAATTGCTAATGTTATTATGTTCATTCTTGTAATCATTTCAGATGCTAGTGATAATGATATGCTCATATGAATCATTATGGTTTGATATGAAAATACTTGAGATATTCATGATCCTCTTTATGCCATGCTCATTTGCATCCCGAAGACTACATGAGTTATCCTTGTTGATGTTATGTTGTTAAATGGTTATGTTCCCATCCATGGTTACACGGATATCATGCTCATATGCATTAGCATGTTATTGTGACTTAGCTCATCACCATTCAAGTTAAACCTGACGTTAATTGAACTTGAACAAATCTGTTGGCTGAGTCATGGTGCCACCGAATCGAGCTCACCAGTGCAACCACACTTGCCTGGATGGGGAGGCCCTAATTCGGTCTATTGTCATGCCTCTTGCCGGAACCTCCAACTACGGAAGGTTATGTGTGCGCGCTACCCGGATCAGGTGGGCGGCCATAGCCTTGTGTGCCCAAGTTGTATGGATCCAGAGTCTTCGTTTGGGATAGTTTTATTATTTTGGCCACGATGGTGGCAGCCACAAAGGTGGCGGATGTCATGAGTTGACATCGGGGCCACCCATGACATAGCCCAAAGGGGAGTTTGTCAGAGTGGCCGGGAGAGTGTCATGCAATAGATTGGTTTTCTCGGAATGTCATTGGAATGGGAGCACGAGGCAATGAATTCCGTGGTGTGGGTATAGTGTACTAACCTCTGCAGAGTGTATAAACTATCGATAGCCGAGTCCTCGGTCATGGACACAGTTCGTAGTAGGTCACACTATGGGTCAACAGTAATAATAATCTGGATAATAAACAACCCTGGTTCCATGCGGATAGAAGTTGGTTGATCTTTATGTGGTCATGCGATGATCACAGGTAGAGATCAAGCTCCGTGTGGTCATGTGATGATCATGATGGTATAGTTGATACCGAGCTTGGTTGATCCTGAGGTGATCGCGTGATGTTCACGATGGTAAGTCTGAGACATATGGTGGTTAAGAGATAACCTCCAAGAAGAGTAAGTTGGTCCGAGGGACCTTAAACACCGACCCCCTCTCATGCTAGTGCTAGTATCATCATGTTCATATCATGAGTAACATGTACATGCCATGCTCACTCTCATGTTGATTCTAGTAGTATCATGTTCATCATTGATAATTACCCTGTAATTGCCATGCTGTTGTTTGTCTTGATTGCTTTGGTTGCTGTGAGCTTGCGAGTACATTCAAAGTACTCACCTGGCATGTCATGCCAGATTGCAGGTGATGCCATGATTGATTGTTTGTCAAGGATCCCGAGGTTGCGCTCTAGGATGCGTCCCAGCCAGAGTCCCTGCGGAGTGGAGTTCATCACCGTCATCGTTGTTCCACTGTTAGAAATTATTGTGCAACGAGATGTTCCGCTACTAGCATAGAGCTACCTTAGCAGGCATAGAGCCAGCATGCCTTTGTAACCATTGTACCTTCAGAACCTTTGTACCCCGATTATTTGTAATAAAAATGTGACACCCTGGTTTTGGCAACTTTTTCTTTTCTTATCTTTTTGGGCTTTATTTGAATCAGGTTGGTTTTTGAATCTTTTCCAATTGACTTTGGACTTGTGAAAACTTTTGAATCTCTCTCAGTGATCCCAAGCCCTCAACATCTTGCCATAATCTTGCCACACAACTTCTGGATCAAATTCCAATTCTCAATATTTCTTATTAATTCATTTTCTTCCTTTGGGAAAATCTGTCATCACTATGGGTTATGAAGCAACCTATAGCTCTGATGATCAGAAAAATCCCAAATTAATACCACACCTTCTTGTCATCATATACTCCCACAATCTTCAAAAATATTTCATCGCCCAGTATAAAATTTTGTCCAGAAAAGTCCATTTGTCTTCTGGACAGTACTGGCCATTTGTGAAGCAACTCATATTTTCCCAACTCAGAAGACTCTCAGAAAATTCCCTGAGATACTAGGGAATCTATCTTGCCATAATATCCAAAAATATCATCTTGTCCAGTTCAAATTTTCAGCAACAATATTCTGTAAAGTTTCTGCTCATTTTGAACCTCTGTGAAGGAAGTACCAGCTAGAGGTATTCAATTGAGCTGAAATTTTTATGACATCTTCTCTTCACCAAATAACTCTCCTACACCAAATTTCAGCCCCAGAAAATCAACCAGATGAGTGCAACAAGCTCATCTAGGTTTCTGGTTCAGTACAGCAGTTGTACATGAACTACCCTCAAATCTTGATGAAATTCTTTCAAACTTGGCCAGTTTGTAGTCCTTCCATAGCAGATCACTCCAGACATCTCCACTAGCTCCATCTCCAGCTCACCTCTCCTCCAGACCCCTCTCAAAGTTTCTGTCAGAAACTGTAGCTGAAGCTACACTTCGATTCAGTCTGAACCTTGCCAAACCAAGAGCACAGAGGGACTAAATGACCAAAGGAGAACACCCTAGACAAGGTGCGCTGGACTTGGACGGCCTCCAGACATCAACTCCCGTGGTGAGCATGACAATGGCATGTCCTTGCACGCGCTCTGCACCGCGCCCGTGTCTGTCGAGGTGATTCCAGTGGCCTCGTGCTGCCATTTCGTGTCCTGAGGTGCCGACGTCGTCGATGCCGTCCACGTACCTCACTCCCGCAGCTTCTCCTCGCCGGAATCGCCCTCGGCGGCCGCCATGGCATTCGGGCACTGTGCCGCCCGTGCCCGCACTGTGGCCTGCTGCTCGTCACCTTGCTCCGCTAGCTTCCACCAGCGCCATAACTCTCATCTGCCCTCTCCTATCCCGTCGCCCGCAACCAGTCAGCCAGCACGGCGTACTTGCGCCGGCGACGTGGCCCGAGTCCCGCCCATTCCAGAGAGCTCGACCCAGACTATAAAAGGCCATGCCCAGCCCCTCCTAACTCCCCACCCCACTCCTCCACCTCCCAATCGCCCTCCCGAGCAGCGAGCCAAGGCCGAGAGGCCCTCTGGCCTCACCTCTCGCCGGAGATCTGCCGCCACCCGACCTCTGTCGCCTCGCTATTCTGCTCCTCCCCGGCCTCCACTGACTCCACCATCGAGCTCAGCTCACTTCACTGATCACGCCCAACCTCTTGCCCGACCAAATCTTCGCCGGAACCGCCGTCTCCGACGACACCCGAGCGCCGCCACCGCCGAAGACGAAGGGGACGACGCCGTCCGGCCATCTCTCGCCGCGCTACTGGTACGTGCTTGTTCATCTCCGAATGCTCATCCCATTCCCGTAGTCATCGGACCTCGCCGCCATCCGTGTCGCCGACGACGATCGCCGGAGAGCCGCAGCTCTCTGTTCCCTCCTTCCCCTTTTAAATCTGACGAAGGGGCCCACATGTCAGTGGCTCGCCGAAGCGGTAAGTGGAGGCGCCCTCCCCACTTTACGCCTTCGACGTGGCCTTCTGTCAGATTTTCTATTTTCTGTTTTAATTCCAGATTTGACCGGGAACTTTGACCAGCCATAACTTTTTATCCATAAGTCCAAATCAATTGATTCTTTTTGCATTGGGTTTGTCTTGAGCTCCTCTATTTTCTGGTAAATTTTGGTATTTTTCTCATGTTCACAGAATTTCTGGTGAACAGAACAGTAGTATGTGACATTTTCCTTTGCACTTTTAAAATATTTTCAGAGGGAAATCCGTTTGAATTTGAAGCCCATGAGTTTCTGGACAACCCAACAGAGCAAGGCAAGCCATGTCATCCATTTCATGAAGCATTTCAATAGTGTTGGTTATTTAATTGAATTATGTGCATTATTTAAATATGTGTTAATTCAAAGTAATTTTATTCCAATGCATAGCTACTGCCATGTTAACTTACTTATGATTAAGATACATGCTGGTTAAGTGCTTGATAACACTAAACTTAGTTGGTTGATCAAGAGCTACCTATCCGGACTTACCCGTGCAGCCACATTTGCCGGTATGGGACGGCCTTGACTTGACCTAGCTTTGTGCTCTTTTGTCGGTACCACCAAAGAGGGAGGGTTATGCGTGCGTGCTGCCCTGGTCAGGTAGACGACGATAATCCTGTGAGCCCAGTTGAGTTATTTTGCCGGCGTCCCCGCTTGGGACAGTTTAGTTTGGCCACGACGGTGGCAGGTGTCACGGGGTGACACAGGGGCCACCCAGGACATGACCCTGGGAGGGTACGATTGTCGGTGGTACGATAGAGGAGTCACGGGTTAGGCAAGTTTCGTTGGAGTAGCACCAGTCCACCCAGAAGGGAAGTGTACCGAGGTACGGGACCAGGAGCTCCATAGTGTGGGTAAAGTGCGCAACCTCTGCAGAGTGTAAAATCCTATTCGAATAGTCGCGTCCACGGTATTGGACAGTCCGCTTAGGCCTCACTAGGATGGTCAACCGTAATAATGATAATAATGATGGAAGAACTCGTCTTATGATCGAAAGTACCAATGGAGCATGAGTATCTCGAGGGTTGTGGGACAACCCGGAAGAGAGTAAGTTGGTAATCTGGTAACAGTAAGCACTTTAAGCATTTAATGTGATTATTGCCATGCTGTTGTTTGCTGCATTGTTATGGTAGCCGTGAGCTTGCGAGTACATTCCAAGTACTCACCTGGCGTATCATGCCAGATGCAGGAGAAGCCGAGGACGGAGGTCTCGATGGTTCATGCTACGCTAACTAGGCCGTGTTCCAGCAGTGTCCCTGTGGATGGAGTTCCCACGTGATGTTCCGCTACGCTGTAGAGTCACCCAGTAGTATCGAGGCCCTGTCCTGTTCCATAAATAATGTAGATATTGTCATAGCACGTGCAATGCTTCTGGCCTCGCTTTCAATGTAAACTATGAGCTTGTACTCGAGATATATTAATAAAGTTCAGTTCGGTTCTATTCCCAAGTTGTTGTGTGTTTCCAGAAGACATGATCACTGGGTTGGAAACACTGGTAAACCGGTTCTATGAGCCGGGGTGCCACAAAAAAGCTGATTTGTTCTATGCCAAGCAGTGCCGTATTCCAGAAGACTTGATCTCTGGGCTGGAATACGGGGTGTTTCGGTCTCTCTGAGCCGGGGTGCCACAACGCTTGGTATCAGAGCAGGTCTGGCTGTAGGACGCCCTAGATAGCACGACCATTAGAAACCGGTAGTTCAGAGTCTAGCTTGCTTGCTGCATTTGGTTGTTGCATTTTTTGTTGCATAGCATGCATATAGACTTATTATATTGTCGCTAACGGTTGATCTTGTGAGTGTAGGTGGCATCGGTTTCGATCCACTACCTGCACCCTCCAGCTTTGCATACTTGCTCTTTGGTGTTTGGTGTCATCTCTGTCCCAGCGGAGTGATGCTGAGGTACCTTGTGGTGTCGATCACTTGCAGGATTGATGCACAGGTATCGCACCAATATATTCTCTTCAGCCACACCTATCGTTTCAGTGGTAGACATATTTCTACCCCTGATTTGGCCATCCAACCCGCCGCTTTGGTAACCCTTACTGGTCTGTGTTACCAGAAAAGGGCAATGCCAGCAGACCCTGCTTTCCACCGCTATCCTACCCTATCACTCATTCCCTGGACGAGTACGGTTCCCTTCCGTACGCTTGATGATGATGTGGCCATGACATCCATGTCTCGCTACATGATCACCGAGTCCATCCTCATCCCTAAGCCCATCCAGATGCAACCGGTGTGAGCCAGCGCTTGGTGTAGCTCTGTTTACACCAATCTCTCCACATGTTGATTCACTTTCTTGCACACCGCCATAGCATATTAGATCGTAGTACCGGAGTTCTTGTGAGATTTGTGTGCTTAAGTAGGTAGGCATACTCTGGTGAATAGCAGTAAAATGTGATGTCACTTGTATGTAATCTTGATACCTGTTGTGTGCTTTTGTTTGAGTCGTTTCTTTTGCTTCTTTCTTTGGGCCTTCGGTATCACCTTATTTCCCCTTATGAATGTTGCTCATCAACCGACACCAGACTCAAAGAATACGTGAGGAGTTCAAACATTTTGAAGCTCAGCTAAACAGTATGGAATTATCAGTGGACTGCATTATATGGGGAATATCTGGTTTGAATACAAGTGATATCCTGGAGTGATTATCAACATCAAGTTTACATCAGTGTGCAACCATCACAATCATAATGAAGCAGCTGGAGGACAATTTGTGTGCAAGGCCAACCGTATATTTCGAGACAAAGCAGGAATATCAAGGGTATATGGTATTCAGTCTGCATATCACGGAGAGAAGCTTCTGGAGTAAGCAACCCAGCCTTTCACTGCACGCTACCAGGGAAGCTTATGATACAAGGTTCCGCAGTCTTCCTCAGTACGATATGTGGATAGCTTCCAGCATAAGATACGCAGTCTTCTTCAACACGCTATCCCAGCAAAAGCTTCGAGTGTAAGATATCTAGCCTTCCTTAGCACGCTACTCTCAGATAGCTTCCAACACAAGCTATCCAGTCTTCGTCAGTACGGCACTACAAATAGTCATCAGGCATTGGTACAAGATGTTACCCAGTGAGTTGATAGTATGTGGCAGTGCATCTCAAGGATCAGATCCGCAACAGTTGGGGCATAAGCACGAGCTAGTCAGGACCCAAGTGTCTGCCTCGGGAATCAAATGCTCAGCTACACACACTTCCATATATATTGTGAGCATGCTGCCAAGGTCATGCAAGTCACTCGTACAATGATGTAAGCACGGTGAGATTCCGACAACCACATGAGTTATGTAAGAAAGCCAGTTATACACCTCAGTGTGGTGCAAGGACTGACAAGCTATGAAGTAAGACAATTTGGAACAACAATCTTGACAGTGGATATCAAGGCCAGCTTCCTCCCAACCGACAAAGTGATATCATTGACCTCTGTCACTGTCATGTATGATTGACCACAACAGTAAGCTCTATACAAGTAACTGTGAACCTGGTATATGATCCTGATGAACCCTTGCTTACCGTTCCCTGGTAACGGCACCACACCCGCGTTCTGAGGTGCTTTCGGCCGTCCGGGGTGGATGCCGACTTTATATTTCTCTTTTCAACAACTGGCCCGTGTTCTGAGGTGCTTTTCGGCCGTCTCGGGCAACTGTTGAGTTTCTTTTTGTAGCAGTGACCCTATGCTCTGAGCTATTCTTCGGCCATCTTAGGGAACTGCTACATTCTTCTTATCAACACTGCCTCATGCTCTGAGCTGCTTTTCAGCTGTCGTGAGCCATGGTTGAGTTATTTCAGTAATGTCCAAGATCTGAGTTGTAAAGACAGTTCTGGTGGCTACTGATTTATTTGCTGATTTCTTGCAAAGGTTCGGATGATCATTGCCCTACAGTTAAAGCTCAAGAGATGATGAACTTGCCAGTTAAGCATTGTTGCATGGTCATAGGATAAGGATAAGGATAAGGTATGCTTGCCAGAATATTGCACCCGACAGCACCTATGGTCACACGAAGAATTAAGGATATATATGGCCAAGCTCTTTTGGCAAAGGATTCAGGAGAACCATAATGAAGGAGCAAGACCGGCAATACAAGTATGATAATTGTTGCATGAACAACATGGTACGGATACCCAAGATAGTCTGATTCCGTATTGATCACCCTGAACACACACCCTAGGGGTCTACTCTGTTTGTAAGGACCTCATGTCAAGGAGACAGTTGAATCGACGGTACAGATCTGAGACAAAGAAGTCAGCAAGATTTAGAACTACCTACAAGCAGTCAGATTCCACCAAGAGAACGATTATGATTCTCAGCACTGTTTTGAACCCGGAGGACATGCATCTACTTGAGTAACCTGATGCAAGGAATAAATGTTTCATGTCCACCAAGGAAATTTGTTCACGACTCCATTGATACTATCAGTGCTGGAATGACACGTCAATGGGGAAATTCCTCCCGGACTTATGGAAATTCTAGCCATGATAATATATCAGTTGAGCCAGCAGATATGAAGGAACTGGAGTCAGTGCAAGATTGCCCATATGAGGGAAGACCTGTCAGAATGTTGGATACAGTGAAGCAAACCACCCCAGAGCAAGGCAGTCAAACAGATGCAATTCAGTGGGAACAGTTTATAAAGGAAAAGGATACCTGAGTTAGAAACGGTCTCCTTAAGTCAGTTTATTCGTACTTGTTCCCTGAGCAACCAAATCTCGAGGATGAGATTTTTGTAAGGGGGGTAGGTTTGTGACACCCCGATTTTGGCCCTTTCTTTTTCTTTTGGATTTCTTCAAATTTTTATTTGGAGTTCTGTTTCCGTGGCTGTGTGGTCTTAAAACCTGGTGAGATCATCTCTTCTTCCTCTCCCAAGTGGCTTGTCACTCCCAAAGCTTTCCCAACACCATGCTATTTCCATCTTAGCCCAACTCCAAATTCTTTTTCTGGGAATATTCCTTTTTCTATTAAAGGAATAACCCTGTTTGCCCTAGGTTGTGAAGCAACCTATATTTCTGTCTCCCACAAAATTCTCATCAATTCTTTGGATCATATATTCCACTAATATGTCAAAACCCATCTTTGCCTAGTTCAAAAATAATTCAGGAATATTCATTTCCTTTTCTGTCCAGAATGGCACTTTGTGAAGGAAGTGCTATTTATCTTTTCTTGATTGCTTTCAAACTTTTTGAGCACTCTTTCATATCCAAATAATTGTCACATGCCAAAATTCAGCTTCATTTGCCTAGTAAATCTTCCTCAGCAAATTTCTAAAGTTTTTGTCCAGAGAGAAGCTTTGTGAAAGAAGTACTAGCTAGGCTAATCCAAATGAGTTGAAATTTGGGTAGATCCTCCATATGATCAAATCATTACTCTCCACCAAATTTCTTCTCCATCCAACTATCTATGTGAGCACACCATCCAATCTTTGTGACTGGACATAATTTCAGTTTGTGAAGCAACTATATTTTATATTGCTTCATAAAATCTGAAATTAATCCAGGACCTAAATATCCCTATATCCATTGAGCATGCCAAAATTCACATCATTTTGCCAGGCCTTTTTCTCCACAAAATTCCCCCAAGTTGCTATCCAGTAGAACGCATTGTGAAGGAAGTACCGTTTTTATTCATCCAAATGGTATGAAATTTTTGCAGTGCCTTCATATGCCCAAATCATCATCCTACACCAAACTTCAGACCAATCCAATCATCCATGTGAGTGCAACTTCATGAGCTAGTTTCTGGACCAGGTTTTGTAGTTGTGAAGCAACTATGACAAATATTGGTCCAACTCATTTCATATTTCATAGGATGGTAGTCCTTCCTACCCTAAACCCCTTTGACATCCTGGTTATCCCTTATACCATTCATTGTGACCACAACTTCATGATCAAGTTTGCTACAACAAACTTCTGTTGATGCTGCCCATTAGCACAAAGTGGCTTTCTTCGTTCTATCACTTCAGAGAGGTCCTACTTTGGAAGGACTACACTCTAGACATGTTTTTACTGGCCAGAGCACACCGCGTTCGCCTGTGTACGCGGTGACCACGCGGCTGGGAGGCCATTGTCACGCTCTGTTCGTCGTTTTGCTTTGGGTCTCCTCTGCTCACCGTGTCTGCACGTCCTACCTTGTCTACGGCGATGTTTGATCTCTCCTGCGTCCACGCGTGCCCTGGCCCCCTCCTCTTTCTTCCCCGACGTGCCACGGTAGCCCTGCCAGCGGCACTATTCAGCCGTGGTGGCCGACCGGACTTCGCCTCTACCGCGTCTGCCCTCCTCTGGTGCTCCACTAGCCCCTCTCGTCGCCATCAACCTCTCCGCGCGTGCGCACGCGTACGCGGTCGTGCCAGTGCTTCGACATCGTGTCCGCGGCGGCATCCGGAGAGAGCACCTCGCCCCGGCTATTTAAGCCGTCCTCGAGGTCTCCCGACCTCACAAACCTCCTCACCACACTCCTAGTAGCGTCCCTGACCTCTCCAACGAGCTCTGGAGCCCCTCCTCGCTCCGCATTGCCACCATGGCCGCCATCGGCCTTGCCTTAAATTCGAGCTAGCTGAGCTCCTTCTCTCCCTCTAACCCTCACCATCGTGCTCCCCTAACCTTTGCGAAGCTCCCCACCTCTCCAGATCTTCCCCGAGATGACCGTAGGCTCGAAGCCAAGTCCGGCCAATGGCCTAGTCCGTGGGTGCCCTCGCCACCACCGCCCCGGTCCTCCTCGACCTCCGTGTTTAGCCGGGATGGATGCGGTGCTCTTCCCCGAGCCCGCCGGTGCCCGGAACGCCGGCAACGGTGGCCGGAGTCGCCGGGGTTTGCCGTCGGGGCGGCCGGCCTCGCCTCTGCCTTGGCCCATCGCGAGGAAGAAGAGGACATGAGAGAGAGGGAGAGTCAATGCGGGCCCCACCCGTCAGTGAGCCAGCCGCCGGGCCCGCACAGTTAAGTGGAAGCGCACTTTGACCTGAATACGCTTTCCTTTTCTGAAGACGTAATCTGGCGCTGCTCCCGGGAGAAATACGCTTTCCATTTCTGAAAGCGTATTTTCCAAAATGCGCCTTCTATTTTTCAGCCGCCGCCGCCGAAACCCTTATATTGTGAACGTTCACCCATTAGCAGCAGAAATGGACAGATTTTATTTGTTTTTCTGCCTAATGAACGAACGGCCACAACTTTTTAACCGTGACTCCGATTCAGGTGATTCCAAAGCCCACGTTCTCTATTCGTCGAGCCCATTCTGTTGGCATCATTTTCACTATGTTGTAACATTCTGAAAATGGCCATTTTGTCCCTGCCCTTATTCAGCCCCCTCCGAGAGGGAAATGTTTCTGGCAAAATTTTCTGCAAGATTCCCGCACTTCTTCCCGGTGGATCCTTCATCCCCAGGCAAGCCACAATAGCCACTTGCATGATGGCATTGCAATAGCCATGGTTTTCACTTGAATATTTAAATAATTGTTTGCTCATTTAATGATTTTGTTAATACTTCGAATATGCTTGTGAATCCATGTCCATGCTTATTCCATGTTCATCTAGTAAGTGATATGATTAATTGCTAATGTTATTATGTTCATTCTTGTAATTATTTTAGATGCTAGTGATAATGATATGCTCATATGAATCATTATGGTTTGATATGAAAATACTTGTGATATTCATGATCCTCTTTATGCCATGCTCATTGGCATCCCGAAGACTACATGAGTTATCCTTGTTGATGTTATGTTGTTAAATGGTTATGTTGCCCATCCATGGTTACACAGATATCATGCTCATATGCATTAGCATGTTATTGTGACTCAGCTCATCAGCATTCAAGTTAAACCTGACGTTAATTGAACTTGAACAAATCTATTGGCTGAGTCTTGGTGCCACCGAATCGAGCTCACCAGTGCAACCACACTTGCCTGGATGGGGAGGCCCTAATTCGGTCTATTGTCATGCCTCTCGCCGGAACCTCCAACTAGGGAAGGTTATGTGTGCGTGCTACCCTGATCAGGTGGGCGGCCATAGCCTTGTGTGCCCGAGTTGTATGGATCTAGAGTCCCCGTTTGGGACATTTTTGTTATTTTGGCCACGACGGTGGCAGCCACGAAGGTGGCGGATGTCACGAGTTGACATCGGGGCCATGCATGACATAGCCCAAATGGGAATTTGTCGGAGTGGCCAGGAGAGTGTCATGCAATAGATTGGTTTTGTCGGAATGTCGTTGGTCCACCCGAATGGGAGCACTAGGCCATGAATTCCGTGGTGTGGGTACAGTGTACTAACTCTGCAGAGTGTATAAACTATCGATAGCCGAGTCCTCGGTCATGGACATAGTTCATAGTAGGTGACACTATGGGTCAACACTAATAATAATCTGGATAATAAACAACCCCGGTTCCATGCAAAAAGAAGTTGGTTGATCTTTATGTTGTCATGCGATAATCACAGGTAGAGATCAAGCTCCGTGTGGTCATGTGATGATCACGATGGTATAGTTGATACCGATCTTGGTTGATCCTGAGGTGATCATGTGATGTTCACGATGGTAAGTCTGAGACATATGGTGGTTAAGAGATAACCTCCGAGAAGAGTAAGTTGGTCCGAGGGACCTTAAACACCGAACCCCTCTCATGCTAGTGCTAGTATCATGTTCATATCATGAGTAACATGTACATGCTATGCTCACTCTCATGTTGATTCTAGTAGTGTCATGTTCACCATTGATAATTAACCTGTAATTGCCATGCTGTTGTTTGTCTTGATTGCTTTGGTTGCTGTGAGCTTGCGAGTACATTCAAAGTACTCACCTGGTGTGTCATGCCAGATTGTAGGTGATGCCATGATTGATTGTTTGTCGAGGATCCCGAGGTTGCGCTCTAGGATGCGTCCCAGCCAGAGTCCCTACGGAGTGGAGTTCATCACCGTCATTGTTGTTCCGCTGCTAGAAGTTATTCTGCTATGAGATGTTCCGCTGCTAGCATAGAGCTACCTTAGCAGGCGTAGAGCCACCGTGCCTTTGTAACCATTGTACCTTCAAAACCTTTGTACCCCGATTATTTGTAATAAAAAGCTGATTTGTTCTATGCCAAGCAGTGCCGTATTCCAGAAGACTTGATCTCTGGGCTGGAATACGGGGTGTTCCGGTCTCTCTGAGCCAGGGAGCCACAATGCTTGGTATCAGAGTAGGTCTGGCTGTGGGACGCCCTAGACAGCACGAGCATTAGAAACCGGTAGTTCAGAGTCTAGCTTGCTTGCTGCATTTGGTTGTTGCATTTGTTTGCTGCATAGCATGCATATAGACTTATTATATTGTCGCTAACGGTTGATCTTGGGAGTGTAGGTGGCAACGGTTTTGATCCACTACATGCACCCTCCAGCTTTGCATACTTGCTCTTTGGTGTTTGGTGTTATCTCTGTCCCAGCGGAGTGATGCCGAGGTACCTTGTGGTGTCGATCACTTGCAGGATCACTTGCGGTGCCCCTGGACGGCGCCCTCACGCTGCCACCGAGCCCGTTGGGGAGCGGGTGGCCTCCTCCGCCCACCCATCGGTGAACGAGCAGGCGCACGGCCGCTCCGCCGCCACCTCCTCGCTTGCACGTCGCGACCCTCCCGCTCCGCATGCCGCATTGCTCATGGCGCAGGAGCTACTGTGCTATCGTCCCACCAAGGACGGCTACGACGCCTGGCTTGGGCGCATCACCGAGCTCGTCAACACCGCGCGCGATGGCCAGGCGCCTTCCCACTCCTTGCCCGCTCTGCCGTCCCGCGCCGACCGGGCCGGGCGTGACGCGCCTTCTCCTCCTCCTCCTCCGGACCGCGACATGGCCGAGCGCTGCCTCACAGCGCGCGCCCTGAAGCCGTCCTGTGGCTCGCTCGCGCCGGACGGTGATGGTGAAAGCTGCCAGATCATTCGCCATGCGCCCCCGGACATGCGCATGGCCCTCGAGAAGGCGCGCAACCTCCAGGACCGCGTCCTCCATGACGTCGCCATGGCTGGGCGCCAGAACCACGCAGCCCTCGACGGTGGAGCCATCACCAACGGGGGCTACCTGGCCCTCGCCCCCAAGCTACGTCGCGTGGTGTGGCCCGACAAGTTCAAGCCAGAGCTCCCTCAGCACTACAACGACAGCGCTAACCCCACGGAGTTCCTCCTGCTCTACACCATCAGCATCCAAGCCGCGAGGGGGGACGACCGGGTCATGGCGAACTGGTTCCCCATGGCCCTCAAGGACGCTGCGCGCTCATGGCTCATGAACCTCCCCGAGGCGTCCATCTCTTCGTGGGAGGACCTGTGCAAGTAGTTCGTTGCCAACTTCAAGGGCATGAGCGACCGTCCCCTCACGCTCAACGACCTGCGGAACGTCCGCCAGCGCCCTGGTGAGCCCCTTCGCAAGTTCATCCAACGCTTCAGCCAGGTGCGCCACAAGATCCCGAAGGCCTTCGACGCCGCGATCATCTCCGCCTTCACCAATGGCATCACGGACGTGAAGATGCACGAGAAGCTCTCAGTCAGGGACTAGCTCGACTCCGTAGAAGAGTTGTTCGTCCTCGCCGACCGTTGCGCCAAGGTCGAAGAGGGACGCCTCTTCCTCCACAACGACGCTGACACTGAGCCTGGCGTAGCGAAACCCAAGGGCAAGGACACCAAGCACAAGTGCCCTGTCGTGCTCGCCGCAGAGCTGGACTACAAG
Organism: Elymus sibiricus; assembly: GCA_039707655.1. Taxonomy (NCBI): domain Eukaryota; kingdom Viridiplantae; phylum Streptophyta; class Magnoliopsida; order Poales; family Poaceae; genus Elymus; species Elymus sibiricus. The sequence goes on from CM077672.1 coordinate 94,614,345, forward strand.
CGCGGCTGCGACCGTGGCGAGGCCAAGAAGGACGACCGCCCTTTCTGCGCCTACCACAACATGAACTCCCACGGCACAGAGGACTGCCACGAGCTCAAGCTGCTTCGCGTGGGCCGCACCGAGCGCCGTGACAGCCGCAAGGAGCACGGCAAGGGCCGCGGTGGCAGTAGCGGAGGTGGCCGCTGGGGCGACAACCACAACAACGGCGCTGGCGATGACAACTGTCAAGGCTGGCAGAACACGCCACGGCAGGCTGACCCTCGGGCCAATGCCGCCCCAATACGTGCCAACGACTCCCCTCCCGCTGAGAACGCTGGGGGCTACCAAGAGCCACGCAGGGTGGACTGCATCCTCGGCGGGGCCCAGGTCCCTCCATCCAACCACTACTTCAAGCAGTTCTCTTGGGAAGTGAACGCGGCCCTCCTGGCGCCCGAGTCCACCGGCTGCCTCAAGTGGTCTGAGTTCCCCATCGCCTTCGACGCCAATGACCACCCCAAGTCCACGAAGGCCGTGGGCGCCGTCCCCCTGCTGTGCACTCCCACCATCAGCAATGTCACAGTCACCAAGACCCTCATCGACGGAGGCGCCGGCCTCAACGTGATCTCATCGAGACCTTCGAGACGCTCCAAGTGCCCTGCAAGCACCTGATGCCTACCAGGCCCTTCTCGGGCGTCACCGACGGCTCCACTGTCCCCCTGGGGCAGGTGCACCTTCCCGTCACCTTCGGCACCTACAAGAACTACCGTACGGAGTTCATCGTCTTCGATGTGGCTCACATCGGCCTGCCTTACAACGCAATCTTGGGCTACCCGGCGCTCACCAAGTTCATGGCCGCGACCCACCACACCTACGGCCTCATAAAAATGCCCGGCTGCAGTGGTACCCTCACCGTCCGCTGGGACGAGAAGGATGTGCTCCACACCCTCGAGCACGCCTACAAGACTGCCTCCGTCGTGTACCCGGCCGATGAGGACGTGCTTGGGCCTGCCGAGGAGACGCCCGTGAAGAAGAAGCCCCAGCTCTCTCAGGAGCGGGCCGAGTCCAAGAAGGCGTCGCTGGATGGGGGCGTAGCAGGCCCCTCCCTCGCCGTCAGCGGCAGGCCCTCCCCCAAATAGGAAGGCGTGCTCGTCACCTTCCTCCGGGCAAGCCCTGATGCGTTGGCTTGGATAGCATCAGGCGAGCCCGGCCTGCCGAGGGAGGTGATCGAGCACCACTCAACTGCGTTCCAGAGCGCGTGGCCTGTCAAGCAGAAGGAATGGCGTCAGGCGCCCGAGAAGCAGGAAGTCAGCAAGCCCCAGGATGCTAGAATCGCCCGTGAAGCTCCCCACCCCAAGTGGATCGCCAGCCTCACCCCCGTCACCAGGCCACGCAGTAGCGCGCGCATGTGCGTCGACTTCATCGCCCTCAACCAGGCTCGTCCCACGGGCCCCTTCCCTCCTCCGCGCATCGCCGTGGACTTGCCCTGGCTCATGCGTATGCCGTTCGGCCTGGAGGGTGCCGGAGCCACCTTAGCAAGGCTGATGTGCATGAGCCTGGAGTCTCACATCACAAAGAATACAGAGGTGGTTAACACCCACCCACCGGCCCGCCGCGGCCCCATTCGTGATGGAGGCAGGTGTTCTGGTACCAAACACATGGAACACCCGCCATCACCGTAAGTTCTATCCGTGCCCCATGGATACGAGTGACATGGAGCTGTACACGCTCCGGGGCTCTCTCTACCCACACTGCCTCCGGCACGTGAGAGCTCCTTCCCACTCTCGTGGAAGCCCCATGCTCAGCACTGGCGGATGCCCGGGGCTCTCTCTACCCGCGCTACCTCCGGCACGTGAGAGCTCCTTCCCACTCTCGTGGAAGCCCCATGCTCAGCGCTGGCGGATGCCCGGGGCTCTCTCTACCCACGCTGCCTTCGGCACGTGAGAGCTCCTTCCCACTCTCGTGGAAGCCCCATGCTCAGCGCTGGTGGATGCCCGAGGCTCTCTCTACCCGCGCTGCCTCCGGCATGTGAGAGCTCCTTCCCACTCTCGTGGAAGGCCCATGCTCAGCACTGGCGGATGCCCGGGGCTCTCTCTACCTGCGCTACCTCCGGCACGTGAGAGCTCCTTCCCACTCTTGTGGAAGCCCCATGCTCAGCGCTGGCGGATGCCCGGGGCTCTCTCTACCCGCGCTGCCTTCGGCACGTGAGAGCTCCTTCCCACTCTTGTGGAAGCCCCATGCTCAGCGCTGGCAGATGCCCGGGGCTCTCTCTACCCATGCTGCCTCCGACACATGAGAGCTCCTTCCCACTCTCGTGGAAGCCCCATGCTCAGCGCTGGCGGATGCCCCATGCTCAGCGCTGGCGGCCTACTTACCTGAGGGGCCCTCGGCCGTCACATCCTCAAGCTGACCCGTGTCGAACACGGCAGCATCTGAGGGTGCCCCAGTAGGGGCACGCGCTCGTGGTCTCACCCGTGCCTGTCACGCGAGCGGGGGCTGGGCACGGTGTCTGTGCTCGGGTCAGTCCCAGCAGCACTGAAAATCCCAAGCGACTGAGCTCTGGCTCACGGGCCTACTCTCGTGTATGTCACCTCACCAAGTCCTTGGTGCTCTTGTCTCCTCGCGTAACACTCACAGGCGACATCGCGAGCGCGCCTTGCTGCACTACTTGCAAAAACTTGGCAGTTTCCCTGGTGCAGGATAACTAAAGGCCTCAGGAGCCCCCCCCCTCAGGAGGCCTCGCGATCGGCGTCCTACGGGCGGAAGGCCTCACGAGGAACTGTGCCTCATGAGCCGCGCCCTGCGAAGGACTCACCCCAAGCCGCATGGCTCGAAGGAGCTAAGTCTAAAGCACCCGTCGGGTCTTTTCCCTCTCGTTTCTCTCTCGTGGCATCCTGATTTCCTTGGCACAAGCCGCCTGCGCGTCAAGGGGGACCCTGAGCATCGCGCCTCTGGGACTCCTACCAGCCCTAAGAGCCCTACACCCTCTGGCCTTGCCGAGCACACGTTCTAGGCATACTAGCGACGGTCGTAGCTCGCCTCGGGGGTTGGGTCCCAGCGACACAGGGCATGAAGGCAATGTAAAACGGAAATAAGGGCCTCAGGAGGAAAACAAAAACACATGAATCATTAAGTACTTGACAACAAAAGTGCCGTGCAAATGTCTTCACGCCCCCTCGGGGCCGCATCTACTCTGTTACAGGAAGGTGAGCGCAGGGGCTTAGGCAGCAGAGCCACCATCGGCGTCGTCAACAGCGGCATTGCCGTCTTCGTTGGACCCCTCCCCGACAGGCATGAACCGCTCTAGCAGACTCGCCACATGGTCCTCCACCGCCCTCGCGAGCTTGCCTTGGAGCTCCTTGGGGACCAGAGATAGCACCTGGTCGAAGTCGAAGCTGCCGTCGATGTGCAGCAGGTTTCTGAAGACACGGGTCGACGCCTGGCACAGAAGGTCGCGGCACTCAGTGTCGCGGATCTCGTCCCACCGGGCGGAGCTCGCCTCCAGCCACTCCACGAGCCTTGTGAAGAAGGTCGGGTAGCTGGCGTCATCAGTCTCCAGGGGATCCTCCACCCCCTCGACCGAGAAAGCGGCCACGACGATGCGAGCGCGCCCCATGAGCTCGCGAATTTTTTTGGAGTGTTGGAGCTGCTCCCCGCGCCCCCGGGCAGCCTCGTCGTGGGCCCGCTGCACCTCGTCGCTAACCTCACTCACCTGAGCCTGGAGGTCTTCCAGCTCACGGCGGGTCATGGCATGGAGCTCTGCCATACTCCGCCTCTCGCCTCCGATGCCGCGAGCTGCCGCTTGAGCTCGGCGATTTCGGCGTCGAGCTCGCCGCGCCTCTTCGTGAAGCGGTCCTTCTACTTCTTCAAGTTTTTGGAGTAGGTGTCGGCTAGGGCCTTGGTCTTCCACGCGACCTCTTCCTGGCCCTGCTTGTCGATCTCCGCCCTGTACCTCGCAGCTTTTTCTCTGAGCATGGTGTTGGCTTTCACGAGGCGTTCTTTGTAGGAGGCCTCGCTGGCCGCCACGGTGCGGTCCAAGTTCTCCAAGCGCTCTCGCTCTCTCTCCTACTCGATGGTGGTCTGCAGGAGTTCGCGCTCCCGGATCCCCATGTCCATCTCCAGGACCGCCACCATGCTCTCGCGCCGGGTGACCGCCTCCTCGTGGGAGGTGAGCCGGGCCTCGCGAGCCGCGATGCGCTCCCGCTCCAGGTGGAGGTTCTCCTCATCGGCCACAAGCTCGGCCTCCACTGAGCTGAGGGCCGACCGGGCGTGGCGGAGAGTCCCGATCCATAGTAGGATGCTATGGCTCACCGGGGCCAAGGTCCCGGGCGCGCCCTGGGGGGGTAGGCACACCCTGATGCCTTGTGGCCCCCCTGTGGCACCTCTTCGCGTGATTCCAACGATGAAAATTCTAATATATATAGAAACCCCCGAAAGTTAACCTAGATGAGTTTTTCCGCCGCCACAAGCCTCTGTTCCAAAGCGATCTCATCTGGAGCTCTGTTCCGGCACCCTGCCGGAAGGGGGAAGTCATTACCGGAGGCCATCTTCATCATCCCCGCTGCTTCCATGATGAGGCGGGAGTAGTTCACCCTTGGGGCTAAGGGTATGTACCAGTACCTATCTGTTCGATCTCTCTTTCTCTCTCTCTCTCTCTCTCTCTCTCTCTCTCTCGTGATCTTGATTTGCCACGATCTTGATGTACCATGAGCTTTGTTAATATAGATGGATCATATGGTGTTCTTCGCTCTCTATCTTTGTTGTGATGAATTGAGTCTTGCCCTTTGAGGTTTCATTATTAACGGATTGGATATTTGGATTTGAGATCACTTTATGTATGTCTTGCATGTGGATACCCGTGGTGACAATGGGGTATTCTATTGAGTCACTTGATATATGTTTTGGTAATCAACTTGCAGATTCCTGAGGTGACATTGGGGTAATCTAGGCACATAGGTTGATACACATTCTCATCCTACTTTCTCCGGTAGAAACTTTGGGGTAATCTTTAAAGTTCTTTGTGTTCGATTGAGTATTATGAATACGAAATTTTTTGATGCATATTGAATAATTAACTCATGGATACTTGTGGTGACATTGGAGTATCTACGTGACATTAGAGTTGATTGATGCGTATCATATGCTGTTATTTTAGTACGATCTCTAGGGCTGTTGGTGACACTTATAGGGATGGCTCAATAGATTGATCGGAAAGATAACTTTGAGGTGGTTTTGCTACCTACAACAATTCCATCTTATGCTCTCCGCTATTGATAGGAACTTTGGAGTGATTCTTTGTCGCACATTGAGGGATGGTTATATGATTCAATTATGTTAGCACTATTGAGAGATTGCACTACTGAAAGTATGAACACTAGGCCTTGTTTATAAGCATTGCAATACTGTTTGTGCTCACTTTTATTACTTGTTACCTTATTGTTTTTATTATTTCAGATTACAAAAACCTTTATCTACTATCCATACTACCCTTGTATCACCATCTTTTCGCCGAACTAGTGCACCTATACAATTTACCATTGTATTGGGTGTGTTGGGGACACAAGAGATTGCTTGTATTTGATTGCAGGGTTGTTTGAGAGAGACCATCTTCATCCTACACCTCCCACGGATTGATAAACCTTGGGTCATCCACTTGAGGGAACTTTTCTACTATCCTACAAAACTTTGCGCTTGGAGGCCCAACGGAGTCTACAAGAATAAATTTGCGTAGTAGACATCAGGGCCGCGTTGGCCTCCACGTCGGCCGCAGATTCGGCCAGTGCCTGTGCCAGGCCAGGCCACCTGGCCATCTCCTCGTGCCCAGACTCCTTGACGCCCGCCTTGTGGCCTCCTCGAGGGCCGCAATGTAGGCGGCCTCCTTCTCCTGGTCCTCCTCCACCACCACCGCGGTGGTGGAGTGTGGGCTGCTGGAAATATGCCCTAGAGGCAATAATATTGTATTATTTATTTCCATGTTTATAATTAGGAGTTTATATTATATGATATAATTGATATGATTCCAGAATATGTGATTCAGAGGAAAACTCATAAGTACATGTGTCATGGTTTTGTCACGGTAGATGTCCTCGTGAAAGGACTTAGTCGTGAGGCCATCGCAGTTGCGTGGAAGGTTGAACGTGGTTGAACGGAAAAGAGAGACATGGGTTTACCCAGGTTTGGCCCCTCATAGTGGAGGTAAAAGCCTACTCCTGCTTGATTGATATTGCTCTGGATCTCGAATACAAGGGCGTAGATTCGCTAACCAAGCTCTCAAGAGATTGCAACTTCGTCTTTTCATCCCAGGGGCTCCCCTTTATATAACAGGTCGAGTGCCTGGTTTTACAGTAGATTCCGGGTCATACTGTTAACCCGTATCCTAATCTAACTCTTATCTATCTTGCCTTCCAAGTTTAGGAAGTTTCACGGGCCCGCGCGCTGAGCCGCTGACGGCTAGGGCCCGCGTGCCATCTCTCTCTCCTCCCCTGTCTTCTTCTTCCTCCTCTCTACAGGCAACAGAGGAGCGCTGGCGCTGCTTGTCGCCGTTGATGGAGGGCTCGGCAGCCTCGGGTGACGGCGGGGATGGATCCGCCACTCCATCCCGCGCCCGAAGGTGGTGGAATTGGGGCCAGGGGCGGTCTGCTGCGTGGCTGCGGCTGGAGTGGAGTGCGCGGTGGCTCCGGCGAGTTGGGTGGCAATGGCGGGGGAAATGGCAGGGTGAGGGTGCTTGCGGGTCCGTGGGAGGGTGGCGAGGCGCCTCGGTGGTCTGCTGCTGCTGGGGATGGCCGGAGGAGGGAGTTACGGTGGAGGCATAACCGCAGTGGCTTCGGTGGCCGTGGGAGGAATTCGAACCGAGGGCTCGAGCTTTTGGGTCAGGGGGGAACTAGAGAGAAGGAAGAGGAGTGGTGCCGATCAATGAAGCAAGCCCGGGGCAGCCTTTATAGGCGGAGTAAGGCGGTTCGGTAGGGGCTGTTCCAACCGATTCGGCGGCGGCCATTGATGGCAACCACGGTCGGTGACGAGGTAGCTACGGTCGGCAGAGGAGGCGGTGGTCAGCAATTATTCCCCAGGTGAGCTGGTTGGTTCGGAGAGGCTCCAGATGCCCTGGTCAGTACCGTACCCGAGAAGCCAACGGCGGCGGGCGGCGCAGGTCGCTGGGGGCGGCAGTGGTCATTACCAGGAGCAAGCTTCGGTGCAGGGGAGGTGCTTGTTGGTACAGGTGAGGTGCGAGGGAAGGAGGAGTGAGCCAGGGAAGATAGCAGGGGGATGACAGGGCTCGGGTGTCAACGGCTGCGGTTCGGGCGCGCTGCTCGCGCTCTGGACACGCACGCTAGGCGCTCGACGAAATGCTAATGGCATCTAGGGTGACCCAAATGAGCTGCAAATTAGCAGGGTGACGCATGCCTGGATGGAGGTGATGGTAGACATGCTGGTTGGGTCAGGTGATCAAGTTTAAAATGTAACTCAAAGAGATGCCCAATTTCTGTCATGCTCAACAGATGCTCGATGAAATGAAAAGGTGACCTAGGGAGTTTTGTTGGTTATGAAACTTGGCAGGGTGATGTCTCTTTAGATGATAGTGAGGATGGTGGAGTTGGTTTGTGGAAAGGGGAAACTAGCTAGTGCAAGTTTGGAAGAATTTCAGTTCTAGACAGAAATTCGAAGGATTTATTTGGAGAACTAAAAAGAGGTAATTGGAGATGATCTTCTGGACTTAAGGGTTTCTTAGTAAGGACTATAAGGTGGAATAATTGCAGAATTTTTGGAGCAATAAAAATTGAGGTTGTAGTTCAAAGCTAAATCTAGACCAGAATTGAAAAGAGGAAGTTGTGCTCAAAATTTTCAAAAGACCAAGGTGGGTTTTTGCATAAAAGTGATCTATAGGAATCATATGACCCCTCATAATTTTTGTGGAATTTCTAAAGAATTATTTAAAATAGTTGTAGTGCAACAGAGGCATTTCACAAATTGAAGATGCTATAAAAGAATTATCTTGGGCATAATTTTATTATTAAAATATTTCCTACTGTCATTAAAATATAATTGAAATGATTTTAGAAAACTACCAAAGCCCACAATATTTTACAAAAATTTCCATATGGAGGGAAGAATTTTGGAAAAAAGAAAACAGAAAATACTCTGAAATTAATAAAAGACCTAGTATAGTTCAAAATTTTATTTCTGGCCAAATTTTACTTAACAAAAATATGGTTACATTTTTGGGGTGCTACAAACTCTACCCCCCTTAAGAAAATCTCGTCCTCGAGATTTATTGTGTAGTCCTGAGATACGTATACCTACACTATCAAAACCACACAGTTGCAAAAACGGTGTATGATACACCTCATGTATATACAAGCAGCGCTCCACCCAATGCTACTAGTACAGGACATGCAACTATACATTGCAACAGCACTCCATGGGACTAATCCACATGATTGCTGGTCGGCCTAGGACCTGAGGAACAGTGGTTCCCTGCTGGGGCTTCCACATTTGAGTTGGCTAAGACGGAAACTAAGCTCGGGCGGCGGCGACGTTGGTGGGGTTCTGGATGAGATATTCCGGCTCTGATCCTGGCTATGTACTCTTCAAACAGTCGATGAGAGTAGCCAGAAGAGAGGGACGGGTCATTCCACTGGTTGTCCTTGGAATTCTTGAATTACTTCCCGGGACTACTGACAGAATAACTGATGGTTCTGCACTCCCCCTTACTAGTGGGTGTTGAGCAATGGCTCTCCTCGTACTGGAGAGTTCCCTGGCAACTTGGGTGAGCAGTGACTCTTGTGCGGCCACAAAATGCACCAAGTTTTCCAGGGCAGGGTTTTGCTCGTGCTCGGAGTTGGCAATATGCATTCCTCTATTGTAGCTGGATCTGGATGGATAGTAGAAAAATGAGCAATTGCGAGTTCTTGAATCTTGGTGGCGAAGTTGAGCAACAGCTTCTCTAGCTGTATACTGGATGGCTTGATATTCACCAGCCATTACTCTTCCCGTGAATCGGTAAGAGTGTTCTTGTGCCAAAGCCCTTCCATTAATAGATATTGTGGCCCAAAACTGGGTGAGGCCATTGCGATCCCTTGCTTGGTACACCACATATCGTGGTGGTTCTTCCAAATTAAGGGCACGTCGGGTGACGTTAGAGAGTATGCGGACGAAGCCATCAAGCTCTGGCGCGGTGGTCTCGTGGTGGATGAGGGAACGAGGCATCTTGGTGGTTTGGATTGAAGGCTGTGCTGCGCTGAGTTGAGGCAAGGATTCCTTTATAAGCCAGCAGAGTCTTCCATCGCACGCTTGTGGATGGGACAACTCAGGTGTCGGCCACAGGTGCACGGCCTATGGACCGGCTGATAGATTGGGCACCGACTGTCAAAAGATGTCGGCTGGCCACTGTGTAAGCTTATCGGATGAGATGGGCTTAGCTACGGACAGGAAAGATTTGGATGGTGTGGAAACCTAGGGATAGTGACCAGGCTAAAATAGGATTAGCCAATGGTCAGCCTGGCTCTGATACCAAGGCTGTCGGGGCCGGATTTCCGGGACATGATATCCCAAAAGTTAACCCCTCGTGTCGTCACCAGCCCCAGGATTACTGTTGCTGGTGGACACGTCCTTGTTACAGATTACCAAGCATTTACAATAATTGGATACAAGACCATAAAGGTCTAGTGATACAACAATGATTCCTAGTGAGGATGACGGAAGCGACTCGTGGTTCTCCAATGCTGATGGTGCTCCATTCCTACAGGAACAGCTGACCCGGATAACTCCTATCCCGCGTGGCTGCTATCCTAGGCTCCGCATGGACGTCGTTGTATTATACCTTGTGGAATCCTGACCTGGCCAATTAAATAACCATGGACAAGCCAGTGAGTACATTTGAATGTACTCGCAAACATCATGAACAAAAGATATACCGAATGCATATGATCATGATGGGTTAAATTATATGCATATGATGACTGAAATTAAAATTATGGCATGATAAATATTAGCATGCGCAGAAGTATGAGTAAATAAAATGTTAGTGACAAACAAGGAAAGTTAATGGAAAATCGGGCGAGACCAGACCGCCCGAGAATCCAAAAGGAAATATAAAAGAAATGTCAAACGGGTGTCTAAAAGAGAATCGGACGAGACAGGACCATCCGAGAACTCAAGCGACGCCACGAGAGGTCTTGAAAAGAAATGCCAGTCGGGTGTCTAAAAGTGACGCAACGGTAGGTCTTGAAGAGAAATGCCAAACGGGTGTCTAAGAGAGAATCGGACGAGATAGGACCATCCGAGAACTCAAGCGACGCCATGAGAGGTCTTGAAAATAAAACTGAGTGCCCGGGGTAGTCTAGCCAGCCCCTGAGACACTCAGAAAAATAAAATATGAGAGAAACGGGTTAGTCCACAATAATATGCATAGTAACAATAATATTCATGGTAACCATAATATTCATGATAGTATCAGTGGTGGCAATAATTATCCTGCAAAAATGAATCATGATCAATTTAATTATTTCCTCCGGAGACCGACACTAAGACCGACACTTGACCAACCCAGACTGTAGGCCTTAACCGTGGACACGGCTATTCGAATAGATTTTAAAACTCTGCAGAGGGTGTACTCTTTACCCACAAGTAAAGGATTTCTTTAGTCAGCACAGTGACGCTGACTAATTCCCATTACGGTCTTTGGGATGAAAACACACCTAACCAGCACACACCAGTTTAACTTTCCGAATGCCAGGAATCACCCAAAGCATCGCTCAAGAAAAACTCTAAGTCGGGGAGACTACAATCTCGAATAGCATGGGATCACTATTCATACGCGCGGATTACAAGGGGTGCCCCCCTCTCGGCCCAGCCGGATACACCCATGCCCCCTGACCTGGTGACATGCCTACCAGAGGCCTCTGGTATCTTTCACCATGGCCTCTCTGTACGGTGTGTGCACGGAAAGGGGTTAACTACTTACTGAACCATACCCTACCTGTGGCAGGGACATGTGGTAGCACGGATCAAGTTTGGGGGTTACCGGAACAAGACTCGATCTACGGTCGACTCAGGAGGCTTATGTATTTCCTGCAGTGGTTAGCACAGTAAAGTGTTCTTTCAATAGTAATACCAAAACAGGGCCACAGCCCTTGCATGTCCCAACATGCATAACCAACAAGGCATGATCACGCTCCAACATGATCACCCTTCTGCCGGTAACGGTATTTCTCTTATACCTGCTCCTGCAAGTTAGTCATGACAAGCACACGTTGCACGGTATGAGGAAACATGCCAACACTACATGCATGCAAATTTTATTTGAATTCAACATATGCATGAGTCAATTATTCTTGCAAACATTTAACCATGCAATCACCATATCAAGTGTTCAAGATGCTTGCCTTGAGCATGCAGAAGTGTTGGGTGCACTCCAAAATTTTGAAAATTTTATCTTCCCTCCATTTCCTATTTTCAAAAATATTGTAATTACTACATAATTTGAAAATAGTACAATAAAGTTGTTTAGAAATTTTTGAAATAAATACTAAAATAAACTAGATGAAAAATTAGGAATTTAAGAAAAAGAATTAAGTTATTTGGAGTCCATATGATTTTCCTAGGAATTTTTTAAGCTGAAATAAATGACTAAATGGACTATTTAATTGATCCAACAAAAACTAAGCTTAGGAAAAATGTTCACCCTAGATAGGTTAATAGAGAATGCTTTTAGGAGTATGCAGAAATTTGAATCGTCAAATTTGGACTTGAAACGGTTGCTGTGGAAATATTTGAGATATGCTGGAAAAGAAAAAGAGAGAAGGCAGGTCGTTTGGCGCTACTGGGCCAGGCCCAACTGCTCCAGGGCGGTGACGTCGAAAGCGCCCTCCTGATGTACGTCTTCTTCAAGTGAAGACGGCTTCAGCTATCCCCGCCTCCACTTAAACTGGCGGGCCCGCGCGCTGAGCCGCTGACGGCTGGGGCCCGCGCTCCATCTCTCTCTCCTCCCCTGTCTTCTTCTTCCTCCTCTCTACAGGCAACAGAGGAGCGCTGGCGCTGCTTGTCGCCGTTGATGGAGGGCTCGGCAGCCTCGGGTGACGGCGGGGATGGATCCGCCACTCCATCCCGCGCCCGAAGGTGGTGGAATTGGGGCCAGGGGCGGTCTGCTGCGTGGCTGCGGCTGGAGTGGAGTGCGCGGTGGCTCCGGCGAGTTGGGCGGCAATGGCGGGGGAAATGGCAGGGTGAGGGTGCTTGCGGGTCCGTGGGAGGGTGGCGAGGCGCCTCGGTGGTCTGCTGCTGCTGGGGATGGCCGGAGGAGGGAGTTACGGTGGAGGCATAACCGCAGTGGCTTCGGTGGCCGTGGGAGGAATTTGAACCGAGGGCTCGAGCTTTTGGGTCAGGGGGGAACTAGAGAGAAGGAAGAGGAGTGGTGCCGATCAATGAAGCAAGCCCGGGGCAGCCTTTATAGGCGGAGTAAGGCGGTTCGGTAGGGGCTGTTCCAACCGATTCGGCGGCGGCCATTGATGGCAACCACGGTCGGTGACGAGGTAGCTACGGTCGGCAGAGGAGGCGGTGGTCAGCAATTATTCCCCAGGTGAGCTGGTTGGTTCGGAGAGGCTCCAGATGCCCTGGTCAGTACCGTACCCGAGAAGCCAACGGCGGCGGGCGGCGCAGGTCGCTGGGGGCGGCAGTGGTCATTACCAGGAGCAAGCTTCGGTGCAGGGGAGGTGCTTGTTGGTACAGGTGAGGTGCGAGGGAAGGAGGAGTGAGCCAGGGAAGATAGCAGGGGGATGACAGGGCTCGGGTGTCAACGGCTGCGGTTCGGGCGCGCTGCTCGCGCTCTGGACACGCACGCTAGGCGCTCGACGAAATGCTAATGGCATCAAGGGTGACCCAAATGAGCTGCAAATTAGCAGGGTGACGCATGCCTGGATGGAGGTGATGGTAGACATGCTGGTTGGGTCAGGTGATCAAGTTTAAAATGTAACTCAAAGAGATGCCCAATTTCTGTCATGCTCAACAGATGCTCGATGAAATGAAAAGGTGACCTAGGGAGTTTTGTTGGTTATGAAACTTGGCAGGGTGATGTCTTATTAGATGATAGTGAGGATGGTGGAGTTGGTTTGTGGAAAGGGGAAACTTGCTAGTGCAAGTTTGGAAGAATTTCAGTTCTGGACAGAAATTTGAAGGATTTATTTGGAGAACTAAAAAGAGGTAATTGGAGATGATCTTCTGGACTTAATGGTTTCTTAGTAAGGACTATAAGGTGGAATAATTGCAGAATTGTTGGAGCAATAAAAATTGAGGTTCTAGTTCAAAGCTGAATCTGGACCAGAATTGAAAAGAGGAAGTTGTGCTCAAAATTTTCAAAAGACCAAGGTGGTTTTTTGCATAAAAGTGATCTATTGGCATCATATGACCCCTCATAATTTTTGTTGAATTTCTAAAGAATTATTTAAAATAGTTGTAGTGCAACAGAGGCATTTCACAAATTGAAGATGCTATAAAAGAATTATCTTGGGCATAATTTTATTATGAAAATATTTCCTACTGTCATTAAAATATAATTGAAATGATTTTAGAAAACTACCAAAGCCCACAATATTTTACAAAAATTTCTATATGGAGGGAAGAATTTTGAAAAACAGAAAACAGAAAATACTCTGAAATTAATAAAAGACCTAGTATAGTTCAAAATTTTATTTCTGGCCAAATTTTACTTAATAAAAATATTGTTAAATTTTTGGGGTGTTACATGACATCATCCCTTCTGTTTCCGAAATGCCCGCATGACATCACCATGAATCTCTAATTAGATATACTAAATCTCGTCAGGCGCGAAAATCGAGTCGTCTTTTGAGCCTAAATTTACTGCACCCCCTGGGGTCTCGTGCCTGCCGCTTCAGGCTCTTTTCCCTTATAAATAGGCCAACGGCCCCTGAGGTTCACTCTTTACCTTCCCTGCCTCTCTATCTTCCTCTTCTTCTCGCTCCCGACGCCGTGGTGCCACCTTGAGCTCGCCGCACTTCAAAATAGCAACAACACCAACAGCAACACCATCGCCAGAGCTTACCAGAGACACGGCAGCCGCTCCAGAGATCTCTCAGCATCTCAAACCCTCCTTCTCATATCTGTAAATGCTTTATCTCTTATCCACTCCAATCCATCCTCACAGTTCTTCACGAGTTCATTAGAGATCTTGGAAAAGTGTACTTGTAGTTCCAATCTTCCCCCAACTGCTATTGATAAGATGCGATACTACCCCCGCCACATTTTTAGCATTTTTGTAGATCGCCTGCATCGCGGGGATAGATTTCCCTTCATAGTGTCCTTTATACTACTTCCTTAATTAGGTCTTTTATTTTCTCATTTATAGCTATTTTACAGATCCTTTTCTCAATTGAATCTGAGCAGTACCAGGTTTTAGATGCCTTAACCCGGATTTTGCCTTAGCCCTTCCTAGGTCTCCATTGTAGTAAAATTATTTTAAGTCACATCCATGCCAAATTGCTGGCTCTGAAGTCGCAAACCACCACTATTGTAAAGTTCCAAATCTGGCAATTCTGCCCTTAGCAGCGGAAACAAATTACCTTTCTAATCGTTTAACTGGGTCATATCTAGTCCATAATTGCCATTATCATAATTATTTTGACCCAGCAACATTGCTTGAACTCTCCGGCTAATTCCCTTTCAACAATGATTTTCCACTTTTTAACCATGCTTGCAAATTTTCACTCCGTATTTATAACCCGGATTAAAACCAACTTGTAATCCATTTCCCTTATTTCCGTAGTTGAACTCTTGCCATTAATTCATGGCTCTCAAAATAAGCAAAGCTGCCAACTGGTCCAAGTCCTGCATGTCTAATCTGATGCTTGAAGATCTGGTAACCACCGGGTTACTTCCTGCAAAGGATCACATCAATTGGCGTGCTCCTGAAGAAGAGACCCGGCCAGCTCCCGGTCCAAATGAGGTTGTGGTCTTTGGAGATCATTTGGACAGGGGCTTTCGGCCACCGGGTTCCAAGTTTTTCCGTGACATTCTGAACCACTTTGGCATTATAGGTTTCAAGATCTTGGACCCAACTCGGTCCTTAATCTGAGCAACTTCCACACTTTTTGGGAAATATACATCCAGATTGAACCCACAGTCGGCCTGTTTCAAGAATTTTTCTACTGCAATCGTCAGACGGAATGCAAGAACGGCTCCAGTCTAGAATGTGGCGGAGTCACCATACAATGGAGGCGGAACTCCTATATTTCCCTGAGATGGCACTGGCAAGTCATCTGAAGAACTGCATAAGACTTGGTTTTATTGCAAGGATACTTCTCCCAACGATGAGCATCAACTGTCGGGTTACAGACAAGATCGTCTGCCGGCTTTCATACATTTTGATGCTTATGCTCCACCTGAAGAAAGGGAGGCATTCCAACCCATCTATGCCAAGATAAGCGCCCTCATATTTCATGGGCTGTCCGGGGTTGACTTAACTCGGATGTGGATGGAATGGAGAGTCCAACCACTCAGCTTGAGGAGCCGGCTTCTGCACACCTATACTGGTGTGACAACAATGAGTTGCATTTCAGCACGCAAAATTTAACCAAGACAGAATTAATCAAGTCCAGCAAGAAGCTTCTTGGTGAGAAGAAAGAGAAGACCGCCCTGTTGGCCTCGCCCCCTTTTATGCTGGCAACCCGGCTCCAGCTGTAAGTCACCCTCTTTTACCTTTATACTAAGCAATTATTCTTTCATTAACTTGACAAGTCGGCTCCTTGTTTTAGGAGGGCTCTGAATGGTGGCAAGTAGGACTGGAAACCGCCACTCCTCCACAAGATCAGAACAAGGAAGAAGATGACGAGGATGAAGAACATGAGGTAGAATTTGACTCTCTTGGCCGCCTTTTTATCAAACTTGCTGATGCCAACTTGTCTCAGGATCAGACCGAAACAAGCAGAGCCGGCGCTGCAGAGGTAACCTTGATTTCTTCCGACTCAGATTCAGAAACATTTGGTCAAAGAAAAATCTGGGTTGCAGTCCGCAAAGTTACCTTTTCTCATCCGTCTGCTCACTTGTATCGTCATTTATCTTTGAAGAAAATACAACACAATGCAAATCTGAAGAGGAAGACCCAGAGCAGCTCAAGCAAGTTGTTAGAGGGATTATCTCATGATAGATTTTGCCGACCTTGTCTTGATGTTTCGATAAGTCCTACGGCGAGTCACCCACAAGACGGCTTATTAAAACAACCAATGCCGCGGGATGATTCAGCATATTTGACTTCACCTTCCTCTGATGAATCTAGTGCCACCCAACTGCCAGCTTACACCATCAACAAACGGTAAGAATGAAATATCTTGTCCTCTATTATTAATCACATTTTGCTGCCCCTGTTGAGCTGTTTTATATCCTTAATGCAGTGCCAAGGTTGTGGTAAAAAAGAAAGCTGGCGAGTCTTCTGCTCCTATAGGAAAATACCGAGCTTCAGACCAATCAGGCGGGTCAAGATGAGCCGCCACTCCAAGACAACCCGCCAAGCACTGTTCGTGCCTCCACTCCTGCTTCAGAAGAAAAAGAAACTTCTACCGCAAAGCAGCCAACAGACAAGGCCCAAGATGACGTGGTTGTCACCGGTGAAACCCACAATGTTCATCGAGAGACTTCAACTGCCGTAGCTAAGATTTTAGCAAAAGATGAGTCACCCATTAAAAACAAGAGCAAGGCCAATCTTGATTTCCAACCTTTTGAGGATCAAGATGTGGATGCACTACACCAGATGTTTTTAACCCAGCTGTCTGAGAGCCGGGAAACTGAAGCAGCTATATTCAATAGCTTAAGAAGGAAGTGTGAGGTAATTCTCAGTGCTTCCCCATTTATTTGCATACATGTAGCCTCCAAATCTAAAGGAAATATAACTTAGCAGTTTGCTTAAGATTTGCTTGAACTGAATTCTACACCACTCCAAGTTTCAATAATCCTAACCCGCCTTGTATTGTAAGTATAACTATAGTCATACTGTAGCCCCCAAGAGCCGGGTCACTATGTAATAGTGGACTGGGTCTTCATATACTTGCAGGATTTTACTTGAGAGCAACTGGTAGCCCCCAAGAGCCGGCTTATCATTATGTAATGGGCCGGGTCTTTGAACTGTAAAAAATGACTTATACATTAGCCCCCAAGTGCCGTGTTGCATGCTAGCAGCAGCATGGGACTTTCTGAATTGGCCATAACTTGAAGTGGCACAATGTAGCCCTCAAGTGCCGGGTCACGCGCCTGCGACAACTCGGGACTTCAATACTTTATGCATCTTGATAGATAAAAGCAAATATTCTGTAGCCCCCAAGTGTCGGGTCTACCACCGGTGGCAACTTGGGACTTAACTATAATTTATACTTTTTCGCTGTACATGCTGAAAAATTCTGAGTCGCAGATCACCGGCTTAAATGAAAAAGTTGCCACTGAAATGGAACTGCGTGAGGCGGCAGAAAAATTGTCTGCCGACTTTGAAGAATCTTTGATGAAGTGCACCGACACTTTGGAGAAAACCAAGAAGGCCTTTGAGGAACAAAGAGCCGCCTTGGTGAAGCGAGCTGAAGAGGTCGAGTCGAAGCTCGAACCAGTGACCCAAGAATTGCAAACACTTAAAGGTCACATTACTAATATGTGCAAAGCCATCTTTGGTAAGTATATCTTGTTATGCATCATAAGCTGTCCAATTTTGCTAGGTTGGTTGCTGTACCCTTACTGACTTACACTATGGGTGTCATTAAGCAAGAAAAATCACAATGTTGTAGAACTTCCGCTTGTGAAGTTGAAAGCTGTCTACAAGTTCCTGGAATAGCTGTATGTAGGTGGTGCTTATTATGTAATGGCAGTGAAAAATACAAAAGCACCACCTCATTATATAATGGACATGCTTAAGGAGCTATCCATTGTGCCTGAGTGGATCGAAGAGCTGAAAAGGGTGGCTTGTCGTCAGGGGGCCATGTACTCACTTGCATGCGCCAAGGCCTACCAGCCAGAAATGGAGCCGACTTCTCTCAAAGAGGGATTTCCGGAGTTTAATGCAGATGGTAGTCCTTTCACAAACCAAGATTATCTTCGATGTGTCAAGGAGACCCGGGTGGCGGCGACAAAGATTGCGGAGGAACTGGACTTAACCAAGTTTCAAGTCGGCTATTCAGAAGCCGGCAAACGCATCAGTCCGCCCGAACCAAAGCCTGTGGAACTTATTCCTCCTCGTCGTAAGCAAAATTTCACCCCTGATATCAACGCTACAACTGTGTTGAAGGAAGACTCAGTCTTTGAAGCTTTGCAGTCCATTCAGTGGCTGGCAGACAACCCCCCGACTCAAGAAGCAGGGGTGGCGGTCCCTGAAGACCATGAAAAGCCGGCACATGTTAACCCGTCATCCTCTGGTGCAAACGTTGACCCGAAAGGCCGCGGTGCCGGCTCACAGCTGCAAATTCCTTAAAAATTGTGTATGAAAACATGCCCAAATGTGGCTCTATAATAGCTTAGTGATAAAACTGCATGTGCTACTGTTGGTGCCATTACGCACTTATGACTTTTTCTGTAGAACTTGGTTATATGAATGACAAAAAGCCTCTTTTGTGCTGGAAAGCCAAGTGCCAATCTTGCTTTTGAAGGAAGAGCTAGACAACCTGGCTGTGTAAACCAATCCGGCAACTGTGACTGCAATGCAACCCGCCGCTTTGTAGTAACACACATCTGGGACGAATGCTGAGACCTGACCATTGTGGCGATTTGCTGTACTACCTCAAGCACCTGTGGTGTTTGAGGACTTTCAGAAGCTGTGGTTGCAGTGTAACCCGGCAAATCGTGTTGCCGTTATAATAATATCACAAATAAAGTGAAAATAATAAAACTTGTTTCTGCAAAGGTATGTAATATGCACAAACATTTATAATATAAAAGCAAGGTATATAACAGAGTAATCATAATAATGCAAACTTATAAAGATAAAAGCCGGCTTTCGTGGCACGACATAAAGACCGACTTTCGAGGCTCGAGTATGACATTGCTTTCCAGTGGAAGCAGGCATTTTGGCCTCTTTTAGTTTGTCCTAGCTTTCTGAGAGCCGGCTCTCATGTGACTTAACCAGTGCTTTAACTTTGACGAGTTCAGGGTCACCTCTGTGATTGACTCATCAAGCGTTCAATCGGGTCACCTTTTGTGAGTAGCATCTTGCTAATAGGCAGGTATAACCAAGTATATAATGGCATATGCCGGGTTAAGAGGGATGTTAATAGCTAAGCTCGATGAGTTGGAAGCCCCCAAGTAACCAATGATCAAAGAATAAAGACTCAACACACAATTTTTGAGGAGAAACGACAAACTCTCTTATCCAAAGACGCTCGTCGGTGATGTGTAGCGGAGCGGACTGCACGGTGTCAAGGAATGTTCTTCACGCGTCCGCTGAGTGGACTGCAAGTGGGGATGGCAAGCACGGAGAGCGTCGGCATACTGCATGGGCTCGTGGTCAGAATTGCAAGCCGCCATCGGTAGAGCCGCATACCGCCCTGGGCCGAGCTGCACGCAACATATAAGTGAACTGCACCTCCCATAAAAAAGAAGTGAACTAGTTGCTCACAGCGATGCGGTCACCAGCCACGCGAATTGGTGCCCGAGCCTTTTTTTGGTGTGGACTACGCAGAGGGCGAGCTGCACGATGTGCACTGGCGAACTGCACATCAATGGCCACGCACACGCAAAACTTGAACCAAAATGAGCTGCAAGCAGTGGACGGAAGCACAGGCTGAGTTCACTTGGTCTGGGTACTGCACCGACGATCCAACCGACCTGCAACAAAGAGCAACCTGTAGTTCTCACTGTCAGTGAAGAACAACAGTGAAGAATTTGATCTGGGCATATTTTTTTGTAACTGCGGATGGAGGCACCAAGCCAAGGAACTGCATGTTGGGGAGGAGAGAGCTACGAGGGGGTGCTTGGACGAACTGAATCCCAGGGATGGATCCGGCATGCCCGAGGGCTCTCTCACCCATCCACTACCGAGGTGTATAGCAGCAACTCTCATCGGTGGAGCAGGGAGCTCCTCCATGTTTTGTTCAAAGCAACATGGAGCTCCTCCATCAAAACTGCCCCATGGCCATGCCCTGTAGCCGAATCATGGAATGGGGAGGGAAGCCATTGGGGGAAGGTGGATTTGACCCTGTGCCACGGGGGGAGGTGAATCCGGCCGCCGTGAAACGCGGATCTGGGCTGGGGAAGGGAGGGAGGGGAGCAGGGGTTGCACCTAGTGCGGCGGCGAGGGGAGATACGCGCGGGGCGGCGCGGGAGCAGGGGAGGTCGCTCCCCGGATGGCGCACGGCCGGGTGCACGGCGGAGGAGGCCGCGGCGCCGGTGACGAGGCCATGGGGCCGGGGACGAGGCCGCGGCGCCGGAAAGGAGGCCGCGGGGCCATGGATCCGTCGCCATTGGGGGTAGTAGTTTGGATGCGACGGCGCTATGCTGCACCTGGTGATGGCGGGAGCTGCTGGCATGCTGGAATCCCAGATCTAGAGCATCCCCGACGGTGATTTTTGAGGCACCGACCGGTGGATCCTCGCCGGATCCGGGCGGGACAGGGGGGTGGAGGTGCTGTGGCGGGTCCGGCGCGGGTGGAGAGGGCCGGCACGCAGCAGGGGGCGGCGCGGGGTGGTGGTGTGCCGGAGGGGTGGGGGTGGTGGTGCGACGCAGGGGTCGGGGTGGTGGGGTGCCGTGGGGGTGGGGGTGGTAGTGTGCTGGAGGGGTGGGGCGGTGGGGCGCCACGGGGGTGGGTGTGGTAGCGTGTCGGAGGGGTGGGGGCGGTGGGGCGCCGCGGAGGTGGGGGTGGTAGCGCGCCGGAGGGGTGGGCGGTGGGGTGCCGGTTGGTGGGTGGTGGTGGGGAAGAAGGTGGGCAGCGAGGGTTGGTTCCTACGGGGTAGTAGGTGGGGTGCGGTGGTTGGGCTACTATAGTTTTCTCGAGTAGCTGTGCGGTTCGGGTTAGATGGATGAAGTAGTGCAGAAGTGTTGGTAGAATAAGGTTTTTTGATGTTAGAATAAGGTCTTAAGGGTGTTGTTAGAATAGACCCACCCTATATATATATATATATATATATATATATATATATATTAATATATACATGATGAAGGTATGTACATAAGATACTGTCAAGTCTGTGACTTAAGTATAATATGGCCGAAGATGTGCAATATTCCAGGGTTGGCTGCCCTCCTCCTCAGAGATAAGTGACTTAGTGGCTTCACGTATATCAACAAGGTAATATGACGAAGGGCCCTTCCCAAGGTGGCGAGAGCTTATGCATGCCTGTCTGGTCTTGTATCAGACGAAGCACTAAGTCACCTTCCTGAAAGGTACGGCTTCGAACTCTACGGCTGTGATAGCGATGTAGGTCTTGTTGATATATCGCAGATCTGGACGCGGCAAGTTCGTGTTCTTCTTCCAGAGCATCAAGAGCATCTTGGCGAGCTTGTAAATTGTCAGCCTCCACATAAGATGTAACTCTGGGAGAGTCGTGACGAATATCGCTTGGAAGCACTGCTTCTGCACCATAGACCAGGAAGAACGGCGTGTAGCCTGTTGACCTGTTGGGAGTAGTCCGTATGCTCCAAAGTACTGCAGGCAATTCCTCTTCCCAGCATCCTGGCATTCATTGAAGAGGTACCATGAGCCTTGGTATAACCCCCCGTAACAACTCTTGATTAGCTCGTTCTACTTGTCCATTGGACTGAGGATGTGCTACTGATGCTAAATCAAGCCGGATATGTTCTCACTGACAAAACTACTTCATAGCGCACTTGGATAGATTGGTACCATTATCAGTGATGATGCTATGTGGATAACCATAACGGTAAATCAACTTTTTCATGAACTCGACAGCTATAGCAGCATCACAATGACTAACCGGCTCAGCTTCAACCCACTTGGTAAACTTGTCAACCGCGACCAATAAGTGAGTATGCTTATTCTTGGATCACTTGAAAGGTCCAACCATATCCAGCCCCTAGACTACAAAAGGCCAAGTAATTGGGATCATCCGCAACTCTTGAGCTGGCACATGTGCTTGGCGAGCAAATTTCTGACAACCATCACACTTGCGAACAATTTCCTCTGCATCTGCGTGACCTGTAAGCCAGTAAAAATCATGCCGGAAAGCCTTTGCGACCAGTGACCGTGAGCTAGCATGATGTCCACAATCGCCTGAATGTATCTCATTAAGGATCTCTCGGCCCTCCTCGGGGGAAACAAAATGTTGAAAAACACCTGTAACACTCCTTCTGTGCAACTCGCCATTGACTATGGACATAGACTTAGACCTCCTGATAATCTGTCGAGCGATGATTTCCTCTTCAGGGAGCTCGCCACGAGTAAGATAGGCCAGATAAGGTATTGTCCAGTCTGGGGTAGCATGAATAGCGGCCACCAATGCTGCTTCTGGGTCAGGAATAGAAATGTCCTCCTCCATTGGCAATTTGACAGACGGGTTGTGTAGAACATCCAGGAAAACATTGGGTGGAACAGGCTTGCGTTGAGACCCCAAGCAAGATAGTGCATCTGCTGCCTCATTAAGCTGGCGATCAATATGAATAACCTGGTATCCCTTGAAGTGTCCAGTGATATTAGTGACAGCACTCTTGTAAGCCACCATGAGGGGGTCCTTAGAATCCCAAGTGCCAGAAACCTGTTGAGCCACCAAATCGGAGTAGCCCAAACATCTGACCTGGCTTAAGTTCATCTCCTTAGCCATACGGAGACCATGAAGCAAGGCCTCATATTCTGCTGCATTGTTAGTATAGGAAAACATAAGCCTCAAAACATAACAAAACTTATCACCTCGCGGGGAAGTTATCACAACTCCAGCCCTCGAGCCCTCCAATTGTCTGGAGCCATCAAAGTGTATTGACCAGTATGTGGTATCCGGCTTCTCCTCCGGAGCCTACAACCCAGTCCAGTCATTGATGAAGTCCACCAAAGCCTGAGATTTGATGGAAGTCCGTGGCACATATTTGAGATGATGCGGGCTAAGCTCAATGGCCCACTTGGCAACTCGGCCTGTCGTTTCCCTGTTCTGGATTATGTCCCCAAGAGGTGCGGATCTGACCACAGTAATTGGGTGCTCTTGAAAATAATGCTTCAATTTGTGACTCGCCATGAAGACACCATAAACCAACTTCTGCCAATGCGGGTACTGTTGCTTGGAATCTATTAGAACCTCGCTGACATAGTACACCGGTCGCTGGACTAGGTATTCCTTGCCTTCTTCCTTGCGCTCAACAACCACGGCAATGCTGACAGCCCTGTTGTTAGCCGTGATATATAATAACATCGGCTCCTTGTCCAGGGGAGCAGCAAGAATTGGTGGCTCAGATAACTGCTTTTTGAGGGACTCAGAAGCTTTGTCAGCAGTATCATTCCAGACAAAGTTATCTATTTTCTTCAGAACCTGGTATAGAGGAATCACCTTCTCACCAAGCCGGCTAATAAACCGGCTCAAGGCCGCAATACAACCTGTCAATTTCTGGACATCATTGATGTTGGCCGGCTTCTTCAGAGTTGTGATAGCTTTAATTTTTTCCAGGTTAGCCTCAATGCCACGTTCAGAGATGAGGAAACCAAGCAACTTCCCAGCTGGCACACCGAACACACACTTGGCTAGGTTGAGCTTCATCTGGTAAACTCGCAGGTTGCCAAACGTCTCCTTCAGATCATCCAACATAGTTTCCTTCTTATGAGACTTCTCCACAATATCATCAACATAAGCATGAACATTATGCCCAATCTCCTTGTGAAAACAATTCCGGACACAGCACTGATAAGTCGCCTGTGCACACTTCAGACCGAACGACATTGACGTATAACAGAAAGCTCCGAAGGGCATGATAAAAGCTGTCTTTTCCTGGTCCTCCTCCTTCATCTTGACCTGATGATAACCAGAGTAAGCATCCAGAAAACACAAACACTCACAACCAGTTGTAGCATCAATGATCTGGTCAATACGGGGCAAGGCAAAAGGATCACTTGGACAAGCTTTGTTGAGGCCAGTGTAATCAACACACATCTGCCAAGTCCCATTTTTCTTCAAAACAAGCACTGGGTTAGCCAACCACTCAGGATGAAATACTTCCACAATGAATCTGGTAGCTAGGAGCCGGGCCACTTCTTCACCAATGGCTTTGCGTCTCTCCTCTTTAAAACGACGAAGGTATTGCCGTACAGGCTTAAACATAGGATCCACATTAAGGGAGTGCTTAGTGAGTTCTCTCGGTATACCCAGCATGTCGGATGGTTTCCATGCAAAAATGTCCCGATTCTCACGGATGAACTCGATGAGTGTGCTTTCCTATTTGGGATCCATATTCGCCTCAATGGCAAACTACTCAGAAGAATTACCAGGGGTAAAATCAACTTGCTTGGTGTGTTTTGTTGACTTGAACTTGAGCAAAGGATCAGACTCTGTGTTCGACTTCTTTAGAGAAGTCATGTCAGCCAGGTCAACATTAGCCTTGTAGAATTTCAACTCTTCGGCCACACAAGCCATCCCAGCATAAGCCGCATCTCCCTCTTCGCACTCAAGGGCGACTTTCCTATTACCATTGACAGTTATAGTACCCCCTGGTCCAGGCATCTTTAGCTTCAGATAAACATAACATGGATGTGCCATGAATCGCGCATAAGCCGGCCTCCCGAAGAGAGCATGATACGGACTCTTAAGCTTAACCACCTCAAACGACAAGAACTCCAAGCGATAGTTGAATTCAGTGCCAAAATCAACTTCCAGAGAAATCCTGCCAATAGGGTAAGCCGACTTGACAGGGACAATGCCATGAAAGACTGTAGTGGAAGGGGTGAGCTGCTTCTCGGACAAATTCATCCGTCTGAAAGTATCATAATAGAGGATATTGATGCTGCTTCCCCCGTCCATGAGTACCTTTGTTAAGGTGTTGCTGCCGACTTGTGGAGAAACCACCAAAGCAAGACCCCCTGGATTATCAATCCGTGGGGGGTGATCTTCCTGACTCCAAGTCACTAGCTGCTCTGACCAATTTAGGAAGTCAGGGACTACCGGCTTGACTGTATGAATAGCCCGCCTTTGGAGCTTACGGTCGCGCTTACACGTACTTGTGATCAATACATGATATTGTCCGCTATTCAACTACTTGGGATTACTCTGAAATACGGACTGACCTCCCTGATTCTGATTTCCTTGGTTGTTGCGCTGATTGTTGCCTCCACCATTACCAGCCCCTTGAAACCTGGAATTTTGACCATTGTTACCTTGGAACCCGGGGCCTGCAAACTGCCCCTGTGAGCTGGCTCCCTGGAAGCCGACTCTGGCATTGCCAGGTCCAGGATTGCCAGGATGGCCACCATTGCCACCACCATTGTGATTATTTTGAAAGATTCACTTAGAATATTTCTGCATGATAAAGCAGTTTTCCCACGAATGGTTGGCCGGCTTACCATCGAAACTATGTTTTGGACATGGGCCCTTGAGAGCCTTCTTGTAACTATGAGGGCGATTACCAGAAAGGGCTTCCTAGAGCCATTGTTCTGGTGCTGACTTTTAGGGCCAGTGTTGGTGTTTGCAACGAGATCAGAACCTCCCTCGTGATTCTTACGCTTGTGATTGTTATTGTTGCTTCCATTGCCATTATTATGCTGTTGACCCTTGCCACCATTTTTCTTGCCCTTGCCAGACTTCTCATCATTTGAGGTTGGATCCTTTGTACTATCAGACTCGGCATACTGAGTTAAAACATCCATGAGATCACCCATGTCTTTGACCTTCCTTTTGAGACGCCCCAACTTCTCACCCAAACACTGGAATTTACAATTCCTTTCCAGGACAAGGACGGCCTGCTGGGCTATGATGCTATCCAAAGAGTGGATTACTTCTGCAATTCGGCGAGACCAATGATGTGCCGACTCATCATCACGCTGAACACAGTGCTCGAGATCAATGATTGTAGTTGGATGCTTGCAAGTCCCCTGAAAATTCTTGATGAAACGCTCTTTAAACTCTTGCCAGGAGTTAATGGAGTTTGCGGGCAGATTTCAACCAAGTGCACGCTGGACCCTCCAACATTAGAGGTAAATATCGAGCACAGACAACATCACTGGCTTCCATGATATCCATAGCGAGCTCATAACTTTCGATCCACTCAGCCGACTCCAAATTGGCTATGTAATTAGGAACCTTGCGAGGACCCTTAAAATCAAGGGGCATACGTGCGTCTCGTAATGCCGGGACTAAACATGGAGTTACGATAGTCCGGCCTGCTATGCCACTGTTGTGGACAGCTGGCTGGGCTGAGGCGGGTGGGGGTTGCATGATAGGCTGTCCATATGCTACACCTGTGTTTCCTGCCTCTAACCTTCGTAAGGCACGAGCAGCATCAACGATTGCCTGCACATCTGGGATTTCCAGGTGTGGCTGATTCAGAGGTGGCTGCTGAGCTTTTCTTCACTGCGCACTACTAGAAACCTTTGGTGACTCGGCGTGTCGGCTCCTACTGCGGCTTGGATGTGGGGTAGAGTGAAGCCGGTGCTGAACAGTTGGGTTGGCTCAATGGCCGCTGGAAGCCGGCTCTGGTGCCTTCTCCGATGTACCACTTCCGACTCGTTCTGACGAAAATTAAGATGTGTGGCCTCCACCTCCAAGCGTTTAGTCTCACTGAGGATATGGGCCTAGATTTCCACCATACGTGTGCTTTCTGCATTGATATCCTCCTGGATCTTGGCTAACTGCTCATGGGACTTCGCGATCTCCACGTTGCGCGCTTCAACATTCTCTATAGTTATTGGCTCCGCTAAAAGAGCCCCAAGAGTGGCCATCATCTCAGACAACGCCTGTGCCCCGGTCTTCTGAGAGCCGGTGGCAACTGACCCGGTAGGGTCCAGGTTCTGACCTGACGTGGGATCAGCTGGGTCACGGGGCTGATTCTGGGTTCCAGCGGTGTAGACCGCAGCAAAACGAGCCGGCTCATGGGATTCAGGGAAAACTTCGTCATCAGAGTAACCTCCCAACTTGCCATCGAACAGAGGACAGATTGATTCAGTCTCCCCCATTAACGACTCGCTATCAGAGTAGACAAGTGTGTCATCACCAGATATTGAATTTTCTGACAGGGCCACCCCCTGGGTGAAGCCCACAAAGGCATGCCTCCGGCTGGCTCTCAGCGGGCCGGGTCTTGCCTAGCCGGGTCTAGCACGGCGGGCTGACTCGGTGTCGGTGATGACGTCCAACCCGGCGCCCGACTCGCCAATGACACTGATGAAGACATGGATCTTGTCGAAGGGGACCCGGTACCCGTACTCGATTGAGTCGGCCTCGAGGCCCCAGCCAGAATCATTGATGTAGAGCTTGCCACAGTGACTCTTGGTCATCTGCCAATCGCATATCCCTCGATCCCTGAAGGAGCTCCTGCCAAGAACTCAACTCCACCGTGCGCTTGCCCCACGGTGGGTGCCAACTATTGTGGTTTTATCACAACAGATGTCCTCATGAAAGGACTTAGTCGTGAGGCCATCATAGTTGCGTGGAAGCTTGAACGGGGTTGAACAGAAAAGAGAGACACGGTTTTACCCAGGTTCGCCCCCTCACAGTGGTGGTAAAAGCCTACTCCTGCTTGATTGATATTGCTCTGGATCTCGATTACAAGGGCGCAGATTCGCTAACCTAGCTCTTGAGAGATTGCAACTTAGTCTTTTTGTCCCAGGGGCTCCCCTTTATATAACAGGTCGAGTCCCTAGTTTTACAGTAGATTCTGGGTCGTACTGTTAACCCGTATCCTAATCTAACTCTTATCTATCTTGCCTTCCAAGTTTAGGAAGTTTCCTTCACCTGGGCCTTCTGTCTGAGTCGGCCTGCCCAGCTTCTGAGAGCCGGCCTCCTACCGGGTCTCACCTTGGGCCTCCAGCCCATCTCTGTTCATCTTTGGTTAACCCACCAGTGAGATGACCCACTTAGCCTTAAAGCTTAGGGTCGGGTCATGCTCCTGCCGGGTCTCGACCTCAGGTAATATCCCCAACATTAGCCCCCGGTTTGACTTGGATTTATCCATGTTAAACTTCATCCTGAAAAACAAGAAGCAAGTAAAAGGAAAAGGTGAAAGGTTAATCCCCAGGTCTAATTTATATGAGCTGACACCTTTTCATCCCCTCCATCTTGCTGTTCCCTTGAAGCACCTTGACCAGGCCAATCTTTTTACCGGGTCTCACCATTTCTCCACACTTAGCAATTCCTGCCATTCCATCTCGTGACATCACCCCTTCTATTTCCAAAATGCCCGCATGACATCACCATGAATCTCTGATTAGATATACTAAATCATGTAGTCGACGTTCACATGACACCACTAGAAGAATAATAACATACAGATCATCAAAATATCGAACGAATGCCAACTTCACATGATTACTTATAACAAGACTTCTCCCATGTCCTCAACAACAAAAGTAACTACTCACAAATCATGTTCATGTTCAATATCGGAGGGGTATTGAATACAATTAAGGATCTGAACATATGATCTTCCACCAAATAAACCAACTAGCATCAACTACAAGATGTAATCAACACTAGTAGCAACCCATAGGTACCAATCTGAGGTTTTGAGACAAAGAGTGAAGAGATGAACTAGGGTTTGAGATGAGATGGTGCTGGGGAAGATGTTGATAAAGATTGGTCCTCCCATGATGAGAGGATCGTTGGTGATGTCGATGGCTTCAATTTCCCCCTCCCGGAGGGAAGTATCCCCGAAGGAATCGCTCCGCCGGAGAGCAAAAGTGCTCCTGCCCAGGTTCCGCTTTGAGATGGCGGCGCTTCGTCCCGAAAGTCTTCTCTTATTTTTTCTATATGGAAAAAGGCCACATATAGCAGAAGGAGGGCACCAGAGGGCATCTGTGGGCCCCACAAGGCATCAAGGTGCGCCCTGGGGGGTAGGGGCGCCCTGTTGCCTTATGGGCAACAGGTGGCCCCCCTCTGGTGGTTTTTCCTTCCAAAAGTCCTTATATATTCAATAAAAAATTCCGTGAAGTTTCAGGTCATTTGGAGCTCCATAGAATAGCTATCTCTGTTGTGCTCCTTTTTGGTCTAGAATTCCAACTGCCGGTGATTTCCCTCTTCATGTAGATCTTCCAAATTAAGAGAGAAAAGGCATTAGAATTGCATCATAAAGTTAAATAATGACCAAAAACATTATAAATAACAGTAGGGAATCATGATGCAAAATGGACGTATCAATATCATTCATGTATTCATAGGGATCAATATAGATGTCCACGGTTGCACTATTGATCATTGAACGAAAGGGGGTTTTGTTCATGTCTATGCTTTACCGAACCTACAGGGTCACACACTTAAGGGAATCATGATCTGTTGAGTGTAAGTGGAGTAGGAGTTATGAGAAAATATTCATGAAATGGTTTCGGGAATATTACAAATAGTTTCGGGAGAAACAAGATGCGTTTCGGGGTTACTGGAAGAGTTTCGGGTTTTACCGGGTAATACTGGCAATTGATACATGGGTGGAAAATGTTTTCGGAGATGTTAAATAAATGATAAAAGTTCTAATATTAATTAGGAGGCTTTTTGAATATATTTAATATCATCAACAGGCTAAAGAAAATACTAAAAGTCCTAGTGGTGGAGAGTTATTGGGCCCTAGGGCCCAATAAAAAGGTGGCACCCCCTTAGCCTTTTTGGAGGCCTAGGGGAGACTGAATTGGAAGGGGGAGGACTCCTCCTCCTACTAGGGCTGGATCAAGGGGAGGAGTCCTCCTCCTTGTGGCGCCCCCTGCCCTCTCCCTCAACCTATATATATACTAGAGGATTTTGTCTCTTGGAGCACACAAGCTTTGGAGCCTCCTCTTGTTCTAGTTCTAATTTCGAGTTGATCTAATTATAGCTAGACCTAGTTCTCTCTTATCCTCATAAGAGAGAAGCCCTCTGTGGTTCTCTTATTCTCCCTCTAATTCTCTAGCGACTATTAGCTCTGGACGGTGAAGCGCTACCGGATCGTGAAGCCTAAAGGCCCGCAATCCGTAGAGAGGTCATGCTTTTGGTCTTTGGTTCGACGGATCGTTCGTGAACGGTTCAAGGGACTTCATCAACAATCTACACCAACTCTTCTTCTGCTGCAGCTCAAAGTTGGTAACCATCCGATCTAAACCCCTTATGCATCTTCATAGTGTTCCTGGAATCGTGTTTGTATGACAATTTTTTTGTTTTCTACTACATTTCCCAACAGCTGCATCATGAGCGGTTCTATGAGTAGGTGTAGGTTTCGATCTAGATCACATGTGATTGTCAGGGTATTGCACATTGATTTTAGTAATGAATTTTATCTATTGCTAAAATAATTAAGAACAAGATGAGTTCGAGAGCATAATAAAATTGTGCGAGTAGAAGATAAGATCTATTGTGTTAGATGCAGTCTTTTACTTGATGTTCTTGTATGCTTCCCTCAAGTGTTTCTTCGTTTCAGTTCATTGACGGCATGATATAGCTTTGTCACAAAGTTCTGGTAATCGGCGACTCTGGCTGTCAACGATCTGTTAACATTTCTTTGGGCCACACCATAGTCAAGAATAGTGAACCATCACAAACGCAAGACGGCATGTAGATTTTGATCTACATGGGGGTCACGCGTATTGACAAAGTTTAGTGTGGGGCTAAATATTTTTAATTAAGTCTCTTCCCTCACACACCCCACAAAGTTAATCTAGCAACAAGAATAATGATACTTGATGGTGGTTGTAGGTAGCTAGTGTTCTCCGAAACCCTAGAAGCCACGTAAATTAAAATTTTGCTAAAACGATTAGAGGATGTCTAACTTGATTTTGCAGGTTGCATGTGATGTCGTTTAGCCTTCATCATGATAATGTGTTTACGTATGAGATAGTTATGTGGTGTAATGTTGAAGTGACCTGCGCATCACAGTACAACATGATGGCTGGAGCCACAGGATTTTCACTTTATTGACCCGCGTGTCAAAACTTAATGTAATAGAATAGCTATAGAGATAGCATACAGGTTACTAACAATGGTGACAAGCTTGCACGGAGGACTCCGATGCAACGAGGTTGTACAAGGCGCAGAGGAGGAGGGCCAAAAATTTTGGTGCCACGGCAGCGTTTTTGACACTGTTGCCATGGCAACGATTTTTCTATTGCCACGACAACATTTTCAGCTGAAAGTTCATGAAGATCTCGCGGCGCCTAGGGCTATACCGTATCATGCTATTATGAATTGCAAGAGATGTTTATCCCTTTTTGATTGCACCCTTTTGATTGCGCAGTAGTCATTTTTATTAGCGTGATCTCTCACATAAAAATATCAAGTTGTCAGTGCTCTTCCTAGTGTAGCACCGTTTATAACACATAGCTTTTTGGGGTACCACATGTACACAAGATTAAGAATGAATCGTGAGGTATACGGCGGGTGAAGGTCAGACCTCATGGTGGAAACACTTGGTTGTCTTGATGTTCTAGCAGGATAGTCCTGAGCTCAGAGCACAAGCATCGAAAGATGAACAAGAGTCATATGGAGATATGATCGGCAATTTTGCCTACCGGTTAAAGTTCACATCATAAGTGATGCACACATCAATGGCTGTTGTCGGTGGTAAAACCGGCATACCTCGGGGTAGGGAGTCCCGAGCTGTGGATCTCGGATCGGTGGTAACAGGGACAAAGGAGATAGTGTTTACCCAGGTTCGGGTGTCGGTACCAAAACCGGCAGATCTTGGGTAGGGGGTCCGAACTATGGGTCAAGGAGTCGATGGTAACAGAGAGCGTAGAGACAGCGATTTACCCAGGTTCGGGCCCTCTCGAGGAGGTAAAACCCTACGTCCTGCTTGATTGTATTGATGTGATTGTATGAAGGTTACAGAGTTGATCTACCTCGAGATCAGATGGGCTAAACCCTAGATTATGAGTCCTCTCCCTACGGACTAAACCTCCTGGTTTATATAGACACCAGGGGGGCCCTAGGGTTACATATGGTCGGTTATCATCAGGGATAAACATGCCGGTTACGCCATCTATTCCTTGGAAGAGACGCCAAGACTTCAGAGATTTCCTTCTATCATACGGGGTCATCCACAATCCAGCCTTCCATCGACGTGTAGAGAGCGGCCCACCAATCCGGCCCATGAGAGATAGGCCGGCAGCCCGAGTACCCCCTAGTCCGGGACACCCTCAGTAGCCCCCGAACTAGTCTTCGAAGCCAAGGTAGATGCCGAACACCATCGGCTTTGTGGACCAGTTCACTTTCCTCCGTGACATCGGCAACAGGCCTGTATTACTCCGAGTTGTATTTTCAAGCATTATCCGGTCGTGTATGCGCCGAACTGTATCTTGGTAACGAAGTATAATAATAACTTAGCCCCGAAGGCTAGCCGCTTCGGCGTGAACAGTGTTCTCATCTGACAACTTTTACCGAAGGGTCACACCTTGCCACGACCGCAAGTTGGTTTATGACAAACTCGATTCGCGGTTCGAGGTGGTTCTCATTGGCACGTTCCATCGATATGGAGATCATGTCCTGTTTTCAAGGGATATAATCAATAATCCGCCTCACTCCACGCGCGCATAATGGCATGGTTATACGGGGAAGCGACAAGGACTGCGGCGCAGTAAAGGGACCATGGGTTTCACAGCCCATAAAAGGGGCACAGTCCTTGTTTCGGTCGCACGCTCTCATTCCCCTCTTTCGCCATTGCCTTCCCCATCTCTTGAGCTCCAACACCCAGATCTGCTCTTCCTCCCAAGAACCTTTCCATCCACCCGCCTAATCCAGCAATGGCGGGTTCCGGGTCCAAGGGCAAATGGGAGGCGTCCGTCGTCACCGAAAGCGCCATCATGGAGTTGAAGGGCGCGGGATATCTCCCTGCCGACGTAGCCCACCATGCTCCAGAGGCCGGCTAGGCCGTCCCCACGCCGCGACCGGGCGAAAGGGTGGTGTTCGTCCCCCACTTCCTCTGAGGTTTAGGATTTCCACTTCACCCCTTCGTCAGGGGTCTTATGTTCTTTTACGGGCTTGACTTCCACGATCTCGCGCCGAATTCCTTTCTACATATCTCGGCCTTCATCATCATCTATGAAGCCTTTCTCCGGATCCGGCCACACTTCGGCCTGTGGCTGAAGGTCTTCAACATCAAGCCGAAGATCGTCGACGGCCAACAAGCGGACTGTGGGGGTGCTATGGTCAGCAAACTCCCCCGAGTGGAATGGCCAGAGGGCACCTTCATCGAGACCGTCAAGGTTTGGCAGAGGGAATGGTTCTACATCACCGAGCCGAGGAGCGCGGGTTGGGGGGCGATTTCGGCCTTCCGATCCGGACCCCCTACGAGGTTGGTCTCATGGACCAAGAAAGGCCTCGACTGGGGGGTAAACAAGGAGGTGGAGCAGCTACAACAACGAATTGCCAAGATGATAAGGAAAGGCGTCGAGCTGCCCAACGTGGTCCAGATCATGCTCGGCCGTCGAATACTTCCATGCCAAGATAGGGGCTCCCCCATGTGGGCCTACAAGCCCGAAGACCCGGTCACCGTGCGCAACTTCTTCCGCACCACCCACGCCCAGCTATGGAGAGCGCTGTTCAAGCCACAGAAGGACTGGCCGGCCGAGGGAGAGGACATCGGACTTGACGCCGCAAACCTCCCACGGGAGGTATGACTAAGTTTGTTCTTGTATCCGAGCTATTTCCCTTTAATAAGGTACTCAGCTTCTCGACTTCTCATCCACAGAAATGGCTGAAGAAGGCCCAGCGGATTGACAGTCCGGCACCGCTGCCAGAAGGACCCAGGACGCCCCTCTTGACGGCCATGTTGGCCATGTAGCCGTATGAGGTGCCGGAAAGGAAGGAGAAGAAGAAGCAACAGGGGGAGGCCAGAGAGAGCCTCCGCTCCCGAAGACCCCCGGGTGCTAGATCCGGGGACACCAATGCTCCCTCCGCGCAATAGGAGGAGAAGGAGCAAGGAGAGGACGGGGAGGAGGACGATTCCTCCCGAACAGGGAAGAGGGTGGCGTCCGAGGATGCCTAGGAGGAGCCTCCTCGACCCGCTCCCAAAAGACCGTGCAAGGCCAAGGTAGCCTTGTCCGGCGATAGCTCGGCTTCTGCCGAGTACTCTGAGGCCTCAGAAGAGGTTCCTCGGAAAATTCCCAGGGCCAAACCGCAGGCCCAAAGGTATGCGCTCTAGCGACTACCTGAGCATCTTTAGCCGAACTGGGCTGATACTGATCAAGTTTCCATGTGCAACTTTGCAGTCCGCTGCGTGATCTCCCCGCCGACTGAGTTTCGGAGGGGGATTCTCCACCGGCGGCGCTGGCGGAGAGCGGCACTGGATCCCGCGCCTCGCCTTCCCCAATCGTGAAGGAAACCGAGGAGGTCCTGTCGAGGAGGACTCTTCCCATGCCACACACAGGGGAAGGAGGCGATACTATCATGGCCGAGGTGAATGCCTCGGTCGCTGAAGACCAGGAGGGGAGGGCCCCTCTGATGAACGAGAGGGAGGAGCTCGGACGAACCGAGATCTCTCCGAGGACCACTCCAGAGACGTCAAGGCGTCCCGAGTCCGGTGCTCCGGACTTGGAGAAGGAAGGAGCCAGAGTACCACAGCCACCCCCGCCTGCCCAAGAGCAGGCATCGACCAGGTGGCCGGACGAGATGGAGGACGTTGTAACCAGCTCCTCCATCGCCGAAGAGCACCGTGCACTTATGGGCGCGGTGGTACAGAGTATTCGGTCCGTGGATAACGGACTAAAGGAGGCTTTTAGTGGCCTTCTGACCGGCTTCAAGGTGAGCGAAGTAATGCTTTTTCCTTAGGAAAATTCATTTGTGCAAATATATAGCCTTATACATAGTAGCCCCCGAGACTCTGACCGGCTGAGCAAAGCCGGTTGGAGGATCAAAAATCGACATCTCGGATATTAACGGGTGCAGAACAATGCGCAGGCATCATCCTCGGCCGCAGCTGCCAACGCCGAAGAGTTGGCCGAGCTGAATCAGAAGCTAAAGAGCTCCGACGACGATCTGAGCCTGGTGAACAAGAGGTTCGACGAGGCGCAAGGTAAGGCCGAGTTGTGATAGTGAATACAGCCGTAGATTTGAAGCAGTGTTCGATGTATCCTAACGGAGATAACCGATTGAACTGGAGCCGCCGCCGCGGAGGTCGAAAGCCTCAAGGCCGCACTGAGGACAGCTCAGGCGGATGCAATGACGCAAAAGTCGGCAGCCGAACAGGCAGCTGCCGAGCTGGCGGCGCTGAGAACCATAAGTGAAAAGCACGAGGCCAGGGTGCTGAAAGTGCAGCAGGAGCTCGGGGATGCCGTCACAAGATGTGAGGCCCTTGAGAAAAATAATAAGGAGCAGGCCGCCGAGCTGACCTCGTTAGCAGTGGTGGCTAAGGAAGCGTGGACAGAGGCGCGCGGTTACCAAGAAGAGCTCCGCCAAGTCAGGCTGATCGCGGACGGTAAGCCGTACTTGTTACAATGTGTCTTTGGAGGTAACAGGTTCGCGTTGCTCACGCGGGTATGGCGTTCTGCAGGCGCCTTTGCGGACCTCCCGAAGAGTGCGGCGGATGCGGCGAGGTTCTTCGCCGGCCAGGAGGGTTGGGCCGAGCAGAGGCTTTTCTGGGCGCAATTTCAAGCGCCCGAACACCCTCCCCTCCTCAACAACCAGATGAAACAACTAATGGAGCTGCATCGGATGGCGGAGCTGGTGATGAAGGACCTCTACGTCAAACTATGGCCGTCGGAGCCGCTGCCGAGCAGCTACTTCGGTCTGGTGCAGAGGCTGTTCGGCGCTCCTGCTCAGGTCGATGCCTGGAAGCGCTCCACATGTATCGAGGGTGCTCGGATGGCCTTCGGCAAGACAATGGTACACTGGCCGAAGCTAAAACCCGCTGAGATAGCCACCGGACCTCCCCCGCCAGGGAAAGAGCATAGGCGTCCCGAGCAGTACTTTCCATCCGTGATGGACGGTGCTCGGGCAGTAGATGCCCAATGCCCAAAAGATGTAATTTATGAGTAGATGTAGTTTCCTTGTAACCAAGGAGTTCAAACTTTTGCTTTATTGTAGTGCAAATGATCGGCTATGGATATAGTGCCAGATTAATTTTGACTCCTGTGCGGCCGATTTGAAACTGAAAGTGACCAGTCGTCGGCTTCAGCCCCCTGGCAGATACTGCATGGGGTGTTTTCTCGTAATACGTGAACCCTTAGCCGACGTCTCGGTGCCCGGGGGCGGTTGTATGTATGGAAAACCAGGCAATCAGACTATGTGGTTTTAGTGCTTTCACTTAGCCAGAGGAGCTTGACGGTGGGGGCCGGTGACGAGCCCCCGGTGTTTGTGATATTCGGACGAGCCGCGGTTGATACCATCATCACATGGTTTCTGTGACAGAGAACCCTTCGTATGACACGGACTAACCTCCAACGATTTTAGGCTAACGCCAGTCATCGGATCGCCGACTAGTTCTCGCTTATTGGGACAGTCAGTTTTCGGCTTTCTCCGCTGAGGTACTTGACCAGGCGAGCTAGAAGTACAATCGCAGTGGTTCTCCCTTTACCCTCTTAGCCGAACAGTGCGGAACGTAAGAGGGTAAACACAGGAGCCGGGCAACCCAACTATTGACCAAAGACGCAATTCGGAACTGATTCATATAATGCAATATCCGTGAACCCGAGCCCATGAAAAGAGAAGTGCCGGTATAAAGTTTTAAGGCAAGATCTATGGTCGAGCCCACGGTCTAGTAGCCGGTTTAAAATAAATGTATCGTGATAGTTTACTTCTGCGGAAAAAGGCGGAAAGGAATATGCAACGTGAATGACTGCACGAGTATACCATAATAAAGTGGTCTTTACTTCCTTTGAATGTGTGACGTCCAACCGTACAATCCGTATTGCCAAAGTAGCTTAAATAGATACTTTAAAGGAATGTATATATTGAGAGTAAAGGTTTACACAGGGCTTCCATGAGTGGTTTGACGTCCCTACTACGCCCTGCTGCACGTCTGCGCCTTTGCTCGTCAAGAAGCTGTCGTGGAAGCGAAGCTGTCCGCCGTGTATTCGGCGGAAGAAGTAATCTTTGGCGGGCGAGCCCTTGAAAAAGGGTTTTGAGAAGTCGCCGTGGTATATCAGCTGGACGCTGATCGGGCCCTAGATGGTGCCCATTGTTGATGTCGATTTGAAGACATTTGGTGGCCATTGGTCGGTCGAACCGAGCTCTGGACCTTTTGTTTGCTGTGTCCCCACAACTACCCATGGAATTTTGAGCGCGAAATTGTGCACGCGAGGTACGTATTTCGCGACTAGGTGGGCCGTGCTGTGGGACGTGTATCCCTATTTGGGTGGAGCATAGGAGCGCGCCGGGACCGAGGCTACAGCTCGGGAGCGCTTGCATGTGTCCAGTGTCTTGACAGTGGACTGGGATTGCGACGCCTCTTCGGAAGCTTGGACTTCAGCGGCGAGAGCCGCAGTGTGTTCCTCTGTGCGGAGCGAGCGCTCGGTATTACCGTTAATGGTAATAACGCCCCTTGGTCCTGGCATCTTCAGCTTCAGGTACGCATAGTGCGGGACGGCGTTAAAGCGAGCGAAGGCGGTCCATCTGAGGAGTGCGTGATAACCACTGAGGAAAGGAATGATATTGAAGATCAAGTCCTCGGCGCGGAAGTTGTCGGGCGAGCCGAAGACTACTTCCAAAGTCACGGATCCCGAGCAGCATGCCTCGACGCCAGGTATTACACCTTTAAAGGTGGTGTTGCTGGGTTTGATCCTTGACGGGTCGATCCCCATCTTCCTCACTATATCTGCGTAAAGCAGGTTAAGACTGCTACCTCCGTCCATTAGGACTCTAGTGAGGTGAAATCCGTCCACGATGGGGTCGAGTACCAAAGCCGCCGTTCCTCCATGGCGTATACTGGTCGGATGATCTCGACTGTCGAAAGTGATCGGGCAAGCCGACCAAGGGTTGAATTTCGGGGCTACCGGCTCTAAGGCGTAAACATCCCGAAGCGCGCATTTCCGCTCCTTCTTTGGTATATGCGTGACATAGATCATGTTCACGGTTTTGACCTCTGGAGGGAACTGTTTTTGGCCTCCATTTTTTGGCCCACGAGGTTCGTCGTCGTCCTCACTGCGGGGGCCCTTGCCCTGTTCTTCGGCTGTGGCCTTGCCGGCCTGCTTGATTACCCAACAGTGACGGTTGGTGTGGTTAGCTGGCTTGTCAGGGGTGCCGTGAATCTGGCAGGGCCTATCCAATATTCTGTCCAGCGCAGACGGGCCATCTTGGTTCCCTTTAGAGGGTTTTCTCCGCTGTCCCGATTTCGAGCCGCTGAATCCGGCGTTCACCGCTGCGTCATCGGCTTCACCGCCATTGTTTGAGTGTCGGCGCTTGTTGTTCCTATTGCGCCGGGGTTTGACATTCCCATCCCGGGTCTCTAAAGTACCGGGGTCTTCGGGGTGGTTGCTTCGACGAGCTAACCAGCTATCCTCACCCGCGCAAAAGCGGATCATGAGAGAAGTAAGGGCCGACATTGTTCTTGGCTTGTCTTGGCCGAGCTGGCGAGCGAGCCACTCATCCCTGATACTGTGTTTGAATGCCGCAATTGCTTCGGCGTCCGGACAGTCGACGATCTGGTTCTTCTTGGTCAAGAACCGGTTCCAGAATTGCCGGGCTGACTCTCCGAGCTGTTGGATAACATGGCTAAGGTCATCGGCGTCCGGTGGTCGAATGTAGGTGCCCTGAAAGTTAGCTCGGAATGCATCTTCGAGTTCTTCCCAGCTCCCGATGGAGTTTTCGGGTAGGCTGTTCAGCCAATGCCTGGCCGGTCCCTTAAGTTTCAGTGGTAAGTACTTGATAGCATGGAGATCATCTCCTCGGGTCATATGAATGTGGAGAAGAAAATCCGCAATCCACACAGCTGGGTCAGTTGTCCCATCGTAGGATTCTATATTAACGGGTTTAAACCCCTCGGGGAACTGATGCTGCATCACCTCGTCAGTAAAACACATTGGGTGTGCGGCGCCCCTGGCCCGGGCCGCGTCGCGCCGAAGATCAGTTGTCATCCGGGCACGGTGCTGATCCCGAGCCCTGTCGTTTCTATCACGCCAGGCCTGGTATCCGTCCTGTCCAGCGGGTGCGTATCCTGTGGGTCCATAGATGGACCTCGACTGAATCGCTCGTGTGTTTATGTCGTGGCGCAGATCGTATTGGTCATCCGGTTGAACCGGGTCTTTGCCTGCTCGGCGAGAAGGCACGAGTGGATATTCGGCTTCCCTGGCCGTCCTATCCCGTCCTCGAGGGGGCACGGGTGGGAGTTTGGCTTCTCTGGCCGCTCTATCTCGTCCTCGAGGGGGCACGGGTGGGAGCTCGGCTTCCACAGCCGGCCTATCTCGTCCTCGAGGGGGCCGGTCGGGCTGGTCTGCGTAAGTTCGTCTGGGAGGTACGGGCTCGAAGGCCTCATCCTCGAAGTCTGGAAGGAGGCGCTGCCGCGGATAACTCCTATATTGGCCCTGACGTTGATCGTCGAGGCCTTCTTCAGCGGCTAGGACCATCGTCCATCTATCGTTGAGTGTATCCTGCTCGGCCCTGAGCTGTTATTGTTTCATCTTTAAGCTTCGGGCAGTGGCAATGAGTTGTCGTTTGAATGTTTCTTGTGCCAGGGGATCCTCTGGGACGATAAAGTCCTTGGGTCCGAGGCTATCTTCCTCTTCGGATGGGGGGAGGTAATTACTGTCCTCGGAATCATCGAGGTCCTCAGGGTCACCCTGGTCCTCATGCCCTTCAGGGGAGTCAGGTCGTTGCTCGGGCGTGTTGTCGCCGAGCTCCCCCAAATTATCCGGAGTCTCATTAGCTCCGGTGTCGTTTGTGTATGTGTTATTTTCCTTGCCCTTCCCCCGCCCTCGGGCTCGCCGTCGACGGCGTCTGGGCGGGTCTTCGGTGGTGTCGTCGCCGCCTTTGTTGGTTGTGTCACCGTCCTTCACAGGGGTGTCAACCATGTAGACGTCATAAGTGGAGGTGGCGGTCCACTTTCCGGCATTTGTAGTGGCAAGGAAGGTGTCTGTGGAGGGCGGGACGTCCATGTCCTCATCCATGTAGTCAGCCTCCTCGGAGGCGTAGTCCAGCATGTCGGTTAAATCTTCGACAGTGGCTACCAAGTGGGTGGTGGGTGGGACGCAAAATTCCCCGCGGCCGGCATCCTGTCCGACCTGCTCCTGGTCCGAGGACGGGCCGTCCGCGATATTTATCATCTGGATCTAGTCCAGCGTCTCGCTTAAAATCGAGGAATCCACCGGATCTATGTTCGGACGGTCCCTGGAGTTGAGCTCCGGCGCGTCGTTAATGGGAGTGTGCTCGGCCAAGGGTGACCCCTGGTTCTCCGGCACCGGGGTTGGAGCCAAACTCAAGGTCAGGTCCGATCCGAGGCCCGCCCCGAGGACTGGGGCGGGGAAGGGATCCGAAGTCAAGGCCTCGGGGTTGGTGGGTTCCTCGGGTGAGGCCGAGAACCCAGTAAAGATCAAATCGCTTCGAGTGTCGGCGACGAACTGAAGGCCGCCGAACCTGATTTCCTGCTCGGGGGCGAAGTTGCCGACCTGGTCGAGGTGACCGGTCAGATCGGCGTATAACACGATGCTGCCGAACGCGAAGAGCTGGCCGGGGACGAAGATGTCCCTGCTACGAACTCCGTCGCTGAAGAGAAGAGCTGTCCGAGGACGATGATATCCCCGCTGCAGATTCCATTGCTGAAGAACTGTCCGGGGACGGCGAGCCATTGATCCTTGGCAACTCACGACAGGACTCTCAATGAAAGCACCAATGTCGGTACCAAAACCGGCAGATCTCGGGTAGGGGGTCTGAACTATGGGTCAAGGAGTCGATGGTAACAGAGAGCGTAGAGACAGCGATTTACCTAGGTTCGGGCCCTCTCGAGGAGGTAAAACCCTACGTCCTCCTTGATTTTATTGATGTGATTGTATGAAGGTTACAGAGTTGATCTACCTCGAGATCAGATGGGCTAAACCCTAGATTATGAGTCCTCTCCCTACGGACTAAACCTCCTGGTTTATATAGACACCAGGGGGGGCCTAGGGTTACATATGGTAGGTAATGATCAGGGATAAACATGCCGGTTACGCCATCTATTCCTTGGAAGAGACGCCAAGACTTCAGAGATTTCCTTCTATCATACGGGGTCGTCCACAATCCAGCCTTCCATCGACGTGTAGAGAGCGGCCCACCAATCCGGACCATGAGAGATAGGCCGGCAGCCCGAGTACCCCCTAGTCCGGGACACCCTCATCGGGCCCTCTCGAAGAGGTAATACCCTACATTCTGATTTGATTATATTGATGATGATGTAGCGAGTACAAGCTTGATCTACCTCGAGATGGGTAAGGAGAGATCTAACCCTAGAGCTAGGTGAATGGTAATTGTGATTCGGTTCCCTCTATGGGCTAAACCCTCTAGCTTATATACACGCCAGGTAGGGCATCTAGGGTTACATAGTTGGTATCCAGGGATGCGTATGGAGGCGGCAGGAGATGTCTTGGAGTATAAGCCAAGTCTTCGATAGGTGCGGTCTTGATCATGTCTAGGCGCGTGGCTTCCGGAGTCCATCCGAATGAGGGCCTACAGGCCCAACTCGAGGACTATGGGCCAACTAGGTTTGCACCCCCTAGTCCAAGACACCATCAGTAGCCCCCGAACAGGTCTTCTATGCCAAGGACGACCTCTTTGATTTTAACAACTTCGGACCTGAAGTCCTTGGCTCGACAGATGAGTTCTCCCTTTTCTGTTGATACTTTTCTTTATGTGAAGCTGCCATGGACCACTCCTCGAAGGAGCGGCATCCCTTGAACAGGACCCAACCAAACCCGCTCCGCGTCCGAAGACGTGGGGTTACTTACCCTTGAAGGACTGCCGTGCAGGTGTGAACAGTGCTTCTAGTCTACAAACTTTATCGAAGCGGCACTACCCATGACTGGGCGGGCAGTTACTGCTCACTCGAATCGCGGCCCGAGGCAATCCTCTTATTGGCACGTCCCATCAAAATGGAGATCGTGCCCATTTTCTAAGGGATATCATTAAGATTTTGTTTCTCCCTACACGCATAATGGCATCTTTTTACGGGGAATGGCGATTTCAATGGCGCGGCCGGAGGAACTCTTGGCCTTTTTATCAGCCTATATAAGAGCAAAGGGATAGCGACGGGAAAAGTACGCTCCCCTTCCTTCCTACCTGCTGCCTCTCGAGCTCCAGCGCTCAGATCCAATCCCGAACTCGTCTTGCTCCTTCAGCGCTTCTCCACATCCATCCCCGCAATGGTGGAGAACACCCTCAAGGGGCACTGGGCCAGCTCCTCCATTACGGAGGGCACCATCTTGGAGCTGCGCAGCACGGGGTATATCCCCACTAAGGTCAGCACTCGCGTGCCAGATCCGCACCAGCGAACACCCGCTCCCAATCCTGGGGAGAGGGATGTCTTCGTCCCCCACCTCATCAGAGATCTGGGGTTCCCGCTGCACCCTTTTGTGCGTGGGATCATGTTCTTTTATGGGCTAGATTTCCACCATCTGGCCCCAAACTGCATTCTTCACCTCACCTCCTTCATCACTGTCTATGAGGCCTTCCTCCGCATCGAGCCGCACTTCAGATTGTGGTTGAAGATCTTCGGCATCAAGCCGAGATCTAGCTGCTCCGAACTCACAGAGTGTGTGGGTGCAATGAATAGCAAGAACCAGAAGGTGGGCTGGTTCAAAGGCACCTTCATAGAGACCATCAAGGAGTGGCAGCGTGAGTGGTTTTATATCACCGAGCCACTCGCTACTGGTCAGGCCGAGGTTCCAGCGTTGTTGGCTAGACCTCCAAAGAAGCTTGCATCCTAGAGGAGGAAGGGCATGGACTGGGGGAACCTGGCGGAGGTGAAGGCTCTGCTCTAGAAGATTGAGTTCTCGACAGACAAGAAAGATCTCAAGCTGGCGGACGTGGCAAACGTCATGCTCCACTGCCGCGTCCTGCCACTCTAATCCCGGGCCACCCCGATGTGGGCGTATAAGCCCGAGGATGTGGTGCCTATCCACCACTTCTTCCGCTCTACACCGGCCACGATGTGGATGCTGCTATTCAAGCCGTCCAAGGATGGGTTTCCGGCTGGGAGGGATCTCGGCTTCAAAGCCGCCCATGACGCCCCCGTGGTAATTTTCAATACACAGCTCTACACACCGTGTTTCTTTGAACCTCATAGACTTCGGCTGACCAGTCAATTGTATATTTGCAGAAGTGGATCTCAAAGGCGCATCAGATGCTGTGCCAGGCAGCGCTGCCCGAGGGGGAGAGGACTTCCCGACTCACGGCCCTCTTAACCGAGGAGCCGCACATGGTGATCCCCAAGGAGTTGAAACCTCCGAAGGGCAGGGCGGGCCTCCGAGCACGGGAGACGTCGGTCACCCAGTACGAGGAGACCCACGCCTCCTCCAACCACGAGGATGAGGTAGAGGAGGACACGAGGGAAGGAAACCCTTCCCTCAAGGGGAAGAGGGCGGCGTTCGAGGGCGTCGAGGAGGAAGCAAGGAAGAAAGGCCTGAAGAGGTCGCGTAAGGCCTCCGCTGATCCTACCCTACCGGAGAAGGTCAACTTCTCCGATGAGTCAGACGAGGACCTTGTCGAGCTTGGGAGGAAGAAGCCGGCGCCCCAGAGGTATGTTATTTTGTACCAAATTTGGACTTCGAAAGCTTGTTCCTCAAATGAGACTTATAAAGGCATCTTACTAGCCCGCCCAAGGTACGTCTCAGTGGCGACACTTAAAGCGGGCTGCCTCCGTTGGACAGCGGGACGCCCGAGCCCGCCAGGACTCCTCCAGCTCTCGAGGGGCTGGGGGAAGCAACATCCGGTGCGCCCCCCCCAGGTCAACACAACGGGGGCCGAGGTACCTGTCGTCATAGCCGAGGTTGACACCTCGGCCACACAGGGCCAAGGGGAGGCAGTCCCCGTGGTCCCCAAGGAAGGGCTGGGCCAGACGTCGGTCCAGCCTAAACAATCTCCGGTGCCAACACCACAGTCGGAGACCCTTGTTCCAAGCACCTCGGTGGTGGGTTCAGAGGTTGCACTGCCCCCGCCTCCTGCCCCAGGGCGGGCTGTCGCGGATGGGCCAAGAAGATGGAGGTAGCC
This sequence comes from Elymus sibiricus, assembly GCA_039707655.1. Classification (NCBI taxonomy): domain Eukaryota; kingdom Viridiplantae; phylum Streptophyta; class Magnoliopsida; order Poales; family Poaceae; genus Elymus; species Elymus sibiricus. The sequence goes on from CM077672.1 coordinate 94,658,492, forward strand.
TTGACGGGCTCCTCCATTGCAGAAGAGCACCGCACCCTGATTGGCACGGTGCTGCATGGCTTCCAGTCCGCAGAGGCCAAAATGTGTGAGGTCTTCAAGGGCCTCGTCAAGAGCTTCGAGGTATGCTTCCTTATATTTATATTATGAATAACCTCCATGCTTAGAATATTGCGAAAGCGGGCTTTTGTCCGAAGACTTTTTGCTTATATCGTAGCATAGCACTTGTAAGAGCATAGCCAGCCAGTAGCCCCCAAGCCCAAACCTAGTTTTGAGAAACTGGCTATGGGGTCGAAGCTTAAGAACATTAGGTGCTAATCCAGTAGCCCCCAAGACTCTGGCCGGCCTTCAAAAAAGGACTGACCAGGGGATTGAAGTCGAAAACGGGGACTAAGGCATGAGTGTATGCTTGCAGGTATCGACCTCGGCTCCAACCTTCGCCTTCGAGGAGATAGCGGAGATGAACTGGAAGCTCAAGATATTCGAGGAGGACCTCGATCTGATGCAGAAGCAGATCGTGCTATCTCAAGGTAAATTCAAGAAGTTTGCGAGGGTATCAAATTTACTTTGAAAATGCTCTAATTTTTTTTTGCAATGCTGACGCCGAGCTGTTTTGCATGACAACTGCTATGGCAGAGCTTGAGGCACTTAAGTCCGAGCTGGTGAAAGCTCGGCAAGAGGCCGAGCAGCAGAAGGCTGCGGCCGCCAAGGCCAAGAAGGATCTGGCCGCCGAAAAGGTGGCTAGGGACAAGGACTAGGCATGGGTCTTGGAAGTGGAGGAGACCCTGATGGGCGTGTACCAGGAGCGCGACGCCCTTCAGAACAAGGAGAAGGGGGGTGAGCACAGAGCTCGAGAAGCTGTGCCTGGCGCACGCCGAGGTCCAGACCTAGGCCCAGGTAGACTGCGAAGTGCTCCAGCAAGTGAAGCAGATCACTACTGATAAGCCATTTTTACTTCAGTGTGTTTTCGGCTGCAAGGGGTTTGTCGAGCTCACCCAGCTATGGTGATCCACAGAGGCCTTCGCGTATCTCCTGAGGAGTGCGTCAGACGTCGGCCGCTACTACAGCACGTGGGAGGGCCACGCCACGGAGAGAGTGTTCTGGCAACAATTCCAGACGCCCTCGCATCCGAAGCTGCTGAATCATCATATGAAGTAGTTGATGGAGCTCCTCCACATGGCAAAGCCGGCGCTTCAAGACCTCTGCGTCAACCTTTGGCCCACGGAGGCGTTGCTGATCAGCTTCTTCGGGCTCCTTGCCTGGCTGCGAGAGGCCGGCTCCCAAGTGGCGCGCTGGAAGCGTTCTGCGTGCCTGGAGGGTGCCCAGTGGGCGTATGCCCATGTGAGGACGCAGTATCCATGCGTTGAGGCGGCGGTCCTGGCCGCCGGGTCCCCCGAAGGGAAGACCCAGACCATGCAGCAATACCTGGCCTCGGTGATGGAAGGAGCACGGATCACCGAGGCCGGGTGTCCTAAGGACACTATGTATTTTTAGATAGTACTTCGGAATGCCGAAGTGTAGTGGAATGTAAAAGATTTCCTTTTTTTGAATGAATGTGCCTTTTTATTCTAACATATTATTCTGTGATTTTTTTTTACTCCTGTGTGTCCGTGTTAAACTGAAAGTGACCAGTCGTCGGCTTCAACCCCTTTGTACAGTATACAGAGGGTGTTTCCTAGGCAATCATGACCCTTAGCCGACGTCTCGGTTCCCAAAGGCGGTCCATGCGCATGGAAACGAGGCGATCATACTATAGTGTTTTTATAACTTTCACTTAGTCATAGGAGCTTGACTGTGAGGGCTGATGACGAGCCCCCGGTATGTGAAGTGGTTGGCTGTGTAGCCGGGGTTTATGCCGCTAACCACTTCGGCTGATTTGATAAAAAGCCCTTCGTTTAACATGGGTGATCTCGAACGTTACATTGCTTGACGCTGTCATCAGATGGCCGACTAGTTTACACTTACCAAGACAGTTAGTTTTCGGCTTTCTCCACTGAGGCGCTTTGCCATTCGAGCTGGCAGCGCAGTCGTAGTGGTTCTCCCTTTACACCTTTAGCTGAATGGATCGGAAACGTAAGGGGTAAGCACAGGAGCCGGGCAACCCAACTATTGACCAAAATTGAGGTTCAAAACTGATTCATATAACACAACATCCGAGACGCCGAATACATATTTCGGACTTGTAGTGGGGGCATGAGATTAAAAGCGAAGCCCTTGGTAATGTAAATGATAGTCGTATCGTGAAAGTATACTTTTGGCTCAAAGACAGTAGATATAAGGAAATGCGCAATGACCTCGAGGGGTGCACTTTCTTTATTTCATGTGGTCAAGCCGTACATGCCGAGCTTTGACAAAAGAGATTCACAAAAGATGCAATGGAAAAGAAAAGAAGAAAGGAGTAAAAATAGGGCGGACATGTTGTTGGGTTTATTAGCCCGAGTCCCTCCCTATCGCACGTCTGCGTCTCCGTGCTGTTAACCAGCTCATTTTCATTGATAGCGAAGTAGGTATGGGCTGTCTGCAACCTCGGCCGTTCGTTTGCTTGATGCTTTCGTCGGTCGAGTCCTTTAAAAAGGTGTGCAACTGCCACTTGGATGGTTTAAGCCATGTGGACATGCCACTTCCGTTTGGGCCTTTTACAGCGCCCTACTAGTATGCAAGTCCGAAGTGCGTCACTGTTCGGTCGAGCCGACAACGACGTATCATTTGCTTTGGTTCCTCGGCCGCCCATGGAATTTTTAGTGCAAAGTTATGCACCCTAGGGACGTAATGCCCTTCCAAGGGGAGGCAAACAAGGAGCCAGTGCCCCTATTTAGGGTGAGCGGATTCCTGACCGAGGTCGGCCTGTGCAGCCCGTGTGCGCTTTGATGAGCCGGACATGTGTTTAGTTGCATGAGCTACCTCCTCGGTTGCATTTACCTTGGCTGCAAAAGCCACGGTCTGCTCCTCCATTCAGAGGGAGTGTTCGGTGTTACCATTGACTGTAATAACACCGTTAGGTCCTGGCATTTTCATCTTTAAGTATGCATAATGCGGGACTGCGTTAAAGCAAGCAAATGCGGACCGCCCAAGCAGCGCGTGGTATCTGCTCCGAAAAGGGATGTCGGAGGGATGACCCCCGGGTAGGCCCAAGACGGCGAAACGACACTTCAAAACTTTGCCAGGGAAGCGTCCCCTGGCGACCTGGTGACCCGACCGGCTCGCCACCCGGCATCCCGTCCGGCTCGCCGCCGGGCGACCCGGCCGGCTCGCCACCTGACGTCCCGTCCGGCTTGCCGCCTGGCGACCTGGCGACCCGGCCGGCTCGCCACCCGGCGTCCCGTCCGGCTCGCTGCCTGGCTACCTGGCGACCCGGCCGGCTCGCCACCCGGCGTCCCGTCCGGCTCGCCGCCTGGCTACCTGGCGACCCAGCCGGCTCGCCACCCGGCGTCCCGTCCGGCTCGCCGCCTGGCTACCTGGCGACCCGGCCGGCTTGCCACCCGGCGTCCCGTCCGGCTCGCCGCCTGGCTACCTGGCGACCCAGCCGGCTCGCCACCCGGCGTCCCGTCCGGCTCGCCTCCTAGTGACCCGGCCGGCTCGCCACCTGGCGACCTGGTGACCCGTCCGGCTGGCCACCTGGCAACCCGTCCGGGTAGAGCCATTCGGGTGGAGCCGTCCGTGTGGAGCCGTCCGGATAGAGCCGTCCGGGTGGAGCCGTCCGGGTGAAGCCATCCAGGTGGACACGTCCGGGTGGAGCCGTCCGGGTGGGGCCCGTCCGGGTGGAGCCGTCCGGGTGGGGCCCGTCCGGCTGGATTTCGACAAAGTCAAGCTCAGACGTCCCGTCGGACCTGTGCAGACGAGACGGCCACGCTCTATAGTAGAGCACTATAGATGAGCGGCTGGCACTGTAGACGGACAGCTGGCACTGTTCACACGTCTGGTGTCCCCCCAACAGTGTAGTTAGGCAATGTGGGCCCCTCTTGTCCCCTGGGCACCCCTTTATAAGGTGACCTAGGGAGCCCATTGTGGAGGGGCATGCACACTTGCTCACAGCCACTCCCTCTCAATCTCTCATTCTCACGCACGCTCACACATGAGGCTGAGAAGAGGAGCTCTCCCAGCCTCCTTCTTCCTCCTCTAAATACAACTCTAGGAGCAACTCTGTACTACCATATACACCGCATATACACCAGACATGCAGGAGTAGGAGTGTTACCTCCCCACGAGGGCCCCGAACCTGGGTAAACCACCATGTACAGTTGCCCAAACCCGTCCCGGATCTCCACTGTAGCCTTGCTCTCACCTCTTTAAGCCATCCCATGGCATCTGCCATGATCGCGCATGCCCCGCGAGAATACCACGACAAACTCACCATCTCTCGTTGAGATATCCTATTCGTCTCCCTCTCTCTATCTCTCTATCTCTCTCTCTCTCTCCCTCTCTCTCTCATCTCTCGTGCTTTCCCTTTCTCCCATCGCACCCCCCTTGTATCCACGCCTCTCTCGAATACGTACACATACCCTTTCCAGGCCCTCCAAAATACGTCAACTACACATTCACGCATGTTACATCTCATTATCATGTGCTCCCAATGATCTAAAAAAGGCATCCGTTCACTTTTACTGCGCATACAAGATTTGTTTTGAATTGAAACTACACAGATTGTGACAAAACAAATATTTAAGAAAATCTACATATACAATACTACAAAGTTATATATGAAAGTTAATTGCATGGTGCATCCAATGGTATTTGTTCCGTATTGTGAATGTTTACATTTTTATCCTATATTAAATTAGTCACAATAAAGAGAACGAAGGGCATCTCTCTCTCTCACTCTCTCCATCGCACACCCCCTCTCTCTACGCCATTTTCACGTACGCACACAAACTATCTCTCGGCCCTATAAAAGTATGCCCCCATACACATTCACGCATGACGGTCATTGTATTTCAAGCGAAAGCGCAATACGGTCTCTGGATTTAGAATGCACTCATTATGGTCAACATAAACATTTTCTGGTGATTATATGATCATTAGCCCACCGTACAACTCCGTATTTTGATGGTGATACTGATGGTCGTTGTATTTGAAACGAAAGCACGATACGGTCAGCATATACATTTTCTGGTGATTATACAATCACTGGCTCACCGTACAGCTACATATTTTGTTGATGAAACGATCAATTGACCAGCCAAACAGTCCACGTGGCGCAACTAGTGTTGCATCAGAAGCGCACAATATCTCCCTAACGTAGGGCCCACCTATCAGCGGGTATAAGAAAGAAACAAATGGTAATAAATTAGTGCTCGGTGGGGATTCGAAGTCGAGACCTCAGGTTGGTAGCACGCGCGCGATAACCACAGCGGACAAGGTCACCTAGTGATGATATGCTGAGCCGGCCTTTTAATACACATGAGCTACTGTGGTGAATACACACACATCACACATGCGGACAAACACGCATGCAATGCCCGCATGCATGCATGCAATACTCACACGTACACATGCACGCACGCAACACTCGCACGACCACACACACTCAAGCATGCATGCAACACTCACACGTACACATGCACGCACGCAACACTCGCACGAACACACGCACTCAAGCATGCATGCAACACTCACACATACACATGCACGCACGCAACACTCGCACGAACACACACACGCTTGCATGCACATAGCACAAGATGCAACACACACACGCTCATGCTCAAGTGCTCAACCTACACGTGCATGCACACATATACACAGCCAGGGTGGTTCACGCGCAAGGGCCAGTTCCTTGGGGTCACAGGTTCGACCCCTCACGCGCCTGCGTAAATTTTTGTTTACCAACTGATAGGTGGGACCCGCAAGCCACGTGGCCAGTTTGACGAGTCTACAGAGTGCCACGTAGAATTTTTGACCGGTCAACTGAGTGCAATTTGTAATTACGATTTTCATGTCCGTATTGGGCCGGCGGGTTTCGGATGTTTAGTCCCACCTCGCCGCGTGAGGAGCTGGTCGACCGGCTCAAATAGTCGGGTCGTCCAGAAGCGATAAGCTGCAGTCATCATTGCACCCTTTGTTAAGGACATGAATTGTTAATAGTATTAATCTTCTCTGTGATATAAAGGCTGTAGTGGTTAGTATCATAACTATTATTCATAAATATGTTTATTATGATAGGGTATCTGATATGATACTCAACCCTCTTTTTCTTCATTTAGTTATAGTTATATGCCACCTCAGCATTGCTGCAGGTGGTACCACTATGTGCTGGAGTAGGGTGCTCGGTCACAAGCATTTCACAAGCATTCAAGTCTACCGCACACACCACCAGACAACCACACGCGGTTGGCGCGCCGTCCGGTGCGTGACAAATATTTGCAACATTTCTGTTTTGGCGCCAAAAGCCGAGCCTCTGCATTTCGCCAAAAAATACAAACTGAGCCTCTGCGTTAACTTCCTGCCCCACCCCGCCCAACACATTCAAATCCCTCATTTGCCACAAAATTTTACTGTGTGTTGTTGTTTTCAGGGATATTTTGCTGTGTGAAAATAAATTTAAATATCAACGAATAATCGGTGTCCGGGGTATTTTGCCGGGACACGGTTGAATGGCCTCATATTAGTTTGTACTAGCACTAATACTACTAGTGTAGAGTAGTAGGAGCAGGAGTAGTATAGTGGTAAGTAGAGTACTACAAACCAGTACGAGTCCCATCGGACACCAATTTTCTTGGAGTCCATGCTACAGCTAGCACTTCTCCCTCCTCGTTCCTCTAAACTCAGCCGGCGCACGGCGGGCACGGTGAGGGTTTGCCGATAGTTGGTTTGCTCAACAATGGTCCCAGATGTCAGTGAAAATGCAAGACAACACGTGTTCCCTAGCTTGAGCGGCGTGCCGGACCGACCGTGTGGAGGTGCGACACAAATGCGGCAGGCTTTTCATTTTGAACTCGTAAGTTGTAACATTTGGTTCTGCTCCTTGGAGCGACGATAGACACAAATAACAATTGAAAATGCTAGGGCGGGGCTTTTCCCATGCGATAAGAGGGGGAGTTTGCCAGCTTGGCCAATCGTCGGTTTGCCTACATGCAGTCCCACATGTTATTGATATGCCTTGGTAATGGGTGTTGAGCGGCGGGCCATAACATATTGTTACTTCAATTATTCATGTTGCATGTACATTAAAATTACATTGAAATGTACTAAACAACATGCGGGCTAGTATCATCTAGTGATCTGAAAGGGCCCACTTCAAAAAATAAAGAAAGGCGATTCGGTGCTCAGGCTCATCTGCACCCGGTCGGAAAAAAATCACAAAAAATTAAAAAAAAATTATAAGATTCCAGTTTTTTTTTTTTGCATGGTAGAAAATTCGATGCGTGAGGTCCGCTCCAATTTTCAAGTCGTTCGGACATCTGAGCCGCTCTCGGCAAAAAAGAAAAATTGGGTCAAAATAGTGCATGAAGTGTAAACCTTTTTTACAGACCCTGAATTTGTCTTTTTTGTCAAGAGCTGCTCAGATGTCCAAATGATTTAAAAATTGGAGCGGACCTCACGCATCATATTAACTACCATGCGAAAAAGAATTGGAATTTTTAGAATTTTTGTAATATTTGTTTTGATTTTTTTCTTCAGCACGGGTGCAGATGAGCCTGGGCTCAGAAGTGGATTATCGCCCACTACACATTCAAGCATTTCACATCATTCTCTCGCTCTCTCTGTCAAACCGACTATGCCAAACTCCCCTGCCTACCATGCAGGAAAAGACCCGCCCTCGCTTTTTTAATCGGGTTTTGTATCGATGGATCGCGCGAAGCAGCAAAACCAAGTGTTACAAGACTACTAGTACTACCTACTACTACATCACACTGGGCTGCCGTGTCTTGTACTCCTCTGTTGTAAGAGAGGAGACACTCACTTTCATAAATGTTCTGCTTTAGTTCGGCAACATGTGGGACATCTAGCATCCGGGTCCACGTGCCATGCACCAAATAACAGTGCAGAACAGCAGGGGGACGCACCCCGGTCGTGGCGCTGCAGTAGTACTAATGAGCAATGAGGCGTCAAATCACAAAGCCGCGCCTTTCCAACCATCATTTCACTCTTCGATGAATCCGCTTCTCCATCATCTTCTTCAAGAAAATCACGTGTTGCTTCTGCCATTGTTCTGATTTTTCATGAGGGACGCGCATCGGCTTGGTACATCACTGACACGTGTGACCGCATGTTAGCAAACCGATAGGCCAAGCTCCCCCGCCCACCGGTCGGCAAAAGCACCTCCTTTTTACTAATCTATATATCTACTTTTAAATCAATATAATCGAGATTTGTATATATCGCACCAAGAAGCAAAACCAAGTGTTATGCTTTACAGTTCAAAATGAAACGACGGCACACTTCCAGCACGGCTTTTGCGTTCGCGTCGCAAGTCTGCAGGGTCAATCTGCACACGAAATGGTGACACCAAAAATGCTGCACTCACGGGCCTTTACGTGGCTAATACGGGCATCTTCCAACTAATCAAACTAGACCCCCCTAATTTTCAGGGGGGTGGGCCCCTTCCCACCCCCTAAATCCAATCCTATTCCTCCATGTTTGCTACTCCATAAAGTCTGTAAAAATCCTCCCCGTGAGTCTAGCATTGCTCATGGCGACACACTAACAGCACGCCTTTCGCCGACATGTGGGACATCCACCATCCTGGTCCACGTGCCATGCACCAAAGTTCAGAGCAGCGGGGGGAGGCACCCCGGTCGTAGCGCCGCAGTACTACTAAATGAGCAATGAGGCGTCAAATCACAAAGCCCCACCTTGCCCGCAGTAAGCTAGACAGAGCAGGAGAGTACAAAAAATTGTGGACGTAGCTTTGACCCAAAGGCAGTGATGCGTGGGTCCCGCATTTTGATTTACCCGTGGCCTCCTTTGGTTCACAGGGTAGGAATATTACAGGAATATGAAAGTTGTAGGAAAAGATATGACGCATGGCCTCCTTTGGTTTGTAGGAATTTCATAGTATAGGATTTTCAAAGGAAAAATTCCTATGGAGCTTTGTGGTTTGTAGGAATGGATTCCTAATCCTATGTAGGATAGGAACCAGTCCTTTACATTTTAAAGGAAAAAAACCATTACCCTAGACTCAATGGAAAAATTCCTATCCTATGCATCAAATGACATTTCTTTCTCTATAGGAATTGAGATGCATGTCATCTCAATTCCTATGTTTTTTCTATTCCAATGATATTCCTATCCTATGAACCAGAGGAGGCCGACATGTATCTCAAATCCTTTGAGTAGGGATAGGAAAAGAGATGTCATTTGGTTCACATCATATGAATTTTTCCATTGAGTCTTAATGTTTATTTTCCTCTTAAATGTGGAGTATAAGAATCCATTCCTATGAACCAAATGGCTCTAAAGGAAAAATTCCTATAAAAATCCGATCATATAGAATTCCTATAATATTCCTCCACACCAAAGGAGGCTTGAAATTGCTGTAGGTGATATGGCGGTCTTCCTTTGCTGAGTGTCGGCTAATGGAGACTCGCCTAACAAACTTGGCGAAGTGTGGCACTCGGCAATAGAGCAGGGGCACGTGTCGAGTCCTTACTCGATGGGACATTGCCGGGTTTAGAGCTCAGCAAAATATTTGTCCGGTTCTTCTAATGAAGGAACACACTATATTTCATCTCTCTACTGATCCCGATCGTTCTTTCTCTCTCCTTAGTTACAGTACTCAATCCTACGATGTCTCTCGCTCTCTCTCACAACAAACACACACATAAGGCCCCTCTTTATCGAAGACACACTCGTACATTCCTCCCCCATATCTATAGATATCTCTTGATGATGAATGAAATAATATATGCTGGGTTTTCTATATGTGCATGTTGTTCTACGAAACCTCGGTAAAAGTTTGTGAGGTTTGAATTTTCAATAAAGCTATATGCACTATATTTTGGAACGGAGGGAGCATACGGCAGTTGCGAACGCTCACGAGGAAATTTTATGTGTCGGAGGAGTGGCTGTTCTGTCAAATGCCATGGCAAAACTGCCACCGTCAGATGCAGATCTGACGGTTCTCTGTGCGTTCTCCAGGAAACGGCTTGTGGTGAACGTTCGCTAGATATGATTTACGGACACACGCATTGCATTGACACGTTAACCCTCCCTCTCACGCACGCACACACGCACCTCACGACTCTCCCGAGACTTCTCGCACACACCATCTATCTGTACTCTGTAGGTAGACGTGACACACATATATGTGCTCTTCACACCCTTCCCTAAGAACTTCTAAAAAATAAAAGAGGTTACACATTTTTTTTTGTAACTTAGACTTCACACATGTATACATCTTACTCTCGGTGGAGTACGTAGTACACGAAGAGAAGCGGCGCACACACGCACCAGTTCTCTAACACCCACGTGCGGGTACACGTACGAGCGCATTTGTTTACAGAGGCATCCCAAGTGACAATTTGATTGAGTTATTGATTGAGTTTTTTTTACTGGAACGTTAAATGAAAATAGTGGTTCGCACGTATTCATTTTAAAAACAATTGCTACAAGAAAATCACTCCACTATATATATAAGCAGGAGCTTCAGCGCTTGCTTTACTAGGGTTGCTCTCATTCACTCTCTCATCGTCTCCAGATCTAAACAAGACAGCGGCGGCCACACCCTCTCTCTGCTCACTGCTGGTCACAGTTCCGGCTGGATCCCCTCCGCCGGCGAAGCTGATAAGGTGCAGCGTTCACGCGGTCGGCGGCGGCGAGGGAGGAGACCCACAGCTGCCGGCGCGTCCCGATCGGTGGCCCGTCCCATTCTGTCTGACACAGCGCCGGCTCGGGAGGGCCTCCGACGCCTTCTTCCTCCCTGCCGTATTGTGGGCAGATCTGGCCTCCTGCCACCCTCCTAGCCACATCCGGACGACCCTCGGGTATAACTTCCTTCGAAACCGGCCTTGCTCTACTGCCCCAGCTCACCATGTGGCTACATGTGGATCTTTTTCTAGTTCCTTCGGCTATTCCAAAGCCACCTAACTTTTTACTATTATTAGAGGTAAACCTACTTCATGCAGTCAAATCTAGGACTTTGTTCAAAAGGGAAGAAAGGGAGGGGGAAGCTGTAGCATGAATCTAGGACTTGGTTCAAAGAGGAAAGAAAAGGGGGAAAGTAGTAGAGACTGGCTACCCAACCGGTCTCTTGGTTCAAAAGGGGAAGAAAGTGGGGTGGATAGCGAAGCGTGGGGGGAAGTACTAGTAAGATACTGGCCTGACCGGTCTCTTGGTCAAAAAAGGGAAGAAAGTAAGGGGGTGTTGGGGGGGACAATGCAACTGAGAATGAGCAGGTCTAGATTTCATGTGCTCACATAGGAAAAGGTTGCCGTGGAGATAAAAAATTGGACAAATGCAGACATGCTACCTGAATGTTTGCCGCTCTCGGCAACCAGATCTGCTTCACCACTTTATGCCCCTGCTGTCCCTTTGCCCTTATCGCTACTGTTTATCTAATATCAGAGGAAAAATGAAACAATGCCGCTGTTAGCCTAATGTCACTTCTAAGTAATGCTGCTGTCAGTCTAGTGCCATTGATAAATTGAAGCAATGACACCACCATTTTATGAAGTGCTTCTGTCTTGCTTGACTTCCCACGAATTCTGTTTTGCCTGTTACACTTAAATCTCACGCCGCTAACATTGCTTCATCCCATTGGAACTGCACAAATTTGATTGCACCGTGCATGGAGCTACTGACCATGTGCTACTCTCATGACAGTAATACTAGTGCTGTTGTTCTGCATGTTAATCTAGTGCCAGTGTTGATGTGATGTGATGCTACTTCTTACTTAATGGCACTTTTTCATACTGTCAATGTAATGCCATTCATAACACAAGAGATGCTGTTGTTAATCACATGCCACTGGAAATAACTGCCACTGCTTAAATCATCATATTACATATTTGTGCAAACAGGGATGTCTATCTCCATATCGTTTCTATTTGTGCAATCATAAGCACACACCTCCATTTTAGTAGAACTGCACAAAATCAGATGGGTGTTCCTACCTGCCGTCCTCTAGCCACCCATTTTCTAGGTATTCCGTACGTGGACTTCCTGATTGCAGTGCAGGAACGAGCCTATAATGTGTGGTGGAGAAAACAAGCAGTGCGTCCGCGCTATGAACTACACTCAATCCCAATTTAAGGACGGCCAGAGGACGAGCTTGCATTGCTGCACGGAGGTTTTGGGGTCACTTGCGTGTAAAAGAGGCATTGCGGTCTGCTTATTTCTGCAAATACCGGTGCTTAAATTTAGTGGAACTGCACAAGAAGTTCAGATGGTCAATCCACTTCAAGGTTCACTTCAATATTCCAACTGAGAACACAATTATAGTTTGTTATTCTGGAACAAGAGAACCTAACCCTCGATGGTGGCAACAAGAAAAACTAGAGTGAACCCCAGGAAATTAAAGCTTGCCTAGGGAGGCCCTTTGCTCGGAGAAGTCTGGCTTGATTTTTCCTGATTTGTAAACCTTCTCACAACTTTGTCTGTTGCTGTCAACTTCTAAAAGAGATGTTATGTTCTATGAATCATTGAGATGTATAAAAAAGCTGAACTTATGCTTTTGAAGTATTTTATGCAGCCAAGTTTATTGTGAATGTTTAACATGAATGTTAGAGTAGCGTCTTAACATTTGGAATCTATATTGTGGCCTCAATTAACCGCATGAACCATTGTAACTAGATACATAGTTGCTTATATGTCAGACAGCAGAGTATGAGTGTGAGCTGGTCGATGTAGTGTTGAAGCGATTTGCGCCAATGTGATGTGTTTGCACCAACTGTGCTTACAAGTGGAGTAGCTGTGGCACCCCGGCTCAGAGGGACCGGAACACCCCGTATTCCAGCCCAGAAATGTCTTCTGGAATACGGCACTGCTTGGCATAGAACAAATCAGCTCTTATTACAAATGATAATGGTACCAAGGTCTGCTATTACAAAGATTACAACGGCACGGCGACACTACGCCTGCTAAGGTAGAACTATGCTAGCAGCGGAACAACTCGAAGCAGTGGAACAACGACGACGGTGATGAACTCCACTCCGCAGGGACTCTGGCTGGGACACGGTCTAGTTCGCATGAACGGAACCCTCGATAAGCAATCAATCATAGCATCACCTGCAATCTGGCATGACATGCCAGGTGAGTACTTTGAATGTAGTCGCAAGCTCACAACAACCAAAAGCATCAAGGCAAGACAATAACATAGCATTAACAGGTTAAATTATGATCAACTACCATGATGTGGAAGCAAATATTAAGCATGATATGATAAAGCTAGAATTACTAAAGAACCATCATCTTGGGTCAAAGGGACCATCTCACTCTTGGCTATACGGCCAAGCAACATACCATCTCGATCACCTCGTGATCAAGATGTCCTCGTGACCATCGCGTGATCACATCACAAACTAATGATCAGCCTCAAGAACATCCCAATAACATCATTGGCATCCTGCCAAACTGTTACTTGCCCACAATCACCATAAGTCATGATATAAGCCAAAATATAAGTCATTCCGTCATCGTGAGTGTTGATTGAACGGTGTGACCTACAACGAACTGTGTCCATAACCGAGGACGCGGCTATCGATAGTTTATACACTCTGCAGAGGTTAGTACACTGTACCCACACCACGGAACTCATGGCCTTGTGCTCCCATTCAGGTGGACCCACGACATTCCAACAAAACCAATCTATTGCATGACACTCTCCCGGCCACTCCGGCAAACTCCCCTTTGGGCTATGTCATGGGTGGCCCCGATGACAACTTGTGACATCCGCCACCTCTGTGGCTGCCACCGTCGTGGTGAAACAAAACAATCTTGTCCCAAACGGGGACACCCGAGTACAACACAACTTGGGCACACAAGGTTAGGACCACCTACCGGGACAGGGCAGTGCGAGTACATAACCTTCCCTAGTTGGAGGCACCGGCAAGAGGCATGACAATAGACCGAATTAGGGCCTCCCCATCCAGGCACGCGTGGCTGCACTGGTGAGCTCGATTCGGTGGCACCTGACCAACGAAATGACGGAATTTGTCCCCAAGATATATCTATGATAGAACTGTTAGTCCAATATTATATATCAACCTGTGATACAAATCATAGCAATATCCATCCAATAATCCAAAGAATAACATAGCCATGTCATTATTATGAAATCCAATAAGCATAACTTTCTCATATGATCATGATGAAAGCATAACTATTACTATGAATCCAACGGCAATGAGTCATCCCCAATCTGCAAAAGATTAGCCCCAGAAATCCAAGCCTCATCATGGCAGTAACAAGATCAAGTATTACTCCAAGAAATGCCATGAATAATCCATATTTAATTAATGAATATATCAAGCAAATTTATTAAATAAACCATGGCACGGCATTGCAATCATGCAAACGGAGGTTGTGGCTTGCCTTAGTCCAAGATAGTGAGGAAAGCACTCCTGGTCTCCACACACTTAAATCACTCTGGAAAAACAACCATAGCAAGCAAAATAAAATCCACATAAAGCATTTTTCTCTGTCTAGAAAACCTAGATAGTAGAGAAAAATGTCAACTTCTACCAGAAAATAAAGGAGCTCAGAAGAAAAATAATGCAAAAAGAATCAGTTCATTTGGACTTGTAGTTTAGGAGATATTCAAGGTCAAAGTTGTGGTCAAACTGGATTTAAAAATGAATTTTTGCAAATTCCAGAAAATCCCTGGAGGGGTGACGTCGAAGGCGTAAAGGCTGAATACGCCTTCACTTAAAAAATGTTTCAGCGGGGAGGTGGGAGGCTGACGGGTGGGGTTACCCCGTCAGATTTAAAGGGAGGAAGGGAAAATAGAGGGCGGCAGCGCTTACTGGCATCGGACGGCGGCGAGGAGGCAGCGCCAGAGTTGGGAGAGGGCGGGGATGGATTGGGTGCACCGAGGAGAACACGCCTGTACCAGAAGTTCGAAGAATGGTGGCCGGACGATGTCGGAATCAAGCTCTCCGGCGGCAACGGTCTTCGGGCGCCGGCGAGGTCGACGATTTCGGCGATGATTGACTCGGGAGGGAGGCTGGGAAGGGCTTTAGAGCTCCTAGGAGCTCGATGGTGGTATTGGAACGTGCGGAGGGGCACTGGAGGGGGCTAGCCGAGGTGGAGGCTGAACGGCGGAGCCCCAGCCAGAGAGGAAGGAGAAGGGCTCCTAGGTTCGACTGGGTGGCTCGGGAGGTTGATTAGGTGAGGAGGAGGTCGAGTGGTGAGGAGAGCTGTGGCCGGGGATGGATTAAATAACCAGAGCAAGGATGCCTGAGCCGGAATCCGCCATGGACAAGATGGCTGGAGCTCTGGCAAACCGCGGACGCGTGGCGCACGGGAGGACTCGGACGGCGACGTGAGAAAGCTTAGTGGAGGCTTAGCGGCGCAGGAGGAGCAGACGCGGGCGAGGCACTCTCGGTCGGCCACTAGTGCACTGTGAGCACGCGTGCGGCGAGAGCAGAGCCGCTGTGGCGCGAGGAGAGGGAAGAAGGGGGGGCGCGGGGGCCAGCCGGACAGGTGGACGACGGAGAGGGAGGGCGGCACCAGCGGACGCGCGAACGCGGGCGAGAAGAAGAAGCCCGAGGCTCGGCGACATCCAGAGCGCGTCCACCGCACGCAGAGCACGCGCACACGCGTGCCAATAGTGCGGTCACCGTGTGCATTGCCATGGATAGGGCACATAGGCCTGGTAAAAGATGTCCATCGTGTAGTCCATCGCTCCTACAGCCTCGCTGAAGCGATGGATTGATCAAAGTGACTTTGGGTAGATGGGATGCATCAGAGGATTGTTGCTGTAGCCAACTTGGGTTAGAAGGTGTGGTCAAGTTACTTGACCAATGGGCCAGAGAGGATGCCTCAAGGGTTTAGGGTACGAAGGACTACAGTCCTATGAATTTTGAGATGTTTTAGACCAGGTTTGAAGATAGTTGCTTTGCAACTGCAAAAACAGAACAGAAGCTAGAGTTGGATGTTGCACTCACATGGGGTACTGGATTGAGCTGCCATTTGGTGGAGAGTTATGATTTAGGACCATGTAGGCACTGGAAAAATTTCATGCCATTTGGAAATACCTACATGGTACTTCCTTCACAAAGGTCCTCTCCGAACAGAATCTTGGGGGAATATTGTAGAGCAAATGGCTTGGCAAACTAATGTTAAATTTGGCATGCTCAAAGTATATAAGGATAGTTAGGTCTTGGATTAATTTCAGAATTTATGAAGCAATATAAAATGTAGTTGCTTCACACCCTGAAAATTTGACCAGAACCCAAGATTTGAAGGTGTGCTCACATAGATGGTTGGATTGAGCTCAAATTTTGTGTAGGGGAGTTATTTGAGCACATGGAGAGGCTGGCAAAATTTCAGCTCAAATGGATACCCCTACTTAGTACTTCCTTTACAAAGCTTCTCTCTGGACAGAAACTTTGGAAATTTGCTGAGGAAGATTTACTAGGAAAATGGAGCTGAATTTTGTCATGAGGTAATGGTTTGGATAGGAAAGAGTGCCCAAAAAGTTTGAGGGCAATCAGGAAAATAAAAATAGCACTTCCTTCACAAAGTGCCATTCTGGACAGAATGGAAAATGAATATTTCTGAATTATTTTTGAACTAGGCAAGGAAGGGTTTTGACATATTTGGGGAAAATATGATCCCAAGGATTTATGAGAATTTTGTGGGGATTTTAGGAATGACAAAAATATAGGTTGTTTCACAACCTAGGTCAACTAGGGTTATTCCTTTAATAGAAAAAAGGAATATTCCCAAGAAAAAGAATTTGGGGTTGGGCTAGAATGGAAATACCCTGATATTGGGAAAGATTCAAGGATGATAGACCACTTGGGAGAACAAGAAATGATGATCTCCCAGGTTTCAAGTCCACATAACTGCTCCAAAAAGAAAACCAGAGCAAAAACCATAGAAAACCAAAAGAAAAAGAAAGGGCCAAAATTCGGGGTGTTACAACCCTACCCCCCTGACAAAAATCTCGTCCTCAAGAATTGGTTGCTCAGGGAACAAGTATGACTTAAGGAAACTGTCTCCAACTCGGGCGTCATTTTCCTTTGTATATTGTGCCCCTTGAATTTCATATGATCGGACTTTCTGACTTTGGGGTGAGTTGCTTCACCTTACTTGAATTTCTGATGGGTCTTGCCTCATAGATCAATCCATACGCTGGCCCCAATAATCTGCCAGCTTAGTCGAAAGTGTGATAAATTGTCATAACTGGGATATCTGACCTTTCCACCAGTCGGGGGTGATTTCCGAATGACTTGCCACTCTTCGACATATTGCCGGTACTATCCAAGGAATCTGAGAATAAATGTTCTGTGGGCCTGAAAACTTTTAACTCCTTCCATCGGATTGCTCAAATAAATGCTTGCCTTCTAGGTTCAAACAATGCTGCGAATCCAAACCATTCTCTGGACGGGATCTGACTGCCCGTAATTGGTACTAGATCCTCTTGTTTTGTTTCTTCGTCTTGAGCTTACAACCTATGCCAAAGATTTGCTTGTCTGAACAGTTTAGAGGGGTATGGCTCGATATTTGTAACATACCTCAAACAGTAGCATCTTGAGTCTGGACTGCAGTTGCACTGACAGAAAAATATTTTTCATGATAGGCTGTCTTTGTACTCAGTTCCACGAATGCGAGCACTTGATCTGAGCTGGTTGCTCGGCTTTTGGCTTACCCCTGCTGTCGGTGCACCTGCCTGTGGTGATAGGCTATGAGATGCTTTAACACAGTCGCTAAAGTCAAACTGCTGCGGTGGCAAAGGAATCTTGGATCTGACGGGATAGACTCGGATATTCCACACTGACCATTCTGAGCATGCACAGTTGGACAAACGGGCTAGCTGGACATGAGGCCCTTATGAAATAGGGTAGGCCTTTGAGTGTCTGTCCATGTTGATCCATATGGAATTATGGTCTCAAGTTGACTTGGGTACCTGGACCATGACCGTCGGGCAAGAATTTTCATACCTTTGTTGCCAGCTTAACTCCTTGATGATCATGATTTTCTTTGCCGGAATTCCTCACTGAAATAGCTTGGCCACATATGTCCTTGATCCTTCTTGTAACCATAGATGTTTTTGGTGTAATATACCGGTGGCATACCTTGTTCTTGTTCCTGATATGGTTCCTCATACCTGTGACATGTACACGGTGCATATAGTTGTACAGAGCTCGTTGTTTTGGTCGACCTTACAAAATAGGGACATGGGTGAATGAGGTCACTTTGTCGAGTGCAGACAAACTGACTTTGGTAGCCACTGTCAATACTATTGTTCCAAGATTGTCTATTTCACAACTTGTTGATTCTTGCATCACCTGAGATGTATATTTGCTTATCTTTCTTTGGCACAGCTCATGGGGTTGTTTGATTCTTTACTCCCTTCGGAAGATCCGCTTGAACATAATGGCATCCTCATACGGGTGACTTGCCTTACCTGGGCTGCATGCTCAGCATATATCTAGAAATATATGTAGCCGAACATTTGCTTCTTAAGGCAGGCAGGGGTCTTAACTGCTTTGTGCTACTGACAAGATTTTTGCGAGTCTGATTCTTGAGCTGCACGATCATATACTGCCAACTTACTGTGTAATATCTTGTAACCATACTGATGACGGTGTGTAGTGCCGTACTGAAGAAGGTTGGGTATCTTATGTTGGAAGCAATCCGAGTAGCTTGCTGAAGAATACTGGACATCTTACGCTTGAAGATTTTGCCTTGGTAGCGTGCTGGAGAAGGCTGGGTTCTGTGCCTGTGAAGCTTCTTCTCTGGTTGCTTACTGAGGAATATTCACTTCCTTATGCCGGAAGCTTTTACTGAGATATCTTACTATGGAATACTGGGCATCTTGGGCAGGAGGCTGTCCATATGTCGTACAAAAGAAGACTGAAAAGCTTTGCATCATAAGCTTCTTCTGATAGCGTGTGGGTAAAGACTGAGCTTCTTATACTCGAAACTTCATACCGTGGTCTACAAATTTAATGATGTATACCTACCCATAACATTTTTGCTGTTGGTTACATGTATGAGAAGAATTGCCTGACTGTCTTCCTTGCTGAATATTGAACTCATAGCCCCTTCTGACTTTCTTCCGGAGTATAACATATTTCAATATTTACCCGTGACTGCCTTGTCTTCCTGCTGGTTAGATCATTATTGTTGTAAAGGTTGCGCAACTGATGTAGACTTGATGCTGATAATAAATCCAGGCTACCATTTACATTCCCAATACAATGCAGTCAACTGAGAGTGCCATACTGTTTAGCTGAGCTTCCAAATAATTGTGATCCTCATTGCTTCTTCGGTTCCGGTGGTGATTGATGAGCAGCTTTCATACGGGAAAATAAGGTAACACCAAAGGCCCAAAAGAAACAACCAAAACAACTCGATCGAACAACGGCACACAACAGGCACACAAGTAAACACAAGCGATACTGCATTTATTACTACTCAATACAAACCACAACATGCATGCTACTACAACTGATGCAACATGGACTATACAGGCACTAAGACACTATGAACAAGTTAAAGCTGGATAGCTGATGAAACAGCTGGTGGAGGGGTGGGTGGAGCAGTTGACACTGGAGGTGAAGAAGTCGATGGAGGAGGCAATGGGGGTGGAGTAATTACAACACCGAGCAATCTCCTAGCCAGAGTCGCATCTCGGACTAGCTCAGCAATCAACATATACTCGGCCGTCATGAAGCGGGACATGGAAGGGATGGCCACATCATCGTTAGGGCGAGCAGAGGGGAACCTGACTCGCCTAGGGTTCTCGGCTATGGTAGGGTAGTAGGAGTAAGCACGGTTTTCTTGCATCACAAGCTCATGGTGACGCATACCCGTGATTCCTTCCAGGGCTGCGAGTTGAACTGCACGATCTGGAGTGGCACCATATCCGCCATGGAATCTGTAGGTACATCTTCCGATAGGTATTCTGGCTTCCATAAAAACATGGGCGGCATATTCCAGTAATCTTCCTCCAAGCGCAACCTCAAAAACTTGATACCTCGGCACATCTCCATTGGGATACAGACTATGCCAAACATCGCGAAGTAGGGATGCGAAGCTGAGCGGTGCAGGGGCTGCATCGAACTCAATAGGAATGGCGGCCATCTACACACATGGAATTAATGGTTAGAAAGAGACGGAATCTATATGCAGGCTATGCAACAACCAAGTGCAACAATCAAATGCAGCAAGCAGACTGAACTCTATACTACCGATTTCTACCACTTGCACTGACTAGGGCGTCCTACAGCCAGACCTGGCTCTGATACCAACAGTTGCGGCACCCCGGCTCGGAGGGACCGGAACACCCCGTATTCCAGCCCAGAAATGTCTTCTGGAATACGGCACTGCTTGGCATAGAACAAATCAGCTCTTATTACAAATGATAATGGTACCAGGGTCTGCTATTACAAAGATTACAATGGCACGGCAACACTACGCCTGCTAAGGTAGCTCTATGCTAGCAGCGGAACAACTCGAAGCAGCGGAACATCGATGACGGCGATGAACTCCACTTCGCAGGGACTCTGGCTAGGACACAGTCTAGCTCGCACGAACAGAACCCTCGACAAGCAATCAATCACAGCATCACCTGCAATCTGGCATGACACGCCAGGTGAGTACTTTGAATATACTCGCAAGCTCAGAACAACCAAAAGCATCAAGGCAAGACAATAACATAGCATTAACAGGTTAAATTATGATCAACTACCATGATGTGGAAGCAAATATTAAGCATGATATGATAAAGCTAGAATTACTAAAGAACCATCATCTTGGGTCACAGGGACCATCTCACTCTTGGCTATACGGCCAAGCAACATACCATCTCGATCACCTCGTGATCAAGATGTCCTCGTGACCATCGCGTGATCACATCACAAACTGATGATCAGCCTCAAGAACAAACCAATAACATCATTGGCATCCTGCCAAACTGTTACTTGCCCACAATTACCATAAGTCGTGATTTAAGCCAAGATATAAGTCATTCCATCATCGTGAGTGTTGATCAAACGGTGTGACCTACAATGAACTGTGTCCATAACCGAGGACACGGCTATAGATAGTTTATACACTCTGCAGAGGTTAGTACAATGTACCCACACCACGGAACTCATGGCCTCGTGCTCCCATTCGGGTGGACCAATGACGTTCCGACAAAACCAATCTATTGCATGACACTCTCCCGTCCACTCCAACAAACTCCCCTTTGGGCTATGTCATGGGTGGCCCCGATGTCAACCTGTGACATCCGCCACCTCTGTGGCTGCCACCGTCGTGGCCAAACAAAACAATCTCATCCCAAATGGGAACACCCGGGTACAACACAACTTGGGCACACAAGGTTACGACCGCCTACCGGGCCAGGGCAGTGCAAGCAAATAACCTTCCCTAGTTGGAGGCACCGGCGAGAGGCATGACAATAGACCGAATTAGGGCCTCCCCATCCAGGCAAGTGTGGCTGCACTGGTGAGCTCAATTCGGTGGCACCTGACCAACAAAATGACGGAATTTGTTACCAAGATATATCTATGATAGAACTGTTACTCCAATATTATATATCAACATGTGATACAAATCATAGCAATATCCATCCAATAATCCAAAGAATAACATAGCCATGTCATTATTATCAAATCCAATAAGCATAACTTTCTGATATGATCATGATGAAAGCATAACTATTACTATGAATCCAACGGCAACGAGTCATCCCCAATCTGCAAAAGATTAGCCCTAGAAATCCAAGCCTCATCATGGTAGTAACAAGATCAAGTATTACTCCAAGAAATGCTATGAATAATCCATATTTAATTAATGAATATATCAAGCAAATTTATTAAATAAACCATGGCACTGCGTTGCAATCATGCAAATGGAGGTTGTGGCTTGCCTTAGTCCAAGACAGTGAGGAAAGCACGCCTGGACTCCACACACTTAAATCACTCTGGAAAAACAACCATAGGAAGCAAAATAAAAATCCACATAAAGCATTTTTCTCTGTCCAGAAAACCTAGACAGCAGAGAAAAATGTCAACTTCTACCAGAAAATAAAGGCGCTCAGAAGAAAAATAATGCAAAAAGAATCAGTTCATTTGGACTTGTAGTTTAGGAGATATTCAAGGTCAAAGTTGTGGTCAAACTGGATTTAAAAATGAATTTTTGGAAATTCCAGAAAATCCCTGGAGGGGTGACGTCGAAGGCGTAAAGGCTGAATACGCCTTCACTTAAAAAACATTTCGGCGGGGAGGTGGGAGGCTGACGGGTGGGGTCACCCCGTCAGACTTAAAGGGAGGGAGGGAGAACAGAGGGTGGCGGCGCTTGATATACCTCCAACGTATCTATAATTTATGAAGTATTCATGCCATGTTTATTATAGTTTTGTATGATTTTGGTGCACTTTTATATGGCTTTTATATGATTTTCATGGACTAACATATTGACCTAGTGCCCAGTGCCAGTTGTTGTTTTCTGCTTGTTTTTGGTTTTCCAGAAAATCTATATCAAATGCAGCGAAACTTTTTGACGATTTTTTCTGGAACATAAGAGACACTAGAAGCTTCGGGAGGTGGCCAGAAGACCCACAGGGGCCCCACGAGCCACCAGGGCGCGCCACTCCCCCCCCCCCCAGGCGCGCACTGGTGCCTCGTGGGCCCCCTGTGGCCCTTCTTCGCGTGATTCCAATGCCAAAAAATCATATATATTTAGAAACCCCTGAAAGTTAACCTAGATGAGTTTTTATGCCGCTGCAACCTCTATACCTCCACGATCTAATCTACAGCCCTTTTCTGGCACCCTGCCGGAGAGGGGAATCATCACCGGAGGCCATCTTTATCATCCCGGCGGTCTCCGTGATGAGGAGGGAGTAGTTCACACTCGGGGCTGAGGGTATGTACTAGTAGCTATGTGTTTGATCTCTTTCTCTCGTGTTCTTGATTTGGCACGATCTTGATGTACCGCGAGCTTTGTTAATATAGTTGGATCATATGGTGTTTCTTCCCTCTCTATCCTTGTTCTGATGAATCGAATCTTTCCCTTTGAGGTTTCGTTATTGTCGGATTGAATATTTCAGTTTTTAGAACACTTGATGTATGTCTTGCATATGAATACCCGTGGTGACAATGGGGTATTATATTGATTCACTTGATATATATTTTTTGGCACTCAACTCGTGGATTCCCGAGGTGACATTGGGGTAATCTATGCGTAGGGGTTGATGCACGTTTTCATTATCTTTTCTCCGATAGAAACTTTGGGGTGCTCCTTGGAGTTCTTTGTGTGGATTGAATATTATGATTATGAAGTTGTTTGATGAATATCGTAGAATCAACTCATGGATACTTGTGGTGACATTGGAGTATCTAGGTGACATTAGAGTTGGTTGATGTGTATCATATGGTGTTATTTTAATATGAACTCTAGGGCTGTTTGTGACACTTATAGGAATAGCTCAATAGATCGATTGGAAAGGATAACTTTGTGGTGGTTTCATAGCCTACAAACAATTTCTATCTTATGTTCTCTTCTAATAGGAACTTGGGAGTGATTCTTTATCGCAAGTTGAGGGATGGTTATATGATCCAATTATATTAGCATTGTTGAGAGATTGCACTAGCAAAAGTATGAACCCTAGGCCTTGTTTTCAAGTATTGCAATACCATTTTTGCTCACTTTTGTCAGTTGCTACCTTGCTGTTTTTATATTTTCAGATTGCCAAAACCTATATCTACTATCCATACTACACTTGTATCACCATCTCTTCGCCGAACTAGTGCACCTATACAATTTACCATTGTTTTGGGTGTGTTGGGGACACAAGAGATTTCTTGTATTTGGTTGCAGGGTTGTTTGAGAGATACCATCTTCAACCTATGCCTCCTATGGATTGATAAACCTTATGTCATCCACTTGAGGGAAAATTGCTACTGTCCTACCAAACTCTGCGCTTGGAGGCCCAACACGAGTCTACAAGAATAAGTTGTGTAGTAGACATCAAGCTCTTTTCTGGCGCCGTTGCCGGGGAGGTGAGTTCTTGAAGGTATATCTTGAGAACTTGCAATCGAATCTTTGAGTTTCTTGTTTTATCACTAGTTTGGTTTATAAAAGAAAACTACAAAAAATGGAATTGAGGTTGCCTCATATTATTCGTCTTTATAATGTTTTTCTTGAAAATGATGGAGCGGAAAATTGTGCTCAATTGATAGAAGAAGAATTCAATAAAATGTTTGGCATAAAATCTTTGAGTGATGAGCATGATTGCAATGTTGTTAGTATGAATACTATGAATATCCAAAATACTAATGATGATTGCACTAGTCATGACAAAAATGTTTCTTATAAGCATGTCAATTTTTGTGGAGTGCATAAAGTTTGTGAAGACATACCTTATAGGGATGATAGATTTTTTAAGAAGCATAAACATGATAGAACCAATTTTTTGCTCAAAGTGATAGATGAATTTGCTACAAAATTATGCTCTCTTCATCCCATTACTAGTGAACTTTGCAATAAAGTTGGTCACCTTAATTTTCAATGCATACTTTTTCATGATCGAATCATGGCTAAATATTGTAATGACTTGACCGCCCTTGAACTATATAATGTGCTTTATCTATTTTTGGGGTGTGAGGAATTGACACATAAAAATAGTTGGTTTGAAGTATTCACTCTCACAGACAACATTGAAACTAATCTAGAGGAAATCTATATGTTTTGTGTGGTAAATTGCAATGAGAATGCTTATATTGCCAACTACAGAAAGATGTGAAAACCAATAGAATACAAAAGGAACACTAATGAAAGGGTAAAGATTTCCACTTTCCCTCCTATTGTCTCTCATGATGAAATAGGTGACGAGGAGGAGCTTCCTATTCAACCAATCTCATCAATAAGAAGCTCGGAAGAATTGATTAAACCCACACATGATGTGGTGAAGAAGAAGAAAAGAAGAAAGAGTAGAGGTAAAAAGGTATCCCTCCCAAATAATGTTGCTCCTATTATTGTTGTGCCTCATGAGAGTGAATAAAAAATAATTGTGGAAGATGATATACTTGATGATGATATTGCTTCTTTGTCTTATGGTACAATGTCCGAAGGAACTATTGAGGATGATTTTATTATGCCTATTACTCATTATGATGATTATGATTGGGAAAATAATGATACTTCTTATAATCTTGAAAATCTTTTTGGCACCAACTTAGAAAATTGTGATGATAATAATTGTTATACTATTAGTGCTATTCATACTATTGATGATAATAGTGATTATGCTAATGATATGCCAAGCCACAAGCTTGGGGATGCTATGTTTGATGAGAATGACATGTTTGAGAATTTATTTGCTGCAATTAATGTTTGTCCCAAGCTTGGGGATGCTATGCTTAATAAAGATGATCTTTTTAGTCCCCCTACTTTGAATGATCAAATTTATTATGATGATGACATGCCTCCTATCTATGATAATTATTGTGATGATACTTATGTCATAAAAAGTAGTGATGATTATATCTATAAAACTTGTCATAATTATGATTACCCTTTTTCTGAACATTACTCTTTTAATGTGGAAACAATTTATAGTATTCGAGTTTCATATGATACTCCCACTCCTATTGATGAGAAGAAATGTGCTTATGTGGAGAGTAATAAAAATTCTATGCTTGTGGATCATGAAAAGAATACTTTACGTGATAGCTATATTGATGAATCCATTCATGATACTACTGAAAATTATTATGAGTGAGGAACATATGATTCATGATGCTCCCGTTATGTTTCAATTATTTACTTCTATGTGAGCATCATTGAAATCATCATGCCTAGCTAGAAGGCATTAAAGAAAAGCGCTTGTTGGGAGACAACCCAATACTTATACCTACTGTTTTTGTGTGTCCACATGATGAAGCTACTGTAGTAATCATGTTTTATATGTTTTCTTTCAATAATGTGCCAAGTAAAGCCTTTGGGATAGTGTGGATGCTTGTTGATTTGATTCTGTGCAAAAACAGAAACTTTTGCGTCCTGTGCAGGAATTTCTATTCTATACTGGGAGTGAAAAAATTCTGAAATTTTTACACAGTATTGGGTTACAAATCTTTTACGTTGTCCTAATTTTTCAGAATTTTTTGAGGTACAGAAGTATGGTTTTTAAATCGACACGCTGTTCTGTTTTTGACAGATTGTGTTTTCGGTACATAGTTTGCTTGTTTTAGTGTTTCCATAGCTTATATTGAGTAATATAAATTGTGGAAATGATAGAATACAATAGGAATTATGTGAGAACAATTATGAATCTTGTCTTGATAGTAGCTAAGTGGATGATTTATTTTTATCATACTAACCTATCTCACGAAGTTCGGTTAAGTTTTATGTGATTGAAGTTTTCAAGTTTTGGGTGAGATATCGATATGAGGAGAATAAGGAGTGGAAATACCCTAAGCTTGGGGATGCCCAAGGCACCCCAAGGTAATAATCAAGGAAGACTCAAGCGTCTAAGCTTGGGGACTCAACACTATCGGTAACCTCACTTGGAGCTATATTTTTATTCGTCACATAATATGAGTTTTCCTTGGAGCATCATTTTCTTCTGTTGATATTTGCTTGCTGTTATCAATAATCATGTTTTGTATCTTTTAGTTCAATAAAATGCCAATTATAGCCTTTACTATGCTTAGTTTGCAAGTTCATCTGTTGCTGTTTGAAAACAGAAAGTTTTCTGTTATGTCCAGAATATTCCTGAATAATCAGAACATGATAAAAATTTGAAATTTTTACACAGTAAGAATGCATGAGTTATCTGTCACGTGGTATTTTTTCAGAATTTGTGGAGTTAGGGAAGTATGGATTCTTATTCCCCTTTTACAGACTGTTCTGTTTTGGCAGATTGCTGTTATAGTTGCATTGTTTGCATATGTTGCTTGTTTAATGTTTCTATTTGTGGATAGGAGTATTAAATATGAAGAGGCATTTCGTATGCAATTTTTAATTATAATTTTAATGATTTTATACAGTAGAGAATGTTAAGGTTTTGAGTTGATTTATACTAACTTATCTCACGAGTTCTTGTTGAGTTTTATGTGGATGAAGTTTTTAAGATGTAGAGAAACCATGATATGAGAGGAATTAAGGAGACACAAGAGCTCAAGCTTGGGGATGCCCAAGGCATCCCAAATTAATATTTCAAGAAGTCTCAAGCATCTAAGCTTGGGGATGCCCCAGTAGGCATCCCACCTTTCTTCATCAATAATTATCGGTTAGTCTTGGTTGAGCCTAAGTTTTTGCTTCTTCACATGGGATGTGCTATTCTTGGAATGTCATTTTATTTTCTTTTCTTTGCTGTTTGAATAAAATTATTAAGATCTGAAATTTTTAAATGAGAGAAAGTCCTCACATAGTGTGACACCCCAAGACCGATTCCTTGCATTATTATTATTATGTTGTTCGATCAATGTTATTTTTTTCTTTTCGCATTGCATCATTTCATCATGCCATCATGTCATTAAATTTTTGCAACTCAAACAAATAAATTGCATGGATCTTTGATTCATTTAAATTGAGGGAACTCACATGGTGATTTCTCTTCATAACATATCCTCCCAATATTATTGGGGAGCTATAATAAAATATTCCATTAATTCGGAATAACCCATAAACACACTTGCAATTTAATCCCATGCCTTTTCTGCTTCGAGTTTGACTTCCAAACCTTGCCAATAATTCTTTTCCCATCTATCGAGGCTCCTCCAAAAATCTCAACATTTTTGGACCTTCCAAATACCCACTTCCTATTCAAACTCATTTGAATTTTATTCAGATGAGTTGTTGTCAAAACCCTTCACTATGTCCCTTTGCAATTTTTCTGGGTCCAGCGCATTTTTGTGAGTCCAGGAAAATTAACCCCATGCCCGAATTCCTTCCCTAATCCTTTCTTTTCTCTCTTTTTCTTTCTTCCTATTTTTCTGTTCTTGGAAAAGAAGAAAGAGAGAGGGAGCAACCCAGTCCAGCCGGCCCAAGGCCCAGCCGGGCTTCCATCTTATCCCCCAGCCGCACGAACCCTAGCTGCTCCTGATCCTACAGCCTCCCCACGATCCCCTCGTCTCTCTCCCTCACCATCTCCCTCGCGCCGCCACCCACAGGAACCGCCCTGCGCCCGAGCCCCTCAACCCGCGCCTCTGCTTCGCCCTCGCGCCTCCCGGCCCGTCCGGCCGCCGGACCTCGCCGGCAGGGTCCCTTCGGCCGCGCCATGGCCGCCTCCCTCCTGCGGCCATCTCCGTCTCCCATGCTCGCCCCGGAGCTCCTCTGCCCCAACCACGACCACCTGCAGCCTACTGCCCTGCGCCGTCTCGTTTTTCCTCATCCTCGAGCTTCTGCGCGACCCTCTCTTCTCGGGCCGCTCATCCCGCCATGGCTGCCGCCGCTAGCTGCTCCGCTGTCGCCTCTGCTCCGTGCGTCGCCGTTCTGTCCGCCTCCTCCATGGCCTCGGCCCTCGTTCAGCACCGCGCCACCACTAGCACACGCCCCGCCGCCTGCTCTTGTCGCGACCAGGTCCTCCACCTGCGCCTCCCCGTCGGCCCTCCTCGGCCTGCTTGCTGATCTGCCATCTCCGGCCGCCTGCTGTGCTCCATCCTCCGCTGCCTTTTGTCGTTGACGTCAAGACCGCAGCAGCAAGACCCGTGGGTGCCAAGTTCCTCTTCCGGACCCGTCAAGTGTACGACGACTTGTGTGCGACTACCGTGTACCTCTACTGCCATCTACTGTATCGCCAAGACCTAAACCGTCAAGTGCCCGATGACGATGCGCCAAGTTCCTCTCCAACCCGTGTACGACTACCGACGCTATGGATCCGACAAGATCGCGTGTACCACTACCGTCCTGTGGGTTCCGTCAAGTTCCGCTACCGTCGCCGAAGACCACGAGTACCACTACTTCCACGACGACCGTGTACCACTACCGCCGCTACGTGAACATCTACTACCCACTACGAACTCGATCCACCCCGAATGCATGTTCCGAAGGTATAACGCGGAGACGACCGCCGTGAACGAATGCATATGTTGTATGTGATGCCCGCGTTCACGCCGTGTGTGATTGTTCATTGCTCGTTTCTCCTCGTTTGCCATGCCACCGACACGTGGGACACCCGGTACCCGGGATCACTCCCCGTCACTCCTTCATGTTCCGTACATCCGCACACTTGTTCCTTTGCACCGGTATCTCAACCGAGTTATCGGAACCGGAATGTTGTCGTGGCACCATTTCCGTTTTCGCCGCCGTGGCACCCCTTTCTTCCGTCATGGCGACAAATGCTCCATATCATATCATATGCCATGTTTTTCATAAATTGCATCTAACTTAAACATGTCATCCTCATGCATTTAATAACTCATGAACCGTGCATTGGATTAAAATGAATCATATATGTAAAATGCTTAGAATTTCATGTAGTTTCATAATATGCAACTTTCATCCATGTTAAAAACATTTAACTTGCTGTTTGCATAAATTTTGTTAAATGACATGCTAGAATGGTTTATTTCGTAACTAAATAACCGTAGCTCCAAATTAAATAAACTTTATATGTAAATGGGGTAGAAAAATGTGTAGATTATCATGGTGCACTTTCTTTTGCTGTTTAACAACTATAAAATATGATTTAGGGCAGAACAGTACCAAATTCGAAAAATTTGCATATGGGGATTTACCGGAATTGTTATTTGTGATTCCGGCCTCATTTAAACTTGCCTAGTGTATGGATTGCTTATGCTTCATCTCTTGTCATGTTTAACAACATTTAATCTTTTCATGCATCATATTTGTTTGTGCATCATGCCATGTTTATGCTTGTGTGTTCACCATGTTGTTTGCTCCTTTCCGGTTGCGCTTCTTCTCGATAGTTCCGGTTTCGTTGCGATTGTGAGGATTCGTTCGACTACGTTGGTTCGTCTTCTTCATGGACTCGTTCTTCTTCCGAGCGGGATTTCAGGCAAGATGATCATGACCTTGGATATCTTTACTATCTTTGCTTGCTAGTTGTCTCGTTGCTATCGCTATGTCGCGCTTCCTACCACATATATGTCAGCCTCCCATATGCCATGAAATAGCCTCTAACCACCCTTACCCAGCAAACCGTTGTTTGGCTATGTTATCGCTTTGCTTAGCCCCTTTCTTATAGCGTTGCTAGTTGCAGGTGCTCTTGCAGGTTGTTCCATGTTGGGACATGGATATGTTGGGATACCATAATATCTCTTATTTAATTAATGCATCTATATACTTGGTATTGGGTGGAAGGCTCGGCCTTTTGCCTAGTGTTTTGTTCCACTCAAGCCGCCCTAGTTTCCGTAATGCTGGTGTTATGATCCATGTTTAGCGTTCCTAACATGCTCAGGGGAATGGGACCCTCTTGACAGTTCGCTTTGAATAACCGTTTCCAGCAAGGCCCAACATTGGTTTTAACATTTGCCAACATAATAATACTGAACTAAATAATTAATTGGCATAGGGTGTCATGAACCTGAGGATTCTTTTAATTCCACATAATACAGGTGGGCTAGTGCTGATGGTGCTGGTCCAAAACTAGAGCACCGTGCGGGGCCGCCCCTTGGCAACTTGGGGTATTTGGCACCTGTACGCTTCGCTTATCCGCCGTGTCCTGAGAACGAGATACGCGGCTCCTATCGGGATTGTCGACACGTCGGGAGGTCTTGCTGGAATTGTGTTACCATTGTCGAAATGTCTTGTGCACCGGGATTCCGAGGATACTTTGGGCTATCTCGAGGTTGAGGTATTTCCACCGCAGCTTGTGTAGGCTTATGATGGGCTAGGTTGGAACACCCCTGCAGGGTTAAATCTTACGCGAAGCCGTGCCCGCGGTTATGTGGCACTTGGATATTTATAACCTCCGGTTGTAGAGAACTTGACACTAAATCCTAATTAAAATACACCGACCGTATGCGTAACCGTGACCGTCTCTTTTCGAGGAAGTTCGAGAAGAGAACACGGTGGGGTTATGTTTGACTCGTAAGTAGGTGTTCAGGATCACTTAGTGATCATTTGTAGTTTGCGACCGTTTTGCGTAGATGCTCTTCCTATTCTTGTACTCGTAAGTTAACCACCATATAATGCTTAGTGCTTGCTGCAACCTCACCACCTTACCCTTCCATACCCATTTAAGCTTTGATAGTCTTGCTACCCATGGTTATGGGATTGCTGAGTCCTCGTGGCTCACAGATTACTACAACAACAGTTGTAGGTACAGGTAATGCGATGTCTTGACGTGAGAGCGATGCTTGTTGGCTTTGGAGTTCTTCTTCTGTTTCTTCTTCTTTGTCGATCTGGGGATAGGTTCCTGGTCGGTAGCCTGGGCTAGCAGGGTGGATGTCGTTCTTCTTTTCGTTTGATTTCATCCGTAGTTGGATGCTGCCCTTCTGTATGATGTTTGTTATGTATTGATGTATTCTTGTGATGATTGTATGTAGTTATCTGTATCCCCATCTATTATGTATGTGGTATGATGTAATGATATCCACCTTGCGAAGCGTCTCCGATATGCGCTTCTATCCTTAGTGGGATTTTCTAGTCCCTTGAGAATAGGGCCGCATATTGGGCGTGACACATAGCTACTTAATTACTCAACTACTCATTTGATCTTCACTTATATCTTTTTGGAGTAGTTTGTCATTTACTCTTGTTCTGCACTTATATCCTATGAGTAAATTGTTGAAATGAATTGAATATCATAAAGTTGAAATTTATATGCTTCATATGCTTGTCCCATGGGGATTAGTGACTTCACATACAAGAAGTATAAGTGGTAAAAATTATTGAAAGTTAACAAACATAGCATTGGTCACTTGAACAATTCATGAAAGAATTTTGAAGGAAGAGAAATTACACATATAAATATACTATCTTGGACATCTTCTATGATTGTGAGCCCCCATTAATTATTTTCAAGCTTGATCAAGTAGTTGACGTTGGACAAGGAAGACAACGTAATGAGTTATGTTTGTTTATATTCACATAGAAGTTATATTGTCATGGATCCTCTAACATGTGGTGCTTGCTTAGGATCTTTTGCTAGCCAAAAATTCGTACTAAGTAGAGATACTACTTGTGCATCCAAAAACCATTAAACCCGGTTTCTTGCCATGAGTGTCCACCATATCTACCTATGGATTGAATAAGATCCTTCAAGTAAGTTGTCATCGGTGCAAAAAGCAATAAAAATTGCTCCTAAAATATGTATGATCTTTTATTGCAAGGGAAAATAAGCGTTGTACGAACTTGTGATGGTAAAGAAATAAAAGCAACGGACTGCATAATAAAGGTTGCTATCACAAGGGGCAATAAAACATGACGTTCCTTTGCATTAAGAGCTTGTGCATCCAACAACAAAAAGCGCATGACAACTTCTGCTTCCCTCTACGAAGGGCCTATCTTTTACTTTTCTGTATTTACTTTTCTATATTTACTTTTCTGTATTTACTTTTATGCAAGAGTCATTAATGTTCATCCCTATTCCACTCTATTTATTCTTTAGTTGGCAAGCATTATGTGGTAGGGAAAGATCCAGGCACATATATCCAGTTGAATATAGGTGATCATGAGTTATTATTGTTGACATTATCCCTGAGATAAATAAGTTGGGAGGCGAAACATTAAGCCCCTATCTTCCTATGTGTTTGACTGAAACGGTTTGTTCTAAAAATATGCTTTGAGTGTTAGCAATCATGGAAGACTAAAAGATGGTTGAGTATGTGGAATTTGCTAGATCAAAGCTCTTACATAGACCCTTCCTGAAAATAAGATGAATTGCAATTGTTTGATGACTGAGAACATAGTTTGTTAGTTTTCAAGAAAGTTTATGGCCTATACTTTAAACATGTGAATAGCTTGCTACTTGATCATGAGAAGTTTTATGAGATGAGCTACTGATTATGATATATATTGATGCTAGAAAAAGTGATCAAAATTATCATTGATCAAACTTATGCACTATGCTAGCATTCACACTTCATAAATTATTTCTTTTATCATTTACCTACTCGAGGACGAGCCGGAATTAAGCTTGGGGATGCTGATACGTCTCCAACGTATCTATAATTTATGAAGTATTCATGCCATGTTTATTATAGTTTTGTATGATTTTGGTGCACTTTTATATGGCTTTTATATGATTTTCATGGACTAACATATTGAGCTAGTGCCCAGTGCCAGTTGCTGTTTTCTGCTTGTTTTTGGTTTTCCAGAAAATCAATATCAAATGAAGTCCAAATGCAGCGAAACTTTTTGATGATTTTTTCTGGAACATAAGAGACACTAGAAGCTTCGGGAGGTGGCCAGAAGACCCATAGGGGCCCCACGAGCCACCAGGGTGTGCCACCCCCCAGGGGCGCCCTGGTGCCTCATGGGACCCCTGTGGCCCTTCTTCGCGTGATTCCAATGCCAAAAAATCATATATATTTAGAAACCCCTGAAATTTAACCTAGATGAGTTTTTATGCCACCGCAAGCCTCTGTACCTCCACGATCTAATCTACAGCCCTTTTCCGGCACCCTACCGGAGGGGGGAATCATCACCGGAGGCCATCTTCATCATCCCGGCGGTCTCCATGACAAGGAGGGAGTAGTTCACCCTCGGGGCTGAGGGTATGTACTAGTAGCTATGTGTTTGATCTCTCTCTCTCTTGTTCTTGATTTGGCACGATCTTGATGTACCGCGAGCTTTGTTAATATAGTTGGATCATATGGTGTTTCTTCCCTCTTTATCCTTGTTGTGATGAATCGAATCTTTCCCTTTGAGGTTTCGTTATTGTCGGATTGAATATTTCAGATTTGAGAACACTTGATGTATGACTTGCATATGAATACCCGTGGTGACAATGGGGTATTATATCGATTCACTTGATATATGTTTTGGCACTCAACTCGCGGATTCCCAAGGTGACATTGGGGTAATCTATGCGTAGGGTTTGATGCACATTTTCATTATCTTTTCTCCGATAGAAACTTTGGGGTGCTCCTTGGAGTTCTTTGTGTGGATTGAATATTACGATTATGAAGTTGTTTGATGCATATCGTATAATCAACTCATGGATACTTCTGGTGACATTGGAGTATCTAGGTGACATTAGAGTTGGTTGATGTGTATCATATGGTGTTATTTTAGTACGAACTCTAGGGCTGTTTGTGACACTTATAGGAATAGCTCAATAGAACGATCGGAAAGGATAACTTTGAGGTGGTTTCATACCCTACAAACAATTTCTATCTTATGTTCTCTACTAATATGAACTTGGGAGTGATTCTTTATCACAAGTTGAGGGATGGTTATCCAATTATATTAGCATTGTTGAGAGATTGCACTAGCGAAAGTATGAACCCTAGGCCTTGTTTTCAAGCATTGCAATACCGTTTTTGCTCACTTTTGTCACTTGCTACCTTGCTGTTTTTATATTTTCAGATTACAAAAACCTATATCTACTATCCATACTACACTTGTATCACCATCTCTTCGCCGAACTAGTGCACCTATACAATTTACCATTTTATTGGGTGTGTTGGGGACACAAGAGATTTCTTGTATTTGGTTGCAGGGTTGTTTGAGAGATACCATCTTCAACCTACACCTCCCACGGATTGATAAACCTTAGGTCATCCAGTTGAGGGAAAATTGCTACTATCCTACAAAACTCTGCGCTTGGAGGCCCAACACGAGTCTACAAGAATAAGTTGTGTAGTAGACATCAGCGCTTACTAGCGTCGGACGGCGGCGAGGAGGTAGCACCGGAGTTGGGAGAGGGAGGGGACGGATCGGGCGCATCGAGGAGAGCACGCCTCTACCCGAAGCTCGAAGAATGGTGGCCGGACGACGTCGGAATCAAGCTCTCCGGTGGCAATGGTCTTCGGGCGCCGGTGAGGTCGATGATTCCGGTGATGATTGACTCGGGAGGGAGGCTGGGAAGGGCTTTAGAGCTCCCTAGAGCTCGATGGTGGTACTGGAATGGGCGGATGCGCACTGGAGGGGGCTAGCCGAGGTGGAGGCCGTACGGCGGAGCCCCGGCCGGAGAGGAAGGAGAAGGGCTCCTGGGCTCGACTGGGTGGCTCGGGAGGTTGATTAGGTGAGGAGGAGGTCGAGTGGTGAGGAGAGCTGCGGCTGAGGACGGCTTAAATAGCCATGGCAAGGATGCCCGAGCCGGAAGCCGCCATGGACAAGATGGTCGGAGCTCTGGCAAACCGCGGACGCGTGACGCACGGGAGGGCGGCGCAGGCGGAGCAGACGCGGGCGAGGCACGCGCGGTCGGCCACTAGTGCACTGTGCGCACACGTGCGGCGAGAGCAGAGCTGCCGTGGTGCGAGGAGAGGGAAGAAGGGGGCGCGGGGGCCAGCCGGATAGGTGGACGACGGAGAGGGAGGGCGGCACCAGCGGACGCGCAAACGCAGCCGAGAAGAAGATGCCGGAGGCTCGGCGACATCCAGAGTGTGTCCACCGCACGCAGAGCACACGCACACGCGTGCCAATGGTGCGGTCACCGCGTGCATTGCCACGGAGAGGGCACGTAGGCCTGGTAAAAGATGTCCATCGTGTAGTCCATCCCTCCTACAGCCTCACTGATGCAATGGATCGATCAAAGTGACTTTGGGTAGATGGGATGCATCCGAGTATTGTTGCTGTAGCCAACTTGGGTTAGAAGGTGTGGTCAAGTTACTTGACCAATGGGCCAGAGAGGATGCCTCAAGGGTTTAGGGTAGGAAGGACTACAGTCGTTTGAATTTTGAGATGTTTTAGACCAGGTTTGAAGATAGTTGCTTTGCAACTGCAAAAACAAAACAGAAGCTAGAGTTGGATGTTGCACTCACATGGGGTACTGGATTGAGCTGCCATTTGGTGGAGAGTTATGATTTAGGACCATGTAGGCACTAGAAAAATTTCATGCCATTTCGAAATACCTACATGGTCTTCCTTCACAAAGGTCCTCTCTGAACAGAATCTTGGGGGAATATTGTAGAGCAAATGGCTTGGCAAACTAATGTTAAATTTGGCATGCTCAAAGTATATAAGGATATTTAGGTCTTGGATTAATTTCAGAATTTATGAAGCAATATAAAATGTAGTTGCTTCACACCCTAAAAATTTGACCAGAACCCAAGATTTGAAGGTGTGCTCACATAGATGGTTGGATGGAGCTCAAATTTTGTGTAGGGGAGTTATTTGAGCACATGGAGAGGCTGGCAAAATTTCAGCTCAAATGGATACCCCTACTTAGTACTTCCTTTACAAAGCTTCTCTCTGGACAGAAACTTTGGGAATTTGCTGAGGAATATTTACTAGGCAAATGGAGCTGAATTTTGTCATGAGGTAATGGTTTGGATAGGAAAGAGTGCCCAAAAAGTTTGAGGGCAATCAGGAAAATAAAAATAGCACTTCCTTCACAAAGTGCCATTCTGGACAGAATGGAAAATGAATATTTCTGAATTATTTTTGAACTAGGCAAGGAAGGGTTTTGAGATATTTGGGGAAAATATGATCCCAAGGATTTATGAGAATTTTGTGGGGATTTTAGGAATGACAGAAATATAGGTTGTTTCACAACCTAGGTCAACTAGGGTTATTCCTTTAATAGAAAAAAGGAATATTCCCAAGAAAAAGAATTTGGGGTTGGGCTAGAATGGAAATACCCTGATATTGGGAAAGATTCAAGGATGATGCACCACTTGGGAGAAGAAGAAATGATGATCTCCCAGGTTTCAAGTCCACAGAACTGCTCCAAAGAGAAAACCAGAGCAAAAACCAAAGAAAACCAAAAGAAAAAGAAAGGGCCAAAATTCGGGGTGTTACAGTAGCACCAATAGTGCATTACCTACACTATGTCCAACAAGTATTTCATCAAACAAGTACCAAGAGTTGTCAAACAAGTATTTCATCAAACACACACATCTCATTTGATAAACAGTGCCAACTTATGTCTTACAATGTCATATTACATGGAAGAACTCATGAGGATGCATCTGTTTCGGCAACACTTACGAGGGTTCGAACATGATTCATGGGCATACAAAAGTAGCAGCAGTTCCCATAGAGGGATTCAAACAGAGTACTACCCCAAGAGGGCTCGATAATACACAAGGTTCGGGTAATTAAACACAATCCAAGCTACTTTGAAACACTAACTGGGCCAATTGTTTCATGCCATCGATCTAATTGGGGATGGACACAAGACGGACCTTTCCATGAACATCCTCAAGGATGTCCCGCAGCAGCTCAATCCTGTCAACCTTCTTGAAGATAACCTTGTGGCCTTTCCACTCATAAACTTGTTTGTCGAGGCATGCCACGTCATCTTCATGGATAAGCTTGACAAGAACATTATGCCTCAAAAACGAAGGAGTTGTTGTGAACTTGTTGTGCTTCAGCACACCCTGGACAACACGCCTGACAACAGTGTGGCTGGAATACATTTCGTCTTCGGTATAAGTGCAAAGGGCTTCCAGGATCGAACAACCTAAGAACTTTGTTTTCCCAGTGCGTATATTCAGGTCATCCACCTCATAGCGAGTGACATGTAGAACCACACAATCCTTGTCTGCATCAGGGCTCTAATTGAAACAGAAATGAATTCTGAATTACTTTCCAATATAAAAAACACAAGTTATTTAAACCACCATGTAGAGTGAAAAGTATGCATGACAAGGAAGGTAGCATGTCATCGGAGCTAATAAATCTTGCATTATTTATCACCTCATACTTAGATGAAAAACCACAATCAAGATCGCCAAAGAAGAAAATCACCTTGGGCAGCTCAGCAGGGGGGGGGGGACACATCCTCGAAGGGGTCCATCTTGCCGAGGGAAAACTGCTCCTGCACGGCTACGGGGGCTGTAACCTCAAACGTGGTGTTCACCATCTCAGTAGTGGCCGTGAGCGCATCTGGGGTCGGCTCGGTGGCGGCCTTCATCTTCTTGGAGCTCTCTGTCTCGTGGGGATCAGCCTGCCGCGTCTGCTCCAACATCGGCAGATCTTTGCCTGGTTCTCCATGATCCATAATGAAACTGACAAATAGAAGACAACCGAAAGGAAAACACAATCGCAATGACAATGACACAAAAAAGGGAGTGATGATCAGTTACTGCTTTGCAAAAGATTTTTTTTGGAAAGAAAATATACCAACATCACGGATGTGCTCACCTTCCCTTCGTTGGGAGAGAAGAACAATGGCGGAAGTGAGTGGTGGCTTTCTTGAAGAAGATGAGGGAGAAGCGGATTCAGCGAAGAGTGAAATGATGGTTGCTTCGTCCGACCAACTTATTGCGGGGAGTTGGGGTTTTGTGATATGACGGCTCATTACTGCCACGCCACGACCGGGGTGACTCTGTGCCTGCATACTGCCTTCTAATTTGGTGGATGCCATTTGGGCCCGCGCGCTGCATGGCCCGCATGTCGACGAACCAAAGTAAAACGCTAGTAGCGGGAGCCATTTCGATGACTGACGAGGAGCCAGAAGCGGTAGTGTCTCCACTGTACTATAGGAGTAATTGTTTTTTTTAGGCTTGAGTAATTGTTTATCTGTGGAGTGGTAGAGTGTCCCCACTGTATTACTAGTAGTAATTGTTTTTCTGGACCAAAGAAAAAATAGCCCATCCACCCTAATTAATAAAATCAATTCAAAAGCCCTTATTTTACTTAAGAAGAGGCGCCCCCCCACTGCACCGCCCCCCAAAAAACCCGGCTGCTCTTCTTCCTCCTCACTCCCACCTCACGTCCGCTCGCTCGACTCGTCTCCCCCTCTGGTTGTACCCTCAAATTCCTCACCTCACTCCTAGAGAAAACCCCAGCTCCCCTTCTTCCTCACTGCTACAAAAAACCCCAGCTCCCCTTCTTCCTCACTCGCACCACAACTAGGCTCGTCATTCGTTACTCTGCTCAAATCCATGAGCTCGACGTGACGCCCGCAAGCAAAATGGAGTCGGCTGGCCCCAGCGCCAAGAAGATGAGGCTCCCGCCAGCGGCGACGTCGGTTGTAGATCCCGCACCCGGCAGCAGGGGGAGAAGCAGCGAGCCCCCCCTGTATCTGAGGAACCCGAAGAATCTCGGGCGGACCGCATCAGCAATCTCCCGGATGCCATCCTTGGGGAGATCATCTCGCTTCTCCCCACCAAGGATTGCTGCCGCACCCAAGTCCTCGCATCTCGGTGGGGCCCTCTATGGCGCGCCGCGCCTCTTAATCTCGACTGTCGTGGCCGATCTCTCGTTGATGATTTTGAACTCCCCGGAGCCATCATCTCCTCCCATGGGGGCTCCGTTCACCACCTCTGCATCCCGGCGTGCTACCTGCACATGCCTCGCATGGTGAAAGCCTGGCTGACATCCCCTGATTTCTGCAAACTCCAGATGCTTGAGTTCTATTATTCCTACGAAGCTGACATACCACGAACCGAACGCCATATATTTGACTGTTGCCACCGATGTCCATCTCGCGGTTTTCCTCCTCTCTCCACACTGCCACCTTTGCCCTGTGTAGACTACCAGACAATCTGGTACAAAAGCTTCGACTCCCACTTCTCAAAAAACTTTCACTTGTGCTGGTTCGTAGGTCGGAGGCCTCACTGCACAACATCATCCAATCCAGTTGCCTTGCCTTGGAGTGCTTAGTGCTTGTTTTGACAGTTAAAATCGGTTGTTTCCAAATAAAGTCGCCTAACCTTGTAAGAATTGGAATTTCTTTTGACGTAGGGGAGCTCATCATCGAAGATGCCCCTTCACTTCAAAGGTTGATCCTTGATTCTTGTTATTCACCTTCGCAAATAACTGTCGTCTCTACGCCTAAACTGGAGACCTTGGGTGTAATTCATGATCTCTGTGATCATTTCAAGATGGTGTTTGGCTCCACGGTTATCCAGGTACAGTATATTATCATCTACACTTTTGTAATCATAAGCTGCATTTTTCATTTGTGCGCATAAGTTTTATATCATCTTGGAGTACACTTTTTGTACTAATATTATGTTCTATATGCCGAATGAAGAGTTTGTCCATGGATAGCCTATCAGTGGTGCTGGATTCTGTCAAGATCTTATATATCAGTATGAATACTTTTGATCTGAACAAGATTATTGGCTTGTTGTGATGCTTTCCATGCCTGGAGAAGTTGTATATAAAGGTGATGATTTCACGCACATTGGAAGCCCATATATAGTGTACTAGAATTAACCGTCCAGTTGTTGCTCTTTCCACATACTCTTTTTTTAGACCTTAACTGTTTTCAATCTTCATGTCTATTTAGGCAGCAGGACAGGGTACAAAAGGTAAAACCAATCGGTGGCATCGTAAGCACCGGGATTTTCTCAGTTCTCATCACATTCATTTGAAGACAATAATGCTGGAAGGGTATGTAGCCACCCATGCAAACACTAGATTTGTCACATTCTTCCAGCTGAATGCAAGGGTACTATTGTCCATTAGGCTTAAATATATTAAGAATGAAGTTTTGACGGATGGATATGCCGAAGAGCAAAAAAAGGACTTTCAGGTGGACAAAAGGGCTTCTGAAGGAGCCAGGCTTCTTTTTACATCATCTTGTGGTCATATTCCATTTGATAGTGACAGCTGCCGAAAACAGTGCTGGAGTTAGATGTTGTTGCCCTTTTCAATCTAGGTTTAGTCTAAACCTAATGAACAATTACCCTCATGCTTTTGTACTGTTTGTAATTAAGCTGGAGTTTGATGTTGTTGCCCATTTCAACTCGGCTATGGCTGTCATATTTTCTTTGAAAAGGCTAATGGCTTGCCATTCCTCCTAATGGTTTCCTAACATCTTTGTCCCAGCACATTGTCAACGTAGTCAATAAACGAGAGAATTGCACAATGAGCTACTGTCAACAAACGACAGGAATCAGTGAGGACAGTATGTGGAGAGGATGACAGTAGGGACCGCCAGGTCCATAGCCATACACAAGCAAGTTCCTCCTTATTACATGAAAAAATTGCTTGCTCCTAATGGTTTGCTGACATCTGGGACTTACCACATTGTCAATGTTGTCAATAAACAAAAGAATTGCACAAGGAGCGGCTGACACCTAGGACCGAGTAGCTCGAGCAGTTTTTGTTGTTGTTGTTGAGACGGAGCAGGGTATCACCTGGGCTGTGTGGCATCTATGGCCCATCTACCCCAGGCTTTATTTAGGACATGACGAGCCCAACTATTTTTTTGTCTGTGAAAATGACTAGCACACCTTTTTTTCGCACAATACCCTACGCAGGCCGATTTCCTTTTCCCCGCCCTGTTGGGCTACAAATCTTTCAAGACGACGAGGGATACATTCGGCCTGGCCATGAAAAAAGGCTGTAAATTTTGTGAGTAATATGAAATGGGGTGTAAATATATAAAAAACACATCAAATGGGCAATTAGTTTCAAATTGTGAATTTTAGTTTATTTTTTCATATTTCATATTTCATTGGATTTTCACATAATTTAAATTTATTTTAAAAATTGTTTTTATCGGGTGACGAGGACATGTACTAGGGGCAGGGTAACAGGCCTGACCTACAGACCCTACCCTAGGACTCCACACGTCTTATACTGGGCCCAGAGCCAGGTCAGCAACCAAGAGTTCTGCAAACTGACATTCACTCGGAGTTCAATGAACCACTTGGGAAGCAGGAGTCCACTCGACCAGCTGTTTCACTCGGAGTACCTGACAGTCACTTGACTAGAGAAGACCAGGAGCGCAACGGTCAGGACGTGCGCTCGCTCGCATTAATTGTAATCAACGCGCCCGTTACCTGGTGCCATTAAACCCCCTCTTAACCCCTGGTAATGGCGGCATTCATGGGAGGGCTGGCAGACGCTATATAAGCCACCCCCAGCTCCATTCCAAGGGTCCGCAACCTTTGTAATCGTACACTCAAGCAATACAGCTCCAGAGCACCGAGACATAGGGCTATTACCTCCACCGCTGAGGGGCCTGAACTCGTAAATCCGAGTGTAACACCTGCGCCGTAGCTCGGCTCTGCCCTCTCATCCGTACCCCTACACACTACTGTCAGGCTTGCACCCACGATAGTTGGCGCCCACCATGGGGCAGGCGTCTAGCGACCTCCGGCATAGTTGCATTTTTCCGATCATCACCATGGTTTCCGGCGGCGGACTGACCCCGGGCGGCGAGATCCGTTTCGGCGTCCTCAGCTTCATTGCCGATGATTAGGCGTGGCTCTAGGAAGCCCCGCTTGATGTCGAGGCATTGCCCGTCCACGGCGCGGCGCACTTCCGCGCCAGTACCTTTGACGTCCTTCCTCGGCAACCGTCGACTCCTTATCAGTCGACCCCTTCCCTCTCCACCAGCCGTCATCGCAAGTGCTCCGGACGCTCACGGCTTCAGCGGTGGATCAGGCACGCGGTGGCTCTTCAGGCTGCAGCCCTGCAGATCGCGGCAATCGAGCCCGATGAGCCTGTCTTCGATCTGTTCGCTTCCATGCACGAGCACTCAGAAAGCTCGTCCGAGTGCGAGAGCAGCGATCCCGCTGCGGAGGTGCTGATGGCCAATTCCCCGCCCAGTCCGCCTGGGTACGGCCGCAGCGATGCGGAGGACGGTGACCCGTTGCACGCTGATCTTGGCAGCGGCTGGGGCCGACATGACGACGAGTACGTCCCCCGACCTCTCACTCGGCAGCAGAGGGAGGAACAGCAGCGCAGGACCAAACAGGCCCTCTAGACGCCCATCGTTGGGACGACCCCCGAGGCTCAGGCTTTGGAGGCCGTGCGCCAGGCCAACTTGGCTAAGCGCAACCGTCTGGAAGCGCTCTAGAAGTCACTCGACGATTGCGCCCGCAGGCAGCATCAGCCCAGTTCCAGTCGGCGGCAGCGGCAGCTGTTCTCGAATGATCAGCAGCAGAGTTTCCAGGTATTCCGCACCCCCGTCCAGAATCTAGCGGCGGCCACTCGGATAGCAGATTCCATTGAGCCATCCCGATCCAAGGCGGGAGAGGGTCTTCGGCAGATTCGGGCCCTACTCAAGGCGGTTGAGGAGCAAAATTCGGCAGTATCCCAGTCTCGCAACCGGATTCACAGCAGATCAATTAGGGCTGACACCGTTCAGTCGGCCCACAGCCCAGTGTCCCCAAGAAGGAACAGACACTCGCCTCCGTGATGAAACAACCAAGACTGCCACCGAGACTAGTACTCGGGGCAGGGCCGCAGTCAGAATACGCCTCCGCGGTGTCAGGATGATCGTCGCCCCCTCCGCGGGATGGCTCGTACGCGCCCCGGCCGTACGACGCCAGGCGTCCTTACGGCAACGATCGGAGGGCCAGCCCTCCCCGTCATGGTGACGGTTATCGCCAGAGAGAACCAGTCGACTACCGTGACCCGCTATTCAACGTGAGATCCGTTCTCGCTCAGAACCTGGTTGACAGAGGCAGAGCTCTGAGAGAGAACTTGGACAGAGATCGTCTGAGTGGAAGTGGAGCATTCATCTCCGGGCCCGAGTGTTTCAGTAGAGCCATTAGGGCCGCTGAGATCCCGCCTAACTTTAGATTGGCGGCTGGAGTAAGCAAGTTCACCGGCGAGTCCAAGCCAGAAACTTGGTTAGAGGATTACCGAGTGGCTGTGCAGATTGGAGGAGGAAATGACTATGTGGATATGAAGCACTTGCCTTTGATGCTAGAAGGGTCCGCCCGTGCCTGGCTCAACTAGCTCACTCCGGCTAGCATTTACTACTAGGAAGATTTGTCCCGATTGTTCATTAAAACATTCGAGGGCACGTGCAAACGCCCGGCTGGTTTGACTGAGTTGCAGCACTGTGTGCAGAAACCGAATGAAACCTTGAGAGAGTACATTCAGCGGTGGATGACCTTGCATCATGTGGTTGAGAACGTCACAGAACATCAAGCAGTCTGCGCCTTCAAGGCAGGAGTCAGGTATCGGGAGCTCATTCTGAAATTTGGTCAGTCAGGATCTTTGACCATGAGCCGAATGATGGAGATCGCCACTCGGTACGCAAACGGGGAAGAGGAAGACCGTCTCCGTAACGGCAAGGGGAAAACCAGTGAGCCCAACCCCGGAAACAATAATCCCAGTCGGAAGCCAAAGCGCAAGGCTGATGGTTTGGCTCAGGCCGAGGCTGCCGCACTGGCCGGACAAGCCAAGAACAAGGGGAAAGCAAAGGAAAAGTGGATACCGAAGAAAAAAAGAGATCAGTCGGGCCAAGATGTCCTCAATTTGCCGTGTCACATCCACACCAGGAAGGATGTGGAGGGCAATCTGATATTGCCCAAGCATACCACTCGACAGTGCAGACTGTTGATTCAGCAGTTCCGAGAGGGGCCGTCGAGTGAGAAGAGCCCAGAAGACGCTGACGATGGAGACAAAGACGAGCCTTTTTCCAGTGTCAACGCAACCCTGATGATCTTTGCAGATGTCGAGAGCAGGAGCCGGTTGAAAGTTATCAACCGAGAAGTGAACATGGCCATGCCGACGATGACGAAGTTTCTGAACTGGTCAAAGACTCCGATCACCTTCGATCAGTCGGACCACCCAGCTT
This sequence comes from Elymus sibiricus, assembly GCA_039707655.1. Taxonomy (NCBI): domain Eukaryota; kingdom Viridiplantae; phylum Streptophyta; class Magnoliopsida; order Poales; family Poaceae; genus Elymus; species Elymus sibiricus. The sequence goes on from CM077672.1 coordinate 94,703,118, forward strand.
ATATTGCCACCCCTGGGCGACAGGTGCTGGTGGTTGATCCAGTCATGGGAGGCATCCGATTGCGCAAGGTCCTCATGGACGGTGGAAGCGGACTGAATATACTGTACGCTGACACTCTGAAAGCGATGGGCATTCCGATGTCCCGTCTCAGTGAGAGCAGCATGCAGTTCCACGGAGTGATTCCTGGCAAGAAAGAAAAGTCACTCGGGCAAATTGCCCTGGACGTGGTCTTTGGAGACGACAAGAACTTCAGGAAGGAAAGGCTTACCTTTGAAGTGGTCGACTTCTGCAGCGCCTATCATGCCATTCTCAGTCGGCCAGCCTATGCACGTTTCATGGCCCGCCCATGTTATGTGTAACTTAAGCTGAAGATGCCCAGTCCCAAGGGCGTGATCACAGTGACTGGCAGTCGACAACGTGCGGAAGAGTGTTTGCAGCAGGGGTCCAAGATCGCTGATGAGCAGATGACCATGGTGGAACTGGAGGAGTACAATAAGAATGCCGACCCGAGTGATCTTCTACGCTCCAAGAAGCCAGCTGCAGAATCTGCATTCCAGTCGGCCGGTGATACAAAGCTAGTGCACATCCACCCGAAAGATCCCAATGCTGCTCCCACCAACATCTCAACGACACTCGACATCAAATAGGAACAAGCGCTCATCCAGTTCCTCCGTGAGAACTAGGACATCTTCGCATGGAAGCCATCCGACATGCCGGGTGTACCCAGGGAGCTAGCTGAGCACCGTTTGCGAGTTGACCCGAAGGCAAAACCTCTGAAGGAGCATCTCCGTCGATCTGCTACACAGAAGAGGAAGGCCATTGGCGAAGAAGTTGCTCGGCTCCTGGCGGCCGAGTTCATCCGTGAAGTGTACCACTCTGAGTGGCTCGCCAACGTCGTCATGGTCCCTAAGAAGGATAAGTCTCTCCGAATGTGCATAGATTTTAAGCACATCAATCTGGTCTGCCCCAAGGATCACTTCCAGCTCCCCCGCATAGATCAAATTGTAGATTCCACTGTGGGTTGTGAGCGATTGTGTTTTCTGGATGAGTACTCCGGGTACCACCAGATCCGACTGTATGGGCCAGATGAAATAAAAACCGCCTTTATCACCCCATTCAGGTGTTTCTGCTATATCACCATGCCTTTCGGTCTTAAAAACACTGGTGCCACTTTCATGCGCATGGTGCAGAAGTGTTTGCAAAAACAGATCAGTCGAAACATCGAGGCATACATGGATGACATAGTGGTCAAGTCCAGAAAAGGTTCTGACCTACTGGCTGACCTAGCTGAAACTTTCGCAAATCTGCGGAAGTATGACATCAAGCTAAATCCAGCGAAGTGCACTTTCGGAGTTCCTGGGGGCAAGTTACTCGGTTTCCTCATTTCCGAACGAGGAATAGATGCCAATCCTGAGAAGATCGGGGTGATTGTACGAATGAAACATCCAGAACGTCTTCATGATGTACAGAAGCTCACGGGTTGCCTTGCAGCTCTGAGCCGATTCATCTCCCGTCTCGGAGAGAAGGCACTGCCCCTGTACTGTTTGATGAAGAAGTCTGATTCGTTCGAGTGGACTGTTGAAGCACAAGCAGCGTTTATTGAGCTCAAAGCCCTGCTTTCCACTCAGCCGGTGCTTGCCGCTCCGAACAGCAACGAGCCATTGCTCTTGTACATTGCGGCCACTGGTCAAGGTGTCAGCACTGTCCTCACAGTCGAGCGAGAAGAACAGGGCAAGACTTATAAAGTTCAGCGCCCAGTCTACTATATTTCTGAAGTTCTCACTCCGTCCAAGCAGAGGTATCCTCATTACCAGAAGCTCGTCTATGGCATTTACCTGACCGCGAAGAAGGTTCTTGATAACCCACAAGTATAGGGGATCGCAATAGTTTTCGAGGGTAGAGTATTCAACCCAAATTTATTGATTCGACACAAGGGGAGCCAAAGAATATTCGCAAGTATTAGCAGTTGAGTTGTCAATTCAACCACACCTAGAGACTAAATATCTGCAACAGAGTGATCAGTAGCACAGTAATATGATAGTTTGATAGCAGTAGCAATAATAGTAACAGTAGCAGTAACGGTAACAACAGTAGTAGTAGCAATTGTAATAGCAGTAACAACAGTAGTAACTTAGCAAGATTCAATATAGGAAAAGCTCGTAGGCATTGGATCGGTGATATTCGTTGGATAACATTCATCATGTAACAGTTATAACCTAGGGCGACACAGAACTAGTTCCAATTCATCAATGTAATGTAGGCATGTATTCCGTATATAGTCATACGTGCTTGCGATAAGAACTTGCATGACATCTTTTGTCCTACCCTCCCGTGGCAGCGGGGTCCATAAGGAAACTAAGGGATATTAAGGCCTCCTTTTAATAGAGAACTGAAACAAAGCATTAACACTTAGTGAATACATGAACTCCTCAAACTACGGCAATCACCGAAAAGAATCCCAATTATTGTCACCTTGCGGTATGCGGATCATAACACATAGCAGGTGCATATAACTTGCGTGATCGGATCAAGAACACAAATATATTCATGAAAACATAAAGGGTTCAGATCTGGAATCATGGCACTCAGGCCCTAGTGACAAGCATTAAGCATAACAAAGTCATAGCAACATCAATCTCAGAACATAGTGGGTACTAGGGATCAAGCCCTAACAAAACTAACTCGATTACATGATAAATCTCATCCAACTCATCACTGTCCAGCAAGCCTACGAAGGAATTACTCACTCCCGGCGGTGAGCATCATGAAATTGGTGATGAAGGATGGTTGATGATGACGATGCCGGAAGACCCCCCTCTCCGGAGCCCTGAACGGACTCCAGATCTGGCCTCCCGATGAAGAACAGGAGGTGGCGGCAGCTCCGTATCGTGAAACGCAATAAAACTTCCTCTCTTATTTTTTTCTCCACAATTGTGAATTTATAGCGTTTGAAATAGGTCAGACGGAGCCACGTGGGCCCCACGAGGTACCAGGGCGCGCCTGGGGGGGGGGGGGGGCTGGCGCGCCCTGGTGCCTCGTGGGCCCTGGGTGGCCCCCTCCAGTAGTTCTTGATGCCAATATTTTTTATATATTCAATAAAAAATCTCCAGAAAGTTTCATTAAATGCCAAGAACTTTGATTTTCTGCACAAAAACAACACCATGGCAATTCTGCTGAAAACAACGTCAGTCCGGGTTAGTTCCATTCAAATCATGCAAATTAGGGGCCAAAACAAGAGCAAAAGTGTTTGGAAAAGTAGATACGATGGAGACGTATCAACTCCCCCAAGCTTAACTCATTGCTTGTCCTCAAGCAATTCAGTTGACAAACTAAAAGTGATAAAGAAAAACTTTTACAAACTCTTTTGTTCTTGTATCTATATATATGCTTAAGTAGTGTCCAAGTTTTCAGCAAAGATTATAACTAACCACACAAATGATAACTCTTAGAAATTATGTTCACTCATATCAATGGCATAATCAACTAGCGAGCAATAATAAAATATCTCAAATGCAAACACTTTGTCAAAACAATCATGATATAATATGATAACATGGTATCTCACTAGCCCTTTCTGAGACCGCAAAACATAAATGCAGAGCACCTCCAAAGTTCAAGCAACGACTAAACATTGTAATTCATGGTAGAAGAGATCCAGTCATGATGCACACAACATTAACTATACACAATGCATGAGAATGACAATAGTGCTCTTAGGTCTGGTGCTTGTTTGAGAAGGTGATGACTCAACAATAAAAGTAAAATAACATAAAAGTAAATAGATAGGCCCTTCGCCGAGGGAAGCATGGATTTGCAGAGGTGCCAGAGCTCGAAGCTTAAATCAGAGGTAATTAAATTTTGGGAGGTATGCCTTTCCTGTCAACGTCACGACCGAGAGTTTTCAATATCTTCCATGCTAAACACATTAGCGGCGGTTCCCAAGCGGTAAAGTAAAGTTTACTCCCCCTCCACCATGAATCACAAGCCGTGGCTAGCCGAATCCTCGGGTGCCCTCCATACTAACAAATTTCCGGGGGAGTTTGTTTTATTATTTTGTATTTTTAATGATGGGATTGGGCATCCCGATTACCAGCCCCTCTCGTGCAAGGACAAGTGAGTAAACACTCATCATGAGAATAACCCGCTTAGCATGGAAGATATTGACCAACCCGTGTCGCTCCATGAGCGGTACGGGCACACAAAACAGATGTTCGTTTGAATATTTAGAGTTGGCACATGCAAATTTACTTAGGACGGCAGAGTAATACCGCATATAGGTAGATATAGTGGACTCATCTGGAATAACTTTGGTTTAAGGATTTTAATGCATAAGCAGCATTCCCGCTTAGTACAGGCGAAGGCTAGCAAATAGGTTCAGAAGCGACCAGCTAGAGAGCAAAATGGTCATAACCATGCATTATGAATAATCAACATTGAATACTAGCATGAGTAGGATATAAACACCATGAACATAAATATCGTGGAGGCTATGTTGGTTTTGATTCAACTACATGCGTGAACATGTGCCAAGTCAAGCCACTTGAAACATTCAGAGGAGGATACCATATCATCATACTACATCATGAACATTTTAATGCATGTTGACACTCAAGATAAATCATTATCCACTCCTAGCTACTTAAGCATGGCATGAGCAACTATAATCTCTAATTGTCATCACAAACATGTTTAATTATAATATGCTGAATCATGGATACTGAGTTAAACATATTTACAAAAACAAAGAACAAGTTGAGTTCATACCCGCTTTTCCTTGCCACAGTCACTTCATCAAATCATCGTCATTATTGCCTTTCACTTGCACGACCGAATGATACGAAAATAATAATAGTGCAAGTGTGCCGTGGACTAAGCTGGAATCTGCAAGCATTTTATTCAAAGGAGAAGAGAAGGTAGTATGGCTCTTTGTTAGATCAACAATAATGCATATGAGAGCCACTCATCATTTTCATCGTGGTCTTCTCCTTACAATGGCTCAACAAAAGAAAAGAAAAGAATTTCAGAGAAACACACTGAAATATTTTTGGAGTTTTTAGTTTTCTGAAGGAGGCAAAAAGAAGAAAACAAAAAACGAGAAAAGAAATATATTTACACGGGAGAGCTCCCAACAAGAAAAAGAAGAAACGGGAAATCTTTTTGGGTTTTCTTTTACTACTACGAAACTACAACTAATTAAACTAAAAAGGAAAACCAAAAAGAAATGAGAAATGTTTTTGGATTTTCTCAAAGTTTTTCAAACACACAAAAAGAAAATGACAAAATAAAACTAACATGGATTATACAATGAAAAAGTATGAACACCGACAACTGGAATGAAATGTGTGAACATGAATGTAATGTCGGTGAGAAATACGTACTCCCCCAAGCTTAGGCTTTTTCCTAGCTTGGTCTACTGCCATGGCTGTCCTGGATAGTAATCGAAATGGTAGCTCGTAGAGGCGTTCTGAGCTGCCTCCTCAGCCTGACGAGCAGCCTCAACAGCCGCTTTGTACTCTTGCACCTCACTCTCATGAAGTAAATGTCTCTGTTTGTTCTGAAAATCAAAGAGGGCAGGAGCAGGCAAAACAACATACACAGAGTGATATTTATTGAAGACTAAGTTATATTCATAACCCTGTGCATTGCGCTTTAAGAACCTATGTTCTCGCATTGCTTCGAAATTTAAATATTTATTGGGCAAGAGGGGATCGTTAAATTTGGGCGAGACCCCTAACCTTGCAGCTAAACGGGAGGCATAAACTCCTCCATACAAATCACCAATACCCGCATTAAGCTGCAGCCTATGTGCAACAATAGCCCCAAGATTATAAAGTTTGCTACCAGTCACGGCTGTATGAATAAGACTCAGATCCGGGGTACAAAGTGCACTACAATCTTGCTTACCAACAATGCATTTACCATTAAAAAGCACAAAATACCGGATGGCGGGAAATTGAATGCTAACTATTCTAGCCTGCGTGATTCCCCTGTCCTCACCGTTGCAAAGGCTAGTAAGAAACAACTCATAATCAGATCTTGGCGGTTCATCTAACGAACCCCAATATGGAATTTTACATGCATCACAGAATTCTTCTAGAGATATGTTGTAGGAATTGTCATAGAAGTGAAATAAAATTCTAGAAGTGCGCGGATGATAAGCAAAGTTTTGGGTAAAGGAATGGGTAAGGTTGTAATGTTGCGGTGGCTTATCTGCAATGAAGGCGGAGAGCTCGGCATTGTGAATGTATTGGTCGAATTCCTCCTTGATGCTAGCCCCTATCATGAATTCGTAGCACGGCCACCGACATGACTTTGCTTCGGCACCTCGTACTGAACTTGCCCTTGGTTCCTCATATGCTTGGCGTGCCGAGCTTTCACTAAATGATGCCTCCGAGGACCTCCTCCTCGAAGAACTTCTCCGGAAGATATTCATTTACCTATGAACAATTTTCTGAAAATTTTTGGACCACAAAATGATATCAATAAAACTTCACAAGATTGATAGCAACTACTCATATAGATGTCTAGATGCTATATCAAGCATTCAAACTACTTGGAACTCAAAGAATTTAACATGCAAGCTCATTTTCTGTAGCACCAACAATAGCTAATTATGCAAAATATAATCCACTAAAGCAAAAACTAATTGGAGCAATGGAGGAGTCACATACCAAGAAGCAATTTCCCAAAACAGTTTCAGAAACGGAGCTCCGAGCAAAGAGATCGAAAATTTCAGTGTTGTGAGCAAGAACACGAGAGAGAGAGCTACCAGGAATTTTTTCTAGAGGTAGGAGACGAAGTGAGCTACAGGGATAAGTGAGGGGGCCTCTGTGGGGCCCACGAGGTAGCAGGGCGCGCCAGGGGGGGGTGGCGCGCCCTGGTGAGGGTGTCCCGGACTAGGGGGTACTCGGGCTGCCGGCCTATCTCTCATGGGCCGGACTGGTGGGCCGCTCTCTAAACGTCGATGGAAGGCTGGATTGGGGACGACCCCGTATGAAAGAAGGAAATCTCTGAAGTCTTGGCGTCTCCTCCAAAGAATAGATGGCGTAAAGCGGCATGTTATCCCTGATGGTAACCAACCATATGTAACCCTAGGCCCCCCCTGGTGTCTATATAAACCAGGAGGTTTAGTCCGTAGGAGAGAGACTCATAATCTAGGGTTTAGCTCATCTGATCTCGAGGTAGATCAACTCTGTAACCTTCATACAATCACATCAATACAATCAAGCAGGACGTAGGGTTTTACCTCCTCGAGAGGGCCCAAACCTGGGTAAATCGCTGTCTCTACGCTCTCTGTTACCATCGACTCCTTGACCCATAGTTCGGACCCCCTACCCGAGATCTGCCGGTTTTGGTACCGACATTGGTGCTTTCATTGAGAGTTCCGCCGTGGGACATCAAGGATCAATGGCTCGCCTAATCATCAGCAACAGCGCTAGCCGCAGGGACACTTTTGTTCCCGGCCAGCTCTTCGCGTTCGGAAGCGTCATGCTACACGCCGATCCGGCCGGTCACCTTGGCCGGGTCGACAGCTTCACCCCCGACCAGGAGATTGGGTTTGGAAGCTTGGAATTCGTCGCCGACTCCCGGGGAGATCTTATCCTCACGGGGTCCTCAGCTTCGCCTGACAGACCCACGAATCCTGAAGCGCCGGCTTCGAATACGGCCAACCCCGCCGCCGAGACGGCAGCCGCTGCAGATTCAACCTTGAGCCCGGATCTGACCTCCGTTCTCGGTTGTCGAACTCCAGCCTCGGCAGAACGTAACTTCGGGACAAATTCTGACACCCCCGTCACGGCCATACTACGGGTCGACCCCGCAAATTACCCGAACCTGGAATCAACGGATCTCTCGTCATTAAACGGGATACTAGATCGGATCCAAGCTCTGGGAATCGCCGATGGCCAGTCCTCGGTATACGATCAGGTCGGGCTTAAAACCGACGATAGGGAAATTTATACCCCCGCCACTACTCACTTGGTCGCCACTATCGAAGGCCCCTCAGAGGCCTCACCCGTTACCTCCAAACCAAAAATGCATGAGGTGCGGGTTTTCGACCAACAGGCTTCGCCTTCCATCTCGACAGCCGAATTCTGCTCCGGAGAGGGTTTAGAGCTGGAGTCCGGCTCAACATGCAAGTCCGGATCCGCTCACCCGCGCCTGGTCAATTATCCAGGTCTCGGCGAACCGGATTCCACGACAATCCAGGACACGGCCCCCAAAACTCCGGACTCACACTCCGCTGGGATCAAGTTTTTTATCCCGCCCACCCCCCACATTGAGTATTGTTCGGATAACACAGGACGTCCCGACATATGGGACCTGATGTACGTTAAGCAGCAGCCCGGAGAGACAGTCCAGCACTTCTGGGCCAGATTCCTTATCATCAAAACAAAGATGACGGACGGCTGCGACAAGGACATTCTAGAGATTTTCCGGCAAAACTGCAGACACGAGGGCGTCTTAAACGCCCTCGCCCACCGCCACATCCAAAATTTCTCTGATTTATCGGACCTGGTGTCCAAATATTGCGCCATGGAGTACGCTTGGCAGGCCCAGCTTGAGCAAAGGGAGTCAACTTGCACTGAGGAACTAAACCGAGCTTGGGCGAAACACGCGCTCCCTCATCGGACACGCCACTATGAGCCGTTCGAGAAAAAGATGAAACCCCTGACGAGGTCCAGAATGGTCCTTGATGGAATACTGGATAAACCATGCCCCATACACTCTACAAATCCAACCCACAGCCTTCGAGCTTGCTGGGTGGTCAGGCAAGTCGCCAAGAGCGGCGAGGCCATTCTTAGAGGCCCGCACTCCACTAAAAGTCCAGTTATGCCCCTTGACGATGACGCCGAAATCTTAACAATCTACGAGACTTACTCTTCGAAGAATCAGAGGAAGAGAGCCCTTCGAGAGCTCGCCCAAATTCACCACGTGGCAGAGACAGACTCCTGGACAGATATACGCATCACTTTTAGTGAACAAGACCAGCCGAGATCCTGTCCTACTCGAGCCGCTGCCGCCCTTGTCCTTGACCCCATAGTGGATGGATTCCGACTACAAAAGGTGTTGATGGACGGCGGCAGCGGGCTCAACCTCATCTATGAGGATACCTTGGATAAAATGCAGTTCGACAGATCCCGCATAGAGCAAAGTCACACTACCTTTCGAGGGATCATCCACGGAAAGGAGGCGCGTGCCAGTGGCCGCGTGACTCTTGATGTGGTCTTCGGAACTCCCGAGAACTACCGGTCCGAAGAACTGCTTTTCCACATCGTGCCCTTCCGCAGCGGGTATCATGCCTTACTAGGGCGCGATGCCTTCGCACGATTCCATGCTGTGCCACATTATGGGTACATGAAGCTTAAAATGCCAGGGCCAAACGGTATAATCACGGTAATAAGTGATCCGGACAGAGCCCTGCGAGCTGAGAATAAGACGGCATCGCTCGCCCTCGAAGCGTTGTCCGAAGCCCTCGCGGCCGAAGAATTAACCGCGCTCCGCTCAACGGTGGACAAGGACGATGTCATCCTTGATAAAAGGCAAAAATCCACGTCCTTTAAACCAGCAGATGAAATCATTAAATTCCAAGTGCACCCAACAGATCCCAACAAGACGGCGTCCATCAGAGCCCAGCTGGACCCCGCGGTTGATGAAGAATTGCGCCAATTTCTGCGCGCAAACTGGGATATCTTCGCCTGGCACCCTTCGGACATGCCAGGGATCCCGCGTAGATTAGCCGAGCACAACCTGAACATAATCAAAGGTTTCAAGCCAGTTAAACAGACTCTCCGTCGGTTTTCCGAACCCAAGCGTCAAGCCATGGGTGATGAACTGGTCAAGTTGCTCGAAGTCGGATTCATCTGGGACATCAAACATCCTGAGTGGTTGGCCAACCTGGTCATGGTGCCGAAGAAGGATAAGTCCTGGCGATTGTGCGTCGACTTCAAGGATATGAACAAAGCCTGCCCTAAGGATCCTTTCCCCTTGCCCCGCATCGACCAGATCATTGATGCCACCGCCGGGCACGACTCGCTATGTTTCCTTGACGCTTACTACGGATACCATCAAATCACAATGAAGGAGTCCGACCAGGCGGCCACCGCATTCATCACTCCCTATGGACCATTCTGCTTCAACACAATGCCCTTCGGTTTAAAGAATGCAGGGGCCACATACCAGCGCATGATCCAAACGTGTCTGGAGAAACAAATCGGCAAAACAGTCGAAGCTTATGTGGACGATGTGGTTATCAAAACCAAACACGTCAGCCAGCTGGTGGACGATCTCCGGCAAACCTTTGACAATCTTCGGACTTTCGATATACGGCTTAATCCGGAAAAGTGTGTCTTCGGAGTACCGGCCGGCAAGCTGCTCGGCTTCATAGTTTCCCATAGAGGAATAGAGGCCAACCCAGCGAAAATCCGGGCACTGTCCGAGTTGGCTATCCCCACTGAGCTCAAACACGTCCAGAAACTGGCCGGTACTGTTGCAGCCCTAAGCCGCTTCATCTCGCGCCTCGGCGAAAAGGCCTTGCCGCTATATAAATTGTTCAAACGGATGAAGAACTTCGAATGGACTAGCGAAGCGGCGGCGGCACTCGAAGAAATAAAAACTCTACTGGCCAGCAACCCGATTTTGACGGCACCCAGCCCGGCTGAGCCAATGCTGCTATATATCTCGGCGACGAATCAGGTGGTCAGTGCGGCTCTCGTTGTCGAACGAGAGCCCGAGGGTCACAAGTTCCAGGTACAGAAACCTGTGTACTATGTATCCGAAGTGCTTACCCCGTGTAAAACAAGGTACCCGCATTACCAGAAGATCGCCTACGCAGTTTTCATGGCATCCCGAAAGCTCCGCCATTACTTCCAGGAGTGCTCGGTTACGGTAGCATCCGAAGTACCATTGAATGACATAATCAACAATCGTGACGCCACAGGGAGCATAGCCAAATGGGCTATAGAACTTCTCCCCTTCGAAATCATCTATCGACCACGCCGAGCTATTAAATCTCAAGTTTTGGCTGATTTCGTGGCGGAATGGACGGAAGCCAAACTCCCTAGGGAGTACAGCACATACTCACATTGGACGATGTACTTCGACGGCTCCAAAATGCTCGCAGGACTGGGCGCTGGAGTGGTCCTCACATCCCCCACTGGCGACAATATTCGGTACATACTCCAGATCATGTACACCGACTCCAACAACGCAGTCGAATACGAGGCTCTGCTGCACGGACTTCGGATGGCAGTGTCAATGGGCATACAGCGGCTCGAGGTACGGGGAGATTCTAATCTTGCCATCTCTCAAGTTAACGGCGAATTCGACGCAAAAGACCCAAAAATGACAGCATACCGCAACGCCGTCCTGAAGATCTCTGCCCGCTTCGAAGGACTGGAGTTTCACCATATACCTCGTGACAGCAATCAAGCTGCGGATATCCTGGCTTGAATGGGCGCTAAGCGCGACCCCGTCCCCGAGAACACCTTCTTGGAACGACTTTTCAAGCCGTCCGTGGTGTGGCAGGAGAACGCCCAGGGCTCGGACACCAATACCCCAGGAGGGTTCGTCCCTCCGCCTATTGAACCAGATAATGGAATTATCGGGGGCTCGGCCATCACAATGACAACTTCGGCTCACGAAGTCATGGCGGTAATCGCGCCATGGACCGAGCCTTTCCTCACCTACCTCCTCCGCCAAGAATTACCGGCTGACCAGACTGAGGCCAGGCGTATCCTTCGACGATCTAAAGCCTATAAAGTCCATGAGGGAGAGCTATATAAGAAAAGTACTACCGGCGTCCTTCAGAGATGTATCTCCGAAGAGGAGGGAAGGCAGCTTCTGGCCGAGATTCACGCTGGCATGGGCGGTCACCACGCGGCAGCTCGGGCCCTGGTCAGCAAGGCTTTCCGAGTAGGGTTCTTTTGGCCCACTGCCCGAACAGACGCCCAGACATTGGTCCAACATTGCGTTGGATGCCAGCTCTTTGCAAATCAGAGTCATATGCCCCCCACGGCCCTTCGGACGATCCCAATTACTTGGCCTTTCGTGGTCTGGGGGCTGGATATGGTTGGACCACTTAAAGGGGGGACCAAGAAAAAGAAATATCTACTCGTCATGGTAGACAAATTCACTAAATGGATCGAGGCAAAACCGGTCACTTCAGCCAAGTCTAAGCCGGTCATCGACTTTATATCCGGCGTCGTACACCGCTATGGTGTTCCCCACAGCATAATAACGGACAACGGATCCAACTTTACCGCCCAGGAAGTCAAAGATTGGTGTGCTAATTTAGGCATTAAGCTCGACTACGCCTCGGTGTATCACCCACAGTCTAATGGACAGGTCGAGAGAGCGAACGGCTTGATCTTGAGCGGCATTAAGCCTCGTTTGGTCCGATCTTTGAAAGACTCCGGCTGCCATTGGGTTGAGGAGCTCGACTCCGTACTGTGGGGCCTACGCACCACTCCTAATCGATCCACGGGCTACACACCATTCTTCATGGTATATGGGGCAGAAGCCGTCCTCCCCTGCGACCTTATTCACGACGCCCCTCGGGTGCGTATGTACGAAGAAAAGGAGGCCGAGCTGGATCGGCAAGATGACCTGGACGCCTTGGAAGGCGAGCGCGACATAGCTCGTGCTCGTTCTGCTTTTTATCAATAGCAGGCCAGATGCTATCAGAGCAGGGAAGTAAGGGCGAAGGCCTACAATGTTGGTGATTTAGTCTTGCGCCTCCCAGAGAAGCAGAAGCATAAGCTGGCGCCCAAGTGGGAGGGGCCCTTCATAATCGACCAAGTACTCACGGGCGGGGCATACCGCCTCCGCGACCCGACGGACTATCGCCTCGAACCCAACCCATGGAATGCAGCTCGGCTGTGACGTTTCTACGGCTAGTCCCGCAAACTTACCTTGTTCGATTTATCCTTTTCGGATCTTCATCTATCTAGTCAATAGTCTCTCCCGGGTTGTGTTCGGAAATGCCGAATTACGTTAAAATTCTTCTTCGGCAACCATCTTTGAATGTACCACACTTTGTTACCAGGGGGCTTCTTTTACGAAGCTCGTCAAATTTCATTTATGCAACCATCCATTTTTTACGTGTTTGCAACCTTCCTGCGTCGTTCTCAAGCCACTATATGCATCAACTTGACTTAAGATTTGGCCAAGCTGGGTTGCCTCGCTCCTGTGTTTACCCCCTACGTTCCCGATAGTTCGGCTAGGGAGTAAAGGGAGCACCTCTGCGATTGTTACGTCCGGATTTCCCGGGTACGTACCTCAGACGGGTGAAGCCGAAAGCTAGCGTCTTAAGACAACAAGTTGGTCGGCCACGGGGGGAAGTGAAAATAATTGATGCCTATCACCAAGTTTCCGGGGTATTTTCCCGAAGTAACCGTCCCCGTCTAAATTCGGGTACTCGGTTATCCATCCACGGATAACATGGTCACCTGACGAAAGGAACCCATAGCGGAACTATTTTCGTCGGAAGATGTTTCTTACATTAATCAGTAATATAACATATATCCCCGAGCACCTTTTTGTCTGTTTGCACCAAATGGCCGGATTGCCTGGTTTTCCGAAGTATCTTTCCGATGTTCTCGGATTACATAGTAGGAAAACACTCCTTGGCTTGTGGTCGAGGAGGCGGAAGCCGATGGCCGGTTAAGACAATGTTTTTTATGCACGGTTTGGAGACTATCCGATGTAAAGTAAATAGGTACATAGAATCGACCTATCACTCTTGATCTAGACCATCTATTATGGTCTCCAGAGCACAATCTGCTTGGGACAGCCGAGCTGCGGGCATAACCTGGTCATATACCAGATGCACGGGCACTTCCTGCCCATCTGGCCCTACCGGCCCAACTCTTGCTAAATGCTCCAGTTCCATCTTGGTGAATTGGGTCTTGATCATCGCCCACGCTTCCCGTCCTCCTTCACGACAAGATGACATCTTCCATAACTCAAAGCGCCGCCGAGCTCCTTTGAAGCGACTCGCGAGTTCGGCCATCCCTTCCGGAGCCACTTCGCCAGGCCACAGTGCTTTGAACATGCTCTTCATGGCTCTCCGAGCCCGCTCATGTACAGCGGATAGCTCCATCAGCAGGTCCCGCCCGAAGGAACCGACTTCCTCTTCGGGACGCCCGGTCAGCAGAACTACAATAAGACGTGGCATTGTTCATCTAGCTACCGTATCTGTTCGGTTATTGAATGGGCGACTTAGATTGCACTTACCGAACATGCCTGTTTTCAGTCTTTGATTCTCCTCTTGGGTTACAGTCAGTTGAGCTTTTAAGCTTCTGATTTCTTGGACCTGTTGTTCGCCTTCCGCCTTAAGCTTGTCCCTCTCCTCATGATTTCGGGATAGCACCCGGTAGCCAGCCTCTTGCTGTGACTCCGCATACCTTTGGGCTTTTCTGGCCATATCCAGGTCCTTCTGTAACTGATTTATCATCTCGGCTGCTATAGAAACATTTTTCGTTAGTGGAGATGTTTCACCCCATTTTCTCTTTAATGAACTTTAAATTCGGCACTTACCATGTGCCTCTCTGGTGAATGTTTTCACCCCCTCTAGCTCGGTTTTCACAGACTTTAACTCTGTTTGAGCCAGCTTGAGGTCCTCGGACAGCTTTTTGTTCTGCTCCCGAACAGTCTGCACAAATAGCAGGGCAACATGGATATCTGACCCTTAACTCGGCTGTCCCGCCCAAATTAAGGCTCGGAGGCTACTGGGTTAGGTACTAGTTGTCAAAACTATTACTATACCTGAATATTCGTAGACATGAGCCTCACTGCACCTTCAAGTCCCATTCGGGCGGCGCCGAGGTATGCATCTACCGAGCTAAGAGCATTGACCTCCTGATTAGACAACGCGGTTTGCCGAAGTGATGCCTTGCTCCACCGATGATTCATCACACTTTCAACTTCGGAATTAGTGACCGAGACGTCTCCCGAGTCCTCGGGATTTTGGTCCTCGGCAGTGGCTCCCGGAGTAACTCCGGTTACAGCTGGCGACCTCGGATTTGAGTCACCCCTTGTCACCTTCTCAACATCCTCGGCCGCGCGCGGTTCCACACATCGTCTATCGAACACCATGGAACAAATTATTGGAATATGCGGTGGATGTTGATGATAGAAGCCATAACAGTACAGCGAATACATTACCTCTTCGGGCGGGGCGCCGATGATGTAGCTCCCGTTGGGGCCACACGTGGGGTCACCCCATGACTACTTGTCGTCGGAGCCGCTGGTGCCGCCTTTGTGGCTGTTCGGCGCGTCATGCGGCGTCCCTTGGGAGTAGGTGTCAGTGTGTTCGGGCCTGCAGCGGCTGAGCGTTTCTTTCGAGAGGAAGCCCATTGGCCACTTACCACGGAGGAGGGAAGCGCCCCGGGATGATCGGCCAACAGGGCCACCTTGGAGCCATCAAGGCTCTCCTGGTAGAAGACCCCGTCCTCAAAATTAATGAATGTTTCAGGGTCGTCATGGAACCCAGGATCGTCATCGCGAGAATAATTCTCCGGTTGAGGAGCTGGGCAACTCACTGTTTCGATCCATCGCCTCCAACTCTGTTCGGACAAGATGAAGATCCGATTATGAAAAGTCTGGGGTAATATTCGAACTAAAAAGAGTGGTCGAACTCACCATTTCGATGGGATCATACATCGAGAAGCCTTTCTTGAGCTTTAGTCGAGCGAACTCTTGCTCTTCCTCCTTGAACAAACCTGCTAGTATGGCGGCTATCGCCGCCTGATTGGCGGGCCCCTTCTTGGTATACCGGGCAGCGTCGTCCTCCCCATTGTAGTTCCATAGCGGATGAATTCTCTGTTGGAGAGGCTGGACACATCGAGCGATGGCTATTGCCATCACATCAACGATGGTTAGTCCGTTATGAGCTAACCACCTCACTTGAGCAGCCAGACGAGCTACTTCGGCACTTTCCTCTTGAGAAGGACTCTTCGGGCGCCAGTTGAACCGCTTCGTTGGAGAAGCCAATGAAAATTCCGGTAGACGCCTTCGAACTGGATCGAATAAAGGGACGTCTTCGATATAAAACCATTCCGAAGTCCACTCTTCGGCATCCTTCTTTGGAGTCCCAACGGGGTATCCGGTCCCGGCAATGCGCCATACTTCGGCTCCGCCGACCTCGTAGATGACCCCTTCCCGGGTGCGGGGGACTAGGCAGAAGAATTTCCTCCACAACTCAAAGTGCGCCTCGCAGCCTAGGAACATCTCGCATAAAGCGACGAAGCCCGAAATATGGAGGATCGATCCGGGGGTAAGGTGGTGGAGCTGAATCCCGTAGAACTCTAGTAAACCCCTCAAGAAGGGATGAATGGGAAAACCCAGGCCTCGCAGCACGAAGGGCACGAAGCAAACTCTCTCCTCCCCGTGAGGGGAAGGGAAATTCTCCGCAAGGGCCTTTCCGTCTGCGGAAGTTAATCCGGGGCGGGTGGATGTGAGATCTGAGGCGGGCAGATACCCCTGCGCCTCAAGCCTACGTAGTAGCATACAAGATACGGAGCATCCCGCCCAATCACCTTGACGGGGTCCATGAGGGCATGAGGAAGAGCCTGGGGCGCTTGCCATTGTTTGTTGACTTTGGCTTTGCTAGGATGTGGAGAAGAATGGCAGGGGGTGGGGTGCGTTAACCTCCCCGCCCTTAGCCTATTAAAGGGACATTTTTTGTAAGAACCCATCGGGCCACTCGCATTCCGTGGGCGCGCAGAAATCGAGGGTCGTCATTTAATTCTATCTCTGAAGATACCTCGGTAACTGACTTATTGGTGGCCGAATTATTGTTAATCCAAATATAGGTAACGGGAGGAACTCGCCATCCAAGCTGAAGACTTCTGAAGCATGAAGTTGCCGAAGACCGTAGACCTCGGCATTCAAGGCTAGTTCGGGGGCTACTGAGGGTGTCCCGGACTAGGGGGTACTCGGGCTGCCGGCCTATCTCTCATGGGCCGGACTGGTGGGCCGCTCTCTACACGTCGATGGAAGGCTGGATTGGGGATGACCCGTATGAAAGAAGGAAATCTCTGAAGTCTTGGCGTCTCCTCCAAGGAATAGATGGCGTAAAGCGGCATGTTATCCCTGATGGTAACCGACCATATGTAACCCTAGGGCCCCCTGGTGTCTATATAAACCAGGAGGTTTAGTCCGTAGGAGAGAGACTCATAATCTAGGGTTTAGCCCATCTGATCTCGAGGTAGATCAACTCTGTAACCTTCATACAATCACATCAATACAATCAAGTAGGACGTAGGGTTTTACCTCCTCGAGAGGGCCCGAACCTGGGTAAATCGCTGTCTCTACGCTCTCTGTTACCATCGACTCCTTGACCCATAGTTCGGACCCCCTACCCGAGATCTGCCGGTTTTGGTACCGACACCTGGTGCCTCGTGGGCACCTGGGGCACCCCCCTGGTATGATTTTTATTCCAAAAATTCTTAAATATTCAATAAAAAATCATGTGAAAATTTTATTGCATTCTGAGCATTTTTATTTTTGGGCTATTTTTTATTGCACGGGTAATTCAGTAAACAGAGTAATCATGGCATTTTATTGTACTTGAATGAAAATAACAGAAAACTAAGAGTGGGTACCGAAGTTTGTGCTTACTAAATTCATCGACCACATGCCTCTCAAAAAGAATCCATTAATAAGGTTGATCAGGTCATATTAACAAACCATTTCCGAGTGACATGAAACCGAAGAACCTTCGTATAGCACTAAGTTACCTCAACGGGGATATGCATCTACCCAATAATAAAATTTTAATATCTCTTTTGAACAGTAGGAAGAGGAATTTGGAAACTCCCAATAGTAATTGTCGGAGTCTTTTCAATAATATGAATACCATTCACTTGAAATTGCTTCTTCGAAAAGTGCACCGTATGTTCATTACCATTGATATGAAAAGTGACCTTACTTTTGTTGCAATCAATAACAGCCCCTGCAGTATTTAGAAAGGGTCTACCAAGGATAATTGACATGTTGTCATCCTCGGGCATATCAAGTATAACAAAGTATGTTATAATAGTGACATTTGCAACTACGACGGGCACATCCTCACAAACACCGATAGGTATGGCAGTTGATTTGTCGGCCATTTGTAATGATATTTCGGTGGGAGTGAGTTTATTCAAATCAAGTCTTTTATATAAGGAGAAAGGCATAACACTAACACCGGCTCCTAAATCTCACAAAGCAGTTTTGACATAATTTTTCTTAATTGAGCATGGTATAGTTGGTATTCCTAGATCTCCTAGTTTCTTAGGTACTCCATCCTTAAAAGAATAATTTGCAAGCATGGTGGAAATTTCAGCTTCAGGTATCTTTTTTTATGTGTAACAATGTCTTTCATATACTTAGCATAAGGTGGCATCTTTATAATGTCAGTTAAACGAGTACGCAAGAAGATTGGCCTAAGCATTTCAGCAAAGCGTTCAAACTCTTCCTCATCTTTTTGCTTAGATGGTTTAGGAGGAAAGGGCATGGGTTTTTGGACCCATGGTTCTCTTTCTTTACCATGTTTTCTAGCAACGAAATCTTTTTTATCATAACATTTATTTTTAGTAGGTGGGTTATCCAGATCAACCTCAGGTTCAATTTCAACATCATTATCAGGTTCTTTATCATTATCTGGTTGGGCATCCACATGAACATCATCATTATTATTATCCTCAAGTGATTGTTCATTACCAGATTGTGTTTCAGCATCAGAAATAGAAACATCATTACTTTCCTCCAAGGGTTTTTCTACCTCGGGTTCACTAGAAGTATGCAAAGTCCTATCATTTTTCTTTTTCTTTTTCTTTTTAGAAGGACTAGGTGCATCAGCATTAATTCTTTGAGAGTCTTGTTCAATTCTTTTTGGGTGACCTTCAGGACATAGTGGCTCCTGAGTCATTCTACCTCCTCTAGTCATTACTCTAATAGCATGATCATTCATATTGTTGTTCATTTCATTAAGCAGTTCACTCTGAGATTTGGCAACTTGTTCTAGTTGAGTTTGAACCATAGATGCATGTTTACTAACACCTTTAACATCATTAGCAATCCTAAATAACAAGTCACTCAGGCGATCAATCATATAAGAGCTTCGTTTCAATTGTTTCATAACATTTGCATTGAAATGATTTTGCTTCATAATATAATTGTCAAATTATACAAGCATTGACTAGGAGGTTTGTTATAAGGAATATCACCTTCATCAAACTTTATAAGAGAATTTACCTCTACTACCTGTGTTGGTTTGTCAAGACCATGTATCTCTTCAATAGGTGGTAAATTCTTAACATCCTCAGCTTTAATACCTTTTTCTTTCTGACACTTCTTTGCTTCTTGCATATCTTCAGGACTGAGATATAAGATACCCCTCTTCTTCGGAGTGGGCTTAGGTGGTGGTTCAGGAAGTGTCCAATCATTATCATTCTTCAATATATTATTCAATTATTCCTCAGCTTGTTCAGTCCTTTCCCTGAAAACACAACTCGCACAACTATCTAGGTAGTCCCTAGAAGCATCGGTTAGTCCATTATAGAAGATATCAAGTATTTCATTTTTCTTGAGAGGATGATCAGGCATAGCATTAAGTAATTGGAGAAGCCTCCCCCAAGCTTGTGGGAGACTCTCTTCTTCAATTTGCACAAAGTTAAATATTTCCTGTAAGGCAGCTTGTTTCTTATGAGCAGGAAAATATTTTGCAGAGAAGTAGTAAATCATATCCTGGGGACTACGCACACATCCAGGAGCAAGAGTATTATACCAATCTTTAGCATCACCCTTTAATGAGAAAGGAAACAACTTAAGAATATAATAGTAGCGAATTTTTTCCTCATGGGTAAACAGGGTGGCTATATCATTTAATTTAGTAAGATGTGCCACAACGGTTTCAGTTTCGTATCCATGGAAAGGATCAGATTCTACCAACTTAATCAACTCAGGATCAACAGAAAATTCATAGTCCTTATCAGTAACAAATATGGGCGAGGTTGCAAATTTAGGATCATATTTCATTTTCTCCCTCAATGATTTTTCTTTCATATCAGCAATTAACTTTATAACTTCATATCTATCATTGCAAGCAAGAATGGCTCTAGCGGTCTCCCTATCAAAACATTGTTCATCAGGTGTTTCAACTCTAGTAGGAGAGCTAGGCATAATAGGTGAATCATCATTCTCAGGAGTTTCAGCATTTTCAATTTCTTTGGCTTTAGCAATTTGTTCAGTAAGAAATTCACCAAGTGGCACAGCATTCTCAAGCATAGTACTAGCATCATCATGCGTATCATTCATAGCAGAAGTGGTATCATCAATAACTTGCGACATATCAGAATTAATAGCATGTTGTGGTGTTGCAAATTTATTCAAAACAGATGGTGAATCAAGTGCAGAGCTAGATGACAGTTCCTTACCTCCCCTCGTCTTAGAGGGAACGATCTTGGTTCTAGTATCCTTCAGATTCTTCATAGTGATCAACAGATATAAATCCCAAGTGACTTAGCAAATAAAGCTATGCTCCCCGGCAACGGCGCCAGAAAAAGGTCTTGATAACCCACAAGTATAGGGGATCACAACAGTTTTCGAGGGTGGAGTATTCAACCCAAATTCGACACAAGAGGAGCCAAAGAATATTCGCAAGTATTAGCAGTTGAGTTGTCAATTCAACCACACCTGGAGACTAAATATCTGCAACAGAGTGATCAATAGCACAGTAATATGATAGTTTGATAGCCGTAGCTATAATAGTAACAGTAGCAATAACGGTAACAGAAGTAGCAGTAGCAATTGTAATAGCAGCAGCAATAGTAGTAACTTAGCAAGATAAAATATAGGAAAAGCTCGTAGGCATTGGATCGGTGATATTCGTTGGATAACATTCATCATGTAACACTTATAACCTAGGGCGACACAGAACTAGTTCCAATTCATCAATGTAATGTAGGCATGTATTCCGTATATAGTCATACGTGCTTGCGATAAGAACTTGCATGGCATCTTTTGTCCTACCCTCCCATGGCAGCGGGATCCATAAGGAAACTAAGGGATATTAAGGCCTCCTTTTAATAGAGAACCGGAACAAAGCATTAACACTTAGTGAATACATGAACTCCTCAAACTACGGCAATCACCGGAAAGAATCCCAATTATTGTCACCTTGGGGTATGCGGATCATAACACATAGCAGGTGCATATAACTTGCGTGATCGGATCAAGAACACAAATATATTCATGAAAACATAAAGGGTTCAGATCTGGAATCATGGCACTCGGGCCCTAGTGACAAGCATTAAGCATAACAAAGTCATAGCAACATCAATCTCAGAACATAGTGGGTACTAGGGATCAAGCCCTAACAAAACTAACTTGATTACATGATAAATCTCATCCAACTCATCACCGTCCAGCAAGCCTACGAAGGAATTACTCACTCCTGGCGGTGAGCATCATGAAATTGGTGATGAAGGATGGTTGATGATGACGATGCCGGAAGACCCCCCTCTCCGGAGCCCTGAACGGACTCCAGATCTGGCCTCCCGATGAAGAACAGGAGGTGGCGGCAGCTCCGTATCGTGAAATGCAATAAAACTTCCTCTCTTATTTTTTTTCTCCACAATTGTGAATTTATAGCGTTGGAAATAGGTCAGACGGAGCCACGTGGGCCCCACGAGGTACCAGGGCACGCCTGGGGGGGTGGCGCGCCCTGGTGCCTCGTGGGCCCTAGGTGGCCCCCCTCCAGTAGTTCTTGATGCCAATATTTTTTATATATTCAATAAAAAATCTCCAGAAAGTTTCATCCAATTCCAAGAACTTTGATTTTTTGCACAAAAACAACACCATGGCAATTCTGCTGAAAACAGTGTCAGTCCGGGTTAGTTCCATTCAAATCATGCAAATTAGGGTCCAAAACAAGAGCAAAAGTGTTTGGAAAAGTAGATACGATGGAGACGTATCAAAGGTAGACCACTACTTCCAAGAGCACACCGTGTCAGTCATCAGCGATGCCCCGCTGTCTGAGATCATGAACAATCAGGATGCAACTGGTTAAGTGGCGAAGTGGGCTATCGAGCTCCTACCCCTGGACATCAAGTTCGAGGCCAAAAAGACGATCAAGTCCCAAGCACTAGCTGATTTCCTAGTCGAATGGACTGAACAGCAGCAGTCGACTCAGAGTCACCCGGAACACTGGACCATGTTCTTTGACGGTTCCAAGATGCTGAATGGTTCGGGAGCTGGAGTTGTGATAGTATCTCTGAAGGGTGATCGTCTCAGATATTTTTTGCAGATTCACTTCGATTCCTCCAACAATGAGGCCGAATACGTAGCGCTCCTTTATGGTCTATGTATGGCCATCTCACTCGGCATCCGGCGCCTGATGGTCTACGGGGACTCGGATCTAGTGGTGAATCAAGTGATGAAGGAATGGGATATCAGAAGCCTTGCTATGACAGGATATTGCAACGCGGTGACAAAGTTGGAGAAGAAATTTGAGGGTCTGGAGCTGCATCACGTCCCCCGATCCAAGAATCAGGAGGCAGACGATCTGGCGAAGATCGGATCCACTCGGAAATCCATACCCAGCAATGTGTTCCTCGAGCATTTACATTCTCCGATGGTGAAAGAAGATCCCTTCATAGAAGAGCCCGTGCAAGTGGTCAGTCCGTCTGATCTGACTGAAGTCGAGGTCCCGGCAGTCATTGATTTGGTCATGGAGATCTTAGCAATCACGCC
Source organism: Elymus sibiricus (assembly GCA_039707655.1). Taxonomy (NCBI): domain Eukaryota; kingdom Viridiplantae; phylum Streptophyta; class Magnoliopsida; order Poales; family Poaceae; genus Elymus; species Elymus sibiricus. The sequence goes on from CM077672.1 coordinate 94,725,855, forward strand.
CGAGTGGATAGTGCCTTACATTGCATACCTGCTTAGGCAGGAACTTCCAGAAGACGAAGCTGAAGCCCGCCAGATCGTTCGCAGGTCCAAAGCCTTTACAGTGATGGGTGATCAATTGTACAGAAAGAGCATCACCGGTGTGACTCAGCGCTGCATCTCTCCGGAGGAAGGACGACTGATCTTGGAGGAAATTCACTCGGGGACTTGTGGACACCACGCGTCCTCTCGGACTATAGTGGCTAAAGCTTACCGCGCCGGGTTCTTCTGGCCACGTGCCAATGAGGCTGCGCATGAGATAGTCCAGCACTGTGCCGGATGTCAATTCTACGCAAACTTATCGCACAAGCCCACGTCTACTTTGAATATAATTCCACTCGTCTGGCCGTTTGCAGTCTGGGGACTCGACCTGGTGGGACCCCTCCGGACAGGGGCGAGTGGATTCACCCACTTGCTGGTTGCAGTCGACAAATTCACTAAGTGGATCGAAGCCAAACCCATCAAGAAGCTAGACTCTCGTACAACGATCAAGTTCATGAAAGAGATAGTCTTCAGATACGACGTGCCCCACAGCATCATCACTGACAATGGTTCAAACTTCGACTCGGAAGAGTTCAGGGCGTTCTGTGTCACCCAAGGCACCCGAGTCGACTATGCATCTGCGGCGCACCCGCAGTCAAATGGACAAGCTGAGAGAGCAAACGGACTGATTCTTCAGGGGTTAAAGCCATGACTCATGCACGATTTGGAGCATGCGGCTGGAGCCTGGGTCACCGAGTTGCCATAAATTCTTTGGGGCTTGAGGACGATCCCCAATCAGTCTACCAATCGTACTCCCTTCTTCATGGTCTATGGAGCTGAAGCCGTCTTGCCGAGTGACCTGCTCCACAATTCGCCCCGAGTGGAATTATACTCCGAAGCTCAAGCAGAGAAGGCACTACAAGACGCAGTTGATCTCCTGGAGGAGGAGAGGGAGATGGCTCTTGTTCGTTCGGCCACCTATCAGCAAGATCTACGACGTTTTCACAGCAGGCACGTCAGAAGTCGGACTTTTCAAGAAGGAGATCTTGTGCTCTGAGTGGATCAGCAGCGACCTCACATGCTTGCTCCCGCAAGGGAACGTCCCTTTATCGTGTCAAAAATTCTGCACAACGGAGCATACCATCTGTACAACCCTCAGAAGCAAGCAGAGGAGCCCCGTGCTTGGAATGCCGATTTGCTGCGATGTTTTTATACTTGATGATGAGATGTAATCAAAGTACTCGAGTGTTATTTGATGAATAAAAGCATGCCTTTTCCAGTTCCACATCGAGTGCACTCGTACGCATTCTCTGTCTTACAACCCCCAATGGGTGTATGGCCTTCAACTTAGCTGCAAACCAGTTTTGTCAAAGTTAAAACACTACTCCGAGTGAAGAGCGTCCCTCTCACTCGGGGGCTTGGTTGCGAACCAGCTTTCGCCGAAGTTAAAAATGCTACTCCGAGTGAAGAGCATCCCTCTCACTCGGGGACTTGGCTACGAACCAGCTTTCGCCCAAGTTAAAACACTACTCCAAGTGAAGAGCATCCCTCTCACTCGGGGGCTTGGCTGCGAACCAGCTTTCGCCCAAGTTAAAACACTACTCTGAGTGAAGAGCATCCCTCTCACTCGGGGGCTTGGATGCGAACCAGCTTTCGCCCAAGTTAAAACACTACTCCGAGTGAAGAGCGATCCTCTCACTTGGAGGCTTAGCTGCAAACCAGTTTTTGGCCTAAGTTAAAAATCTACTCCGAGTGAAGAGCGACCCTCTAACTCGGGGGCTTGGCTGCGAACCAGCTTTTGCCCAAGTTAAAAACGCTACTCCGAGTGAAGAGCATCCCTCTCACTCGGGGGCTTGGCTGCGAACCAGCTTTCGCCCAAGTTAAAACACTACTCCGAGTGAAGAGCATCCCTCTCACTCGGGGGCTTGGCCGCGAACAAGTTTTTGCCCAAGTTAAAAAAATCTACTCTGAGTGAAGAGCGACCCTCTCACTCGGGGGCTTGGCTGCGAACCAGCTTTCGCCCAAGTTAAAATCCTACTCCGAGTGAAGAGCGACCCTCTCATTCGGGGGCTTGGCTGCGAACCAGCTTTCGCCCAAGTTAAGATCCTACTCCGAGTGAAGAGCAATCCTCTCACTCGGGGGCTTGGCCGCGAACCAGCTTTCGCCCAAGTTAAAAACGCTACTCCGAGTGAAGAGCATCCCTCTCACTCAGAGGCCTAGCTGCGAACCAGTTTTTGCCTTAGGTGAAACCCATTCCAAAGATTCGAAGGACCCGAAAGAAAGCATTCAGATAACTTTAGCAGTTCAAAAGCAAATACGAGTGCGCAAGCCCGGAGCCCGAAAGGGTTTAACGAATACAGTTCCACTCGGCATACTGAGGTTAATGGGTAGGACTTAAAGTTTTCTCACACCCCTGTGGGGCTGGCCGGCTCAACGAAGGAATCCAAGTCGATGCCGTCTGCAATCCGAGTGGCCGCCTCGATGAATGTCTCCATGAAGTCCTCGAACTGGAGTTCTTTGTGTTGGCAACTTGGAGAGCCTTCAGTTTCTCCTCCTTGGCATCCTTGCAATGCACTCGGACCAGGGAGAGGGCCACATCGGCTCCGCAGCGGGCAGCTGACTTCTTCCACTATTGCACTCGGCTGGGAATGTCGTTGAGATGAGTCATCATGGCTTCCAGGTCGGTGTCGAAGGTGTCTTCAGTCCATAGCTCCTTGTTGATTCTCCCGAGTGCACCCCGCAGATGGATGATGTACCCTTGGACGTCTTCAATGTGAGATTCCACCCGCAGGACACCTAGAGCAGCCTTGTCACCGACGAGTGACCTAGAAGGATCCAGGTCCCTCTCGATTCTGTCAGTTTCTAGCTCGAAGTCTTGGCAGTACTCTGTGGACAAGAAAAGAAGAGAATTGAAGGTCAACACGCGCGGAGTTCACTCGGAAACAAGTTGAAATCCATTTGGATGGTACAAGTTACCTGCAAGCTTGGTGTACATCTCCTCCGTGAACTCTTCAATGTACCTCTCCAGAGCGTTCTTCTTCTCGATCAGCTGGGTGATCTTCTCGTTCAGAGTCTTCTTCTCTTGCTCGTAGACTTCTGCCTAGGCCTTGAGCTTGCTCTCCCACTCGGTCTACTGCTTCTTGAGCTCGAGCACCTACTTCTTCAGCGACGTGGTCTCTGCTTCAAGCTTCCCGAGTGAAGCCAGCTTCTCTTCGGCGGCCTTGGTCTTTTCCTTCGCTACTTGCTGCGCTCCGGCCAGCTCGTTGTCCTTGCTCTCGAGTGCTTGCTTCATAGTTTCTAAAGAGACAGAGGTTCTGAGCCGCACTTGGAGTCGGTGGTTTTCACTACGCACATCTGTTCGAGTGAAATCACTCGGTTCAAAGAATGGAAAAATACGAAGGCAGTATGCTCAGTAATTGAAATTCACCTCCCATGGTCTTGAGCTCTGCTTGAGCGCGCGCAGTGTTCCTTCTCTCCACTTCCAAATCCACTCGGAGCTGGGCCGTTTCCTTCTCCAGTGCCACGTACTGGGTCCCAAGCTCGCAAGTTTTCTGAAATACAAGTGAGAACAAATCAGTTAATGTTAAAGAATGTTTTGAGTGGTCGAGGATCAGCGCTCCTGGAAGGAACAAGCTTGACCAGTACCAGATCCTGAAGTACCCTTGGTCAGCGAGGAACAAGCCTGACCAGTACCAGATCCTGAAGTACCCTTGGTCAGGGAGGAACAAGCTTGACCAGTACCAGATCCTGAAGTATCCTCTAGAGCAAGTTCTAAGTTCTAAGACTTCCGTCGACTGCCCGCAGTCGACGGTAGTCTCGGGGACTACACCCAGTGGGTGCACTCAGCGTGCCCCCACTGGAATGGCATCCACTCGGAACGGTCCACCCGATCCGAGTGACGGCCAAAGCAAAAAAAACCAACAACAGAATGGGGTCTAAGCTCCAAGACTCCCACCGACTGCCCGCAGTCGACGGCAGTCTCGGGGACTACACCCAGTGGGTGCACTCAGCGTGCCCCCACTCGAAAGTGACTCGTGTTAAGCTAAAAAAAAGAAGAAGAAGTTCTAAGACTCCCGCCGACTGCCCGCAGTCGACGACAGTCTCGGGGACGACACCAAGTGGGTGCACTCAGCGTGCCCCCACTAGAGCGGTATCCACTCGGAGCGGTCTACCCAATCCGAGTGATGGCCAAACACAAAAAAAGGAACAACAAGCACAGAACACCCAGTGGGTGTACCGGATACCTTCCGACTGAAATTCCTACTGAAGAAAAATGACTTGGAGGTCAACTTACAAGGGTACTTACTCGAACGTTCTCCTAGAGAGTAGCACTGGTGTCGTACGCCAACTTGCTAGCTGCGCTCATCTCCTTGAGTCGTTGGGTCATCAGCTCTGCCTGAATCATTGCCTCCTTGCTGGCCCCAGTTTGATCCTCCGGCACCTTGTACAGACTGAAGATATTGACGGGAGGAGTCGGAACCGAGGCCAGAGCAGTCGACGGAGTCGCAGCGGAACCAGCCCCGGCATGAGCAGAACCCTGCCCCAGAGGCACGGTCACGGCAGGTGCAGGAGGAACTTGAGGCGCTACGCTCGGCGGAGTCCTTCGTGTGGTGGTCTGAGAAGTAATCGGAGCTGCGGTCCCCTTCTCGGTGTCCTCCCGCGGTGGCTCTTCATCGTCGTCCCCAACCTGGATGACCTCTACAAGCACTGCGTTCACTCGACACAATCAGTCGTGGTACCCAATTCAATCGGATAAAGACATTTCAGTCGAACGACAGGTCGAAGTAAAAATGAAGTCATTATTACCTTTTCGAGAAGTGGCCGCGTCTGCCAACTCTGCCTCGGTGCGGTCCCCATCAATCTGCATGGGAGACGTCGTCGAGGATGCAGCACTGGTCCATAAAATTCACTCGGTCAAAAGAATCACGAAAGTTGGCAAAGACAGAAAAGAAAAGCCGACAAGAATACTCACGTTGAGGCGACAGGCACAGTGACCTTGATCCTTGGCAGAGCCTTCCGAGGCTTGGGAGAAGCGACCTTGGGCTGCTTGGCGGTCTTCTCAGTCGACGCTGGCGACGATGTCCGAGTGCGCTTCGAAGCCTTGGTACTCGGAACCGCCTCCTTCTCCGGGGCAGCACTCGGATCATGATTTAGCTTGGAGCGGTGCTCGGAGTGCAGCTCCGGAGACTGGGAACACTCGACCTCATCGCTCCCTTTCGAGTCGTCGCTCTCCTCTTCTCTGTCCTCCGCGTAGCTGCCCTCAGCGCTGCCATGCTCGCTTCCCGCACCTCCGGCAAGTTGTCCCCCATTCGGCACATGCGAGAGCATCTTCTGGAACTCCTGCAAGACATGAAAATCAAGGACTGACAGTTCAGTCAGTTCACTCGGGTCGTTTAGTTCACTCGGAAAGTTTGCGCATGAGAAATTCATTCGAAAATGCGTGTCATACCTCCAGTGGTTGGTTGTTGGCATCGTGGGGCGGGATCCGTCTCGACCCTCGTGGAAAATCGCGCGTGCCGGTGATACACTTGAGCCACTCCTTTAGGGTCTTCTCGTCAATCTCCTCTGGGTGCACTCGGGTCTTATCCTCAGTACCAGTATACAGCCACATCGGGTGAGCCTGCTCCTGTAGCGGCTGGATTCACCGACTGAGGAAGACCTCCAGCAAGTGCAGACCCGTCAATCCGCCTTGGACTAGGCTGACTACCGCGGTTACCAGGATCCCAACGTCGGTCTTCTCCTCCTTGTCCACTGTCAGGGATGGGGGCACGTTGACTCTCTCAGATGTATAAGGGGGGAGACCAGTCGACGAGTCGGCACAAGGGACGTCATTGCAATAAAACCAAGTCGACTGCCAGCCTCTGACCGAGTCGGGAAAAGTCATCGCGGGAAAAGCACTCCTACCCCGCATCTGAATACCCAAGCCGCCGCACTGCTGGGTCACATGGGTCCTCTCCCCCTTGGGGTTGGCCTTTTTGACCAATTGAGAGCAACATGTGAAGATGTGTTTAAATAAACCCCAGTGCGGCGGGCAACCCAGGAAATTCTCACACAAAGAAACAAAAGCGGCGAGGTACACTATGGCGTTCGGAGGCAAATGGTGAAGCTGGGCACTGAAGAAGTTCAAAAAACCATGAAAAAAGGGATGGGGTGGCATGGAGAAACCTCGCTCCACATGCGTGGTGAAGAGCACTCACTCTCCGGCGCATGGCGCGGGCTCGATCTCCCCTTCTTCCAGCAGCCTCCACGTCCCATCGCGGATCAGCCCGTCCACGATGAGCCCATTGATGTCGTCGACCGTGGTGGTCGGCGGAAGCCAGTCGCCTTGGATCCACCCCCACGGGGGTGTGGCTCGGGAGCTCGACGCTTTCTTGCCCTTCGCCGCCTTCTTCGCCCTCTCGAGCTTCGCCGTCTTGTCCTTCGCCATTGTCACCGAGCTCTTCATCACCGAGGAGGATTCGCACGAAGTGGGTTGCTGGAGAACGGATTGGGCGGAGTGGGGGAGTTGGAGAAAAGGGGATCTGGTCCTCTCTTCCTCTCCGACACGACGGCTCTATATATTGCCGCCCGCTCCGCTCCCCAATCGACGCCGCTGAATCGTGGGCCCGCAAATCCCATCAAATTGCGTGGTACGTGGCGAAAAGTGGGGCGAAAATTGATGTGTCACGCCCCACTTTCCCCACTCGCTGCACTGCAACCGTTCGCGCGCGCTCAAATGTGGTTTCAAATCCCGCGAAATCCGGAGTCTAACAACCCGATTGCTCTCGCTTTAAAGACATTCCATAAATGGCCGGAGCTGATCCGTCACCCGACGCGTGATGACCCATTTCATTCGGATGGAGACTACTCGTTTCACTAGGATAGAGGCTACTCATTTCTTTCGGATGGAGACCACTCATTTCACTCGGGCGTCATCTAGTCCGGAATCCGTCGAGGTGCCGCATGAAGACAAGGGCGTCTAATGACCAAAAGGAGTTCTTGAGCACCTCCGTAGTGCTCAACTCGCCTGGGAATTCGCCTTGACTTGACCCGCCTAACCTCGATCGATTCGGGGGCTAATGACGAGGACATGTACTAGGGGAAGGGTAACAGGCCTGACCTACAGACCCTACCCCAGGACTCCACACGTCTTATACTGGGCCCCAGAGCCAGGTCAGCAACCAAGAGTTCTGCAGACTGGCATTCACTCGGAGTTCAATGAACCACTCGGGAAGCAGGAGTCCAGTCGACTAGCTGTTTCTCTCGGAGTACCTGACAGTCACTCGACTAGAGAAGACCAGGAGGCTCCAGGAGCGCAACGGTCAGGACGTGCGCTCGCTCGCATTAATTGTAATCAACGCGCTTGTTACCTAGCGCCATTAAACCCCCTCTTAACCCCTGGTAATGGCGGCATTCATGGGAGGGCTGGCAGATGCTATATAAGCCACCCCCAGCTCCATTCCAAGGGTTCGCAACCTTTGTAATCGTACACTCAAGCAATACAGCTCCAGAGCACCGAGACGTAGGGCTATTACCTCCACCGCTGAGGGGCCTGAACTCGTAAATCCGAGTGTAACACCTGCACCGTAGCTAGGCTCTGCCCTCTCAGCCGTACCCCTACACACTACTGTCAGGCTTGCACCCACGACATCGGGCTCGAAATTCACGGGATTAAAAATAGTTTGAAAATTTCAATGACCAGTCTTTTATTTTATGTTGACCACATCACCAGCCCAGATTTGTTTTCTTTCTTGAAACGGCTAGCCCAGTTCTATTTTCTTTTGCACAATACCCAACCGAGGCCTACTTGCTTTTCTCAGCCCTGCTGGGCTTCAAATCTTTGAAGATAAGGAGGGATGCATTCGGCTTGCCCAAAAAATGGCCTATTTCCCTAAAAAAAGAAAATGGCCTATAAGCAATAAGAAATGGGCTGTAAATTTTTAAAAACACAGCAACCTGTAATTAGTTTCAAATTTCGTTTCATCCGGATTTTGAAATTTTAAATTTCACTAGATTTTTCTGTGTTGAAAATATCATTGGATTATAATTAATATACTTTTATTTTTAAAATTAGTCTGAATCAGACTCAAAACATCGGGATTAAAAATAGTTCGGAGCCCACCAAAATATGCAAATTTCATTGAAATTTTTAACCGTGGCCAGAATATATATTTTTTCTTTCGAAATGGCCCGTGGCCAGAATATTGGCTGTAATGCTAACAAAAAGAATATGTGCTACAAAAAAATCCTTAAGAAAGAGCAAATGTGTTGTAAATTATTAAAAATAATAGCAAATGTATTGTATGATGTTTGCCACAGATTTGGAGGCTAACTTGGGCCTACTAGGTTGACGCATATGCAGGGCTTTGTCAACTTAGTCAACAAACAATTCTAGCAGCAGTGACCGTTTGATGTTAATCCAACGGCCGTGGTACTTCTTCAATCTCATATCTTCTTCCTCCAGCCGCCCAAACAAGCACCGGCTGGACCGCCTTCTCCCTCCTCCCGTGGCCGGCTGTGCTGCCATGCAGGCCTCACCGCCCCACCCTACTCCCTGCGCTGGCCAGGCCATCCCTCTACTCACCCACATCTCCTGTTATTCTCTGGCGACGGCAGCCTCACACCGCAGCCGAACCAGAAAACCCTCATACTCCCCTCCGTGTGGGCAACCACTGCCAAGTCTTCCTCGTCTCCGGGTCATTCCCTTACTAGGCCTCGCCGTTGTCCACCGCCTTGGTGCTCTCGGCACGGCGTCGTCAACGCAGTCAACGAACGACAGCCATCGGAAGAGGACTGTACGTGGAGAGGCTGACAGCTAGGACCCACGAGGTCCATGGTCGCACGCAAGGAAGTGCCTCCTTATTACATGCAAGAAAAATGATTGCTCCCCCTATTAGCTGGGACCCACCTAATTTGGAGGCTGACTTGTGGGCCTACCAAGTTGACGCGTACGCAGGGCTTTGTCAACTTCGTCAACAAATGATTCTAGCAGCACTAACCTTTGGATGTTAATCCAACAGCCGTGCTGCTTGTTCAATCTCTGATCTTCTTGCTCCAGCCGCCTAAACCAGCGCCGGTGGGACCGCCTGCCCCTGCCTCCCATGGTCGGCTGTGCTACCGCGTAGGCCTCACTGCCAAACCCTACTCCCATCGCTGGCTAGACCATTCCTCTACTCACCCACACCTCCTGTTATTCTCCGGCGATGGTAGCCTCACACCGCAGCCAAGCCAGTAAACCCTCGTATTCCCCTCCATGTGAGCATCCATTGCTGAGTCTTCCCCGGTTCTAGGTCGTTTACTCCCTAGGCCTCGCCGTCGTCCACCGCCTTGGTGCTCTCGACACGGCGTGGTAAACATGGTCAACGAATGACAGCCATCGAAAGAGGACTGTACGTGGACAGGCTGACAGCTGGGACCCACGAGGTCCATGGTTGCACGCAAGGAAGTGCCTCCTTATTACGCGGAAGAAAAATGTTTCCACTCCCTGACAGCTGGGACCCACCAGCTACATCTTCGCACGCAAGGAAGCTCCTCCTTATTACATAAAAAAATGCGTCCTCCCATTCGTTTGCTGACATCTGGGACCTACGATATTGTCAACGTACTACGAGAGAATTGCACATGCAGCGGCTGACACGTGGGACCCAGTTGCTCGAGCAGTTTTGTTGTTGTTGTTGAGACGGAGTAGGTTATCAACTGGGCTGTGCAGAGTCTGTGGCCCGTCTAGCCCAGGCTATTATTTTTTGTTTACAATATGATCAGCCCAGCTGTTCTTTTTTTCATGGTGAAAATGACTAGCCACCTTTTTTTCGTAGAATAGCCTACACAGGCCGATTTCTTTTTCTCTGTCCTGCTGGGCTGCAAATCTTTCAAGACGACGAGGGATACATTGGGCCTGCCAGACAAAAAGGGCTGTAAATCATATAAGTAATATGAAATGGGCCGTATATATATAAAAACAAAGAAAATTGGCAATTAATTTCAAATTGCGAAATTTCTTTTATTTTTTGATATTTCAAATTTCATTGGATTTTAACATAATTTAAATATATTTTAAATTTAGTTATTATCGGGCTCGAAATTTCGGGATTAAAAGTAGTTCGGCAATTTCAATGAAATATTGTTGAATTTTTTAATCCTGTCCTTGGAGAAAATGCTCGGGTATTCTAAAAATATAATATGGGCTGCAATAAATTACGTAATAATTAGCAATTGGTCTGTAAATTTAGGAAAAATAGCAAATGGGCTATATGCTGTCCGCCACAGATGTTATGCTGACTTGTGGGCCTCTTAAGTTGACGCGTACGCAGGGCTTTGTCAACTTATAGTCAACAAACGATTCTAGCAGCAGTGACCGTTGGATGCTAATCCAACGGCCGTGCTGCTTCTTCAATCTCTGATCTTCTTGCTCCAACCGCCCAAACCTGCGCCGGCGGGACCGCCTGCTCCCGCCTCCTGTGGCCGGCTGTGCTGCCACGCAGGCCTCATCGCCCCACCCTACTCCCATAGCTGGCTAGGCCATCCATCTACTCACCCACACCTCCTATTATTCTCTGGCGATGGAAGCCTCACACCGTAGCTGAACCAGTAAACCCTCGTATGGGCAACCACTGCCGCGTCTTCCCCGGCTTCGGGTCGTTCCCTTCCTAGTACTCATCGTCGTCCACCTCCTTGATGCTCTCGGCATGACGTCGTCAATGCGGTGAATGAACGACAGCCATTGGAAGAGGACTGTACGTGGAGAGGCTGAGACCTGGGACCCACGAGGTCCATGGTCGCACGCAAGGAAGTACCTCCTTATTACGCGCAAGAAAAATGATTCCTCCCCTTGCTTACTGGGACCCACCTTATTTGGAGGCTGACTTGTGGGCCTACTTAGTTGACCCGTACACTGGGCTTTGTCAACTTAGTCAGCAAAGGATTCTAGCAGCAGTGACCGTTGGATTTTGATCCAACGGCCGTGCTGCTTCTTCAATCTCTGATATTCTTGCTCCAGCCGCCCAAACCAGCGCTGGTGGGACCGCCTACTCCTACCTCCCGTGGCCGGCTGTGCTGCCGCGTAGGCCTCACCGCCCCACCCTACTCCCACCACTGGCCAGGCCTTCCCTCGACTCACCCACATCCCCTGCTATTCTCCGGTGACGGCAGCCTCACACCGCAGCCGAACCAGTCAACCCTCGTACTCCCCTCGGTGTGGGCATCCACTGCCGCGTCTATCCCGGCACCGCGTCATTCCCTTCCTAGGCCTCACCGTCGTCCACCGCTTTGGTGCTCTCGGCGCGGCGTAGTCAACGTGGTCAATGAACGATAGCCATCTGCAGAGGACTATACGCGGTGAGGCTGACAGTTGGACCCACCAGGTACATCTTCACACGTAAGGAAGTGCCTCCTTATTACGCGCAAAAAAAATGATTCCTTCCCCTGACAGCTGGGACCCACCTGCTATATCTTCGCATGCAAGGAAGTGCCTCGTTATCCTCCCTGACAACAGGGACCCACCCGGTCAAAGCGTATGTAGCGTTGTCTGTCTGGTCGCAAAAGTGTACGTACATACTGGTAGATCGGTCTCTCTGCAAGGATGAACCGTGGCCGAGTAAGTAGCGGCACGTGCCGTAGTTGAGCCCCCGACGTAGCAGTTCAGACAGTCCCGTCTAAATTGTGTACACATACGTACAGCCACACGACAAAGAATACGGCCACATATGTACATATGGGCGGGGTCTGGAATGCGTACTCACGCATACGTACGGCCAGGGCTCGTGTACATGGAGACAGGCAACGGACGGTAGCAACGGCTTCCTATTCATCGACAGCCAACCGACTGGGTCGGAATGGAGGAAACAGCGTCGGGAGGAAAGCGACTGGGTCGGAACACGTCCTGTTCATCGGGAGCCAACCTGCCTGGACGGAACAGCCGAAACAGGGTCCTGTTCATTGACTCGGGGTCTGGCGTACCGCAAAACTGAGGAAACGGCCTTCTGTCCAACCGCCTACGGTCGAAACAGGGTCCTGTTCATCGGCTGGGGGTCTGGCATACCGCAAAACGGAGGAAACGGACTTCTGTTCAACCGCCTACGGTCGAAACGGGGTCTTATTGATCGGGAGGGGTCTGGCGTACCGCAAAACGGAGGAAACGGACTTCTGTTCAACCGCCTACGGTCGAAACAGGGTCTTGTTGATCGGGAGGGGTCTGGCGTACCGCAAAACAGAGGAAACAGACTTCTACCCAACTGCCTATAGTCAAAACAGAGTCCTGTTCATCAGGAGGGGTGTGGCGTACCGCAAAATGGGACTCCACGGGCTACTGTTCATCCACCGTCGACTTCCTCCAGCCTCCACCGGCTATAGTTCATCCAGCCTCCATGGGGGCCTGTTCATCCACCCCAACCAGCTGGGGATGGCATACCGTGGCACGGCCTCCTCGGGGTCCTGTTCATCCAGCCCCAACCGCCTACACGTCCGGGGTCCTGTTCCTCCAACCCCCACCGGCTGGGGTGGGGCGTACGAGCGGGCGACAACAATGGGAACTGTTCATCCACAGCCAACCAACCGGCTCGATTGATGCAAGTCTAGACTCATTCTATGTGTATCATGCACGCGGCAGCAACGGGCACTGTTCATCGAGAGGCAACCCAGCACCGGCTGGCTACGCCTCACACGGGGGCTCGATCAGCTTCAGTAAGCAATGAGAAGGATCGATCGGGTTTAGTTAGCAGCGAAGGGATCGCTCGGGTTCAGTTAGCAGTGAAGGGATCACTCGGGTTCAGTTAGCAGTGAAGGGATCGCTCGGCCGGGTTCAGTTAGCAGCGAAGGGATCGATCGGGTTCAGTACGTAGTGCGAGGGATCAATCGCTCATGTTCTATATGTAGTGTGAGGGTGATCGATCACTCGGGTTCAGTAAGCGAATGTATGCCTCGCTCGGGTTCAGTTAGCGAGTGCCTCGCACACACACGTGCGTATGAGAGAGAAATGCGCAAAACCACACTGCATCGCTTGGCCCAACCACCCACCGTAACCAGGAACTCCCCGAAAATTTACTCGCCCTCACTTCTACCATGATTTTTTACATCATGGACGGCCCAAAGAATGTCATGCGGGTGCGTCTCCGGCCCGCCCAAGACGAAAAGCCCATTTTCTGTCATAATTTTTTGTCATAGAAGTAGGGGCCCACCACATCTATGATGATACGTGTTTTTGTCACAATTATTGTCATAGAAGTGTCACAACCATGACATAAAAAGTTTTCGTTTGGGCCATAATGTCACGGATGTGTCTTTTTTTTTGTAGTGTTTTAATATCCATTTGGTAAAGTGTAATCTCATGGTGATTGGCATAAGCAAGTAAAATGTGAATGGACTCAAGTCTAGCAACGGGGGCATAGGTCTCACCATAGTCCATACCTTCGACTTGTGTGTAATCTTGTGCTACGAGACGAGCCTTGTTGCGTACAACTTGTCCATCTTCATCTTGCTTATTCCGAAACACCCATTTGGTTCCAATAATGTTTTGCTCATCCTTAGGCCTCTCAACCAACGTCCAAACTTGATTCCTCTCGAAGTTGTGTAGCTCCTCATGCATTGCATTTACCCAATCGGGATCCTCGAGAGCTTCTTCTACCTTCAAAGGTTCAACACTAGAAATGAATGAGTAATGCTCACAAATGTTAGCTAAATGAGATTTAGAGTGAGTGATTCTCCCGGATTGGATATCTCCAAGTATTTGTTCGACGGGATGATTCTTGTTAATTCTTGCTCTAACTCGAGGTAGCTTTTGCTTGGGTTGTGGTGAGGCTTCATCATCATCTTCTTCTTCTTCATTGTTGTTGTCATTGTTCGCTTGTGGAGGTGGAGAAGGAGGTTGAGGTGGATCATCTTGTTGTACTTCCTCATTCCCTTCGTCTTGACGTGTTCCACTTGTGGATGCCTCCATGTCAACTTGTTGTTCACCTTGACGTGAGGTTGGGGCTTCCACTTGAATGGAAGAAGTACTCTCCTTCACCTCCACGGGTCGAATCTTGCCAATGGACAAGTCTTGGATTGCTTCTGATGGTTCTTGATCTCCAACGTCAATTGGCAATTGCTCAACTTACGAGCCGTTAGTCTCATCAAACTTCACATCTATCGTCTCTTCAACTTTTCGAGTGAAGTTGTTGTAGACACGGTAGGTGTGAGAGTTCGATCCATAACCAAGTAGAAAACCTTCATGAGATTTGGGAGAAAACTTTGAACGATGATGCTTATCAAGAATGTAACATTTTGAGCCAAATACTCAAAAGTGTCCAACTTGTGGTTTGTTACCGGTGAGTAGTTCATACGCCATTTTACCAAGAAGCTTGTGAAGATAGAGTCAATTTGTAGCATGACAAGCTGTCTCAACCGCTTCCGCCGAAAAGTGTTTTGGCGTCTTGTATTCATCTAGCATTGTCCTCGCCATTTCAATAAGAATCTGGTTCTTCCTCTCAACAACTCCATTTTGTTGAGGCTTGTACATAACCGAGAACTCATGTGAAATGCCTTCCTCATCAAGAAAGGTATCCACATTGGCATTCTTGAACTCCGTTCCGTTGTCACTCCAAACCTTCTTGATCTTCACTTCAAATTGATTTTGGGCCTTCCTAGCGAAGTTCTTGAAAATCTTTTGTACCTGTGATTTGTCATTGAGAAAGAACACCCACCTAAATCTGGAAAAATCATCAACAATGACCAAACCGAAAGAGTTACCACCAAGACTTTTATAGGAGTTGGGACCGAAGAGATCCATATGAAGTAGCTCGAGTGGTCTCCTTGCGGTCATAATGTTCTTCACTGGATGACTTCCTCCAACTTCTTTTCCTGCTTGGCAAGCACTACAAAGTCTATCCTTGTCAAGGATAACATCTTTCACACCAAGAATATGATCTCCCTTAACAAGTTTATCAAGATTACGCATGCCAACATGTCCAAGTCTACTATGCCATAACCAACCTTTAGAAGATTTAACAATTAAACATGTACGGGGTTGGGCTCTCTTAGTGAAGTCAACAATGTATAGATCACCTCTACGAATGCCGGTAAAGACCATATTATGATTATCTCGACGAAACACTTGGCAATCTACTTTGGTAAATAGAACATTGAAGCCAAAGTCGGCTAGTCTAGATACGGAAAGAAGATTGTAACCAAGAGATTCAACAAGCATAACATTTTGAATGGAGCTATCATTGGATATGGCCACCTTACCAAGGCCAGGTACCTTATCCTTGGAGTTGTCTCCAAAAGTCACATACTTGCATGGACCATCATTTTTTGCAAGCTCATGAAACATGTCTCTATCTCCAACCATGTGATCGGTACATCCACTATCAAGAATCCACTCTTTTCCTCCGACCATGTAATCTCGAAGATTTGCCATGAGACTAAGATTCCTTATAGTCTTCTCATATTCAATATCAAATTCTTCGTCCTGATCATAATAGCCATGCTCAACATCATCATCATCAACGTGTATGTGATCATCACCTAGGGCAATGAATTCATTAGTTTCATGATCATGACAATGTTCAAGTTTATGAATTCTAATGGCTTCCGTGATAATGTTACTAATAGTTCTAACATCTCCTTTAGCACGCAGAAGATCACGAAGCGAAAACAAGCAATCATCAAAGTTAGGATCACTAGGCTTCATCTTGTGAAAAGCAATAGTCTTATGAAGAATCTCATCAAGATTCTTTAAAGAGTAGTTGGGATATCGGTTTTCCAAGTCATTCCATAGAGTATAGGCACACTAAAAGTTTTGCATACAACCAAGCACAACTTTAGGTAATCCTCTAATGATAAGATTGATAGTTCTAAGATTATGAAGCATGTCAATTTCCTCTTCATGAGTGGGATGCAAGGGATCAATGGGAGGCACATAAGGATTATGAATATACTTGCTCAAGTTAAATTCATCAAAGATATCAAGCATCTCATCCTTCCAAAAGTGATAGTACTCCCCATTGAGAATAGGCACTCTACGTCTAAGACTCCCCAAAGTAGACACATCCATCTCCCTCCAATGGTGATTAAACCAAAGCAATGGAGACCAAATCTCTGATACCAATTGTAGGGTTGAGGAGATAGGTCTAGAGGGGGGGTGAATAAACTCTTAACCAACCAAAGGTGCAGTTTTTAGTTCTCTTGAAATTTAGGCAGATTTTGGCACAAGTTAAGATATCACCAAGACTTTCTACACATGCATATCTAGAGATTGAGCAGTGGAAATAGTAAAGTATGCAAATGTACGAAAAGTAATGGGGTAGAGATAAGAAGATCAAACGCAATGAAGACATGGTGTTTTTGGCGTGGTTCCGATAGGTGGTGCTATCGTACGTCCATGTTGATGGAGGCTTCAACCTGTGGCACCCCGCCTGAATACCACTGTAGTCAGACGGTCACCGCACACACCAGCCCAGGAAATCACTCTGGCATGTGCTCTTACAACAAGTATCATGAACACATGCATTTCTATTAATGGATATATAAGTCTTGCATAATATTTTACAAAGGTGATGGAAGTGGAAAATCTCTATCTAAGGCAGCATGGTCTTGGTGCGGCTCCAATCCACAGGGATCTGACTGGGTTACTCTTCTACCCTGCGAACACTCCGGCTCCTCGCTAGTGGACTCGGATCCTTGGGTGAACCTGGCCACATTGAAGGACGCTGAGTACTTTTGAATGTACTCGCAAGCAAACCAAACCAACATATACACCAAGCAAAGCAATCCATGGCATTCAAACATGCACTTGTTATCTTAACAGTATTAACTATCATGTTATGGCAGGATTATCTAGCAAGATTAATCATCAAGCATCATTAATCTTCATGTCATAGCAGGATTATCTAGCATGATAGCTATTGAAGTAAATACAGTGAGGTAAAACATATCAAGTAAATAATCCATACTCCGAATATTCTCACGATCCAAGTCCGATCCAAACTTTGTGGTCATCCGACCGCTCATCTCATAGCCATCGCATGGCTAGCATTCATACCCCTGACATTATCCGATGCCCATGTACTTTCGCTGCAAGTCTATCAAGCCTGACCTTACTCTGGTTCAGCCTTTGCAATAATATTATGTAGTTTGTTCCTCCGGACTCGACACAGACCAAATAGTGTGACCTAGCACGAACTGTGTCCCATGACAGAGGACGCGGCTATTCGAATAGATTTACACTCTACAGAGGTTGCATAGTTTACCCACACTATGGAGCTCCTGGCCTCCTGCTCCCATTCGAGTGGACTGGTGCTGCTCCAACAAAACTTGTCTATTGCCCGGCACTCTTACGGTCCCACTGATAATCTTACCCCTTCCGGGTCATGTCCTGGGTGGCCCCTGTGTCACTCCTGACACCTGCCACCGTCGTGGCCAAACAAAATTGTCCTAAACGGGGACCCGCGCGCAAATAACCTAGGCTCACAAGGTTATCGCCGCCTACTAGGCCAGGGTAGCATGCATGCATAACCTTCCCTCTTTGGAAGTACCAACCAGAGGCAAGACAATAGACCAAGTTAGGGCCTTCCCATAAAGGCAAATGTGGCTGCACTGATGAGCTCGGTTCGGTGGCACTATGACTCAATCCAGCCAACGGAGGAGGTTGTCATTATTAGGTCACATTCTTTTACTACAATAATGATGTATGACGAAAACATAGCAACCTATTTCCGTACTGTCACATACGAGTCACTAGTGCAATAATCATGATGAGCATTAGCAGATAATGTAAATAGCAAATTCAACTTAGTAGGAGTTTAATTATTTCTAACACAGGCATATTCATTAATTAAACACGCAAGAATAACATAGAGCAATGCTTTAGGGCATATATCAGATGGTCGGCTTGCCTGGGGGTCGAAGAATTCACCGGAGAGAAGTGCGATCACCTCGCGGAAGAATTGTCGGAAAGGATTCCCTCTCGGAGGGGCGGAATATAGGGCGGGGCAAAATGGGCATTTTTAGAAAGTGTCAACATTGTGAAAGTGACATCATTGGAACGGGCCCGACGAACAGAGAACGTGGGCTTTGGAATGACCTGAATCGGAGTCACAGTCAAAAATATATAGGCAGTTGAATGCCAGGGACCAATCTATAGAAGAAGTATTCACAAACAAGTCCCTGACTGGAATTCGGCCTAAAAGGTTAAAGTGCACTGTTGCATTGGGCCGGCTCGGGCTGGAACTGCCGCTGCTGCTACTATGTACATGGGCCAAGCCCAACTGTGCGCGCGGGGTGACGCCGAAGACGGTTTCCCCAGAGTACGCCTTCCCTTAGGAAAAACGGCTCTGTAGAAAACTGTTTCCACTTAAACGCGCAGGCCCACCGCGCTCTTCTCTTCTCTCGCTGACCACCGGGGCCCGCCTGCAGGTCTTTGTCATCCTCCCGCGCTCGCAGAGGAGAGAGGTGGCTCCCGACGGCAATTGCCGATGATTCCGGCCACCTCTCGCAAAGCTCGGTCTACCGGCGTGCTCAGGAGAACGAGGCGCACCCATCCATGGGTGGCACGACCGCCGGGGAGCGCTGGGGTGGGCAAGTTGTTGGCCACGGCAGACGTCGGTGACGGCGAGGACGGGAAGCATGGCACGGCCACGGAGAGGAGGGACTGGGGAAGTGGGGATGCTTGCGGAGGCTAGGGCAACTCCACCGAGTGGGTGAGAGCGAGGGAGAGGGCACGGCTCACCGGAGTTTTGGACAGTTGTGTTTTGGGAAAGTGATTGAGGGTTTTTGGAGCAATATTACTGAGCACTTCGAGCAACAACCTCATCAACAATACCTCATCCCCTTTTAATAGTATTGGCTTTCCTATGGACTCAATGTGATCTTGGATCACTAAAATGAAAATGAAGACTCTTGTGGATGCCAATCTTGTCCTTGACATTTTGAACAGTTCCACATCTTCTTATCCTTGCCATGCCATTATTGAACCTGTTTGAAATATACTAGATAAAAGTATTAGTCCAACCACATGTATGTTGACATTGATTACCAAAACCACCATGGGAGCAAATGTGCTTTCAATTATAAATAATAGTAGGAAATCATGATGCAAATTGGACATATCACGCTGCGCCGAGAGCACCAACGTGGTGGACGACAGCGAGGCCCAGGAGGGGACCACCCGGAGCCGGTGAAGACACAGGAGTGGATGCCCACGCTGAGGAGAGTACCTGGGTTGACTGGTTCGGCTGTGGCGTGAGGCTGCCATCGCCGGAGAATAACAGGAGGTGTGGGTGAGTAGAGGGATGGCCTGGCCAGCGGTGGGAGTAAGAGGGGGCGGTGAGGCCTGCACGGCAGCACAGCCGGCCACGGGAGGCGGGAGCAGGCGGTCCTGCCGGCGCTGGTTTGGACGGCTGGAGCAAGAGGATCAGAGATTGAAGAAGCAGCACGGCTGTTGGATTAATATCCAACGGTCACTGCTGCTAGAATCGTTTGTTAACTAAGTTGACAAAGCCCTGCGTACGCGTCAATTTAGTAGGCCCACAAGTCAGCCTCCAAATCAGCTGGGTCCTAGCTGTCATGGGGAGGAATCATTTTTTTCACGTAATAAGGAGGCACTTCCTTCCGTCCTATGATATAGATGGTGGGTCCCAGCTGTCAGGGGGAGGAATCATTTTTTTTGCGTAATAAGGAGGCACTTGCTTGCTTGCGGCCATGGACCATGTGGGTCCCTACTGTCAGCCTCTCCACGTACATCCCTCTTCCGATGGCTGTCATTTGTTGACCACATTGACCATGCCGCGCCGATAGAACAAACGCGGTGGACGACGTCGAGTCCATGAAGGAACGACCGGTAGCCGGCGAAGACACAGAAGTGGATGCCAACGCGGAGGGGAGTACAAGGGTTGACTGCTTCGGCTGCGGTGTGTGGCTGCCGTCACCGAAGAATAACAGGAGGTGTGGGCAAGTAAAGGGATGGCCTAGCCAGCGATGGGAGTAGGGTGGGGCGATGAGGCCTGCGTGGCAGCACAGCCGGGCATGGGCGGCGGGAGCAGACGGTCCCGCCGGCGGTGGTTGTAACACCCCGATTTTCGGCCCTTTCTTTTTCTTTTGGATTTCTTTGAATTTTTATTTGGAGTTCTTTTTCCGTGGCTATGTGGTCTTGAAACCTGGGAAGATTTTCTCTCCTGCCACTTCCTAGTGGCTTGTCATTCTCAAATATATCCCAAGGCCATGTCATTTCCATCTTAGTCCAACCCCAATATTTATTTATTGGAAATATTGCTTTTTCTATTAAAGGAATAACCCTGTTTGCCCTAGGTTGTGAAGCAACCTATATTTCTGTCAGTCCTAAAATTCCCACAAAATTCTCATAAATTCTTTGGATCATATCTTCCACCAATATGTCAAATCCATCCTTGCCTAGTTCAAAAATAATTCAGGAATATTCATTTTCCGTTCTGTCCAGAATGGCACTTTGTGAAGGAAGTGCTATTTATGTTTTCTTGATTGCCTTAAAAAATTTTGGGCACTCTTTCCTATCCAAATTATTTCCACATACCAAAATTCAACTTCATTTGCCTAGTAAATCTTCCTCAGCAAATTTCCAAAGTTTCTGTCTAGAGAGAAGCTTTGTGAAGGAAGTACTAGTTAGGCTTATCCAAATGAGTTGAAATTTTGGTAGTACTTTATATGGTCAAATCATTAGTCTCCACCAAATTTCATCACCATCCAACAATCCATGTGAGCACACTTTCAAATCTTGGTTTCTGGTCACAATTTCAGTTTGTGAAGCAAATATATTTTATATTGCTTCAAAAATTCTGAAATTAATCCAGGACCTAAATGTCCCTATATCCTTTGAGCATGCCAAAATTCACATCATTTTGCTAAGCCATTTTCTCTGCAAAATTCCCCCAAGTTTCTGTCCAGCGGGTAGCATTGTGAAGGAAGTACCATTTTTATTCATCCAAATGGTATGAAATTTTTATGGCACCTTCATATGCCCAAATTATCATGTTCCACCAATTTTCAGCTCAACCCAAGCAAGCATGTGAGTGCTACTTCCTGATCTAGCTTCTGGACCAGATTTGGCAGTTGTAAAGCAACTATGACAAATATTGGTCCAAATCTCTTCAAAATCCACATGATCATAGTCCTTGCTACCCTAAACCCCTGAGACATCCTGGTTAGCTCTTACCCCATCCCATTTGATCACTGTTTCATGTCTAAGTTTACAGCAGCAAACTTTCTCTGATCACTCCCATCAAACCACAGTGGCTTTCTTCGATCTATCACCTCAAGTAGGACCCACTTAGGAAGGACAAGACGCTAGACATCGTTTGGTTGGCCAGAGTGCACCGCGTGCGCCTGTGCACGCGGTGACCACACAGCCAGGCACGCCAAAAGCGTGCTCTGGACGTCGGGGCCCTCTGCCGCCGTCCAAACCACGGCGTATCGCCACCAAACCATGTCCTCTATGTTTCTCCCACTCCCCTGCGTCCGCGTGTACTCTCTGGACCCATTCCCCTCTCCTCTTTCCTCTCCGGCGAGCACGCCGCCCCGGGATGCCCACGGCCGTCGTCGCTTTGCCTTTGTCCTTTCCCTCCCCGTAGCATCTCAGCGCCGCATGCACCTCCCCTGGCCTCTCTTCCCCCTCCGCGCGTGCGCGCGTGCACGCGGCCGCGCCAGAGGAATCGTCTGCGCGTCCGCGGCGGCTTCCGGCCACGGCATAGGCGCCGCGGTTATTTAAGCCCTCCACAAGCCCGTTCGACCTCGCCAACCTCTCTCTCTCCCTCCTAGGACCCCGCCTAGCCTCTCGCCCGAGCTCAAGAACTCCTCCTACCCTCAAATGGCCACCATGGCCGCCTCTACCCTCCTTCTAAATTCGTGCGCACCGGAGCTCCTCCCCTCCTCATTCCGCCACCGGAGAACCACCCTGATCCCGGCGAACCTCTCCCCCTCCTCCAGCCGTCCCTGGGATGCCCGTATGCTCGATCCCGAGCTCGGCCGGTGGCGCCGCCACGGGCGTCCAAGCCACCGTCGCGACGGCTCTCGCCGGCGTGCATGCGGTACCTGGATGGGGGCGGCACTCCATCCCGAGCTCGCCGGTGACCTCGCCGTGGCCGGGGGTGGCCGGAGTAGGCGGGGCTAGCGGTGGCCGCACCCCTACCCTGCTCCTCCTATGTTCATCCAGAGGTTCAAGAAAGGGAGCGGGAGGAGAGAGAGAGAGCTGGCGTGGGGGCCGCCCGTAAGTGACCCAGTGCCCGGGCCCGCAAGTTTAAGTGGATACGGATTTTAGAAAATACGTTTTCCTTTTATGAAAACGTAATCCAATGCTTCTTTGGGCAGAAGTACGCTTTCACTTCTCTGGAAGAGTATTCCTGTGAAGTACGCCATCTGTTTCCAGCGGCGGCTGAAACCGTTATTTAGCAAACGTTCATCCGTTAGCAGCAGAAAAGAACAGATTTTTATTCTTTTTCTGTCTAACGAACGAACGGCCGTAACTCCGCGACTGTAACTCCGATTCAGGTGATTCCAAAGCCCACGATCTCAGTTCGTCGAGCCCGTTCTGATGGCATCATTTTCATGAGGTTGTCTCACTGTGAAATGACCATTTCTCCCTTGCCATTAAAACAGCTCTGCCGAAAGGGAAACTTTTCCGGCGATTCTTCCCGCGAGTTCATCGCACCTCTCCCCGATGGTTCCTCCATCCCCAGGCAAGCCACAACAGCCACTTGCATGATGGCATTGCAATAGCCATGGTTTCCACTTAAATATTTAATAATTGTTCGCTCATTTAATTATTTTGTGAATGCTATGTATATGCTTGTGAATCCATGCCCGTTGCTTATGCCATGTTCCTTTTCATCTAGTAAGTGATATGATTAATTGCTAAGGATATTCTTATCATGTTTTATTCTTGTAATTATTTCCGATGCTAGTGATAATGGTATGCTCACATGATTAGTTATGGTTTGATATGAAAATACTTGTGATAGTCATGATCATCGTTATGTCATGCTCATTTGCATCCCGTAGCATAAATGATTTATCATCGTTCATGTCATGATGTTAAATGGTTATGTTGCCCATCCATGGTTACACTAATGTCATGCTCATATGCATTGTCATTTCATCATGTTGTTATGACTCAGCTCATCACCATTCAAGTTGAACCTGACATTAATCGAACTTGAACAAATCTGTTGGCTGAGTCATGGTGCCACCGAATCGAGCTCACCAGTGCAACCACACTTGCCTGGATGGGGAGGCCCTAATGCAGTCTATTGTCATGCCTCTCGCCGGTGCCTCCTACTAGGGAAGGTTATGGGTGCGAGCTACCCTAATCAGGTAGGCTACCACAAGCCTTGAGGACCCGAGTTTTATGGTACCGAGGTCCCCGTTTGGGACAATGTTTATGTTTGGCCACGACGGTGGCAGCCACAGAGGTGGCGGATGTCACATGTTGGCATTGGGGTCACCCAGGACATAGCCCAAAGGGGAGTTTGTCGGAGTGGCCGGGAGAGTGTCATGCAATAGATTGGTTTTGTCGGAATGTCATTGGTCCACCCGAATGGGAGCACGAGGCCATGAGTTCCGTAGTGTGGGTACAGTGTACTAACCTCTGCAGAGTCTATAATCTATCGATAGCTGCGTCCTCAGTCATGGACAAAGTTCATAGTAGGTCACACTATGGGTCAACAGAAATAATAACCTGAATAATAAACAACCCCGGTTCCATGAGAAAAGAAGTTGGTTGATCTTTATGTGGTCATGCGATGATCATAGGTAGAGATCAAGCTCCGTGTGGTCAGGTGATGATCATGATGGTATAGTTGATACCGAGCTTGGTTGATCCTGAGGTGATCATGTGATGTTCACGATGGTAAGTCTGAGACATATGGTGGTTACGAGCTAACCTCCGAGCAGAGTAAGTCGGTCCATGAGACCTTAAACGTCGACCCTCTTGCATGCTAGTGTTAGTATCATCCTGTTCATATCATAAATTATATGTACATGCCATGCTCATGTTGATGCCATGCTCATGTTGTTGCCATGCTCATGTTGTTACCATGCTCATGTTGTTGCCATGCCCATGTTGTTGCCATGCTCATGTTGTTCTAGTAGTATCGTGTTCATCTTTGATGATTAACCTGTAAATGCCATGCTATTGTATGTCTTGATTGGTTTGGTTGCTATGAGATTGCGAGTACATTCAAAGTACTCACCTATCATGTCATGCCAGATTGCAGGTGATGCCGTGATTGCTTGTTTGTCGAGGACCCCGAGGTTGCGCTCTAGAATACGTCCCAACCAGAGTCCCTGCGGAGTGGAGTTCATCACCGTCGTCGTTGTTCCGCTGTTAGGATTTATTCCGCTTTGAGATGTCTCGCTACTAGCATAGAGCTATCCGAGCAGGCGAAGTGTCGCCATGCCCCTGTAACCTTCGTGCCTTCAGAACCTTTGTACCCGTGTTATTTGTAATAAAGAGCTGATTTGTTCTATGCCAAGCAGTGCCGTATTCCAGAAGACTTGATCTCTAGGCTGGAATACGGGGTGTTCCGGTCTCTCTGAGCCGGGGTGCCACAGCGATTGGTATCAGAGCCAGGTTTGGTTGTAGGACGCCCTAGTCAGCGCGAGCGTTAGAAATCGTTAGTATAGAGTCTAGTCAGCTTGTTGCATTTGATTGCTGCATTTGTTTGTCGCATAGCATGCATATAGACTTATTATACTATCACTAACGGTTGATCTTGTGAGTGTAGGTGGCATCAGTTTCGATCCACTACCTGCACCCTCCAGTTTTGCATACTTGCTCGTTGGTGTTTGGTGTCATCTCTGTCCCACCGGAGTGATGCCGAGATACCTAGTGGTGTCGATCAATTGCAGGATTGATGCAGATATATCGCACCAACATTTTCTCTTCAGCCACACCTATTGTTTCGGTAATAGACATGCTTCTACCCCGGATCTTTTCATCCAACCCGCCGTTTGGCAACCCTCACTGGTCTCTGTTACCAGAAAAAGGGCAATGCCAGCAAACCCTGCTTTCCACCGCTATCCTACCCTGTCACCCCCTTTGTCTGGACGAGTACGGTTTCCGTCCGTACGCTTGATGATGATGTGGCCGTGACATCCGTGTCTCGCTGCATGATCACCAAGTACGTCCTCCTCCCTAAGCCGGTCCCGATGCAACCGGTGCCGAGCCAGTGTTTGGTGTAGCTCTGTTTACACCAACCTCTCCACACACTGATCCACTTTCGTGCACAGCTCCACAGCATATTAGATCGTAGTACCGGAGTTCCTTCGAGAATTGTGTGCTTAAGTAGGCATGCATAGTGAGGTGAATAGCTGTAAAATGTGATGTTGCTTGTATGTAATCTTAATGTTGTGTGTGCTTTTGTTTAGTCGTTTCTTTTGCTTCTTTCTTTGGGCCCTCGGTGTTACCTTATTTCCCCTTATGAAAGCTGCTTATCAACCAACACCGGACTCGAAGAATCAGTAAAGATTTCAAATATTTTGAAGCGCAGCTAATAGTATGGAATTCTCAGCCGACTGCATTATATTGAGAATATTCGGTTTGAATACAAATGATATTCTGGAATGACTATCAGCATCAAGTTTACATCAGTGTGCAACCCTCACAATCGTAATGAACCAGCTGGAAGACAATTTGTGTGCAAGATAACATTACATTTCCAGTCAAAGGAATATCAAGGATATATATATGGCATTCAGTCCGCACAGTATAGTGAGAAGCTTCTAGTGTAAGAAAATCCAGTCTTCCTCCGCACGCTACCAAGGAAGCTTACGAAACAAGGTTCCGCAGTCTTCCGCAGTACGATATGTGGATAGCTTCCAGCATAAGGTACTATGTCTTCTTTGGTAAGCTACTACAGAAAGCTTCCAGCATAAGGCACCGACTCTTCTTCAGTAAGCAACCAAGGGAAAAGCTCCTGAAGTACGGTACCCAGCCTTCTTCAGCACGCTATCCCGGCAAAAGCTTTGAGTGCAAGATATCCAGCCTTCCTCAGCACGCTACTCTCGATGCCTTCCAACACAAGCTATACAGTCTTCGTTAGTACGGCACTACCAACAGTCATCATCATTGGTACAAGATATTACACAGTGAGTTGACAGCATATGGCATTGCATCTCAAGGGTCAAGCCCACAACAGTTTGGTCAGAAACACGAGCTAGTCAGGACACAAGTGTCTACCTCAGAAATCAAATGCTCAGCCACACATACTTCCATATATACTGTGAGCATGTAGCCAAGGCCATGCAAGCCACTCTTACGATGATGCAAGCACGGTGAGAATCTGACAACCACATGAGTATGCAAGAGGAAGAAAGCAAGTTATACACCTCAGTGTGATGCAATGTCCGACAAGCTAAGAAGCAAGACAACATTGGGACAACAAATCCTGACAGTGGATATCAAGGCCAGCTTCCTCACACCCAACAAAGTCATATCGTTAAACCTCTGTCACTGTCATGTATGATTGACCACAACAGTGAGCTCGATACAAGTAACTGTGAACCCGGGAACTGCTACATTCTACTTATCAACATTGCCTCATGCTCTAAGCTGCTTTTCAGCCGTCGTGAGCCATGGTTGAGTTATTTCAGTAATGTCCCAGATCTGAGTTGTAAAGACCGTTCTGGTGGCTACTGATTTATTTGCCGATTTCATGCAAAAGCTCGGATGATCATTGCCCTATAGTTAAAGCTCGAGAGATGATGAATTTGCCAGTTAAGCATCGTTGCATGGTCATAATACAAGGATAAGGATAAGGTATGCTTGCCGGAATACTGCACCTGATAGCACCTATAGTCACACGAAGAATTAAAGATATTTATGGCTAAGCTCTTTCAGCAAAAGATTCAGAAAAAGAGAACAATAATGAAGGAGCGAGACCGACAATACAGGTATGATAATTGTGGCATGAACAACATGGTACGGATACCCAAGACAATCTGATTCAGTATTAATCACCATGAACACACACCCAAGGGGTCTACTTTGTTTGTAAGGACCTCATATCAAGGTGACAGTTCAATCGTCGGTACGGATCTGAGACAAAGAAGTCAACAAGATTTAGAACTACCTACAGGCATTCAGATTCCGCCAAGAGAACGGTTATGATTCTCAGCATTGTTTGAACCCGGAGGATATGCACCTACCTGGGTAACCTGAGGCAATGATTAAAGGTTTCATGCCCATCGAGGAAATTTGTACACAACTCCCTTGATACTATCAATGCTGGATAAAAGAATGTCACGTCAATTGGAAATCACTCCTGGACTGATGGAAATTCCAGTCATGATAATGTCAGATAAACCAGCAGACATAAAAGAATTGAAGTCAGAGTAAGGATGAACATATGAAGGAAGACCTGTCAGAATGTTGGGTACGGTAAAGCAAACCACCTCCGAGCAAGGTAATCAGATCATATGAAATTCAGTGGGAACATTATATGAAGGAAAAAGGATACCCGAGTTGGAAACGGTCCCCTTAAGTTAGAATATTCATACCTGTTACCTGAGCAACCAAATCTCGAGGACGAGATTTATCGTAAGGGGGTAGGTTTGTAACACCCCGATTTTTGGCCCTTTCTTTTTCTTTTGTATTTCTTCGAATTTTTATTTGGAGTTCTTTTTCCGTGGCTATGTGGTCTTGAAACCTGGGAAGATTTTCTCTCCTGCCACTTCCTAGTGGCTTGTCATTCTCAAATATATCCCAAGGCCATGTCATTTCCATCTTAGTCCAATCCCAATATTTATTTATTGTAAATATTCCTTTTTCTATTAAAGGAATAACCCTGTTTGCCCTAGGTTGTGAAGCAACCTATATTTCTGTCAGTCCTAAAATTCCCACAAAATTCTCATAAATTCTTTGGATCATATCTTCCACCAAAATGTCAAATCCATCATTGCCTAGTTCAAAAATAATTCAGGAATATTCATTTTCCGTTCTGTCCAGAATGGCACTTTGTGAAGGAAGTGCTATTTATCTTTTCTTGATTGCCTTAAAAAATTTTGGGCACTATTTCCTATCCAAATTATTTCCACATACCAAAATTCAACTTCATTTTCCTAGTAAATCTTCCTCAGCAAATTTCCAAAGTTTCTGTCTAGAGAGAAGCTTTGTGAACGAAGTACTAGCTAGGCTTATCCAAATGAGTTGAAATTTTGGTAGATAATTTATATGGTCAAATCATTAGTCTCCACCAAATTTCATCACCATCCAACAATCCATGTCAGCACACATTCAAATCTTGGTTTCTGGTCACAATTTCAGTTTGTGAAGCAAATATATCTTATATTGATTCAAAAATTCTGAAATTAATCCAGGACCTAAATGTCCCTATATCATTTGAGCATGCCAAAATTCACATCATTTTGCCAAGCCATTTTCTCTGTAAAATTCCCCCAAGTTTATGTGCAGTGGGTAGCATTGTGAAGGAAGTACCATTTTTATTCATCCAAATGGTATGAAATTTTTATGGCACCTTCATAAGCCCAAATTATCATGTTGCACCAATTTTCTGCTCAACCCAAGCAAGCATGTGAGTGCAACTTCCTGATCTAGCTTCTGGACCAGATTTGGCAGTTGTAAAGCAACTATGACAAATATTGGTCCAAATCTCTTCAAAATCCACAGGATCATAGTCCTTCCTACCCTAAACCCCCGAGACATCCTGGTTAGCTCTTACCCCATCCCATTTGATCACTGTTTCATGTCTAAGTTTACAGCAACAAACTTTCTCTGATCACTCCCATCAAACCACAGTGGCTTTCTTCGATCTATCACCTCAAGTAGGACCCACTTAGGAAGGACAAGACGCTAGACATCGTTTGGTTGGCCAGAGTGCACCGCGTGCGCCTGTGCACGCGGTGACCATGCGGCCTGGCACGCCGAAAGCGCGCTCTGGACGTCGGGGCCCTCTGCCGCCGTCCAAACCACGGCGTATCGCCGCCAAACCATGTCCTCTGTGTTTCTCCCACTCCCCTGCGTCCGCGTGTACTCTCTGGACCCATTCCCCTCTCCTCTTTCCTCTCCGGCGAGCACGCCGCCCCGGGATGCCCGCGGCCATCGTCGCTTTGCCTTTGTCCTTTCCCTCCCCGTAGCATCTCAACGCCGCATGCACCTCCCCTGGCCTCTCTTCCCCCTCCGCGCATGCACGCGGCCGCGCCAGAGGAATCGTCCGCGCGTCCGCGGCGGCTTCTGGCCATGGCATCGGCGCCGCGGTTATTTAAGCCCTCCCCAAGCCCGTTTGACCTCGCCAACCTCTCTCTCTCCCTCCTAGGACCCCGCCTAGCCTCTCGCCCGAGCTCAAGAACTCCTCCTGCCCTCAAATGGCCACCACGGCCGCCTCTACCCTCCTCCTAAATTCATGCACACTGGAGCTCCTCCCCTCCTCATTCCGCCACCGGAGAACCACCCTGATCCCGGCGAACCTCTCCCCGTCCTCCAGCCGTCCCTGGGATGCCCGTATGCTCGACCCCGAGCTCGGCCGGCGGCCCCGCCACGGGCGTCCAAGCCGCCGTCGCCATGGCTCTCCCCGGCGTGCGTGCGGTACCTGGATGGGGGCGGCTCTCCATCCCGAGCTCGCCGGTGCCCTCGCCGTGGCCGGGGGTAGCCGGAGTAGGCGGGGCCAGCGGTGGCCGCACCCCTGCCCTGCTCCTCCTCTGTTTGTCGGGAGGTTGAAGAAAGGGAGCGGGAGGTGAGAGATAGCTGGCGCAGGGCCCGCCCGTAAGTGACCTAGTGCCCAGGCCCGCAAGTTTAAGTGGATACGGATTTCAGAAAATACGTTTTCCTTTTATGAAAACGTAATCCAGTGCTTCTTCGGGCAGAAGTACGCTTTCACTTCTCTGAAAGCGTATTCCCGTGCAGTACGCCTTCTGTTTCCAGCGCCGGCCGAATCTGTTATTTAGCGGACGTTCATCCGTTAGCACCAGAAAAGAACAAATTTTTATTCTTTTTCTGTCTAACGAACGAACTGCCGTAACTCCGCGACCGTAACTCCGATTCAGGTGATTCCAAAGGCCACGATCTCAGCTCGTCGAGCCCGTTCTGATGGCATCATTTTCATGAGGTTGTCACACTGTGAAATGACCATTTTGCCCTTGCCCTTAAAACAGCTCTGCCGAAAGGGAAACTTTTCCGGCGATTCTTCCCGCGAGTTCATCGCACCTCTCCCCGATGGTTCCTCCATCCCCAGGCAAGCCACAACAGCCACTTGCATGATGGCATTGCAATAGCCATGGTTTCCACTTAAATATTTAATAATTGTTCGCTCATTTAATTATTTTGTGAATGCTATGTATATGCTTGTGAATCCATGCTCGTTCTTATGCCATGTTCATTTTCATCTAGTAAGTGATATGATTAATTGCTAAGGATATTCTTATCATGTTTTATTCTTGTAATTATTTCCGATGCTAGTGATAATGTTATGCTCACATGAATAGTTACGGTTTGATATGAAAATACTTGTGATAGTCATGACCATCGTTATGTCATGCTCATTTGCATCCCGTAGAATAAATGATTTATCATCGTTCATGTCATGATGTTAAATGGTTATGTTGCCCATCCATGGTTACACTGATGTCATGCTCATATGCATTGTCATTTCATCATGTTGATATGACTCAGCTCATCACCATTCAAGTTGAACCTGACATTAATCGAACATGAACAAATCTGTTGGCTGAGTCATGGTGCCACCGAATCGAGCTCACCAGTGCAACCACACTTGCCTAGATGGGGAGGACCTAATGCAGTCTATTGTCATGCCTCTCGCCGGTGCCTCCTACTAGGGAAGGTTATGGGTGCGCGCTACCCTAATCAGGTAGGCTACCACAAGCCTTGAGGACCCGAGTTTTATGGTACCGAGGTCCCCGTTTGGGACAATGTTTATGTTTGGCCACGACGGTGGCAGCCACAGAGGTGGCGGATGTCACATGTTGGCATCGGGGTCACCCAAGACATAGCCCAAAGGGGAGTTTGTCGGAGTGGCCGGGAGAGTGTCATGCAATAGATTGGTTTTGTCAGAATGTCGTTGGTCCACCCGAATGGGAGCACGAGGCCATGAGTTCCGTAGTGTGGGTACAGTGTACTAACCTCTGCAGAGTGTATAATCTATCGATAGCCGCGTCCTCGGTCATGGACACAGTTCGTAGTAGGTCACACTATGGGTCAACAGAAATAATAACTTGAATAATAAACAACCCCGATTCCATGAGAAAAGAAGTTGGTTGATCTTTATGTGGTCATGCGATGATCACAGGTAGAGATCAAGCTCCGTGTGGTCAGGTGATGATCACGATGGTATAGTTGATACCTAGCTTGGTTGATCCTGAGGTGATCGTGTGATGTTCACGATGGTAAGTCTGAGACATATGGCGGTTACGAGCTAACCTCCGAGCAGAGTAAGTCGGTCCATGAGACCTTAATCGTCGACCCCCCGTGCATGCTAGTGTTAGTATCATCCTGTTCATATCATGAATTATATGTACATGCCATGCTCTTGTTGATGCCATGCTCATGTTGTTGCCATGCTCATGTTGTTACCATGCTCATGTTGTTGCCATGCCCATGTTGTTGCCATGCTCATCTTGTTCTAGTAGTATCGTGTTCATCTTTGATGATTAACCTGTAAATGCCATGCTGTTGTATGTCTTGATTGCTTTGGTTGCTGTGAGCTTGCGAGTACATTCAAAGTACTCACCTGGCGTGTCATGCCAGATTGCAGGTGATGCCGTGATTGCTTGTTTGTCGAGGACCCCGAGGTTGCGCTCTAGGATACATCCCAGCCAGAGTCCCTGCGGAGTGGAGTTCATCACCGCCGTCGTTGTTGCGCTGTTAGGATTTATTCCGCTTCGAGATGTCTCGCTGGTAGCATAGAGCTATCTAAGAAGCCGAAGTGTCGCCGTGCCCCTGTAACCTTCGTGCCTTCAGAACCTTTGTACCCGTGTTATTTGTAATAAAGAGCAGATTTGTTCTATGCCAAGCAGTGCCGTATTCCAGAAGACTTGATCTCTGGGCTGGAATACGGGGTGTTCCGGTCTCTCTGAGCCGGGGTGCCACAGTCGTTTGTGCGGCTGAAGCAAGAAGATCTGAGATTGAAGAAGCACGACATCCATTTAATGGACATCCAATGGCCGCTGTTGCTAGAATCGTGTGTTGACTATAAGTTGACAAAGCCTTGCATACGCGTCAACTTAGTAGGCCAACAAATCAGCATCACATCTATGGCGGACATCATACAACCCATTTGCTATTTTTAATAATTTACAACCCATTTTTTATTCTTATGGAATTTACTCCAGCCCATTTACTGTTTATTAATATTACAACCCATTTTCTAGCCAGGGCCAGGGTTAAAAATTTTAACCAAATTTCCCACATTTTGGTGGGGTCCGAATTATTTTTATCCCAAAATTTCGAGTCAGATTCAATCTAATTTCAAAATAATTTTATATTAGGTTAAAATCGAATGAAATTTTGCACGTGCAACAAAAAATGTAATGAAATTAAAAATCTCAAAATCCAAAAAAAACTAATTTTCAAACTAATTGCCGGTTCGCTGTGTTTTTTTATATTTATAGCCCATTTATTATTACTTAAAGCCCATTTTCTGGGCAAGCCGAATGCATCCCTCCTTGTTTTTGCAACCCAGCCGGGCAGAGAAAAACAAGTTGGCCTGCGTTGGGTATTCGTCAAAAATAAATAAAGCTGGGCTAGCCATTTGCACAAAGGAAAAAACAGCTGGGCTGGTTATTTGGTAGACATAAAATAATAGCCTGGGCTACACGGGCCACAGCCCCCGCACATACCACTTGATACCTGCTCCGTCTCACCAACAAAAAACATCTCTCAAAAAAAAACTGCACGATCTGCTGGGTCCCTGCTGTCAGCTGCTCCTTGTGCAATTCTCTCCTTTATTAACTACGTTGACAATGACGTCGGACCCAGATGTCAGGAAACCATTAGGGGGAAGTTTTTTTTGTAGTAATAAGGAGGCACTTGCCTGAGTACGGCCATGGCCCTGGTGGGTTCCTACTGTCATGCTCACCATGTACAGTCATCTCCGGATTCCTCTCGTTTGTTGACCATGTTGACAACGCGAGACGGCGACACCACGGCGAGCGCAACAAGGCAAAGGACAACGAAGAGGGCCTTGCGGGCCCTACGGATGGTCTGGTACAGCGCCCGCTGCTCATCTAGTAAGCCAGGATCATCGGCCCCCATGTCCGCGATGGCATTATCGTTTGCCTGTTCACCGGCGATTTGTCCCTCTGCGAGCCGATGCTCGGTGAGGAGATGGAGGTTGTAGCACTAGTCCTCCTGCGCTTGCCGGAACGCCGACACCAGCGGCATTGGTAGCTCTTCCACCATTAGGGCATCGAAGTGCGGCCGCACTTGCTCTATGGTGAACACGGCATGAACCGGCGCGGGCGGTGGCGCCGGCTCTTGGTTGAAAGCCTCGTCCATCGTCTGGTCGTAGTCGCTGAGCTCGGCGAGTTTGCTGGCGAGCCAGCATGTCCGGCTGCTGCACCGGACTGCTGCCAAACTCGTGTCTGACTGCCCTGGCCCATCCAAACCCCCTCCCTCGCCCGCGCGCGCTTCTCGCCCGAAACGGTCAGCGCCGCCCGCGCCGCCTCCCGGAGCAGGCGACTGCTTCGCGTTCAAACGACAAAACTGCCGTCCGTCCGTCTGTCTGCTGCCCACATTAATGACACATGGTTGCCGAGGCGTCTACTCCGGCGCCACCCATCCGTCCCACTTCTGCCCACCATTGCTATATAAACTGCTACCCCGGCCATAGCCACAGTCATCCGCCTCCGTTCCCTTTCTCCTCTCCACACCACTTCCACCATGGCTTCCTCGCGCTCCACCGCTCTCCGGGACGGGCGGACGACGGACCAGTAGAAGGAGATGACAGCCATTGCTGCCGACTAGTTGGCCAGCAAGCAGTCGGAGGATGATGACGTCTCGATGGAGGACATGGTCGTCGATGAGCCGGCGCCACCCTCCTCCTCCGCGCCATATGTTGGTGTACTAAAGCATGGGTGCCCTCATACCCTGACTTGTGCACAAGCAGTTGTAGCCTTCCTGATGGCAAGGGCTTGCCGGAGGGTTGCTATGACTCAAGACTTAGATTAAACAAGATCGTGAAGAAGACCTCCAGGCAGGTCATTGAGAAGTCCTATTCTAGTACCGAAGATCAAGATTGCCCCTTGCCGGCAAGCTTCGTGCCGGCAAGGTGAAGACCAAGACTCTGGCTGCTGGCAAGCTCCTTGCCGGCAAGCGAAGTGTAACATCCCCAGATCCTAACCTTGTCATTAAGCTAAATAAACTGCGATGTCATCATGATCATCTTAGTTGATTTGCATTTAGGAAATAATCCAACCTCAGATTCAAAATTCAAATTGCAAGTGAAATTTAAAGTTTCACAAACATGGTTGCAAAATAGTTCATCTTTTTGCAAATATTCCATAACAATTATTTGTTAAGAAAAACAACATCACTTGTTTGCTCTTTTGGGAGCTAGGGCCCACAACAGTACCAAATCAGCCCATTTAATCACTTTTTCATTTATGCAAAATTTAAACAACTTCAAATAATTCCCAAACTTTTTGTGGCAGTGAAGAATATTGCATAATAATTATTGGGACAGGTCCCACATTTTATAAAAGTCAATTGGAGGCTAAATAAAATGCAAAACAGAGTGTAAAGTAAAGCAGAAAACCGAAAATAGATAAAAAAGGAAAAGAACTCACCTGTGCGTTGGCCCTATGCTACAGTACCCCGGGCCCAACCCAGCCGAGCTCATCTCCTACCTCTCTCTCTCTCTCCTTGCGTGTCAACGCCGCCACGCCCGATGCCGCCTTCGACGGCCGATGCTCGACCGCTGCCACCTACAGGAGCTCGGAGGAGGATAAGAATGAGGCGATCGACGCCTGGATCGAACCCTAATCTCACATTCCCGTCTCTTTCCCTTGCCCCTTTTCTTTTCATCATGCCCGAGTGCTCCCGTTGCCGTGCCCTCATCGATCCCACGGCCACCGGCCACCCCGAGCTGCACCACCGTGCCCAGGAGGAGCACCATCCTCGTCTTCATCAACTACGGGCACGGGTCCAAGCTGCCACGCGCCATAACGGCACCATCGCGCTCTTCTTCAACCTCGGACCCGCCGGACGCCGTCGCCAAATGCGTCTCCGTCAAGCCTTCCCCGACCTCGCCTTCGCCTCCGTTAGACTCGCCATGAGCTCTTCTCCGTTTCCCCTCACCTCTCCCTCTCGCGGTCATCCTCTTGCTAGTGTAGCTGCCACACCCGTGAGCTCAGCGCCGCCGCGCTCGTCGCCGCTATCGCTATAGTGAGCCAAATTGCGCCCGAGTGCGTAACCGTTCTCCTGCAATCCCATAGATGGCCCCTGGCCCTTTAGTTCGATCGTTTGCGAGCTGCAACGCTGTTCTCGCCCATACCCGAACTACGGTGCCGCCCGTGGTGGATGCCGTCGACGATTTCGACCGTCTCGCGTGCTGTAACCGCCACCATTGGACGCGGCTTGGTCCCCACGTTCGAATGAGCTAGCGCGCGCATCAAACGATGCCGTGTGTGCAAATCCCGGCCACTTCCCGAGCGCGCTGCCGCAAAATATGGTCACCGGCATTACTCCGGTCGCCGGAGCTAACCTGGGCACCACGTGGCCCTCCCCTGTGTCGCAGCCAGCAGGCACCACGGGCCTAGTTGACCCAGTCAATTGATGACTGGGCGACGCCCAGTCACTGCTAGTGGGTCCTCGTGGGCCCTGTTGACTGGTCAGCTGGTAAGTTGACCGCTGACGCAATGATGGCATCATGATGACATCATAATCCTTTTTCTGTCTAATTTAGTAATTAGAATAATAACAAAAAATCCATTAAACTTTGAAAATTAATAGAAATTAAACCGTAGCTCGGATGAAATTAATTTATATATGAAAAATGACCAGAAAAATAAGACGAATCTGAATATGTCATCCACATACCTGCCACACCCCTCTAACATGATGAACATGGAACTTTGCCCTCCGGTTCAATATATCGATAACTGCCCGGAGCTGGGAAAATATTCCCGGATATTTTCCCGCTCCGTTTAAAATACCTAGCACTGCATTAGGACACACCTAGCATAACCTACTGGCATGTCGTACATCTGTGTTGCATCTGTGTGCTTTATATTTACTGTTTCTTCCCCCTCTTCTCCCCGGTAGACTCCGAGACTGACGCTGCTCCCGAGTACAACTACGACCATGACGTCCAGCCACTTGCAGCAGAGCTTCTAGGCAAGCAAAACCCCCTTGATCATTCCAATATCGCCCATTCTTTCTCTCTCATGCTTGCACTAGATTTTGCTACTGTATTTGATTGCTCCTATTCTGATGCATAGACTGATTTTGTAACCTGCTGTTGAAACTTTACCTATCATCCTATATGCTTAGTATAGACAGGTTAGCGATCCGTCTGAGGCCCTACACCCTTGTCCGTGTTGCCATGCTTTACTACCGATGACTCGATCAATGTGATCGATGTGCAGAGACCGACACAGCTCCGCACACCCCCCTTAATTGTATGACTCTGTAGAGCTACTATCGAGTGTCGAGAGTGATACCTCCTACCTCACTCCTGATGATATCTCTGTAGCATAGCTAGTAGGTTGTGGGCTACCGAGGGTGATTCCTCTTTCACCACCTCCGATGATGCCTCTGTCGTGCATGCCCCCCAAGTGTGAACCCATCGAGGATGATTCCTCCAAGTTCACCTTGACGGTTACATCGAGTGGGAATCCATCGAGGGTGATTCCTCGGATTCCCCATGATGTTATGGACACACGGGTACTTTGACCTTCACCTCAGACCTTTGTTGAAGTCGGGTCGACCCAAGGGTACCCACGAGAGATTATTGTGGCGGAATGTTAGGGCAGGTTGAGAACACCTAGGAGAGAGGTGGGCTTGGTCCCTGGTCGTTGGACCGTGGGTTACCAAGTCGATGTGACAGGCTGTCGGAGATGAGCCTTGAGCCCTGTTCGTGTCCGCGAGTTACTAATAACACACTTAACGGATTTGGGTATTTGATCTGAGTTAGCCACTGGACTATACGCACTATCACCACGTGGGATAATGGTCTAATGGGGCCCTCTGCATCGCATGATTCTTCCAAAAGCTCTGTCAGATGTCCAGTTTAGCATTGTGGCACAGTCGGATCGTGCCATCCAGGAGAGAGGTGGCGCTAGTATTCACCCTGCGCACAATGACCAGGAGTGCGAAG
Organism: Elymus sibiricus; assembly: GCA_039707655.1. Taxonomy (NCBI): domain Eukaryota; kingdom Viridiplantae; phylum Streptophyta; class Magnoliopsida; order Poales; family Poaceae; genus Elymus; species Elymus sibiricus. Next base: position 94,763,135 of record CM077672.1, read on the forward strand.
GGCTATGGGCCCAAGACCTATGAGCGCTTAGGATGTAGATCGGCGGGGACCTCTCTGCGGAGCCTAGGTAGGACTACATCGTGTCGATCAGCCGAGGTCAGGCATGACCTAGAAAAGTGTGTCCGGCCAGAGTTAATTGAGCGTGTTGGGTAACAGTAGTGCACCCCTGCAGGGAAGTTATCTATTCGAATAGCCGTGTCCACGGTAACAGGACGCTCAGTGTTGTATCCCGATCTACTACAACTTGATATATACTACTCTAAACTAATATGATGGCTCCGAGATCGCTTCCTCACAGGGAGTCGAGGAAGGATCTCTGGGCATTGCTAATATATACTTGTTAATATATTATATGTTACTCTACTCTCTTCTGTTGCTGTAAGACGCTGGAAGATGCTAGTCTTCGATAGGCTAGGCCTTCCCCTCTATTCTGGCATTTCTGCAGTATAGTCCACAGATATAGCCCCTTCCCTTTGATACCGATGCATACTTAGCATAGATATGATATAAGTCTTGCGTGTACTTTGGATGAGTACTCACGGTTGCTTTGCTACCTCTTTTTCCCCATACCCGTTTGCTGTGATCAGATGACAGAGCCCCGAATGCAGCAGACCCCGTCGACGACTACTACAAGCCCGACGGAGCCAGTACTACGTGGAGACCAACGGCCAGGAGTAGTTTAGGAGGCTCCCAGGCAGGAGGCCTACGCCTTTTCGATCTAGTTGTCATTGTTTTGCTCAGCCTTCTTAAGGCAACCTTGTCTAATTATGTATGTACTCATATATTAATGCTTCCGCTGATGCTTGTGTAACTCAAGCTTATGTATTCGAGCCCTCGAGGCCCCTGGCTTGTAATATAAAGCTTGTATTATTTTATTTTGTGTCTAGAGTTGTGTTGTGATATCTTCTCGTGAGTCCCTGGGCTTGATCGTGCGCATTTGCGTGTATGATTAGTGCATGGTCGAGCCGGGGGCGTCACAAGTTGGTATCAGAGCCGACTGCCTGTAGGAGCCCCTTCCAACTGCTTGGCCGAAGTTGAGTCTAGTCTTTGAAAAACTGTTTTACTAACATGGCTGTGTGGCTTACGGGCCCACGTCCCCAATGGATGGGATTAGGATCTTTTATTCCTCTTCTTTACTCTAGGACTCTAAACTCTCTTCTATTCAGGTTAAAGATTTTACTAATTCTAACTTTAGGTTCTTGTAACTACTTCCTCCCGGAGAGCCCCTCATTATAGATGATCGCTTGATTCACCAGAAGATTCTGAAGATACTCCTCGATGTTTCCCGAGACCCTTGTGCCCACTGCTTTTGTAGTTCCCTACCACCAATAAATTCCTGTGGATAAGTACACATCCTTGCCGTTTGTACCTTCATTCCCAGTTGCTCTTGTATTTACAAGAAACCCCAAAATACTCTCCGATTTTCTGAGAACCCTATATGTCCTATTGCCGTTGAAATTCCTTGTCACCTACTTACACTCGTGATTAATCCCAGTTGCTCCACAATCTTGATGGAAATCCTCTACGATTGTTGTTCCCAGCCTGTTGATTCAATGTGTATGAGAATGTTCGCAATCCATAGTCGGATCTTACAATTTGTCCTTCCGGCTCAGACGTCATTCCGGACATGAGCTGGTTCTCGGCAAATCCAACCTTGATTGATTGTCCATCTAATTCTATTCAACTTACTTATCTTTTGATCAGAGCATCTGCTTCTGATCCTCATTTTGGAATTTGCAACTCCTTCGTTTATTATACTTTGGGTTATTCTGAAGTTCCCATAACCCGATGGCTTTGCCCATTTTCCTCTCTCGATGGACTCTAATGTGGAGCCATTGTTCAACCAATGTAATCCCTTTGGTGGATAATTACCCGATAATTCCTTCATAAATCTGAACACTTTACGAGTTCTTCCCCTGATACATAATACCTTTGGTGAATTGTATCCTCTACTTTTGTTATCTGTGGTTTTGCTTTACAGCCTGTATCCTTTGTTTCTATCATGTGTTGTATAGGTACTTAAAATGCCCTAATGGGTTGTATCTATGCTTCTGCCATCTGTGTGGACCCGAAAACTTTTAAGGGTCATACTCTTCTGGTGTTTCGCCAGATAAATCCTCAAAACTAGCACTTCTTCAAAAGCAAGAAGTGAATGAAAGGTTATGCATTGAAGAAGTGGGAGTCGACCTTGAACCTTTGTGTTCATGCCCATGGAAATGATGTAGACCGTCACGGAAGCTTCTTGCCAAATATTTATTCATTTGTATAATTCTTCCGGTATCCTTAACTTGATTCCATGGAGTTATGGTTCCGACCATGCTAACCCAATTTGATAACTCTATTCCAGTGCCTCGTCTATCCTTCGACAAGGTTAAAGCACCTGCCGTCCGTAGATGAATGATCCAGTTCAACCCCTATCATGTTCTGTCTTTGAATATCACCCTCTGGTATCTCGAAGATATCATGCTCTGCTTGGGAAAGGATATACTCCTAATTTCTTTGTGAATAAACACATTTTCCTTTCCATTGGTCTGATTAATCTTTTAATCACATTTTCCTTTCCATTGGTCTGTTTAACCCTTATTGTGATTTATATGATCTAAGCAGTAATAATCCCCTGCTTATGTAAACACCTCGGTGAACAACTCTGTTAGGAAGACCCTGTTACTATTGTTGCTGACATTCTGGTAACACTGGTGGATGAGAACTTTGCCTATTGGTCCGCCTCGCCTTGCGAGCAGGAAAATGGTTCTCTTCGTCCCCCGCTCTTGGTACCGACGTTGTTGCCAACATAGCTAACAAGCTATCCTCTGACATGCCTTGTTGTCGCGACCGCGCAAGATGTCACCATCCTCCCTACTCTTATTCCACACTCACCACAGTTCCACAGGATCGAAAGCTTACTCCTCTGTACCTCCCTGTTTCCAAAGTTATTCCTTACGCTTGGCTTCATATGTGTTTCATGAGCCACCTTCCTAGAGATGATCTATTCTGGTATCAGACGCAATATTTATTCCATTGCTCTGAACCCCTTTCACACTCTGCTTCGGGCATCGAACAATCGCCTACCTACTTGAAACTCCTTATAACTTCTTATATATGTATCTTGCTCTCGATGATTTCCCTGAGTTTCCAACTCGAGAGATACCTTGTGCTTCATTCCCTGAGATAATTACCGGATGACAATCCTTCCAGACATCCGACCCTATAAGAGTTTTCCCTTCTAGCCTATTTATAAGTACTATGGAGTTCCCGAAGGAAGGATGACAACTTCAACATGATGCCCTGATACAGTGAAATGAAGACATCAACGTAAGGGATCAACCACTTCGATGAGAGCAACAAGAACAAGAAGACTCGGTAGAATTTCATAACCAGACCTTTTTCCCCTTAATCTACCTCTTAAATCTCGGGACGAGATTTCTTCGAGTGGAGGAGATTTGTAACGTCCCCAGATCCTAACCTTGTCATTAAGCTAAATAAACTGCCATGTCATCATGATCATCTTAGTTGATTTGCATTTAGGAAATAATCCAACCTCAGATTCAAAATTCAAATTGCAAGTGAAATTTAAAGTTTCACAAACATGGTTGCAAAATAGTTCATCTTTTTTCAAATATTCCATAACAATTATTTGTTAAGAAAAACAATAGCACTTGTTTGCTCTTTTGGGAGCTAGGGCCCACAACAGTACCAAATCAGCCCATTTAATCACTTTTTCATTTATGCAAAATTTAAACAACTTCAAATAATTCCCAAACTTTTTGGGGCAGTGAAGAATATTGCATAATAATTATTGGGACAGGTCCCACATTTTACAAAAGTCAATTGGAGGCTAAATAAAATGCAAAACAGAGTGTAAAGTAAAGCAGAAAACCGAAAATAGATAAAAAAAGGAAAAGAACTCACCTGTGCGTTGGCCCAGTGCTACAGTACCCCAGGCCCAGCCCAGCCGAGCTCATCTCCTACCTCTCTCTCTCTCTCCCTGCGTGTCAACGCCGCCACGCCCGATGCCGCCTTCGACGGCCGATGCTCGACAACTGTCACCTACAGGAGCTCGGAGGAGGATAAGAACGAGGCCATCGACGCCTGGATCGAACCCTAACCTCGCATTCCCCTCTCTCACCCTCACCCCTTTTCTTTTCATCGCGCCCGAGTGCCCCTGTTGCCGTGCCCTCGTCGATCCCACGGCCACCGGCCAGCCCGAGTTGCGCCACCGTGTCCAGGTGGAGCACCATCCTCGTCTTTGTCAACTACGGGCATGGGTCCAAGCTGCCACGCGCCACAACGGCGCCATCGCGCTCTTCTTCAACCTCGAACCCGCCGGACGCCGTCGTCGAATGCGTCTCCGTCAAGCCTTCCCCGACCTCGGCTTCGCCTCCGTTGGACTCGCCGAGAGCTCTTCTCTGTTTCCCCTCACCTCTCCCTCTCGTGGTCGTCCTCTTGCTAGTGTAGCCGCCGCACCCGTGAACTCAGCGCCGTCGCGCTCGTCACCGCTATCGCTAGAGTGAGCCAAAGTCGCGCCTGAGCGCGTAGCCGTTCTCCTGCAATCCCATAGATGGCCCCTAGTCCTTTAGTTCGATCGTTTGCGTGCTACGACGCTGTTCTCGCCCATACCCGAACTCCGGCGCCGCCCGTGGTGGATGCCGTCGACTATTCCGACAGTCTCGCGCGCTGTAACCGCCACTATTGGACGCGGCTTGGTCCCCGCGTTCGAATGAGCTAGCGCGCGCATCAAACGATGCCGTGTGTGCTAATCCCGTCCACTTCCCGTGCGCGCCGCAGCAAAATATGGTCGCCGGCGTTACTCCGGTCGCCGGAGCTGACCTGGCCACCACGTGGCCCTCCCCTGTGTCGCTGCCAGCGGGCCCCACGGGCCTAGTTGACCCAGTCAAATGCTGACTGGGCGACGCCCAGTCACTGCCAGTGGGTCCCCGTGGGCCCCGTTGACTGGTCAGCTGGTCAGTTGACCGCTGACACAATGATGGCATCATGATGACATCATAATCCTTTTTCTGTCGAATTTAGTAATTAAAATAATAATAGAAAATCCATTAAACTTTGAAAATTAATAGAAATTAAACCGTAACCCAGCCAGTCCTGTGAGTTGTGTAGCCCAGCCAGAGACGTCGTTGCTGCTGAGCCAAGACCTCCGCTGCCATTTAGTTAGCCTTGGAGCCCTATAATATTGTTGTAAGCAACAGTATTGTAATACTCAATGTTATATAATAAAGCCATTTTTGTGCCTGGAATTGTTGTATCATGTCTCAGACGTGCGCCAGGTCTTATCCTGGGACTGGCATGCGTCGGCCCTCTATCGTGGTGCCACAGGACGTGGTATCAGAGCCAGGATGGATGTAGGTTACCCTAGCATTGAACCACCCTTATTTTCAACCGGTAGTAAGCCCAATAGATTTGACCCATCACTGGCATCCGACACGGCCACTGTTGATCAACAGGTGGCGCAGTCAGAATTGACGTGCCCCTACCCAGCTGTCCGCCCACCCAGCTGTCCCTGGATTGGACCGCGACCCTACCTAGTTGTCGGCCGTGCCGGCGTATCTTCTACCCGGCACGAGAAGGATCCACGCCATGCTGGTATGTCCCAGCCTGGCTGCCTATTTATAAACCCTCCCACCTGCGAGTCGCCGCCCTCTCCGTTCAGTAAGCCAGATCCCTGCAAGAGAACCCAGGCCAGTATCCTCAAGCCAGCAGCCATGGCTAGTTCTTCCAGAGCACCCACTTTCCATAGCCGAACTTTGGCTAATGGTTATGCTGGCTTTCCGCCCATTCTTTCGAGTATGCTCACCCAAGCCCTTGGCTATAGTACTTGCCCGGTATATCTGGTGTTCCAATCGGAACCCGTCCCTCACCTTTGCCGATACTATGCGAAGGCGCATATCTGTCCAGGCCCAGCAGAGGATGGGAAGCCCATGACTTTTCAGGGCAAACCCATGCCCACCCCCGCGTTGGCTGTCCAGACAGCTGCTGCGGAAGCCATCGCATGTCTTCGTTTCCAGTTTTTGCAAGTAGCGGAGATGCGGGAGTTCCGCTACTTTCCCTCTGCGTCCAGCGCAGGCTGCGAGTTCTCCAGTACAGTTGAAGATGCTGACCCGGCAATGGCTCGCCTGGTTCAGTTCATTGCTGCCCAGGGGCTGCTGCTCTCCAGTATTCTTGGAGAGTTTAAAGCCATTGACCGTGACACCATTCGGGTTGTTACGGAAGCATACCATGAGGCCCGTCAAACTGCATCCCAGGCTACCAGTTCCCTGATGCCAAACCCAGTGCTACCTTCGTAGCTAGTGCCACCCCCGCAGCCTATGAACCCATATCGACCAGGCATCATTTCCCCAAGTTCCTACTTCTGAGCTATTCGGCGTCTTCGTCGTCAGGATGTGTTCCGTCAAGTTCCAGCTGCAGCTCCAGCAGTTGAGCCCCAACCTATAGAGGTGTCCGATGATGAAGACGGAAGTTGGCTTAGCCTACATCCCCCAGGAGAGCCCCAGCAAGAGTAGGCCCATTTGTGGCTCCGGCAGTGAGTGAAGCCAGAAGGTGCTGCAAGTAGGTGTGCTGCCAAGACTGCCTTTTCGCCTTCGTCTAGGAATAGAACCCTGTAGTTCGGAGTGAGTGGTTGCTGTTAGGTGCCTATTAAGGTTGCGCATTGTTGTATGCTTGTACTGCTTGGCACTTGTGTGCTGTTGTAATAGTATGTATGCCTATTTGCTCTGTGTGTTTGGTTCATTACCTCTCCGTTAAGCGGAAATGCTTAACAGAGCTGGCAATGGTTTCTTAACAAGATTTTGATCAGTAGGACACTTACACTTAATAACAACAGACTTGCTCGGAGTCCCTAATGAAATGCGAGCTGGTGTAGGTATATTTATACCAGGAGTACATACACCTACTAGCATTAAAACACCTTAGTGTACTCTGCTGGATGTGTTCTTTTTCCTTTGCATGTATTTTGCCCCTATATGCCTGCTGCATTTGCTTGCGTATTGGTTTGAATAGATTGCACATGTGTCGTGTGAGCAACGTTTGCACACCAAGTTCATCCTCCTGTGTACAATCGCAGCAGTACTCGGGTGAAATGCAAAGTCGCATGCCCACATCCATTCGTGCTTTCCTCGTTTGCCAGCCTCCCAAACCTAGAACTTTGGAGAGCTAGTTATTCCCAAGAATTCCCCAGTCCCTAAATCTTTTTCCAGAACCTAGTTGCAATCTCTGAGAAATTCTGAGAAATTTTATTGCAGCATAAACCGTTACAACCCCTCCAGTCCAAGATCTAAACCCCGATTCTACCCCAACACCCACTCATTGTGGATGTTGCTCGACGAGGAGCTACCAGCAGCGTGATCCCCGCATTGGTAGAGCTCCGCTGACCACACCGCACTAGCCACAGACCCAGCGGCGCCTCTGTCACCGTCTTGCGTGACGCTGGACAGGCCGCCACCTCGCCCCACCGCAACACGCGCTTATTCCGCTCGCCTGAGACGGCGAAGGAACCAGCATGGATGTTCACCAGCCACTCCACCAGCATCGTCCTCGTCTCGACCCTCATCATTGTGAGCCCGCTCCAGTAGGATGAGCTGCAGCAGGCAGAGCGACGAACCGATCAGAGTAGCCAGCAGCGCAGTGAGGAACCACCGTAGCCCCACCAGGAACACCGCATCACCGAAGGATCTCGGCTCAAGCTCGTCCAAACCGAAGAGATGGAAGAGAGGCATGGTGTGTGTGGACAGAGCTGCGTTACGATCATCTTTTATAGCCCAAGTTCGGTGTATGGTGAGCGAGGTCCAACAGAACCAGGCGTCGCTCGATCACCGACGTCTAGGAGGCGAATCCGCGAGCAGTGCCAACCGGCGCTGGCCCGCGATGGGAGTGCTCTCTGCGTCAACCTCATGCACTCCGCGCACTATCATCATGGGGTGCTTTATGCCCTAGGAGCTAGGTGCGCACTGTGCCTAGCCGCATGCGGAACAACGCGGGAACGAGAGAGAACCGTTGGCCGGAGAAAGAAGAAGGAGGCTGCCAGTGGGCCCTAGGCCCACCTGTCAGCGAGAGAGGCCACTGTTCATTGTGGTGCCCCTAGCATTTTGGAAAAAGGAAAATCTTTGCTTTTTCTAAAAATATCAGGGCCACGAGAGCAACCCAGCGACCACTACCCGTGCAGTAGATCCCGCGATATCTGTATCTCGATCTGGGTGTATCAATCATCGGTACCCCAACTCGTTTGTGTCCAACCCAAGGGTTAAAACCCAACCCAGAGGTTTTTCCAGGAGGTGTGATATTTTTTTTGAGCTAACCCTAGGAATCTCGAGGACGAGATTCTCTTAAGGGGGAAGGTTTGTAACACCCCAAAGATCGGGTTATCGATTTTTGTGCTGTTATTCCTTCCTAGCTTTCCTCTCCCGAATTTTTCCTCTGGAATCTGGTGAGTGACCAGGTGAATCCAGACAATCCTCAGTCTCTCAATGCTTTTCCCATCCTCTTGTGCCAGCCGAGCTACCGTCAGTAAACCCGAACCTTATTCAAACCCTAGTTCCAAAATATTGGAACTAGAAATCTTGCCTTTGTGTTTACAAAGGAGCTATCATTTTCCTTGCTTTGTTGATCCTCCAAAAATTTCCAGAGACTCTCCTACATCCATAAACCCTAGATGTGCAAACATATTGCTAAGTCATATGCAATATTTCGCATCTAGAATTAATTCCTCTTTCTGCCTTTCTGAGGAATTAAATCCAAGAAAATATATTCCCATCTCCAAAGCTCATGAAAACTTGTGGAGATATTCATTGTGATCTTATTGAGCTCTCACAAAAATATTGGCCATAATTGAATAAAGGAAATTGCATTTTCTTATTTAAAGCCAATATTTCAATTTGGGACCTTTCTAAAGGAACTACCATTTTGGTAGCTAGGAAAAATCCCAAATATTTTGTGGAGCTTATCATATCCGTATCTTTACCATTTCCATCAAAATCTCAAGTTCCACAATTCAAATTTTGAGCACAACATCCATTTGCAAATTCTGTCCAGATTTCCAGTCTGCAAAGGAAGTGCTTGCTGCCTTGATCTTTTTGGGCTGAAATTTTTCAGGGTGATTGGCATTGATAAATCACCCATGGAAACCAAAAACCATCCCATTTCCTCTAGCCAATTTTCCTCAGTAGATTATCTAATTTTTTGTCCAGATTGCATCTCTATGAAGGAAGTACCTTCATAGATGATCAAATTGAGCTGAAAATTTTCCAGCTAGCTCTCATAAACATATCATCACCCTACACCAAAAATCAGCCAAATCTATCGAGCCATTTTTCCCCAACATCCTCATTTTCATTTCTGGCCAGATTGCAAGGTTGTAAAGGAAGTGCTATCTAGAGTTGTCCATTTGTGCTGAAATTTTTCCAGGATGACTACCTTAGTAGATGACTAACTCTAGCCCTAGATCATGCGAAGAGGAGCACTGTGGTGGCCACACCACCTATCAACAGTTTGCTGCTAGAAACTGTTTGACCTAGGTGCAGTCACACCAGAGCTCTCCCATGCCATCCAGCTACACAAGTCAACTCAAGGAAGGAAGGAGAACACCCTAGAAAAGGTTTGGCATGGAGTGCGGCGTGGCAATGCCGTGGCCACGTGGTGACCACGTGCAGTGCATGCCAAGGCAGTGCACCGCATGCCAGAGGCTTCGGGAGCCGTCTTCGGCAAGCCACGGCTTGTCCAGGAGCGCCGGAGAACACCCCACCGCACGCGTGCCCCCTCCCCCTCGTCCTCTATTCCGTGGATGGCTGTGCCGACATGGATTCTCCGCCGGAACGCCGCCACCTCGCCGTGAGTCTGGAAGCTCCGCCCGGCATCGCGTAGCCCTCCCCTCGGCTATATAAGCGTGCCCCCGAGCTCTCCTCCTCACCAGCAACCTCCCCAGCCTCTTGCCTGAGCTCGCGGAGCTCCTCTTCCCCTTCTATGGTCGGGATGCCGCCGCCAATCCCCTCGGCCCACCCTGCGCCCAGGCCCTCTCCATCCCTCTCTTGTGCTCCCGAGCCCTCCTCTGGTTCCCGCGAAGCCACCGCCGCCCTCTACTCCGGCGAGGGTGCCCTGCCGGCGTGGTCCCTCCCCTGGAGCTCCTCGGTCGCCGTGTCCTTCCCCTGGAGCCGGTGCTACAGGCCATCCCAAGCCGCCCTGAGGCCACCCACGGGCGCGGTGTGGGCTGGCGGAGCCAGTGCGCTCGATGGCCGGCCCTCTCAAGCGGCTAGGCATCGGCCAGGCCGGCGGCCGGTCCACCCTTGTGCCCCGTCGCGGTGGAGAAGAAGACGACCAGGAAGGAAAGAGAAGGAGATGAGGTGGGGCCCGGCTGTAAGTCACTGGCGCTGACCTGGCGGGCCCGTTGACCAGCTTAAGTGGAAACGCCTTTCCAAAATACGCCTTCCAGTTTCAAAAGCGCATTCAGCCGCGGCCTCAGGAGCAAATACGCTTCCAGTATGGTGAAAGCGTAAACTACTGAAAGGCGCTTTCAGTCTTAGGCCCGTGGCCGAAGCTATTAATTTGTGGACGTTCATCCGTTAAAGGCAGAAGTGAACAGGTTTTCGCGTGCTTTTCTGCCTAACGAACGAACGGGCGTTTCTCCGCGACCGTAACTCCGATTGAGGTAAATCCAACGCCCACGTTTTTAGTTCGTCAAGCCCGTTCCGATGGTATCATTTTCATAATGTTTTCACACAGTGAAAATGACCATTTTGCCCTTACCCTTCAATTAGCCCCTTCGAGAGGGGAACTTTTCCGGCAAATCTTTTCGCGAGCTCATCGCACTTCTTCCCGATGACTCCATCAACCCCAAGGCAAGCCAACCTCTTATCATGAGCTCTGGACTTGTGTGATGACTTTACTTGCACCCTGTGTGTTTATTACATTATATTTCGGATCATCTGTTAGCTTGCACTGGCATAGTCCTGTTATTTCATCTGTACCAGACGCTAGCGTTATTCACCATATAATATCATGACATGCTTTCATGTCACATTTCTCCATGCTGGTAACAGTATTTTTAATACCATTATCATGTTAGTGCTATGATTTGATCTCATGCCATGATTGTCAATGCTGATATGATTTTGCTATGCTACTGTTAAGTGATTGTTCCTGGTTATAAATGTTGAGGTGATGCTGCGATGATGGAAACATTAAATTGAACTTGTAAACTAAACCTCCTCCGTCATCGATGGGATCGAGTCATATTGCCACCGAACCAAGCTTACCCATGCAGCCACATTTGCTGTTATGGGACGGCCTTGACTTGGTCTAACTTTGTGCTCCCTTATCGGTACCACCAAAGAAGGAAGGTTATGCACGCGTGCTGCCCTGATCAGGTAGGCGGCGATAACCTTGTGAGCCCAGTTGTTTGTTTAGCCCGGGAGTCCCCATTTGGGACATTTTAGTTTTGCCACGATGGTGGCAGGTGTCAGGAGTGACACTGGGGCCACCCAGGACATTACCAGGAAGGGGTATGATTGTCGGTGGTACGATAGAAGGGTCACAGGTTAGGCGAGTTTTGTTGGACGAGTATCCATGGTGTGGGTAAAGTGCGCAACCTCTGCAGAGTGTATGAATCTATTCGAATAGCCGCGTCCACGGTATTGGACACAGTTCATACTAGGTCACACTATTTGGTCTTGGTCGATCTGGAGGACAAACCTGTTATAATAAACTGGAGTAAAGAGTTCACAATTGATTCTGACATGATCACGAGATGACATCTTGGTGAGTCACGAGATAGCCTAGAGGGGCAGTAAAACCACATGGTTGCCATAACATATACTTTAATGCTTCACGGAAGGTAAGTGTAGTATAGGTTCCGGTTTAATTTTGGATACCATGCTTCATAGAAGTAGCTATGCCATGCCATACAAATGTTATACCTGATCCATGTGTACCATGCTTGATCCATGATTTCCTGTTCATTGCATGCCATGTTGAGAATAAATTCTTATATAAGCATAGGGCTTGCTTTGTCATCTGCTTGTTTGGATGCTATGTATTTGGTTGTCTTGCGAGTACATTCAAAGTACTCACCTGGCCTTGCACGTGGCCAGTTGCAGGAGAAGATCCGTCGTGCTAGATCGTAACCCAGCCAGTCCTGTGAGTTGTGGAGCCCAGCCAGAGATGTCATTGCCGCTGAGCCAAGACCTCCGCTGCCATTTAGTTAGCCTTGGAGCCCTGTAATATTGTTGTTAGCAACAGTATTGTAATACTCCATGTTATTAAATAAAGCCATTTTTGTGCCTAGAATTGCTGTATCATGTCTCAAACATGCGCCAGGTCTTATCCTGGGACTGGCGTGTGTCGGCCCTCTATCGGGGTGCCAGACGGCTACACTTAGAATGGTCGACTCTTAGTTCAATTACACGCTGTAGCTACACTTCCCACGCACCTTACCGGCAAGCTGCGCTCTTTGTAACCTTGAGCTCATACACAATCAAACCACAAGAATAGGAGTAGGGTTTTACGCTCTCAGTGGCCCGAACCTGGATAAATCGTTGCTTGTTCTCACATCTATTAGCCCTACTCTTTGTAGTATATTGATCCCACAGCCGAACCACAAAGGGATTCTCTTGATCCCATAGATCATCGTTTTCCCATGACATCTTTTGCGCGGCAATGTCTTTCTCCCTTTTGGCAAGTCGCGCCTCCCGCTCCGGGAGCCTGCCATCGAGAGCTGACGCTTCCTCCGTGGCAGCGGCGATCTTTTCTTCCTGTCTCTTGATGCTATGGAATTTGTCATTATACCAATTGCGGAGCCCCTCCACCTTCTCCCTCAGTTTCTTGTCAGCTGACTCCATGACCTGCTGCTGCGTTTGGAGCATCTCCTAGTGCTTGCCGTAGCGGGTCTGCACATCCTACAAGCCAGCAGCCATCGTCTTCAGGAAAGCAAGGTCAGCCAAGCTATCACCGGAGTGGTCTGTCTCTGAGGCTGAGAGGGAAAGAGGTTCCAGGATTCTGGCAATGGCATCTTCAAAGGACAGCTCCCCGACACCAGAAGAGATGGGGGCTCTAGACTCTTGTTGCTGGCTGATGAGCTCCAAGGGACCCGCTGAGGCTTGCATCTCCAGCATGATGGGATGGTGGTCAGGATTTGGCTCGCCATGGCCAGATTCTCCCATCTCAACATCGGCGGTGACAGGGTTAGATGCACTGCCGGAAGGTTTATCCAACCCTTCGGGCGCTTTCCTAACCCCTTCAGCGGCAGATGTCGCGCCCTCTTCAGCAGCTATCATGGCGGCCTCGTCAGCAGCTCTCTTTGATGTCCCTTGTACAGGAAGTACCTCTTCTCCCATAGAGGCTAGATCTATAGTACGGGAAGGATGCAAAGAGCAGGAGAAAAATCAAAATCCAGATCAAGTTCGAGAAGACAAAGAGGAAATGGTAAGGGTAAAGTAACACTTGGGCAATGGTTTACCTTGACGGGCTTGTGGAGAAGATGTTATTCCTTGTCTGGCAATGTTAGTTGCCATCGCTCGAGTCCCGGAAACATCCATGGATGGCGGATTCTCGATGTGGACGAGCCCCTCTTGCCGCTCCTCCGGGGGGTGGACCTTGCCAGAGAAATGCTTGGCGGTGGAGCAGAGGTTGAGGGCATCGTCAAGGGATCCGATCCCTGGTGCTCTCCCTCCGGCAAGATGCCCCCTGTCTCCTTGCCGGCTTCCATGATGGCGGTCTCAATGGTGGCGCCCGTTAACGAGGGTTGAAGGTTGGACGTACATTGGGGGCTGGAGCCGACAACATCAGGAAGGATTGGATCCTGGCCGATGTTCGCTGCCGCTTCGCCTTCCTCGGTCACCTTGGCTTTCTTCTGATGTCCCTCCGTCAACAGTGTTTCTTTCCTTTGAAGCCAAGCCATTCATAGCAGTCAAGACCAGCAATAGATGCAAATTAATGGTTAGAAAAACATGGAGGATGAATGAGGTGCTTAATCTTTGTCCTCGTCGGGATCACTAAGGACTGACAGATCGTAGAGAACCGTGTCCCCGATGCCTGCAGTTCTAGGTGATGGCGGTGAACTCCTGGGACGCTTCGTCCCTAGGGGAGCTAGGGGCTATGAACCGCCCGCCACTCCACAGTTGAGGGGATGGGTCGACGCGGGCCAGCAGCGCGGGAAGGCTGTTGCCGGGAAGGCTATGCCCGGGAGGTTGCGGCTGCTACCTTGACGACGGCAAGCTCCTGGCTTGCCAACTCGGTATGCACTGCCCTCTTTCGAGCAGGCATCTTGGTGACGGTCACCTTCACCTTGGCGGGAGGAGGGTGAGGCGCTTCCTCCTCCTCGTCCTCCTCTCCTTTTTCCTCATCCTCTTTGGTCTCTTCGGCGTGCTCCACGTCACCACCATCATGCTCGTCGGAATGCTCATCATCTGCTGAGGTCTCGCCAGTGTGCTCCTCGGCATGCTCGCGGGGGTGCTCCTCGGTGTGCTCCTTGACATGTTTTCCCTTGCCGGAACCCTTAGCCGTTCGGGGGCGGCGCGTTCTCTTCAGTTCCTGGGCTCTGGCGGCACGGAACTCCTCTTCATCCTTCCTTGTCAGGTGAACCATGTCATCCTCGACTTGGACATCTGCTTCCTTCAGGCCGGCAAGCCAGTCGTCAACTTCCTTCTTGCCGGGTACTTTCCATGTGCTTAGTACCATCTTGGCATCACAGGCCGACATCATTGCCAGTATGGAGGCCTTGGCGGTGTTGTTGCACAGTGGGGTTACCTTTGCCCGCAGATGGAAGGTGCAACCCCTGTTGAAGAGCTGACAGATGAGCTGGTAGTGTTCCATTACCGACAGGTTATCATTTAGGCCTGGGTGCAGACACATTGGATCGGCAGGGCCCTAGTAATCCCATGCTTGCTGGCCTCCTCTGTTCTGCAGCGGAGCAATCCGGCGGCGGGTGAAGTCTGCCCCCACCATCTCGATCATCAAGCCGGCCTCCTTAGGCGCAATGATCTGATATAGAGCTAGCCCAAGCTTGGCATCATTGGGGTCAACGTTGCTCCAGCTGGTGGCCTTCTCGATCTTCTCCGTCCTAAGATGGCAGAATTCTGGGAAGTCGTTCTGTTGGACCCAGCACCAGTCGGCCCTCCATTCATTCCACTTAATGTGTAGCTTGCCCTTTGGGTAGTACTTCTTGTGGTTGCCCCTTGGGATCCAAGTCACACTACCAGAAAGGGCATCATCTTCAACCTGAGGGATGAAGAAGTGAAGGAACAGAGCAACATTTCGGGCTACTCCCACAAAGTTCTCACACAAGTGCGCGAAGACTGACAGGCAGGTGACCACATTGGGTGTGAAGTCCAGCAATCTGAATCCGAAAGTGTTCATCACCTCAACAAAAAAATCAGAGAAGGGCGGGCATAGCCTGTAATAAAAGTACCTAGCAAAGAAATGAAATTGGTCGTCGGCGGGAGGAAGGGATCCTGGGAGCACCACTGTGTCCTTGTGATCCTGCATCTCGCTCACATGCGCATACGAGTAGTTCTTTGTCAGATTGTCTTCTGTAAGTGCCTGCGGGAAGATAGCATTGGCCCGCCGCCGTGCGGCTTTGCTGGCCTTCCTCTCACCGGCCGCCGAACTAGAGAGCTACGTGCCTCTCTTCGGTGCCATGGCGAGATTTGGGGGGGGGGGTCTAGCGAGCGGCGGCGGAAGCAAATGTCGCTCTCTGTTCTTGCGCGAGGAAGAAGACGGCGGAAGCAAATGGCGCTCTCTGTTCTTGCACGAGGAAGAAGACGGCGGCGATGGCAAGATTGGGAGAAGGGGGGGGGGGTAAATGAGTAGCGCCCTTCGTGGATTCCTTTTTATGGGGAAGGCGCGGGGGCTGGCTCTTTACCGTCCTACATGGCTGCGCTTTTTAGGCGCACTACCTCCCTGTGCCCGTTCCATTCCACCTCTCCCATGCCCGCATTTAATGCGCATCGTGGGGTGTGGTAAAAGAGAAGATTATGACAGTTATCCTCTGCCACGCATGCCTGTGCTCTGTTTGGGCCCAACCATCGACACCTCGCATGCGTGTGTGGCCCAGGCCCAGGGGCTCCTGTCGGTGTACTAAAGCATGGGTGCCCTCGTACCCTGACTTGTGCACAGGCAGTTGTAGCCTTCCTGATAGCAAGGGCTTGCCTGAGGGTTGCTGTGACTCAAGACTTAGATTAAACAAGACCGTGAAGAAGACCTCTAGGTAGGTCATTGAGAAGTACTATTCTAGTACCGAAGATCAAGATTGCCCTTGCCGGCAAGGTGAAGACCAAGACTCTAGTTCCCGGGAAGCTCCTTCCCGGCAAGCGAAGGCCCGGCAAGCTCCGTGCCGGTAGGCTCGTTCTGTCCCGTTACCGTTCCACCTCATCATCGGCTAGATAAGCACATATGATAGGTGTCGAGTGGGCAGGTAGTCAACATAGCTAGCCAACGCACGTGCAGCATGCCATGCAAGGATTAGCTTTAATGACACCCGTCCCTGGGACGTGGCAAGATAAAAGGAGGGCCCCAGGACCGGTGTGACGGTGTCCTAGACTAGGGGGTACCAACCTAGTCCGCCCATATTCCTCAGGCTGGGCCAGTGGGCCCTCATTCTTATCAAGATGGACTCCGAAGGATGCATGCGAGAAGAAAGAACAAGATTACATCTGCCGAAGACTTGACGTATACTCCAAGACTTCCCCTGCTGCCTCCTCGCTTGGATACCGACCTTGTGACCCTAGATACCCTATCCGGCGTGTATATAAGCCAAAGGGTTTAGCCCTCAGAATGGACCTCAACACAATCTCATTCACCTAGCCTTAGAACTAGATTATACGATCTCGAGGTAGATCAACTCTGTACTCGATACTTCCCCATCAATATAAACAAGAACAGGACGTAGGGTTTTACCTCCATCAAGAGGGCCCGAACCTGGGTAAACATCGTCTCCCTGTTCCTGTTACCATCTGTCCGAGATCGACAGCTCGGGACCCCCTACCTCGAGGTTTGCCGGTTTTTACACCGACACTGGTGCTTTCATTGAGAGTTCCACTGTGTGATCACAAAGGATCGATGGCTCATCTGCAGATCAACTACGGCAATGGCTATGGGGACGCCTACGTCCCCGGCCAACTTTTTGTGTTCGGCAGCATGATCTTCTGCGCCGACTCGACAGGCCACCTGGCCACCGTTGAGAATTACGCTCCCGACCAGATCGTCACCTTCGGAGGTCTGGAGTACACCGCGGACTACCGCGGCGAGCTTGTCCTGTCACGCTGGACCCCCGTCCGGATTCCGGGTCTGGCAAACACCAGAGGTTTGACCTTGGAATGGATCTCCTCTGAAGATCACGAATCATGCCCCCAACACCGCCGGGGGCTACGGAGGAACTTCCCTCCCCCTCCTTGGATAACCCTGTCGTAGTACCTAACTCCGAGGTGGATCAGATTTCGGCTTGGGACACCAAATCGGGCTTAGAACTGATCCCGACGGCGGATCTTGAATCCACCCCGCTCCCTCGTATGGCAGAAAATGCATCAGGCGTGCCACTACGAGTCGATCCGGCTTATGGCCTGACCATGAACCCGGAGGGGCTATCTCACCTTAATGAGATGCTTGACCGGATCCAAAGTTTGTCAATCTCGAACTCCTTAGTTTATGACAAGATCGGACTTAAAGCCAACGATCAGAAAATTTACATCCCACCCACCACCCATCTAGTCGCCACGGTCGACAATTTAACTGATGTGCTAGACTACGATGAGGCAACCGACATGGATGAAGATGTCGCCAGCCCTATGGACAACACCTTGCCGCCTACTAACACCGGCAGGTGGAAAGCAACATCTGTGTATGATGTATACATGGTCAACACTCCCAACTCCCCTCCAAGGCATAGGCAAAGACGCAAAAGGGGTACTAATGGGGAGCCTAGCGGGAACAACCCTACCGCCGATACGGCGGCCAACGACGTAGAAGACCAAGGGGAGAACCTTCAAGCCTCCCCAGAACGCCACGTCGACCCCGAAGGCATCCCCAGAGACTCAGAACCCGATGACCTTTTTGAAGGGGCTGATGACAATTACATGCCGGAATCCAAGTAGGACGTAAGCCTTGGCACCGAGGACTTCATAGTCCCCGAAGACCCTGTTGAGCAGGAACACTTTCGGCGGCACCTAGTCGCTACCGCCCGAAGCATGAAACGCAAGCAGCAGCAGCTACAGGCTAATGAGGACACGCTCAACGACAAGTGGGTCAAAATACTTTCGGCCGAGCAAGACCTCGAAGAACGGTGCCGTAGTGTGCACAAATCTTATCCATGCAGGCGTTTACTGCTTGAATTCGATGATGAACTAACCGCCGAGGTACCTGACCGCCCCCCTCGAGGACGCGACAGGCCCACGCGAGAGGATTTCCACAACCAACCAGCTCCACGCCATCATGGCAAGGACCCTGTGGACTATCTTGACCCTCAGGACATTCGACGTCGGATAGAGGCAAACCAGGTGCCACCCCGGTCCATTTATGGATCAAGAGGGCGTGCTCCGGCCGGGCATGACGGCTACGACGCCTGGTTGGACAGGAACGGCCACACCCGAGATCAAACTCATAACCGGTTCTCTGCCGAAGCCCGGTACGACACCGCTTGGTTCCGAGGACTAACCCACCTGATCTGTTTTACAGATAGGGTAATGGAACACCAGTTCCCCGATGGGTTTAAACCCATCAACATAGAATCTTACGATGGCACCACGGACCCAGCTGTATGGATTGAAGACTTTCTTCTCCATATACACATGGCCAGTGGAGATGACCTCCATGCCATCAAGTACTTGCCACTCAAGCTAAAGGGGCCAGCAAGGCACTGGCTGAATAGCCTACCGCCCCACTCCATTGGAAGCTGGGAGGCTCTTGAGGACACCTTCAGGGCAAATTTCCAAGGAACCTACGTCCGACCTCCGAACGCCAATGACCTCAACCATGTCACTCAGCAGCCCGGCGAATCAGCTCGGAAATTCTGGAACTGGTTTATTACTAAAAAGAACCAGATCATAGACTGCTCAGACACCGAGTGACAGTGTCCTGGATTAGGGGGTGCCAACCCAGCCGGCCCGTCTCCTCGGTTTGGGCCGATGTGCCCCATACGTGATCATGGTGGACTCCGGAGGCCGCACAAGGGAGACGTGATCGAGGTTGTCTCTACTAAAGACTTGTAATGCACTCCAAGATTTGTATAGCCGCCTTACTCCTAGATACCGACGTTGTAACCCTAGGTACTCTCCCTGGCGTGTATATAATCCAGAGAGTTTAGCCGGTAGGGGAGGACAACGCAATATCGCTCACCTAGCCCTAGAAGTTAGGCACACATTACGATCTCGAGGTAGATCAACTCTGTACTTGTTACACCTTCCTCAATATAAACAGAAGCAGGACGTAGGGTTTTACCTCCGTTAAGAGGGCCCGAACCTGGGTAAACATTGTCTCCATCGTCTCTGTTACCACTGATCCGAGATCCACAGCTCGGGACCCCCTACCCCGAGGTCTGCCGGTTTTTACACCGACACTGGTGCTTTCATTGAGAGTTCCGCTGCGTGATCGCCAGAAGGATCGATGGGATCGCCGGTTAACGGCCTTATGCCCACAGAGCACGTCTCCACATTCGAAGCTTTGGCCACAGAGACGCCTCCACGTAACGTGGAAGCAAACCATGACCTCTCTTCGGTTCCAACAAAGAACCCCCTCATGAACGAGGGGCTAAGATACATCCTGGAGAGCAGATCGGACAGCGACCCACCAGCGACCGACTCCCAGATTGAATCGGCTAAACAGATGACTGCGGATCCATCGCCAGGTGAAGGTGACGAGGTCTTGAGCCCGCGATCTTTAGGGATCGGATCTGGACCGCTCACCTCCTATATAGAATATCGCCCCGATGACTCCGGCCCATCTGACATCTGGGATTTAGCCTATGTACGGCAGGTCCCCGGTGAGCCGATCCGACAATACTGGGCCAGATTCTTGTCCGTCAAGAGCAAGATACTAGATTACCAAGACTCTAATATAATCGCCGCTTTCGAGCGTGGATGCAAGGATAAAGGCGTCTCGAATGCCCTCGCTCGTGGTTGCGTCCAAACACTCCCTGAATTAACCAACTTGGTAACGCGATTTTGCGCCATTGAAGACACCTGGCGAACCAAGGAGAATACGGACTCGATCTATGAGGACTACCTGGGACGCGACCGGTCGGCACTTCGGCGCGAGAATCGCAAACGGAACACCTCGGGTGATCGAAACCGAAAGAAGAAGAAAACCTCCGATCACCCCGGAATGGCCCTGGACGGCTTTCTGGGTAAACCATGCCCGATCCATGCCGTATTAGTTAACTCTTGCCCAACCCACAGCCTTTGCGACTGTTGGGTGTTGAGGCAGGTGGCGACAAGGGGACCAGCCCTCCTGGCTGGCACCTCCAGCCACCTCGAACAGACCTCGGACGAAGACGAGGTCCTAATGATTTATGAGACCTTTACGTCTAACAACCAGCACAAACAGGCCTTGCGGGAAATTAACGCCATCCGGCAGGTACCACCTCGGGGTGCGTGGATAGACACGCCGATCACTTTCTCTCAGAATGATCAGCCAAAGTCGGCCCAGCACAGGTGCCCCGCCGCGCTAGTCCTCAACCCCATTGTGGACCACTGCCGCCTCCATCAGGTCCTTATGGATGGAGGCAGCAGCCTGAATCTAATATACGAGGACACTCTGGATAAAATGCATATCGATAAATCACGCATAGAACGGAGCACCACAACCTTCAAAGGAATAGTCCCCGGGCGAGAGGCACGCTGCAGTGGAAAGATAACTCTAGATGTAGTCTTCGGGACCTCGGATAACTATCGCTCTGACGAGATTACGTTCCACATCGCGCCTTTCAAAAGCGGATACCACGCCATCCTCGGACGGGACGCCTTTTCAAGATTTCAAGCGGTGCCGCACTATGGCTACATGAAGCTCAAGATGCCGGGCCCGAAGGGGATCATTACCATTTCAAGTGATCCTGACAGGGCACTCAAAGCCGAGAATTAAACGGCATCCCTCGCCCTCGAGACCCTCGCCGAAACCTTCGCGGCTGAAGAACTGACCGCATTGCGCGCCGAGGTCAACCGGGACGATGTCGTTCTCGACAAAAGATCAAAACCTACTTCTTTCAAGCCGGCCGACGAGATTGTCAAATTCCAAGTTCACCCGATGGACCCTGCTAAAACGGCATCCATAGGGGCCAACCTCGACCCAGAAGTTGCCGAAGCCCTACGCACCTTCCTCAGGGAAAACTGGGACATATTCGCCTGGCACCCCTCCGATATGCCAGGGATACCCCGTAGGCTCGCAAAGCATAGCCTAAACATATTGGCAGGTTATAAGCGTCAAGCAATGGGCGAGGAACTGGCAAAGCTGCTGGAGGCGGGATTCATCAAGGATATAAAACACCCCGACTGGCTAGCCAATTTGGTCATGGTACCAAAAAAGGACAGGTCCTGGCGGTTGTGTGTCGATTTTAAAGACCTCAACAAAGCTTGCCCCAAAGATCCCTTTCCCCTACCCCATATTGACCAAATTGTGGACGCCACTGCGGGCCACGACGCATTATGCTTCCTAGACGCCTATTCAGGGTATCATCAAATAAAGATGAAGGAATCGGACTAGGAAGCAACAGCATTTATTACGCCCTATGGGCCGTTTTGCTTCAACACGATGCCTTTCGGACTAAAGAACGCTGGCGCTATGTACCAGCGCATGATTCAAACATGCCTGAAAAAACACATCGGAAAAACTGTGGAGGCTTACGTAGATGACGTGGTTGTCAAAACTAAACACGTCGACCAGTTAGTTGACAATCTTCGTGATACATTTGCCAGCCTACAGGAATATTAAATAAAACTCAACACGAAAAAATGCGTCTTCGGGGTCCCAGCTGGCAAACTCCTCGGTTTTATCGTATCTAGCCAAGGAATTGAAGCCAATCCGGCCAAAATTAGAGCCTTGGATCGTCTGGAGATCCCTACAGAGCTCAAGCATGTATAAAAGCTGGCGGGCTACGTAGCAGCCTTGAGCCGTTTTATATCACGGCTTGGAGAAAAAGCTTTACCATTGTACATGCTGTTAAAGCAGACCAAAACGTTTAAATGGACCAAGGAGGCTGCGGCGGCCCTGGAAGAAATCAAGGCCCTCCTCGCCACCCATCCCATCCTGGCAGCACCAGGCGTTTGCGAACCGATGATATTATACATCTCGGCCACGAACCAAGTGGTTAGCGCAGTCCTCGTGGTTGAACGAGACATGGAAGGTCATAAGTTCCAGTTCCAGAAACCCGTATACTACGTGTCCGAGGTCTTAACCCCCTGCAAGACACGCTACCCTCATTATCAAAAGATAGCTTACGCAGTCTTCATGGCATCGCGAAAGCTTCGGCACTACTTTCAAGAGTGCGCGGTGACTGTGGCATCCGACGTCCCGTTAAGTGACATAATCAATAATAGAGATGCAACGGGGCGCATCGCCAAATGGGCTATAGAGCTCCTACCTTTTTAAATTATCTACAAACCACGCTGGACCATTAAATCCCTGGTGTTGGTGGACTTCGTGGCTGAATGGACCGAAGCCAAACTCCCCCGTGAGTATAGTACCTATTCTCATTGGACGATGTATTTTGGTGGCTCCAAAATGCTTGCCGGCCTAGGGGCTGGCGTGGTGCTCACGTCCCCCACGGGAGATAACATTAGATATGTAATGCAAATCATGTACACAGACTCTAATAACGCGGCTGAATACGAAGCCCTCTTACACGGACTTTGGATAGTAGTCTCCATGGGTGTTAAACGCCTCGAGGTCCGAGGTGATTCCAACCTCGCTATCTCGCAAATCAATGGGGAATTCAACGCCAAAGACCCAAAGATGACAGCTTACCAAAATGCTGTCATAAAGATCTCGGCCAGGTTCGAGGGGTTGGAATTTCACCATATACCCCGAGATAGTTACCAGGCCGCACATGTACTCGCTCGGCTGGGCGCAAAGCGGGATAAGGTGCCCGAAAACACCTTCCTCGAGCAGATTTTTAAGCCATCCATAGTCTGGCAAGAAAACAATGGAACATCAGACTCAACCGACGCCGGGCAACAGGCGCCGACCGAAAAGGACGATGGTATCATAGGTGGGTCAACGATCCGGAAGACTGATTCAGCGCATGAAGTCATGGCAGTTATCGCACCATGGACCGAGCCGCTCCTTGCATACCTACTCCGAAAAGAGCTCCCTGATAACCAAGCCGACTCCCGCCGGATTGTAAGACTGTCTAAAGCTTACAAGGTTCATGAAGAGGAACTTTACAAAATGAGCACAACGGGCGTCCTCCAGAGATGCACATCTGAGGAAGAAGGAAAACTCGTACTTCGGGAGATACACTCCGGCATTAGCGGACATCACGTCGCTGCACGGACCCTGGTCAGCAAGGCTTTTCGAACCGGTTTCTACTAGCCAACGGCAAGTGCCAATGCCTCAGCGTTAGTACAGCGTTGCCCAGGCTGCCAGGTATTCGCCAAGCAGAGCCACATGCCCCCCACGGCCCTGTGCACCATCCCCATTACGTGGCCCTTTGCAGTCTGGTTGCTCGATATGGTCGGGCCACTCAAGGGAGGATCAAGCAAAAACAAATACCTACTCGTTATTGTAGACAAATTCACCAAGTGGATCGAAGCAAAGCCGGTCACCTCGGCCGAGGCCATCCAGGTCATCGGATTCATTTCGGGGGTAGCCCATCGTTACGGTGTCCCCCACAGTCTGATCAGAGACAACAGAACCAACTTCACGGCCAAAGAGATCAAGGCATGGTGTAAGAAAATGGGCATTAAGCTCGATTACGTGTCCGTCTATCACCCGCAGTCTAATGGGCAGGTGGAGCGAGCCAATGGACTTATCCTTAGTGGAATTAAGCCACGGCTAGTTCGCTCCCTTAAAAAAGCCGATTGCAAATGGGTTGAGGAACTTGATTCCGTATTATGGGGCTTGCGTACCACACCAAACAGGTCCACAGGGTATACCCCATTTTTTATGGTGTATGGCGCCGAAGCGGTCCTCCCTTGCGATATCATACATGATGCACCTCGGGTGCGCATGTATGAGGAGCTGGAGGCCGAACTTGATCGGCAAGATGCCCTAGACGCTCTCGAAGAAGAGCACAACGTCGCACGGGCTAGATCAGCTATTTATCAGCAGCAGGCATGGCGCTACCATGGTAGAGAGGTTTGTGCCAAAGAATTCAATGTCGGGGATCTCGTAATGAGACTACACCCCAAAAAACAAAAACACAAGCTCTCCCCTAGATGGGACGAACTGTTCATCATTGACCAAGTACTCATCGGAGGAGCTTATCAAATCCGAGATCCAGCAGACGGCCGACTAGAGCCCCACCCGTGGAACACGGCGCTACTCCGACTTTCTATGCATGAAACCAAGCATACGGTCTGTGTAAATAACTTGTGCATTTTCTTTCAACTTAATCTTTTTTCTTATTTTTTACCTCCTCACCTCGGAAATTTATCCTATGACCCCGAGGACAATCTAGCATGTTCTTTTCAAAACAAGATCTATTTTGCCTCTTATGAACCATTGTCTTTCGAGCCACTATATGCATCGATCCGCTTTAAGATTTGGCCAAGCTGGGTTGCCCGGCTCCTGTGCTTGCCCCTTACGTTCCCGATATTTCGGCTAGGGGGAAAAGGGAGCACCGCTGTGATTGTTACTCCCGGGTTAACCGATGTAGTACCTTAGACGGACAAAGCCGAAAGCTAGCGGTCTTATAATGCGGATTGGTCGGCTATGACATAGGAATAATGTGGCAAGGGTCTTTTCAAACCCCGACCAGGGGCTTTACCCCCGAGGTCATCCGTCTTCGGATAGGCGTGTTCGACACAATAACCCGAGGAAATGAACTGTTGGAAGAACTATTTTCCTCGGAAGATGTTTCTTACGTTCAATAGTAATATAACATAACCTTCCATTACCCTCTTGTCTTTCGAGCCGCACAGCCCGATTGCCTGGTCACCTGAAGCATCTGGTCCAATGACCTTGGCCAGTAGTATGGGACACTCCTTGGAATTTATCCGAGGAGGGGGAAGCCGACGGCTGGCTGACAGAGTTTCGATAAACGGACGGAAAGAATTGACATAGAATACCTCGGTACATAAAGTCATACAATACTTTTCACGCACGGTCGAGCCCATCTATTAGGGTGTCTAACGCACAATCCTTTTGCGAGAGACGTGCCACAGGCATTACATTATCATATGCCTGGCTGGTAGGGATCTCTTCCCCATCAGGCCCCATGGGTCACACCTCTGCTAATTCCGTTGTCTTCAGACCGGTGTAGTGGGTCTTCACCATGGCCCAGGCCTCCCTCGCACCTTCTCGGCAAGCTGATACTTTCCACACCTGGATCCGGCGCCGAGCTCTCTTTAGCTGTTCGGCCATGGCTTCGGGGACCGGTACCACCTCGGGCCATAAAGCTTGGTGCACGTCCTTCATCACTTTCCGAGCCCCTTCATGCACCTCGGATAGACGAATGCTAATGTCTTCGGACACCGGACCCCGAGACTCCGGAGGAAGGCCAGTCAAGCACGCTGCCACAAACAACATTTCACATGACAAATCTCCTCGGACAAACTACATGTCAAATGTCTGTCGCGATTTATAACTTATGTGGCACCCCGGCTCAGAGAGACCGGAACACCCCGTATTCCAGCCCAGAGACCAAGTCTTCTGGAATACAGCACTGCTTGGCATAGAACAAATCAGCTCTTTATTATAAATATAATGGGTACAAAGGTCCGATGTTACAAAGGATTACATCGGCACGGCGACACTTCGCCTGTTCAAATAGCTTTATGCTAGCAGTGGAACAACTCATAGCGGAAAAACTTCTAGCAGCGGAACAACGACGACGGTGATGGACTCCACTCCGCAGGGACTCTGGCTGGGACATATCCTAGAGCGCAACCTCGGGGTCCTCGAGAAACAAGCAATCATGGCATCACCTGCAATCTGGCATGACACGCCAGGTGAGTACTTTGAATATACTCGCAAGCTCACAACAACCAAAGCAATCAAGACATACAACAGCATGGCATTTATAGGTTAATCATCAAAGAGGAACACGATACTACTATAACAACATGAGCATAGCAACAACATGAGCATGGCAACAGCATGAGCATGGCAAGTGTATATAATTCATGATATGAACATGATGATATGAGCAATAGCATGCAAGGGGGGTCGACGTGTAAGGTCTCATGGACCAACTTACTCTGCTCGGAGGTTATCTTGTAACCACCAACTTACCATCGTGATCATCACACGACCATCTCAGGATCAACCAAGCTCGGTATCAACTATACCATCGTGATCTTCACATGACCACACGGAGCTTGATCTCTACCTGTGATCATCGCATGACCACATAAAGATCAACCAACTTCTTTTCTCATCGAACCGGGGTTGTTTATTATTCAGATTATTATTTCTGTTAACCCATAGTGTGACCTACTACGAACTGTGTCCATGACCGATGATGCGGCTATCGATAGATTATACACTCTGCAGAGGTTAGTACACTGTACCCACACTATGGAACTCATGGCCTCGTGGTCCCATTCGGGTGGACCAACGACATTCCGGCAAAACCAATCTATTGCATGACACTCTCCCGGCCACTCTGACAAACTCCCCTTTGGGCTATGTCCTGGGTGACCCTGATGTCAACATGTGACATCCGCCACCTTTGTGGCCGCCACTGTCGTGGCCAAAACAAAACATCGTCCCAAACGGGGACCTCAGATCCATACAACTCGGGTACTCAAGGCTTATGGTAGCCTACCTGATCAGGGTAGCGCGCACCCATAACCTTCCCTAGTAGGAGGCACCGGCGAGAGGCATGAAAATAGACCGCATTAGGGCCTCCCCATCCAGGCAAGTGTGGTTGCACTGGTGAGCTCGATTCGGTGGCACCATGACTCAGCCAACAGATTTGTTCAAGTTTGGTTAATGTCAGGTTCAACTTGAATGGTGATGAGCTGAGTCATAACAACATAATGAATTAACAATGCACATGAGCATGATATCAGTGTAACCATGGATGGGCAACATAACCACTTAGCAACATAGCATCAACAATGATAAACCGTTTAGTCTACGGGACGCAAATGAGCATGGCATAAAGATGATCACGCATATCACAAGTATTTTCATATTAAACCATAACTACTCATGTGAGCATAACATTATCACTAGTATCGGAAATGACTACTAGAATAAAACATGGTAAAAATATCCTTAGCAATTAATCATATCACTTACTAGATGAAAATGAACATGGCATAAGCATTGAGCATAGATTCACAAGCATATACATAGCATTCGCAAAATAATTAAATGAACAAACAATTATTAAATATTCAAGTGGAAACCATGGCTACTGCAATGCCATCATGCAAGTGGCTGTCGTGGCTTGCCTGGGGATGGAGGATACACTGGGGAGAGGTGCGATGAACTCGCGGAAAGAATCGCCGGAAAAGTTTCCCTCTCGGTGGAGCTGTTTTTAGGGCAAGGGCAAAATGGTCATTTTCATAGTGTGACAACCTGATGAAAATGATACCATCGGAACGGGCTTGATGAACTAAGATCGTGGGATTTGGAATCACCTGAATCGGAGTTACGGTTGTCGAGATACGGCCGTTCGTTCGTTAGGCAGAAAAAGAATAAAAATATGTCCACTTCTGGCCTTAACAGGCGAACGTCCGCACAATAACTGTTTCGGCCGGCGGGGTTAAATGGAAAGCGCTTTCCAGAAAATACGCTTTCGCCGCGGGTAGACGTATTCCAGATCGAAGAAGCAGTGGAGTACGCTTTCCCAAAGCAAAAAATGTATTTCTGAAAATTCGTCTCCACTTAAAACACGCGGGCCCGGGCTTTAGAGGATGACGGGTGGGGTCGCTGGGGTCCACGGCCAGCTGGAGGGGTCGTCGTCTTCGTCTTCCTTCTGCCCGTGCTCGACCGGAGCAGAGGCGGACTCCGGCGAGGTTTGCCGGCGGCTCCGGCCGTCTCCCGCAGCGTTCGGCCTACCGGCATGCTCGGGGGGACAAGCCGCATCCATCCCAGGGGTGCACGAACCTCGAGGAGGGCGGGAGCGAGCGTGCCGCTGGCCGCGGCGGATGGCGGTTTCGGGCGGCGATGGGCTCGCGTCCCTGGGCCACCGGAGGAGGAGTGGGAGTGCTCGGGCGCTCCGCCTAGGCCTGGGAGCCTCTCTGGTGGTGGCTAGGAGGGGAGGGGAGGCTTGCCCGGTGTGAATTTAAGGCGAGGCCGACGGCGGCCATGGCGACCGTGGGGTAGAATGGAGGGCTTCGAGGCTCGGGGAAGAGGTTGGGGAGAGCTATGGGAGTGAGAGACAGCTGTGGGTGAGCTCGATAGGTCTCGGGGAAGGCTATATATAGCCGGGCGACGATGTCGTCGCCGGACGACGACGGGAGCGTGTGGTTGATGCCCCTGGCACGACCGCGTGCACCCGCGCATGCGTGGAGGGGGAGAGAGGTCTAGGGGAGGTGCATTCGGCGCGAGATGCCGCGGGGGAGCAGGAGGTCAAGGGAAAAGCGACGACGGCCGCGGGCATCCCAGGATGGCGTGCTCGCCGGAGAGGAAAGAGGGGAGGGGGTGGGGTCCAGAGAGGTGGCGTGGACGCAGGAGAGTGGGTGCAATGGAAAGGACATGGTGCGGTGGCGGGAGCTTGGCGTTTGGGCGGCGGCAGAGGGACCCAATGTCCAGAGCGTGCTTTCGGCGAGCCAGACCGCATGGTCACCGCGTGCACAGGTGCACGCGGTGCATACTGGTCATCCACAGCATGTCTATCGAGTAGTCCTTCCTAAGTGGGTCCTACCTTAGGTGATAGATCAAAGAAAGCCACTGTGAGTTGATGGGAATGATCAGAGAAAGTTTGTTGTTGCAAACTTAGGCATGAAGTAGTGATCAACTGGGATGAGATAAGGGTTAACCAGGATGTCATAGAGGTTTAGGGTTGGAAGGACTATGATCCTGTGAAAAAATGAAATGATTTGGACCAGTAGTTAGTATAGTTGCTTCGCAACCACATATTCTGGTCCAGAAAGAAGATCATGAAGTAGCACTCACATACGTTCTTGCATTGGTCTGAAAATTGGTGGAATATGATCATTTTGGCATATGACGGCACCAAAAAAATTTCATCCCATTTGGATAAATAAAAATGGTACTTCCTTCACAATGCTTCCCACTGGACAGAAACTTGGGGGAATTTTGAGGATAAAATGGCTTGGCAAAATGATGTGAATTTTGGCATACTCAAATTATATAAGGATACTTAGGTCCTGGATTAATTTCAGAATTTTTGAAGCAATATAAAATATAGTTGCTTCACAACCTGAAATTATGACCAGAAACCAAGATTTGAAGGTGTGCTCACATGGATTGTTGGATGGAGCTAAACTTTTGTGGAGAGTCATGATTTGATCATATAAATTATCTACCATAATTTCAACTCATTTGGATAGGCCTAGCTAGTACTTCCTTCACAAAGCTTCTCTCTGGTCAGAAACTTTGGGAATTTGCTGAGGAAGATTTACTAGGCAAATGGAGTTGAATTTTGGCATGTGGCAATAATTTGGATAGGAAAGAGTGCCCAAAAATTTTGAGGGTAATAAAGAAAATATAAATAGCACTTCCTTCACGAAGTGCCATTCTGGACAGAATGGAAAATGAATATTCCTGAATTATTTTTGAACGAGGCAAGGATGGATTTTGACATATTTGTGGAATATATGATCCAAATAATTTATGAGAATTTTTTGGGAATTTTGTGGAAGGCAGAAATATAGGTTGCTTCACAACCTAGAGAAAACAGGGTTATTCCTTTAATAGAAAAAGGAATATTCCTAATAAAAAGAATTTGGGGTTGGGGTAAGATGGAAATGACATGGCCTTGGGATAGATTTGAGAGTGACAAGCCACTTGGGAGAGGAAGAAGAGAAGATCTTCCCAGGTTTCAAGACCACATAGCCACGGAAAAAGAACTCCAACTAAAAATTCGAAGAAATCCAAAAGAAAAAGAAAGGGCCAAAAATCAGGGTGTTACAACTTACCATAAATCATGTCATCCGTTCGCCGATTCTTTGCTTCTGCAGCAGCCAGCCAAGCTTCTAAGCTCTCAATTTCATGGGCCTGCCGCGCGTTTTCCGCCCTAAGCGCATTCACGTTGCCCGCTCTCTGAGTAACCACATGTTCATTCGCTTGGCGTTGCGCTTCAGCATACGCCAGATCATCACGGGCCTGCTTCAGATCTCTTTCAAGATGGCCCAGGGCTTCCGCTGCTACAAACGATTCTGGCATCAGCCCTACTTTTTGAACATTACCCACTTCAAGAAATAAGCACTTACCATGCGCCTCTCTGGTGAATTTCTTCACCTACTCAACCTCGGACAAAGCCGCGTCAAGCTGCACCTTTGTTTGGTCCAATGCCGAGGTCAATTGCTCGTTCTTCAAGCGAGCTTCCTATTATGACAAAGATTGCAGGTTAGTATTCAAGTCTTGATTCGAACCCAGGGGCTCGTACCAAGCCTTAGGGGCTACTACTGTACTTGGTAGTCATACTTATTTTTAAAACCTTACCCGCAGCCCTCGCGACAGGACATCCAGCGACTCATCAAGGCACCTCGGGTCGCCCCGAGGTATGCGTCCACCGCGCTGAGAGCATTAAGCTCCCTATCCGAAAAGGCCGGATTGTTCAAGGAAGCCTTTCACCGACGAAAATTCACGACGCATTGAATTTCGGACGGAGTGGCCGATGTCGCCGAGTCCTCAGGCTGGGCGGCTCCGGGGTCAACCCTCGCAGGATTTTGGACCTCTGTTTCCTTGGGCGGGGACGTGCCTTCCTCGGCCTCCACATGTACGGTGGAGGGTGGGGGCTGTCTGCAAATAATCAGGGATGTTAGAATCCGAAGTGTCTTTTCTGTAACATAGACCTAAATATTACCTTGTGACAGGTGGAGAAATTTCGCCTGTCCCCGTAACCTCGGCCGAAGCTTCTCGAACTTCTGGCTGAGCCCTTTCCAGTGGAGCCATTTCTCTGCGTAGGCATTGGGAGCGCCGCCTCTTTGGAGGAGGAGTCAGAAGACCGGAGACTAGGGGACGAGGGGCTCTTTTCGTTTAGAGGAAGGGAGAGTTACCGATGAGGCTGGCCTCATCCCCGGCGTATCAGGGACGACCTCTACCTTTGAGCCATCAAGGCTCTCCAGGAAAAAGCTCCTCCCTTCATAAATAAGCCCGAGGTCTTTGTCCTCATGGTAGAGACGGTCTTCCGCGCGGCTATGCAACTCCAACTCAGGGGCCGGACTGCTCACCCCTTCGAGCCAACGCCTGCACCTTTGTTCAACCGACATGTAATGGATTAATGTTAAGGATCCCGAGGTGAAACAGAAAAGCCTGAAATAGAAACTTACTTTGTCATCAGGGTTGTAGTATGACAGCCCGTCTTGGAACTGGCGCTTGGCAAACTCCTCGGCGGACCCTTGGTACATGCTGGCTAGTACGGCTCCGAGGGTCATTTGGTCCATAAAGGCCCCCTTGATGGATCGAGAGACGTCCTCGGACCCGTTATACTCGCACAATAAGTTCTGGCGCTGCCGGAGGGGTTGGACTCTTCGGTCTAGAGCCACTGCCATCACGTCAATGATGGTAAGGCCAGCGCTTGATAGGAGCTTCACCTTAGCTGCTAACCTAGTCACGGCTTCGTCTTCCTCTTGAGCCGAACTCAGCGGCCTCCAGCTGTAACGCTTCCTCGGTGGATCCAATGAGAAGGGCGGGAGGCCTGGCCGGACTGGCTCGTACAACAGGACATCGGTGATATAGAACCACTCGGAAGGCCAGTAATCGGCCTCCTCCCGAGGTGTTCCCACTGGATAGCCAGTCTTGTCGACTCGGCAGCCTTCGGCTCCTCCGACCTCGAATAGCTTGTCGGCCGAAGAGCGGGGCACAACGTAGAAGTACTTACACCCTAATCCGAAGTGCGCCTGGCAGCTGAGGTGTATCTCGCAGAGCGCGACGAACCCAGCGATGTGCAACATCGAATTCGGGGAGAGATGGTGTAGCTGTAACTCGTAGAACTCCAGCAAGCCGCGGAGGAAGGGGTGGATTGGAAACCCTAAGCCGTGGAGGAGAAAGGGCACGAAACATACCCGCTCATCTCCCCGTGGCGAAGGGTAATTTTTGGCGTGGGCTTGACCGTCGATGGACGTTAGTCCGGGATGAGTAGCGGCCAGATCCGCATCCGGCAGGTATCCCTGCGTCGCCAAGCGCTCTAATTGAAGGCGCGCGACGGAAGAACTCCCCCAGTCCCCTCTATCAGGGCCATGAGGACGCCTTGATGTAACACCCCAATTTTTGGCCCTTTCTTTTTCTTTTGGTTTTCTTCGAATTTTTATTTGGAGTTCTTTTTTCGTGGCTATGTGGTCTTGAAACCTGGGAAAATCTTCTCTCCTGCCACTTCCTAGTGGCTTGTCATTCTCAAATCTATCCCAAGGCCATGTCATTTCCATCTTAGCCCAACCCCAATATTTATTTCTTGGGAATATTCCTTTTTTCTATCAAAGGAATAACCCTGTTTGCCCTAGGTTGTGAAGCAACCTATATTTTTGTCTTCCACAAAATTCCCACAAAATTCTCATAAATTCTTTGGATCATATATTTCTCCAATATGCCAAAACCCATTCTTGCCTAGTTCAAAAATAATTCAGGAATATTCATTTCCTATTCTGTCCAGCAGGGCACTTTGTGAAGGAAGTGCTATTTATATTTTCTTGAATGCTCTCAAATTTTTTGGGCACTCTCTCATATCCAAATAATTTCCACATGCCAAAATTCAGCTTCATTTGCCTAGTAAATCTTCCTCAGCAAATTCCCAAAGTTTCTAACCAAAGAGAAGCTTTGTGAAGGAACAACTAGCTAGGTTAATCCAAATGAGTTGAAATTATGGTAGATCATTTATATGATCAAATAATGACTCTCCACAAAATGTCACCTCCATCCAACAATCTATGTGAGCACACCTTCAAATCTTGGTTTCTGGTCACAATTTCAGTTTCTGAAGCAACTATAATTTTTATTGCTTCAAAAATTCTG
The DNA here is from genome assembly GCA_039707655.1 of Elymus sibiricus. Taxonomy (NCBI): domain Eukaryota; kingdom Viridiplantae; phylum Streptophyta; class Magnoliopsida; order Poales; family Poaceae; genus Elymus; species Elymus sibiricus. The sequence goes on from CM077672.1 coordinate 94,796,363, forward strand.
AAATTAATCCAGGAGCTAAATATCCCTAAATAATGTGAGCATGCCAAAACTCACATTATTTTGCCAAGCCATTTTCCCCAGAAAATTCCCCCAAGTTTCAGTCCAGTGGGTAGCATTGTGAAGGAAGTACCATTTATACTTATCCAAATGGGATGAAATTTTTATGGTGCCTTCATATGCCTAAATGATCGTCCTCCACAAATTTTCAGCCCAATCCAACACTCCATGTGAGTGCTACTTCCTGATCTAGCTTCTGGACCAGATTTGGCAGTTGTAAAGCAACTGTGTTAAATATTGGTCCAAATCCCTTCAAAATCCCCAGGATCATAGTCCTTCCTACCCTAAACCCCATAGACATCATGGTTAGCTCTTATCTCATCTCAGTTGATAACTATTTCATGCCTAAGATTGATACAACAAACTTCCATCGACCTCTCCCATCAACACAAAGTGCCTTTGGCCGAGCCATCACATCTATGGGACTGTATGTTGGAGGGAAAAAACGGTAGACACCTTTTGGCAGACCCTCGTGCCCTCTCCTCACCATGCCACGCGGTGACCATGCCGTTGGCATGCATTTGGCATGCTCCGCTCGTCGGCTCGCCTCAAGACTCCTCTGCCCGGCCGTTCCCTCGTGCCCTCTAGTGCCATTTCCCTCCTCCTTCGCCCACGTAGCTCGATGGACCCCTCTCCCCATCCTGCATCGGCTGCCGCCGGCCCCAGCAGTCTCCGCACGCAAGCGCGCCGTCCGCCCGAGTGGCCGACCGCCCCTGTGCTCGCCCGTCCACGCCCGCACGTCCCTGGCGCCGCCCAGCATCTCCTCTTCCTCTCCCGTCGCCTCAGGGGCCCGCGCGTGCCCTGCCGTCGCCAGAAGCATCCTCCGCACGCCCCCGTCGTCGTCCGGGCACGGCATCGTTGCCACGGCTATATATAGCCCTCCCCGGCTTCGTTCTCCTCACCAGCAGCCTCATCTCTCCTCCAGCTCTCTCCCAAACCCTCTGGTTCGAGCCGTAGGGCCCTAACCTCCCCTCCATGGCCGCCATTGCCGTCTCAGGCTTCGCCTAAATTAGCTCTAAGCCGAGCTCCTCCCTTGCTCATTCTGCCATCAGGAGAAACCCCTCGAGCCCCTGGAGCTACCCCGCCCTTCCCCTCCTCCTCCGGCGCCCTGTGGCCGCGTGCCCGAACCCACCCGCGGCTGTCGTCTGCCGCGTCCGTCGTCCCGCTCCTCCCCAACCTCCTCGGTGGCCATGCTCTGTTCGGACAGGACCGCCTTGGCGTCCTGAGCGCGTAGGTGTTCCGGGCGCCCCGAACGGTGGCCGGAGTTGCCGGCAACCGCCGACGGGAGCCGCCCCTCCCTCGGCCAGGCGCATACGAGCGAGGAGAAAGACGACGTCTCTAGGCCTGCCTGTGGGCCCCGCCTGTAAGCCTCTCCACGCTGACCAGCCGGGCCCGTTGACCCACTTAAGTGGAGGCGTATTCTGTGGAATACGTCTTCCAACTCCGAAGACGTACTCTCTGGTTTCTTTGAACTAAAGTACGTTTTCTCTGTTGAAAAGCGTAATCTGAGAAATGCGCTTTCTCTTTTTCAGCCGCCGGCCGAAACTATTAAATAGCGGACGGTCGCCCGTTAAGGCCAGAAATGAATATTTTTATTTAAATTTCTGCCTAACGAACGAACGGCCGTAACTCGGCAACCGTAACTCCGATTCAGGTGATTCCAAAGCCCACGATCTCAGTTCGTCGAGCCCGTTCCGATGGTATCATTTTCATGAGTTTGTCACACTGTGAAAATGACCATTTTTCCCTTGCCCTTAAAACATCTCCGCCGAGAGGGAAACTTTTCCGGCAATTCTTTCCACGAGTTCATCGCACCTCTCCCCGATGATTCCTCCATCCCTAGGCAAGCCACAACAGCCAATTGCATGATGGCATTGCAGTAGCCATGGTTTCAACTCGAATATTTAATAATTGTTTGCTCATTTAATTATTTTGTGAATACTTCGAATATGCTTGTGAATCCATGCTCATTGCTTATGCCATGTTCATTTTCATCTAGTAAGTGATATGATTAATTGCTAAGGATATTCTTATCATGTTTTATTCTTGTAATCAGTCCCGATGCTATTGATAATAATATGCTCATATGAATAGTTACCGGTTGGTTATGAAATTACTTGTGATATTCGTGATCATCGTTATACCATGCTCATTTGCATCCCATAGACTAAATGATTTATCATTGTTGCTGCTATATTGTTAAACTGTTGTCATGCTCATATGCATTGTTATTTCATTATGACTCAGTTCATCACTATTCAAGTTGAACCTGACATTAATCAAACTTGAACAAATCTGTTGGCTGAGTCATGGTGCCACCGAATCGAGCTCACCAGTGCAACGACACTTGCCTGGATGGGGAGGCCCTAATGCGGTCTATTGTCATGCCTCTCACCGGTGCCTCCTACGAGGAAAGGTTATGGGTGCGCGCTACCCTGATCAGGTAGGCTACCATAGCCTTGAGGACCCGAGTTTTGATGGTACCGAGGTCCCCGTTTGGGACAATGTTGATGTTTGGCCACGCCGGTGGCAGCCACAGAGGTGGCGGATGTCACATGTTGACATCAGGGTCACCCAGGACATAACCCAAAGGGGAGTTTGTCGGAGTGGCCGGGAGAGTGTCATGCAATAGATTGGTTTTGTCGGAATGTTGTTGGTCCACCCGAATGGGAGCACGAGGCCATGAGTTCCGTAGTGTGGGTACAGTGTACTAACCTCTGCAGAGTGTATAATCTATCGATAGCCGCGTCCTCGGTCATGGACACTATGGGTCAACAGAAATAATAACCTGAATAATAAACAACCCCGGTTCGATGAGAAAAGAAGTTGGTTGATCTTTATGTGGTCACGACGGTAAGAAAGATTGATACCAAAGGTGGTTACGAGATAACCTCCGAACAGAGTAAGTTGGTCCACGAGACCTTAAACGTCGACCCCCTTGCATGCTAGTGCTAGTATCATGCTGTTCATATCATGAATTATATGTACATGCCATGCTCATGTTGTTGCCATGTTCATGTTGTTGCCATGCTCATGTTGTTCTTGTAGTATCGTATTCATCAGTGATAATTAACCTGTAAATGCCATGCTATTGTATGTCTTGATTGCTTTGGTTGCTGTGAGCTTGCGAGTACATTCAAAGTACTCACCTGGTGTGTCATGCCAGATTGCAGGTGATGCCGTGATTGCTTGTTTGTCGAGGACCCCGAGGTTGCGCTCTAGGATGCGTTCCAGCCAGAGTCCCTGCGGAGTGGAGTTCACCACCGTTGTCGCCGTTCCGCTGCTAGAAGTTATTCCGCTACGAGTTGTTCCGCTGCTAGCATAGAACTACCTTAGCAGGCGAAGTGTCGCCGTGCCCCTGTAACCTTTGTAATATCGGACCCTTGTACCCCGTTTATTTATAATAAAGAGCTGATTTGTTCTATGCCAAGCAGTGCCGTATTCTAGAAGACTTGATCTCTGGGCTGGAATATGGGGTATTCTGGTCTCTCTGAGCCGGGGTGCCACAAGGATTGGTATCAGAGCAGGTCTGGCTGTAGGACGCCCTAGTCAGCGCGAGCGTTAGAAACCGGTAGTTCAGAGTCTAGTCGGTTTGCTGCATTTGTTTGTTGCGTAGCATGCATATAGACTTATTATCTTGTCACTAACGGTTGATCTTGTGAGTGTAGGTGGCATCGGTTTCGATCCACTACCTGCACCCTCTAGTTTTGCATACTCATTCTCTGGTGTTTGGTGTCATCTCTGTCCCAGCGGAGTGATGCTGAGGTACCTAGGGGTGTTGATCATTTACAGGATTAATGCACAGGTATCGCACCAGTATATTCTCTGCAGCCACACCTATTGTTTCGGCGGTAGACATGCTTCTACCCCGGATCTTGCCATCCAACCCGCCGTTTGGCAACCCTCACTGGTCTTTGTTACCAGAAAAGGGCAATGCTAGCAGGCCCTTCTTTCCACCGCTATCCTACCCTATCTGGACGAGTACGACTCCCTTATGTACGCTTGATGATGATGTGGTCGTGACATCTGTGTCTCGCTACATGGTCACCGAGTCCGTGCTCATTCCTAAGCCCGTCCAGATGCAACCGGTGTTAAGCCAGCGCTTGGTGTAGCTCTGTTTACACCAACCCCTCCACACGCTGATCCATTCTCGTGCACACCGTCACAGCATATTATATCGTAGTACCAGAGTTCCCTCGAGAATTGTGTGCTTAGGTAGGCATGCATAGTGAGGTGAATAGCTATGAAGGGTGATGTTGCTTGTATGTAATCTTAATGCTGTGTGTGCTTTTTAGTCGTTTCTTTTGGCTTCTTTCTTTGGGCCCTCGGTGTTACCTTATTTCCCCTTATGAAAGTTGCTCATCAACCGACACCGAACTCGAAGAATCAGTGAGGAGTTCAAATATTTGGAAGCTCAGCAAAACATTATGTAACTCTTAGCTGACTGCATTATATTGAGAATATTCGGTTTGAATACAAATGATATTCTGGAATAACTATCAGCATCAAGACTGCCTCAGTGTGCAACCATCACAACCGTAATGAACCAGCTGGAACACAATTTGTGTGCAAGACAACAGTATGTTTCCGGTCAAAGGAATATCAAGGATATATAAATGGCATTCAGTCCGCATATCACCAAGAGAAGCTTCTGGTGTAAGCAACCCAGTCTTTCTCCGCAAGCTACCAGAGAAGCTTATGGCACAAGGTTCTGCAATCTTCCTCAGTACGCCACCAAGGGAAAAGCTTCTGAAGCACGGTACCCAGTCTTCTTTGACACGCTATCCCGGCAAAATCTTCGAGTGCAAGAAATCCAGCCTTCCTCAGCACGCTACCCTCAGGAAGCCTCCAACACAAGCTATCCAGTCTGCGTCAGTACAACACTACCAACAGTCATCGTCATTGGTACAAGATATTACACTGTGAGTTGGCAGCATATGGCAGTGCATCCCAAGAATCAGATCCGCAACAGTTTGTTAGAAGCAAGAATCAGTCAGCACACAAGTGTCTACCTCAGGAATCAAATACTCAGATACGCATGCTTCCATATATATTTTGAACATGCTTCCAAGGTCATTCAAGTCACTCGTACGATGAGACCAACACGGGGAGAACCCAACAAATCCATGAGTATGTAAGAGGAAGAAAGCAAGTTATACACCTCAGTGTGATGCAATGTCTGACAAGCTATGAAGCAAGACAATGTGGGGACAACAATCTTGACAGTGGATATCAAGGCCAGCTTCCTCACCCCGACAAAGTGATATCATTAACCTCTGTCATTGTCATGTATGATTGACCACAACAGTGAGCTCTATACAAGTAACTATGGGCTTGGTATATGATCATGATGAACCCTTGCTTACCTCTTCCTGGTAATAGCACCACGCCTATGTTCTGAGCTGCTTTCGGCCGTCCAGGGTGGATGCTGCCTTTATGTTTCTCTTTTCAACAACTGGCCCGTGTTCTGAGCTGTTTTTCGGCCGTCTCGGGCAGCTGTTGAGTTTCTTTTTGTAGCAGCGACCCTCTGCTCTGAGCTGTTCTTCGGCCGTCTTAGGGAACTGCTACATTCTTCTTATCAACACTGCCTCATGCTCTGAGCTGCTTTTCAGCCGTCGTGAGCCATGGTTGAGTTATTTCAGTAATGTCCCAGATCTAAGTTGTAAAGACCGTTCTGGTGGCTACTGATTTATTTGCCGATTTCTTGCAAAGGTTTGGATGATAATTGTCCTACAGTTAGAGCTTGTGAGATGATAAACTTGCCAGTTAAACATTGCTGCACTGCCTAAGGATAAGGATAAGGTATGCTTGCCGGAATATTGCACCTGACAGCACCTATGGTCACACAAAGAATTAAAGATATTTATGGCCAAGCTCTTTCAGCAAATGATTCAGACAAAAGAAAACGATAATGAAGGAGCAAGACCGGCAATACAGGTATGATAATTGTGGCATGAACAACATGGTACGGATACCCAAGATAGTCTGATTCCGTATTAATCACCATGAACACACATCCAAGGGGTCTACTTTGTTTGTAAGGACCTCATATCAAGGTGACAGTCGAATCATCGGTACGGATTCGAGACAGTGGAGCCAGCCAAGGTAATTCAGAAATACCTTCTAGCAGTCAGATCTCGCCAAGAGAACGACTATGATTCTCAGCATTGTTTTGAACCCGAAGGACATGCATCTACTCAAGTAACCCGATGCAAGGAATAAATGTTTCATGTCCACCGAGAAAATTTGTTCCCGACTCCATTGATACTATCAGTGCTGGATATAAGAATGACACGTCAATGGGGAAATTCCACCCGGACTTATGGAAATTCCAGTCATGATAATATCAGACAAGCCAGCAGACATAAAAGAATTGAAGTCAGAGCAAGGATGAACATATGAAGGAAGACCTATCAGAATGTTGGGTACGGTGAAGCAAACCACCTCCGAGCAAGGTAAGCAGATCATATGAAATTCAGCGGGAACATCATATGAAGGAAAAAGGATACCCGAGTTGGAAACGGTTTCCTTAAGTCAGAATATTCATACTTGTTCCCTGAGCAACCAAATCTCGAGGACGAGATTTATCGTAAGGGGGGTAGGTTTGTAACACCCTGATTTTTGGCCCTTTCTTTTTCTTTTGGTTTTCTTCCATTTTTTATTTGGAGTTCTTTTTTCGTGTCTATGTGGTCTTGAAACCTGGGAAAATCTTCTCTCCTGCCACTTCCTAGTGGCTTGTCATTCTCAAATCTATCCCAAGGCCATGTCATTTCCATCTTAGCCCAACCCCAATATTTATTTCTTGGGAATATTCCTTTTTCTATTAAAGGAATAACCCTGTTTGCCCTAGGTTGTGAAGCAACCTATATTTCTGTCTTCCAAAAAATTCCCAAAAAATTCTCATAAATTCTTTGGATCATATATTTCTCCAATATGCCAAAACCCATCCTTGCCTAGTTCAAAAATAATTCAGGAATATTCATTTCCTATTCTGTCCAGCAGGGCACTTTGTGAAGGAAGTGCTATTTTTATTTTCTTGAATGCCCTCAATTTTTTTGGGCACTCTCTCATATCCAAATAATTGCCACATGCCAAAATTCAGCTTCATTTGCCCAGTAAATGTTCCTCAGCAAATTCCCAAAGTTTCTGACCAGAGAGAAGCTTTGTGAAGGAAGAACTAGCTAGGTTAATCCAAATGAGTTGAAATTCTAGTAGATCATTTATATGATCAAATAATGACTCTCCACCAAATGTCACCTCCATCCAACAATCTATGTGAGCACACCTTCAAATCTTGGTTTCTGGTCACAATTTCAGTTTGTGAAGCAACTATAATTTTTGCCAGCAAGTAATGCCTTCATCTTCAGTACTAGTCAAGTACTTATTGATGCTTCGTCTTGATCTTCTCCTAGTATCATTTGTAACTGGGTCTTGAATCTTGGCCTTGGTAAATTCCGGCAAGCCTGGCCATCAAGAAGGCTGCTACTGTGTGTGCATAAGTCAGGGTATAAAATACCCATGTTTTATACACCGACACCAGCCCATAGAGAGCCGGCCCGTTTAATGCCACGCGTGACCCGGTTATGGGCCCTTTAGTCCTGCCGGGTTATGCCTTGGGATGCCGGGTCTAGCCGCGGGTAATTCCCCCGACATTAGCCCCCAGGTTAGCTTGAATTTATTCATGCTAAGCTCCTGAAATAAGAATAATTAATAAGTTAAAGGACTGGTGCGCTCTTGCTAGTTCACTCAATGAACCGAGTCCTCGAAAAATCCGGGTCTTTTTGTTATATCAACATGTCGGCTTCAGAATCAATTTGCTGACGCTGGTTCCACGCAGAAAAATATTAGAAAAATAACCCATCTGACATTTTGAGTCGGCTTCCAATGCTTCGGCTTGATAAAAATATTGGGAAAAAACAAATCCATCTGATGTTGAGCCGGTTTTCATTGCTTCTAGGCCTTCTATATATGAATAACTTAGAGGAGATGATCTTTGCAAGCCTCCACCAAGAAAATGAGACCTGGCTCGCTTCAAAATTGATAGCTTGAACGTGTTCTTCTGTTTTTTTCCAATCTCCATATTACCTGTAGCCCCCAACCTCCGAGTTTATCAGTTCATGATGACTTGGTGCTTTGCATAAAAATAATTTCTTGACTGTGTAGCCCCCAAGTGCCGGGTCGCATGCCTGCAGCGACTTGGGACTTTTAGAAAATTTGTAGATCTTGAACTAAGTAGTGTAGTCCCCAAGTGCCGGGTCATATGTCTGCAGTGACTCAGGACTTACATGTACTTCTCCTTTAAAGAATAACATCATATGATGTAGCCCCCAAGGTCCGGGTCGCTATTGATATAGTAGATTGGAGCTTGTGTTTTTGAACTTTTGAACTTTGACAGGAGCAATTAGTAGCCCCCAAGGGTCGGGTCATCATTATTGGATGGGCCGGGTCTTCAATGAAACCAGTACAAATGACCATGCATTACCCCCAAGTGCCATGTCAGCAACCTGTGGTGACTTGGGACTTCCAATAAAGTATGTAATGTTGTAAACATCTTATGTAGGATATGTTGAATCAAGCCGAGTCACAAATTGCCGTTGAAGAAAGAAGTGAGCTCGAAAAAGAAACTCCGAGAAGAGAACAAACCAATATCAACCCGGAAGATCCAACTGCCGCGTCTTAACCATCAATCACTCCGCAAGTTTGAATTTGCTTTGAAAAACTTGATAGAAAATAGCCCAGTCATGGCTTGTAATAGCTTTTGAGCTGAAACTTCATAGTCTGCTAGTGCCATCAACCACTTAGTATTTTGCCTATGAACTAATGATGCTTTTGCAATGAAAGAAATCCTTGGCCGTGATTGCAGTGCAACCCGACAATTTATGCTCTGTATTTGACTTCACAAGCTTGCTTTAATTAGAATAGAAAACCATAAACCCTGGTTGTCATGCAACCCGGCAATTCATGTTGCCATTGTATTAAAATCATAATTGATGAGACCCGGCCTTTCTGAAAAGAAGGCCGATTTCTGCAAAAAAGATGCAATTTGTACAAATAATTGTAATATAAATGCAAAGTACTATATAGTAGGATAATTATAGTAATGCAAACTGTAAAATAAAAAGCCGGCTTTCGAGGCACGACATAAAGACCGGCTTTCGAGGATCGAGTCTGATTTGCTTCGGTGAAGCAGGCTTATTGCCTCTTTTGGTTTATCCTAGCTCTCTGAAAGCTGGCTCTCACATGACCAATCGGTGTTTTAACTCAGACAAGTTCAGGGTCACTCTGTGATTGACTCGCTGGGCGTACACCGGGTCACCTTTTCGGAGTAGCATCGTGCTAACAGGCAGGTTTAACCAAGAAATTTTTTGGCATGTTGCCGGGTCAAGAGGGTGAGAAAGCTAAACTCAGTGAGTTGGAAGCCCCCAAGTGACCATATGATCATGGAAAAGCTCAGCATAGGATATACAGGAGACAATGCTACTACTGCAAAACATCTGGGGTCCAGATAAGCTGGCTTATTCTATTGATCATAATTGAGCAGGATACCCGTGTTTAGACTGCGCATCATGGCGACTAGTCTTCTTTGGTAACCTTTCTTTTCACCAATACGGCAGGATGCCCATGTTTGAACTGCGCATCGTGGCAGCTAGTCCTCTTTGGCAACCTTTACTTTTTCGCCAATGAGGCAGGATACCTATGTTTGAACTACGCATCGTGGCAGCTAGTCCTCTTTGGCAACCCTTACTTTTTCGTCAATAAGGCAGCAGCCCCCAGGACCGGGTTGTCTTCCCTACAACGACCCTGGGTTTTTGTATTTGGTGAAACCAGCCAAATCTGCCGAGTCATGTCTGTGTAGCCCCCGAGTCTTAAGTCGACTCAAGGAGATTCTATATACTTGGTTGTGGCATAAACTGGCGTATAGTCATCGGCTCAAAGCTGGAATTTATTGAAACCAGAGGCGATGTGGCGAGTTGATGATCTTTGCGAGGCTCGTCATATGTCCTCCCATTCCTTTCTATTCTCTCTTAGTCCGGCTCTCTTGGCTCTTCCAGTGCCATTTTCTCTACTGTTTCTTCGCCGCTGGTTTTTGAATTGCCGGCTCAACAGTGACCAGCTCACCTAGCTTCTCCAGGGACGGTTCCTCCGTGGCCGACTCTCCTGTGTCCTCGATGTGTTGTAGCAGACCAGACCATGGGGATGGCAGGCCAATGCGCCTATCCATTAGGCACCCGGCATGGGTGGAGGCTGGCGCCGCCTCCGTCGATGTCGCGCAAGACTGATAATATATATATATATATATATATATATATATATATATATATATATATATATATATATATATATATATATATATATATATATATTCCCCCCTTTTTTTGCTCCAGTGTTGTTGGGGTAAACCGAGAGGCAGGGGCGGCGGCTTGCGTGCATCCATTGGGCAGCTCGTACAGGCGGGCGCGGCCCCGGCGTGTTGATGTAACCTGGACCGCAGGGGCGGTGGCCTGTGCGCGTCCGTTGGGCAGCTCGTTCGGGCAGGCGCGGCCCCGGCGTGTTGATGTAGACTAGACCGCAGGGGCGGTGGTTTGCGCGCATGTCCGTTGTGTAACGTGGCATGGACGGATGCAGGCGCATGATAATGTTGGCACAAACTCTTTATCCGAGGCACGACGATCACCCTTGCAGTGAACAATTGTCCTACATAAAAAATATCACAAACCAGAGTAATTGTTCTTTTAAAGAAATTAATATGTGCTAATAAAATATGCTGGACGGACATCACCTGGTGTTTTGGATGAATCTGAACGTAGCATTTGAAGTGCTATGGGCCTCTACGTATGCGTGATGTACGCAGACTGATTTCTGTGGAAGAGATTAAACTAGTACGTACTAGTACTAGTCTCCTTGTCTTACTTCTTTTTTTTGGACGCGCATGTGTTGAGCTGGCCGTACATCCCATGTTTTTTTTCTTTTGGGTTTCACGTGCCAGACCAATGTAATAACTTTTTCTTTCTTGATTTCTTGAATTAGCCTCCTGGTAGCTTCATCGTGTGCACGTAGCAATCGGAGTTAAAAAATCTTATCTTGTGGACAGCTTCACGGGATGGAGTACTAATTAAAGTAGCACTTGTTTGATTGCTATGGGTTTTCTCGTACATACAGAAGTACTTGTGAATTGGTTTGCAGGCTTCGGTCTTCACGCCAGGGAGTAGCAACGGAAGATGGCTGTTTTTTCCTTGGGACTTGATCCTCTCGTGAATAGCACCTGATGTGGACATGAAAGGAGTAGCAATCGGACCCAGCTACTGCAGTACATGTGCTGTGGTATTACATCCTGTCGATCTCGGTGACTTGCGGCGGTGCACAGACGCAGCCCTAACTCTCAATCCAAATCTCGTATATGTTGTTCTGACTGTTCGCCATGAAGACGATGTTTCTTTCAACTATGCTCATGGTGCAGTCTTGATGTCGAGCCCTCGGGCATTGGTACAGCGGCTTTTGCGCATCCGGCTGATCACGAGCCTCTCGATCCCTGGAAGAGCTCCCTCTCAAGAACACAACACTACCGTGCGCGGGCCTCATGGTGGGCGCCAACTGTCATGGTTTTGTCACGGCAGATGTCCTCATGAAAAGGACTTAGTGGTGAGGCCATCGCAACTAGGTGGTAGCTTGAACGGGGTTGGTCGGAATCGAGAGACGCGAGTTTTACCCAGGTTCGGCCCTCATGGTGGAGGTAAAAGCCTACATCTTGCTTGATTGCTATTGATGATGATGATCTCAATTACAAGGGTGTTGTTTCACTACCTGTAATCTCGAGAGCTTCTACTGTGATCTTGTCTAAAACTTGTCAGTCTATCTTGACCTGTCCCTCTTGAGGTGCCTTGCCCCTCCTTATATAAGTTGAAGGGGCCGGCTTACATCTAGAGTCCTAGTAGGGCTACAACTAGTATATTTTCTATTACAAGTTGGATCCTAGTGTGGGTCTTTTCTTTCAAACTGATCTACCTAGGCCGGGTCTTCTCTCCGAGCCGTGTCTACCCAGGCCGGGTCTTGCTTCTCTTACCAGGTTCCTTTCAGGGTCCAGCCCATAGAGAGCCGGCCCGTTTAATGCCACGCATGACCAGGTTATGGGCCCTTTAGTCCTGTCGAGTTATGCCTTGGGATGTTGGGTCTAGCTATAGGTAATTCCCCTGACACCTGGGTTGGGAGCGGGCACCTGCTGGTCGGCATCGGGAGCACGGGCGGCGACGTTGGCGGGGATATACCCCACACTCCGCAACTCTTGGAGCATGCCCTCCGTCACGATGGAACCCCCCAGTGCCCTTTGAGGGTATCTGCCATGGCTGAGTGGGGAAGCACGGAGGAGCAGAGGTGGGAGAAAGCGAGATTGGATCTGGGCGCTGGAGCTCAAGGAGGCAGAAGGCGGGGGAAATGGGAGCGTAGCTACCTGCTCTGTTAACTTTTTACTCTTATAGGCTGCTGAAAGGCCAAGAGTCCCCCTTGCCGCGCCAATAAAAATGCCACTCTCCCCCTCCGAAGATGCCGTTATACGCATGGGGGGAACAAAAACTTGATGATATCCCTGAGAATATGGCCATGATCCCCGCCTCGACGGGACGTGCCAGTAAAAAGGCAGCTTCGAACCGCGATCTGAGATAGGCAGTCACTGCCTGACCCATCGTGGGTAGCGCCGCTTAGTCAGGCTATGGGGAACTGTTCACATCTAGGTGGCTAGCCTTCAAGGTTAACTAAACTCATGACCCTGGATGGGGAGAGAACTTGGCTGAACCTCATTTACAAACACCATTCCTTGGGAGGCCGGCCAAGAGATCCGGAATTTCGAAGGGGAACTCGTCTGTCAAGCCAAGGACTTCAGATCCGAAGTTACCACCGTTGAAGAGATCGTCCTCAGTGTAGAAGACCAGTTCGGGGGCTACTGACGGCGTCCTGGACTAGGGGGTACCAACCTAGTCTGCCCATATTCCTCGGGCTGGGCCAATGGGCCCTCATTCTTATGAAGATGGACTCCGGAGGATGCATGCGAGAAGAAAGAACAAGATTACATCTGCCGAAGACTTGACGTATAATCCAAGACTTCCCCTGCTGCCTCCTCGCCTGGATACCGACCTTGTAACCCTAGATACCCTATCCGGCGTGTATATTAGACAAAGGGTTTAGCCCTTAGAAAGGACCTCAACGCAATCTCATTCACCTAGCCTTAGAACTAGATCATACGATCTCGAGGTAGATCAACTCTGTACTCGATACTTCCCCATCAATATAAACAAGAGCAGGACGTAGGGTTTTACCTCCATCAAGAGGGCCCGAACCTAGGTAAACATCGTCTCCCTGTTCCTGTTACCATCTGTCCGAGATCCACAGCTCGGGAGCCCCTACCCCGAGGTCTGCCGGTTTTTGCACCGACACGGTGGTATAGATCTTTTACCCAAAACATCGCCTCCCCGACGTAGCACCTAACGGTGCACTTAATGTGCTTGTCCTACCCCGTCAGGAGATAGACGTGGTGACGGTGCAAGTCACTATTCATACCCTGTAAATGAACGTATTAGCCATTGTGGTAACCCCTTGGCCTATAAAAGGAGGCCCACGGCTATAGTTAGAACGGTCGACTCTTAGTTCAATTACATGTTGTAGCTGCACTTCCTGTGCACCTTGCTGGCAAGCTGCGCTCTTTGTAACCTTGAGCTCATACACAATCAAACCACAAGAATGGGAGTAGGGTTTTATGCTCTCAGCGGCCCGAACCTGGATAAATTGTTGCTTGTTCTCACATCTATTAGCCCTGCTCTTTGTAGTATTTTGATCCCACAGCCGAACTACAAAGGGATCCTCTCGATCCCATAGATCGTCGTTTTCCCACGACACCATCCTCGCCGGTGCATTGCACCATGACCATCGGCGAGGCCCATGCCCAATACATGGACATGGTGCGGGAGCAGTGGGAGAAGCAGTTCCGGGAGGCGCAGGCCGATGCCACCTACAACCACCAGCTCCTCCAGGATCACCTGCAGGCGGAGGAGCAGATCGTCGCGGACCTGGCGGAGCAGGCGGCGCTGCTCGAGTCCTACCGCTCCGCCCGTGAGAGCCGCCTCGCGCGCTGGTGGTACCGAGGTGGAGGACATCGCTGGCTCTGCCGAGGCCCCGCCCCGCCGGCAACGAGGTGGAGGACTTCGCCGGCTCTGCCGAGGCCCCACCCCGCCGGCAATGAGGCCGTGCCACGCAGAAAATGAGGAAGAGTAGAAGATGGTTGGTTGCCGCCACTTGGGTCCAAGTAAGGCCACCGCTCCTCCCCTTCGGTTGAAGCCAAGCTTGGTGGGTTGAACATCGATGGCCGATTAGCTGGTTGGCAGTGACGTGGAGTCGGACAGCTTCACTTCCCGGGGCTCCGGAGGCGGAGTTGGAGAGCGGCGAGGTGGAGCTGGAGAAGCTTCACGTCTTGGGGCTCAGCCGGACATGGGGAATGGTTGCGGAGATCATAGTTTAGGTTAATTAATTATACATCCAGAGCCAGATGAGCACCACTTTTTAGTTGAAGAATTGAAGAATGTCCAAAATTTAATGAAATCTGGCATGTTTATATGAAATCCAGCCGTGTTTGAATGAATTTAGTCCGGTTAGTTCAAATTGTTGTATTAGTGGCATTAGACGAACATGCAAAACAATATGTACTACTCCCTCCGTCCAAGTGTATAAGTCATCTTAGATTGTGCACCGCGACCAAGGTGAGGGGAAAATGAGAGCACTTGATGCTTATTTGCTAATTAATGCCATTGCATCCAGAGAATTGACCACTGCATGTTGTGCTAAGTCATCTCATGTAATTGAATGCATACACGCCCCACGTCTCCTATTGGCTAATTTGTTTTTTTGTGGCAAAAAATAGCAAACGAGGTGGGTAGTTAATGCACCACGCCTTAGAGTTTTGGGATTATTTGGTTTTCGTAATGTGACTTATGCACCGGTACAGAGGGAGTAGCATTATTCTCAGGATGCACGGTGATCTCCTTTGTTTGCCATAGTTTCACACGTACCATAAAGTTTTTTAGCATGGTTGTACATTGCAATCAAACTCATAGGCCTAGCAATTCATAGACAACATTTACAATAGGCGATCGATGATTATGCATCTCAATGATGCACATGTCAGAGCCAATATTTACTTCACAACTAAAGACAAAAATAAAGAAAAATCGATCGATGCTGCCGACGGCAAAGGGTGTCCCATTCCAAAATATCAAATGCATGTCTTCTTGCTAACATCAGTGAGCAAAATTTGACAAGGTTTCCCATTCCAAAATATCAAATGCATGTCTTCTTGAGGACACCAATGAGCAAACTTTGAGAAGGTCCATTGCAAAATATCAAATGCCTACGATTGTGGAAAGGGAGGGGTTTGTCATCAGTTTGCACATTGACATGGAACCTCGTGCTGGATTAACCAGCTAATCTTTTTGTGCAGTTCCACTAAAATCGATTAATTTCATGCGTAGCTTGGTGGATTTCATATTTACATGTTGCAACGACTTGAACATGTTGGCAGCTCCTTTCATTTAGCTAGTTTGGTGGCTCAAGGTGAGAATGAATGATTTGAGAACCATTCGATGATTATGCATGATGAAGTATTATGGAGGGCACGAACCATCTGAACATTTTGTGCAGTTCCACTGAAATCAAGTTGAGCATCCCTATCTGCATAAATATAGAAAAAGTGTGATTTCTATAATAGTGGTACTAGTTGATGAAACATACACTCACAAATATAATCATCTTCATTATCTTAACAGGAAAAGATAGCAAACAATAGCTTCAATTAAACATTTATTCAAAATTGAAACACAATACAAGTAGCACAACATAACAAAGCACGATCATGTGGATGAAGGCCGATACTGACCTCCTTTGTTACAGCTGCGTCCACGACTGACTTGGTTGTACCTTTCCTTGTTGTAGAATCTTGCACTTCACATGCTGTTGAGTTGCCACATGAGCTCTGCAGACTGGTTATGTCCCCAGCGTCTACTAATACTCTGCAAATCTTCTCAATCTTTTGTAATGTACCGCATCCAGTGATTGCTTCTTGCGACAAAGTTAAAGGATACACTAGGCCCAAGAATGCAACAGTTTACCTTAAACACATTGGCTCCTTTTGTGTAGTTCAACTGAAATCAAAGTCAAAATAGCAACGAGCATAAGTTTTGATATCCCTGTTTGCACAAATAGGTATAAAGGAAACAATTACTTACCAATAACGAATGATGACTTACACGCCCACAAGAAAAAACATCTACCTTATCTTAATGGGAAACAAAGCAGGACAGTAGCAATTCTCAAACAGTGTCATTGATTCATATTAACAAAGACATTATCTTAACAATACCTTGGTTAAACATGTAGAAGAAACAACAAAGCAGGATAGTACCATTTCTCAAGCAGTGTAACCGATTGATATTAACAAAGACATTATCTTAACAATACATTGG
This sequence comes from Elymus sibiricus, assembly GCA_039707655.1. Taxonomy (NCBI): domain Eukaryota; kingdom Viridiplantae; phylum Streptophyta; class Magnoliopsida; order Poales; family Poaceae; genus Elymus; species Elymus sibiricus. The sequence goes on from CM077672.1 coordinate 94,812,919, forward strand.
TTAAACATGTACTCCCTCCGATCCGTAATAAGTGTTGCAGTTTTGAACTAAGGTTCAATAGTTACTTCTAAGACTGAAATTGCATAATTTTACCAGTGGCATTAGATTAACAAAAAGCTTAAACAGTTGCATGGGAGAGTGGCCCAATAGCACCATGTGCTTCCATCGATGTATAAAGGGGTGATGCAGAGTTTATTGCAACAAAGAAACAAGCAGCATATCTGGGTTGGTACCATTTTTGTTCACTTAATGGGAGAAGACAACAATACAATAGCTTCAATTCAACATTTATTCAAAACAGTACCAATACAAGTAGCACAACATCTCAAAGCACACTACACAATCATGTGGATGAAGGCCGGTACTAACCTCTCATGAGGCAGACTTGAAAGACCTGAAGATCAAATACCACCTCTGCCAACATGGATAGGAAATCCGATCTCCTTTTCTGTAGTTCCACTAAATCAGCAACATTGCCAGTGTGACATTTTAGTTGAACTGCACAAAACACTCTTAAAACAAAAGTGTTTTGCGTAGTGCACCAAAAGGTCGCAATAGCAATGAGGTGAAAGAGATCCCTGTTTGCACAGAGGTAAAAAAGGAAACAATTACTGGCCAATAACGGTGATGACACATACAGCCACAAAAATAAGAATCTACCTTATCTTAATTGGAAACAAAGTAGGATAGTAGGATTTCTATAACAGTGGCATTGATTCATATTAACAGAAACATTCTCTTGAAATTAACATTTGTTATACATGTAATTTACTTTTAACAGTGGCATTGCTTCAATTTTCCTGCGGCATTATGAGATTAACAACAGCTAAACAGTTGTATGGGACAGGGAGCACACCAGCACCATGTGCCTCCACACGTATAGATGGGTGATGGAGAGTCTGTTGCAACAAAGAACCAAGTAGCATATCTGTGTTGGTCCCATATTTTTCTCTTTCAACCTTTTTCCTATGTGAGGGTAGCAAATCTAGTCCTGCACATACTCTACTGCCTTGTCCCCCACCCCCACCCCCCGGTTTCTTTCCTTTTTCAACAAAGAGATCAGTTCCTTATAGATGTGTGTACTGCGTTTCCCCTTTTCCCCTTTTTGACTAACAGAGCGGCTAGATAGCCAGTGTGTACTACTTTCCCCCTTCCTTTCCTCTTTGAACCAAGTCCTAGAGTCATGCTATACAACTTCCCCCACTTTCTTTCCTATTTGAACCAAGAGCTAGATTCGACTGTGATACGTCTCCAACGTATCTATAATTTATGAAGTATTCATGCCATGTTTATTATAGTTTTGTATGATTTTGGTGCACTTTTATATGGCTTTTATATCATTTTTATGGACTAACATATTGACCAAGTGCCCAGTGCCAGTTGCTGTTTTCTGCTTGTTTTTGGTTTTCCAGAAAATCCATATCAAATGAAGTCCAAATGCAGCAAAACTTTTTGACGATTTTTTTGGAAGGAAACAGACCGAGGAAGCTTCGGGGGAGCAGCAGAAGATCCACAGGGGCCCCACAAGCCATCTGGGCGCGCCATCCCCCCAGGCGCGCCCTGGTGCCTCGTGGGCCCCCTGTGACTCCTCTTTGCGTGATTCCAACGCCAAAAATTCTTATAAATACAGAAACCCCCAGAAATAACCCTAGAACTTTGACTCCGCCGCCGCAAGCCTCTGTACCAAGGAGATCCCATCTGGAGCCCTTTTCCGACACCCTGCTGGAGGGGGGAATGATCACCGGAGGCCATCTTCATCATCCCGGCGGTCTCCATGACGAGGAGGGAGTAGTTCACCCTTGAGGCTAGGGGTATGTACAAGTAGCTATGTGTTTGATCTCTCTCTCGTGTTCTTGATTTGGCACGATATTGATGTACCGCGAGCTTTGTTAATATAGTTGGATCATATGGTGTTTCTCTCTCTCTATCTTGTTGTGATGAATTGAGTTTTTACCTTTGAGGTTTCACTATTATCAGATTGAATACTTTTATGGATTTGAGAACACTTGATGTATGTCTTGCATATGAATACCCGTGGTGACAATGGGGTATTATATTGATTCACTTGATGTATGGTTTGGCACTCAACTCCCGGATTCCCGAGGTGACATTGGGGTAATCTATGCATAGGGGTTGATGCATGTTTTCGTCCTACTTTCTCCGGTAGAAATCTTGGGGCACTCTTTGAAGTTCTTTGTGTTGGATTGAATATTATGAATCTGAAGTTGTTTGATGCATATCGAATAATCAACTCATGGATACTTGTGGTGACATTGGAGTATCTAGGTGACATTAGAGTTGGTTGATGCATATCATATGGTGTTATTTTAGTACGAACTCTAGGGCTGTTTGTGACACTTATAGGAATAGCTCAATAGATTGATCAGAAATGATAACTTTGAGGTGGTTTCGTACCCTACAACAATTTCTATCTTATGTTCTCCGCTAATAGGAACTTTGGAGTGATTCTTTATCGCATGCTGAGGGATTGTTATACGATTCAACTATGTTAGCACTGTTGAGAGATTGCACTAGTGAAAGTATGAACCCTAGGCTTTGTTTCTATGCATTGCAATACCGTTTGTGCTCCTTTTTATCACTTACTACATTGCTGTTTTTATATTTTCAGATTACAAAAACCTATATCTACTATCCATACTACACTTGTATCACCATCTCTTCGGCGAACTAGTGCACCTATACAATTTGCCATTGTATTGGGTGTGTTGGGGACACAAGAGATTTCTTGTATTTGATTGCAGGGTTGTTTGAGAGAGACCATCTTCATCCTACGCCTCCCACAGATTGATAAACCTTAGGTCATCCACTTGAGGGAAAATTTCTACTGTCCTACAAAACTCTGCGCTTGGAGGCCCAACACGAGTCTACAAGAATAAGTTGTGTAGTAGACATTAGACTGCAGAAGAGAAAAAGATCCACATGCAGCTAGAGCAATGCCGGTTTCAAAGTAAGTTATACCTTAGGTTCGTCGGGATGTGGCTAGGCGGGCGGCGGGAGGCCAAATCTGCCCACACTACGTACGGCAGTGAGGAAGAAGAGTCGGAGGCCCTCCCGCGTAGGCGCTGGGTGAAAGAGAACAGCGCCACCGGCGGTGGATTCCCTCTCTCGCCGATGGCAACAGAGTCAACGCTGCACGTTCTCACCTTCCCTGACCGACGGGATCCTGACAGCTCTTTGACCAATGGCGAGGGGAGAGAGAGAGAGAGGCCAACGCAGTCTTGTTTAGATCTGGAGAGGGTGAGAGAGTGTGAACATAGCAAACCCTAGCAAACAAACATTGAGGCTCCAGCGTGTATATATAGTGGAGAGAGAGAGAGTGTGAAGAGAGCAAACCCTAGCAAACAAGGGCTGAGGCACCAGCTTATATAGTACTCGTTTATACTAATATAGTGGAGTGGTTTTATTTTTCTCTCCATAACAATTGTTTTAAATTGTGTACAAAATGAAACTATTTATTTAATGTACCAGTGAAGAAAAATATGATCAAACTAAAGCTCCACTCGTCCTGGTCGCACTTTCTATCATTCACGTGTGAAGCCTCCGTCCAAGTATCAAAGTTTGACCACATATTTAACTAGCAAATGGCTAATACATGCCAACAATTGGCTTCATATTTTTTATGTAGTTATATGAGTAGTATTTTTTTATCAACTTTTGGCAACATAATTAACTAGTCGCAAAAAATCAGAACCAACTCATAAATAAAATGTTTATACAACTCAATGATTGAAAAATTATAGCCAACATTTAGTTAATAGCTGGAGAAAACAAAAATTACAGGGGAGCTGCAGATAAAGTTGTGAGAAGGCTTAGAAATCAATACAAATCTTTTGCTCTTAGTACCAACATCGATGCTTCTCCGAGGAAACATTTGGTTCATAGCGGAAGACAAATTTGCACCAAGGTGAAAGACGGCTGTGTCTCCAACGCAACCAAGGTGCATTGATGAATGATATATCTTTGTCTTCGTGGCTACCCAGCATAGAGCACTGATGGAAGATAGCTCCTATTTCATCCAACATCGATCAACTTCACCAGCCGATGCAACCATGATACTCAACCATGAGCATCGATAGGTCATCGTGGTGATGCATCATCCATTTGGCATCAAGTTTGGGTGAGGCACCACTGAGGTTTGATAAATCCTCATAGTGGTCTATTTCTTCTTGGTAATCAAGCTTGAGAAAGGAAGAAGCACGTGACAGAGGACAATGAGGTGGAGTAACAGTGGCTATCCAATTTTGTGCAGTTCCACTAAAATTGAGGAAAACATGCCCTGGTGTGGAGATATGCATCCCTGTTTGCAAAAATATAAAAAAGGGATATTTTAGTAGTGTCATTACATTGTTTTGGCAGTTGTACAAGATTAACAGGGGCTTGTGAATAAGAATTAATAAAATGTACACCCACAAATAGAAGCATCATGATTATCTTCATGGGGACTAAAGCAGGACAGAAGCATTTCTTAAAACGGTGTCATTGCCTCTATTTATCGACATCTCTTGATTGACAGCAGCATTACTTAAAAGGGACGTCACTTTAACATGGGCATTGCTTCATTTTACCAGTGATATTAGATTAGAAGCAGCAATAGGGGCATATGGACAGTGAGCGCACAACTACCATGTACCTCCACCGAGGCATAAACCAGCACAACTTTTGGAGTGGCCTTTCCTCTAACACTAAAAATTTAGGTGATGTTGGACCAACCGACGAAGCCTAGCTACTGTACATGGGGAGCTGGGGAGTACTAGTATATACAAAACCCACATGCAACGACGTCGGGAGCTGGACCAGTAGAACGAAGCATAAAATATAAAAGAAGTTATAGCTCAGGTGGGCAAGATGTGGCTTAGGCGGGCGGCGGGATCTGCCAACACGACGGCAGCGAACAAGGGCGTGGAGGACCTTCGTCCGTGTCGGTACCAGCTTAGAGAGGACGATGCGCATCGGCTTCCTCCCTCGCCGACGGCGACCACGTCAATGCTGCACCTCCTCCCCTCCCGCAGCGGACGGTGTCATGGCTTTAGCATGGCAGATGCCCTTGTGAAATGACTTAGAGATGGAGCCATCACACGAAGGTGGAAGCTTGACGGGGTTGATCGGGAACAGGAAGACACGGAATTACCCAGGCTCACGATGGAGGTAAAAGCCTACGTCCTTCTTGATTGTATTGCTTCGGATCTCGATTACAGGGTTGCGGATTCGCTAACCTAGCTCTCAAGAAATTGCAACTTAGTCTTTCTGCCTTAGGCACTCCCCTTTATATAACAGGTTGAGCCCTAGGTTTACATGAGAGTCCGGGTCATAATCTTAACCCGTACCCTACTCTTTTCTAATTGACTTGTTTCTCAAGGTAATCTTCCTTATCTTGTTTTTCTTCTTAAGCCGGCCCACTGTTGGAAATATGCCCTAGAGGCAATAATAAATTGGTTATTATTATATTTCCTTGTTCATGATAATCGTTTATTATCCATGCTATAATTGTATTGATTGGAAACTCAAATACATGTGTGGGTACATAGACAACACTGTGTCCCTAGTAAGCCTCTAGTTGACTAGCTCGTTGATCAAAGATGGTTAAGGTTTCCTAGCCATTGACATGAGATGTCATTTGATAACGGGATCACATCATTAGGAGAATGATGTGATGAACAAGACCCAAACTATAAACGTAGCATATGATCGTGTCAGTTTATTGCTATTGTTTTCTGCATGTCAAGTATCTGTTCCTATGACCATGAGATCATGCAACTCCCTGACATCGGAGGAGTACCTTGTGTGTATCAAACGTCGCAACGTAACTGGGTGACTATAAAGGTGCTCTACAGGTATCTCCGAGGGTGTCTGTTGGGTTGGCATGGATCAAGACTGGGATTTGTTACTCTGTGTGACGGAGAGGTATCTCAGGGCCCACTCGGTAATACAACATCACAATGAGCCTTGCAAGCAATGTGACTAAAGTGTTAGCCACGAGATCTTGTATTACGGAACGAGTAAAGAGACTTGCCGGTAACGAGATTGAACTAGGTATAAGAGATACCGACGATCGAATCTCGGGCAAGTAACATACCGAAGAACAAAGGGAACAGCATACAGGATTAACTGAATCCTTGACATAGAGGTTCGACCGATAAAAGATCTTCGTAGAATATGTAGGAGCCAATATGGGCATCCAGGTCCCGCTATTGGTTATTGGCCGTAGAGGTGTCTCGGTCATGTCTACATAGTTCTCGAACCCGCAGGGTCTACACACTTAAACGTTTGGTGACGATTAGTATAGTTGAGTTATTTTGTTGGTGACCGAAAGTTGTTCGGAGTCCCGGATAAGATCCCGGACATGACGAGGATCTCCGGAATAGTCCGGAGGTAAAGATTGATATATGTGATAATAGTGTTTTGATCTCCGGAAGAGTTCCGGAGTTCACCGGAATGGGTTCCGGATGTTTACCGAAGTGTTTGGGTGCAGCAACACTTTATATGGGCCAAAGGGATAAAGCCCACGAGGTATTGGAAAGTGCAAAAAGTAGTTTTGCTGCCGCGTAAGCAGTACTACCGTTTTGTGAAGCGGTACTACCGCCCAAGCGGTACTACCGCTTGTGTGAAGCGGTACTACCGCCCAAGCGGTACTACCGCTTGTGTGAAGCGGTACTACCGCCCAAGCGGTACTACCGCTTGTGTTAAGCGGTACTACCGCTTGTGCGCGGTACTGCAAGGATCCGAGTTGGACTCTTTCCCTGCGGGCCAAACCGACCTTGTGCGGGCAAAACCGACCTGGAGGAGGCTTTTACTCCAAGTTTAGACCCCAAGGCTCAACATATAAATAGAGGGGCAGGGCTAGCACACGGGACACATCAAGATTTCCCCAAGCCGTGTGCGGCAACCCTAACCCTCTAGTTCCTCCGTCATAATCTCCGTAGCGCTTGGCGAAGCCCTGCAGAGATTGTTCCTCACCACCATCACCACGCCGTCGTGCTGCTGGAACTCAACCACTACTTCACCATCGCTCGCTGGATCGAGGAGGTGAAGGCGTCATCAAGCCGTACGTGTGTTGAACGCGGAGGTGTCGTCCGTTCGGCGCTAGTTCGTGATCGGATCGAGGGACGACTTGCGATTTGGATCGCGGAGACGTTCGACTACATCAACCGCGTTTCTTAAACGCTTCCGCTTAGCGATCTACAAGGGTATGTAGATTTACTCTCCCTCTCGTAGATGCTCATCACCATGGATAGATCTTGTGTGTGCATAGGAAAATTTTTGTTTCCCATGCAACGTTCCCCAACAGTGGCATCATGAGCCAGGTCTATGCGTAGATGAGATCTCGAGTAGAACACAAACGAGTTGTGGGCGTGGGTGTATACATATTGCTTGCCGTTACTAGTTGATATTTGATTCGGCGGTACTGTGAGATGAAGCGGCCCGGACCGACATTACGCGTACACTTACGCGAGACAGGTTCCTTCAACTGACATGTAACTTCATTGCATAAAGATGGCTAGCGGGTGTATGTCTCTCTCACTTTAGTTGAATCGATTTCAATGAAGAGGGTTCTTTTAGAAGATCAAAAAGAAATCACTACACCACGTTGTGGTTTTGCGTAGGTAAGAACGGTTCTTGCAAACCCGTAGCAGCCACGTAAAATTTGCAACAACAATTAGAGGACGTCTAACTTGTTTTTGCAGGGTATGTTGTGATGTGATATGGCCAATTACATGATGAGATATATGTGATGTATGAGATGATCATGTGTTGTATAGAATATCACGATTTGCATGTCGATGAGTACGGCAACTGGCAGGAGCCATAGAGTTGTCTTTAATTATTGTATGACCTGCGTGTCAATCATTAAGCGCTATGTAATGCTTTACTTTATCGCTAAACGTTAGCAATAGTCGTGGAAGCAACAGTCGGCGCGACAACCTTATGGCGACACGTTGATGGAGATCAAGATGATGGAGATCATGGTGTCATGCCGGTGACGATGGAGATCATGCCGGTGCTTTGGAGATGGAGATCAAAAGCACAAGTTCATGGCCATATCATGTCACTTATGATTTGCATGTGATGTTAATCCTTTTATGCATCTTATTTTGCTTAGGACGACGGTAGCATTATAAGGTGATCCCTCACTTAAATTTCAAGATAAATTGTGTTCTCCCCGAGTGTGCACCGTTGCGAAAGTTCGTCGTTTCGAGACACGCCGTGATGATCGGGTGTGATAGACTCCACGTTCACATACAACGGGTGCAAGCCATGTTGCACACGCGGAACACTCGGGTTAAACTTGACGAGCCTAGCATGTACAGACATGGCCTCGGAACACAAGAGACCGAAAGGTCGAACATGAGTCATATAGTAGATATGATCAACATGAAGATGTTCACCATTGAAACCACCTCGACTCACGTGATGATCGGACTTGAGTTGGTGGATTTGGATCATGTTACACTCGAATGAGCGGAGGGATGTCAATTTGAGTGGGAGTTTTTAAGTAATATGATTAATTAAACTCATTATCTTGAACAATAGTCTAAGTTGTCTTTGCTATATTTATGTTGTAGATCATGGCTCGCGCAGTAGCACCCCTGAATTTTAATGCGTTCCTAGAGAAAGCTAAGTTGAAAGATGATGGAAGTAACTTTGTGGACTGGGCCCGTAATCTAAGGATTATCCTTACGGCTTCCCAGAAGGCTTATGTCCTTGATGCACCGCTTGGTGATCCACCCGCTCCAGTTGAGTCTCTAGACGTTGTGAACGCCTGGCAGGCTCGTTCTGATGATTACTCAATAGTTCAATGTGCAATGTTGTATGGCTTAGAACCGGGACTTCAAAGACGTTTTGAACGTCATGGAGCATATGAGATGTTCCAGGAGTTGAAGTTTATCTTTCAGAAGAATGCCCGGATCGAGAGATATGAGATCTCCGATAAGTTCTATACTTGCAAGATGGAGGAGAACGGGTCTATCAGTGATCACGTGCTCAGAATGTCTGGGTACTCCACCCGTCTGGCTGAATTGGGGATGCCCCTTCCGCCAGAGGCTATCACTGACAGAGTTCTTCAATCATTGCCACCTAGCTACAAGAGCTTCGTGTTGAACTATAACATGCACGGGATGAACAAGTCAGTCGCCGAGCTGTTTGCGATGCTGAAAGCCGCTGAGTCTGAAATTCAGAAGGAGCATCAAGTGTTGATGGTCAATAAAAGCACTAGTTTCAAGAAAAATGGCAAGGGTAAGAAGGGTAAATCTAAGAAGGGTGGCAAAGCAGTTGCTGCTCCTGTGAAGAAACCCAAGGCTGGACCCAAACCAGAAACTGAGTGCTTTCATTGCAAGGGAACTGGACACTGGAAGCGGAACTGCCCCAAGTATTTGGCTGACAAGAAGGCGGCCAACAACAAACAAGGTATATATGATATACATGTTATTGATATGTTCCTTACCAACCCTCTTTGTAGTGCCTGGGTATTTGATACCGGTGCGGTTGCTCATATTTGCAACTCTAAACAGGAACTGCGGAATAGACGGAGGCTGGCAAAGGACGAAGTGACGATGCGCGTGGGAAATGGTTCCAAGGTTGATGTGATCGCCGTCGGCACGCTCACTCTTCGATTACCGTCGGGATTAGTGATGAACCTAAATAAGTGTTATTTGGTGCCTGCGTTAAGCATGAACATTATATCTGGATCTTGTTTATTGCAAGACAGTTACTCATTTAAATCAGAGAATAATGGTTGTTCTATTTATATGAGTAATATCTTTTATGGTCATGCACCCAATGTGAGGGGTTTATTCTTATTGAATCTCGATAGTAATGATACACATGTTCATAACATTGATGCCAAAAGATGTAGGATTGATAATGATAATACCACTTTCTTGTGGCACTGCCGTTTAGGTCATATTGGCGTAAAACGCATGAGGAAGCTCCATGCTGATGGACTTTTGGACTCACTTGATTTTGAATCACTTGACACATGTGAGCCATGCCTCTTGGGCAAGATGACTAAAACGCCGTTCTCTGGAACAATGGAACGGGCAAGTGACTTATTGGAAATCATACATACTGATGTGTGCGGTCCGATGAGTATTGAAGCGCGCGGTGGTTATCGTTACTTTCTCACCTTCACTGATGACTTAAGTAGATATGGGTATATTTACTTAATGAAACACAAGTCTGAAACATTTGAAAAGTTCAAACAATTTCAGAGTGAAGTTGAGAATCATCGTAACAAGAAGATTAAATTCCTACGATCTGATCGAGGAGGAGAATATCTGAGTTATGAGTTTGGCAGTCACTTAAGACAATGTGGAATTGTTTCACAACTGACACCGCCTGGAACACCACAGCGTAATGGTGTGTCCGAACGTCGTAATCGAACTTTATTGGATATGGTGCGATCTATGATGTCTCTTGCCGATTTGCCACTATCGTTTTGGGGTTATGCATTAGAGACAGCTGCATTCACTTTAAATAGGGCACCATCGAAATCCGTTGAGACAACGCCATATGAACTTTGGTTTGGCAAGAAGCCAAAGCTGTCGTTTCTTAAAATTTGGGGATGTGATGCTTATGTCAAAAAGCTTCAGCCTGAAAAGCTGGAACCCAAAGCGGAGAAATGTGTCTTCATAGGATACCCAAAAGAGACAGTTGGGTATACCTTCTATCTCAGATCCGAAGGCAAAGTGTTTGTCGCTAAAAACGGAACATTTCTTGAGAAAGAGTTTCTCTCGAAAGAGAGTGGGAGGAAGATAGAACTTGATGAGGTTGTTGAACCTTTACTTCAACCTGAGAGTAGCGCAGTGCAGAAAGTTGTTTCTGTGGAGCCTACATTAGCTGAAGAGGAAGTTAATGATGATGATCATGAAGCTTTGGATCAAGTTGCTATCGAACCTCGTAGGTCGACAAGGACGCGTACTGCTCCCGAGTGGTACGGCAACCCTGTCTTAGAGGTCATGTTGTTAGACAACGATGAACCTACGAGCTATGGAGAAGCGATGATGGGCCCGGATTCCGAGAAGTGGTTAGAGGCCATGAAATCCGAGATGGGATCCATGTATGAAAACAAAGTCTGGACTTTGGAAGTATTACCTGAAGGGCGTAAGGCCATTCAGAACAAATGGATCATTAAGAGGAAGACGGACGCGGACGGTAATGTCATCGTCTATAAAGCTCGACTTGTGGCAATTGGTTTTTCACAAGTTCAAGGAGTTGACTACGATGAGACCTTCTCACCCGTAGCGATGCTTAAGTCCGTCAGAATCATGTTAGCAATAGCTGCCTTTTTCGATTATGAAATTTGGCAGATGGATGTCAAAACAGCGTTCCTTAACGGTTACCTTAAGGAAGAGTTGTATATGATGCAACCAGAAGGTTTTGTCGATCCAGAGAATGCTGACAAAATTTGCAAACTCCAGCGATCCATTTATGGACTGGTGCAAGCATCTCGGAGTTGGAATCTTCGCTTTGATGAAGTGATCAAAGCGTTCGAGTTTATACAAGTTTACGGAGAAGCCTGTATTTACAAGAAAGTGAGTGGGAGCTCTATAGCGTTTCTAATATTATATGTGGATGACATATTGCTGATTGGAAACAATATAGAAATGTTGGAAAGCGTGAAGGAATATTTGAACAAGAGTTTTTCAATGAAGGACCTAGGAGAAGCTGCTTTCATATTAGGCATCAAGATCTATAGAGATAGATCAAGACGCTTAATAGGACTTTCACAAAGCACATACCTTGACAAAGTTTTGAAGAAGTTCAAAATGGATCAGTCCAAGAAGGGGTTCTTGCCTGTATTGCAAGGTGTGAAGTTGAGTAAGACTCAATGCCCAGTGACTGCAGAAGATAGAGAAAAGATGAGTGTCATCCCCTATGCTTCGGCCATAGGCTCTATCATGTATGCAATGCTGTGCACAAGACCCGATGTCAGCCTTGCCATAAGTATGGTCGGAAGGTTTCAAAGTGATCCAGGGATGGAACACTGGACGGCGGTCAAGAATATCCTGAAGTACCTGAAAAGGACTAAGGACATGTTTCTCGTTTATGGAGGTGATCAAGAGCTCGTCGTAAAGGGTTACGTTGATGCAAGCTTTGACACTGATCCGGATGACTCTAAGTCGCAAACCGGATACGTGTTTATTCTTAATGGGGGTGCGGTTAGCTGGTGCAGTTCCAAGCAAAGCGTGGTAGCAGATTCTACATGTGAAGCGGAGTACATCGCTGCCTCGGAGGCGGCGAAGGAAGGTGTTTGGATGAAGGAGTTCATGACAGATCTTGGAGTAGTGCCTAGTGCGCTTAACCCAATGACTCTGTTTTGTGATAACACTGGTGCCATTGCTCTAGCCAAGGAACCAAGATTTCACAAGAGGACTAGACACATAAAGCGACGCTTCAATTCCATCCGCGATTACATCAAGGAGGACGACATAAATATTTGCAAAGTACACACGGATCTAAATGTTGCAGATCCGATGACTAAACCTCTTCCAAGGGCTAAACATGAACAACACCAGAACTGCATGGGTGTTCGATTCATTACAATGTAAATCACATAGTGATGTGAACTAGATTATTGACTCTAGTGCAAGTGGGAGACTGTTGGAAATATGCCCTAGAGGCAATAATAAATTGGTTATTATTATATTTCCTTGTTCATGATAATCGTTTATTATCCATGCTATAATTGTATTGATTGGAAACTCAAATACATGTGTGGGTACATAGACAACACTGTGTCCCTAGTAAGCCTCTAGTTGACTAGCTCGTTGATCAAAGATGGTTAAGGTTTCCTAGCCATTGACATGAGATGTCATTTGATAACGGGATCACATCATTAGGAGAATGATGTGATGAACAAGACCCAAACTATAAACGTAGCATATGATCGTGTCAGTTTATTGCTATTGTTTTCTGCATGTCAAGTATCTGTTCCTATGACCATGAGATCATGCAACTCCCTGACATCGGAGGAGTACCTTGTGTGTATCAAACGTCGCAACGTAAATGGGTGACTATAAAGGTGCTCTACAGGTATCTCCGAGGGTGTCTGTTGGGTTGGCATGGATCAAGACTGGGATTTGTTACTCTGTGTGACGGAGAGGTATCTCAGGGCCCACTCGGTAATACAACATCACAATGAGCCTTGCAAGCAATGTGACTAAAGTGTTAGCCACGAGATCTTGTATTACGGAACGAGTAAAGAGACTTGCCGGTAACGAGATTGAACTAGGTATAAGAGATACCGACGATCGAATCTCGGGCAAGTAACATACCGAAGAACAAAGGGAACAGCATACGGGATTAACTGAATCCTTGACATAGAGGTTCGACCGATAAAAGATCTTCGTAGAATATGTAGGAGCCAATATGGGCATCCAGGTCCCGCTATTGGTTATTGGCCATAGAGGTGTCTCGGTCATGTCTACATAGTTCTCGAACCCGCAGGGTCTACACACTTAAACGTTTGGTGACGATTAGTATAGTTGAGTTATTTTGTTGGTGACCGAAAGTTGTTCGGAGTCCCGGATAAGATCCCGGACATGACGAGGATCTCCGGAATAGTCCGGAGGTAAAGATTGATATATGTGATAATAGTGTTTTGATCTCCGGAAGAGTTCCGGAGTTCACCGGAATGGGTTCCGGATGTTTACCGAAGTGTTTGGGTGCAGCAACACTTTATATGGGCCAAAGGGATAAAGCCCACGAGGTATTGGAAAGTGCAAAAAGTAGTTTTGCTGCCGCGTAAGCAGTACTACCGTTTTGTGAAGCGGTACTACCGCCCAAGCGGTACTACCGCTTGTGTGAAGCGGTACTACCGCCCAAGCGGTACTACCGCTTGTGTGAAGCGGTACTACCGCTTGTGTTAAGCGGTACTACCGCTTGTGCGCGGTACTGCAGGGATCCGAGTTGGACTCTTTCCCTGCGGGCCAAACCGACCATGTGCGGGCAAAACCGACCTGGAGGAGGCTTTTACTCCAAGTTTAGACCCCAAGGCTCAACATATAAATAGAGGGGCAGGGCTAGCACACGGGACACATCAAGATTTCCCCAAGCCGTGTGCGGCAACCCTAACCCTCTAGTTCCTCCGTCATAATCTCCGTAGCGCTTGGCGAAGCCCTGCAGAGATTGTTCCTCACCACCATCACCACGCCGTCGTGCTGCTGGAACTCAACCACTACTTCACCATCGCTCGCTGGATCGAGGAGGTGAAGGCGTCATCAAGCCGTACGTGTGTTGAACGCGGAGGTGCCGTCCGTTCGGCGCTAGTTCGTGATCGGATCGAGGGACGACTTGCGATTTGGATCGCGGAGACGTTCGACTACATCAACCGCGTTTCTTAAACGCTTCCGCTTAGCGATCTACAAGGGTATGTAGATTTACTCTCCCTCTCGTAGATGCTCATCACCATGGATAGATCTTGTGTGTGCGTAGGAAATTTTTTGTTTCCCATAAAACGTTCCCCAACACCCACATGCTGAGCCGCCTCTTTCCACTGGGCCTCCGCCAAGTCGGCCCGTTATGTATCATCAAGGCCCAGCAGTGAGACAACCTACTAAGCCCTATAGCCTTAAACCGGGTCATCTTCCTGTCGGGTCTTCTAGGCCGGATAATATCCCCAACATTAGCCCTTAGTTTGACTTGGATTTATCCATGTTAAACTCCATCTTGAAAAACAAAGAAAATAAATCTAATAATTTGCGAAGAATCTCTGAACCTGCCTCTTAAGCCGGTTCTTCAGCGTCCTTCATCTGCACTCATGTTTGCCGGGTCATCCACCCTTCGCCAACTTGGCATCTTTCAGTTCCTTTCTTCATGACATCACAATCCACTTCCGCAAAATCCGGGGTGACATCATAGCGAATCTTTTGAGTGGATTTGTACTGTCTTGTCAGGCGTGAAAATCGTGGAGCCCATGGCTGACATTTACTATGCCGCCTAGGGCTCCGCACCCGTCATTTCAGGTTCTACCACGCCTATAAATAGGCCAGTGCATCTCCAGTGCCTTGTTTTACCGCACTCGCTCCTCGTCTTCTCCTCTGGTCCTGACGCCGCCGCACTGTCTCAGGCTCGTCGCCGGCGGAGACAGCACCAGTCGCGCCTTGTCATCATCGCCGGAACCATCCAACGCCGTGCAGCCGCATCTACAGCACCCGAAGACCTCAAGCTTTGACCTCCAGAACTGTAAGTTCCTTCTTCCATGGCTATTAGTTCGTCATTGTTCTTCGCAGTTCTTCACCACAGCTGCTATAGATCTAAAATGTATTTGATTCCTCATGTTATTAGTTCAGAAGATAGCGTCGCAGCATTTTCATTATTGGTAGATCTGCTATACTGCCTCATTGAATCTCATCGTAACTCCTCCATATCCACGAAGAACAGTCCCAGATTTTTTATTTTTCATTTAAAGCTAATTTTCAGATCCCAACAACCTTG
Source organism: Elymus sibiricus (assembly GCA_039707655.1). Lineage (NCBI taxonomy): Eukaryota > Viridiplantae > Streptophyta > Magnoliopsida > Poales > Poaceae > Elymus > Elymus sibiricus. The sequence continues at coordinate 94,828,372 of CM077672.1, forward strand.
CACTCTCTCTGAAAACTTGTTTCTTGATTTATCACCAAAACCACTTATAACACTTGTGAAAAATCCAGAACTTTGGAATTGCCTGCTTACTTTGCTCTGGAGGTCATAACTCGGGAATGTTCTGGCTCATCTTTCTGTTTTTCAATAACCCGCAAACTTCTGTATTCTGTCGCCTTATATCATTTCCCTACTTTCTCTGCAGCTGAGACCATGTCTCTGAAAGTTAAGATTGTCAATTGGGGAAAATCCAACATGTCAGAGCTCAGGCTGCAAGCTCTGGTAGAATCTGGGTTACTTCCGCCCAAGGAAGAAATTGACTGGCGGGCCCCTGAAGAAGAAATCCATCCCCAGCTAGCTCAAAATGAGATTATCATATTTGCTGACCACTTGGATAGAGGCTTTCGTCCCCCGGTGTCAGTGTAAAAACCGGCATACCTCGGGGTAGGCGGTCCCGAGCTGCGGATCTCGGATCGATGGTAACAGAGACAAGGGAGACTATGTTTACCCAGGTTTGGGCCCTCTTAATAGAGGTAAAACCCTATGTCCTGCTTCTGTTTATATTGATGGAGATGTATTGAGTACAGGGTTGATCTTCCTCGAGATCGTGATGTGTGTCTAACTTCTAGGGCTAGGTGAGCGATATTGCGTTGATCTCCCCTACGGGCTAAACCCTATGGCTTATATACACGCCAGGGAGGGGATCTAGGGTTACAAGGTCGGTATCTAGGAGTAAGGCGGCTGGCAAAATCTTGAAGTGTACTACAAGTCTTTGGTAGAGACAGCCTTGATCACGTCTCCCGTGTGCGGCCTCCGGAGTCCATCTTGATCACGTACGAGGGCATATTGGCCCAACCGAGGAGACGGGCCGGCTAGGTTGGCACCCCCTAGTCTAGGACACCGTCAGTAGCCCCCGAACTGGTCTTCCAAGCGGAGGATGACTTTCAGCAGACATCACTTCGGATCCGGAGTCACCGGCTTGACAGGTGAGTTCCACTTTGCATTCCGGACTTTCTCAACAGAGCATTAACTTCCGTGGTCCAACCGAGCTTGAACCCTGCCCGAAGTTTGTAGAAATCTTAGCCTTGAAGGCTCGCTGTTCAGTCATGAATGATCCAATCCGTCCTGACAACTTTATCGAAGAGGCTTGCCCCATGACAGGTCGAGCAGTTACTGCCTCCCCCTCAAATCGCGGTTCGAGGCAGCTTTTACTGGCACGTCCCTTCGAGGCAGAGATCATGCCCGCTTTCTTAGGGATATCATCAAGATTTTGTTTCTCCCCATATGCTACAATGGCATTTTTGATGGCAACTGTGATTTGTCGGTGCAGCGAGGGGGACTCTTGGCCTTTCAGAGGCTTATAAGAGCCAAGGGGAGAAGAGTGCAATAGCGCACGCTCCCATTCTCCCCCCACTGCTGCTTCATCTAGCTCCAGCGCCCAGATCCAACCAGCTCGCCTTTCCCTTTTGTGAGCTCAATTCCTCAATCAGCCATGGCCGCCACCCTCAAGGGGCACTGGGGCGGCTCCATCGTGATAGCAGTGACCATCGCAGAGCTGCACGAGGCGGGGTATCTGGCCCCTGCCATCGCCACTCGTGCTCCAGCAGCCGGCCAACTGGTGCCCGCTCCCAACGCTGGGGAGCGGGTGGTCTTCGTCCCCCACCTCATCCGAGGCCTGGGGTTCCCACTGCACCCCTTCGTGTGCGGGGTAATGTATTATTACGGGTTAGATTTCCACCACCTGGCCCCTAACTCCTTTCTCCACCTCTCCACCTTTATCACAGTCTGCGAGGCCTTGCTTCGCTGTGAGCCGCACTTCGGCTTATGGCTGAAGCTCTTCGGAATCAAACCAAAGTCGAGCGGCTTGGAACTCGCGGAGTGCGGAGGGGCCATGATCAGCAAAAATCAGGGGGCCACCTGGTTCAAGGGCACCTTCATCGAAAGGGTGAAGGAGTGGTAAAGAGAGTGGTTCTACATCGCCGAGCCACTCGCCCCTGGTCAAAATGAAGTCCCGGCCTTCTCGGCCGGGCCTCCCAAGAAACTCAAGTCTTGGAAGGAGAAGGGCATCGCCTGGGGGAAGCCAGAAGAGGTGGAGACCCTGATCAACAGGATCCTATGGTGGTCCACAACGGGGAAGGTTGAGCTGGCCGACGTCATCAATGTCATGCTCAACCGCCGTATACTCCCCCTCCAACTTCGGGCTACCCCGATGTGGGCACAAAAGCCCGAGGACATGGACACCATCAACACCTTCTTCCGCTCCACCTTGGCCGCCATGTGGTCGAAGCTCATGAAGCTGGCCAAGGACAAGGTCCCCAAGGCGAGGGAGGACCGTGGCCTCGAGCATGGCTATGAGGCCCCCCCCGGTGAGTGCTTTCGCCCTTCAATCCTTGTTTTTTTTCTCATTGCGAGGAGCAAAGTTTTTACTTGAACCGTCGTGTTTTGACATTTTGCAGAAGTGGTCGGCCTGGGTACAAGGGGTACGATGCTCGGCCCCACTGCCAGAGTAGCCCCCAACTCCCCTGCTCTTGGCGCTTCTTACCGAGGAGCCACATGTGGTGGCCTCCAAAGGGACGAAGTCCCAGACGGGAAGGTCAAGTGCTCGGACCCGGGGGACTTCGGTCACCCGGTCAGAAGAGACCCACACCTCCGCCGCTCAAGACGGCGGTGCCTAGGAGGGTGAGGAGGAGGAGGTTCCCCCTCCAAAGGGGAAGAGGTCGGTGCTAGAAGACATCGATATGGAGATGCCGCCGAAGGGCTCAAAGAGGCCGAGGCGAGCCACATCCGAGGCCATCAACAAGTCGTCGGGGAGGGCCGAGCTCTCCGGTGACTTAGAGGAAGACCCCCTCGCTATGGGGAGGAAGAAGCCGGCACCTTGAGGGTAAGCCCTTATCCTTGTCTTCCTTACTTGAGTCATTGTTTCAGCAAGAGAAATCTTACAGAAGCAACTTTTCACATGCAGTCCACCGAGGGTGATCCCCAGTGGTTCTTCGAGCGGGCTGCCATCCGCCAGCGGGCCTCCAGAGCCCGCCACTTCTCCCCCGAAGCATGATGGGCGAGGGGAGGCGACATCCACCCTGGTCCCTGACGTCCACTTGACGGGGGCCGACGAGGTGGCGATCATGGCCGAGGTCGACACCTCGGCCCAACAAGACCCGGGGGCGGAGCGCCCCGAGGTCATCGAAGAAGGGCTGGGCCAGTCATTGGCCCAGCCGGCGTCTACCTCGGCACCACCACCCTAGGCGGAGGCTACTCGGGTGGATGCATCCGAGGTCATCCCTCCACCCCAGCCAACTGCCCAAGGATAGGCCAGCGCGGGGTGGACCAAGGAGATGGAGGACGCCCTAAAGGGCTCTTCCATCAAGGAGGAGCACCGTGCCTTGATAGGCACGGCGCTGCAAGGCTACCGGTCCGCAGGGGCCAGCCTGCATGAGGTTTTCAAGAACCTCGTAGCAGGTTTCGAGGTATGCTTTCTGCGTATTCAATTTGTTTATTTAAGCTGTTTGTTTTATGAATTCTGTTCGAGGACATAAAAGTACAGCTTGCTAAACGGCTTAGTGAGTGAGTAGCCCCCGAGCCCGAAGTCGGTTTCAAGAAACCGGCATCGGGGTCGCTTGACTGAGTAGGAGCCCGTTGAGTAGCCCCCAGGACACTGCTTGAGGCAGCCATCCCGGAGCCTGTTAGTCATCTTAACTATTCCCTTTGTGATAAGGATCTGCTTTATGCCAGGTTTTGCCCTCGGTACCGGACTCCATCTCCGAAGAGATGGCGGAGATGAACTGGAAACTTGAGCAGTCTCAAGGTAAGCAAGTTTTAACTTGCCGTTGTATTTTGGATGAAGAGGTATAATGTATGTTAAAGAAAACAACTAAGGCCGAACTGTCTTGACAGCGGAGCTGGAGACGCTCAAGGCCGAGCTCGAAAGGGCTCGAAAGGAGGTGCGGCAGCAGGAGGCTGCTGCCGCTGCGGCCGAGAAGGCCCGGGCTGCCGAGAAGGCAGCCGGGGAGAAGCACCAGGCACGGGTGCTAGAGGTCGAGGAGACCCTAAAGGGCATGTTCGAAGCACGCGGCAAACTTCAGGAGGAGGGGCAGTAGATGAAGGAGGAGCTCGAGATCTTCAACGTGCCCACTCCGAGCTCAAGACCTCGGCCCGAGCTGACCACAAGGTGCTCCAGCAAGTGGAGCAAATCGCTTCGGGTAAGATATTTTTGCTGCAGTGTTCGTTTGGCAGCAAAGGGTGTGTAGAGCTCACCCAGTTATGGCGTTCTGTAGAAGTCTTCGAGGATCTCCCGCAGAGCGCGGCGGATGCGGTGGCATACTTCGGCTAACTAGCGGGCCATGAGGCGGAGAAGGCCTTCTGGGGGCAGTTTCCCGGGTCGCTGTCCGCACAGCTACTGAATCATCGAGTGAAGCAGCTGGTGGAACTGTTTCGCATGACGAGACCGGTGCTCCAGGACATCTGCGTCACTCTGTGGCCTGCCGAAGCCATGCCGAAGAGCCTCTTCGGCCTTTCGGCCCGTCTCCGAGATGCCATGCCCTGCGTGGATCGCTGGAAAGGTCCCCGTGCTTCGAAGGGGCACGGAGGGTGTATGCTTGCATGAAGACTCACTTCCGCAAGGTTGATGCGGAGACGTGTGCCACGAGCCCTCCTGCCGACAAGCCCCGGACCACCTAGCAGTTCTTCGCCAAGGTGGAGGCGGGAGCTTGGACCACCGAGGCCATGTGCCCCAAAGACAGTCTGTATTTTTAGATGATACTTCGGAATGCCAAAGTTTACGATGTAAAAAATTGATCTTTTGTGAAATAAAAATGGCTTAAGATTCCATATGTGTTGTTTTATAAATTTAATTATTCCTCCTATATGACTGTTTAAAATGAGAGTGGCCAGTCGTTGGCTTCAGCCCCAGTGTAGGTCATACAAAGGGTGTTCCTTAAGGCACGCTAGACCCTTAGCCGACGTCTCGGTACCCGGAGGCGGTCGGTGACTTATAGGAACTAGGCAATCAGACTATAGTGGCTTGATACCTTTCACTTAGTCATGGGAGTTTGACTATGGGGGCTGATGACCAGCCCCCTGCATGGGAAGTGTTCGGCCATATCGGCCGAGGTCTAGGCCATAACACACTTCGGCTAGGATTGAAAGCCCTTCGTTTAACACGGGTGATCTCTATCGTCACATCGCTTAACGCGGTATCCGGATGGCAGACCAGTTTGCGCTTACCTAGATAGTTAGTTTTCGGCTTTCTCCACTGAGGCGCCATGCCAATTGACTTGGCCGTGCAATCGTAGTGGTTCTCCCATTACACCCTTAGCCGAATTCATCAGAAACGTAAGGGGTACACATAGGAGCCAGGCAACCCAACTATTGACCGAAATCTAGGCTCGAAACTGATGCAAATAAGGCCAAAATCCGAGACGCCGAATACCTCAGACTTTTTTATACAATTGCATCTTTTTTAGAGAACTTGATGATCTCGAAGCTATGCTGATAAAGAAATAGAATAGAGACCTTGAAAGGTCGTCAGCAAGCTCTTCGTCGAATTCTGGTAAAAGACGTCTGCGTGGGTATGATTTCGGCGCACTGTGGCGTCGGTTTTCCATGTCTTGCTCAGTGGAGAGCACTTCGATCCACTTTTCATTTAGCGCATCGGTATTGCCTGCAGCTGCTGCTGCTTGCGCTTTAGGCCCCGGGCCATCGCAACGAGGCGTCGCCGGAAGCGTTCTTGTTCAAAAGGGTCTTCGGGGACGATGTAGTCCTCGGTACCGAGGCTCTCGTCCTCTTCGGATTCCGGCATGTAGTTGTAGTCGGCCCCTTCGAAGAGGTCATCGGGATCTGAGTCCCCGAGAGGTCGGTCTGGTGTGCCGTTCCTTACTGGGGAGGCTTGAACTTCCTCCTCATGGTTATCGGCGTCGCCGTCCTCTGTGTCACCGTTATTGGCTGTCGCGTCGTTGACACTAGGTTCCCCATTATTACCCCTTCGGTGCCTTCGCCGACGTCATGAAGGGGATTTGGGGGTGTCCACCATGTAGACATCATAGGTGGACATGGCGGTCCACCTGCCCGCACTTACCGAGGGCAAGGTGGTCTTAATGGGGTCATCAGCGTCTTCCTCCATGTCTGAGGGTTCTTTGTAGTCCAGCACGTCGGTTAAATCATTGATCGTGGCGACTAGGTGGGTGGTGGGTGGGATGTAAATTTCCCTATCGTTGGCTTTAAGTCTGATCTGATTGTAAACCGAAGTCTTGCCGTATGAGATGTACATGCTCCGGATGCGGTCAAGCATCTCATCGAGGTGAGATAACTCTTCAGGATTCATGAACGCGCCATAGGTAGGGCTGATTCGAAGTACACCCGGCGTGTAACCAGGTGCATCTTCGGAGAGAAGGGAATCTAAACATAATTCCGGGTTCTGCGCCGAAATCAATTTTGGCATCGGCGTAATTTCGGGAGTGGGAGCCGGATCTATCTTCGTGGAGAGACTGGCCGGAGTGGCGGTGTCAAGGGTCTCAAGGGGCGCCGTGCCAGAGTTCGGTTCCGGAGTCGAGCCTCCAGAACCGGCCGAGCTCTCGATCCGGCCGGGCGTCCATCCCGATAGGATGAGTTCGCCACGGGAATCGGCAGTGTACTCGAGGCCACTCAAAGTCATGATCTGGCCTAGGGCATAGTTCTCGACAGAGGTCAGGTGACCCATCGAGTCGGCGCAAAATACCATGCTGCCGAAGACGAAAAGCTGTCCGGGGGCATAGACGTCCCCACAGCCATTGGCGCAGTTGATCGGCAGGTGAGCCATCAATCCTTCTGGTGATCACGCAGTGGAACTCTCAATGAAAGCACCAGTGTCGGTGTAAAAACCGGAAGACCTCGGGGTAGGGGGTCCCGAGCTGCGGATCTCGGATCGATGGTAACAGAGACAAGGGAGACGATGTTTACCCAGGTTTGGGCTCTCTTAATAGAGGTAAAACCCTACGTCCTGCTTCTGTTTATATTGATGGAGATGTATTGAGTACAGAGTTGATCTACCTCGAGATCGTGATGTGTGTATAACTTCTAGGGCTAGGTGAGCGATATTGTGTTGATGTCCCCTACGGGCTAAACCCTATGGCTTATATACACGCCAGGGAGGGGATGTAGGGTTACAAGGTTGGTATCTTGGAGTAAGGCGGCTGGCAAAATCTTGAAGTATAGTACAAGTCTTCGGTAGAGACAGCCTTGATCACGTCTCCCGTGTGCGGCCTCCTGAGTCCATCTTGATCACGTACGAGGGCATATCGGCCCAACCGAGGAGACGGGCCGGCTAGGTTGGCACCCCCTAATCCAGGACACCGTCACCCGGGCTGTAAGTTTTTCCGGGACATACTGCATTCTTTTGCCATCAGGCCACAAATCTTGGGCCCCAACTCCATTCATAACTTGTGCCAATTTCAAGTTTTCTGTGAAGTCTATCAACAAATTGAGCCATCTAGCAGTTTGTTTCAAGAGTTCTTCTACTTGAACCACCAGACCGAACACAAGGGTGGACCCAGCCTTGAACTTGGCGGGGTCACTATTCAAAGAAGGAAGAACTCCACCTTCCCGGAAGCCAAGCCGGCAAGCCACCCCAAAGGATGGTACATCACTTGGTTCTACTGCAAGGATACCTCCCCATACCAACAGAACCCTCTGCCAGGTTATAGGGCGGACCGGCTTGATGCCACTATTGTCTTCCCAGGGTTTGCCTCCAAGGAAGAAAGAGAAGCCTTAGAACGTTTATATTCGTAGATCAACGCTCTGACTGCCCATGGCCTCACCGGTGTTGATCTGACCCGGACTTGGGTGAGCTGGCACATCCAACCCCTCGGCCTGAGAACCCAGCTCATGCACACCTACTCTGGTGAACTTGAACACCTGCTGCGATTTAGCCGGGTTGACCTCGAACAAAAGGATGTCATCAAGTTCGCTAAGAAGCTTCTTGGCGAAACAAAGGACTCCATTAAACTCATGGGACTTGCTCCCTTTTATATGGGAAACCCGGCACTTGTGGTAAGCTGCCCATACTGCTCTCCTGTATCTTACTTGCACTGTTTTACCTTTGTCGCAAACTTATCAGTCTATTGCTACGTAGGAGAATGCTGATTGGTGGAAGGTCGAACCTCAAGACCCCACTTCTCCTCGAGAAGACAACAAGGAAGACCCGGAAGATGATGAAGACCAAGAGGTAGAACTCGACTCCTTTGGTCGTCTATTTAACCAACTTGCTGACGCCACCTCCTCACAGGAACAAGTTGAAACTAGCCACGCCGGCAAGCAAGAGGTAACTTTGATCTCTTCAGACTCTGAATCACCAATACCCGTCCAAAAGAAATTCCGGGTTGCAGTCCGAAAAGTTCCGTTTTCACACCGAGATGCTCATTTAGACCCACAATTTCTTTTGAAGAAAACGCAGCAGATAGGAACCTCCAAACGGAAGACCCGGAGCAGTGAAGGAGAGCTAAGCAGCGGTTAACCACCGAGCCGCCTGTACAGAGGGCACAGACGGAAGTGCCTCATAGCCCCACTCCCTCTCTTCCTCAAGCCGGCCGCTTCAAAGTGCCCCTTCCTTTGAACGACTCGGCCTATCAAACATCTCTTTCCTCAGATGAATCCTGCGCCACCCAAGCGCCGGCTTTTAACATCAATCATGGGTACAAAATCGGACTATTTGTTTATCATACTTAAAACTTCTGCCTTTATCCTTTAATTGAATAACTTGTTACTTTGTGCAGTGCAAAGGCCATCAAAAAGAAAACTGTCGCCGTGTCATCTGACCCTATTGTTCAGAAAGACCTTTCTCAGGAAATCGCCACAGAGAACCTGGAGATTCTGGATGAGCTGCCCGTTCAAGATGACCCGCCACACCAAGAGACCACAATGAGTCCGGCTCACGCCTCTCCTCCTCTTATTAGTCAGAAGGGAGATATGAACGAAGAGCAACCTGCTCCACCGGCTCAGGATGAGGTAGTGGTGATGGGCGAGAATCAGAATCTTCCGCCAGCATCCTCCACCGTTATAACAAAGATTCCTGCCAAGGCTGAGTTGCCAGTGAAGAATAAAGGAAAGGCGGCTCTTGACTTTCATTCTTTTGAAGATCAAGACATCCATTTGCTGCACCAGTCTGTTCTGACCTGGCTGTCTGAAAGCCGGGTCACCGAAATTGCCATGGTGACTTCCCTCAAATGGAAGTATGAGGTAACTCCTGTTTCCTAGCTTGGTATATATATATATATATATATATATATATATATATATGTAGCCCCCAAGGGCCGGGTCATTATGAAATGATGACCCGGGACTTCCAATAATGTGTGGATATAGAAAAAATGGTAGCCCCCGAGAGCCGGCACATCATTGTATGATAACCCGGGTCTCTGCATGTAGTGAAAAAGTCTATGCATTAGCCCCCAAGTGCCATGTGGAATGCTTGCATCTTCCTGGGACTTGTTGTATTTGAGAAAGCTCTGAAACATGTAGCCCCCAAGTGCCGGGTCGACCAGCATGGCTGTTCGAGACTTTTATCCTTCTCCTGTAACTTTGTGAAACTGCCATGCAGGACATGTTGAATCAGGTTGAAACACAAGCAACCATCTTCCACAAGGAAGCAAAACAAGAAAAGAAACTTCATGAAAAGGCTGAGCAGTCATCCTCAGAAGCCCTCAAGGCCTTGCGCATCGTAAGAGAGACACTTAAAACAACCGAAGCGACATTTGAAGTAGAAAAGGTCAGCTTAACAAAATGAGGCGAAGAAGCTGAAGCAAAGCTAGACCATGTGACCCAGGAATTGGCTACTTTGAAGGGCCATATCACCGGCATGTGCAACGCCATCTTCGATAAGTCAGGATTCACCAAACTCTTGAAATAATTTGACTTAAGATGTTGAGCCAGACTTTCTGACACCTCAGTTGTAAATTGCAGGTTGTAGATCACATAACTTACTGGATCAGCCATTGGTAAAGTTGAAGGCTGTCTACACATTGGCAGAACAGCTTTATATAGGTGGCTCGCGTTGTATCATGGCCGCGAAATACAACCAAAGCTCCACCCCAACTGATTGCGGATATGCTGAAAGAGCTGTCCATTGTACCGCAATGGTTCCAAGAGTGGAAGAAGGCGGCTTGCCATCATGGAGTGCTAACCGCCCTTGCACGGGCCAAGGTATATGCGCTGGAGCTCGATCCGGCCCAACTGGTGGGCGGCTACCCAGAATTCAACACAGACGACACACCGTTCACCAAGAAAGATTTTATGCGGTGTGTGAAAGAAACCCGGGTAGCTGCAACATAGATGGTAGAAGAAATAGATATAACCAAATACCAAGCCGGATACTCTGAAGCCAATGAACGGATTGAGCCGCCGAACCCGCAACCAGTTGCCCTGGCTCGGCCGCGTAAGCAAACTTTCGCCCCTGACGTTGACCCTTCACCTATGTTAACGGCCAACTCAGTTTTTGAAGCTTTGCGGTCAATCCAGTAGCTCGACGTCTGTAACACCCCAAAAATATTTTCTTTTGATTTTCAAAATCTTTTCTTTAAAATAAAATTCTTTGGATCACTATGGCCCTATTTCTATCTTTCTTCTATTTTGAAAATCATTTTGAGTTTTCAATTGGGTTTCAAAATTTTTAAAATGGTTTCTGATTTAATGGTTTCTTATTTGAGCAAATATTTTTGAAGGATCAAAAATATATTTTCTTTTAGAAATGTTTTTGAATAATAAATTATTTCAAGGAAATAGTCCATTTCATTCACTTAGAAAATTCTCACAAGAATTATTTTGCCACTTTAAAATTATCATCCAAGTCATCCTCACACCCTAGGATAGTACCCAATACTTCTCCTCTCCACAAAAATATTTTTATCATATATAAAAAATTCCAAAGTTTGAATTTCATTTACTCCTAGTTCTTTTGATTTACAAAGGAACTATGTTTTTCCTAACTCTTCTGCACCCACAAAAATTATCCCAGCTACTTGACAGTACCCACACTCCATTTCACCAAAAACATTCTATTCCACAGTTCAAAATTTTCAAATTTCATTCAATTGAAATTTGGACCAGATTCAAACTCTCTGCTCAAAACCTAATTTTAATTACTCCAAAAATTCTGAAATTTTGCCAGCATCTCTATTATGCATCAGTGCCTCACCACAAAAATCCTGAAAAATTCCAAAAAATGCCAGTGGCCATCTAGCATTTCATCAAGCACTTGGTGTGCACTGTAGCTCACTGTCGAAAAAATTCAGAAAAATAGAGAAGTTCACAGAAGAGAGAATCGGTGCTGTGCGGTGCACTCCACTTCACCTCTCCCTCATCCACACTTCTGGTGATCATCAATGCATCGCCTAGGGACCCCCTCGCCAGCCTCTCGCCGCCAACAAAACAGGGGCAGGCCGGTGCAACGGTCGCTGCCCTCGGCCGCGGCAGCCGAGAGGATCAACACGGCCACCAGCCGCCATCACTCCCCCACCACTCCCTCTCCTACCTCCTCTCCATGCGGCGCCTTCTCTGCAGCCTTCCCGCACCATCCAAACCACCCCAACCCCGGCTGTCAGTCACCGGAGCAGCTCACCGCCTCCATGCACGTACGGGAGCCCTGCCGTGGATAAGGCGATAGAGCTCTTGAGGCATCGTGCTGGCCTTACTAGAAGCATCCTCTCATCTCACTGATCACTCACCGACCTCGCCCACCGCCTCCAACTGCCCCGCCGGCCATCATCAATCCGGCGTGATCCGCACCGCCTCGACCACCTCAGACTGCCTATAAATAGAGCCCTCGAGCTCCGTTCAGTGCACACACCACCTCCACCCACTCCCAATCGACACCCAGAGGGATCGAACGACCTCGGGGAGGTCTTCTTCCTAGACTCAGGCCGCCCGATCCGCCGCTGTCTCGCGAACCTCACGTCGCCATCCGTCCACCTCCACCCCTCAAAATTTGTCAGTAACCTCCTCGTGCACCCACTCATCCATTCCGCGTGTCAATTTGACAATCGGAGCCCTCCCTGACGAGATACATCACCACTGACACCACCGTCTGCCGGAGTTGACCTCGCCGTCACCACGGTGCTCGCCGGCGACCAACTCCACCACCCACCGACGCGGAATACTTCCCAGAGCACACCCACACCATCGCCACCCTTTGAAATGCCGGCGATCACCGCCGGTGATCACCGCACCTCCTCTATACACGCACGTGAGGCACATTTGAATTTCAAACCTGATGGGTGGGGCCCACCCGTCAGCGTTTTATTCTTTGCTGTTATATTCGAAAGCGACTTCTGCCTCTTTACGCTTTCTACACTGGAAAGCGTATTTCTTTCTGAGGCACTTTCAGTTATTACCGCAGGGACCCACTGGCAGTTATTTTATTTATAGAGAGGTCCCTGGTTCCAAAACCTTTATAACTTTTAAACCACAAATCATTTTCAATTGATTCTTTTTCTGAAAATCTTCTTTTTCACTAGTTTTTTTTCAGTATTTATTTGAAAATATTTTGAGATAACTTTTTGTGCTGTTACAAAAAAAAATTGATTTGAATTTGAATTCTTATTTTATAGAAAACAAGGAGGGAAACTTTGCCAAAAATTTCGAGGGACCACCTTCTGCCTACTTTGATCAAGGCAACATTTTTGAACTTGGGATATGGTGTTTGCATGCATGTTTGCATATGATCGAAATGATCACCGGATATGTAGTGGATAGCAAGTACCTGCATGGTCATATCACTTCGTGCATTTCTTGCATGCATTCAAGAATTATTCTAACTTGGTGAAGTTGTGAGATATCAGGGTATACCCTTGTCTATGACATGCCGGTGGGCACGGGTCACATCATGACACGATGGTGTCACTGTGGCATGAGGAGTGTGTGCCAGACATAATAATAAAACCTCCTGAGTCGACCTAGATCAAGTCTTGTTCCGTCATGCCTAGCTAAAAATAGTGCTGCCACTTGTCTTCCCGCGAGTGAGTACGACTTAGTAAGTTGCTAACCCCTTTCCGAGTGCACACCACATAGAGGGGCCATGATGAGGGTTCCATGGCCATGGACTAATGCCAGTCATTGGGTCAGGGGGCATGGGTGTATCTGGCTGGGCCGAGAGGGGGGGCACCCCTTGTAATCCACGTGTTATAAATAGTGATCCCATGCTATTCGAGACGATGGTCTCCCCTTCTTAGAGTTTTTCTTGAACGATGCTTTGGGTGATTCGTGGCATCCGGAAAATTAATCTGGTGTGTGCTGGTCAGGTGTGTTTTCAACCCAACGCTCGATGTTCCATTTTATTTTCCTGGTATATTACTAAATGATATATTTATTCACCCGCACCGTATTAATATTTCTCATACCGTGCTTTAATTTCAGTCAGCATATGCATATAATTTAATGAACATATCCATTCGGTATATCTTTTGTTCATAATGTTTGCAAGTACATTCCAACATACTTACAGGCTTGTCCCTGGCTTGTTAATTTGACCAGACTCGGAGGAAGATGAGCTTGTGGAGGAAGAGTGCGCTAGCGAGCCCGACGCTTAGAGGTGTTCCCAGTCAGTCAACTTGTGGTCTTAGAGTTTACCACGTGAACCATTCGCGGTGCTTCCGCTTCACAAATAAAATATTCAAGCCTCACACTGATGCTTGGCTTTACTTTATTGTATCAGTGTTGTAATATCACCACACCACTGTCATATTCCACCACCGTCATATATTGGCAAGTTTGTAATAAATGTTGAGCACCCTGGCTCTACCCTGTGTAATATCATGTATGTACTAGTTATCTATATCAAGGGAGTCCACCAGTTGTTCTGATCTTGGGGCTGGTGTGACTTGAGGCTATTCCAAAATTTATTCCAGAAACAGGCCCGACAACGACGACCCCCAGGCTGCAGAAGAAGAGGAAACGGCGCCTGAAGACGAAGCTCCTGTGCAGAACTAACTCCTGGAACAGGATCAACGACCCGCCATATCATCAGAGCGGCTTGTAGACTTGTTTGATGTTGAAAGTTGTAAATAACACCTGTCTCTTTTGGCCCTGAGACGGCTTGTAATAGCTGCGATAAAACTTTGTCGGATGTTGTTAGTGCCATCGCGCACTTATGATTACCATGACTGTAACCTTTGTGTCTGCCAGCCATAAAAATCCGTTGCTACTTTTAAAGAATGCCTGATTGACAACCTAGCTTCTAGAGGTAGTTCATTTTGACGAAGACCAACTATGCAATGGGCCTGTAAAAACTTCTGGGTCAAGAATCTGAAACCCAGCAATATTGATATTGGCTTATTTCCAAGACTAGTAGTCAGAATTGCCAAATAAGATTGATGGTATAATAACTCGACAATCATGTTACCGTTTTGATAAACAAGAAATAATTTTAATAAAAGATATGCCATGTATGGATGTATGCATGCGTGCAAAATATAATAATAACAATGCAAAACATAATTTGAAGAGCGGGCTTTGAAGGCACGATTTAAAGACCGGCTTTCAGGGCTCAAGTCTGACTCGCTTTCATGAAGCAGGCTTTATCGACTCTTTTGGTTTATCCTAGCTCTCTGAAAGCCGGCTCTCACGTGACCAATCGGTGTTTTACCTCAGACGAGTTCAGGGTCACTCTGTGATTGACTCGTCGGGCATACACCGGGCCACCTTTTCGGAGTAGCATCATGCTAACCGGCAGGTTTAACCAAGAAAATGTTTTGGCGTTTTACCGGGTTAAAAGGGATGTTAAAGCTAAACTCGATGAGTTGGAAGCCCCCAAGTAACCGCTGATCAAAGAGTAAAGACTCAACACACAATTTGAGGCGAAACGACAATCTCTCTTATACAGAGAAGCCGACTTTATTTCATTGATCAGAATATGTATATACATGATGAAGGTATGTACAAAAGATACTCCCCAGTCTATGACTTAGGTATAATACGGCCGGAGATGCGCAATGTTCCAAGGCCGGCTTCCCTCCTCCTCAGAGGTATGTGACTTGTCTGCTTCACGTATATCAACCAGGTAATATGACACATTGTTGAGATTCTTGCTGATGACAAAGGGTCCTTCCCAAGGATGCGAAAGCTTATGCATGCCTGTTTGGTCTTGTATCAGACGGAGCACTAAGTCACCTTCCTGAAAGGTACCGCTTCGAACTCTACGGCTGCGATAGCGACATAGGTCTTGTTGATAAATTGCTGATCTGGACGTGGCAAGTTCACGTTCTTCTTCCAGAGCATCAAGAGCATCTTGGTGAGCTTGTTCGTTATCAGCCTCCACATAAGCTACAACTCGGGGAGAATCATGACGTATGTCACTTGGAAGCACAGCCTCTACACCATAGACAAGGAAAAATGGCATGTAACCCATTGACCTATTGGGAGTGGTCCGTATGCTCCAAAGTACTGCAGGCAACTCTTCTTCCTAGCAACCTAGCGTGCGTTGTAAAGGCACCATGAGCCAGGGTTTGATGCCACGCAGCAACTCTTGATTCGCTCGTTCTGCCTGTCCATTAGACTGATGATGTGCCATAGATGCTAAGTCCAACCTGATGTGCTCCTGTTGGCAGAACTGCTTCATGACTCCTTTGGAAAGATTAGTACCATTGTCTGTAATAATGTTGTGTGGATATCCAAAACGATAGATCAGCTTTTTGAGGAATTTAACTGCTGTAGTAGCATCACAACGACTGACTGGCTCTGCTTCAACCCACTTGGTGAACTTGTCCACAGCTACTAGTAAATGAGTATGTTTATTTTTAGATCTCTTGAAGGGCCCGACCATATCAAGCCCCCAGACTACAAAAGGCTAGGTTATTGGAATCATCCTCAACTCTTGAGCTGGCACATGTGCTTAACAAGCATATTTCTGGCAACCATCACACTTTCATACAATATCCTCTGCATCTGTGTGGGCTGTGAGCCAAAAAAACCCATGACGAAAAGCTTTCGCGACCAATGACCTTGAGCCGGCATGATGACCACAATCACCGGAATGGATCTCATTGAGAATTGCACTGCCTTCCTCAGGGGAAACACAACGCTGAAAAACACCGGTGACACTCCGTCTATGTAACTCGCCATTGACAATAGTCATAGACTTGGATCGCCTGATAATATGTTGAGCGATGATTTCCTCCACTGGGAGCTCACCATGGCTTAGATAAGCTAGGTAAGGAACTGTCCAATCAGGTATAGCATGAACTGCGGCCACTAGAGCCACTTCAGGATCAGGAACAGCAAGATTTTCCTCCGTCGGTAACTTGACTGATGGGTTGTGCAACACATCCAGAAAAACATTGGGTGGAATAGGCTTCCGCTGAGACCCCAAGCAAGATAATGCATCCGCCGCCTCGTTGAGCCGGCGATCAATATGATCCACCAGATATCCTGTGAAATAGCCAGCGATATTTGTAACTTCCCGTCGATAAGCCGCCATGAGAGGATCCTTGGAGTCCCAGGTGCTAGGAACTTGCTGAGCCACCAAGTCTGAGTCACCCAAGCACCTGACTCGGCTTAAATTCATCTCCTTTGCCATACGGAGCCCATGAAGCAAAGCCTCATATTCAGCTGCATTGTTAGTACACGGAAACATAAGCCGTAAAACATAACAAAACTTGTCACCTCGTGGGGAAGTTATCACAACTCCAACCCCTGAGCCTTCCAATTTCCTGGAACTATCAAAGTGAATAGACCAATAGGTGATGTCTGGCTTCTCCTCCGGAGCCTGTAATTCAGTCTAGTCATTGATGAAATCCACCAGAGCTTGAGATTTAAAAGCAGTTCGTGGCATATATTTGAGATGATGTGGCCCAAGCTCAATTGCCCACTTGGCAACCCGGCTAGTAGCTTCCCTATTCTGAATGATGTCTCCAAGGGGTGCCGAACTAACCACAGTGATTGGGTGCTCATGAAAATTTTGAGGGATCACCTTCTGCCTACTTTGATCAAGGCAAGCACTTTTGAACTTGGGATATGGTGTTTGCATGCATGTTTGCATAAGATCGAAATGATCACTATATATGTAGTGGATAGCAAGTACCTGCATGGTCATATCACTTCGTGCATTTCTTGCATGCATTCAAGAACTATTCTAACTTGGTGAAATTGTGAGATATCAGGGTATACCCTTGTCTGTGACATGCCGGTGGGCACGGGTCACATCATGACATGACGGTGTCACTATGGCATGAGGAGTGTGTGCCAGACATAACAATAAAACCTCCTAAGTCGGCCTAGATCGAGTCTTGTTGCCATGCCTAGCTAAAAATAGTGCTGCCACTTGTCTTCCCGCGAGGCGAGTACGGCTTAGTAAGTTGCTAACCCCTTTCCGAGTGCACACCACATAGAGGGGCCATGATGAGGGTTCCATGGCCATGGACTAATGCTAGTCAACAGGTCAGGGGCATGGGTGTATCAGGCTGGGCCGAGAGGGGGGCACCCCTTGTAATCCGCGCATTATAAATAGTGATCCCATGCTATTCGATATGATGGTCTCCCCGTCTTAGAGTTTTTTTGAACGGCGCTTTGGGTGATTCCTGGCATCCAGAAAGTTAATCTGGTGTGTGCTGGTCAGGTGTGTTTTCAACCCAAAGACGGTAATGGGAATTAGTTAGTGTCTCGGTGTTGGCTAAAGAAATCCTATACACGTGGGTAAAGAGTACACCCTCTGCAGAGTTATACCTATTCGAATAGCCGTGTCCATGGTCAAGGACGTTAGCTAGGAAGGGTCAAGTGTCAGTCCCGGTGTCGGTCTTCGGACGAAATAATTAAAATTGAGCATGATCCATTTTTGCAAAATAATTATTGTCACTACTGATGCCAGCATAAATATTATTGTTACCATGAATATTATTGTGGACTAACCCTTTTTCTTCTATGAGCAACCCTGGGTATCTCTTGGGATGGCTAGTCCACCTGGATATTCATTTCTATTTTTTCGGGTATCACTTGGGATGGCTAGTCCACCTGGATACTCATTTCTTTTCAAGACCTCTCGAGGCATCACTTTCAAACACCCGTTTGGCATTTCTTTTCAAGACCTCTCAAGGCGTCGCATTCAGACACCCGTTTGGCATTTCTCTTGGAATTTCTCGGGCGGTCCAACGCCCGATGTTCCATTATATTTTCCTGGTATATTACTAAATGATATATTTATTCACCCACACCGTATTAATATTTCTCATACCGTGCTTTAATTTCGGTCAGCATATTCATATAATTTAATCCATCATGAACATATGCATTCGGTATATCTTTTGTTCATAATGTTTGCGAGTACATTCCAACGTACTCACAGACTTGTCCTTGGCTTGTTAATTTGGCCAGACCCGGAGGAAGACGAGCTTGTGGTGGAAGAGTGCGCTAGCGAGCCCAACGCTTAGAGGTGTTCCCAGTCAGTCAACTTGTGGTCTTGGAATCTACCACATGTACCATCCACAGTGCTTCCGCTTCACAAATAAAATTGTCAAGCCTCACACTGACGCTTGGCTTTACTTTATTGTATCAGTGTTGTAATATCACCACACCACTTTCATATTCCACGACCATCATATATTGACAAGTTTGTAATAAATGTTGAGCACCCTGGCTCAACCCTGTGTAATATTATATATGTACGGGTTATCTATATCAAGGGAGTCCACCATTTGTTCTAATCTTGGGGCTGGTGTGACTTGAGGCTATTCCAAAATTTATTCCGGAAACAAACCCGACAAACCTTGGTATCATAGCCAGGCTGACTGTAGGAATCCCTAGGTGCGACCGCTACTAGAGGAGTCAGTCCTAACAATTTTTAGCATGCATCTCATGCATTGTAACAAATTTTCCTTGGTTATCATATACTTATGATATGACTATTTGGATTTTTTTGTCTACTATTGTAGATGTCTGGTGGCAGCTGCCTGACCTAGATTTTTGCCAACAAGCCTGCGGGGTTTTCCCACCTTCTCGTCTACATCGCCAGAGTCATGATGGGATCTCTGAGTCGTTCGAAGTACACCGTCTTTCCCGACAGGATCTCGGACACCCTGACTATGTACCAGGCCTCGGTATATATTCGGGGTGGAGATGCCGCGTCTCATCACAACTATCATTTTGTGGGGAGAGTTGTGCCTACTAAGAGGCATGCTATCCAGATGGCTTCCCGAGAGGCCATCGCTCATCTTAGGGACATCCTTCCAGTCATGCAGACACGTCCCTATCATTTTCTTCCTTGCCATGTTCCATACACTAGTCACTACGCTTTCTCCTGCACCGCGGGAGAAAGGGACGAGGCGATTGAGCCCCTTGTTTAGTACATCATGGCTCATGAGTCAGTCTTCACCTCACTGGTGGACGACTATCTCGCTACACGGATGCACTTGGCTCATGCGAGGGCTCCTCGCAGGAGTGAGTTCCGTTCTCCTTCACCACGCGCTCCTCGCATTCCGACTCCACCATACGATCCTCCTACCCATTCCGCGATTTGACACACATCCCCGAGCAATGAGTCTAGTCGCTTGGCTGCTCCCATTCTGGTTAAAGCTTCACTGCCTACGAGCACAGTACCACCGCGAGCAGGCATGGCATCGACAGCTGCCCGACTGGAGATCATACCCGAGGAGGAGGAGGAGGTCGAGTCTTCAGCACCCTGTCTGGGACTTACCCTCAGCAGGGCCTATGACGTTCCAGACACTCCGTGATAGCAGACTAGACATCAGCTCCGCAGTCGCTTTTTATGAGAGAGTAGCTGTAAAATATTTATTTTTTGTTTCTTTTCTTCTTTGTAAGATGGCGAGTAGTAGACTTGGATCGTAGCATCCTAAGAGGATGGAGTAGTGCACTAGCCTAAATAAGCGGTCATGTAAGCATCACAGCTACGACGAGAATATTGTATAATTAAACCATGCATGTATGATTAAATCTTGCATGTATAATTAAATCTTGCATGTATAATATAACCAGCTACTTCATGTACTTACGTTTTTGGGGGGGAAATTATTTTTTGTCTCTTAAAATTTATTTCTTTTCTTTATAATTTCTTTCCTCATCAGTGTTTACACAAATACCCCAGAAAGAAAATGCATCGTCCCTGGACTCGTTCCATGCCCAGTCCACCAGAGGACAACGTTGCACATATGGGAAATAACTTCACACCAGGACAGACAAGTCAGCAAAGCAACGATTCTACATTCTCACAAGTGTGCCGTCTTTATGAACAAAGTCAGCAGCAGCACCAGGAAATGATGCAGCATTTGATTAATATGGGAAATCACCAAGGACAGCAACCCAGATCAAAATTATCTGAACTTCAGAGGACCAATCCAACTATCTTTTCTCACACAGATAAACCTTTGGTGGCAGACGACTGGCTGTGTGATATTGAAAGAAAATTGGTCATAGCCCAGTGTACGGACCAGGAAAAAGTATTATATGCTCTGCCTTATTTTTCTGGGACAGCAGCACCATGGTGGGAAAATTTATGCCACACGCATCCCAATGGAGGAGACATAACATGGGTCCAATTCAAGGAAAGTTTCCGGGGAGCACATATCCCCAACAGTATCATGAAACTGAAGAAAAGAGAATTTGAGGATCTCAAGCAATGGGGCACAACGGTAACTCAGTAGCTCGATCAGTTTACTCAGCTAGGCCGGTATGCCAATGATGAATATATGACAGAGAGCAAAAAAATGGAGAAATTCCTCGATGGGCTCGTTCCATCTTTAAAATGCTAACTGGTGGTCCATACTTTTTTGGATTTCAAGACACTGGTAGAAAAGGCTATTATCCTGGAAAATGAGCACCGCAACATGAATGAGATTCGCAGGCGCCGCATGAACCAGTCAGTACAAGTTCGTAACAATAGGCCCCGAAATGAATCTCAGAGGCCTGTGGCACCTCGACTAGCAATTCCAACACCACGACCGCAACAAAACCGCAGTACCTTCAACAATAGGGCCAAAAAAGCAATATTCTATCTTGGCATCACCTATTATGCCTGTGGAGCAGATGGGCATTATTCTTGGCAATGCCCAAAACAGGGGAATAATGCCCCCAAACCCAACAATAATGGCTGCGGTACTAATGCAGCTCCGCGACACAACAACCTCGACACCAACAGCAATCACAGAAAGGGGCAGGTTAACCACGTGACATTTGAGGAAGCACAGAATGCACCGGACATCACGTTTGGTACGTTTCCTGTCAACACCATTGATGCTACGGTTTTATTTGATTCTGGAGCTTCCCATTCATGCATCTCTAAAAGATTTGCCTCGAAGAATCAATTTTCTTTTTTGCCTTTGAAAAAATCAATGGTTATTCAGTCCCCGGGATCAAAGCAAAGCACACAATGGTACTGCCAGGATGTGAACATTGAAATAAAAGGAATGAAGTTTCTAGCAAATCTTATTGTATTGGAAGCAGTTGATTTGGATGTTATTTTGGGAATGGACTGGTTGACCACAAATAAAGGATTTATAGACTGCTAGAATCGAACAGTGACTCTCACCAATTGTCAAGGGAAGACAGTAAAGTTTGGTACAAAGGGAATTTCTACCTTGCAAGGAAAGTTAAATCAAGTGGACATGACAGAATTAAGCAAGGTTCCCGTGGTATGCGAATACCCCGATGTATTCCCTGAGGAGCTACCAGGCATGCCACCAGATCATGAAATTGAATTTGTTATTGAACTAGCACCTGGAACGGCACCCATCTACAAGAAGCCTTATCGAATGGCTCCGACAGAATTGGTTGAGCTGAAGAAACAAATTAAGGAATTACTAGAAAAGGGATATGTCCGACCCAGCTCATCACCATGGGGATCACCGGTTTTATTTGCCAAGAAAAATGATGGCACCCTAAGGTTATGTATTGATTACAGGGCACTCAACATGGTTACTATCAAAAATAAATATCCACTCCCAAGGATCAACGACTTGTTCGACCAACTGGTAGAAGCCAAGGTTTTCTCAAAAATAGACTTGAGATCAGGCTACCATCAGTTAAGAATCCGATCATCAAACTTACCCAAGACCACTTTTACCACCAGATACGGATTATATGAGTTCACTGTGATGCCTTTTGGATTGACCAACGCTCCTGCTTATTTTGTACATCTCATGGTTACGAGAAGTTAGCTTTCTGGGACATGTACTGACAAAGGATGGGATAGCATTGGACCCAAGCAAAGTAAAGGATGTCTTAGGATGGAAGCAACCCACTGATGTCTACTACACAACTTATTCTGGTAGACTCGTGTTGGGCCTCCAAGCGCAGAGTTTTGTAGGACAGTAGCAATTTTCCCTCAAGTGGATGACCTAAGGTTTATCAATCCGTGGGAGGCATAGGTTGAAGATGGTATCTCTCAAACAACCCTGCAACCAAATACAAGAAATCTCCTGTGTCCCCAACACACCCAATACAATGGTAAATTGTATAGGTGCACTAGTTCGGCAAAGAGATGGTGATAAAAGTGTAGTATGGATAGTAGATATAGGTTTTTGTAATCTGAAAATATAAAAACAGCAAGGTAGCAAGTAACAAAAGTGATCACAAACGGTATTTCAATGCTTAGAAACAAGGCCTAGGGTTCATACTTTCACTAGTGCGATCTCCCAACATTGTTCACATAGTTGAATCGTATGTAAATCCCTCATGTGTGACAAAGAGTTCACTCCAAAGTCACAAATAGCGGAGAACAAACGAAGAAATTGCTGTAGGGTATGAAACCACCTCAAAGTTATCCTTCCCGATCAATCTTATGAGCCATCCCCATTAATTGTCATGAACAGCCCTAGAGTTCATACTAGAATAACACCTTAAGAAACACATCAACCAAAACCCTAATGTCACCTAGGCACTCCAATGTCACCACGAGTACCCACGGGTTTGATTATACGATATGCATCACACAATCTCAGATTCATCTATTCAAACCAACACAAAGAACTTCAAAGAGTGCCCCAAAGTTTCTACTGAAAAGTCAAGACGAAAACGTGTGCCAACCCTTATGCATAAATCCCCAAGGTCACGGAACCCGCAAGTTGATCACCAAAGCATACATCAAGTGACTCAAGTGAATATCACATTGTCACCACTGATATCCATATGCAAGGCATACATCAAGTGTTCTCAAATCCTTAAAGACTCAATCCGATAAGAAAACTTCAAAGGGAAAACTCAATTCATCACAAGAAGATAGAGAGGGGAAAACTCCATATGATTCATCTATACCAACAAAGCTCATGATACATCAAGATCATGCCATCTCAAGAACACGAGAGAGAAAGAGAGATCAAACACATAGCTACTGGTACAAACCCTCAAACCCGAGGGTGAACTACTCCCTCCTCATCATGGAGACTGCCGGGATGATGAAGATGGCCTCCGGTGATGCTTTCCCGGCCCCCTCTGGCAGGGTGCTGGAAAAGGGCTGTAGATTGGATCATGGAGGTACAGAGGCTTGCGGTGGTGTAAAAACAGATCTAGGTTAACTTTCGGGGGTTTCTGAATATATATGATTTTTTGGCGTTGCAATCACACGAGACGGAGCCATGTGGGCCCCACGAGGTAGCAGGGCGCTCCTGGGGGGTGGCGCGCCCCGGTGCCTCGTGGGCACTGGGTGGCCCTCCTCCAGTGGGTCTTGGTTCCAGTATTTCCTATTTGTTCCATAAAAAATCTCTAAAAAGTTTCATCCAATTCCAAGAACTTTTATTTCTGCACAAAAAACAACACCATGGCAATTCTGCTGAAAACAGCGTCAGTCCGGGTTAGTTTTAATCAAATCATACCAAAACCATATAGAATTGTTATAAACATGGCATGAATACTTCATAAATTATAGATACGTTGGAGACGTATCACCCACCAACATGACTGAGATTAGGAGTTTTCTTGGTTTGGCTGGCTACTATCGACGATTTATTGAAGGATTCTCCACCATAGCCAAACCCATGACACAGTTACTCATGAAGGATAAAAAGTTTGAATGGACCGAAGCATGTGAGAGAAGTTTCCAAGAATTGAATAAGAGGTTAACAACAGCACCTATTTTGACCGTATCGAATGTGCACAAGAGTTTTGAAATATATTGTGACGCTTCTAGAAAAGGCCTTGGATGTGTATTAATGCAGGAGGGAAAGGTCGTGGCATATGCTTCAAGACAACTACGACGACACGAAGAAAATTATCCTACCCATGACGTGGAACTAGCAGTAGTGGTACATGCACTCAAGGAATGGCGACATTACCTTCTTGGTAATCGATGTGAGATATACACGGATCATAAAAGTCTTAAGTATATCTTTACCCAGCCAGAGCTAAACCTACGACAGCGTCGCTGGCTTGAGCTAATTAAGGATTATGATGTGGGAATTCATTACCATCCTATTGTGGTAGACGCCCTCAGTCGAAATCCATGCACTGACAATGACAGTGTGCAATTCTCACAGCATGAGTTCAACCGAGAATTTACCAAACATAACATGATTCTAGTGACGGAAGGAACCATTGCTTGCCTAGAGGTAAAACCAACATTGGAAGATCAGATCAAAGAAACCCAGAAAGGACACCGAGTATTGAAGGGATTAAAAGGAAAGTAAATTCAGGCAAGGCATCCGAATTTACCATTGATAATCAGGGAATCCTGTGGTACGGGAAAAGATTATGCGTGCCCAGTAAGGAAGAGTTAAAACAGCAGATTTTGGCAGAAGCCCATACCACTTCATACTACATTCACCCAGGGAGAACCAAGATGTACAAGGATCTACAGGAAAAAAATTGGTGGCACGGGATGAAAAGGGATATAGCCGTATATGTGGCACATTGTGACTCTTGTCAGCGTATAAAAGTAGAACACCAGAGGCCAGCAGGATTGTTACAGCCACTCAAAGTGCCTGAATGGAAATGGGATGAGATAGGGATGGATTTTGTCATTGGGTTACCAAGGTCACGACATAGGAATGATGCTATCTGGGTTATCACAGATTTATTAACCAAGGTGGCACACTTCATTCCGGTAAAAACAACATATTCAACACAGAAGCTTGCTAAGTTATACCTTTCTCGAATTGTTTGCTTACACGGAGTACCCAAGACCATAGTCTCTGATAGAGGCACTCAGTTTGACTCTAGGTTTTGGGATCACTTGCAGCAAGCCCTAGGAACTCAACTGGTGTTTAGTACGGCGTACCACCCACAGACATGAGGGCAGACTGAACGGATAAATCAAATATTAGAGCATATGCCGAGAGCCTGTGTCCTTACCTATGGAGTCAGCTGGGAGGACAGTTTGCCATACGCGGAATTTTCATATAACAACTATTATCAAGCCAGTCTAAAGATGTCACCCTTCGAAGCCCTATATGGACGAAGGTGTCGTACCTCACTAAATTGGTCTGAAACCGAAGATAGCCGAATCTTTGGCCCGGAAGTCCTCAAAGAAGCAGAAAAAAAGTAAAACTTATCCGAGATAGACTGCAAGCAGCTCAGAGCCGTCAGAAGAGCTACTATGACCAGAAACACCGTCAGATCAGTTTTGAACCCGATGAATATGTGTATCTCAGGGTATTCCCTATGAGGGGACTACAAAGATTCATGGTCAAAGGAAAACTGGCACCGCGATTTATTGGACCATTTAGAATAATTGCAAGGAGGGGCAAGGTTGCCTACCAACTGGAGCTACCGGCAAAATTGTCAGATGTTCAAGATGTGTTTCACATGTCACAGCTGAGGAGATGTGTCAGTAATCCAGACAAACAAGTCCAACATCAGAACCTGGATATCCAGCCAGACCTTACATATAAGGAACACCCTATAAATTTTTTGGAAGAGTCAGAGCGGAGAACCCGTCGAAATGTGATAAAATTTTACAAGGTTCAATGGAGTAATCACACTGAAGAAGAGGCAACATGGGAAAGAGAGGATCACCTAAGGACTGAGTACCCGTACCTGTTTGAGGGAAAGCTGAAATATCGGGGACAAGATTTTCCTTAAGGGGGGTAGGTGTTGTAACACCCCAAAAATATTTTCTTTCGATTTTCAAAATCTTTTCTTTAAAATAAAATTCTTTGGATCACTATGGCCCTATTTCTATCTTTCTTCTGTTTTGAAAATCATTTTGAGTTTTCAATTGGGTTTCAATTTTTTTTAAATGGTTTCTGATTTAATGGTTCTTATTTGAGCAAATATTTTTGAAGGATTGAAAATATATTTTCTTTTAGAATTTTTTTGAATAATAAATTATTTCAAGGAAATAGTCCATTTCATTCACTTAGAAAATTGTCACAAGAATTATTTTGCCACTTTAAAATTATCATCCAATTCATCCTCACACCCTAGGATAGTACCCAATACTTCTCCTCTCCACAAAAATATTTTTATCATATTTAACAAATTCCAAAGTTTGAATTTCATTTACTCCTAGTTCTTTTGATTTACAAAGGAACTATATTTTTGCTAACTCTTCTGCACCGACAAAAAGTATCCCAGCTACTTGACAGTACCCACACTCCATTTCACCAAAAACATTCTATTCCACAGTTCAAAATTTTCAAATTTCATTCAATTGAAATTTGGACCAGATTCAAACTCTCTGCTCAAAACCTAATTTTAATTACTCCAAAAATTGTAAAATTTTGCTAGCATCTCTATTATGCATCAGTGCCTCACCACAAAAATTCCAAAAATGCCAGTGGGCATCAAGCATTTCATCAAGCACTTGGTGTGCACTGTAGCTCACTATCGAAAAAATTCAGAAAAACAGAGAAGTTCAGAGAAGAGATTATCGGCGCCGTGCGGTGCACTCCACTTCACCTCTCCCTCATCCACACGTCTGGTGATCATCAATGCATCACCTAGGGACCCCCTCGCCAGCCTCTCACCGCCGACAGAACAGGGGCATGCCGGTGCAACGGCCACAGCCTTCGGCCGCGGCGGCCGAGAGGATTAGCACGGCCACCAGCCGCCATCACCCTCCTCTCCATGCAGCGCCTTCTCTGCAGCCTCCCCACACCGTCCAGACCACCCCAACCCGGCATGTGAGTCGCCTGAGCAGCTCACCGCTGCCATGCCCATACGGGAGCCCCACCGTGGATAAGGCGATCGAGCTCACGAGGCGTCGTGCTGGCCTTACCAGAAGCATCCTCTCATCTCACTGATCACTCACCGACCTCGCCCACTGCCTCCAACTGCCCCGCCGGCCATCATCACTCCGGCGCGATCCGCACCACCTTGGACCGCCTTAGACCGCCTATAAATAGAGCCCTCGAGCTTCGTTCAGTGCACACACCGCCTCCACCCACTCCCAGTCGACACCCAGAGGGGTCAAACGACCTCGGGGAGGTCTTCTTCCCCGACTCCGGTCGCCCGATCCGCCGCTGTCCCCGCGAACCTCACGTCGCCATCCATCCACCTCCACCCCTCAAAATTTGTCAGTAACCTCCTCATGCACCCACTCATCCATTCCGCGCACCAATTTGATGACCGGAGCCCTCCCCAACGAGATCCAACGCCACCCGATGCCGCCGTCCACCGGAGTTGACCTCGCCGTTGCCACGGTGCTCGCCGGCGACCAACTCCACCACCCACCGACGCGGAATACTTCCCCGAGCACACCCACACCATCGCCGCCCTCTGAAACGCCGGAATCGCCACCGGTGATCACCGCACCTCCTTTGTACACGCGCGAGGCGCGTTTGAATTTCAAACCTAACGGGTGGGGCCCACCCATCAGCATTTTATTCTTTTCTGTTATATTCAAAAGCGCCTTCTGCCTCTTTACGCTTTCTACACTGGAAAGCGTATTTCTTTCTGAGGCGCTTTCAGTTACTACCGCAGGGACCCGCTGGCGGTTATTTTATTTACAGAGAGGTCCCTGGTTTCAAAACCTTTATAACTTTTAAACCACAAATCATTTTCAATTGATTCTTTTTTTGAAAATCTTCTTTTTCACTCTAGTTTTTTTAGTATTTATTTGAAAATATTTTGAGACAACTTTTTGTGCTGTTACAAAAAAATTGATTTGAATTTGAATTCTTCTTTTATAGAAAACGACAAGGGAAACTTTTCCGAAAATTTCAAGGGATCACCTTCGGCCTACTTTGATCAAGGAAAGCATTTTTGAACTTGGGATATGGTGTTTGCATGCATGTTTGCATAAGATCAAAATGATCACCTGATATGTAGTGCATAGCAAGTACCTGCATGGTCATATCACTTCGTGCATTTCTTGCATGCATTCAAGAACTATTCTAACTTGGTGAAGTTGTGAGATATCAGGGTATACCCCCGTCTGTGACATGCCGGTGGGCACGGGTCACATCATGACACGATGGTGTCACTGTGGCATGAGGAGTGTGCGCCAGACATAATAATAAAACCTCCTGAGTCGGCCTAGATCGAGTCTTGTTCCGTCATGCCTAGCTAAAAATAGTGCTGCCACTTGTCTTCCCGCGAGGGGAGTATGGCTTAGCGAGTTGCTAACCCCTTTTCGAGTGCACACCACATAGAGGGGCCATGATGAGGGTTCCATGGCCATGGACTAATGCCAGTTATCGGGTCAGGGGGCATGGGTTTATCCGGCTGGGCAAAGAGGGGGGCACCCCTTGTAATCCGCGCGTTATAAATAGTGATCCCATGCTATTCCAGATGATGGTCCCATCTTAGAGTTTGTCTTGAATGATGCTTTGCGTGATTCCTGGCATCCGAAAAGTTAATCTGGTGTGTGCTGGTCAGGTGTGTTTTCAACCCAAAGACCGTAATGGGAATTAGTCAGCGTCTCGGTGTTGGTTAAAGAAATCCTATACACATGGGTAAAGAGTACACCCTCTACAAAGTTATACCTATTCGAATAGCCATGTCCACGGTCAAGGACGTTAGTTGAGAAGGGTCAAGTGTCGGTCCCGGTGTCGATCTTCGGAGGAAATAATTAAAATTGAGCATGATCCATTTTTGCAGAATAATTATTGTCACTACTGATGCCAACGTAAATATTATTGTTATCAGGAATATTATTGTGGACTAACCCTTTTTCTTCTATGAGCAACCCTGGGTATCTCTTGGGATGGCTAGTCCACCTGGATATTCATTTCTATTTTTCCGGGTATCACTTGGGATGGCTAGTCCACCTGGACACTCATTTCTTTTCAAGACCTCTCGAGGCATCGCTTTCAGACACCCGTTTGGCATTTCTTTTCAAGACCTCTCGAGGCGTCGCATTTAGACACCCGTTTGGCATTTCTCTTGGAATTTCTCGGGCGGTCCAACGCCCGATGTTCCATTTTATTTTCCTGGTATATTGCTAAATGATATATTTATTCACCCGCACCGTATTAATATTTCTCATACCGTGCTTTAATTTCAGTCAGCATATGCATATAATTTAATCCATCATGAACATATGCATTCGGTATATCTTCTATTCATAATGTTTGCAAGTACATTCCAACGTACTCACAAGCTTTTCCCTGGCTTGTTAATTTGGCCAGACCCGGAGGAAGACGAGCTTGTGGAGGAAGAGTGCGCTAGTGAGCCCGATGCTTAGAGGTGTTTCCAGTTAGTCAACTTGTGGTCTTGGAGTCTACCATTTGTACCATCCGCAGTGCTTCCGCTTCACAAATAAAATAGTCAAGCCTCACACTGACGCTTGGCTTTACTTTATTGTATCAGTGTTGTAATATCACCACACCACTGTCATAATCCACCACTGTCATATATTGACAAGTTTGTAATAAATGTTGAGCACCCTGCTCAACCCTGTGTAATATTATGTATGTACTTGTTATCTATATCAAGGGAGTCCACCAGTTGTACTGATCTTGGGGCTGGTGTGACTTGAGGCTATTCTAAAATTTATTCCGGAAACAGGCCCGACAACGACGACCCCCAGGCTGCAGAAGCAGAGGAAACGGCGCCTGAAGACGAAGCTCCGGTGTAGAACTAACTCCTGGAATAGGATCAATGACCCACCATATCATCAGAGCGGCTTGTAGACTTGTTTGCTATTGAAAGTTGTAAATAACACCTGTCTCTTTTGGCCCTGAGGCGGCATGTAATATCTGCGATAAAACTTTGTCGGATGCTTTTAGTGCCATCGCGCAATTATGATTACCATGATTGTAACCTTTGTGTCTGCCAACCATAAAAATCTATTACGACTTTTAAAGAATGCCTGATTGACAACCCAGCTTCTAGAGGTAGTTCATTTTGACGAAGACCAACTATGCAATAGGCCTGTAACAACTTCTAGGTCCAGAATCTGAAACCCGACAATATTGATAGCGGCTTATTTCCAAGACTAGTAGTTAGAATTGCCAAATAAGATTGATGGTATAATAACCCGGCAATCATGTTACTGTTTTGATAAAGAAGAAATAATTTTAATAAAAGATATGCCATGTATGGATTAACGGCCCAACGGGTTAATGGGCCACAAACGGATCGATTGTTACCATGGGCTGAATTTGGCCCATTAGCATAACAGACCAGTAACGGACCATAAGTAGTCGAGGGCCGGGAATGAGCCCAATAATTTATAGGCCCTTAGAAGGCCGAAAGTAAACACGGCCTAGAAACGGCCTAACTGAATCATGGGCCGTTAATGGGCTCAAAGCAGTTTACTGTTCTTGATGGGCCAGAATCACCATGGGCCAACAATGTGCCCAGAGATACAAAAGGCCTCATATGGGCCGAAAGACGTCACGGGCCATAGATAGTCCGAAAGTGACAACGGGCAGGAATCGTATGGGACGGCCCACATGACACTACTGGGCCGAATTCTGAAAGGCCATAACGGGCCGTGAGTACCCGGGCCGTAAATGGGCTGTATGCGAATAGGCCGGTAACATGCTTTCCATGGGCCGGCCCGCTAACTTTTGACCAAGTCAAATGGGCTGGCCTTTTTAACCTAAATGGTCCACTATTGGACCGTGCCACGTGTCGACCTATCATAGGCGCCTCTCGTCCAATGAGCTGATGACATTTGTCCCAACGCTGAGCTGACACATGGTTCCGTTGGCGAATGAGAATTTTACATGTGGAAAATTGCCATTGGTCCGGACTGATAACGGGTTATTGGATCCAAACCCGCACCCGATAGCTTAACGGCAACCTGTTACGGTGGACGCCATGTGTCGATTACCCTTGACGAAAATACTTCCATGACGCAACATTTATCATCATGGAAGTGGACACTTCCGTGATGATAATTTGAGTATTGTCATGGAACACTTCTACGACAGCAGAGGTATGACTATCTTGATTCTATCATAAAATCGTCACGGATGTACATGCATGACAGAAAACGTGACCTACTATGACAAAGACATATCATCATGGAAGTGTTTTTTTTTGTAGTGCGAGTTCTATTAAGAATAATAGCTGTTGTGAAATATCTTGGTAAACGCAACTTGGATTTTTGCGGAAATAGTGAGTAGCTTTACAAGGACGATAATGGTAATTTCTTAGCCTGCATTGAGATGATTGCAGAATTTGACATGGTAATACAAGATCACCTTAGACGTATTGAGAACAAAGAAATCCATTATCATTAGCTCAGTCATAAAATACAGAATGAGTTGATATCTCTTTTGTCTTCTAACATCACATGTTCTATCATAAAGGTTGTTAAAGAGGCCAAGTATTTTTCTGTTATCCTAGATTGTACCCCTGATGTTAGTCATTAAGAACAAATGAGTTTTTTTAGTTCAATGTGTTAATCTGTCTGATCGCAAAATAGAAATTGAGGAGTACTTTCTGGGGTTCTTGAAAGTGGATGACACTTCTGTATTGGGGATTTTTAAATTACTGCTTCAATCTATTGAGTTGTTTGGCCTAAATATTAAAGATATATGGTGTCAAGGATATGACAATGGTTCTAGTATGAAAGGAAAATACCAAGGGGTACAATCTAGGTTACTTGATATGAATCCAAGAGCATTATATATGCCATGTGCTTGTCATAGTCTCAATCTCACTCTTTGTGATATGGCAAAATCATGTGAGAAAGCCATTTCATATTTTGGAATTGTTCAACGCATATATGTATTATTTGCTGGATCTACAAAAAGATGGAATGTTTTGCTTAAACATGTTCCTAGCTTGACCATGAAATCATTGTCCAATACTCGTTGGGAGAGTAGAATCAAAAGTGTTACAGCAATAAGATATCAAGCCACTGAGTTAAGGTCAGCTTTGTCTGAGTTACGTCAGGTTTCTGACACTGATCCTAAAGATAAAAGTGATGCAAAAAAATTATTTGATGCACTTGGTCGCTTTTAGTTTCTGGTTGGTATGATTATCTGGCATGGTATTCTATTTGCTGCAAATAAAGTTAGTAAGATGTTGCAATTGTCAACCATGTGCATTGACTCCGCTTTGAAGCAAATAAAAGGTAAAACACAATACAAAGATGAGGGATTTTCTTCTAGTTTGAGCATTGCTAAAGGTATTGCAACTGAAATGGGAATAGAGCCATTGTTTCAAGTGAAACGTCGTGCTACGAGGAAGAAACAGTTTGACGGAAGTGATTGTCACAAAGAAATTCAAGAAGCTGAGAAGGCTTTCCAATTTAAATATTTTAATGTTTTGGTTGATATGGAAACCACTTCTTTGAATGATAGATTGAAAGAACTCATGGTGTTGAAAGATATATTCAGATTTTTATTGAGGTCGGGCACCCTGAAGTCATTAAGTGACAATGAACTTGAAAAATGTTGCACAAAATTTGCAAAAACTTTCTCTCTTAATGGTTCATCTGATGTTGAGGTATACGATCTTATTTTTGAATTGAAGATTATGAGATTCACTTTGCCAGATGGCGTAATGTCTGCTATGGAGATTCTCGGGCATGTCAGAGAAGTTGATTGTTATCCTAATATCTCCATTGCCTATCGCATCTTGTTTACTGTGCCTGTGACGGTCGCATCGGCCAAAAGAAGCTTTTCGAAGTTGAAATTGTTGAAGAATTATTTGAGGTCAACAATGACTCAAGAGAGGTTAAATGGTTTGGCTACATTATGCATCGAGAAGAAATTATTGGATGAGATTGACATCGACCCCATCATAAGTGACTTTGCATCGAGGAATCTTAGGAGAAATTTTTAAGGTAATATGTATAAATTATTTGATACGCATACTGATTTTGGATGCATTGTAGTGTTACTGACAATAATTTATATATACGTTATTTTTGAGATTTTTTTTAATATATATATAGGTATATTAACTTGTATTTAAGGGCCCCCAATTTTTAGTTCGCCCCGGGCCCCCGAAATCTCAGGACCGGCCCTGAGTGTGTTCACGTGTGTCTTGCAATCCAGCTCATATTTCGAAGCTTGCTTCCGTAGTTCATTTCCCGATAATCTTGCAATGTCATCTCGTCGATTTGTGTTGCACCCTTTTCTTCTCAGGCATGCTGAGTCTGAAGTATCCTGACTCCAATCAGATCTGAATCTCAGGCAGATATGATGGTTGGAACATTTTCCAAGAATTATAGCATTTGTCTCTACCCAACCCGGTAAGGTGATATTTATTGCTAGCTGATACGTCCATTTTGCATCTTGTTTTGCTACTGTTATTTATAGTGTTTTTACTCAATATAACACATTGTGGAGCAATTATAATGCCTTTTCTCTCTTAATATGCAAGGTTTACACAAAGAGGGAGAATGCCGGCAGCTGGAATTCTGGACCTGAAAAAGCTATGTCAGATATACCTATTCTGCACATCTCCAAATTAGCTGAAATTTTATGGAGAATTATTTTGGAATAAATAAAAAATACTGGAGCCAAGAAGTACCAGAGGGGGCCAACAAGGTGCCCAAGAGGCACCAGGGGACGCCACCCCCCAGGCGTGCCCTGGTACCTCGTGGGGCCCCTGGCCAGCCTCTGGCCCCCATTTTCTGGTATATAAGCCCATTTGCCCTAGAAAAAATCATAAGAAGACTTTCGGGATGGTGTGCCACTGTCTCAAGGCAGAACTTGGGCAGGAGCACTTTTGCTCTCTGGTGGAGAGATTCTGCCAGAGATACTTCCCTCCGGGAGGGGGAAATCGTCACCATCGACATCACCAATGATCCTCTCATTGTGGGAGGACCAATCTATATCAACATCTTCAATAGCAAAATCTCATCTCAAACCCTAGTTCATCTCTTGTATTCAATCTTTGTCTCAAAACCTCAGATTGGTACGTTTGGGTTGCTAGTAGTGTTGATTACATCTTGTAGTTGATGCTAGTTGGTTTATCTGGTGGAAGATTAAATGTTCAGATCCATTATGCTATTTATTACCCCTCTGATCTTGGACATGAATATGATGTATGAGTAGTTACTTTTGTTCTTGAGGACATGTGAGAAGTCTTGTCATAAGTAATCATGTGAATTTGGTATTCGTTCGATATTTTGATGATATGTATGTTGTTGATTCCCTTAGTGGTGTTATGTGAACGTTGACTACATGACACTTCACCATCTTTGGGCCTAAGGGAATGCATTGTGGAGTAGTAATTAGATGATGGGTTTTTAGAGTGACAGAAGCTTCAACCCTAGTTTATGCGCTATTCCGTAAGGGGCTGATTTGGATCCACACGTTTAAAGCTATGGTTAGATTTATCTTAATTCTTCTTTCGTAGTTATGGATGCTCGCGAAGGGGGTTAATCATAAGTGGGAGGCTTTTTCAAGTAAGAACAGCACCCAAGCACCGGTCCACCAACATATCAAATTATCAAAGTAGCGAACGCGAATCAAACCAACATGATGAAAGTGACTAGATGAAATTCCCATGTGTCCTCGAGAACGCTCTGCTTACTATAAGATATCATTCTGGCTTGTCCTTTGCTACAAAAAGGATTGGGACACCTTGCTGCACTCTTTGTTACTATTGCTACTTGTCACTTGTTACAAATTATCTTGCTATCAAACTACTCGTTACCGATAATTTTAATTTATTGCAGAAAACACCTTGCTGAAAACCGCTTGTCATTTCCTTCTGCTCCTCGTTGGGTTCGACACTCTTACTTATCGAAAGGACTACGATTGATCCCCTATACTTGTGGGTTATCAAGACTATTTTCTGGCGCCATTGCCAGGGAGCAAAAGCGCTTTTGGTGAGTGGAATTTGGTAAGGAAACATTTATATTACGTGCTGAAATTTATTGCCACTTGTTACTATGGAAAGTAATCCTTTGAGGGGTTTGTTTGGGTATCTTCACCTCGACCGGAAGCACAAATAGTTGCTCCTCAACCTACTGCACCTACTGAAAATATTTATTATGAGATTCCTTCGGGTATGATAGGGAAACTGCTAGCTAATCCTTATGCAGGAGATGGAACAATACATCCTGATATGCACTTGATCTATGTGGATGAAATTTGTGGATTGTTTAAGCTTGCAGGTTTATCCGGAGATGGAGTTAAGAAGAAAGTATTCCCTTTATCTTTGGAGGGAAAGGCATTGACATGGTATAGTCTATGTGATGATACTGATACATGGGATTGGAACCGATTGAAATTGGAATTCCACCAGAAATTTTATCCTATGCATTTGGTTCATCGTGATCATAATTATATATATATAATTTTTGGCCTCGTGAAGGAGAAAGCATCGCTCAAGCTTGGGGGAGGCTTAAGTATATGTTGCACACATGCCCCAATCATGAGCTGTCAAGAGAAATTATCTTATAGAATTTTTATGCTCGGCTTTCTCATGATGATCGAACCATGCTCGATTCTTCTTCGACTGGCTCCTTTATGAAGAAAACTATTGAATTCAGATGGGATCTTCTGGAAAGAATTAAACGCAACTCTGAAGATTGGGAACTCGACAAAGGTAATGAGTCAGGCATAACACTTGAGTTTGATTGTGTTAAATCTTTTATGAATACCGATGCTTTTCACAAGTTTAGCACTAAATATGGACTTGACTCTGAGATAGTAGCCTCCTTTTGTGAATCCTTTGCTACTCATGTTAATCTCCCTAAGGAGAAGTGGTTTAAATATCATCCCCCTGTTAAAGAAAAGATAGAGGAACCCATTAATGTTAAAGAAGAAACAATCGTTTACCATGTTGATCCAGTTGTGCCTACTGCTTATATTGAGAAACCACCTTTTCCTGCTAGGATTAAGGAACATGCTAAAGTTTCAACTGTGGTTAACAAAAGTAATATTAGAACACCTAGACCCTCTGAACAAATTAAAGTTGAACCTAATGTTGCTATGGTTAAAGATCTCTTGGTCGATAATATAGATGGGCATGTTATTTACTTCTGTGATGAAGCAGCTAGAATTGCTAAACCAGATCCAAAAGATAAAAACAGACCTGTAGTAGGCATGCCTGTTGTTTCTATTAAAATTGGAGATCATTGTTATCATGGCTTATGTGATTTGGGTGCTAGTGTGAGTGCTATTCCGTTTACTTTATATCAAGAAATTATAAATTATATTGCACCTATTGAAATAGAGGACATTGATGTTACTATTAAACTTGCAAACAGAGATACCATTACACCACTTGGGATTGTTAGAGATGTTGAAGTCTTGTGTGGAAAAATAAAATACCCTACTGATTTTCTAGTCCTCGGTTCTCCACAAGATAATTTTTGTCCCATTATATTTGGTAGACCTTTCTTGAACACTGTTAATGCTAAGATTGATTGCGCTAAAGAAACTGTCAATGTTAATTTTGGTGGTACATCTCATGAGTTTAATTTCTCTAAATTTTATAGACAACCTCATGATAAAGAATTGTCTAGTAAAGATGAAATTATTGGTCTTGCTTCTATTGCCGTACCTCCTACTGATCCGTTAGAATAATATTTGCTAGACCATGAAAATGATATGCATATGAATGAAAGAAATGAAATTGATAAGATGTTCTTTGATCAACCACCTATCCTTAAGCATAACTTGCCTGTTGAAACTCTTGGAAGTCCTCCTCCACCTAAGGGTGACGCTGTATGTGAATTGAAGCAATTGCCTAATACATTGAAATATGCTTCTCTTGACGAAAAGAAGATATATCCTGTTATTATTAGTGGTAACCTTTCCGAGCATGAAGAAAAGAGATTACTAAAAACTCTGAGGAAGCACCGTGCTGCTATTGGATATACTCTGGATGATCTTAAGGGCATTAGTCCCACTCTATGTCAGCACAAAATTAATATGGAGCCTGATGCTAAACCAGTTGTCGACCACCAATGACGATTAAATCCTAAGATGAAAGAGGTGGTAAGAACTGAAATATTGAAGCTTCTGGAAGCAGGTATAATCGATCCCATAGCTGATAGTAGATGGGCAAGTCCCATTCATTGTGTCCCTAAGAAAGGAGGTATTACAATTGTTCCTAATGATAGAAATGAACTCATTCCACAAAGAATTGTAACTGGTTATAGGATGGTAATTGATTTTAGAAAATTAAACAACGCCACTAGAAAAGATCATTACCCCTTACCTTTTATTGAGCAAATGTTACAAAAATTGTCTAAGCATACACACTTTTGCTTTCTTGATGGATATTCTGGTTTCTCTCAAATACCTGTATCACAAGCCGATCAAGAGAAAACTACCTTTACTTGTCCCTTTGGAACTTATGCTTATAGACATATGCCTTTTGGTTTATGCAATGCACCTGCTACCTTTCAAAGATGTATGACTGCTATATTCTCTGACTTGTGTGAAAAGATTGTTGAGGTCTTCATGGATGATTTTTCCGTTTACAGAACTTCTTTTGATGATTGCTTAAGCAAACTTGATCGAGTTTTGTAGAGATCTGAACAAACTAATCTTGTCTTGAATTGGGAGAAGTGCCACTTTATGGTGAATGAAGGTATTGTCTTGGGGCATAAAATTTCTGAAAGAGGTATTGAAGTTGATAAAGCTAAAGTTGATGCAATTGAGAAAATGTCGTGTCCTAAAGATATTAAAGGTATAAGAAGTTTCCTTGGTCATGCTGGTTTCTATAGAAGGTTTATTAAAGACTTCTCTAAAATTTCTAGGCCTCTTACTAATCTCTTGCAAAAAGATGTTCCATTTGTTTTTGATGATGATTGTGTAGAAGCCTTTGAAACACTTAAGAAAGCCTTAACCACTGCACCTATTGTTCAACCACCTAATTGGAACTTACCTTTTGAAATTATGTGTGATGCTAGTGATTATGCTGTCGGTGCTATTCTAGGACAAAGAGTTGATAAGAAATTAAATGTTATCCATTATGCTAGTAAAACTCTAGACAGTGCTCAAAGAAATTATGCTACTACCGAGAAAGAATTTCTAGCAGTTGTTTTTGCATGTGATAAATTCAGATCTTACATTGTTGATTCTAAAGTAACTATTCACACTGATCATGCTGCTATTAAATACCTTATGGAAAAGAAAGATGCTAAATCTAGACTCGTTAGGTGGGTTCTTTTGCTACAAGAATTTGACTTGCATATTACTGATAGGAAGGGAGCTGAGAATTCCGTAACTGATAATTTGTCTAGAATGGAAAATGTTCTTGATGACCCACTTCCTATTAATGATGATTTTCTTGATGAACAATTAGTTGTCATAAATGCTTCTCATAATACTCCTTGGTATGCAGACTATGCTAATTACATTGTTGCCAAATACATACCACCTAGCTTTACATACCAACAAAAGAAAAAATTCTTCTTCGATTTAAGACATTACTTTTGGGATGACCCACACCTATATAAACAAGGAGTAGATGGTATTATTAGACGTTGTATACTGAGCATGAACAGGAACAAATCCTACGGAAGTGTCACTCCGAGGCTTTCGGAGGACACCATGCGGGAGACAGAACTGCACACAAGGTATTACAATCTGGTTTTTATTGGCCTACTCTTTTCAAGGATGCTCTTAAGTTTGTCGTATCTTGTGATGAATGTCAAAGAATTGGTAATGTTGGTAGACGTTAGGAAATGCCTATGAACTATTCACTTGTTATTGAACCATTTGATGTTTAGGGATTTTATTATATGGGATCTTTTCCTAAATCCAATGGGTATACACATATTTTAGTTGCTGTTGATTACGTTACTAAGTGGGTAGAAGCTATTCCAACTAGTAGTGCTGATCATAACACTTCTATTAAAATGCTTAAAGAAGTTATTTTCCCAAGGTTCGGAGTCCCTAGATATTTAATGACTGATGGTGGTTCACATTTTATTCATGGTGCATTCCGTAAATTGCTTGCTAAATATGATGTCAACCATAGAATTTCATCACCTTATCACCCTCAATCTAGTGGTCAAGTTGAATTGAGAAATAGAGAAATAAAATTGATTTTGTAGAAGACAGTCAATAGATCTAGAAATAATTGGTCTAAAAAACTTGATGATGCATTATGGGCCTACAAAACTGCTTATAAAAATCCTATGGGTATGTCTCCATATAAAATGATTTATGGAAAAGCATGTCATTTACCTCTTGAGTTAGAACATAAAGCTTATTGGGCAATTAAAGAACTCAATTATGATTTTAAACTTGTCGGTGAAAAGAGGTTATTTGATATTAGCTCGTTAGATGAATGGAGAACCCAAGCCTATGATAATGCCAAATTGTTTAAAGAAAAAGTTAAAAGATGGCACGATAAAAGAATTAAAAAACAGGAATTCAAAGTAGGTGATCATGTTCTATTATACAATTCTCATTTGAGATTCTTTGCAGGAAAACTTCTCTCTAAGTGGGAAGGACCGTATATCATCGAAGAAGTTTATCGCTCCGGAGCCATCAAAATAAACAACTCCGAAGGCACTAATCCGAGAGTGGTGAATGGACAAAGAATTAAACATTATATTTCAGGTACCCCTATTAATGTTGAAACTAATATTATTGAAACAATTACACCGGAGGAATGCATAAGAGAGACCTTTCGGAACACTCCAGAACCCTGAAAAGGAAGAGGTATGTGATACGGTAAGTAAACCGACTCCAAAAATTCCATAAAAATATTTTCCGTCAGTTTTGGAATATTAAAAAAAATACAAAAATATGAAACACCAGAGGGGACTCACCTGGTGCCCATGAGGCACCAGGGCGCGCCACCCCCCCAGGCGCGCCCTGGTGGCTCGTGGGCCCCACGTGAGCCTTCCCGACTCCGTTTTCTCCTGGATTACTTGGTTTGCAAGATAAAATTCTTTATATATACTCCCGGTTGTTTTGACCACCGTATCATAGAAATCTCCTCTGCTCTTGTTTCGTGCTATTTTTTTGGCAGATCTGAAAGTATGTCGTCTCAAGATTTGGATGGAGAGAGTTTCGTATCGCACTATATTACCAATCCAAGGATCTATGGGCATATGGATCCCTATGGATGGTCTGCGGAGGAGGAGCGAGATGTCAACATGAACGGAACGGAAGACATGAGCTCGGATGAAGACGATGCCCCTCTACCTCAACCCGGAGATATGCATGTGGAGTTCAAGAAGTCAAGCCTACCAAACACAGTAAACAAATCTAAGATTCAATTTATCCCTTTCCGTCTTCTACAGGAAAACAAGAACGTATTGTGTGAGAAGATAGTGGAGCTTGAGCAAGAAATTAGCAAGTTGAAGGAAGAAAATTGTGTTCTCAAACGGAAACTGAAGGACAAGCTCGCCACTTCATCATCACCATCATCTCCGAAGAAAGAAACTTGAGCACACACAGGTATGGGCACTCCCCTTGGCTTGTTCCAAGCTTGGGGGAGGTGCCCTGGTATCGTATCACCATCACTTTTATTATCTTTACCTATCTTTAGTTCGATCCTTAGTTATTTCGTGATCTAGTTGAATAAAAGTTTAGTATGATCTATTTTC
Source organism: Elymus sibiricus (assembly GCA_039707655.1). Taxonomy (NCBI): domain Eukaryota; kingdom Viridiplantae; phylum Streptophyta; class Magnoliopsida; order Poales; family Poaceae; genus Elymus; species Elymus sibiricus. Next base: position 94,869,140 of record CM077672.1, read on the forward strand.
GAGTGCTAGTTGTGTGATCTATCTATCCATGTAATCGAGTTGAGAGTTATATAATAAAGAGTAGTTTGAGCTTTTGCTTCTTTACTTTCATGTTTCAATCCTAGCAATGAAAATAATGAAAAGATCATATGCTAATCTCATGGAAAGTAATGACATCACATGAAGAAAAGTATAAGTGGTAAAATTTATTGGAAGTTAACAAGCATAGCATTTGTCAATGATGCAATTCATGAAAGAATTAATAAGGGAAGAGAAGATTCACATGCAAATATACTATCTTGGACATCTTTTATGATTGTGAGCTCCCATTAAGTATTTTATGTCAAATTGTTGACGTTGGACAAGGAAGACAACGTAATGAATTATGTTTGCTTATAGTCACATAGAAGTTATATTGTTATAGATACTCTAGTATGTGGTGCTTGCCCAATATCTTTGCTAGCCAAAAATTTGCACTAAGTAGAGATACTACTTGTGCATCCAAAACCCTTAAACCCAGTTTCATGTCATGAGAGTCCACTATATCTACCTAAGGATTGAATAAGATCCTTCAGGTAAGTTGTCATCGGCGCAAAAAGCAGTAAAAATTGCCTCTAAATATGTATGAACTTTTATTGTAAGGGAAAATAAGCTTTGTACGAACTTGTGATGGTAAAGAAATAAAAGCGATGGACTGCATAATAAAGGTTGCTACAACAAGGGGCAATATAAAGTGACATTCCTTTGCATTAAGACATTGTGCATCCAACAATAAAAAGCGCATGACAACCTATGCTTCCCTCTGCGAAGGGCCTATCCTTTACTTTTATGTATTTACTTTTTATGCAAGAGTCAATAGTGTTCTCCTCTATTCCTTTTTATTTTTCTCTTTTGCAAGCATCATGTGGTGGAGAGATCTAGGCATATATATCCAGTTGGATATGAGTGATCATGAGTTATTATTGTTGACATCACCCTTGAGGTGAATAAGTTGGGAGGCAAAATTATAAGCCCCTATCTTTCTATGTGTCTGGCTAAAACTTTTTGCTCCATATATATGTCGTGAGTGTTAGCAATCATAGAAGACTAAATGATGGTTGAGTATGTGGACTTGCTAAAAAGCTCCTACATGTGACCCTTCCAGAAAATATGATGAATTGCAATTGCATTGTTGACTGAGAACATAGTTTGTTAGTTTGCAAGAAAGTTTATGCCGTATACTTCGATGTTGTGATGAATTGTTACTTGCTCATGAGAAGTTCTATGATAGTAAATATTGCTGTTATAATAATGATCATGATGCTACTATGTCCGTATTTTGTTTTTATCGACACCTCTCTCTCTAAACATGTGGACATGATTATCGATATCAGCTTTCGCTTGAGGACAAGCGAGGTCTAAGCTTGGGGGAGTTGATACGTCCATTTTGCATCATGTTGTGCTACTGTTATTTATAGTGTTTTTAATCAATACAACACTTTGTGGAGCAATTCTAATGCCTTTTCTCTCTTAATATGCAAGGTTTACACAAAGAGGGAGAATGCCGGCAGCTGGAATTCTGGACCTGAAAAAGCTATGTCAGAGATACCTAATCTGCACATCTCCAAATGAGCTGAAATTTCATGGAGAATTATTTTGGAATAAATAAAAAATACTAGAGCCAAGAAGTACCAGAGGGGGCCACCCAGGTGCCCACGAGGCACCAGGGCGCGCCACCCCCCGCCCCCAGGCGTGCCCTGGTACATCGTGGGGCCCCTGGCCAGCCTCTGGCCCCCATTTTCTGGTATATAAGCCCATTTGCCCTATAAAAATTCATAAGAACACTTTCGGGATGGTGCGCCGCCGTCTTGAGGCAGCACTTGGGCAGGAGCACTTTTGCTCTCCGGCAGAGAGATTCTGCCGGAGATACTTCCCTCCGGGAGGGGGAAATCGTCGCCATCGATATCACCAACGATCCTCTCATCATGGGAGGACCAATCTACATCAACATCTTCAACAGCACCATCTCATCTCAAACCCTAGTTCATCTCTTGTATTCAATCTTTGTCTCAAAACCTCAGATTGGTACCTGTGGGTTGCTTGTAGTGTTGATTACATCTTGTAGTTGATGCTAGTTGGTTTATCTGGTGGAAGATTAAATGTTCAGATCCATTATGCTATTTATTAACCCTCTGATCTTGGACATGAATATGATGTGTGAGTAGTTACTTTTGTTCTTGAGGACATGGGAGAAGTCTTGTCATAAGTAAACATGTGAATTTGGTATTCGTTCGATATTTTGATGATATATATGTTGTTGATTCCCTTAGTGGTCTTATGTGAACGTCGACTACATGACACTTCACCATCTTTGGGCCTAAGGGAATGCATTGTGGTGTAGTAATTAGATGATGGGTTGCTAGAGTGACAGAAGCTTAAACCCTAGTTTATGCGCTATTCCGTAAGGGGCTAATTTGGATCCACACGTTTAATGCTATGGTTAGATTTATCTTAATTCTTCTTTCGTAGTTGCGGATGCTTGCGAAGGGGGTTAATCATAAGTGGGAGGCTTGTTCAAGTAAGAACAGCACCCAAGCACCGGTCCACCCACATATCAAATTATCAAAGTAGCGAACGCGAATCAAACCAACATGATGAAAGTGACTAGATGAAATTCCCATGTGTCCTTGAGAACGCTTTGCTTACTATAAGAGATCGTTCCGTCTTGTCCTTTGCTACAAAAAGGATTGGGCCACCTTGCTGCACTCTTTGTTACTATTGCTACTTGTCAGTTGTTACAAATTATCTTGCTATCAAACTACTCGTTACCGATAATTTCATTGCTTGCAGAAAACACCTTGCTGAAAACCGCTTGTCATTTCCTTCTGCTCCTCATTGGGTTCGACACTCTTACTTATCGAAAGGACTATGATTGATCCCCTATACTTGTGGGTCATCACTAGCACACTTGGCCAGAGAACCTATGGTTATAGTATCTTGTTCAGCAAGATTAGCCATTCTTCCATGAGGAAAATTGTACGACTTATTCTAAAAGTTGCTCTTAATGGATCCTTTGTTTTCCAAAGTCCGACCTTTACCTGATGACCATGTCGATGCTACCCCGAAGCATGACTGTGGTATTCTGATCATCAAAAAGAACATTGGAAGCGCAATGCTAAATGTTTCTTGGTCAGTGTCGTGCGTACGACGATCTATGGGACCGAGAGGGCCCCTTTGCGGTTCGACTGTGGAGATGCGCAAGCACAAAGAGCAGATCCAGCAATCAATACAAGTGTTTTACCTAGGTTTGGGCTGCCGTGAGGCGTAAAACGCTACTCCTACTTTGATTGTATTATGGTGGAAGCACAAGTACAAGGAGCGCAACTTGCCGGCAAGGTGCGCGGGAAGTGCAGCTACACACGTAGTTTGTGCAAAGTGTTCACCCTTGTAAACGTAGCCATGGGCCTCCTTTTATAGAGAAAGGGGTCACCACAGTGGCAAAACAATCTTTACATAGGGTAAATAGGGGCTACAGTGCCAAATACCTAACTCTGACGGGTTAGGACAAATGCATTAAATGCACTGTGAGGTGTCATGCTGGTGAAACTTGCCGGCAAGGGTCGTCTCTCCTTCTGTGCCATTCGCCCAGCTACCTCTTATTATCTTGACATGCCTCCTGGACAGGTGTCATTAAAGTTGTATCTTCGGCGGTGAGCTGACACATGCCTAGACAGAGCTCACCAAACAGCCTGCCCACTCGACACCTATTTGACAGGAGAGTAGCATGTCACTGAGGTGGAGCGGTGGACAGATGGTGGGAGCTTGCTGGCACGGAGCTTGCCAGGCCTTCGCTTGCCGGCAACCATAGTCTTGGTCTTCAGTACTAAACTAGTACTTCTCGATGACCCGCCTTGAGGTATTCTTCTTGGTCTTGTTCATCAAGTCTTGAGACTTGTATGTATGTAATCCTCCGGCAAGCCCTGCTGTCAGGAAGGCTACAACTGCCTCTGCACAAGTTAGGGTACTAAGGCACCCATGTCTTGGTACACCGACAGGAGCCCCCGGGCCTGGGCCATACACGCATGCGAGGCGTCCTTGGGCTAGGCCCAAACAGTGCACAGGCACGCGTGAAAGAGGATAACTGCTGTAATCTTCTCTTTTACCACACCCCCCATGACGCGCATTAAATGCAGACGTGGGAAAGGTGGGCTAAAACGGCTGCCAGGGGTAGTGCGCCTGAAAAGCGCATCCACGTAGGACAGTAAAGAGCCAGCCCCCGCGCCTTCCCCATAAAAAGGAAACCGCGAGGGGCGCTGCTCATTTACCCCCCTTCTTCTCCAATCTCGCAACCCGCTTCGTCTTCTTCCTTGCGCAAGAACATAGCACATCTTCATCTGCCGCAGCGCTGCGCTCCTGCTTGCTTCCAAATCCGCCCCTCCCCAAATCAATCATGGCACCCAAGAAGAACCAAGATAAGCCAGAGAAGGCAGTCGACCCAGAAGCAGAGGTGAGGAAGGAGGAACTGGCAAAGATGTGGAGAGACAATGTCGTCCTCATGCCTGTGCTGAAGGAGAACGACATGGTGGAGCGGTACGCGATCATGTGGGGGAAGGAGATGACAGCTCACACCGCGCCACACCTTCTTCCCGGCTCCGTCAAATCTAGCAAGGACTGTCGGTGTACTAAAGCATGGGTGCCCTCGTACCCTGACTTGTGCACAGGCGGTTGTAGCCTCCCTGACGGCAAGGGCTTCCCGGAGGGTTGTTGTGACCCAAGACTTAGAATAAACAAGACCGTGAAGAAGACCTCAAGGCAGGTCATCGAGAAGTACTATTCTCGTACTGAAGATCAAGATTGCCCTTGCCAGCAAGCTTCGTACCGGCAAGGTGAAGTCCAAGACTCTGGTTGCCTGCAAGCTCCTTGCCGGCAAGCAACGGCACGGCAAGCTCCGCGCCGGTAAGCTCGTTATGTCCCGTTACCGCTCCACGTCATCATCAGCTAGATAAGCACGCATTATAGGTGTTGAGCAGGCAGGCAGTCAACGCAGCTGGCCAAGGTATGTGTAAGCATGCCACGCAAGGATTAACTTTAATGACACCCATCCTTCGGACGTGTCAAGGTGATAAGAGGGCGCAAGGACCGGTGGTACAGATCTTTTTACCCAAAGCCTCGCCTCCCCGACGTAGCACCTAATGGTGCATTTAATGCCCTTGTCCTACCCCATCTGGAGATAGATGTGGTGACGGTGCAAGTTACTATTCATACTCTGTAAATGACCATATTAGCCACTGTGATAACCCCTTGTCCTATAAAAGGAGGCCCATGGCTACACTTAGAAGGGTCGACTCCTAGCTTAACTACATGCTATAGCTGCACTTCCCGCGCACCTTGCCGGTAAGCTGCACTCTTTGTAACCTTTGAGCCCTCATACAATCAAACCACCAGAACAGGAGTAGGGTTTTATGCTCATAGTGGCCCGAACCTGGATAAATCGTTGCATGTGCTCATATCTACTAGCACTGCTCTTTGTAGTATATTGATCCCACAGCCAAACCGCAAAGGGATCCTCTCGATCCCATAGATCGTCCTTTTCCCACGACATCTTTGGCACGCCAGGTAGGGGGTCTTGTATTACGAATCAGTGTTCGTAGTTTGAGTACCAGCTCCATCACCTTTGTCGATGGCGCCGAAGAAGAAGACCAGTGCCACGACGGCTCCCACCACCTCCAAGCGGCCTTCCTAGGCGTCCGGAGATGGCACAGGCGGCGCAGTCGGCGCGGGCGCTATGGTTGGGATGGCCGGGGCAGGAGGCACCAGCGGTGCGGGTGTCCAGCACCCCCACCATTCCGGCGATCGCAATCAGCACACTGGAGACGGCACAGACGGCCAACTCCAACAACCCGCTGGTGAGCACGATCATCCCAGTATTACAATTCGGACCGGTGTTAACTAGGACCCCACTGCCGTGACGTCCAAGGACGGAGCGGCGACGTCCAACAATGATGCGGTGGGACGTGTGCAGCGACCATCGCAAGATGGGTGCGCCACACTTCCCCGCGGTGCTGGTGGTCCTGGACGGTGTCAAGCCGGCCCTGAGGATCGTCCTCACGATGCTTAGGCTCCACCACCACCACGCCAACTCGTTGATGAACATGCGCCGCGGTAGTAGGTGCGCGACGAGCTCCCTCCTGGCCCTGCCAAGAGTCGAACACCGTCCCGTTCCGAGTTTCCCGCCATGCCAACCACGGCGGCAGAGGCTATGGAGCGAGTTCAAATGCTTTTGAACTTCCCGCCAGCCCCAGACAAAATGGAAGAATGGAGGGCCACTATCCAGAGTCTCATCAGTTTTGCCGATCTCGGCAAAACATAGGATGTGGGCCCCTCCAAACGACCACCCACAGTGCCGGCAGGACCATCTGGCTGCTGTGTTGGAGACAGTGTACCAACAGCGCAGTCGCCTCCACGTCAACAACCACCACGGCGGCAAGCTCGCCGATCGGATGACCAGGACACCATGTCCATGGCATCGTCGGATTCGCGGGGCCGCCAAGACCAGCGCCGAGTGCTCCACGAACGGGAGGCATGCCATCTATCGGACGACCGTACTGGGCCGGCAGCATAAGTGCCAGTGCCAGGGTACCCTGGGTGCCTACCTTATGAGGTGGGCTACCGAACATTTACTCGTGAGCTGCAGCAAGTTTGCTGGCCGTTCGCCCGCCCCTTCAAGCCTGAGCTGCCTGATAAGTACGACGGCACGCTCAGCCCAGCAGAGTTCCTTGGCATCTACACCATCACGGTGCAGGCTGCCGGGGGGCGCGACGACAAGCTGCTGGCCAACTACTTTTCATTGGCGCTCAGGCCCAGCGTCAGATCGTGGTTGATGAACTTGTCAGAGGGCTCCATTTCTTCTTGGTCGGATCTATGCCATCAATTCGTGGGTGCCTACCAGGGTGGCCACAAGCTCCCTGGTCAGGAGAGCGATTTGCATGTGATCTCCCAGAGAGATGGCAAGACCCTCCGCAAGTACATACAGAGCTTCAGTCGTGTGCACCACAATATCCCCGATGTTCATCCCGCAGCTATTTGCACCGCATTCCACACGAATGTGCACAACTGCAGAATGTGGTTCGAGATGAATTTCGTGAAGGTGAGAACCATCAATGAGTTGTATGCCTTGGCGGACAAGTGTGCACGTGCTGAGTAAGGGAGGCGACTCCCTGTGGAAGATGCTGGCACCGAAGTCGACTCTGAAGACGACGATGCAGATGATGCATCGACCCCGCAGAAGAAGAGCCGGAAGCGCAAAGGCAAGATAGTGATGGCAGTTGAGAGCCCCGGCGACGCCAATGCCGCCAAGAAGTCTAAGGCAGAAAGCCCCGACAAGGAGGTTGCCGGATCTGCAGACTGCCGGGAGGCTCCTACAGGTGACAAGAGCGGCAAGACCGGTGGGCCGTACTGCAAGATCCACCGTACCAAAGGCCACGACCTCCAGGAGTGCCGGCAAGTGGAGCAGCTTGCCGAGAAGCAGAAGCAAGAGTACGAGAAGCGCGACAAGGAGAAGGGCCAGGATGGTGCCGGTGGATCCTGCAAGCAGAACCGTGGGGGCCGAGTGGGCTACCGCGGCAAGGCCAAGCATCCAAAAGAGAAGGCTGCACAAGGCCAAGATGATGGTGATGAGGACGAAGATGAGTCTGACCAGGAGTTCCAGAACACAGTGGATGCCATGTGTGTTGACGGAGGTGCATCTTTGCAGTCCTCGCACCAGCAACTGAAGCAATGGATCCATGAGGTGAATGTCGCGGAGCCCATGATGGGATCGCAGAAGCCACTCAAGTGGTCGCACACACCCATCGTCTTTGACGCCAAGGATCACCCTGATCACACCTCTGCGATTGGGTGTTTGCCGTTGTTGGTTTCACCAACAATCTGCAACCTCAGGGTGACGAAGATGTTGGTTGGCGGTGGGGCCGGCTTGAACTTGATCTCTCCCAACATGATCAAGAGGCTGCAGATCCCCGACAAGGATCTTGTGGAGACCGGCACATTTCAAGGGATCAGGCCAGGAAGGAACAAGCCGAAGGGCCAGATCACGCTGCTGGTCACATTCGGCAGCGATCTCAACTACCGGACGGAGAAGATCATCTTCGACGTCATCAAGATGCCCCTGTCCTATAATGGCATTCTGGGCTGTCCGGCGCTGGCCAAGTTCATGGCCACGTCGCACTTCGCCTACAATGTCATCAAGATGCAAGGGCCGATGGGGGTCCTCACCATCCAATCAAACCACAAGGACGTAATCATCTGTGTCAACAAGCTCTACTGGGAGGCAGTTGCAGCACCTGCCAACAAGGCACCTGCTCCTGCCGGCAAAGCTCCTGGGGGAGGAAAGAAGAAGAAGAAGTCCGGCAAGACACCTTACGGACTCCGGGAAGCGCACTTTAGAGTGCAGCACGCCCATCAAGGACATACCAGAGAGCTCTACCGGCAAGAGCAAGAAAGCCAAGGTCTCCGCGCTGGCGACCAAGCAAGTTTCTGTGAGAGAGGATGGGACGAGTGGCACTTTTTTAGTAAGTGCCACTCTCAGTGACAAATAGGAAAGCGAGCTCATTGCCTTCCTACGGGCGAATGTCGATGTGTTTGCTTGGCGAGCATCTGACATCCCTGGTGTTCCTAGGGAGTTAATTGAGCACCACCTTGCTGTCTGCCCTCATGTGAGACCCGTCAAGTAGAAGGTCAGGAAGCTAGCGTTGGAGCAACAAGAGTTCATTGCTGAGGAGATCAAGAAGTTGGAAGCAGCAGGTCTAGTCAGAGGAGTGCTACACCCTACGTGGTTAGCCAATCCAGTCGTAGTGCGCAAGGTGAATGGGAAGTGGAGGCTTTGTATAGACTTCACTGATATAAATGAAGCCTGTCCAAAGGACCCTTTCCCTTTGCCGCGCATCGACCAGATTGTAGCCTCCACTGCCAGCTGTGATTGACTCTCTTTCCTTGACGCCTATTCTGGTTATCATCAGATCTTTATGGCCAAGGAAGATGAGGAGAAAACCGCATTCATCACTCCATGTGGCACATACTGCATTTTGCGTATGCCTTTCGGATTGAAGAGTGCCGAGGCAACCTTTACCCGAGTAGTCCAGATTGGTTTTGAGCCACAGCTGCACAGAAATGTGGAAGCCTACATGGATGATATTGTGGTCAAGACCAGAGACAAGTCAACCCTGATCCAGGATTTGGAAGAGACATTTGCGAACTTGTGCAAGCTCAACTTGAAGCTCAACCCCGAGAAGTGTTTATTCGGTGTTCCGTCTGGCAAGCTTCTTGGGTTCTTTGTATCTCAAAGAGGGATTGGAGCCAACCCCGACAAGATCAAAGCAATTGAGCAGATTGAAGCACCGAGACACGTCAAGGATGTCAGGCGTCTTGCCGGCTGCGTTGCCACCCTCAGCAGGTTCATCTCCAAATCGGCAAAGCGTGCCTTGCCATTTTTCAAGATATTGAAAAATGCAGGTCCAGTAAACTGGATTCCGGAAGCGGAGGCCGCGCTCCAAGATTTGAAGGAGTACCTGTCCTCTCCGCCAGTCCTAGTTGCGCCTAGGCCGTGAGAAACATTACTGCTATATTTAGCAGCGACGAATCAAGTGGTTAGTGTTGCACGTGTGGCTGAAAGTGAGGCTGATGAGGAGGAGGAAGCAGTCACAGAGCCATGACCCAACGAGCCGGAATCTTCTTCGGCAAGGTCAGGTGCCGACAAGCTAGAGATTGTGCAAGCCAGCCAGCCAGATCAGCAAGTTGTGACGAAGAAGATGGTGCAGTGCCCAGTCTACTTTGTCAGCTCCCTCCTGCAAGGGGCTAGGTCAAGGTATTCTGGTGTGCAGAAGTTGCTCTTCGGCCTTCTCATGGGCTCAAGGAAGGTGCTCCATTATTTTCAAGCACACCCAGTCACTGTCGTCACTCGCTTTCCGTTGCAACGCATCTTGAGAAATCCAGATGCAACCGGTAGGATTGTAGAGTGGGCATTGGAGTTGTCAAGCTTTGATTTGAAGTTTGAGAGTACCTCAATGATTCAGAGCAGAGCCTTGGCGGAATTCATTGCAGAATGGACCCCAACGCTAAAAGAAGAAGTTCCAGAGACCTCTCTTCCCAGCAAGGAAACGGTTGATGATTGGATCATGTACTTTGATGGTGCTTTCACGCTAAAAGGCGCTGGTGCCGGCGTGCTGCTTATAGCACCCACCGAAGAGCACCTCAAGCACGTGCTTCAGATGGACTTTCCCAGGGAGCAGGCCACCAACAACACTGCTGAGTACGAAGGATTGCGTGCCAGTCTGCGCATTGCAATCAACCTTGGTATTCGGAAGCTGATTATCAGAGGCGACTTACAGCTAGTGGTGAGGCAGGTCAACAAGGATTACCAGAGCCCTTTGATGGAGGCGTACATTGATGAAGTGAGGAAGTTGGAAGAGCACTTTGACGGTCTGCAAGCAGAGCACATTCCCTGTGCCCAGAATTGGATTGCCGACGACCTGTCAAAGCTTGCCACCCAAAAGATGCCTGTGGAACCAGGAACTTTTGTGCTCCATCTGACTTAGCCATCCGTTACACCATCAAGGCTGGCGAAGAAGAGAAAGCAAGATGTTGGTGGTTACTTTCCGGCAGAGCTACCGACAGCCACCAAGAAAGTAGATACCACCGACAAGATGCCCTTGGCCGGTGCGCCACAGTTTTCGGCAAGCCAGATCCTTGTCGTCGAAGCAAGCGCTCCCGCAGAGGAAGAAGTACCTTTAGTCCTTGTTGTCGAGCCACAAACTCCAGCATGGGCACAGCCAATTGTCCAGTTCCTTCAGACAGGAGATCTTCTCAATGAGCAAGAGGACGCAGAAAGTGTAGCCCGTCAATCAAGGATGTACAAGTTTGTTGACAACATTCTGTATAGAAAGAGACCAAATGGGGTGAAATTGAAGTGTATCTGCTGGGAAGATGGACAGAGGCTGTTGGAAGAGATGCATGAAGGGATGTGTGGCTCTCACATTGGGTCACACATGCTTGTCGGCAAGGCGTTTCGTCAAGGATTTTACTGTCCTACAGCCCTTCAAGACGCCTTGGCGGTGGTCATCAGATGCGAAGCATGCCAGTTCCACTCCAAGGACATTCACCAGCCAGCTCAAGCCCTCCAAACCATCCCTCTCTCCTGGCCCTTCTCGGTCTGGGGGCTCGACATCATTGGCCCCTTCCCCTGTGCTACCGGGGGCTTTGAATTCTTGTATGTTGCAATCGACAAGTTTACAAAGTGGCCTGAGGTGGAGCCAGTGAGGAACGTGATGACACAGTCAGCCATCAAGTTCCTCAAAGGATTGGTTGCTCATTTTGGTGTCCCCAATAGGATCATCACCGACAACGGCATCCAATTCACGAGCTGTGCCGTCACAGCATATTGCCAAGAACTTGGAAATAAGATTTGCAACGTGTCTGTTGCTCACCCAAGGAGCAATGGACAAGTAGAAAGGGCAAATGCTGAAGTGCTGCGTGGTCTCAAGACGAGAACTTTCGACAGGCTGCACAAGTGTGGAAGGCGCTGGGTGTAAGAGTTGCCGGTGGTTCTTTGGTCGATCAGGACAACGCCAAGTCAAGCCACTGGCCAAACACCCTTCTCCCTTGTTTATGGTGCAGAAGCGGTGCTCCCCACAAAACCCAGATACGTGTCACCTCGAGTCTTGGCCTTCGATCAGGAGGATCAAGATGAGCTGCGGCAAGATGATGCCACGCTCCTTGAGGAAGATCGTTTCCAGGCCGCTGTCCATGCTACACGGTACTAGCAAGCTTTGCGCCACTACCATAGCCGCAAAGTGAACGCCAGGAATCTTGAGGAAGGTGACCTTGTTCTTCATCAGATCCAGTCCACGAAGGGTCAAAACAAGTTGACTCCGAAGTGGGAAGGCCCTTACCGGGTGGTACGAGTCACTAGGTCCGGCGCAGTCCACCAAGAGACCAAAGATGGCACTTCGGTGCTCAACTCATGGAATATTGAGCATCTTCGCAAGTTTTACCCATAAGGCGCGGTTGCCGGGCTGCCCGGCAACCTTTTTTGTACAAGTTTGCCGGAAAGGCATGTAAACCTTTGTACAGAGCCGGGCGCAGACCTCATGCACATAAATAAAGATAAGTGTTTCACAATTCTTTGTCCAAGTACATATTTGTTTATGTGTTGCAGGCAGCCATGTGCTACATATTTCCCATGCATAGGATGATTAACGAAACGTCAAGGTTCCTGCCTCCTCTTTTCTCTTCTTTTTTTTCAAAGGACAGAAGGGTTCCTCGCGTGCAAGTTTCCCGGGGGGGGGTGATGGTATGGATGGATACCAAATGACGTTCAAGATATCATCCTACGGCAACAAGTACAGCGAAGAAAAAGCTAAGTTGCAAAACTTTAAAGCAAATTCTTTGTTGTAGTTGCAACTTATCCTTGAACGATTTTGGCCTTTGTATGAGAAACCTGCATGCTAAGGAACCTTGTTGTGATCAGCTATGCCCTTACTTTGTTTCGAGTCCGGTCAACAACTTAAGTGGCTACGTTGTGATCGTCAAGTGTATCCTTGCCGGCAGCAGCACTTCTGGCAAGCTGCTAAGGACCCGTTCCTCAAGTGCTCGTGGCAAGAGTGTGCGCACCGGCAAGTTTCCGGTAAGCATAGGGTACAAGAATCATGCAAAGACAGAATAAGACAAGAGAGATAGCATGCATACATCCATCCAAAACACAAGTTATATTACATCAAAACGTAGTGCAGATCTAATTTAAGATAAATCTATCTTTTACATGATCATGCGCGCGACAAGATATGACTACAAGATTAGTGGGTAAGTCCACTCTCTGTCCTAGGAATCAAGCCAACCCTGTCGGCGATGGGCGTGACGAGCTCTTTGGTGGTCTTGGTGTCGGCTCCCCACGGTAGACTAGCGAAAGCCTTGGAGAGATCAATGCCTGGGTTCCGGTACACCACTTTGATGAGTACTTTGAAGAGGACATCCCAGCAAAGCTTGCGGGATTCGCTGGCAAGGTATGCAGCTTGAGCCCCGTGATGCTTCTAAAGTGCCTTGATCAAGCTTTCGAAGAAAATAGTGAGCCTGGCACTGGCGGTGTCCCCTTCGGCGGTGGAGTAGTGGTATTTCGGCAAGCCCATGGTGGACAGCTGTGTAGAAATGCTCTCTGCGGCAACCATGAGATAGTCAGTCCAAAGCTTGTAGGCACCCTTGAGCTCATTGAAAGTCCTGGCGATGCTCGCGACCAAGGCCTTTTCATATTGGAGGTCCTTCGTCAAGATCTTCTCACGCTTCCTGGCTTCGTTAAGGGACTTCTCCAAGGTGGCCAGCTTCATCTTGTGATCTTCGATAGTATCATTGGCCATGGTGATCTCTTGGTTCTTGGCAAACACTGAAGTTTGCAGCTCCGCCAAGGTGTGAGTTGCCTTCTCTGCCTTTGCTTTGAGCGCCAAGATCTCCTTGCCGTTGGCGGCGATATTCGCTTCGAGCACTCACACCTTGCCTTCCTGCTCGGTCTTGGCGACCTCTGCTGCTTCGGTAGCATCGACGGCCTCCTTGATCCTTTTGGCATGCTTTGTAGCTTGAGCCTCGATGGCTTCCTTGTGCTTGCGCTCCAACTCCTGAGTTTGCTATGAGATGAGGGCTTGGATCCCATTATCCTTGCCATGAAGTGTGGTGGCATGCTCAGCTTCCCGAGCGGCAGGCTCTTCTTCATAAGCATCAAGGCCACCCATGCGCTCATTCAGCTTTGCCTCCTCTGCTGCTACCTTCTGCGCAGCCTCCTCTTGTGCCTTGTCGGCCTCGGCCATCTCCAGAATAAATTCCTCCTGGGGCTTGGCAAGCTGAGTATGACGTTCTTGAAGGTTTTGGAGGCATTCTGCATACCAGATATGCGTTTCCCCCATGCGCTTCTTGAATTCGTCCTCTGCCTTGTCAAGGATGGCTGCCCTGGAGTCCAAGTTCTCCGTGCGGCCATGGAAGCACACCCGAAGCTTCTGGAAGTTCTTGCCCATGGCCTTGAGGAGCCGCTGCTCTTTGGTCTCGTTGGTGTTCGCGTGCGGCTCATCGACGACCTCGAGCCCGGTAGCGGCAATAACCTCACTGTCCAGGATCTCTCCTTTAGTGGGCGCCCCAATGCTTGACGTCCCGGGGGGGGTTAACGAACAGGTTGTCGCCAACCTTTAGGTATCTACTCGAGAAGGGCTCCTCAGGTGTCGAGGAGTGATTGTCAATGGCCGCCTTGCCGGGCAGGATCGCCCTCGTGGCCGAGTCAGCACTTGGCGCTCCTCGGACAGAGATGTCTCTAGTGACCTTGGCACTACTGTTGCCGCCCTCCTCAACAGCGTCCTTGGCGGTCTCTTTGTGAGCTACCTTGGCGGCCTCCTCGTCAGTCCCCGTGACGGCCTTACCGGCAGGAATGTTGCTGGCCTCATCGGCGGCGTCCCTCGCGATCTCCTCAATGGTGGAATCGTTGTCCATTTCGCCAGGTGAAGGAAGATCTGAAAGGATAGAGAAGAGAGAAATTCAAGATTCAGATCAATTTCAAGAAAACAAAAAAGAAGATTGAAACAGGAAGGTACTCAATGGCAGAAGGCTTACTGGGCTGAGACTATTGGGGGGGAGTAGTTTCCCCTCCGACAACCTCAGTTGTCGTCGCCTGGTTGCCGGTGGCCTCGGTTGCCGGCACTTCATCAGTGCGAACGGGCTCGTCTATGGAGGCCCTTGCCGGAGAGCCTCTTGCCAGAGCAGCGGTTGATGGAGACGCCCCAGTTGGATCTGCCTCCAGGCGCTCCTCCATGCAGTGTTCTTCTCCTACTCCCATGCTGATGTTAGCGGCAAATATTTTGACACCAGCGCTTGCCAAAGGAAATTGGATAATGGCCTCACGCTGGGGGCTACGGTCCGGGATGATGTCCACGACGTCGTCGCCTGGCGTCGTGCTTGTTGCCGGCTCATCCTCTGCCGTGGTCCTCATCCTCTTGGCCATCCTCTGCGCCAAGGTCTCACCATCGCTATCAAGTCAAGGCAAGACGAGGCAAGTCAGATTAACACAAGCAAGAAATCAAGGGTTACCAAAGAAAATTGGAGATGCATACTCTTCATCCTCCTCCTCGTTGCTAAGGATGCAGAGATCATACAAGCTCTCAGGCCTGGTGTTGGAAGAAGGTGGCGGGGTAGAAGTCCTGGCCCGCTTAGCTGCCGTGGGCATAGCAGGACGAGATGACCCGCCCCCTCCGGCAGCCAGCATGGCTGTACTCCTCGTAGAGGTACGCCGCATTCGCTTCTATTCAGGGGCTTGGCGTTGAGTTCCATGCCGTCCGGCAACCTTGCCGGTTACCTCCTAGCCGGCAACTTCCTCACCTAAGGGTACGCCATGGACTGGCTCTCCGGAGGCAGCTCTTCGAAGGACATGAGTTCTCCTTGCCGGAAAGGGAGGAGCGGGGGACTCATTGAGTACTTCTTCGGCAACAATTTCCCCACCTCGTTCCCCGGCAGGTTCTTCCTGCTCTTCGGCAAGTTCCACCAGCGGTTCCCTTGCCACCACATCACCAGATTCCTCATCGACATTGGTTGCCGCAGACCCAGAGCTGCTGACGCCTCCAGCCATTCTGGCCTCTACCGCCCTGTTGGCGATATGCTCCAGTTCTTCGGGTGTGGTGTCGCGGAAGAGATCTTTTTCCTCTCTGACGGGCCTTAATTTCCACTAGGGTGTCAAACCAGTCTTGCACCTCGTCCTCAGGCGGCTCTGGCCAAAGCGCTTCGATGCCATGGGCATTGCAGGATGGCATCACCGCAATGACAGAATCCTTGGTAGAGCTATTGCATAAAGGCACCACCCTTGCCGGCAGCTTGAAGTTGGCGCTGGGGTGGAAGAGCTGCTTGCAGAGGGCCCGGTGCTGCAACACTGTCAGATTGGCGTGAAGTCCAGTCCGGACCCGCATGATATGTGCTGCGTTCTTGTAGTCCCAGGCGGGCCTGCCCTTGTTCTGGAGAGGAGCAATGTGAAAGTGAAGGAAATCAGCCCCCACCATTTCAACGGTGAGGCCGACAGCTTTGAGGCGGAGGATGCGCGTGGTGGCGATTGTGAGCTTCTTGTCGTCAGCAGCGAAAGAGCTCCAATCCGTGTCGCACTCCACCCTTGTCGTCCTAGGCTGGCAGAACTCCAAGAAATCTTTGATCCAACACCATTCCCCGCGCCACTCGTTCCACTGCTGATAGGGCAGCCCCGGAAGGTAGGCGTTCTTGTCCCTGGGGATCCAAGTGATGCAGCTGGAGAGGACATCTGCTTCGATGCATGGGATGAAGTAGTGGTGGAAGAGAGCTACACTAGGCAATACTCCTACGAAGGTTTCGCACATATGCGCGAAAACAGCCATACAAGTCATGGCGTTGGGGGTGAAGTCTAGGAGGCAAAACCCGTATGTATATACATCATTTCTACAAAGAATTCAAAGAAGGGAGGAACGAGCCCACAGTAAAAAATATGCAGCGAAGAAAGGGTACTTGTCTGGACCGGGCCTGACGGAGCCAGGAAGAACCTCTGGCGCGGTGTGGGCGCTCATCTCCTTCCCCCACATGATTGAGTACCAACTCACCAAGAAGCTCTGATCCAGCACCGGCTTGAAGACGACACTGTCCCTCTGCGCCGCTGCCAGCTCTTCCTCCCTCGTATCTGCCTCGGGGTTGATCGCCTTCCCCGGCTTGTTTCGGTTCCTCTTAGGAGCCATGGCTATGCTGGGGAGGGCGAATGTGGGAGCAGGCGGGGGCGCGGCGGGAGCAGGCGGGGGCGCAGAAGCAGAGGGCGTGCTTTGCTTTGGCGCAAGGAAGAAGATGAAGACAACATCGATGGCGAGATTGGGAGAAGGGGGGTAAATGAGCAGCGCCCTTCGCGGATTCCTTTTATGGGGAAGGCGTGGGGGCTGGCTCTTTGATATGTCTCCAACGTATCTATAATTTTTGATTGTTCCATGCTATTATAGTATCAATCTTGGATGTTTTATATGCAATTATATGCCATTATATATCATCTTTTGGGACTAACCTATTAACCCAGTGCCCAGTGCCAGTTGCTGTTTTCTGCTTGTTTTTGCCTTTTCAGAAAATAATTATCAAAAAGTGTCCAAACGAGAAAAAAACTTTGGATTAATATGTTTTGGACCAGAAGAGACCCAGGAAGCTTCGGGAGAAGACCAGAAGAGTCACGAGGAGGCGATAAGCCTGGAGGGCGCGCCCGAGGGGGTGGCCGCGCCCCCAGGCTTGTGGGCCCCTCATGGCACCTCTTGACCTAATTCCTTCGCTATAAATTCACAAATATTCCCA
This sequence comes from Elymus sibiricus, assembly GCA_039707655.1. NCBI lineage: Eukaryota > Viridiplantae > Streptophyta > Magnoliopsida > Poales > Poaceae > Elymus > Elymus sibiricus. The sequence goes on from CM077672.1 coordinate 94,886,453, forward strand.
AACCAATAGAGAGACAGAAGAAAAATCCTTTCCGCCACCGCAAGCCTCTGTTCTTCCATGATCCCATCTGGAGGCCTTTTCCGATACTCTGCCGGAGGGGGAATCGATCACGGAGGGCTTCTACATCAACCTTGCTGCCCTTCCGATGATGTGTGAGTAGTTTACCATAGACCTACGGGTCCATAGCTAGTAGCTAGATGGCTTATTCTCTCTCTTTGATCTTCGATACCATGTTCTCCTTGATGTTCTTGGAGTTCTATTCGATGTAATCTTCTTTTGCGGTGTGTTTGTTGGGATCCGATGAATTGTCAGTTTATGATCAGATTATTCATGAGAAATATTTGAGTCTTGTCTGAACTCTTTTATACATGATTATTATAGCTTTGTATTTCTCTTCGATCTATCGAATTGGTTTGGCCTACTAACATTGATTTATCTTGCAATGGGAGAGGTGCTTTGTGATGGGTTCAATCTTGCGGTGCTCAATCCCAGTGACAGAAGGGGACATGACATGTATTTGTATTGTTGCCATTAAGGATAAAAAGATGGGGTTTAATCATATTGCTTGAGTTTACTTTGTCTACATCATGTCATCTTGCTTAAGGCATTACTCTGTTTCATACTTAATACCCAAGATGCATGCTGGATAGCGGTCGATGGGTGGAGTAATAGTAGTAGATGCAGGCAGGAGTCATTCTACTTATCTCGGACATGATGCCTATATACATGATCATTGCCATGAATCCGTCATAATTATTTGCTTTTCTATCAATTGCCCAACAGTAATTTGTTTACCCACCGTATGCATGTGTTCGAGAGAGAAGCCTCTAGTGAAAACTATGGCCCCCGGTCTACTTTATCATATATAAAAAACCTAAACATACCATGCTGCAATTTATTTACTGTTATTTTAATTAGTATTTTAGTTTATCTATTTATCTCTATAATATTTAATCCTTGCAAATAACCGCTAAGAGGATTGACAACCCTCTTATTTGCTTTGGGTGCAAGTGTTTGCTCTTGTGTGTGCAGGTGTGCTTAACGGAATTTTGCTTGGTTCTCCTACTCGATTGATAACCTTGGTTCTTAACTGAGGGAAATACTTATCTCTACTGTACTGCATCATCCTCTCCTCTTCGGGGAAATACCAACGCAGACTACAAGTAGCACTCTTTACCGTCCTACGTGGACGCGCTTTTCAGGTGCACTACCTCCCCGCGCCCATTCCATTCCACCTCTCCCACGCCCGCATTTAATGCACATCATGGGGTGTGTGGTAGCAGAGAAGGTTACAACAGTTATCCTCTACCACGCGTGCCTGTGCACTGTTCGGGCCTAGCCTAACGACACCTCGCATGCGCGTGTCGCCCAGGCCTAGGGGCTCCTGTCGGTGTACTAAAGCATGGGTGCCCTCGTACCCTGACTTGTGCACAGGCGGTTGTAGCCTCCCTGATGGCAAGGGCTTCCCGGAGGGTTGCTGTGACCCAAGACTTAGAATAAACAAGACCGTGAAGAAGACCTCAAGGCAGGTCATCGAGAAGTACTATTCTGGTACTGAAGATCAAGATTGCCCTTGCCGGCAAGCTTCATACCAGCAAGGTGAAGGCCAAGACTCTGGTTGCCGGCAAGCTCCTTGCTGGCAAGCAATGGCCCGGCAAGCTCCACGCCGGCAAGCTCGTTCTGTACCGTTACCGCTCCACCTCATCATCGGCAAGATAAGAACGCATGATAGGTGTCGAGCGGGCAGGCAGTCAACGCAGCTGGCCAAGGCACGTGTCAGCATGCCACACCAGGATTAAATTTAATGACACCCGTCCTTGGGACATGTCAAGGTGATAAGAGGGCACCAGGACCGGTGGTACAGATCTTTTTACCCAAAGCCTCGCCTCCCCGACGTAGCACCTAACAGGTTATTTAATGCGCTTGTCCTACCCCGTCTGGAGATAGACGTGGTGACGGTGCAAGTTACTATTCATACTATGTAAATGACCATATTAGCCACTATGGTAACCCCTTGGCCTATAAAAGGAGGCCCACGGCTACACCTAGGATGGTCGACTCCTAGCTGAACTACACGCTGTAGCTACACTTCCCGCGCACCTTGCCGGCAAGCTGCGTTCTTTGTAACCTTTGAGCTCTCATACAATCAAACCACCAGAACAGGAGTAGGGTTTTACGCTCACAGCGGCCCAAACCTGGATAAATCGTTGCATGTGCTCATATCTACTAGCCCTGCTCTTTGTAGTATATTGATCCCATAGCCGAACTGCAAAGGGATCCTCTCGATCCCATAGATCGTCGTTTTCCCATGACAAGGACAAATATCCCTTCTTCACCGCCTATTTTTATTGTGGCCTTGTTCCCCCTTCCTATGAATTCTTCACTGAGATCATGTACACATATGGATTCTGCCTCTTAGACTTCACTCCAAATGCCAGGACCTGCATGTCTATTTTTGCACACATGTGCGAGAACTTTGTTGGAGTTGTGCCCAATGTAGCTCTATTCCGCCACTATTTCACCCCACGCATTGAAGCAGGTGCCCTCTTTGGCGGAATCACTTGGATCCCTAGGGACAAGGAAGTTTATCTTAAAGGGCAACTTCACTTGAAGTGGAATGAGTGGCGCGCAGAATGGTGCTGGATCAAGGATGCTGATTTCCTAGATTTCTACAAGCCCAGAACGGCAAAAGTGGTGCACGGCAAGGACTGGAGCTACCTTGATGCAGACGACAAGAAGCTTACAATTGCCACAACTTGCATTCTTCGCCTCAGGGCTGCTGGCCTCACCGTTGAAATGGTGGGTGCTGATTTTCTTCGCCGTCGCATCGCTCCCCTTCAGAACAAAGGAAGACCCTCCTGGGATTACAAGAATGTGGCTGACAGTATGCGGGTGCAAACTAGGCTTCACGCCAACCTGACAGTACTGTAGCACACAGTACTCTGCCACCAGCTCTTCCACACCATCGGCAACTTCAAGCTGCTGGCAAGCATAGTGCCTTGGTGCAACAACTCCGCAAAGGATACAATCATCGCAATGATGCCGGCTTGCAATGCCCATTGGCGTCGAAGGATCATGGCAAGAACCACCTGAAGATGCAGTGAGAACATGGTTTGATACCCTGGTGGAGAGGACCGTCAGGGAGGAGAAGCACCTCTTCCGCGAAATCACCTACGTGGAGTTGGCGCATATTGCCGACAGGGTGGCAGAAGGAGGAATAGCTGATGGCGCCAGGGGCTCTGGATATGTGGCAGCCGATGTTGATGAAGAGGCTGAGGATGAACTAGAGGACGAGCCACCGGAAGAATTTGCCGGGGATCAAGAAGAGCCTGCTCGGGAACATGGCAAAGAAACTGCTGAGGAGCAAGTGCATAGGGAGCCCCCTATTCTGGCTAAGAAATCTCGCGTCCTCCGGAGGGCCGTCTCCGGAGAGCCAGTTCATCCATCTTTGGGTGATGAGGTAGTCAACAAGGGAGCGGCCGGCAAGGCTACCCGGCGGCAAGGATCTCGATGCCAAACTTCTCAACAGCAGCAAGTGCGGCGCGCCCCTGTGAGGCGGCCAATTGCATCATCTACCGGAGTAGTTGGATCTTCTCAATCTGTTGCGCCCGTGGCAACTAAGTGGCCCAGAACTCCTACTCCATCTCCAGCCCCCAGCACTGGACCCAAGGCTGTATATGACCTCTCTATCCTTAGCGACGAGGAGGAGGAAGAAGAGTATGTGTCTTCAACTGCCTTCATTAATTCTTGATCTCTTGTTTTTGTTATCCTGATTTGCTCTTTCTTGACTTGTTTTAATCAGCGACGAGGAAACCTTGGCGCAAAGGATGGCCAAGAGGGTGAGGACCACAACAAAGGATGAGCCGGAGACAAGCATAGCGCCAGGCGATGACGTCGTGGCTATCAGTCCTCGGCACAACCCCCAGCGTGAGGCCATTACTCATTTTCCTTTGGCAAGTGTTGGTGTCGAAGTAGTAGTCACTGACTTCGGCAAGGGAGCAAGAGAAGAACACCACGAGGATGAACGCCCGGAGGCAGATCCAACTGTTATGCCTCCGTCAACCACTGCCCCGGCAACTGACTCTCCAGCAAGGACCTCCACTAACGAGCCTGTCCGCGCTGATGAAGTGCTGGCAACTAGAGCCGCCGGCAACCAGATGACGACAACCGGGGTTGTCGGAGAAGAAACTGTTCCTCCTTGTCGGAGTCTTGGATCTGCGTCCAAGAAACTTCTCCAAGAACTTAGGGTTCGAACGCTGGGCGACCTATGACATGACGGCAACTACGGCGGGATCACGACGGGCTCACTGGCTCACACCGGACACGAAGGGGATGCGCGAGCTACCCAGGTTTGGGCCACCGTGTGGTGTAATACCCTACACCTACCTGTGTTGAATTGCTCTGTAATGGAGAGCTTGTGGCTTGAGGTACATGAGGTGTGGGGGAGAATGAATCGATCCCCTTACATGGAAGCGGCCATGCCCCTTTTGTAGTGCCTTGGTCCTCTTCCCCGAAAATATTAGCGGGAAAGGGTGGCCACAGGGCGGCAATTCAAAGGGGAAAAGGCGCACAGGCTTATCCTGACTAAAGGTGGTCTCCGCCTGATAAAGTGGTCATCCTGACGTGTTGGTGGGCTCGACGATGACCTCCGTCCTGGCGCACCAACCCGTCCTGATCTCCTTATACCGAAGAGGAATGCTTTGGGACCTGCTTTGGGGGAGGTAGATACCGCTGCTCCCTTATCACCAGAATGGAAACCTGTCTGAGCCGTACCCTGCTGTCCTTGCCCTGACATTGGGACGTCACCCACATGATGGGCCGGCCGCCCCGCGGCTGGCACCGTACGTCACTCCCCGCAAAGCGGCCTCACGAGGGGTTGCCTCACAAGGCGATCTGGGGCTTGCCGGCCTCACCAGGGCTTGGCCTGGCGGTGAGGGGCCTCGCGAGGCTCGCTCCTCGCGAGGTGACTCCCTCCTGAGCAACGACGCCAGGGCCAGCCCAAGCGTCGTCTTCTGGGCTAGAGGCAGACGGGCCATGGTACCCTGGTTCCCACTGGGCCGGCAGTAGCCCCCGGGCCCACGGCGTGCGCGTTCCGCCCATTGGGGACGAAGCGCGGCGGGGCCCATGGAGCTGCCGGGCCCCGGGGCGATGCGTGGCGGCCTTTGTGGGCGCAGTGCCTCCACTTCCCCGCGATGCCTCGATAACCGCCGTCTTGGCGATAAAGCCTGCCTGCGCAGGATGCAGGCATCTCATTGCTCCTTCACCCCGTCCCCAGCCTTCCTTGCGACCAACTCCTCGGCTCCCCTTTCTTTTCCAACTTCCCAATCTCCGCTCGCCGCCGCCACGGCCATGGCTCCCAAAAGGAATCTCTCCACAGCTGAGAAAGGGAAGAAGGCGGCGGAGGAGGTGGAGCCACCGAAGCCGGCACCGATGAGGGGTAGAGGCCGGGCCCATGGTTCGACCACGGCGATGAGGGTTCCTCCCCGGGGCCGGATGCGCTCCACGGCCGCAGCCGTGGAGGTCGGCCCCAGCACCCGCGGAACGGCCATGACTCGTGCTCCCGGGAGGCGTGGCACTCGCGGCCGCGGGGGGCGCGACGGAGAATGCGCCCCCTCTCCCCGGGCGGACGCCCACATAGCGGAGGTCGCGCACAAGTTTATCATGGGGCTGCACCACCCGCCTCACAGCTGGCTCTAGCTTCCGGACTCCTTTGCAAGGACGATGGAGGACGATGAGCCCCTGGGCCTGTGCCTACAGGCAGACGACTGCTGCAATGGTCCTTTCTAGGTAGCGGTGGAGTTTTTCCCCACTGGGTTCATGTTCCTGGCCCGGGGGTGGAAAATGTTCGCCCGCTCCCATGATCTGAAGCACGGGCAGGTCTTGCAGTTCAGGTACGACAGAGCTGCAACCCTATTCGTGAAGTTCTTTGGGGTCACCGGCGGCTACGTGGGTTGCTGCACGGAGAGCGAGAGCGGGAGCGGCTCTGACTCCTCCAGCGGGAGCCCCCGGAGCATCAAGAGTGAAGACAAGGATTCCGACTAGGCGCGGGCGGCGCCTGGGGTGGACCCTTGAGGACGATTCCTTCCTTTTTCCCTTGCAACCAATGTAGCCTGGTGGGGCATAAAAATATCTTGTATGGCGCCATATGTCTAAGTACTTGATGTCTCCCACGTTTTTTGCTTTCTCTCTGAGACCCTTCTTTCCTTCTTACGCTGCCCTTGTGCCCTGTGTCGCTGGGACCCAGCCCCCGAGCTAGCTATGACCATCGCTGGTGTGCTTGGAGCATGCGATCAGCAAGGCCAGAGGGTGTAGGTCTCTTGAGGCCGGTAGGAGTCCCTGAGGCGCGATGCTCAGGGTCCCCCCCCTTGACACGCAGGTGGCTCGTGCCAAGGAAGTCTAGGTGCCTCGAGGGGAAAACAAGAGGAGGGAAACCCTCGAGGGGCACTTAGACTTAGCTCCTTTAGAGATGCGTAGCTTGGAACGAGTCCTTCGCAGGGCACAGCACGCGAGGCACGGTCCCTCACGAAGCCTTCTGCCGCGGGGCGCCGATCACGAGGCCTCCCGAGGGGGGGCTCATGAGGCCCTTGAAATCCTGCACCAAGGAAATTGCCAAGTTTTCGCAAGTAATGTAGCGGGGCACGCTCGCAAGGCCACCTGTGGGTGTTACGCAAGGAGGCAAGAGCACCAAGGACCTGGAGAGGTGACGTGCACGGGAGCAGGCCCGCAAGCTAGAGCTTAGTCACTTGGGTTTTGCAGCGCTGCTGGGACTGAACCGAGCACAGACACCGTGGCCAGCCCCCGCTTGCGTGAGACACACGGGGGGAGATCCTGAGCGCGCCTCCCGAGGAAAACTCAGCTGCAAGGACACCGGTTGTTTTTAGGAAGTAGACTTTACTGATGCATGAAATAGATTCATTACATAACAGAAAAGATACGTGCTGCCGTGTTCGACACGGGTCAGCTTGAGGATGTGACGGCCGGTAGGCCCCTCAAGTAAGTAGGCCGCCAGCGCGGAGCATGGGGCGTCCGCCAGTGCTGAGCATGGGGCATCCGCCAGCGCTGAGCATGGGGCTTCCACGAGAGTGGGAGGGAGCTCCCGCGTGCCGAAGGCAGCGCCGGTAGAGAGAGCTCTGGAGCGTGTACAACACCATTTCGTTCGTATCCGTGGGGTCACATATAGAACTTGCAGAGATGTTGGATGTTCCATGTGTTTTGTACCGGAACACCCTCCTCTGTTTTGAGCCGTGCCGCACCGGGCCGGGAGATGTGCGTGACCCTGAAAGGGCCCTCCCACATGGGTGAGAGTTTGTGGAGTCCCTCTCTGGAGAGGATCTGGCATAGGACAAGGTCGCCCGCCTCAAGGGTGCGGGGGCATATGTTGCGGCTGTGGTAGTGACGCAATGCCTGCTGGTACCTTGCCGTGCGAAGGGCGGCTTGGCGGCACGCTCCTTCGAGGAAAAGCAGGTCATCCTCCCACATGCCGTCCTGACGAGATTCGTCGAAAGCCAAGACCCACGGGGAGCGGTGCTTGACCTCGGCAGGGAGAACCGCTTCTGCCCCATAGACGAGGAAGAAAGGCATCTCGCCGGTGGGCTTGGTCGCCGTGGTGCGGATGGACCATAGCACTGATGGGAGCTCATCCAGCCAGCCCTTGCCGCAGGCTGCGAGCTACTTCTTGAAGCTCCTGGTCTTGAGGCCCTTGAGGACCTCAGCGTTGGCACGCTCGGCCTGGCCGTTGCTTCGAGGGTTCCACGGAGGCGAAGCAGATCTACGTGCCAATGCTGGCACAGTATGTCTTGAATTGGCCGTTGGTGAACTGTGTGCCGTTATCTGTGATGATGTGGTTGGGGACGCCAAAGCGGCACACCAGGCCCTTGATGAACTTGACCGCTGACCCTGCCGGAATGGTCCGGACAGGCTCCACCTCTGCCCATTTGGTGAACTTGTCGATGGCGACGTAGAGGTAGCGATAGCGGCCAGCCACGCGAGGGAAGGGCCCGAGGATATCCAGCCCCCATACCGCGAAAGGCCACAAGAGAGGGATGGTCTAGAGCCCTTGCACTGGCTGGTGGATCTGCTTGGCGTGGAATTGGCAGGCCTCGCATGCCTGGACCAGCTCCGCGGCATCCTCGAGCACTATGGGCCAGTAGAAGCCACTGCGGAATGCCTTACCTGTGAGAGTGCGTGAGGACGAATAGTGGCTGCCGTCGCCTCCATGGATGTTGGCCAGCAGCTCGCGCCCTTGCTCCTTGGAGATGCACCGCAACGCGACTCCGTTTGGGCGGTGGCGGTACAGGTCACCCTCCTTCAAGTGGTAGAGCGCAGCCTGGCGGACCACACGCTCTGCTTCTGCATCGAGCTCCGGGAGGGCGCCGCCCTCCAGGTAGGCCTTGGCCTCCGTGGTCCAGCTTTCAGGCTGTGGCTCAAGCGCCAGCAGCAGGTGAGCGCCTGAAGATGGTCCGCAGTCTGCTGCGCCCATGGGTGGTGTGGGAGGGAGCTCCTCATGAGGCGCCGTGGGGCTGGCGATTGGAGGTGCCGCTGAAGGCTGCAGGAGCCGCTCCTCAAAGACGCCGGGGCTCTGGGGCTCGCGGCAAGAAGTGCACTTGGCGATTTCGTCCGCCTCGCTGTTGTCGCCGCGAGGGATGTGCTGTAGCTCCATGCCCATGAAGCACTTCTCGAGCTTGTGCACCTCCTCCAGGTAGGCCGCCATGTGCTCATCCTTCGGCTTGTACTTCTTGTTGGAGAAGTTGATGAGGAGCTGCGAGTCCCCCTAGATGATGATGCGCCTGACTCCAAGCGTGATGGCGGCCTTGAGCCCAGTGATGAGTCCCTCATATTCGGCGATGTTGTTGGAGACCTTGTCGGTGCGCCCGAAGCAGAGCTGCACTACGTAGTAAAGCTTGTCGCCTGTGGGTGTAGCGAGAACCACACCAGTCCCCATGCCCTGGCACGCGAAGGCCCCGTTGAAGTGCATGCTCCAGCCTCTGAAGGTAGCCTCCACGGGCAAGGGTGACTCCTCCTGGGGCTCGCCCTGGTGCGGGTCCGTCCACTCTGCCGCGAAGTCCACCAAGGCCGCGCCCTTGATGGTCCTGGTGGTGAGGAACTCTAGCTCGAAAGGTTGCAGCTCGATGTTCCATTCGGCCACGCGGCCAGTGGCATTTGGGCTCCGTAGGACATGCTCCAGTGGATAGGAGGAGATCACTCTGACTGGGTGACCCTGGAAGTAGTGGCGTAGCTTCCTGGAGGCCATGAGGAGTGCCAGGAGGAGCTTCTGCTGCATGGGGTATCTTTCGCGTGCGTCTCGCAGCACCGTACTAATGAAGTAGACGGGGTGCTCGACGAGGCGCATGACCATGGTGAGGGTGTCCCGGACTAGGGGGTACTCGGGATGCCGGCCTATCTCTCATGGGCCGGATTGGTGGGCCGCTCTCTACACGTCGATGGAAGGCTGGATTGTCGACGACCCCGTATGATAGAAGGAAATCTCTAAAGTCTTGGCGTCTCTTCCAAGGAATAGATGGCGTAACCAGCATGTTTATCCCTGATGATAACCGACCATATGTAACCCTAGGCCCCCCCTGGTGTCTATATAAGCCAGGAGGTTTAGTCCGTAGGGGAGAGACTCATAATCTAGGGTTTAGCCCATCTGATCTCGAGGTAGATCAACTCTGTAACCTTCATACAATCACATCAATACAATCAAGCAAGATGTAGGGTTTTACCTCCTCGAGAGGGCCCGAACCTGGGTAAATCGCTGTCTCTACGCTCTCTGTTACCATCGACTCCTTGACCCATAGTTCGGACCACCTACCCGAGATCTGCCAGTTTTGGTACCGACATTGGTGCTTTCATTGAGAGTCCCATCGTGGGTCGCCAAGGATCAATGGCTCGCCGTCCCCGGACAGTTCTTCAGCAATGGAATCTGCAGCAGGGATATCATCGTCCTCGGACAGCTCTTCTCTTCAGCGACGGAGTTTGTAGCAGGGACATCTTCGTCCCCGGCCAGCTCTTCGCGTTCGGCAGCATCGTGTTATACGCCGATCCGACCGGTCACCTCGACCAGGTCGGCAACTTCGCCCCCGAGCAGGAAATCAGGTTCGGCGGCCTTCAGTTCGTCGCCGACGCTCGAGGCGATTTGATCTTTACTGGGTTCTCGGCCTCAACCAAGGAACCCACCAACCCCGAGGCCTTGACTTCGGATCCCTTCCCCGCCCCAGTCCTCGGGGCGGGCCTCGGATCGGACCTGACCTTGAGTTTGGCTCCAACCCCGGTGCCGGAGAACCAGGGGTCATCCTTGGCCGAGCACACTCCCGTTAACGACGCGCCGGAGCTCAACTCCAGGGACCGTCCGAACATAGATCCGGTGGATTCCTCGATTTTAAGCGAGACGTTGGACCAGATCCAGATGATAAATATCGCGGACGGCCCGTCCTCGGACCAGGAGCAGGTCGAACAGGATGCCGGCCGCGGGGAATTTTGCGTCCCACCCACCACCTACTTTGTAGCCACTGTTGAAGATTTAACCGACATGCTGGACTACGCCTCCGAGGAGGCTGACTACATGGACGAGGACATGGACGTCCCGCCCTCCACGGACACCTTCCTTGCCACTACAAATACCGGAAAGTGGACCGCCACCTCCACTTATGACGTCTACATGGTTGACACCCCCGTGAAGGACGGTGACACAACGAACAAAGGCGGCGACGACACCACCGAAGACCCGCCCAGACGCCGTCGACGGCGAGCCAGAGGGCGGGGGAAGGGCAAGGAAAATCACACAGACACAAACGACACCGGAGCTAACGAGACTCCGGATAATTTGGGGGAGCTCGGCGACAACACGCCCGAGCAACGACAAGACTCCCCTGAAGGGCATGAGGACCAGGGTGACCCCGAGGACCTCGATGATTCCGAGGACAGTAATTACCTCCCCCCATCCGAAGCGGAAGATAGCCTCGGACCTAAGTACTTTATCGTCCTAGAGGATCCCCTGGCACAAGAAACATTCAAACGGCAACTCATTGCCACTGCCTGAAGCTTAAAGATGAAACAACAATAGCTCAGGGCCGAGCAGTATACACTCAACGATAGATGGAAGATGGTCCTAGCCACCGAAGAAGGCCTCGACGATCAACGTCAGGGCCAATATAGGAGTTATCCGCGGCGGCGCCTCCTTCCAGACTTCGAAGATGAGGCCTTCGAGCCCGTACCTCCCAGACGAACTTACGCAGACCAGCCCGACCGGCCCCCTCGAGGACGAGATAGGCCGGCTGTGGAAGCCGAGCTCACACCCGCGCCCCCTCGAGGACGAGATAGAGCGGCCGGAGAAGCCAAACTCCCACCCGTGCCCCCTCGAGGACGGGATAGGACGGCCAGGGAAGCCGAATACCCACTCGTGCCTTCTCGCCGAGCAGGCAAAGACCCGGTTCAACCGGATGACCAATACGATCTGCGCCACGACCTGAACACACGAGCGATTCAGTCGAGGTCCATCTATGGACCCACAGGATACGCACCCGCTGGACGGGACGGATACCAGGCCTGGCGCGATAGAAACGATAGGGCTCGAGATCAGCACCGTGCCCGGATGACAACTGATCTTCGGCGCGACGCGGCCCGGGCCAGGGGCACCGCACACCCAATGTGTTTTACTGACGAGGTGATGCAGCATCAGTTCCCCGAGGGGTTTAAACCCGTTAATATAGAATCCTACGATGGGACAACTGACCCAGCTGTGTGGATTGCGGATTTTCTTCTCCACATTCATATGGCCCGAGGAGATGATCTCCATGCTATCAAGTACTTACCACTGAAACTTAAGGGACCAGCCAGGCATTGGCTGAACAGCCTACCTGAAAACTCCATCGGGAGCTAGGAAGAACTCGAAGATGCATTCCGAGCTAAGTTTCAGGACACCTACGTTCGACCACCGGACGCCGATGACCTGAGCCATGTTATCCAACAGCCCGGAGAGTCAGCCCGGCAATTCTGGAACCGGTTCTTGACCAAGAAGAACCAGATCGTCGACTGTCCGGACGCCGAAGCAATTGCGGCATTCAAACACAGTATTAGGGACGAGTGGCTCGCTCGCCAGCTCGGCCAAGACAAGCCAAGAACAATGTCGGCCCTTACTTCTCTCATGACCCGCTTTTGCGCGGGTGAGGATAGCTGGTTAGCTCGTCGAAGCAACCACCCCAAAGACCCCGGTACTTCAGAGGCCCGGGACTGGAATGGCAAACCCCGGCGCAATAAGAACAACAAGCGCCGACACTCAAACAACGGCGGTGAAGCCGATGACGCAGCGGTGAACGCCGGATTCAGCGGCTCGAAATCGGGACAGCGGAGAAAACCCTCTAAAGGGAACCAAGATAGCCCGTCTGCGCTGGACAGAATATTGGTTAGGCCCTGCTAGATTCACGGCACCCCCGACAAGCCAGCTAACCAACCAACCGTCACTGTTGGGTAATCAAGCAGGCCGGCAAGGCCACAGCCAAAGAACAGGGAAAGGGCCCCCGCAGTGAGGACGACGACGAACCTCGCGGGCCGAACAATGGAGGCCAAAAACAGTTCCCTCCGGAGGTCAAAACCGTGAACATGATCTACGTCACGCATATACCAAAGAAGGAGCGGAAACGCGCGCTTCGGGATGTTTACGCCTTAGAGCCGGTAGCCCCGAAATTCAACCCTTGGTCGGCTTGCCCGATCACTTTCGACCGTCGAGATCATCCGACCAGTATACGCCATGGAGGAACGGTGGCTTTGGTACTCGACCCCATAGTGGTAGGATTTCACCTCACTAGAGTCCTAATGGACGGAGGTAGCAGTCTTAACCTGCTTTATGCAGATACAGTGTGGAAGATGGGGATCGACCCGTCAAGGATCAAACCCAGCAACACCACCTTTAAAGGTGTAGTACCTGGCGTCGAGGCAAGCTGCTCGGGATCCATGACTTTGGAAGTAGTCTTCGGCTCGCCCGACAACTTCCGCGCCGAGGACTTGATCTTCGATGTCGTTTCTTTCCGTAGTGGTTATCACGCACTCGTCGGACGGACCGCCTTCGCTCGCTTTAACGCCGTTCCGCACTATGCGTACCTAAAGCTGAAGATGCCAGGACCAAGGGGCGTTATTACCATTAACGGTAATACCGAGCGCTCGCTCCGAACAGAGGAACACACTGCGGCTCTCGCCGCCAAAGTCCAAGCTGCCGAAGAGGCATCGCAGTCCCAGTCCACTGTCAAGACACTGGACACATGCAAGCGCTCCCGAGCTGCAGCCTCGGTCCCGGCGCGCTCCCATGCTCCACCCAAATAGGGATACGCGCCCCACAGCACGGCCCACCTAGTCGCGAAATACGTACCTCGCGTGCACAATTTCGCGCTCAAAATTCCATGGGCAGTTGTGGGGACAGCAAACAAAAGGTCCAGAGCTCGGTTCGACCGACCAATGGCCACCAAATATCTTAAAATCGGCATCAACAATGGGCACCATCTAGGGCCCGATCAGCGTCCAGCTGATATACCACGGCGACTTCTCAAAACCCTTTTTCAAGGGCTCGCCCGCCAAAGATTACTTCTTCCGCCGAATACACGGCGGACAGCTTCGCTTCCACGATAGCTTCTTGACGAGCAAAGGCGCAGACGTGCAGCAGGGCATAGTAGGGACGTCAAACCACTCATGGAAGCCCTGTTTAAACCTTTACTCTCAATATATACATTCCTTTAAAGTATCTAATTAAGCTACTTCGGCAATACGGATTGTACGGTTGGACGTCACACATTCAAAGGAAGTAAAGACCACTTTATTATGGTATACTCGTGCAGTCATTCACGTTGCATATTCCTTTCTGCCTTTTCCCGCCGAAGTAAACTATCACGATACATTTATTTTAAGCCGGCTACTAGACCGGGGGCTCGACCATAGATCTTGCCTTAAAACATTATACCGGCACTTCTCTTTTCATGTGCTCGGTGTCACGGATATTGCATTATATGAATCCGTTTCGAATTGCGTCTTTGGTCAATAGTTGGGTTGCCCGGCTCCTGTGTTTACCCTCTTACGTTCCGCACTGTTCGACTAAGAGGGTAAAGGGAGAACCACTGCGATTGTACTTCTAGCTCGCCTGGTCAAGTACCTCAGTGGAGAAAGCCGAAAACTGACTGTCCCAATAAGCGAGAACTGGTCGGCGATCCGATGACTGGCGTTAGCCTAAAATCGTTGGAGGTTAGTCCGTGTCATACGAAGGGTTCTCTGTCATAGAAACCATGTGATGATGGTATCAACCGCGGCTCGTCCGAATATCACAAACACCGGGGGCTCGTCACCGGCCCCCACCGTCAAGCTCCTCTGGCTAAGTGAAAGCGCTAAAAGCACATAGTCTGATTGCCTGGTTTTCCGTACATACAACCTCCCCCGGGCACCGAGACGTCGGCTAAGGGTTCACGTATTATGAGAAAACACCCCATGCAGTATCTGCCAGGGGGCTGAAGCCGACGACTGGTAACTTTCAGTTTCAAATCGGCCGCACAGGAGTCAAAATTAATCCGGCACTATATCCATAGCCGATCATTTGCACTACAATAAAGCAAAAGTTTCAACTCCTTGGTTACAAGGAAACTACATCTACTCATAAATGACATCTTTTGGGCATTGGGCATCTACTGCCCGAGCACCATCCATCACGGCTGGAAAGTACTGCTCGGGACGCCTATGCTCTTTCCCTGGCGGCGAAGGTCCGGTGGCTATCTCAGTGGGTTTTAGCTTCGGCCAGTGTACCATTGTCTTGCCGAAGGCCATCCGAGCACCCTCGATACATGTGGAGCGCTTCCAGGCATCGACCTCAGCAGAAGCGCCGAACAGCCTCTGCACCAGACCGAAGTAGCTACTCGGCAGCGGCTCCGACGGCCATAGTTTGACGCAGAGGTCCTTCATCACCGGCTCCGCCATCCGATGCAGCTCCATTAGCTGTTTCATCTGGTTGTTGAGGAGGGGAGGGTGTTCGGGCGCTTGAAATTGCGCCCAGAAAAGCCTCTGCTCGGCCCAACCCTCCTGGCCGGCGAAGAACCTCGCCGCATCCGCCGCACTCTTTGGGAGGTCCGCAAAGGCGCCTGCGGAACGCCATACCCGCGTGAGCAACGCGAACCTGTTACCTCCAAAGACACATTGTAACAAGTACGGCTTACCGTCCGCGATCAGCCTGACTTGGCGGAGCTCTTCTTGGTAATCGCGCGCCTCTGTCCGCGCTTCCTTAGCCACCGCTGCTAACGAGGTCAGCTCGGCGGCCTGCTCCTTATTCTTTTGCTCAAGGGCCTCACATCTTATGACGGCATCCCCGAGCTCCTGCTGCACTTCCCACACCCAGGCCTCGTGCTTTTCACTTATGGTTCTCAGCGCCGCCAGCTCGGTAGCTGCCTGTTCGGCTGCCGACTTTTGCGTCGCCGCGTCTGCCTGAGCTGTCCTCAGTGCGGCCTTGAGGCTTTCGACCTCCGCGGCGGCAGCTGCAGTTCAAGCGGTTATCTCCGTTAGGATACATCGAACACTGCTTCAAATCTACGGCTGTATTCACTATCACAACTCTGCCTTACCTTGCGCCTCGTCGAACCTCTTGTTCGCCAGGCTCAGATCGTCCTCGGAGCTCTTTAGCTTCCGATTCAGCTCGGCCAATTCTTCGGCGTTGGCAGCTGCGGCCGAGGATGATGCCTGCGCATTATTCTGCACCCGTTAATATCTGAGATGTCCATTTTTGATCCTCCGACCGGCTTTGCTCAGCCGGTCAGAGTCTCGGGGGCTACTATGTATAAGGCTATATATTTGCACAAATGAATTTTCCTAAGGAAAAAGCATTACTTCGCTCACCTTGAAGCCGGTCAGAAGGCCACTAAAAGCCTCCTTCAGTCCGTTATCCACGGACCGAATACTCTGTAGCACCGCGCCCATAAGTGCACGGTGCTCTTCGGCGACGGAGGAGCCGGTTACAGCGTCCTCCATCTCGTCCGGCCACCTGGTTGATGCCTGCTCTTGGGCAGGCGGGGGTGGTGGTGGTACTCCGGCTCCTTCCTTCTCCAAGTCCGGAGCACCGGACTCGGGACGCCTTGACGTCTCTGGAGTGGTCCTCGGAGAGAGCTCGGTTCGTCCGAGCTCCTCCCTCTCGTTCATCAGAGGGGCCCTCCCCTCCTGGTCTTCGGTGACCGAGGCATTCACCTCGGCCATGATAGTATCGCCTCCTTCCCCTGTGTGTGGCATGGGAAGAGTCCTCCACGACAGGACCTCCTCGGTTTCCTTCACGATTGGGGAAGGCGAGGCGCGGGATCCAGTGCCGCTCTCCGCCAGCGCCGCCGGTGGAGAATACCCCTCCGAAACTCGGTCGGCTGGGAGATCGCGCAGCGGACTGCAAAGTTGCACATGGAAACTTGATTAGTATCAGCCCAGTTCGGCTAAAGACGCTCAGGTAGTCGCTAGAGCGCATACCTTTGGGCCTGCGGTTTGGCCCTGGGAATTTTCCGAGGAACCTCTTCTGAGGCCTCAGAGTCCTCGACAGAAGCCGAGCGAAAGCCGGACAAGGCTACCTTGGCCTTGCACGGTCTTTTGGGAACGGGTCGAGGAGGCTCCTCCTCGGCATCCTCGGACGCCACCCTCTTCCCTGTTCGGGAGGAATCGTCCTCCTCCCCGTCCTCTCCTTGCTCCTTCTCCTCCTCTTGCGCGGAGGGAGCATTGGTGTCCCCGGATCTAGCACCCGGTGGTCTTCGGGAGCGGACGCTCTCTCTGGCCTCCCCCTGTTGCTTCTTCTTCTCCTTCCTTTCCAGCACCTCGTACGGCTCCATGGCCAACATGGCCATCAGGAGGGGCGTCCTGGGTCCTTCTGGCAGCGGCGCCGGACTGTCAATCCGCTGGGCCTTCTTCAGCCATTTCTGTGGATGAGAAATCGAGAAGCTAAGTACCTTATTAAAGGGAAATAGTTCGGATACAAGAACAAACTTAGTCATACCTCCCGTGGGGGGTTTGCGGCGTCAAGTCCAATGTCCTCTCCCTCGGCCGGCCAGTCCTTCTGTGGCTTGAACAGCGCTCTCCATAGCTGGGCATGGGTGGTGCGGAAGAAGTTGCGCACGGTGACCGGGTCTTCGGGCTTCTAGGCCCACATGGGGGAGCCCCTATCCTGGCATGGGAGTATTCGACGGCCGAGCATGATCTGGACCACGTTGGGCAGCTCGACGCCTTTCCCTATCATCTTGGCAACTCGTTGCTGTAGCTGCTCCACCTCCTTGTTTACCCCCCAGTTGAGGCCTTTCTTGGTCCATGAGACCAACCTCGTAGGGGGTCCGGATCGGAAGGCCGAAATCGCCCCCCAACCCACGCTCCTCGGCTCGGTGATGTAGAACCATTCCCTCTGCCAAACCTTGACGGTCTCGATGAAGGTGCCCTCTGGCCATTCCACTTGGGGGCGTTTGCTGACCATAGCACCCCAGCAGTCCGCTTGTTGGCCGTCGACGATCTTCGGCTTGATGTTGAAGACCTTCAGCCACAGGCCGAAGTGTGGCCGGATCCGGAGAAAGGCTTCACAGATGCTGATGAAGGCCGAGATATGTAGAAAGGAATTCGGCACGAGATCGTGGAAGTCAAGCCCGTAAAAGAACATAAGACCCCTGACAAAGGGGTGAAGGGGAAATCCTAAACCTCGGAGGAAGTGGGGGACGAACACCACCCTTTCGCCCGGTCGCGGCGTGGGGACGGCCTGGCCGGCCCCTAGAGCACGGTGGGCTATGTCGTCAGGGAGATATCCCGCGCCCTTCAACTCCATGATGGCGCTTTCGGTGACGACGGACGCCTCCCATTTGCCCTTGGACCCGGAACCCGCCATTGCTGGATTAGGCGGGTGGATGGAAAGGTTCTTGGGTGGGAGAGCAGATCTGGGTGTTGGAGCTCAAGAGATGGGGAAGGCAATGGCGAAAGAGGGGAATGAGAGCGTGCAACCGAAACAAGGACTGTGCTCCTTTTATGGGCTGTAAAACCCATGGTCCCTTTACTGCGCTGCAGTCCTCGCTGCTTCCCCGTATAACCGTGCCATTATGCGCGCGTGGGGTGAGGGGGATTATTGATTATATCCCTTGAAAACAGGACATGATCTCCATATCGATGGAACGTGCCAATGAGAACCACCTCAAACCATGAATCGAGTTTGTCATAAACCAACTTGCGGTCGTAGCAAGGTGTGACCCTTCGGTAAAAGTTGTCAGATGAGAACACTGTTCACGCCGAAGCAGCTAGCCTTCAGGGCTAAGTTATTATTATACTTCGTTACCAAGATACAGTTCGGCGCATACACGACCGGATAATGCTTGAAAATACAACTCGGAGTAATACAGTCCTGTTGCCGGTGTCACGGAGGAAAGTGAACTGGTCCACAAAGCCGATGGTGTTCGGCATCTACCTCGGCTTCGAAGACTAGTTCGGGGGCTACTAAGGGTGTCCCGAACTAGGGGGTACTCGGGCTGCCGGCCTATCTCTCATGGGCCGGATTGGTGGGCCGCTCTCTACACGTCGATGGAAGGCTGGATTGTGGACGACCCCGTATGATAGAAGGAAATCTCTGAAGTCTTGGCGTCTCTTCCAAGGAATAGATGGCGTAACCAGCATGTTTATCCCTGATGATAACCGACCATATGTAACCCTAGGGCCCCCTGGTGTCTATATAAGCCAGGAGGTTTAGTCCGTAGGGGAGAGACTCATAATCTAGGGTTTAGCCCATCTGATCTCGAGGTAGATCAACTCTGTAACCTTCATACAATCAAATCAATACAATCAAGCAGGACGTAGGGTTTTACCTCCTCAAGAGGGCCCGAACCTGGGTAAATCGCTGTCTCTACGCTCTCTGTTACGATCGACTCCTTGACCCATAGTTCGGACCCCATACCCGAGATCTGCCAGTTTTGGTACCGACACATGGTATCCAAGTCGTGCTCACCGAGGAGCTCTGGCTGCTGCACCGCGGGGGCCTATGGTGGCCGAGCTCCAGAGGCCTCCCGAGGGGGCGTTGGGGCCTCCTGAGGAGGGCCCTCGGCAGGCACCGGCAGGGCCTTGAGGGGCTCCAGCGATGCCTCCACGGGGGCGGCATCCACAGGCGCAGGCTCGGCAGGCTTCTTCTTGGCACAGACTCGCTCCTCCCATTCTACCACAAGGGCCGTGCTGGCCGTTTGGGGAGTGGCCGCCAAGTACAACAGCAGGCGCTCGTGTGGGTGTGGGGCGACCATGATGAGAGGGCTCGTGAGGTACCTTTTGAGATCCTTGAATGCAGTGTCGGCCTCAGGAGTCCACTTGAAGGGGCCAGAGCCCGCTCGCCAAACTTGGATATGAAGCGACCGAGCGAGGCCATGCACCCCGCCAGGCGCTGCATCTCCTCGAGGTTGCGGGGAGGCCGCATTTCCTCGATAGCCTTAATCTTCTCAGACTTGGCCTCGATGCCGCGATGGGAGACCTGGAAACCAAGGAGCTTGCCGGAAGGGACACCGAAGACGCACTTGGCGGGGTTAAGCTTGAGGTTGACCTTGCGCAGGTTGGCGAAGGTTTCTCTCAGGTCCTCGATGAGGGTGCGCGCCTCACGCGTTTTGATGATGATGTCGTCAACATATGCCTCCGCATTTCTCCCCATCCGGCACCCTAGGCAAATGCGCATCAGCCTCTGGAAGGTAGCCCCCGCACTCTTCAGGCCAAAGGGCACGCACACGTAGCAGAACACTCCGCAGGGGGTGATGAAGGCGGTTTTCTCCTCATCCTCCTTTGCCATCTTGATCTGATGATAGCCTGAGAAGGCATCCAGGAAGCAAAGCATATTGCACCCGGCGGTGGAGTCTACTATCTGGTCACTCCTGGGCAGCGGGAAGTGGTCCTTGGGGCAAGCCTTGTTGAGGTTGGTGAAGTCGACGCACATACGCTTGCCGCCGTGCGGCTTGGTGACGACAACGGGGTTGGCGATCCACTCCGGGTGGAGCACTTCGTGGATGATTTCGGTGTCTTGGAGTTTCTCGACCTCTTCAACAATGAAGCCCTACTGCTCGGGCGCCTAGCGCCGTACCTTCTGCTTGTTGGGGCGCATGTTGGGGCACACCGCGAAGTGGTGCTCGATCACCTCCCTTGGCACGCCGGGCATGTCTGAGGCTGTCCAAGCGAACATATTAGCATTCACCCAGAGGAAGTCGATGAGGGCGCCTTCCTGATCGGGGGAAAGGCCACTGCCGATGGTGAGGAAGGGGCCTGCGCCGCTCCCATCCAACGACACTTTCTTGGTCTCGACCTGCTCCTGGGAGAATAGTAGCTTCTTCTTCGTGGGCGCCAGCTCGGCAAACTTAGGGGCGTCCTCCTCGGCCAGGGATGTGGCGGTGGCCACCTTGTAGGCGCGTGTGAGGGCGCGCGCTGCGTCCTTTTCATCGCAACAGATGGTGAGGGTGTCTTCGCTGCCAGGCATCTTGACGAGGCCGTAAGAATGGTCGGTCGCAACCATGAACTTGTAGAGCGCCGGGTAGCCCAAGATGGCATTGTAGGGCAGGCCGATGTGAGCCACATCGAAGACGATGAACTCCATACGGTAGTTCTTGTGGGTGCCAAAGGTGACGGGAAGGCACACCTACCCCAGGGGGACAGTGGAGCCGTCAGTGATGCCCGAGAAGGGCCTGGTGGGCACCAGGCGCCCATATGGCGCCAGCAGCGTCTCGAAAGTCTCCACAGAGAGCACGTTGAGGCCAACGCCGCAATCAATGAGCATCTTGGTGACGGCCACACCACCGATAGTAGTATTACACAGCAGAGGGACAGCTCCCACAACCCTAGTGGACTTGGGGTGATCGCTGGCGTCGAAGGCGACGGGAAACTCGGACCACTTGAGGCGGCCGGCGGACTCGGGCGCCGGAAGGGCCGTGCTCACTTCGCACGAGAAGCACTTGAGGTGGTGGCTGAACAGAGGGGCCAGGGCCCCTCACAGGATGCAGGCCACCCCGCGGGGCCCCTGGATGCAGGCCACCCCGCTGGTGACAATGCCCTTGGTTGGAGCTGCACGGCTCCCGCGCTCCCCTGTGGTAACGCCGCAGAGGACGCGGCAGACGATTCGGCGGTAGCCGCCGACGCCGTCCAGCGCGGACGAGCCGTGGGACAACTCCGAGGCACATGCCGCGCGGCGCCATCTGGCCGCGCCATGGCCCGAAGGAGGAGGAGGACGAGGAGCGGCGCGCCCGGGTCGCTCGACGCACCGTGGTGAAGCGGGCAAGGAGCGAGGGGGCGCCTAGCCACCGCGGGCGGCAGAGACGAGCTCGGTGATGCGCTCGAGCCAGGCGTCGTGACCATCCTTGGCGGGGCGATAGCGCAGCAGCCCCTGCGCCATGAGCAGCGAGACGCGCGGAGCGGGAGGGCCGTGACCTGCCGGCGAGGACGCGGTGGAGGAGTGGCCACGCTCCTGCTCACTCACCGATGGGCGGATGGAGGAGGCCGCCCGCCCCCCAACGGGCTCGGTGGCGGCACGAGGGCACTGTCCAGGGGCACCTCGGACGGCGGGCGCCGCGTGGACCCTGGAGGCGGCTCGGCGCACAGCGCGATCCCAGCGAGCGGCAGCGTCGTCCATGTCACGGCTGACATCTAGGTCGAAGGCGCGAAGACGGCAAGCCCCCCTACCTGGCACACCAAATGTCGGAGTCTAGGATCCGCGTCCAAGAAACTTCTCCAAGAACTTAGGGTTCAAACTCTAGGGGGCTTTGCTTGGCGACCAACGACATGACGGCAACTACGGCGGGATCACAACGGGCTCACTAGCTCTCACCGGACACAAAGGGGACGCGCAAGCTACCCAGGTTCGGGCCACCGTGCGGTGTAATACCCTACTCCTGCCTGTGTTGGATTGCTCTGTAATGGAGAGCTTGTGGCTTGAGGTACACGAGGTGTGGGGGAGAATGAATCGATCCCCTTACATGGAAGCGGCCTTGCCCCTTTTGTAGTGCCTTGGTCCTCTTCCCTGAAAATATGAGCAGGAAAGGGTGGCCACAGGGCGGCAATTCAAAGGGGAACAGGCGCACAGGCTTATCCTAACTAAAGGCGGTCTCCGCCTGATAAAGCGATTGTCCTGACGTGCTGGTGGGCTCGACGATGACCTCCGTCCTGGCGCACCGACCCATCCTGATCTCCTTATACCAAAGAGGAATGCTTTGGGACCTGCTTTGGGGGAGGCAGATGCCGCTGCTCCCTTATCACCAGAATGGAAACCTATCTGAGCCGTACCCTGATGTCCTTGCCCTGACATCGGGACGTCACCCACGTGATGGGCTGGCCGCCCCGCGGCTGGTGCCGTACATCACGCCCCGCGAAGCAGCCTCCTGAGGCGATCTGGGGCTTGTCGGCCTCACCAGGGCTTGGCCTGGCGGTGAGGGGCCTCACGAGGCTCGCTCCTCGTGAGGCGACTCCCTCCTACGCAACGACGCCAGGGCCACCTTGCCGGGGCTAGCTCAAGCGTCGTCTTCTGGGCCAGAGGCAGACGGGCCGTGGTACCCTGGTTCCCATTGGGCTGACACTCCTCAACAATCCCAGTCCGGTAAGTCTTCTGCCGTCAAGCACCTTTCTTCTTTAATTTCTTTTTTGCCTTCTTGAATTTGATCTTGAGTTCAATTTCTCGCTTCTCCACCCTTTCAGATCCATCCTCAACTGACAAAATGGATATTGATGCCACCATTGAGGGGATTGCAAAGGACACTGCTGACAAGGCCAACAAAGTTGCTACTGATGAGGACGCCAGGACTACTCATGAAGAGGCCGCCTAGGATATTGCTGAGGAGGGCGGCAACAAGAGTGCTGAGGCCACTGAAGACATCTTTGTCTCAGGAGCGCTAATCGCTGACTCAGCCATGAGGGTGATCGTTGCCGGCAAGGCGGCTACTGATAATCAACCTTCGACATCTGAAGAGCCCCCCTCAAGCAAATATCTAATGGTTGGCGAGAACTTGTTTGTCAGCATCTCTGGGACGTCAAGCATTGGGGTACCCACTGGAGGAGAAGTTTTTGATGATGAAGTCATCACTGCTACCGGGCTTGAAGTTGTTGATGAGCCGCGCACCAACAACAACGAATCCAAAGAGCAGCAGCTCCTCAAGCCGTTCAGAGAGCTTGGACTCTAGAGCAGCCGTTCTCGGTAAAGCAGAAGAAGAATTCCAGAAGCGTGTGGAGGAGACGCAAATCTGGTATGCAGAGTGCCTTCAAGATCTCCACGAACGCCACACTCAGCTTTCCGCCGCCCAAGAGAAGTTTGTTTTGGAAAAGGCTGAGGCCGACAAGGCACAAGAGGAGGTTGCGCGGAGGATAGCGGCAGCCGAGGCGAAGTTGAATGAACGCAAGATTAGCCCTGATGCTCATGAAGAAGAACTTGCCGCTCGTGAAGAGGAGCTTGCCGCTAAACTTCGCAGTAAGGATGATGAAATCCAAAATCTTTTTGCGCAGCAGACCCAGGAGCTAGAGCGAAAGCACAAGGAAGCTATCGAAGCTCAGGCTGCTGACTAGACTAGCAAGATCAAGGAAGCCATTGATGCTACCGGAGCTACAGAGGCCGCCAAGAACAAGCTAGAGGGAAAGGTGCAGAAGCTTGAAGCGGATCTTGCCGCCAATGGCAAGGAAGTCTTGGCTCTCAAAGCAGATAAGGAGAAGACAACTCACACCTTGGCCGAGCTGCAAACCTCAATATCTGCCAAGAACCAAGAGCTCACCAAGGCCAAAGACATCATTGAAGATCACTATCTAAATCTGACCACCTTGGAATAGTCTCTTGAAGCCGCCAAGGAGCATGAGAAAATCTTGACGAAGGACCTCCAGGACGAGAAGGCCTTGCTTGAAAGTGCCGCAATTCCTTCAACGAGCTCAAAAACACCTACATGCTTTGGACCGATCGTCTTGTGGTTACTGCAGAGAACCTCACTGCACAATTATCTGTCATGGGCCTACCGGAATGCAGCTTCTCCACCAATGAAAGGGACACCGCCAGCGCCAGCCTCACTTTATTCTTTGAAAGCTTGATCGAGGCACTAGAAAAGTATCATGGTGAGAGATCTGCCAACTTTGCCAATGAATCCCGCAAATTCTGCAGTGATGTCCTCTCCAAGGTGCTTGTCAAGATTGTCCATCGAAATCCTGGCATTGAAGACCTTCGAGAGCCTACCGAAAGGAACCGACACCACAGACACCGAAGAGCTCATCGCCCCAATCGTCAGCAAGGTTCAGCAGATTCCAAGGACCGAGGGCCAACGCAGAGATTAGCCCCCGTGCCATTTCTTGTCCCCAGTGGTTCATGTAAAAGATATATTTTATCTTAAGTTAGAATCGCACTCGGCTTGTGATGTAATATAACTTGTGCTGATGGATGAATGTATGCTATTTCCCCTGATTTATTCTATCTTTGCATGATTTTTGTACCCTACGCTTGCCTGAAACTTGCCGGTGCACGCACTCTTGCCACGAGCGCTTGAGGAATAGGTCCTTAGCAGCCTTCCGGAAGTGTTGCTGCCTGCAAGGTTACGCTTGACGGTCACAGCATGGCTACCTGAGTTGTTAAGCGGACTCGAAACAAAGTAAGAACGCAGCTGATCACGACAAGGTTCCTTAGCGTGCAGGTTTCTCATACAAAGGCCAAAATCATTCAAGGAGAAATTGCAACTACAACAAAGAATTTGTTTCAAAGTTTTTCAACTTAACTTCTTCTTTGCTATACTTCTTGTCGCAAAATGATTATTTGAACGTCACTTGGTGGTATCCACACCATCACTCCCCTTGGGAAACTTGCACGCGAGGAACCCTTCTATCTTTTGAGAAAAAAGCAAGAACAGAAAAGAGGTGGCTAGAAACCTTGACGGTTCGTTAAACATTTCACACAAGACAAAATGTAACACAACGTCACGCAACATACACAAATAAATATGTACTTTGACAAAGAGTTGTGAAAAACTTAGCTTTATTTCACTTATGCACAAGGTCTGCGCCTGGCTTTGTACAAAGGATTACATGTCTTGCCGACAAACTTGTACAAAAGGGGTTGCTGGAGGGGCCGGCAACTGCGCCTCCTGGGTAGAACTTGCGAAGATGTTGAATATTCCACGAGTTCTGCACTGGAGTGCCATCTTCGGTCTCCAGACGGACTGCGCCAGGCCAGGTGACTCGGACTACCCGATAAGGGCCTTCCCACTTTGGCGTCAACTTGTTTGATCTCTTCGCGGACTGAATCCGCCGAAGAACAAAGTCGCCTTCCTCAAGGTGCCTGGCGGGAACTTTGCGGCTATGGTAGCGGCGCAAAGCTTGCTGGTTGTGTGCAGCTCGCACAGCAGCCCAAAGATGATTTTCCTCAAGGAGCGTGGCATCATCTTCCCGCAGGTGCTCTTGCTCAGCTGCATCATAAGCAAGCACTCGAGGTGACCCGTACATGAGTTCTGTGGGGAGCACCGCCTCTGCACCATATACTAGGGAGAAGGGTGTCTGGCCGGTGGCTCGATTTGGTGTCGTCCTGAGTGACCAAAGAACCGCTGGCAACTCATCAATCCAGCGCCTCCCGCGCTTGTGTAGCTTGTCAAAAGTTCTTGTCTTGAGGCCACGCAGCACTTCAGCATTTGCCCTTTCCACTTGGCTGTTGCTTCTCAGGTGAGCAACAGATGGAAAATAGATCTTGCTTCCATGGTTTTGGATGTACTGCATGAAGGTGCGGCTCGTGAACAGTGTGTCGTTGTCGGTGATGATCCTATTAGGGACACCAAAACGGCAAACTAATCCTTTGAAGAACTTGATGGCTAACTGTGCTGTTACCTTCCTCACTGGCTCTACCTCAGGCCACTTTGTGAACTTGTCGATTGTAACGTACAAGAACTCAAAGCCCACGGTGGCACGTGGAAAAAAGGGCCCAAGATATCGAGCCCCCAGACCGAGAAGGGCCAGGAGAGAGGGATTGTTTGAAGGGCTTGAGCTGGTTGGTGTGTATTCTTGGAATGGAACTGGCACGCTTCACACTTGGTTACTAGTGCAGTTGCATCCTTGAGAGCAGTGGGCTAATAGAAGCTTTGTTGAAAAGCTTTGCCAACAAGGGCCCTTGATCCTATGTGAGAGCCACACATGCCTCCATGTATCTCCGCCAACAGCTTTAGTCCATCTTCCCGGCAAATGCACTTCAATTTCACCCCATTCGGTCTATTTCTGTGTTGAAAGTTGTCGACAAACTGGTACATACTTGACTGGCGGGCTACTTTCTCAGCTTCTTCTTGATCATCGGGAAGTTCTCCTGTTTGAAGGAATTGGACTATCTGCTGTGCCCATGTCGGAGCCTGTGGTTCGACGACAAGGACTAAAGGCATCTCTTTAGTTGTGGGAGCACTTGTCTCGATGGCAAGGACCTGAGGTCCTACTGGAGGCTGCTGCTCACCGGCAAGCTCAATGTTGTCTCTAAGAGCTTCCTTGTCGACGGCCTCTGGGACCTCTGCCGGAACGTACTTGCTGCTACTTGTGATCTGCGCTGGGACTTCCCCAAAGAGGAGAGGATGATGCAGTACAGTAGAGATAAGCATTTCCCTCAGTTAAGAACCAAGGTTATCAATCCAGTAGAACCACATAGAACCTCGTTAGCAGCACATATGCACACAAAAGCAAATACTTGCACCCAACGCAAACAAGAGGGTTGTCAATCCCCTTGGCGGTTACTTGCAAGGATTAATTCTGATAGTGATAGATAGATAGATAAATTGCAAAATAAAATAAAGAAATAAAATTGCAGCAAGGTATTTTTGGATTTTATATATGATGGATAAATGACCCGGGGGCCATAGTTTTCACTAGAGGCTTCTCTCTCGAACACGTAGCATACAGTGGGTAAACAAATTACTGTTGGGTAATTGATAGAAAAGCGCATAGTTATGACGGGTTCATGGCAATGATCATGTATATAGGCATCACGTCCGAGACAAGTAGACTGACTCCTGCCTGCATCTACTACTATTACTCCACCCATCGACCGCTATCTAGCATGCATCTAGGGTATTAAGTTAATGAAAACAGAGTAACGCCTTAAACAAGATGACATGATGTAGACAAAGTAAACTCAAACAATATGAATAAACCCCATCATTTTATCCTTAATGGCAACAATACAAATATGTGTCTTGTCCGTTTCTGTCACTGGGATACACCACCGCAAGATTGAACCCATCACAAAGTACCTCTCCCATTGTAAGACAAATCAATCTAGTTGGACAAACCAAATGGATAGATCGGAGGGAAATACAAAGCTATAACAATCATGCATAAATAAATTTAGAAAAGACTCAAATATTTCTCATGAATAATCTGATCATAAGCCCACAATTCATCAAATCCCAACAAACACACCACAAAGGAATATTACATCGAATAATAGAACTCCAAGGAGATCAAGGAGAACATTGTATTGAAGATCAATGAGAGAGAAGAAGCCATCTAGCTACTGGCTATGGACCCGTAGGTCTGTGGTAAACTACTTACACAACATCTGAAGGGCAGCAAGGTTGATGTAGAAGCCCTCCATGATCAATTCCCCCCCCCCCGGCAGATTGCCGGAAAAGGCCTCCAGATGGGATCGCGGAAGAATAGAAGCTTGCGGCGGCGGAAAAATTATTCGAGGTGGCTCTCCGGTATATGGGGAATATTTGAGAATTTATAGCAGCAGAATTAGGTCAAGAGTTGCCATGAGGGGCCCACACGCCAGGGGCACGCCTACCCCCCTGGGCGCGCCTCCCGAGCTTGTCACTCCCTTGTGACTCGTCTGGTCTTCTCCCGAACCTTCTAGGGTCCCTTCTGGTCCAGAAAAAGTTAATCCAAAATTTTCTCCGTGTGAACTCAGTTTGATATTGATTTTCTGAAAAGCCAAAAACAAGCAAAAAATAGCAAATGGCACTGGGCACTAGGTTAATAGGTTACTCCCAAAAAATGATATATAATTGCATATAAAACATCCAAGATTGATACTATAATAGCATGGAACAATAAAAAATTATAGATACGTTGGAGACGTATCAAGCATCCCCAAGCTTAATTGATGTTCGTCCTCGAGTAGGTAAATGATAAAAACAGAATTTTTGATGTGGAATGCTACCTAACATGTTCATCATGTAATTCTCTTCTACGGTATGAATATTAAGATCTGAATGATTCAAAGCAATAGTCTATAGTTTGATATAAAGACATCAATACTCAGGCATACTAACAAACAATCATGTCTTTCAAAATAAAAATGCTAAAGAAAGTTATCCCTACAAAATCATATAATCCTGTCATGCTCCATCTTCTTAACATAAAGTATTTATCATGCATAACCCCGGAGACAATCAAGCAATTGGTTCATACTTTTTAACGCACTTCAGCTTTTTCAACCCCCACGCAATACATGAGCACAAGCCATGGATATAGATCTATGGGTGGAATAGAATATGATGATAGGGATTAATAAGGGGAAGTAAAAAAAGCAAGATAGTCTCACATCGACGCGGCTAATCAATGGGCTATGGAGATGCCCATCAATTGATGTCAATGCGAGGAGTAGGGATTGCCATGCAACAGATGCACTAAGAGCTATAAGTGTATGAAAGCTCAAAATAAAAACTTTGTGGGTGTGCATCCAACTTGCTTGCTCATGAAGACCTCAGGCATTTGAGAAAGCCCATCATCGGAATATACAAGCCAAGTTCTATAATGAAAAATTCCCACTAGTATATGAAAGTGACAACATAGGAGACTCTCTATATGAAAAATATGGTGCTACTTTGAAGCACAAGTATGGAAAAAGATAGTAACACTGCCCCTTCTCTCTTTTACCCTCATTTCATTTTTTTTGCTGGGCTCTTTTTGGTCTCTTCCCCCCCTTTTTTTTATTTCCTCACTGGGACAATGCTCTAATAATGATGATCATCACACTTCTATTTTCTTACAACTCAAAATTACAACTCGATACTAGAACAAATATGACTCTATATGAATGCCGCTCGCAGTGTACCAGGATGTGCAATGATGCTAGCGTAACATGTATGAAAATGATGAACGGTGGCTGAGCCACAAATACTATGTCAGCTATATGATCATGCAATGTGTGTCATATAAACGGAATGGTGGAAGTTGCATGGCAATATATCTCGGAATGGCTATGGAAATGCCATAGTAGGTAGGTATGATGGCTGTTTTGAGGAAGATATAAAGAGGCTTATGTATGATAGAGCATATCATATCACGGGGTTTGGATGCACCGGCGAAGTTTGCACCGACTCTCGAGGTGAGAAAGGGCAATGGACGGTACCGAAGAGGCTAGCAAATTGCGGAAAGGTGAGAGTGTGTATAATCCATGGAATCAAATTAGTCATAAAGAACTCACATACTAATTGTGAAAGTTTATTAGCCCTCAAAGCAAAGTACTACTTTGCATGCCCCTAGGGGGGAGGTTGGTAGGAGTTAACCATCGCGCGCCCCCAACCGCCATGCAAAGGAAGACAATCAATAATAAATCATGCTCCAACTTCTTAGCATAAGGACAGACCATACAAGCATGCTTCTGAAATCACAAACCTTGACACCAATATTCTTACTGAACCATAATTATCTACTAGTACCTCCCACATATTACCATCTTAATATCGCAAAACTATTGCAAGGAATCAAACTTATCATATTCAGTGATCTACATGATTTTTTTTATTATATCCCTCTTGAATACCTATCATATTAGGACCAAATTCATAACCCGTGCATATTACCATTAATATTTATTAGACTCTCAAAAATATATAAGTGAAGCATGAGAGTGCACTATTTCTTTAAAATATAACCACCCCCGTGCTCTAAAAGATATAAGTGAAGCACTAGAGCAACTGCCTAGCTCAAAAGATATAAGTGAAGCACATATAGTATTCTAACGAATCACGAATAATGTGTGTCCCTCTCAAAAAGGTGTGTTCAGAAAATATGGTTGTGGCAAACTAAAAAGAAACAAAGAAAAGAAAACTATGGCACAAGACACTCCAAGTAAAACACATATCATGTGATGAATAAAAATATAGCTCCAAGTGATATACCGATAGATTGTAGACGAAAGAGGGGATGCCATCCGGGGCATCCCCAAGCTTAGACGCTTGGGTATTCCTTGAATATTACCTTGGGTTTCCTTGCACATCCCTAAGCTTAGGGTCTTGCCTCTCCTTATTCCTTCATCCATCGTGGTCTCACCCAAAACTTGAAAACTTCAGCACACAAAACTCAGCAGAAACCTCGTGAGATCCGTTAGTATAACAAACAAATCTTAAAATTTACGTACTGTTATAAATTGAGTAATATTTAACATTGGCATAATGATACTTTACTCCAACTTCCCCATGGCTTATACCCCCCGATACAATCCATAAATTCATCAAAATAAGCGAACTATGCAACAAAAAACAGAATCTGTCTAAAACAGAACAGTCTGTAAAGATCTATTTAAAATCTACACTTCTGTAACTTCAAAATTTCTAAAAAATTAGGGAAACGTGAAAAATTCATATACCAATAGTGTGTAAAAATTTTAGATTTTTTTGACGTTCCAGTACAGAACCAAAAATCTAGCACTGGGCGCCAAACTTTCTGTTTTCAAACATCATCAATTATACTATCATACAAATCATCCCAAAGGCATTACTTGGCACAAACACTAAGTAAAAGATAAAAACACAATCATAACAGAATCTAGAATTGTGTAAACACACAAAACATAAAACAAAGCAAAAAAAATTAAGATACATATTGGGTTGCCTCCCAACAAGCTCTTTCTTTATAGCCATTAAGATAGGCTTGAGATTTCAATGATGCTCACATGAAAGATAATAATTGAAACACAAAGAGAGCACCATATAACATGTAACAACCACATTTAAGTCTAACATACTTCCTATGCATAGGCATTTTATAGGAAAACAAATTATCAAAACAAGCAATATCTAGCATATGCAAATAGGAAGAATGAAGCATTAATAATTTCAGCACAAAGAGAGGTAATTTAGTGACATGAAGATTTCTATAACCATATTTTCCTCTCTCATAATAATTACATGTAGGATCATAATCAAATTCAACAATATAGCTCTCATATAAAATATTCTCTTCATGATCCAAATGCATAAAAGTTCTATAATTTTCCAAGATAGTGGGATTAACATCAACTAAAGTCATGACCTCTCCAAACCCACATTTATCAAAAATTTCATAAGATTGAACACTCTCCGAATATGTGGGATTCTTTTTACCTAAAGTTGACACTCTTCCAAATACACTTTCAATATTATTGCAAACATTATTATCAATAACATATTCATCATGAGGCTTAAATAAATTTTCAAGATTATAAGAAGCATTGTCACCCCAATCATGATCATTGCAATAAGTAGTGGACATGACAAAATTATCATCCCCAAGCTTGTAGCTTTGCATAGTATTAGCACAATTGACATTAATAGAATTTATACTAGCATCATTGCAATCATGCTTTTCATTCAAGGAGCTATCAAGTGTGGGTGCAATAGCAATAATTTCATTCTTAACATAAGGAACTATAGCAAGTTCATCTCCATAAGCATAATTAATATTGGCATCATGGCCATAAGAATAGCAAGCATCACTTTCATCAAGAGAGGATATTTCAATCGAATCAACGGGATCATAATTATCTATAGATTCCTGCATATCATTTCCAATGGAGCAGACATTCTCTCAATAAATTCATTAACATAGGCATTAGGAGCATAGTCTTCATAGCAATATTTAAGTATGGCAAAATTTTCAGATTTGTAGAGAGTAACATCATACTTTTCAATCAAAAAGGCAATTTCATAAGCACCCTTAAAAGCAATAAATTCTTCAATTTGTTCGATACCATAGTAACTATAAACACCCTTGGCATAAGAAGGTAGGATTTCATTATCATTAAACTCACATAGGTAGGGAAGGTGTTTTTAGGGTTCTCAAAGCAACAAGTGACATCATATATTTCACATAGATTCCAAGCATAGCATAGCAAACAATTTATTTGATTCCATAAGAGTCTACCTTTTTGAGACAAACGGTGATGCACAAAATAAGCATGCTCATCCCTCAACTAAACTAGTTGGGGTTTCAGTACGAGCGCAAATGGATGGAAGATGATCCAAGTAGAAAACTTTAAGTGGATCCATATGTTTACATTTTTATTTTCATTGAGTCACATAATTACAGTAAGCAAGCAAACGAGCAAACAGAAATATTATTGTGTTTATGTATTTTATATGAGGAGTGGGGGAGACGAAAACGAGAGGCAAATGCAAATAAAAAGGCAAATGAAAATAAGAGAAAGTAGATGATAGTTTGTGCGAAAGGTACTTGATAGGTTTTGGTGATGTCTCCCCGGCAACAGCGCCGGAAAGTACTTGCTGCTACTTGTGATCTGCGTTGGGATTTCCTCGAAGAGGAGAGGATGATGCAGTACAGTAGAGATAAGTATTTCCTTAGTTAAGAACCAAGGTTATAATTCTAGTAGGAGAACCATACAGAACCTCGTCAGCAGCACCTACACACACAAAAGCAAATACTTGCACCCAACACAAACAAGGGGGTTGTCAATCCCCTTGGCGGTTACTTGCAAGGATTAATTCTGATAGTGATAGATAGATAGATAAATTGCAAAATAAAATAAAGAAAATAAAATTGCAGCAAGGTATTTTTGGATTTTATATATGATGGATAAATGACCCGGGGGCCATAGTTTTCACTAGAGGCTTCTCCCTCGAACACATAGCATACGATGGGTAAACAAATTACTATTGGGCAATTGATTGAAAAGCGCATAGTTATGACGGATTCATGGCAATGATCATGTATATAGGCATCACGTCCGAGACAAGTAGACCGACTCCTGCCTGCATCTACTAGTATTACTCCACCCATCGACCGCTATCTAGCATGGATCTAGGGTATTAAGTTAATGAAAACAGATTAACGTCTCAAGCAAGATGACATGATGTAGACAAAGTAAACTCAAACAATATGAATAAACCCCATCAATTTATCCTTAATGGCAACAATACAAATACATGTCTTGTCCCTTTCTGTCACTGGGATAGAGCACCGCAAGATTGACCCCAGCACAAAGCACCTCTCCCATTGCAAGATAAATCAATCTAGTTGGACAAACCAAACGGATAGATCAGAGAGAAATACAAAGCTATAAAAATCATGCATAAATAAGTTTAGAAAAGGATCAAATATTTCTCATGAATAATCTGATCATAAACCCACAATTCATCGGATCCCAACAAACACACCGCAAAAGAAGATTACATCGAATAGAAATCCAAGGGGATCGAGGAGAACATTGTATTGAAGATCAAAGAGAGAGGAGAAGCCATCTAGCTACTAGCTATGGACCCATAGGTCTGTGGTAAACTACTCACACATCATTGGAAGGGCATCAAGGTTGATGTAGAAGCCCTCCGTGATCGATTCCCCCTCCGGCAGATTGCCGAAAAAGGCCTCCAGATGGGATCGCGAAAGAACAGAAGCTTGCGGCGGCGGAAAAATTATTTGAGGTGGCTCTCTGGTATATGGGGAATATTTGAGAATTTATAGTGGTAGAATTAGGTCAAGAGGTGCCACAAGGGGCCCACAAGCCTAGGGGGCACGCCTACCCCCCTAGGCGCGCCTCCCAAGCTTGTCGCTCTCTCGTGACTCGTCTGGTCTTCTCCCGAACCTTTTAGGGTCCCTTCTGGTCCAGAAAAAATTAATCCAAAGTTTTTTATCTGTTTGGACTCTGTTTGATATTGATTTTCTGAAAAGCCAAAAACAAGCAAAAAACAGCCAATGGCACTGGGCACTAGGTTAATAGGTTAGTCCCAAAAAATGATATATAATTGCATATAAAACATCCAAGATTGATACTATAATAGCATGGAACAATCAAAAATTATAGATACGTTGGAGACGTATCACTTGCCGGTACTCAACTTTCTTCTTTTGCTTGGCCGCGTTGATGGTGTAACAGATGGCTGAGTCAAATGGAGCACAAAAGTTCCTGGTTCCACAGGTAGCTTTTGGGTCGCACGTTTTGACAGATCATCAGCAATGCTGTTCTCCGCACGAGGAATGTGCTCTGTTTGTAATCCGTCAAAGTGCTCTTCAAATTTTCTCATTTCATCTACATAAGCTTCCATCAACGGGCTCTGGTAGTCTTTGTTGACTTGCTTCACAACAAGCTGCGAGTCACCTCTGATGATCAATTTCCTGATTCCAAGGTCCATTGCGATCCTGAGACCGGCAAGCAGCCCTTCGTACTCAGCAGTGTTGTTAGTAGCTTTCTCCCCGGGAAAGTGCATCTATACCACATATTTGAGGTGCTCTCCGGTGGGTGCGACAAGCAGCACTCCTGCACCGGCGCCTTGCAGCGAGAAGGCGCCGTCAAAATACATGATCCAGTCTTGAGTTGTTTCTTTGCTGGCGAGAGAGGTCTCTTGAATCTCTTCGTCTTGCATTGGCATCCATTCTGCAATGAACTCCGCCAAGGCCCTGCTCCGAACAATTGATGTACTTTCAAACTTTTGTGCAAAGCTTGACAACTCCAATGCCCACTCCACTATCCTGCTGGTGGCATATGGATTTCTCAAGATACGCTGCAACTAAAAGTGAGTGATGGCAGTGATCTCATGTGCTTGGAAGTAATGGCGCAGCTTCCTTGAGGCCATGAGAAGGCCGAAAAGCAACTTCTGCACACCAGAATACCTTGATCTAGCCCCTTACAGAAGGGAGCTGACAAAGTAAATTGGGCGCTGCACCATTTTCTTCTTCGGCACCACTTGTTGGTTTGCTTCCTTTGGCAGCGCTGACTCTAACTTGTTGGCACCAGACCTTGCCGGAGAAGATTTCGGCTTGTCGCTTGACGGCTATGTAGCTGCTGCTTCTTCTTCATCAGCTTCTCTCTCTGCCACTAATGCAGCACTAACCACTTGATTCGTTGCCGCTAGGTATAGCAGCAATGGCTCTTGTGGCCTAGGCGCAACTAGTGTTGGCGGAGAAGAGAGGTACTTCTTCAAATCTTGCAGCGCGGCCTCTGCTTCCGGAGTCCATTTCATCAGACCTGCCTTTGTCAAAATTTTGAAAAACGGCAAGGCGCGCTCAGCAGACTTGGAGATGAACCTGCTTAATGCAGCTACACAACCGACAAGACATCGCACATCCTTGACACGCTTGGGTGCTTCTATATGCTCAATGGCTTTGATCTTGTCGGGATTGGCTTCTATATGCTCAATGGCTTTGATCTTCTATACGCACATCCTTGACACGCTTGAGATACAAAGAACCCGAGAAGCATGCCGGATGGAACGCCAAACACACACTTCTCAGGATTGAGTTTCAAGTTGATCTTGCGTAGATTTGAAAATGATTCTTCTAAATCTTGAATGAGAGTTGACTTGCCCTTGGTTTTGACAACTATATCATCCATATACGCTTCCACATTTCTATGTAGCTGGGGCTCAAAACCAATTTGGACTGCTCTTTTAAATGTTGAACCAACACTCTTCAATCCGAAAGGCATACGCACAAAGCAGTATGTGCCACATGGAGTGATGATTGCGGTTTTCTCCTCATCTTCCTTGGCCATAAAAATCTGATGGTAACCAGAGTAGGCATCAAGAAAAGATAGTAAATCACAGCCGGCAGTGGAGTCCACAATCTGGTGAATGCGTGGCAAAGGGAAAGGATCTTTTGGGCAAGCTTTATTTATGTTAGTGTAATCGATACAAAGCCTCCATTTCCCATTTGACTTCCGCACTACAACTGGATTGGCCAACCATGTTGGATGGAGAACTCCTCTAACCAGGCATGCCGCTTCTAGTTTCTTAATTTCTTCGGCAATAAACTATTGCCGCTCCAGAGCCTGCTTCCTGACCTTCTGCTTGATGGGCCGCGCATGAGGACAGACAGCAAGGTGGTGCTCAATTACCTCCCTGGGAACACCGGGGATGTCAGATGGTTGCTGTCGGGCCCGTGGAACCCATGGTATCCAGGCCCGTCTACCTTTGGCCCAATGCGCAACACCTGGAGGAGGCCCAACAGGCGGCCACCATCGATCATCTCAAGCCAGACCCCTCATGAGGCCCTGGCCTCCTGAGAACCCCTCCTAAGGGAGCGGGCAAGCAAGACTCAGCTACTTCACCAAGCGCCTCGCGAGGCCCTCTCGCGAGGCGGTTTCCCGAGGTTGCCTCCCGAGGCACCCTCCCGAAGGTGCACAAGACAAGGGTTGTTCGGCTCGGTCGCGCGGTCTCGTGCCCATCACATGGGTGACGCACGCGGCGACAAACGGCGACAGAGGCCGTGCCAGTAGGCGCGGATAGAGAGGATTCCCCCTTTTGTGCTAAGAGAGCAAGGCCAGTGATCCCCTCCCAAAGCAACTCCCAAAGGTTGCCTGATTGGCGAAAGAAGACCCGGACGATGGGCGCGCAGGGCGGAGGTCATCACCGAGCCCACCGACACGTCATGGACGGTTGCTTTGCAGATGAAGACCACCTTTTGTCAGGATAGACTGCGCTCCTGTTCCCCTTCAAACTTGCCATTGTGTGGCAACCCTTCCCGCCAATGTTTTCGGGGGAAGAGGACCAAGGCAGATATAAAAGGAGGGCAAAGTGCCGCTGTAGGGAGGATCGATCGAACCACCGGCTCCTGAGCCCCAAAACCTTGTACCCTCTCTCGCTAGAGCAATCCCAACCAAGCAGGAGTAGTGTTTCACACCGCAAGGTGGCCCGAACCTGGGTAAACCACTGTGTCACCGGTCCACTCCTGCTAGCGCGCTCTCGCCGTAGCTTCGTTGTGGTTTTGCGGTGGTAGAGGATGAGGTGGTAGGAACGAGCTCACCCCAGTGTTCGAACCCTTGGGTCCCCAGAGCCCGACCTCCGACATTTGGCGTGCCAGGTAGGGGGGTGCTATTGTTCTTCCACTCCATCCTCCGCTCCACCAGCTTCATGGACGACGCTCGCCGCGAGCGCACCAAGCGCATGGCGGGTCGTGTGGCCCTGACGGAGCTGGTGGGCCGCGGCAACCACCGCCGCCCTATTGAGACCACAGCTGCCGCCGCCATCGACCCCGCTGCCCGTGAGCAGCAGGACTCCTCCCTGCACCCCTCCGTGCAGGCAGACGGCCGCACCACCATGACCTCCTCCTCCCCCGCCCGCCGTGGGCCGCCGAACGCACAGGCCGCGCTACTCATGGCGCGCGAGCTGCTCCGCTACCGCCCAGCTGACGCCGGCTATGATGCCTGGCTCGGTCACATCATCGAGCTCGTCAACGCTGTCGAGGACGCTCCGGTGCCTTCCCACTCGCTCTACCCTTCGCCGTCTCGCACTAGGGATGTGGCGAATGCCGCTCCCCCGCTGCCTCCTCTGCGCGACGAGCTCGCGGGGCCCCAGCGCGGCGCGCGGGCACGTGAGCCGTCCCGTGGCGCGTCCTCGCCGGTCCGAGATGAGGCCAGCTGCCAGATCATCCACCGCGCGCCGCTTGATGCACGTGTGCTCCTCGAGCAGCAGCGCCAGCGCCAAGACTGGGCCGTCCAGGAGGTCGCGGTGGCTGGGCGCCAGAACCGCGCCACCCTCGCCGGCCGTGTTCCTTCGAGCGGCATGGGCTACCGTGCCTTCACACGTGAGCTGCGTCGGGTGGTGTGGCCCGTGAAGTTCAAGCCGGAACTGCCTCCACGCTACGACGGCACCCCCAACCCCACGGAGTTCCTTCAGCTCTACGCATTGAGCGTCGAGGTGGCGAATGGCGACGACAAGGTCATGGTGAACAGGTTCCCCATGGCCCTCGAAGACGGCCCGTGCTCCTGGCTTATGAACCTCCCTGAGGCATCGATCTCTTCGTGGGCCGAGCTCTCCAGCTAGTTCGTTGCCAACTTCAAGGGCACGCACGACCACTCCCTCACCATCAACGACCTGCGGCATGTGCGGCAGCGCCCGGACGAGACCCTCCACAAGTACATCCAGTGCTTCAGCCAGGTGCGCAACAAGATCCCGCGTGCCTCCAACGCGGCCGTCATCTCTGTGTTCTCCACCGGCGTCACGGATGTCAAGATACGTGAGAAGCTCGTCATCAACGACGAGCTAGACTCGGTGCTTGAGCTGTTCGACCTTGCCGACAAGTGTGCCAAGGCTGAAGAGGGTCGCCTCTTCATCCACAATGACCCCGACACGGCGCCCAACGCCGCCAAGGCCAAGAGCAAGGATGCCAAGTGCAAGGGCCCTGTCATGCTTGCAGCGGAGCCCGAGCAGAAGCGCGGCCGTGACCGTGACAAACCCAGGAAGGACGGCTGCCCACTCTGTGCCTACCACAACGTGCGTTCCACAGCACTGAAGACTGCCAGGAGCTCAAGCTGCTCCGCGACGAGCACCTGGGCCGCCGAGACGACCGCAGCGGCCGCAGCGCAGGCCGCGGATGTGGCCGCGGCGGCAACCACTGGGACAGCCACAACGGCAGTGGCAACTCCCGCCAGGGCTGGCGCGACCAGCCTCGTGAGGCCGCCTGGCGTGATCAGCCTCATGAGGCAAACCCTCGGGCCAACACCGCTCATCCACCGCTGCTGCTGCCACCCCGGAGGAACGACGTCAACCAGCCTGACGAGGGCACTAGGGGCTACCAGGAGCCTCGCGTGGTTGCCTGCATCCTCGGCGGAGCTCAGGCTCCTGAGTCCAATCGCCACTTCAAGCAGTTCTCTCGCGAGGTGAACGCCGCCCTCCCGAGGCCTGAGGCCACGCGGCCCCTCAAGTGGTCGCAGTATGCCATCACCTTCGATTCCAAGGACCACCCAAGTCCATGGCCACTGCAGGCGCGCTCCCCATGCTGTGCACCCCCACCATTAGTAACGTCGCGGTCACCAAGACCCTCATTGACGGAGGCGCCGGCCTCAATGTCATCTCCATCGAGACCTTCGAGACGCTCCAAGTGCCCTACGACCAGCTGATGCCGACCAGGCCCTTCTCCGGAGTGACTAATGGCTCCACCATCCCTCTGGGGCAAGTGCTCCTTCCACACTAAGCTCCTCGACTTCGATGTGGCGCACATCGGCCTGCCATACAATGCCATCTTGGGCTACCCAGCTCTCGCCAAGTCCATGGCGGCGACCCACCACGCCTACAATGTCCTCAACATGCTGGGCTGCAGCGGCATCATCACCGTCACCTGCGACAAGAAGGACGCGAGCTGCTCCCTCGAGCACGCCTACAAGGCTGCTGCTGCCAGGCATCCGGCTAATGAGGATGCAGTCGAGCCTCCTGAGGCTGCGCCCGCAAAGAAGAAGCAGCTGTTCTCTCAGGACTGCGCCGAGATGAAGAAGGTGTTGGTGGACGGCTCAGGCCCTGCCTTCACCATCGGCGCTGGCCTTCCTCTTGCATAGGAAAGCACGCTCATCACCTTCCTTTGGTCAAACTCAGATATTTTCGCCTGGAAAGCATCTGACTTGTCCGGTGTGCCGAGGGAGGTGATCCAGCACCACTTACCGGTGTGCCCTAACGCACGCCCCATCAAGCAAAAAGCACGGCGCCAGGCGCCCGAGAAGCAAGAGTTCATTGTTCAAGAAGTGCACAAGTTACAAGAAGCTGGAGTCGTCCGTGAGGTGCGCCATCCCGAATGGCTCGCCAACCCAGTCGTCGTCCCCAAGAAGGCCAGCAAGGAGCGCATGTGCGTCGACTTCACAAGCCTCAACAAGGCCTGTCCTCAGGACCCCTTCCAGCTGCCGCGAGTCGGTTAGGGAGCGGGCTTCACCGCCGGCTACGCATGCATGCCCTTCGGCCTGAGGAACACTGACTCCACCTTCCAAAGGCTGGCGCGCGTCGTGCCAGGGCCTCGCGAGTCCCCAGCTTCTCGTGAGCCCCCTGGGCCTCAAGAGCCCCTCGGTCCCGGAGGAGCAAGCTCCCACAGCGCGCCTCGCCAGGCGATCTGACGCTTCCCCAGCACGGTTCTGCAGGTGCGTTTGAGCGATTGCCTCGTGCGGCCCGAGTCCCTTCTCGCTGCACCTCCCGCACCATCGTTCCCAGGATCCTCAGACCAAGGTGATTTCGTTTTATGCAACCGAGGGCGCCCCACGGGCTGCATCAACCTCAAGCTGACCCGTGCCAGACACGGCAAACGCATCTCTTTTTGGTTGTGTAATGAATCTTATTGATTATGCTCTGATAAGCTTATGTTGCCTACATAATCATGTATTTGGCGCGATGCCGTCTCGAGAGCGCCACACGCTCGCAACCCTTCTCCTGACCGTTCCATGAGTGGGGGCTAGGCACGGCGCCTGTTCTTGGGTCCGTCCCTGCAGCACCGCTAAATCCAAGCGACTGAGCTCTGGCTCGCGGGCCTGCTCCCGAGCACATCACCTCACCAAGGTCCTTCGTGCCTCATCTCCTCATGCAACGGCCACGAGCGGGCTAGCAAGTGCGCGTCGCTCCTCCCATTGTGAGATTTGTCGACATGCAGTTGCCTCAGGAGCAAGCCGCTCGGGAGTCTCGCGGGCGGCGTCTCGTGAGCTGGCCTGCGGCGATCGCTTAATCGGAAGGCCTCGCGAGCAGACATCTTCGAGGACCAGGCCTCGTGGGGCACGCCTCGTGAGCCGCGTGCACTCACGAGCTGTGGCTCGCCCGGCGCCACTCTCCACCAAAAGCTAAGTCTAACCACCTCGCGAGATGCCCTCACTGTCACTCGAGTTTCATCCTTTCGTGATCTCGTTAAGCACTAGCGTTTTTTCTTCGCACGAGCCGCTTGCACGTCAAGGGGGGACTTCCTGAGCATCGCGTCCCAGGAGTCCTTACCGCCTCAGTGCCACACACCTCCTGGCCTTGTCTAGGCATCGTGACCTGACATACCAGCGATGGCTGTGGCCCGCTCGGGGGCTGGGTCCTAACGATGTAGAGCACATAGGCGAGCAAGAAAAAAAAGGGCAAGTCTCGTGAGAGGACTTCAGGAGGGAACGTGCATTCCAGACCGTAAAAGCATTAAGTTAAAAACATAAAAGCCATTGTTTTCACACCCCCACAGGGCTATATCGATCTAGTCCAGGAGGAAAGAGAAAAGAAGAAAGAGGCCTAGGCGGGGCGCCATCATCCCCAAGACTCCAACACGAACGCCATCCGTGCCTAGTCGGAGTCTTCGTCCTC
The DNA here is from genome assembly GCA_039707655.1 of Elymus sibiricus. Classification (NCBI taxonomy): domain Eukaryota; kingdom Viridiplantae; phylum Streptophyta; class Magnoliopsida; order Poales; family Poaceae; genus Elymus; species Elymus sibiricus. The sequence goes on from CM077672.1 coordinate 94,927,642, forward strand.
GCTCTTGATGCCGGGGGAGTTAACGTCGCTCCCGCTTCGACCGGAGGGGGCGGCGCCGCTGTCGCTGCAGTCCTGGTTGGAGGAGCGGCTGTGGCTGCCATCCTCGCTCTCCGCACAGCACTCCAGACAGCTGCCAGAGATCTCTAAGATCTTCACGAAGAGTGTGGCAGCCCCGTCGTACTTGAACTGGAGAACGTGCCCCTGCTTCAGGCAGCGAGCAAGGGCAAACGACTTCCACCCCTACTTCAAGAACATGAAGCCCGAGGGGGTAAACTCCATCGCCACTCAGGAGGGACCGTTGCAGCAGCCGTCCGCCTGCACCCACAACCCCAAGGGCGTGCGGTCTGCCATCGCCCCTGCGAAGGAGTTCGGAAGCCGATGCCAGGTGCAGGGCCGGTGATGCATGTTCACTATGAACTCATGAGCCGCCTCTGCTGAGTGGCTCCCCGCCTGGGGAGGCAGTGCGGCTACCCCGCCATGGCCACCTCGGCCACGCGCCCCGCGCCCTCCGCTCCCGCGGGCGGCACCCCTTCTACGGCCGCTGGGACCGGTGTCGGCGGCCGCCGGGGAGCGCCCGCGCCCCCAAGGCGGAACATTGGATGCGGCAGCGGAAGCGCGAGCATGCCCTCTCCCCTCGCCATCACTACGGTGGCTCTAGAAAGACAAGGAAGGAAAGATCGGAGGAAGAAGAAGATGGGCGGAGGACCTCGACTCTCTGCTCCCCCCTCTTTATGCTCGGCGCGGGGCTCTCCTCGTCGCTCTGCCTTCTTCAGCGTCGGGAATCGAAGTAGCAGCAGTAGCAGCAGGAAGGCAATGATGGTCTCGCGTCACGCGCGGCAGGCTTTATGTTAGCGCAGGCGATTACCATGGCGTCGTGGGAGAAGTGGGGGCGTCCCCCGTCTCGTCGTGCCTGGCCCGCAGGCGGTTAGGGCCTGCATCATTTCGCCCTCGAATAGGCGGAAACGTGCGCGCCGCATGCCCGGGGGCTACTGTCGGGCTTGTGGAACCCAGGGTATCCAGGCCCGTCTGCCTTTGGCCCAGTGCTCAATGCCTGGCGGAGGCCCAACATGCGGCCACCATCGAGCATCTCAAGCAAGACCCCTCATGAGGCCCTGGCCTCCTGAGGACCCCTCCTCAGGGAGCGGACGACTAAGACTCAGCTACATCACCAAGCGCCTCGCGAGGCCCTCTCGTGAGGCGATCTCCCGAGGTTGCCTCCCGAGGCAACCTCCCGAAGGCACACAAGACAAGGGCTGTTCGGATCGGTCGCGCGGTCTCGTGCCCATCACGTGAGTGACGCGCGTGGCGATGAACGGCAATAGAGGCCGTGCCAGCAGGCGCGGATAGAGAGGATTCCCCCTTTTGTGCTAAGGGAGCAAGGCCAGCGATCCCCTTCCCAAAGCAACTCCCAAAGGTTGCCCGATCGGCGAAAGAAGACCAAGACGACGGGCACGTAAGGCAAAGGTCATCACCGAGCCCACCGGCGCATCATGGACAGTTGCTTTGCAAATGAAGACCACCTTTAGTCAGGATAGACTGCGCTCCTGTCCCTCTTCAAACTTGCCGTTGTGTGGCAACCCTTCCCGCCAATGTTTTCTGGGGAAGAGGACCAAGGCAGATATAAAAGGAGGGCAGGGTGCCGCTGTAGGGAGGATCAATCGAACCACCGGCTCCTGAGCCCCAAAACCTTGTACCCTCTCTCGCCAGAGCAATCCCAACCAAGCAGGAGTAGGGTTTTACACCGCAAGGTGGCCCGAACCTGGGTAAACCACTGTGTCACTGTTCCGCTCCCGCTAGCGCGCTCTCGCCGTAGCTTCGCCGTGGTTTTGCGATGGTAGAGGACGAGGTGGTAGGAACGAGCTCACCCCAGTGTTCGAACCCTTGGGTCCCCGGAGCCCGACCTCTGACAGTTGCCATGCATACACATCGCCATTCGCCCACAGGAAGGCAATGAGCACGCCTTCCTATTTGTTGCTAAGGGTGGCACTTATGGTGAAAGTGCCGCTCGTGCCATCCTCCTTTGCCGACACCTTCTTGGTTGCTGGTGGAGCTGCCCTGAACTTCTTGCTTTTGCCGGTAGAACTCTCCGGTATGTCCTCAATAGGTGTGCAGCACTCCAAAGAGGTGCGCTTCCCGGAGTCCTTGTCAGAGGTCTTGCCGGTCTTCTTGTTTTTCTTCCCCCCGGGTGCCTTGCCAGCAGGAGCAGGTGCCTTAGCGGCAGATGCTGCGACTGCTTCCCGGTAGAGCTTGTCGGTGCATATGACTGCGTCCTTCTTGTTGCAGTGGATGGTGATGACACTCATCGGCCCTAGTATCTTGAGGGTGTTATAGGCGTAATGGGATGCCGCCATAAACTTCGCCAAGGCTGGATGACCAAGAATCCCATTGTACGGCAAAGGAATCTTGACGACGTCGAAGAAAATCTTCTCCGTCCTATAATTTAGCTCGCTGCCAAATGTCACCGGCAAAGTGATCTTCCCCTTGGGTTGGCTCCTTCCCGGATTGATCCCTTGAAACGTGCCTATCTGTTTGAGATCTTCATCAGGAATCTGTAACCTCTTGATCACGCCTGGCGAGATCAAGTTCAAGCCGGCCCCACCGTCAACCAACATCTTTGTGACTTTGAGGTTGCGAATCATTGGTGAAACCAAGAATAGCAAACACTCGACCACAGTTGTGCGATTAGGGTGATCCTCGGCATCAAAGATGATGGGCGTGTGTGACCACTTGAGTGGCTTCTGAGCTTCTATTGCCAGTTCTGCCGCATTGATCTCACGCGCCCACTGCTTGAGTTGGCGGTGAGAGGAGTGCAAAGATGCGCCTCTGTCAATGCACATGGCTTCGGTTGCCTTCTAGAGCTCTTGATCACTGGACTCCTCTTCATCCTTGTCATCATTTTCATCTTCCTCCTTCTTATCGCGGCCTCGAGAAGGCTTCTCCTTCTGCTGCTTGGCCTTGCCGCGGCGACCTCCACGGCCACCATGACCTGTCTTGCCGGACCCGCCAGCACCATCTTGGCCCTTCTCCTTGTTGCGCTTCTCGTATTCAGCTTTCTGCTTCTCGGCAAGTCGCTCGACTTGCCGGCACTCCTGGAGGTCATGGCCTTTGGTGCGGTGGATCTTGCAGTATGGCCCTTTGGTGTTGTCGGACTTGTCGCCTGCCTTGGCCTCCTGACCACAGGTGCACACAACAGTATCCTTGCAACCATGACCCTTCTTGCCATACCCTCGACGGCCATCACTGCCTTGCCTTTGCGCTTCCTGTTGTGCTTTCGGCTTTTCTTCTTTAGGGTTGATGCATCATCCATGTCATCATCCTCAGAGTCGACTTTGGCGCCAGCATCTTCCCCGGGAAGTCGCCTTCCCTCCTCAGCACGTGCACACTTATCCGCCAAAGTGTATAGCTCATTGATGGTCTTTACCTGCTTAATGTTCATCTCTGCTCGCATCCTGCGGTTGTGCACGTTTGTATGGAATGCGGCGATGACAGCTGCAGGGTGAACATTCGGAATGTTGTGGTGCACACGGCTGAATCTCCGGATGTATTTGTAGAGAGGCTCTCTGTCTCTTTGTGGGATTACGTTAAAGTCACTGGGCTTATCGGGAAGCTTGTGGCCCCCGGTGTACGCACCAATAAACTCATTGCACAAATCAGACCACGAGGATATGGAGCCCTTCGGCAGGTTCATCAACCATGATCTCACATTGGGCTTGAGTGCCAATGGAAAGTAGTTTGCAAGAATCTTCTCATCTCGCCCTCCGGCAGCTTGAACGACAATCATGTAGATGCCCAGGAACTCTACTGGGTTGAGCTTGCCATCGTATTTCTCTAGCATCTCTAGCTTGAAGGTCCAGGAAGACGGCCAGCGGACCTACCGCAACTCATGAGTGAAGGCCGGGCACCCAATCTCGTAAGGCAAGTACCCGCCAACCTCTGGCGTAGGCTCATCAATGACTGGGCCGTTGCGCACGTCAGATTGACGGCGCACTTCCCGATGCCATTCAATGGTGATGCGAGCGTCCTCCACCCACCTGTCGCGCAACACTTGGCGCTAGTCTTGCCGCGCGCGCGGATCCAAAGACGCCATCGACATCTCGTCGGGATCATCGGATCAGCGGTCTTGCCATTGCTGCCATTGTTGTTGCTGCAGAGGTGACTGCACCGTTGACACAGCATCTCCGGCACGGCCACCAGTTGGAGCTACTGGCGTCGTAGGTGGACGCTATGATGGTCCCGCCAACTGCGTCTTGAATGACTCAGCAAAACCGATGAGACTCTGGATAGTGGCTCTCCACTCGTCCATCTTCTTAGGAACTGACAGACAGTTCAGCCGCATTTGCGCCCGCGCCATGGCCTCTATTGCCGTAGCCGGCATGGCTGGGAGCGAAGAACGGGACGTCTCTCTACTCCTGGCAGAGCCAGCAGGAGTGTCATCGCGAACTTGCTGCCGCGGCTCATGCCCAGCAGTGGGCTGGCATGGTGTTGGCCCATGAGCACCTTGGGTGTGCTGCACCGGGGTCTAGCCATGTGGTCGTATCGCCATCGCGGTGGGGAAGCTGACTAGCTCCACCACCGCCGTCCGCGCCGCCTACTCCACCTGCGCCGCCGGCACCGCATGCACCACCCGCGGACACTTGGGACGGCAGCTTGGACATGGAAGGAGCTACTGCGGCTCCACCCTTCTTCTTGGGTGCCATCGACGATGATGATGATGAAGAAAAGCTAACGCGTAGACTGTTGAATCTAATTCACGCAACCGAACCGCCTACCTGGCACACCAAAGATGTCGTGTGTATGATGATCTATGGGACCGAGAGGGCCCCTTTGCTGTTTGACTGTGGAGATGCACAAGCACAAAGAGCAGATCCAGCAATCAACACAAGGGTTTTACCTAG